>CM060915.1:373319686-375819686 GCA_030737875.1 Allium sativum
CAACAGTTATGACCTCTATTAAGAGCACAGTTATTACTTCAGTTACAAGTTGGTTTAAGAGCTCATTATGGGAAACGTTATGGGTTAGGTTAAGGGCTCGGTTATGGGATATGTTATGGGCGCGGTTGTGGGATCAGTTATGGGATACGTTATGGGTTAGGTTATGGGCTCGGTTACGAGCTTGGTTATAGGCTCGTTTATGGGCTTGGTTATGGAATCAGTTATGGGATTGGTTATGGACTCGGTTATGGGCTAGCTTATGGGTTTGGTTATGGGCTCATTATGTCCTCGATTATGACCGTGGTTATGAGCTCGGTTATTACCTCAGTTACGAGCTACATTATAGATCTCGGTTATTTCCTCGGTTATGTGGTCGGTTATAGGCTCGGTTGTGGTTTCAGTTATTGGCTCGATTTTGCATATGATGTGTAGTTATAACTTCGTTTACAAGCTCGGTTATAGGCTTAGTAATAGCTCGAATATGGGCTTTGTAGTAATTTGTTATGAAATATAAAATAAAATTTAAAGTATAAAATATAAAATGTAAAATATGAATTATAAAAATTAAAAAATAAAATACGAATAAATTATAAATAAATACTTTTTTATGGGATATGTTATGAGCTTGATTATGGGAAATATGTTCAATTACGAGTTTAGGTTATGATCTTGGTTATGACCTCGGTTAAGAGCCCAGTTATTACTTCAGTTACAAACTGGTTTAAAAGCTCAGTTATGGGATCGGTTATTGGATATGTTATGAGTTAGGTTATGGGCTCGGTTATTGGCTCGGTTATTAACTCAGTTACAAACTTGGTTAAGAGGTTGGTTTTGGGCTCATTTATGGGCTTGGTTATAGGATCAGTTATGAGCTCGGTTATGGGCAAGGTTATGGGCTCGGTTATGACCCCGATTATGACCGTGGTTATGAGCTCGGTTATTACCTCAGTAACGATCTACATTATAGATCTCGGTTATTGCCTCGGCTATGAGATCGGTTATAGGCTCGGTTGTGGTTTAGGTTATTGGCTCGATTACGCGTACAATATACGGTTATGACTTTGTTTATATGCTTTCTTATAGGCTTAGTATTTAGCTCGGTTATAGGCTTAGTAGTAATTTGTTCGGTTATGCATATGAGTATATGCTTGACAATGTATTAGTTTATGAGCTCGATAACATATTAGGTTGTGTAGAAGATCAATTATTACTTTGTTTATGGTTTAATTTGGTTATGATGATACCTATGAAACTAGCTAAGAACGACGTACAAATTAAATATAAGTTGTACAATACAAATTAAAAAATAATAAATATAAAAGTTAAATTAGAAAATATAAAATATAAATAATTTCGGTTACATGCTAGGTTATGAGCTTGGTTAAGGGAAATATGTTCAATCACAGGTTTAGGTTATGATCTTTGTTATGACCTCGATTAAGATCCCCGATATTACTTCAGTTACAAGCTGGTTTAAGAGCTCGGTTATGGGATCAGTTATGGGTTTGGTTTTGGGATTGATTATGTGCTTGGTTATGAGCTCGATTATGGGCTCGGTTATGGGCTGGGTTAAAGGTTTGCTTATGACATCGATTATAAAATATAAAATAAAACTTATAAAATATAAATTATAAAAAATAAAATAAAATTATAAAATATGAATAAATTATAAATAAATAATTTTTTTATAGGCTAGGTTATGAGCTTGATTATGGGAAATATATTCAATTACAGGTTTAAGTTAAGATCTTGGTTATGACCTCGATTAACAGCTCAGTTATTACTTCAGTTACAAGGTGGTTTAAGAGCTCGGTAATGGAATCGGTTATGGGATACGTTATGGGTTAGGTTATGGGCTCGGTTGTGGGATCAGTTATGGGATACGTTATGGGTTAGGTTATGCGCTTGGTTATTGGCTTGGTTAATACCTCAGTTACGAGTTTGGTTATAGGCTCGTTTATAGGCTTGGTTATGGGATTAGTTATGGGCTTGGTTATGGGCTAGGTATGGGATTGGTTATGGGCTAGGTTATGTGCTTGTTATGACCTCGATTATGACCATGGTTATGAGCTCTGTTATTACGTCAATTACGAGCTACATAATAGATCTTGGTTATTGCCTCGGTTATGATCGGTTATAGGCTCGGTTGTGGTTTAGGTTATTGGCTCGATTATGCGTATAATGTGTAGTTATGACTTTGTTTATAAGCTCGGTTATAGGCTTAGTATTAGCTCGGTTATGGGCTTAGTAGTAATTTGTTATTAAATATAAAATAAAATTTAAATTATAAAGTATAAAATATAAAAAATAAAATATAAATATGAATCATAAAAAATAAAATAAAATATAACATATGAATAAATTATAAATAAATACTTTTTTTATAGGCTAGGTTATGAGCTTGATTATAGGAAATATGTTCAATTACAGGTCTAGATTATGATCTTGGTTATGACCTCGATGAAGAGCTCAGTTATTACTTCACTTACAAACTGTTTTAAAAGCGAAGTTATGCGATCGGTAATGGGATACGTTATGGGTTAGGTTATGGACTCGGTTGTGGGATCGGTTATGGGATACGTTATGGGTTTGGTTATGCGCTCGGTTACTGGCTCGGTTATTACCTCGGTTACGAACTTGGTTATAAGCTCATTTATGGGCTTGGTTATGTGATCAGTTATGGGATCATTATGGGCTCGGTTATGGGCTCATTATGACCTCGATTATGACCATGGTTATGAGCTCGGTTATTACCTCAGCTACGAACTACATTATAAATCTCGGTTATTGCCTTGGTTATGTGATCAGTTATAGACTCGGTTGTGGTTTAGGTTATTGGCTCGATCATACATATAACGTGCAGTTATGAGTTTATAAGCTCAGTTATAGGCTTTGTATTAGCGCGGTTATTGGCTTAGTAGTAATTTGTTATAAAATATAAAATAAAATTTGAATTATAAATTATAAAGTACAAAATATAAAATATAAAATATGAATTATAAAAAATAATATATAAAATATGAATAAATTAAAAATAAATACTTTTTTTACGGGCTAAGTTATGAGCTTGATTATGGGAAATATGTTCAATTACAGGTTTAGGTAATGATCTTGGTTATGACATCGATTAAGAGCTCAGTTATTACTTCAGTTACAAACAGGTTTAAGAGCTCAGTCATGGGATCGGTTATTGGATACGTTATGGGTTCTATTATGGGCTCAGTTGTGGGGTCAGTTATTAGCTCAGTTATTAACTCGATTACAAACTTTGTTAAAAGGTTGGTTAGGGCTCGTTTATGGGCTTGGTTATGGGATCAGTTATGGGCACGGTTATTGGCTAGGTTATAGGATCAGTTATGGGCTAGGTTATGGGCTCGGTTATGACCTCGATTATGACCGTGGTTATGAGCTCGGTTATTACATCAGTAACGGGTTACCCTATAGATCTCGGCTATAGGATCGATTATAGGCTCGGATGTGGTTTAGGTTATTGACTCGATTATGTATACAATGTACGGTTATGACTTTGTTTATATGCTCGGTTATAGGCTTAGTAATTAGCTCGGTTTTGGGCTTAGTAGTAATTTGTTCGGTTATACATATGAGTATAGGCTTGACAATGTATTGGGTTATGAGCTTGATAACGTATTAGATTGTGTAGAAGATCAATTATTACTTTGTTTATGGTTCAATTTGGTTACGGGATACCTATGGAACTATCTACGAATGACGTATAAATTAAATATAAGTTGTATAATACAAATTAAAAAATAATAAATATAAAAGCTAAATTAGAAAATATAAAATATAAAATACAATAAATAATTTCGGTTACAGGCTAGGTTATTAGCTTGGTTATGGGAAATATGTTCAATTATAGGTTTAAGTTATGATCTTGATTATGACTGAAAAGTCGATATGTACGGCTTAAAGGATCTATATGGATATAGCGGAAATATATGTGATATGCTAGCTAAGTAATATGCAATAGTTATGCAAATAAAATCTAAGTTACCGAGATATATCACAAACCAAGTAAATGCGGAAAATAAAGTAAAGTGACACCAGGAAATTTTATACTGGTTCGGACTTCCCGCCTTACGTCCAGTCCCGAAGCTCCTTTTCGGAATTCACTAACAACGCCTTCTCTTAACCCGGAGGAATAGGTTAGTGCACCCGAGCCCCGACAAGCATGACTCTCGCCTGAGCACCAACACAGGACTTCAACAATTATAAGGAGTTTGACTTCTAGATGTGTTCTTCTTTCAACACTGATTAGCCAACAATTGAGTACACCCTTCCTATAATCTTATCCTCAAGTATGTGAAAGTGTATGTGAAGATTGAAGGAAGTACACTGCTTATTGAATCAAGAGATATGAAATAAATTCAATGATTCAATAAGCAACTTGAATATTTGAGAGCCTTTGAAAGGAAGAGTATTTAGAATGTAAGATAAGAAATTAGAGCAAGAATTGGTGATCTGGAAAGTGATGTTTGTAGTGTTTAAATAGTGATCGAAGAATAGTAATTATTCATGAAAAGATTCAGTAAAAAGAAGCGACAATTTCTCTTGAAAATGGATTGAAAACTTTTGGTGAAAGAAAGTGTCTCTTTGCTTGAAATAGCCTTTATAAGTAACTAGTCGACTGGTCAAAAATCACTAGTCAACTGGTTGAAAATGTATATGTAAATGTATTTATAAGAGGCTAGAATTGTACATTTTTATGCTAACTAGTCGACTGGCAGAAAATCAACTAGTCGACTAGTAAGTACAAAAATGTGCAATTCTGAAACTTACTAGTTGACTAGTGGATTTCTGACTAGTTGACTAGTAGTTGCTTACTAGTTGACTGGTGGATTTCTATCTAGTTGACTAGTAGTTGCTTACTAGTTGACTAGTAGATTTTTGACTAGTTGACTAGTTCTTTTCATAAGTGCATAGTTTCTTTGTGCATTTGTTATAATTACTTGAGGATAGATTTGAACAATATTCTAACATACTAAACACACACATAAACATATACAAGTGCGAACCCGTGCTTCGCACACGGTCATCATGAAAACATTGCTTTCATTCATGAAAGAACCAAAATGGAAGAATGGGCATGGCAACGAATTTGTATTATGCATAGAATATGAATATAAAGGATTTGATATTCAATTGAATTGGTAGCTACTGTGTTATAGTTGTAAAGCTAGAGTGGTTTTACGAAAAGTTGCATTAGCTAACTGATACGTGAGTAGACATACTTGAATGATATTATTTTTTAGTTAACAAATTATCTATCTGTGAGTGAACATATAAAAATCTACTGAAGTGCATCTTGTTTGGAGGAAAATGGAATCAAATCAGTTTTTGTTACTATTGAAGTGCATCTGTCAATTTCACTGGACCTTTCTATTTTAATGAACCTTTACATACTATATGCGATATATTTTAGTTAAATTGTAGATTAATATTATAAATATACATTACATGTGTGTGTGCTCTCTTCTTTTCAGAAAATCACACATTTTTGTTTTCAAAAAAATATACATTACATGTCTTTTCATGCAAGACTAATCACTATCAGACATTAGTGTAATGAAAACCTTTTCAAATATGGAAAATACATGGAAGAAATATTGTAATGGAATGCATAAAACCATAATGTGATCCATAATTCACATAGGGCACTTTTAGTGATACATAAACTTAAGACAAACGCATTTTGTGTTGTTGATATGTAACAATATAATTTTATTAGTAGATACAAATCAACTCTCGTAAGAAAACTGAGATATGCAATCATCCTCTTTACTCCATGTAAAGGGGATGTCATAGAAAAAAAGGCATGACTAATCTTAGGCATGATAGAAAACCTACAATTAATATTCATAAACCAAATTAACCTCCTTTTATTTATTATTTAAAATGCATAGTAAACTGGATGTCAAAAATAATTTTACATCTAAAACAAATATGCTCATGTCATTTTCTACAAACGCCATATCTGGGTATTAAAATTACTGTCATAATAGGTCCAACTTGAGAACACCACACATTTAAATTCAAAAACCAAATAGATAGTATTCTTACCTTATTCTATTTAGCACAGTCAAAGCTGAAAGACGGTTTGGAGCCAAAGTGTGGCATGGTAGCTGTGCGAAATTTTTCAGTATACTTAATTTCAAGTCCTAATACATAATTGGAGCCTTGCAATTTGCAACCTGTTCCACCTTACGCTTTCTATGGCTTGACTACTTATCTGGGCTCCATTATCCATCTGCATCGCTTAGTTGATAAGACTATGAAATCTTTTTAGCAATTGGCTCCCTTTATATGGGAGTATTCCTACTACATAGATCAAACTGTGTGTTCAAAGGCGAGCAGGAAAAAAGATTATACATGTAATTACCAATTGAATATCATGTTCGTCAACAATATCAATAATCAACCTGCCATTATGATGGAGAGAAATATTATGCTAATACAAAGGCTAAAAGATTTAAAAATGTCACAAACCAAACATATAAAACTATTTTTAAATAAAACTGAAACCCAACTCTAAATTATAGTCTTAATCGACTTATACAGCATATCACACAATTAGCAAAATTTTCCCGTAGCAATTACATTGATTGCATAACCATGAGGAAATGAATTCATGCCAGTAAATTTATAGTTTTCAAAGTTTTTCATGCTCATGCCTTCTAGTACAAACCTCTTACATAGGAATTTTTTTTATAGCATACTCTTCATTTTAACTTTGCCCAACCTCCAGAGCACAAAGAGTGGCTTCTTCTAGCCTTTTTACTTTTATAGTGAATTCCAGTTCCCAAACATGACCTGGAGATTTCATCGTAAGGCATAACAATTCACAATTGCACATTGTACATCAATGCCTTATAGTTACATGAAATGTTAGGAAAACTATAGCACAAAAGAATATACTATTTATGTACATTGTTATATTGATTAATGAGTCAAACATATACATCTAAAGATTTTTTATTTAAATGCAGACATTCAACATTGTACACCATTTAATTTTGGTGTTTAATGGTCATGTATCTTCGAATTTAAATGCTTGAATTAGTGCAAATCTGTCAATGATCTTATTGATAGTTTTTCTGATGCAGCAATGCTTACCAACTATAACTCTATGCGATAACAATATTTCTTCGCTACCCTCTTCCAAGAGTTCTCACATAATCATATGGGGGACAAAAATGGGCACAAACAAACAGAGAACCAATAAGACCTATGTCCAAGAAGTAGTGTTGAATGAATGAGGCAAGCTGATCTTTGCAGTATTTTAGTTCACAACAAGTAAATCA
The DNA here is from genome assembly GCA_030737875.1 of Allium sativum. NCBI lineage: Eukaryota > Viridiplantae > Streptophyta > Magnoliopsida > Asparagales > Amaryllidaceae > Allium > Allium sativum. Next base: position 373,327,009 of record CM060915.1, read on the forward strand.
AATTCAGAGCATGTAACGTCAATCTTCATTTTAAAATGGGAAGTTGGAAATATAGACATAAGTCATGGTAAGAATCTGAATTAGGGTGGTATGCATAAACGGCACATTATATTAAAAAAAATTACTCAACTGATGGTGCTTCCAATGACGATTATCTTAGTGAAAAAATATCCATATTTTGTTGTTGCTAATGGTATAAGATATGAATCGATTCAACATACACTAAATAACATGGTTTTTCTATAAAATAATAAATGTACGAATGAATGCATACCGTTAAGAAAGAAAAAAGATACTACTATATATTTCGGCTTCAAAATGTTCTACAACTATCTGTGCCTATTCTATCATTATAAAGCACAATGAAATTTAAATGAATGCTTAATTTCATGCGGTCTAATACACTCAAAATAGGCGATGTCTTTTTAAGTAAAACAGGTTATGACAGTTTTATTTGTGTGTATGATTGATTGTATTCGGATGAGGATCGTAGTTTAATTACAAAATAAGGAAAGTATGATTTTCAACCATAGATTCACTTCAAAACGGTAGTAAATCTCAAGCGAAGCCATACATCAGAAATAAGCCAAGGTTATTTTGTGTAAATAGAAAATAAACCAAGGAAATTTTGAGTAAATAAAAACATTCAATATGTATTCTCCTGAACATGAGAAAATTCAAAGTACTTGACAAAACAAAACTAACCAGATGTAGATATACATATTACATACATAGACACATACACATGTTTATAAGTATATGTATTTACGAGCTCCTAAAATTCAAATATAGCAACAATGTAAACATATATCATACATTTGAATTGAAACAATCAACATACATTGAAGTGGCTAACATATTGCTGATAAGTAAGAAACTTGGAGTGTAAAGAGTCTTACCTTTGTAATTGTAAGGACCCGTAACTTCCCCGTGAAGGAAAGAGCGGATACTTTTGAGAACAACACACATCGAAACACAGACAGAAGAACATTTCATTGTTATTACAACAATTCCATCAGATACAAGAATATACAGAGTATAAATGAATAAATTACATACAATAAATATCAGAGATTACAATAAATTACATAGCAGCAGAAAGATATACAAAACACAACTGAAAGTGATACACGGATACAGAGCTTTCCGAGCATCGTTCCAGTTGTAAATCAGGACCCTGTGAATATAAATCTGCAAAACCAAAACTACTAGCTGCCCATGTGGAAAATAGGGGCACCCAGAGTTTAGGTTAAACAATAAACTCCAGGTCAGTCATGTGACTGGTGTGAGAACTAAAACAGTTATTAATATTGGTTTTAAAGTTTGGTAACTCAAGGGACCACGCCGTATAACACGGAACGGGTTTCCTCCCAAGAATACCAGTGCATAGAACAAACAGCGCAATGCTAAATAAAGAAAAATGAAGCTTTTATAAGACCCAGGTCCCATCACACAATGCAACGCAAGCCGAAGGATAGGGTTTTTACCTTATAACAGCCAAAACATGCTTGATACGTTTAAAACACATTATTTGATACTATTAAAAGTGTATAATGTCAAAACAATTTCAATCATAAATATCAATCATAGGCGGCATTAATGACCCATACCACTATGTCGCCATACTAGGTTCTACAAATAAAACCGCACTATCACGTATTGGAAATTGGATTTCCGTCATGAGTCGAGGCAAGGGGCAAGCTCCTCTCCGCGTTCGAGACACTCTAGCAAATGCCTCAGGACCCCACTATGATCCTTTGGAACCTCCAAGGCCGGTCCTCTCTTACTTTTGAGGATTAATTATTCCTGAACACACGTTTCCCAGTCCTTACAGACCTATATCCGAGGCGCCTCGTATCCAACAACCACACAGGTGAAAAGTATATAAATGTCAGGGCTGGTAGGTCACTGACACCACCATAGCTAGAAAGAAACGTCATGCACTCCTTGGGTCCGTATCCCGTTTTTGACTCATACCGAGGTGTGAGGCTCGCGAATTCACGTTATACACAAAGCTACGCCACACAGGCCGTGCTTTGATCATCAACCACAAGACTTTGCTTTTCAACAGAAGCCTTGATCAATTGCCACTTACGCATGCCACACTGGCAATTCACTCCATGCGACTGATGTCCATCGATATACAACCTCTGAGCTCGTACGTCTCAGAGAAGGGCGTTAAGCAAGAGAATAAATTCTCCGCCGCCAAACAGATGTATATTTAATAGAGATCAATCAACACAGAATAAAATCCAATGTCAGACACACAATCCATTTACAAGTTCGTTCTGGGTCTGAACGAAACCGGAGGCACTTTCCTCGCATATCCATCCATCTCCAAGTACGTCTGGACGATCACCAACTATTTCCCTCATCTTGGGTGTACAGCCCAATCAAGATCATCAGTAATCACCCAAACGATGTGAAGACTTCCGGTCTTCTACCACCGTCTTCATCTTCGACATCTCGTCGAATCGGTTATTCAGAATGGGTATAAACCCGACCTTTCTGAATAACCCGCGTATATAATAAACGAATGTTACACAAACACAACAAACGCCTCATTCCAATTCAGAATATTCTTTTATTCACAAAATCACATTCTTAGGGAAAGGTTCCCATTAATTTTATCCAAGATAAATTCTTCTAAATTTATTCTTTAATCTTCCTTTGGATATCATTTCAAACCATATTATGGTTTTCCAAACTAGTCGGGATTAGCGAACCACACCGAAGTAATTATTTATTTTATTTCCCAATCCCAACCTATATATCCCATGGAGCAAAACTGGTGATACTCCATTCCTAACACCACGGTGTTATCGGTAAAATTAATTACCATTTCACTTTCAAATCTAATTAAAGATTTAACTATCGCTTTGGAGCAAAACTGGTGATACTCCACTCTCGATCACCTTTCAGATTTGATCATTTAAATTATCAATTCACATTTTGATCTAATTAAAGATTCATTAAAACTTCACTTAGTTTTAATCTTTTCAAAAATCAACATCTTGCCTTTAACTGGGTTAAAGAACCAATGTCATCTAAAACACGATCCACGATAAACCCAAATCACATTTGATATTAAATACAAGGCTCCGAATAGAAAATATATCGGCTTATATTCAATATCAAATTCTGAAACCAACAAATATCGTATTGGAAATAACGATATAAAATATGTCTTTCAAATCCCCATAACAATATTTGTATAGTCACGAAATCCAACATCGAAATATCCCGAAGATAATTTCGATTCAACTCCAGTCCAATTCACATATTGGGAATATTGGTTATTTTTAAAATCACTTTCGAATTCAATTTATTTATTTCAAAAAAAAAAAAATTGATTTTAATTCTAGTTCACAACTAGTTCATTTCGATAAAAAAATCTATTTTTATCTTTTCAAATGTGGAGTTTTCCAGCTCAATTCTTTCCAAATCATTTCTTATGATTTTACACAAATTATGAATATTTTTAATAATTTTATCAAGGCCCGTACAGTCGATTTCCATCTACGGCCATCGAACTGTACTCACAGCGACCTTTTCTAAAATCGATTCGGACATAATTCCAAATCCAACCGTTAGATTTCAAATTTCTAATATTCATTGGAAAGCTCTTTTCGGTACGAACCCTACGGTTCCGGTTTTAGGAGAATCCGACGGTTGGATCTCCCGTAATGTCCGTTTGAAATAAATGGTCGAAATTCACGAACTGCCGCGGCGCGGCGCGTTCTATTCAGGCCATTATATTATATATATAATATATATAATATATATTTCGTCGATTTCTATTTAAAACGAATTTTATAAATCGTTTTAAATTCGTTTCTAAAACAATTCAACTTCTATATTCAATTTCAAATCGATTTGATTTCAATTCAACTCGAATTCATTTCAATTTTATTTAATTCGAATTCAAATTCGTTTCAATTCAATTCAAATTCAAATTCGTTTTCTTTTCAATTCGAATTCGCTATAATATTCATTTCAATTTGAATAAAATCGATATAAATATCGTTCACGTCAAAATGGCGCAAAACTAATCAACACGGCTTTATATTTTTCACAACTTCTTTATTCTATTCAACAAATGAATATTTATCCCATTCAACACATGAATCTATATTTCTTTCAACACACGACTAATCTCAACACATGAGTACTGTCAACACATCACTATTTTTGTTATGTAAAGTATTTTATAAAACTATGGTATCTATCGTTTGATTTTAATTAGACTTCTACTGGGAAGTAGTTCTAATTTTAAATATGATAAAGATGTAAATTTCATTATATAAAATATTTCACTCAACACATGAATAGATTCAATACATGAATTTTCCTTTATAATATTCATTATTTTCCCGATTGGAATGAGGCCCAATCAATCACCATATAATGTTAATTATATGGATTCCATACAATACATGTATATAATAGTAACAATAAACAATTAACCATCATCCAAGGTGCACCACACTGTATAAGCATCAAATATAGATACCTAACGCTTATAACAGCCTGTCAATCAATCGATCGACATATTTAATCAATCAGGATGAGTGAACTTCAAATTTCATCCCAACACCCGTGTGGGGTTTCAAACAATCAAACACAGATTTTAGTTGTGCAGTTGGGCGACGTGTAAAATTTATCGACCCAATTGATATCAGTCAAATCAGTGTATATAAACAAATCAGCTGATTTGTTTATAAATATTCATTTATTCACTTTCACGTTAAAAATTATATTTTTAACGATAAAACATTTTATTTTAACACATGAATTTCTATTCAGTTCATTTATTCAATAAAATGATATTTTTATTTTTCTAACATATTTTAGAAAATTTCGGCGGCATAACGGCACGATACTAGAAACGGGACGAGGCCTAGCCTTATCTCCGGTCTAGTGAAGGCCCACGCCATTCACACATCAATCAAATCCATTCCATTTCACCAAACAATTCAATTCAAACCAAATAATCTAACCAACTACACAACCAATCAAACAAGTCCATGGTCTGTGGACGATTGTGTCGGGTGCTACTAAGCACCGTCTGCATCCTAGTATATATATATATATATATATAACTAGAAAAAGAGATTTTGAGTGAGGAGTTCTCACCGAAAGCTATCCAATACCATGACTCTTCATTTATAGAAATCTTCTTCATTCTCGCCTTTTTATCATCTTCGTTGCCCGTAGTCACTACATATATAAAAATCACACATTTTTATATTTTGATGTCTTTAAAATAAAAATCACATTTTTATTCATTCACTTTCAATTTAAAAGTCATATTTTTATAATCACTTCATATATTTAAAAATCGAATTTTTACTACGATGTTCAATATATAAAAATCATATTTTTACTATGCTATTCAATATATAAAAATCGAATTTTTTACTTCAAATCCATATGGATAAAAAATCGCATTTCCATACCGCTAATATATAGATAAAAATTCTATTTTTATAACGCTATTCTCTATATAAAGATTTCGCCCTTTCATAAATAAAGTTTTCGCCTTTATAAAAATAAAGTTTTTGCCTTTATAAAAATAAAGTTTTCACCTTTTCAAATATAATCTAAAAATTATATTTTTCTCCCTTCTACATTACAAAAATTATATTTTTCTCGAAGTAAAAATCACATTTTTATTTCAACGTATATATAATAAAAATCAGATTTTTATTTCGCTATGTATATAAAGATGATGTTTTTGCTATCTACATAATATAAAAATCGTATTTTTATATTTCTAAAAATATAAATATCATATTTTTAAATATGCTACCTATATAAAACTGGCTTTATATATGGTATTTCTAATTAAAAATTCCATTTTTAATTACATGAATAAAAATGACTTAAAGAAAACGCACCTTTTTCTCAAACGAACTAGGGGCTTGCTGTGGACGGGGGTGGTGCTGATGGTCGGAGGCGGGGCTTCGAAATGGGGAGAAGAGAGGGGCGGCGGGTCGGGGTTTTTGGGTTCGTCGGGCTTCAGGGGGGGCTGTTGCGGCTGGGGTGGGGCGTGGGAGGCGTCGCAGGTGGTCAGAGGGTGGCGGCGGGCTGCTGGTGGTCGGGGGGGTCTGTGCGTTAGGAAGGAGAGAGGATCGAGGCGTGAGAGGGATTCGAGAGGGGGGGGCTTGGTGCGGTGGCCGATGGAGGTGGCGCCCCTTTGGTGGCGGCGGCGGCGGTTCATCGGGGAGGGGCGGCGGCTCCTCCCCCGTCGCTCTCTTCCTTTTTTTTTTTTTTGAAATCGATTTCTGATTTAATCAGGGGGGGCCAACGGGTTTTGAGGAGAGGTTTTTTTTTATTTAATTATTTTATTATTTTTAAAAGTTGACTTTTACATACGTCATCTAAACGAGGCCCACCGCCTGTCGTCCATTGCGTTTAACCCCCATTTCGAACACAATGGGATATGCCACGTAGGACAATTCAATCATTTCGATCAGTTTCCGTTAAATTTACATTTACATCACTATATTGAATTTTAAACGTACATTTCAATTTACTGGGGCCACATACTAACTCTATAAATTGCAGAAAAATATTTTCTAGCTTCGTATTGACGATACGGTCCTAACAAAACTAATTTCGTCGAATTCCGAGACCGTTTGAAAAATGGCCAATTTCCAGTCGATTAAAATCAACTGAAACTGGTCAAACGCGTTTTCCTCTGCCACGCTCACATATTGATTCGAAAAATTATGAAATTTGAAACCTAGCAATAATTTGACATCACGGACCCAACAAAACCGGTTTCGTCGAAATCCGAGGTTGTTTGCAAAATGTCCATTTTTAAGGGCCTGAATTCCATAGCGACTATTCAGAATTTTCAACTGGACATATCTTTTGATTCCCGCTATGAAATCTTGATTTTTCGGATTCGTTGGAAAGATATTATCAATTAGATCCTAATGTTTCTGGTTTCACTAAAATCTGGATTGTTTTGCACCCGGTACATTCAATTGAAGTTTGAAATCGAATTATCGAACTACCGCGCCATTTTCAATTCCTATTATAATTATATATAATTATTTATATTCTAACGACGGTCTATATAAATATACACGTTCGAATTCTATTCAAAATAAATTTCTCGTCTATATTATTTAAAATAATTCATTTTAAATAATCACAATTCGCTAAAATTGTCAAAATAAAAATTTTAAACTGGCCCAGATTTTCGGGTTGTTACAATCTCCCCCACTTAAAACTTTTCGTCCCCGAAAAGGAACAAAGTCGAAAGTGGTTTGATCATTCAACTCTACGTTCGATCTGGCTTTCATTCTCCAACTTTTCAGTTTCTGAGAATTTTTAAATTTTCAAAAATTTGGCTAACACTCTAAATTTTCGAAAAATTTCGCCATAACCTCCCCTGCAATGGGAGCATCGGGAAATCTCAAATAGCTTCCCTGGTCCTTCAGATCTCAAAAAGAAAAAGAAAAAGCCAAGCGGCTAGCCAATAGGCTCATAAAATCATCATCACCCAAACAAAACAGTAAATTATGTAGTAAACATGTACCTATTTGTCGGGCAAACAAATTTTATTCTCTGGCTCTAGCCTCCTTGCTATGACCTGTTCAATGTAAGTATATGTGTATGCAAACAAATGCGACCAATTTTCAATATAATTCAATATTCGGTTCAATTAGACTAAATGGTTCAAAATTATCAAACAAATGAACGAACAACACAAACATCAATCAATTAGTGAATTAGAGTTTCAAATTCATAATTTTGATACATACACAAAAATTCATGTTTTTGATTCCAATTCACAACAATGTGTTCTAACTATAATGGTTTTGGTTCTCACACCAGTCTAATGGAAATATATAGAAAATCACACCTTCGAAACACGAATATAAATACTGATGATGTGGCCACATCACCAGAATTATCCCCGGGTGTCTAGAATGTGACTCTATATCTATCCAGTATATTAAAACTTCGACTATACGTTCATGACGCGTATACGCGAAATCTTTATATACTCGATTGTCCATATTCAAAATAAATAAATAATCAAATACGTATAAAGCGATTTAAATTTTAAAACAAAATTGTTTTCATTTGAAAAATACACTCTTCACACTCGTTCTAGGATACTACTGATCCTATCTCTAACGAGTCACTCTAATTGGATATTACTAATCCAATATCTGATGAATTCTTTCGTGTGGTTCTAATGTGTCTTGTTCTCGAGCTCTGTAAACCAAAGCTCTGATACCACTGTAAGGACCCGTAACTTCCCCGTGAAGGAAAGAGCGGATACTTTTGAGAACAACACACATCGAAACACAGACAGAAGAACATTTCATTGTTATTACAACAATTCCATCAGATACAAGAATATACAGAGTATAAATGAATAAATTACATACAATAAATATCAGAGATTACAATAAATTACATAGCAGCGGAAAGATATACAAAACACTACTGAAAGTGATACACGGATACAGAGCTTTCCGAGCATCGTTCCAGCTGTAAATCAGGACCCTGTGAATATAAATCTGCAAAACCAAAACTACTAGCTGCCCGTGTGGAAAATAGGGGCACCCAGATTTTAGGTTAAACAATAAACTCCAGGTCAGTCATGTGACTGGTGTGAGAACTAAAACAGTTATTAATATTGGTTTTAAAGTTTGGTAACTCAAGGGACCACGCCGTATAACACGGAACGGGTTTCCTCCCAAGAATACCAGTGCATAGAACAAACAGCGCAATGCTAAATAAAGAAAAATGAAGCTGTTATAAGACCCAGGTCCCATCACACAACGCAACGCAAGCCGGAGGATAGGGTTTTTACCTTATAACAACCAAAACATGCTTGATACGTTTAAAACACATTATTTGATACTATTAAAAGTGTATAGTGTCAAAACAATTTCAATCATAAATACCAATCATAGGCGGCATTAATGACCCATACCACTATGTCGCCATACTAGTTTCTACAAATAAAACCGCACTATCACGTATTGGAAATTGGATTTCCGTCATGAGTCGAGGCAAGGGGCAAGCTCCTCTCCGCGTTCGAGACACTCTAGCAAATGCCTCAGGACCCCACTATGATCCTTTGGAACCTCCAAGGCCGGTCCTCTCTTACTTTTGAGGATTAATTATTCCTGAACACACGTTTCCCGGTCCTTACAGACCTATATCCGAGGCGCCTCGTATCCAACAACCACACAGGTGAAAAGTATATAAATGTCAGGGCTGGTAGGTCACTGACACCACCATAGCTAGAAAGAAACGTCATGCACTCCTTGGGTCCGTATCTCGTTTTTGACTTATACCGAGGTGTGAGGCTCGCGAATTCACGTTATACACAAAGCTACGCCACACAGGCCGTGCTTTGATCATCAACCACAAGACTTTGCTTTTCAACAGAAGCCTTGATCAATTGCCACTTACGCATGCCACACTGGAAATTCACTCCATGCGACTGATGTCCATCGATATACAACCTCTGAGCTCGTACGTCTCAGAGAAGGGCGTTAAGCAAGAGAATAAATTCTCCGCCGCCAAACAGATGTATATTTAATAGAGATCAATCAACACAGAATAAAATCCAATGTCAGACACACAATCCATTTACAAGTTCGTTCTGGGTCTGAACGAAACCGGAGGCACTTTCCTCGCATATCCATCCATCTCCAAGTACGTCTGGACGATCACCAACTGTTTCCCTCATCTTGGGTGTACAGCCCAATCAAGATCATCAGTAATCACCCAAACGATGTGAAGACTTCCGGTCTTCTACCACCGTCTTCATCTTCGACATCTCGTCGAATCGGTTATTCAGAATGGGTATAAACCCGGCCTTTCTGAATAACCCACGTATATAATAAACGAATGTTACACAAACACAACAAACGCCTCATTCCAATTCAGAATATTCTTTTATTCACAAAATCACATTCTTAGGGAAAGGTTCCCATTAATTTTATTCAAGATAAATTCTTCTAAATTTATTCTTTAATCTTCCTTTGGATATCATTTCAAACCATATTATGGTTTTCCAAACTAGTCGGGATTAGCGAACCACACTGAAGTAATTATTTATTTTATTTCCCAATCCCAACCTATATATCCCATGGAGCAAAACTGGTGATACTCCATTCCTAACACCACGGTGTTATCGGTAAAATTAATTACCATTTCACGTTCAAATCTAATTAAAGATTTAACTATCGCTTTGGAGCAAAACTGGTGATACTCCACTCTCGATCACCTTTCAGATTTGATAATTTAAATTATCAATTCACATTTTAATCTAATTAAAGATTCATTAAAACTTCACTTAGTTTTAATCTTTTCAAAAATCAACATCTTGCCTTTAACTGGGTTAAAGAACCAATGTCATCTAAAACACGATCCACGATAAACCCAAATCACATTTGATATTAAATACAAGGCTCTGAATAGAAAATATATCGGCTTATATTCAATATCAAATTCTGAAACCAACAAATATCGTATTGGAAATAACGATATAAAATATATCTTTCAAATCCCCATAACAATATTTGTATAGTCACGAAATCCAACATCGAAATATCCCGAAGATAATTTCGATTCAACTCCAGTCCAATTCACATATTGGGAATATTGGTTATTTTTAAAATCACTTTCGAATTCAATTTATTTATTTCAAAAAAAAAAAAATTGATTTTAATTCTAGTTCACAACTAGTTCATTTCGATAAAAAAATCTATTTTTATCTTTTCAAATGTGGAGTTTTCCAGCTCAATTCTTTCCAAATCATTTCTTATGATTTTACACAAATTATGAATATTTTTAATAATTTTATCAAGGCCCGTACAGTCGATTTCCATCTACGGCCATCGAACTGTACTCACAGCGACCTTTTCTGAAATCGATTCGGACATAATTCCAAATCCAACCGTTAGATTTCAAATTTCTAATATTCATTGGAAAGCTCTTTTCGGTACGAACCCTACGGTTCCGGTTTTAGGAGAATCCGACGGTTGGATCTCCCGTAATGTCCGTTTGAAATAAATGGTCGAAATTCACGAACTGCCGCGGCGCGGCGCGTTCTATTCAGGCCATTATATTATATATATAATATATATAATATATATTTCGTCGATTTCTATTTAAAACGAATTTTATAAATCGTTTTAAATTCGTTTCTAAAACAATTCAACTTCTATATTCAATTTCAAATCGATTTGATTTCAATTCAACTCGAATTCATTTCAATTTTATTTAATTCGAATTCAAATTCGTTTCAATTCAATTCAAATTCAAATTCGTTTTCTTTTCAATTCGAATTCGCTATAATATTCATTTCAATTTGAATAAAATCGATATAAATATCGTTCACGTCAAAATGGCGCAAAACTAATCAACACGGCTTTATATTTTTCACAACTTCTTTATTCTATTCAACAAATGAATATTTATCCCATTCAACACATGAATCTATATTTCTTTCAACACACGACTAATCTCAACACATGAGTACTGTCAACACATCACTATTTTTGTTATGTAAAGTATTTTATAAAACTATGGTATCTATCGTTTGATTTTAATTAGACTTCTACTGGGAAGTAGTTCTAATTTTAAATATGATAAAGATGTAAATTTCATTGTATAAAATATTTCACTCAACACATGAATAGATTCAATACATGAATTTTCCTTTATAATATTCATTATTTTCCCGATTGGAATGAGGCCCAATCAATCACCATATAATGTTAATTATATGGATTCCATACAATACATGTATATAATAGTAACAATAAACAATTAACCATCATCCAAGGTGCATCACACTGTATAAGCATCAAATATAGATACCTAACGCTTATAACAGCCTGTCAATCAATCGATCGACATATTTAATCAATCAGGATGAGTGAACTTCAAATTTCATCCCAACACCCGTGTGGGGTTTCAAACAATCAAACACAGATTTTAGTTGTGCAGTTGGGCGACGTGTAAAATTTATCGACCCAATTGATATCAGTCAAATCAGTGTATATAAACAAATCGGCCGATTTGTTTATAAATATTCATTTATTCACTTTCACGTTAAAAATTATATTTTTAACGATAAAACATTTTATTTTAACACATGAATTTCTATTCAGTTCATTTATTCAATAAAATGATATTTTTATTTTTCTAACATATTTTAGAAAATTTCGACGGCATAACGGCACGATACTAGAAACGGGACGGGGCCTAGCCTTATCCCCGGTCTAGTGAAGGCCCACGCCATTCACACATCAATCAAATCCATTCCATTTCACCAAACAATTCAATTCAAACCAAATAATCTAACCAACTACACAACCAATCAAACAAGTCCATGGTCTGTGGACGATTGTGTCGGGTGCTACTAAGCACCGTCTGCATCCTAGTATATATATATATATATATATAACTAGAAAAAGAGATTTTGAGTGAGGAGTTCTCACCGAAAGCTATCCAATACCACGACTCTTCATTTATAGAAATCTTCTTCATTCTCTCCTTTTTATCATCTTCGTTGCCCGTAGTCACTACATATATAAAAATCACACATTTTTATATTTTGATGTCTTTAAAATAAAATTCACATTTTTATTCATTCACTTTCAATTTAAAAGTCATATTTTTATAATCACTTCATATATTTAAAAATCGAATTTTTACTACGATGTTCAATATATAAAAATCATATTTTTACTATGCTATTCAATATATAAAAATCGAATTTTTTACTTCAAATCCATATGGATAAAAAATCGCATTTCCATACCGCTAATATATAGATAAAAATTCTATTTTTATAACGCTATTCTCTATATAAAGATTTCGCCCTTTCATAAATAAAGTTTTCGCCTTTATAAAAATAAAGTTTTCGCCTTTATAAAAATAAAGTTTTCACCTTTTCAAATATAATCTAAAAATTAAATTTTTCTCCCTTCTACATTATAAAAATTATATTTTTCTCGAAGTAAAAATCACATTTTTATTTCAACGTATATATAATAAAAATCAGATTTTTATTTCGCTATGTATATAAAGATGATGTTTTTGCTATCTACATAATATAAAAATCATATTTTTATATTTCTAAAAATATAAAAATCATATTTTTAAATATGCTACCTATATAAAACTGGCTTTATATATGGTATTTCTAATTAAAAATTCCATTTTTAATTACATGAATAAAAATGACTTAAAGAAAACGCGCCTTTTTCTCAAACGAACTAGGGGCTTGCTGTGGACGGGGGTGGTGCTGATGGTCGGAGGCGGGGCTTCGAAATGGGGAGGAGAGAGGGGCGGCGGGTCGGGGTGTTTGGGTTCGTCGGGCTTCAGGGGGGGCTGTTGCGGCTGAGGTGGGGCGTGGGAGGCGTCGCAGGTGGTCAGAGGGTGGCGGCGGGCTGGTGGTGGTCGGGGGGGTCTGTGCGTTGGGAAGGAGAGAGGATCGAGGCGTGAGAGGGATTCGAGAGGGGGGGGGCTTGGTGCGGTGGCCGATGGAGGTGGCGCCCCTTTGGTGGCGGCGGCGGCGGTTCATCGGGGAGGGGCGGCGGCTCCTCCCCCGTCGCTCTCTTCCTTTTTTTTATATATATTTTGAAATCGGTTTCTGATTTAATCAGGGGGGGGGGCAACGGGTTTTAAGGAGAGGTTTTTTTTTATTTAATTATTTTATTATTTTTAAAAGTTGACTTTTACATACGTCATCTAAACGAGGCCCACCGCCTGTCGTCCATAGCGTTTAACCCCCATTCCGAACACAATGGGATATGCCACGTAGGACAATTCAATCGTTTCGATCAGTTTCCGTTAAATTTACATTTACATCACTATATTGAATTTTAAACGTACATTTCAATTTACCGGGGCCACATACTAACTCTATAAATTGCAGAAAAATATTTTCTAGCTTCGTATTGACGATACGGTCCTAACAAAACTAATTTCGTCGAATTCCGAGACCGTTTGAAAAATGGCCAATTTCCAGTCGATTAAAATCAACTAAAACTGGTCAAACGCGTTTTCCTCTGCCACGCTCACATATTGATTCGAAAAATTATGAAATTTGAAACCTAGCAATAATTTGACATCACGGACCCAACAAAACTGGTTTCGTCGAAATCCGAGGTCGTTTGCAAAATGTCCATTTTTAAGGGCCTGAATTCCATAGCGACTATTCAGAATTTTCAACTGGACATATCTTTTGATTCCCGCTATGAAATCTTGATTTTTCGGATTCGTTGGAAAGATATTGTCAATTAGATCCTAATGTTTCTGGTTTCACTAAAATCCAGATTGTTTTGCACGCGGTACATTCAATTGAAGTTTGAAATCGAATTATCGAACTACCGCGCCGTTTTCAATTCCTATTATAATTATATATAATTATTTATATTCTAACGACGGTCTATATAAATATACACGTTCGAATTCTATTCAAAATAAATTTCTCGTCTATATTATTTAAAATAATTCATTTTAAATAATGACAATTCGCTAAAATTGCCAAAATAAAATTTTTAAACTGGCCCAGGTTTTCGGGTTGTTACAGTAATGCTAGTATTCAGATACTCCAAGCTATAGGGCAAACCAGAAGTAATTTGCACCATACAGATCTAGTCTAATTTTAAAGAAAGTCACCAAAAACAACCTTATCATTTTTAATCGATGATAAATTTGTATTATCAAAATTAAATATTATATAACGAAGTAGATTAAAACTTGAGCATTTCTGCAAACAAAATAAGAATATCAAACACATAAATCAGCAAGAATGTATAGAGACCGACCAAATATACATGTCTGGAAGTATATAATTAACATCTATGTTGAGTGGAGAATTCATATTTTAGTTTTTAATAAACATGTCAACGATCTGCAGGACATGTTTACCTTTTAGTAAAAGGCATAAAGCATGATATACTTGTGTAGTTTACATATGTACTTCAGGAACTTTATAGCCTATATATATATGGGAATGATATCATCATATGAGAAATAGTACTACAATTTTTCGATATCCAATATTCCAATCCATGGTGTTTTACTCTCTGGTAGCATAACAAAGTGCAATATAGAAAAACATAATTGGACAAAGGAGTACCAAAACATCATAATTTGTAATTATATTTTGTTATCAGAAAGGAAACATGTGAACTTAATTTTTGTTTAGTTTCACATCAAAAGCTATCAAGGATTTTTTTTATTTAAAAAAAAAACTTTACTGAGTGGCATCAGAACATAAACCAAGTGCAAGTTAATGAAATTCATACATAATTCATATACCATTGTTCAGTTAACAATTTCTTATTGGATAATGACCAAACTTCATCTACTGGTTACCCGATACATTTGCCTTCAGGAAATTGT
This sequence comes from Allium sativum, assembly GCA_030737875.1. Classification (NCBI taxonomy): domain Eukaryota; kingdom Viridiplantae; phylum Streptophyta; class Magnoliopsida; order Asparagales; family Amaryllidaceae; genus Allium; species Allium sativum. Next base: position 373,342,417 of record CM060915.1, read on the forward strand.
TTTGATGGAATTTTTGGGCTTAATGGCTCACCGGTCATCAAATATATTTACTTCCAGTAAACTTTTTCAATTGAATTTTTTGAGATTAATGGCTCATAACTTTAAATTAATGACATAAATAATAGTAAGCAAGTAATATCATCCCATAAAATTATTGCTACAACCATATAACCATCAATATTCTGACATATTTGAACAAACGAATCCTTTATGTCAGATACTATTAGAGGCCAAGTTATCATTTTTGCCACAACAATGACGCAAAGAATTCCAAGAAAAATTGGAAAAATATTTTGCATAATTCTTACTCAATTATGAACAGGATAGACTTTTTTATGCGTATTAAACAGTATAATTAGTTAATAAAATAAAATTCACCGATTTAGTTGAAAGATGACACTTCAATGAAAGTATCATATAAGAAATCCACAAACAAAAGTGAATAATAAAATAATGATAAAAGCAACACAAAACCAAGGATACTTCTCCTTAAATGAATGAATTGCTAGAGCATACAGTGAATCCTTTCACTCAGTCTGCAATGCAAAACTCTGTCTAGGTTATAAGTAGAAGAATAATTACCAAGGTAGAATAATTTGAAATCCTAGGTTGAGAACTAATACATCAAAGGAGAAAAATCAATAACCATTATAATCCAATAGGGCTAAAAATCATTTTTTTTAATAAACAGGAACCAAATTTCACATGTTGCAGAGCATTTAAAAGAAGGGTGAACACATTTATAGTTCTTTGCGGAAGCAAGTTCAACATAAAGCAGAGAACTAAAATAAAGAATATCTAAGGCATCACTATTGTTTATCAGCAGTTGCAATATTATTTTATTATTGCTACAGCAATAGCTGCAAAAAAATAACTACAAAACATACATGGAACTTGGAATATGATACATTATTCAGAAATACTGTAACATAAATTATAAGGTTCAACCAAAAAAAATAAAAAAAATGAAACAATAAAAACCACAATCTACGCATATTATAAGGTTCAATGTAAAACAAAATTGCCAAATGAATTGAATTTTTACCTCTGTGCTTGTAAGAATCGACAGTGAGCTATCTTAGACACACCATTCACACAGTGTAGAGCACCTCGCCTAGCTAGCACATAAAAGACACTGAAGTTTAAAATGAATTAACAGGAGCACATAGTCAATGTTATTATAGCTCTAACATAGAAGATAATGCCATGCAAGAAAACAATAAATTTGTTTCTAACAGCTGAGATCTGGTGATGATGTAAATGGAAATTTACTATATTGATGGGTATGCACATAAAGATAAGCAAACGATATCTTTGTATTATTCTTAGATTACATTGAATGCTACATCAAATTTGATAATAATTTTTTTGTGATCGATAAATCCATGCATATATGCTATAAACGGCTCCATCTAATTTTGCAACACCCATATTGCATTTTTGCAAAACCAAACAATTTGTATTGCTCTTCATAGATAATAAAGTGGAAATCCTTGATTAAAGTAGGATTAGAAAAATAAATCCTAATACTCTTATCTTAGTATTCATTTATTAATTGAATATCTTTATTGTTTTAAAATTGCATCAATTTCACCAGTTGTATTAAAAATTCCAACAATGTTCCTATGACTGATAAACCCATTCAGAAATGCTATAAATGATTCAACCATCTTTGGAAACATTCACTGAGATTTATTACAAAACATGTAATTTATGGTGTTTTAAGTAATGAAATCAGTTTTTTATTGCAGATGACAAAATGGTGACTGTTATTGTTTAATCTGATCAAACATAAAACTAAGTTAAGGTTTCTTAAAAGAATAACAATAAGAACGCTAAAAAACCTTTCATGTTTATATTAAAGCAACATTAAATAAAATATAATTTCAAAATTTTTAAGTTATGTATTAAAGGCTATAAGTGCACTGAATTTTGCAATTTTGGCATTCCTAATATTGTATCATCAATAATAACAATGTTTCTCTCTATCGTTATATTCTACTACATGTTTACCACTATATTACTATGTTTTGTTATATTTTTATAACTTCAGATTAGGAAAACAACATTTTGATATTGCTATGTTTAAGTTTTATTTACTATCATGACATTGTACTTTGGTACATTACATATTTTCATCTTTTGTATAAAGCAGAAACACACCATTGTTATATACTATGATGTTTAATAGACATCCACTAATATTGCAATATCTTGATTCATATTTACCACTTCCGACCAATGGGAGAAAATATAATTTTGTATCTCTATTTATTTACATATAAATCACGTATTATCAAGCACATTTTTTTACTACTTTAAAGTATAGTCAACATTTAAAGTCCACTTAAAAATAGAGTACTATTCATATGACTATGTTTACTCCATATATTAATGCTTGTACGTGAGAAATCTGGAACCATATAGTTTATAAGTTATAAGAGCAATATGACTCAATTGTGCACATCAGCTACTATGAATTACACTTGTGAAAAGAAGATATGGAGCTTGTATGTTAATCATGCATGGAGAATCAACTTTAAAAAGCACACAATGTCCTATTCAGAATACCATAAGCTTCTGCTTCTTTTTATTCTCCAAAACTGCAAAATGTAGACTGATCGTTCTACTCAGAATACCATGAGCTTCTACTTTTATATTTGAAAATGAATGTGAAATAAATTTGTCCCTCTACAAACCCAAAAAAAACTCAGCTGGACAATTGAACAATATCTATAAAAAAAATTCCATTGCAATAAACTAAGGAAAAGACGCAAAGTACTAAAAAAAACCGCAATGTTGGTGGTTATGGCAGCAATGTCCAACCAAATTTTTCCATGAAGAAACAAAATGATAAATGGAAGAAGTAATGTCTATAGAAAGCTAATGTTGTGAAACTTTTCCCAATGTAAAAAGCATATAGCATTTTTATCTAATCCATTTAATTTTTAAATGGTTAAATATAAAAAAGAATGTTTATGGAACACTTCCTAGTGCAGAGAATCAAGGTATAGCAAACATAGAGCCTCACTTTGTTACACACAATTAAGCAACAAAAAGCAGTAATCACGTGTTGACACTAACTATCCTATCGTATCACCAAGATGAACGGTGGGCACATTTTCCTTCAATATAAAAACTTTAAATGGTAGTGGAATAGAAATTAAATTATAAAACCATCTATGCAATTGTTAATACATGCAGGCTATGCTTATTTTGGACACTAATAATTATTTATTTTTCCAACAAAGAACATCAAGGATAGAAATAAACCTACTTTCGAAGAAATGCGCTAAATCCAACGATAAGGCCATTGAGATGTGAAATATAATGGTAAAATCTAAGTACATGTGCACGTACTCGTAACGTCTAAGTACAGTACTAATGTGGTATCTCAATTTATTGGGCTTCTACCCATTGAGACAGAACATTCTTCCACCATTCATCAATATAGAAAATAATTTTGTCATAACATAGGCTATAGCTGAATTTATCATCCAATATGCAAGAAATCTCAAACATCCAATATAGAAAACAATTATTTTGGCCTGGTGCTGCAGTAAAACAAAGCCAGAACTGGGTTAACTAAGTGGTGACACAACTCTAGTATACAAATGACTGCCATATTGTAGGTAGAATTTATGATCTCGCTTTTAATATCAAAATTCCAATTGTGATTTCTCGATTTATCACTGTTCATAAAAATATAAGTATGTCAGATGTGTCCTATATTAAACTGATTATGACAGTGGCAATTTAAATGGAATCTTTAGCAGGTACTAAGAACAAACTTACATCAGCAGTGTGCTATTTACTATATTAGAGTTTAATCTCCAATGTACTGATTCATTCTCGCCCAAATTTAAGTTATTTGTACTTTATCAAAATAAAGCAAATACAGTTTTTGTACTTAATAGAAAATAAAGTAAATATGGAAATTTTGCCAATTTTGTCCACTAAAGATATTCAATCAAAGAGGTCATATATTATCTTCTCAAATGATGTAACATATATTCCTAAATTGAATGAATAAATATGTATCCTTAAGGCCTCACTTTTTCATATATAAAAAACGTAAATACAGTTTTCTTTGGCTTTTCACATATATATATATATATGTGTGTGTGTGTGTGTGTGTATGTATATATATGAAAAAACCTCCTTGAAGGTCTCACAAATTTTATGTTCCCAACACAAAATGAGGGTGTATTTGACGACATGAGTTCACGCTTGTACAGCCTATACTGCATAAAATTAACATCATATCTTATGGGCAGATGATGCATGAAAGAGTAACATAGTGAAAATGATTATCATAGACGTTATTAATCTTAGATGCACAAATTCTGGCTTATTTTTTGTTGGCATGTTGCACGTTACAGTGATAAAATTAAAATGGCTATTAAGGGGCAAACAATTCAAGTAGACTTAAAAAAATAGGGAAACAAATAAAGGCTTGAAACATCTATATATAGCTTAAGAATGAGTTAAGTTTGATATGAAAATCATAGCAGATAAACAAAACCATGCCAAAACACAAGAATTTAGCATTCATCGGTACCACTACCATGAATTAAAACAATTATCATGTTGTTCAACATAATTTAGAGAAACAATGAGATGAACATTAATGGATTCATTGATGATAGGTCATGTTATTACTTAATAGACAACATAAAACTAAAAGAACTGACAACTTGTCACAATTATAAAATCATGCTTAATACCAAAGCAACCCAGTTGTAGAAAGGACCAATATTAATACATCTTCCATAGTCAAATCCAGAAACCCTAGAACCCAAATTTTATAAATGTTTAATGAAAGGAGGAGAGTTTTGTAAACATTATATACAGCGTGCCAATACAGAAGAAATATAAAATCATACACAATATCCTATCAAATCACTTGTAGCAAGCACCGACATCAGCGCATCATTGAATGAGCCAATTCTCGAAATCAATTTATCGATATATATATATATATATTGATGGGGAAAAAAGCCCTTTTTACTGGGGCTAAATTTCAAAGCTGGCACCAAAATTGAATTACTCCATGCGGACATTAATATAATGACCACATATTTGTAACTTATACCTATACACAAAGAGAATTATGATCGGTATGGCAATAATATAGGAAGACAGGCTTCAACTACAGAATATTAGAATGAACCCATGTTATGCACATGGAATTCAACCATAAATCATTTAATAAGAAAAAAGAGTGTGTGTGTGTGTGTGTTTAATAAGTTGTATACATTTTCTGGTACGATGGTGGCAACGATGCTGCTACTTGAAATGAATTCCATGCTAAAATTTTGAAGCATTTTCCACCAATATATGTTATACAAAATATATGAATTTTGTGTTGATATGTTAACATTTTTATTCTGCTCATGCTACTTGCTAGCTCAGTTTGCATAAGTGCCAGCATTTAACAGTTAAAAGTTTGATATAATATGAATGTAGCATGCATGAAATCGTAATTTTTTTGAAGAACCATTTGCCTTTTTTAGTAGGAAGTTGTAAGGTATTCTGTGATTTTTTTCCAAACGCATTACCTTTACAGTAGTTGATTGTGTACCTAAGAAAACACATAACCTTTAATTTAACACCATTTAATAAATAAGTTTTCTCTAACTGTAGGAGCATGTCATTAATTGCATAACAGACACAATGAATGGTGACATAAGCATGAATGAAACATCACCTTTTAAACACTGTATTCATTATTCTAAAAATAATGTAACTCTTTTAGTAAAATTCATACAGCATCGTGTTCAAGTACTAAACATGCCGTGTAAAACTGGGGAATGAAATTAAAAAAAATGTAAAGTAAACTAATAAAGGAAAAATTACATAACAGCACAAATGCAATAGATATCATGAATGGATGAGAAATAATGGCTTTGGTTATCCCTCATTAAAAAGAAGCATGTAACCCTTCAAAGATAATTCCAAGAATATTTCTTTATAACAGCTCGGTTCCATTTACTTGTGCAGTTAGGTCATGAAATAATATTTAATAACTTGTATACATTAATCTAATCATATACGTTTGTAGGTCATGAAATAATATTTCGGCATTGGAAGTTTCAAATTTAAACCCTACAGTTAATTCAGTTTTCTCAAATAACATGGAATAATAAACTCCTACATACATATTCCTTCAATTATGGATTTTATAAGCGTATTAAAAAAACATACCACGCTGAATGAAACATAACTTGTAACAGCAGATAGAAAAAAAGAGATGCTAATAACAGCCAGAAATAATTAAATCGCATAGAATCTACCAACACAACCTAAATCTAAACAAAAAAGCAACGGACTAAGAAATTAGGGGTAGACAGAAAATTATCTTTACATGTTGAATTAGAAAGAAAGTGATTCCAAATGGTTGCAGCCAACAGCAAATCAAATTGAATGTATGTGAAGCATCAGCGTTTCGAAAGAACAATATGGGAAGAGGCAACCGCCGTTTGAAGAGGCAAAGAGAAATCCCAATTAGGCGATGGTGGTTAACTACGCCGTCGATGTGCTGAGAAGAGAAGGAATAACGATAGAAAGATACCAGCTGAGTTTAAGTGTTACTGGTGGCGGAGGAGGTCGACAAATAAAACGCACGACGGGCAGGAAGGGGGAAGATGGAAAGGGTGGAAGATCAGGAATGCGTAGGGATAGGTTAAGCGGTAGGGGTACAGAGGAAAAAATTGAAAATGAGACTCTTCAGCTTTAGATAGGTGCCAAAATCCCAAGATGGATTGTGAGAGCTCGGTTGCTAATTCAGTAATTATAATATAGTATAGATACCAACTCTTCAATCGATCTTCATTTCTTCATTGTCATGAATCAAAAAATCACACAAATCAACATTCTCCCCCTTTTTTTGATTGATGAAAACCTCTTGCAATTTTTGTTGATATATTGAATTGCTCCCCTTGAAAATATGTTTGTATATACTTTTAGCTCCCCCTGAATTTCTGCAACAATTTGTTAGTTCATAAAAAATTTGTTTATCATTCGGTTTCCTGTACCAAATTGTTAGTAACCATGTATATATTCATGCATAGTATTCATAGATAAATTTAATGCATACATGTGCAGAATTCATTATTACAAGAATATAAGCATATCATATAAGCATATTCTCAATATTCTCCCTCTTTGTCATCGATTAAAAACATTAAATTACATGATGCATCGATATATAAAGGGAATTATACAGGCTTATAAATCTTTATATGAAACAATTCCTAGCTCTCTTCATAGATTAATAAATGTATTTTCAATAATGATTTAGGGAAGATATCTACAAAAAAATTCAATTAATCTCTTTCCCTTTATTATCAAAAAGTAACATCTAATAAAGATTTTGTGCATAGTTCATGGATTAAATTATATGAAAAAAAATTAAAGTATACATGAACTAATTATATAAGCATGACTTGTGAAATAAGATCGTGGCATATAATAATAATAATTTTATTTCTATTTTTAATCAGTATTACCATATGATAGTATAGAAATGAATAAAGATTACCAGATTCTCTGATTTAATTTTGAGCTCTGTTTCCAAAGATACTGAAATAACCTCCTTTTTGTTGTGGAGTACCCGCAACAAATATTATATACACTTTGGTACCAACTTCCTCCGTTAGGGTCCAGGGGTTAGATGGAAGGTAACCATACCCATGAGGGTTTAATGGTACCTTTGAAAATAAGATCTTTTTTATTAACTACTAAATCAAAATAATCATTGATATATTTTTCTCTGTTTTTCCAATTTACAGGAACCCAAATACTTAGATAATTTCTATTATTTCCTGTTGTACTTCTATCATAAATATTTCTAGTCATAGAAGTATTTGAATTTATATAGAAATTGTACCTTTGAGTTACACGTTCTTTAGTACAAGTAGTTAAATTTTTGTAATGCATACCAATGAATGCGAACGAATGATTGTGAAACTGTAACACCCCACACCCGCTATGGTCACTCGCTAAGGGAATGCCATAACATTGGTGGAGTATTTTAAGTGAATATAGAACAGAAAAATTACAACAAGACAGATATAAGTAATACTTGAAAATTTTAAAACATCATTTCATTGCAGCGGAAAGTAAAACATGTTTGGTTACATCACAAAACCATAATAAGAGTCAAGTACAAAATATCCATCCTGATAAATAAAAGTACATAATCCCAATACATGAACTGATAGCCATAAAAGAAAAGGGTAAGCTGAGCTTTACATCTATGGTCCAAGCTCCAAAAGAGTAATAAAGCAGCCTGATCAAAGCCCACTCGTGCTGGGCCCACTCTGAGAACCTGAGGGTTGGGAAAAAGATAAAAACAACGGGGTCAGACATAAGTCTGAGCGAGTCCTATAACTTTAACAATACAATCACTAAAGTAACCAGAGTAAGACATAAGCTTGATATACGGTAATGACTGGGGATAAATGGCTACACTAAGCAGCCAACTAGACTTAGGATGAACTAAGATAACCGTAAAGACGCATTTACCCACCCAAGGATAATTACTACACTGCACCACCCCAGATCTACCCACCCAAGGGTAATTCCTACACTGCACCACCCCAGATCTACCCACCCAAGGGTAATTCCTACACTGCACCACACCAGTTCTACCCACCCAAGGGTGATTTCTACTTAAAGGTTGATCCCACTAAGTGTACTTAGTAATTTTTAATAGTAGTTTCGTGTACCCCTAGCTGACTACATAGGTGCCGTCTGCCCCTATCTCCACTAGGTGTACCCACTACTCCCCAAGCGATCGGCTCCCTAACGTAGATACCCGTGCTGGCCCCACAGTGGGGTGTATCATTCCCCAAAGTGGCAACCTGATAATATCAACGGTGCACGGCTTATACCTACACGATGCAACAACGTCTTACTTACCAGCCCGGGTCCACACATGCATATGAAACCCGTTGGACTTGCGTTGCCACCGCTAACCCATTTTGGCCTCTTACAGTCAAGCCCAATATGCGTGTCCCGTCCTCGACATGGGTCGAGCCCACAAAGATACGTTTGGGATATTGGTTGAAATGGGCCCCCACAAGCTACCCACCTAAGCTTGTCATTTCTAGTGAATCCCACTTAACCCTTTAACCATGTCCACTTACATGTTATAAATTTTGGTTAAGTCATTTAATCATACTTTAATTGCCACTCAAGGCACCCACTAGATTTCCACATGCCACCTAAGGCATTTACTTGATTCCCACATGCCACCCAAGGCACTTACTTAACCCTTTAATCATGTTTAATTACATGTTCCACTTTGGTTAAGTATTCTAATCGTATTTTCTAGTGCCACCCAAGGCAACCCACTAGTTTCCTCATGCCACCCAAGGCACCCCCACTAGTTACTACATGCCACCCAAGGCACCCACTTAACCCCTCATGCCCCCACTACATGCTAATTTGGTTAAGTGTTTCTTAATTAATTAAGATCGTAACCTTTGTAAAGACCTCTCACATTAGACTGTCCTTTATGGCAGCTGGATATGCCGGTTGGTTCCGGGCAGCCTTACACCATAACAGAGTCTAACCTCGTGTCTTTACACTTGTCACGTATTTAGTTTATGACTAAGACCTCTCACATTGGGCCAATCATTTGTAGCCGCTGGATTTGCCGGTCGGTTCCGGGCAGTCTTATGCTACAAAAGGGTCCAACCTCGTGTCTTAGTCGATTAATTACACCTAATTAATCACCCCCATAATTTGTATTAATTATCCCTAATTAATTACAAATTTCAAGAATATGGGTAGACCTAACTCAATAGGTAAATTCCCAATTCCATAATATGGGTAGACCTAACTTAATAGGTAAATTCCCAATTATGTCCATTCACTTTATGTTATGCTTAAGCATACCCATGTCACACCATTTTATTAACATGCATATTAACACCATCGTTCCCCACGTAATTCGTTCTCATAACATGACATAATAAAGGGAAGATTCATCACAAATGCCATGGGTTTAACCAACATAGCATATAACTTTATCATGGGTTTAAAAGGTGTCAACTTGCATATATGAGCATACATTAAACCCAACTAGCATTTAACCCAAACTTGCATGAAGCACATATGTCACAAAAGGGGTAACTTGCATATGATTCTTATGTCATACAAAGGTGTGAACTTGCATAGCATGTCACATGTTAACTTGCATATAACCAAACACATAACTTGCATAACATGTTACATATGAACTTGCATATAATCATGCACATAACTTGCATATAACCAAACACATAACTTGCATAACATGTTACGTATGAACTTGCATATAATCATGCACATAACTTGCATTACATGTTACATATGAACTTGCATATAATCTCACATATAGCTTGCATAACATGTTACATATGAACTTGCATATGTATGTATGACATACAAAGGTAAACTCGCATATGTTATGCATATCACTAATCCAAACAACTTGCATAGATTATGCATATTATAGATCCAAACTCATGGGTTAAACTTGCATGTCATGTCACTTATTTCACACATGATTCTAGCATAAAACCAAGCATTTAACTTGCATAAAACCAAACACTTAGCATGCATAAAACCAAATACTTAGCATGCATAAAACCCACCACTTAACATGCATAAACCCAAACACTTAACTTGCATAAACATAGTGTCATCATGAATAAGTGTTAAACATAGTGATTAGCAAACTAGCATCATAACATATGACCTAAAACCCATTGATCCGCAAGCAAAACCATATGATCTCATCACATCTCATCTACTTAGTTTAGCAATTGGTTATTAAAGTGATAGAAACTCACCGCTAAACTCCAATAAGCAAACCCTTGCCAAAAATAACCCAAAAACTCTAGCCTTGAAAATAAAGCTTGCAACTTGATGATGAATGCAAGCTAATGATCACTCATACAACTTAAAAATGCTTGTATGAACATGAAAGCCTTCATAGAAATAGTTTAGAAAGAGGATGGAGGCTAGGGTTTTGAGTGGAGGCCATGATCATAGAAAATTTTGGCATAGTTTAGTTAGAGAATAGGATTATGATCATTTAGGGCTAGCTTAGGGTCTTATTTATAGGATTAGGATGTGTTTTAGACCCTTAGATTAACCCTAGGTTAGTTTAGGTCCGTCAGATTTCGTCCCAAGCCCTCCAACCCAGCCCAAAACTCAACCAGGTGCACCCAGACCAGAATCAGCCGACAGGGCAAGTCGACAGCCCTGTCGACTGCCAAGTCGACAGGCATGTCGACAGGCAAGTCGACAGCCCTGTCGACAGCCAAGTCGACTTGGCTGGGCGGGAGTTTTCCCGCTTGGCCCCCATTTCTGCATGTTTCGAAATTCAAATTTCCCGAAAACTTCTTTGGGCCTTAACCGGGTCATACGGACTCCGATTTACAAAATTTCGGACTCTATTTCGCGTATTTTTCCGAGACGAACACAATGACGTAACCTGTTTCCCCTGATTCTCACATTTGAGATTATTAATTATGTAATTAGTGAATATTAGTGTTAACTGAAATTCGGGGTGTTACATTCTCCCCCCCTTAAAGGATTTTGTCCCCGAAATCTCCAAGTTAAGGAGAATGCATATCCTACCATCCAAACAACCATCTACTCAATCCATCAAACACGGGCATCCATTGTCCTTAAAACAATTTCTACTGATGTATGAGCATATGCAAAGAGTGTGTGTATATGTTCCCTATCTAATGTATGAACATATGCAAACCGTGATAGTGCCATGCATCCAATATGTATGCGAAAGAACCCTATCGACACATACTATATCTACATGAGTGCACAATCATTCACCAAAATGCATCGTCCATATGATAACACAACCACTATACATCCATAAATATAGCTACCTACACACAATTATATGCAATATGCAATATGAAGTGATTGAGCCGATCTAGTGTCTAGAGTGTGTGTATATGCATCCACGAGCAACCACTAGCAAACACATGCATCCACATGCATCCATCAACCATAACATATCTCAAACACATGTTTCAACCATAGGTTTACCCTATCTAAAGGTCAAAGGCACTAACAAGAGGACATACTAAAGCTAAGATAAGTACTAGACAAACGATAAAGGAGAAGTTAAAAGACATACCCTCAAAAAGGAATGGGTATAATGAACGCATTTTCGCTTCCTTCTCCCAAGTAGCGATGCTCTCATCTTCTCCCTATTGCACTTTGACTAGTTGAACCTCCCTGTTTCTCAACCTCTTAATCTCTGACCCAAGGATGCGTGTAGGAGCTCGTCGAATAGTCGCATCACGCTCTATCTCTACTTCTCTAAGCAAGCTCGGCTCTACCACCTCTGCGGTCTCATGTAGGCACTTCCTCAAATGTGACACATGGAATACATCATGTACACCACTAAGTCTGTCGGGCAACTCCACTCTATAGGCCATCTGTCCAATCCTTTCCTTAATAGGAAACGGTCCAACAAACCTTGGTGCTAACTTCCCAACAGATCCAAAGCGAACCACATTCCGTAACGGATATACTTTGACGGAGACCATGTCCCCAACATCAAACTCAAGATCCGTCCTCCTCTTGTCCACATAAGATTTCTGTCTGTCTTACGCCGCTTTCATCCTTCTTCGAATCAAATCAATCTTTTCCGAAGTCTCTCTAACCATATCGGGCCCAAGTAAGATCTTATTCGTAGATTCCCACCAACATGTAGGTGATCGACAAGGCCTTCCATAAAGAGCTTCGAAAGGAGCCATGCCAATACTAGACTGAAAGCTGTTATTATATGCGAACTCCACCAATGGAAGATGCTCTTCCCATGTACCTCCAAAATCCAAGATACATAGCCTCAAAAGGTCTTCTAAAATACGATTCACCCTCTCGGTTTGGCCGTCCGTCTGAGGATGATATGCGGTACTCAAACACAACTGAGTCCCTACCGCCTCTTGCAAACTCTTCCAAAACTCTCTAGTGAAGATAGGATCTCGATCGCTCACTATACTGGAAGGTACACCATGCAATCTAATAATCTCTCGAATGTAAACAGAAGCTAGCCATGTAGCAGTTCTCTTACTCTTCACGGGTATACAATGGGCGCTCTTAGTAAGTCTGTCTACTACAACCCAAATTCCCGTATTACCCTTCCTCGATCTCGGTAATCCATCGAGACACTATCCCACTTCCATAGCGGAACCTCCAATGGGTGAAGCAACCCACCGGGTTTCTTCTGCTCCGCTTTCACTTGCTAGCACACCAAGCATCTAGCGACATACTCGGCCACATCTTTCTTCATATCGGCCCAAAAGAAAACTCGCTTCATGTCTTGGTACATCTTGTCCCCACCGGGATGAATGGTCATCTTCGACCGATGTGCATCATCAAGTATAGCCTTCCTCAAACCCTCATCTTGCGGTACACAAAGTCTACCGTCTCTACGCAACCACCCTTTACCATCTAGGGTGTACCTACTCAAATGGCTGGACGACTCCCCCCTTCTGAGCTTCTCTACTAACTCAACCAACTGTGGGTCGTCTCGCTGTGCCTCGCCAATCCGTCCCAAAAGAGTAGGCCTAACCTCTAAGGAGGCTAGCAAACCGGGTACAAAGTCAACGGAAGGTCTAAAGTCAAACATAGAAATAAACTCCAAGCTTCGCCATTCCACGAACAATGGACTCCAAGACAGCCTTTTTCTGCTTAAGGCGTCTGCCACCACATTACCCTTGCCAGGGGTATACGCTATCTCAAACTCATAGGATGCTAAGAATTCCATCCACCTTTTTTGTCTTAAGACTATGCGCTCGAAGACTCTCCAACACTTCCCTAAGATGTAGGGCATGCTCTTCTCCACTTTTAGAGAAAACCAGGATATTACCCCATCCAAAATCATCACAACTGTCCATCTCTCACGCAGACCACCCTAGTCGAACTCGACATCCCCCAAATGCAAGCCCCAAAGGCCTAAACCAATATCAGACAAACACCCAAGGGATACCTCCTTCGAATTTAGACGACCTACGTGAGATGATACTAGTAAAAACGGCTAAATAATTAAGCCCTTGTCCAACTCTGGATGTCCTCGCCAGTCTCGCTCCAAAACCACCGTTTATCCCATAACTGGCTTTGCTCAACCTATTGAGCACATACGAAAACTTATTTCGCTCCTAGAAAAGACCAAGATGTCATTTACAAAGACCATCACGAACTTATTTAGGTACTCCCTGAACACCCTTCTCATCAAATCAATAAAGTATGCGGGGGCGTTCGTCAAACCAAATGGCATCACCAGCCACTCATAAAAACCATCCGGAGTCCTAAAGGCAGTCTTCTCTATACTATCCTCAGCCACTCTCAACTGACGAAACCCCGTGGCTAAGTCCAACTGCGAAAATACTGAGGCGCCAACTAACTGATCAAAGAGATCATCAATCCTCGGCAATGGGTGTCTATTCTTCTTTGTGAGTTTATTTAGTTCTCTTTAGCCTACACAAAGTCTGAGGGACCCATCCGCCTTCGTGGCAAAAACTACTGGAGCACCCCACTCCGATATACTTCGTCTTATGAACCCCTTCTCAAGCAAATCGCCTACTTGCTTATGGAGTTCCTTCCTCTCACGAGGAGCCATGTGGCACACTGGCCAAGATACTGGTTTGGCATTGTCTACCAGATATATTCGAAAGTCAATCTCCCGCTCCGGAGGTAAGCCCTTTACCTCCTCAAACACATCCGAGTATTCCCGGACCACTCTAACAGATCGCAAACTCTCGACCGACGTGTCAAGCAATTCTAGATAACTTAGCATAACAGATTCCATGGGATTACAAGAGATCTCGAGAGTGTTACCCAAGCGGGTCATAAGCCTAACAACTCTCCCTTCAAAATCAAGAACGGCACCCCTACTGGATAACCAGTCCATGCCCAAAACTAACCCATAGCCCATGAAGCCCACAAAGCATCACATCTAAACTCAACGCTAAGTATAGAAACTTTCAAACCCAAACACATCATGGAGCCCCAATTGGGTTTGAAACAACTAAGGGATCATCTACTAAACTGGTGTCTAAGTGCAGTGACTCAACTAACAATGATGAGATAAACGAACTCGATGCGTCAGAATCAAATAAAGTTCGAACCGGATAATAAAGAAATCCAAATTCCAACCTAGACGGTCCTATCCCCATCTGGTACACTAGCCGTGAGGGAATACAACTACCCTCCAGGAGATTCCGTACCTTGCCCTTGCTTCTTTGGACAATCCTAATAAGGTGTCCTATTCCTCCCAAAAGGATAACTACTCGCCTTCTTCTTCCCATTCTCCACTCGTAAACTCCCACCAATGAGGTTTCATCCTTCATTAACCAAACAACTATTTAAGCCTTCCTCCCATCGTCTATCCAATAGGTACCTACAAGTCCTCCTCCTCCTTGAACCAACTTCTAGTCTGACTAATGTCTAAGTCCCTTGAAGTGGTTTTCCATTCTTATCTATCTTAGAATGATCATCTATACGCGGAGGGGAAACTCAAAACGAGAGAGGAAGAGATTCAAAACGGAGAATTTGAAAGATATAGATATGGCTATTGGGGATTATGCTTTTCTTTCAAAAACTTTTCTCTTAAAAGACATGTTTTTGAAAATACTCCTTTCAAAAATATTCTTAAAAAATAGTTTTTCTAAAAATTTTATCTGTTCTGGTAACCTTAAGCTCTGATACCACGTGTAACACCCCACACCCGCTATGGTCACTCACTAAGGGAATGCCATAACATTGGTGGAGTATTTTAAGTGAATATAGAATAGAAAAATTACAACAAGACAGATATAAGTAATACTTGAAAATTTTAAAACATCATTTCATTGCAGCGGAAAGTAAAACATATTTGGTTACATCACAAAACCATAATAAGAGTCAAGTACAAAATATCCATCCTGATAAATAAAAGTACATAATCCCAATACATGAACTGATAGCCATAAAAGAAAAGGGTAAGCTGAGCTTTACATCTATGGTCCAAGCTCCAAAAGAGTAATAAAGCAGCCTGATCAAAGCCCACTCGTGCTGGGCCCACTCTGAGAACCTGAGGGTTGGGAAAAAGATAAAAACAACGGGGTCAGACATAAGTCTGAGCGAGTCCTATAACTTTAACAATACAATCACTAAAGTAACCAGAGTAAGACATAAGCTTGATATACGGTAACGACTGGGGATAAATGGCTACACTAAGCAGCCAACTAGACTTAGGATGAACTAAGATAACCGTAAAGACGCATTTACCCACCCAAGGATAATTACTACACTGCACCACCCCAGATCTACCCACCCAAGGGTAATTCCTACACTGCACCACCCCAGATCTACCCACCCAAGGGTAATTCCTACACTGCACCACACCAGTTCTACCCACCCAAGGGTAATTTCTACTTAAAGGTTGATCCCACTAAGTGTACTTAGTAATTTTTAATAGTAGTTTCGTGTACCCCTAGCTGACTACATAGGTGTCGTCTGCCCCTATCTCCACTAGGTGTACCCACTACTCCCCAAGTGATCGGCTCCCTAACGTAGATACCCGTGCTGGCCCCACAGTAGGGTGTATCATTCCCCAAAGTGGCAACCTGATAATATCAACGGTGCACGGCTTATACCTACACGATGCAACAACGTATTACTTACCAGCCCGGGTCCACACACGCATATGAAACCCGTTGGACTTGCGTTGCCACCGCTAACCCATTTTGGCCTCTTACAGTCAAGCCCAATATGTGTGTCCCATCCTCGACTTGGGTCGAGCCCACAAAGATACGTTTGGGATATTGGTTGAAATGGGCCCCCACAAGCTACCCACCTAAGCTTGTCATTTCTAGTGAATCCCACTTAACCCTTTAACCATGTCCACTTACATGTTATAAATTTTGGTTAAGTCATTTAATCATACTTTAATTGCCACTCAAGGCACCCACTAGATTTCCACATGCCACCCAAGGCACTTACTTGATTCCCACATGCCACCCAAGGCACTTACTTAACCCTTTAATCATGTTTAATTACATGTTCCACTTTGGTTAAGTATTCTAATCGTATTTTCTAGTGCCACCCAAGGCAACCCACTAGTTTCCTCATGCCACCCAAGGCACCCCCACTAGTTACTACATGCCACCCAAGGCACCCACTTAACCCCTCATGCCCTACTACATGCTAATTTGGTTAAGTGTTTCTTAATTAATTAAGATCGTAACCTTTGTAAAGACCTCTCACATTAGACTGTCCTTTATGGCAGCTGGATATGCCGGTTGGTTCCGGGCAGCCTTACACCATAACAGAGTCTAACCTCGTGTCTTTACACTTGTCACGTATTTAGTTTATGACTAAGACCTCTCACATTGGGCCAATCATTTGTAGCCGCTGGATTTGTCGGTCGGTTCCGGGCAGTCTTATGCTACAAAAGGGTCCAACCTCGTGTCTTAGTCGATTAATTACACCTAATTAATCACCCCCATAATTTGTATTAATTATCCCTAATTAATTACAAATTTCAAGAATATGGGTAGACCTAACTCAATAGGTAAATTCCCAATTCCATAATATGGGTAGACCTAACTTAATAGGTAAATTCCCAATTATGTCCATTCACTTTATGTTATGCTTAAGCATACCCATTTCACACCATTTTATTAACATGCATATTAACCCCATCGTTCCCCACGTAATTCGTTCTCATAACATGACATAATAAAGGGAAGATTCATCACAAATGCCATGGGTTTAACCAACATAGCATATAACTTTATCATGGGTTTAAAAGGTGTCAACTTGCATATATGAGCATACATTAAACCCAACTAGCATTTAACCCAAACTTGCATGAAGCACATATGTCACAAAAGGGGTAACTTGCATATGATTCTTATGTCATACAAAGGTGTGAACTTGCATAGCATGTCACATGTTAACTTGCATATAACCAAACACATAACTTGCATAACATGTTACATATGAACTTGCATATAATCATGCACATAACTTGCATATAACCAAACACATAACTTGCATAACATGTTACGTATGAACTTGCATATAATCATGCACATAACTTGCATTACATGTTACATATGAACTTGCATATAATCTCACATATAGCTTGCATAACATGTTACATATGAACTTGCATATGTATGTATGACATACAAAGGTAAACTCGCATATGTTATGCATATCACTAATCCAAACAACTTGCATAGATTATGCATATTATAGATCCAAACTCATGGGTTAAACTTGCATGTCATGTCACTTATTTCACACATGATTCTAGCATAAAACCAAGCATTTAACTTGCATAAAACCAAACACTTAGCATGCATAAAACCCACCACTTAACATGCATAAACCCAAACACTTAACTTGCATAAACATAGTGTCATCATGAATAAGTGTTAAACATAGTGATTAGCAAACTAGCATCATAACATATGACCTAAAACCCATTGATCCGCAAGCAAAACCATATGATCTCATCACATCTCATCTACTTAGTTTAGCAATTGGTTATTAAAGTGATAGAAACTCACCACTAAACTCCAATAAGCAAACCCTTGCCAAAAATCACCCAAAAACTCTAGCCTTGAAAATAAAGCTTGCAACTTGATGATGAATGCAAGCTAATGATCACTCATACAACTTAAAAATGCTTGTATGAACATGAAAGCCTTCATAGAAATAGTTTAGAAAGAGGATGGAGGCTAGGGTTTTGAGTGGAGGCCATGATCATAGAAAATTTTGGCATAGTTTAGTTAGAGAATAGGATTATGATCATTTAGGGCTAGCTTAGGGTCTTATTTATAGGATTAGGATGTGTTTTAGACCCTTAGATTAACCCTAGGTTAGTTTAGGTCCGTCAGATTTCGTCCCAAGCCCTCCAACCCAGCCCAAAACTCAACCAGGTGCACCCAGACCAGAATCAGCCGACAGGGCAAGTCGACAGCCCTGTCGACTGCCAAGTCGACAGGCATGTCGACAGGCAAGTCGATAGCCCTGTCGACAGCCAAGTCGACAGGCATGTCGACAGGCAAGTCGACAGCCCTGTCGACAGCCAAGTCGACTTGGCTGGGCGGGAGTTTTCCCGCCTGGCCCCCATTTCTGCATGTTTCGAAATTCAAATTTCCCGAAAACTTCTTTGGGCCTTAACCGGGTCATACGGACTCCGATTTACAAAATTTCGGACTCTATTTCGCGTATTTTTCTGAGACGAACACAATGACGTAACCCGTTTCCCCTGATTCTCACATCTGAGATTATTAATTCTGTAATTAGTGAATATTAGTGTTAACTGAAATTCGGGGTGTTACAGAAACATATAAAGTTTAATCAGTGGCGATAAAGTTCAATGTAACTATTTTAATTTTTTCATTAGATGGTGTTGAATAACAAGATTTTGATCGATGCTAACGAATGAAGCTATTATGGGAATCGAATCATAAAGATAAGGCTTTATATATATATATATGTACATTGAGTCGTGTTAAAATTATGTTAATATCTATCCTCAAGTATACACGAATGTGCTAATCAAGTTATATATATATATATATATATCTAAGAAAACCTTTAAAAAAGCCAGACTGTGCAGAAAATGACCTACCAGTCGACTGGTAGGAAATCCACCGGTCGACTGGTCAAGGTATCTATGCACATAACGGCTAGTTTTAAGTTTTATATAAATAAATTATATCTACCAGTTGACTGATTCGACCTAGAACTTATTTTCTGAAGAGTTGCTTCCATTCATGAAGAGATTCCTCTTCATTAATCAAAGGAAATGGACATATCTGTTTATGGAAACTCTTCATGAAAGGTTGCTACTCTTATACTATTATATAATATAAACAACTTCAATCATGTTTTACAATCGCCGAATTTTAATATATTTTCCGATCATCATTATATTCTCCCCATTTACATTCTTTGCAAATAAAAGCTCTCCAATTAAAAATACTTGTTGAATCCTTGAATCAATTTAACATCATTTGATCCAACAAGCAATCTACTTCCTTTTAATCTTCACATTCAAGTCATATACTCGAGGATCAGATTATAGAAATGTTGTACTTAAAAGATTGACTATCCATGTTGTCAAGAACACAAAGCAAAATTCAAATACTTGTAATTGTTGAAGACCTGTGTAGTTGCTTAGGCGAGAGGCATCCTTGTTGGGGCTCCTGTGTACTGACCTTTTCCTCCAGGTTAAGAGAGGGCGTTGTTAGTGAATTCCGAAGAGGAGCTTATAGACTGGACGTAGGGCGGGAAGTCCGAACCAGTATAAAAACTCCTGGTATCTCTTTTACTTTACTTACCGCTTTCATTTACTTGTTATATATCTCAGTAACTTAGACTTTATTTGCATAAACTATTGCACATTATTTAGCTAGTATATCACGTATATTTTCGCATTATCCATATAGATCCTTTAAGTCATACACATCGATATTTTTTCAATTGTATCATAGCAAGGCCATCATATAACCGTAAAACCATTATTTGATACATAGACATTATGGATAGTAACACTAGCATTAGCAATATCACCTGATATTCTGAAGCCAATCAACTGCTAGACCGCCCTTCTTTAATGGCATGAACTATAGTTACTGAGCTACTGGAATGAGAATATACATGCAAGCTAATAGCTACGATGCATGGAATATTACTCAAATAGGGTATACATCACCGATCACTGCTTATACTGAATGGTCAACCACTGAGAAAAATGAAGCTACTGCAAATGCTAAGGTCATGAACATGCTACATTGTGCAATAGATAGAAATGAGTTCAATCGGATTTGTATGTGCAACACTGCATATGAAATCTAGAGAACACTTAAGATTACTCATGAAGGCACTAATAAAGTTAAACAAAGTAAAATTTCTACATCAAAAATCAGTTTCAAAATTTTAAGATGATTGAGAACAAATCCATAAATGATATGTATTCACGTTTTCAAAATATTTATCATTCATTATTAGGACTAGGAGAAAAATATTCCGACTTTGACATAGTTTCAAAAATTTTAAATTCTTTGACCGATGAATGAAAGAGAAAAGTATTAGCGATCGAAGAAGCTAATGATTCTGCCATGAAACCGGAAGAACTAATCGGTAATCTAATGTCTTATGAAATGAATTTGCAGGCAAAGAAAGCACAGGTGCAAGATAAGAAAATTTTATTTTTCCATGTAGAAAAAGAAGATTCCGATTCATATGAAGGAGATATAGCATTTGTTGCCAAAAATCTTAGAAAATTTCTAAAATACCGAAAGAGTCAAAGCAAAAAATATAAAGAAGAATTCATCAAAAGAGCCTGATCCGGCTCTAGTAGAATGCTTCAATTGTCCCAAGACCGGACACTATCAAAAGAATTGTCCAGAGCTAAAGAAAAATCACAAAAATGAAAAATCAAAGAAAAGAGCTTTTTCTGTCACTTGGGATAATTCAGACTCATCATCTGAAAGTGATAGCGACAGCGATAGTGAACAAGAAAATGTGTGCTTTATGGCAAAGGACAACGCTGTAAGTGATTTTACTTTTGATAAATTAGTAGAAATTAATACTGAAATCTTAGAATCTAGAAAAATGTTTGAAAGAAAATTTAAACAAGCCAACGAAGACAAAAACAAAGCCGAATTTAAGAGAGACTTTTTGAAAGATGAGAAAGAAATCTTAGAAGAAGAAATTACAAAATTCCCTTTCAAATGCAAATTCTCAAATTTCTTTGTTATGTCAAGAATTAGAAATTCAGAAGAATAAAAATGATTTATTGGTTTCTGAAAATCATGATTTAAATAATAAATTTAAAATTATAGAGTTTGAAAACTCTAGTTTGAAAACTAAGTTAGAAAATGTTTCTAAAAATGTACATAATTTTAACAAAAATATAGAGAATTTATCTATGATTTTTTGAAAATTCTCAATCTGTTTTTTAATAAAAAAGGACTTGGACATGATAATAAAATAAATTCAAAAAGAAAACCAAATTCAAAAATTTCTAATATTAAACTAAAATTTTCTAGTAGTAAAATAAATACTTCTGCCATGAAAAAATATTCAGATAATATTAGTATATGGATTCTAAAGACAAATTATACTCTTTTTAGAAAAAAAATATTACAAACTTTTTAGATTCTGTTCATTATAATAATAATTATTTATTCAAAAAGGAACCTAAGACCTCTTCGGTTTGGCTTCCTAAGACATAACCCTTAGGACTCTAACGGAGGAAGTGGATACCAATGAAATTCTTGATTTATTTTTTGCAGGTCCCACTTAACAAAACGAAGGAAAATGGATACTAGACAGTGGTTGCTCAAAACATATGACAGGAGTCTAGGAAATGCTATCAAATAATACTTACTCAAAAGAAGGTATTGTCACATTTGGAGACAACTCAAAAGGATATATCATCGGCAAAGGCAATGTGAGCAATTACGGTATATCTAATTCACCTCTAATTTCAGAGGTTTTATTAGTTAAGAATTTAAAACACAATTTATTAAGTATAAGTCAATTGTGTGATAAAGGCTTTAAAATAACATTTTCGGGAAATAAATGTAGTATATTTAATTCAAATCAAAGTCTGATTTTTAAAGGAAATGGTGACAAAAATATTTATATATTAAATATGGCTGTTAATAATAATCCAAGCATGTGTTTATTAGCCAAAGACAATGATCCTTGGTTATGGCACAAACGATTTTGTCATATTAACTTTAAAACAATAAACAAGCTATCTAAAAATGATCTTGTATGAGGGTTACAAAAAATAAAATCAAAACTGAAAATTTATGTGATGCTTGTCAACTGGAAAGTTAACTAAATCCTTTTTTAAATCTAAAAAGGTTATATCAACATTACAACCACTTGAGCTACTACACATGGATTTATTTGGACCAACTCAAGTTCAGTCCATAAATCATAGTAGATATGTGTTTGTGATTGTTGATAAACTTTCAAGATACACTTGGACTATGTTTTTAAAGAATAAAAGTGATACTTTTGATATTTTTCAGAATTTCGTCAAACAAATTCAAAATCTAAATGATTTAAAAATAAAGAACATACGAAGTGATCATGGAGGAGAATTTGAGAACGAAAATTTTGATTTGTTTTGTCAAAAGAAAGGAATCTTTCATAATTTCTCTTTTCCTAGAACTCCACAACAAAATGGCGTTGTAGAATGTAAGAATAGAACATTGCGAGAATGTGCGCGAACATTATTGAATGGATGTAAATTACCAAAACATTTTTGGGCTGAAGCAGTCGCAACAGCTTGTTATGTTTTGAATCGTGTTTCCATTCGACCACTTACTAAAAACACATCATATGAACTTTTTACTGGTAGAAAACTAAATATATCTTGCTTAAAAGTTTTTGGTTCAAAATGCTTTATTTTAAATACAAAAGATCAGCTTGGAAAATTTGATTCAAAATCGGACGAAGGAATATTCTTAGGATATTCTGAACGTAGTAAAGCTTATCGTATTTTCAATAAGTGAACCGGTAAAATTGAAGAATCACTTCATGTGTAATTTGATGAAAATATTATTCAAAATTCACATAATTCAGGTATTTTGAAAAATAATTCGTTTCATGATGATGATATTGACTTATATAGAGATAATGAAAACATTATTCGTAATAACATAGAGAATAATACTACAAAAATTCAAGATAATATCGATAATCAAAATATTTCTGTTAATGAAGTTCGATCTCCACCAAGAATATTACGAGATCATCCTACTCAAAATATCGTTGGAGAAATAACTTCAAATGTAAGAACTAGAAGTCTACTTAATATAGTTAGTAATGTAGCCTTTTTGTCAAATATCGAACCCAAAAACCCTAAAGAAGCAGATGAGAATTGGATTATTTCCATGCAAGAAGAATTAAATCAATTTGAACGAAATGAAATATGGGAATTAGTTCCAAGACCAACTGATCAAACTGTTATTGGAACAAAATGGGTTTACAAAAAATAAAGCAGATGAATTTAGTAATATCACTAGAAATAAGGCTAGACTTATCGCGCAAGGTTACTGTGACGCCCCGCCCCGCACCAACCGACATTTACTCCAAAGGTGCGCTGTACACTTGTCCAGTTAGCGCGGAACGGGTCGCCAGAAGGAAAAAGAAGAAGGAAATGAACATACGAAGAACCTGTAGAATGTCTCACAGCGCATAGAACAAAATATAATAGTAACATACTTGACATAAAACAGGAGAGACAGTGCATAAGCTTAAAATTCAGAACTAAACATCATAGCAGCGGAAATCCAAAATACAGCTTATTACTACTTTCAAACTGTCTCAAAGCAAAAGTAAGGTAAATGAGGTACACTACTAATGCCCAAGTAGCGACCGCCAACGACACAGGGAGAATGTGCATATATATATAATACGTGGAAGCCTCCTGCCCGCCTCCGAATCAGCTACTAGCACACCACCAGCTAACCTGTCTCCAGTCTGCTCGTGTGAGCACCCAGAGTAATAAGAGGAGACATAAAACTCTGGGTCAGACATAAAGCCTGGTATGAGCGATAAGCATCTAAAGTGAACAATAACAGGTAGACTAAAACATACCTGAACCTGGACCTGCAACCAAAGAGTTAGCACTACATACTGTACAACACTCTAAGGTATCATATCAAACAGTATAAAGATACGGAGGTGGGGGAGGTGTGCATGTCATAGGGATGGCAAACAATCAAACATAGCATCCATCCTCACATCTCTCACTCAGTGCGTAAAGCATACGATATTCACCACTTTGATCACCCAACATTCCTTGCTACGATCACTTTGCCCCATGAAGTCATAAATGACTTCACTGCACTGATAACGTAGCCACTAATTCCTCGCTATGTCCACTTGCCCCATGGAGTTATTCACCCCATCTGCGCTGGCTCATAGCCTTACTAATCCTTACTATGTCTACTTGCCCCATGGGGTTATTTACCCCATCTGCGCTGGCTCATAGTCTTACTACGCATCACCTTGCCCCTCAGGTCATAATGACCCTACTGCACTGATAACGTAGTCTTGCTACCATCACTTTGCCCCTCAGGTCATAATGACCCTACTGCACTGATAAGTAGCCCATCATTCATTCTTAGTGGTGAATCGAAGTTATGAACGTCGACAACTCCTTAGCACACGTCCCGCAGCAAAGTCCAACCATGAAGTGAACTCATTGGTTCCCAACTGGTTCCGGGATCCTGAGCTCTAACTTCCATTTGGACTACCTTTGCATCTCGGGTTATTGGTCATCATAATCGAATCGGATCGGATCAGCCTTCACATTCTTTGTCGGATCGGATCGTCCTCTGCGTTCGGATCGGATCGCGCTTCTCCCTTTGGATCGGGTCGTGGTCCTCCAGCTCGTGGCTTCTTTTTCCTCATTCGGATCGGTATCACCACTTCGGATCGGATCGGGTTGCTTTGTCTGGGTCGGGTCGTGCCTTCTGATCGGGTCGGATCGTTTCGCCTAGTACCCATCGGCTCGTGAACGTCCCACCCCTTCTGGTTCGGATCGGAAGTACTTGTTGGTTCGGATCGCGCTTCCACTACCAGATCGTGCCACCCAACTTAAGTCGTGACCAACTCCTTTAGACGGATCGTGACGCCCATGCTAGAACGGTTCGGGTCGCGCTTTCCCCCACCGATCCGATCCGGATTCTGGGTCATTTTCCTGCATGTTTCCTGCGACTGTTTTTACGCCATTCGACGGCGTTTTTGACCAATCTAACACTTCTAAACAACCAAAAAGCATACCATACAGTCATAGCAACATGTAGTGTCAATCCCAAACATCAAAACATAAATCATAGCATATAAAAGGGATCAAACATACCCAAAATCCCATATTTCCCCTTAAGCATGTTTAGGTGAAACTAATGATAGGATTATCAAAACTTAACCAAACTAACCCAAATTCATATCAGAGGTCTAAAACATCATTCCGAATTTTATAAATATTTTTCCGGAATTTTATCATGTTTAAATTCGCTAATTAGCACTAATCACTCCTAATTAGCCATAATTAGTGTAAAACTAAGCAAATCACTCACCTTAGCCACAAAACAAACTAAGATCTGAAACAATGCTCTGATTTGATGCGAATCCCAATGCTAACAGCAGCTCCAAGGTTGATTAGGTGAAGATCTTCTTTGATTAGGAGTTGCTAAGCCAAATCCTTGACCAAAAGATGATTTGGAGGTGATTTAGAGGTTGGAGGCCATTTTTAGGGATCCTTGGTGATGAGTGGAGGCTAGAAAACTGAAATGGAATGATTCTCCATCTCATTTCAGCCCTCCCATAACCCTAATCCCGAAATGGGTTATGGGCCTACTCACTAATCACCCGATTTGGCCCGGTTAAGCAGTTTTTCACCCTCCAAACCTTGTTTCAGCCATATCTCCCAAACGGTAAGTCCGTTTGGCTATTATGACCACTCTACGGAAAGAGAAACTATCAAACGAATCAAATAGAAGTGGTTTCAGGTCAAAATTCCTTTCCAATCAAAAGTTATGGCCAAAACAGTACCAACTAGGGGCAAAAAGGTCATCTAAAAAATCGACAAAAATCATAAGCATGGGAAATGACTCTAATAGATGTCTCCCAAAGTTATATGACCATACGACTTCACACGGGAAAGAAATAAATATTCTACAATCCTATGATGTGTAGAATACGGGTCGTTACACTCTTCCCCCCTTAAGAAATTTCGCCCCCGAAATTCCCTAATCCAAACACACACAAAGGTCCCGCATGCCTATCAATCATAAGACAACCATCAAACATGCAAAACAAGTAAAACAAGTCTATCCTAGCATGCGGAATAACTAAATCGCAAAGTAAATCTTACCAGGCAAAGAGTTCTGGATAAGCCTTCCTAATGCTCTCCTCTGTCTCCCAAGTACAATCATTCTCGTTCTCGCCCCACTGAACCTTGACTAGCTTCACCGACTTCCTTCGAAGTTGCTTTGTATCGTGCCCCACAATACGAATCGGCTTGCGGTTCCCAACCGCCTCGGGCTCTACTTCGAAGTCCTCTAACTGATCAGGTGAAATAGTCACATTTGAGTCGTGAACGAACTTGCTCAACTGGGAAACATGAAACACATTGTGAACTCCTGCCATTTTCTCTGGTAAGCCAACTCTATATGCCAAATTCCCGACTAGTTCAAGAACAGGGAATGGGCCAACAAATCTTGGTGCCAACTTGCCTCTCCTGCCAAATCGAATCACGCTCTTCAACGGAGAGATTTTAACAAACACTAAGTCACCAACGGAGAATTTCAAATCTCTTCTCCTCTTATCAGCATAACTCTTCTGCCTATCTTGGGCAGCTTTCATTCGTTGCTGAATGATCTTAATCTTATCAGAAGTTTCTCTCACCACATCTGGTCCAAGCACGAATTCCTCACCAGTCTCTATCCAACATGATGGTGAGTTACACGGTCTTCCGTACAAAGCTTCATATGGAGCCATACCGATACTGGATTGGTAGCTATTATTATATGCAAACTCTACTAGGTGCAAATGGTCATCCCATGATCCACCAAAATCCAATATACACGCTCTCAAGAGATCTTCCAATATACGATTCACCCTCTCCGTCTGACCGTCGGTCTGAGGATGATATGCGGTACTGAGATGTAATCCTGACCCTAGAGCCTCTTGTAAGCTCTTCCAAAACCCACTAGTGAACAACGGGTCTCGGTCACTCACAATGCTTTTGGGTACTCCATGAAATCTCACTACCCACTTCATATACAATTCTGCCAACTTGGCTGCCGTTCTGGTCGATTTGACTGGTATAAATCTGGCACTCTCAGTCAATCGTCCACAATTACCCAAATGCTATCATATCCCGATCTAGTCCTAGGTAAACCATCGATGAAATCCATCGAGACTTGCTCCCATTTCCATTCAGGAATTTCTAATGGTTGCAACAACCCACTAGGCTTCTTCTGCTCGGCTTTAACTAGCTGACAATTCATGCATTTGGATATAAACTTCCCAACGTCTCTTTTCATCCCTTCCCAGTAGTAAGTTTGTCTCATGTCTCGATACATCTTATTACCACCGGGATGTATAGTCAGTTTTGAGTGATGACATTCTCTAAGCACTTCATCTCTCAACCTATTGACATTGGGTACAACTAGCCTTCCATTCTTCCGAAGCCATCCATCCCGATCAAGCCCATACACATTCATCTCCTCATCGATACCCATCTCTAACTTGGAGATGATTTGCAATAGATTAGGATCGTCCCTCTGACTAGAACCAATCCGCTCTATCAAAGTGGGTCTGACCGTCAAACTAGCTAGCATAACTGGATCCAATTCGCACTTTGGTCTAAAATCAAACCCCGCGATAAACTCCAGTTGCTTCCATTCAAGAAACATTGCCCCTAAGCTGGCATGTCTCCTACTCAAGGCATCTGCTACCGCATTACCCTTCCCAGGTGTGTACGCGATATCAAAATCATACGAAGCCAAGAACTCTAACCATCTCTGCTGACGGAGATTCAGATCTTTCTGAGAGAAGAGATACTTTAACGATTTATGATCGGTAAACAACTCGAATCTTTCTCCCAAGAGATAGTGTCTCCACATCTTCAGCGCGAATACAATCGCTGCCAATTCCAAATCATGGGTAGGATACTTCTTCTCATGCGGCTTTAGCTGTCGACTAGCATAAGCTACCACCCTACCTCCTTGCATCAATACCGCACCCAGTCCGGTACCACAAGCATCCGTGTATACCGTCATCTCTTCATTCCCCTTAGGAATGACTAATACTGGCGCACGCGTCAACCTCTCCTTTAGACTTTTGAAGGCATCCTCACACACTCCGTCCCAGACGAAGGACTGATTCTTCTTAGTCAACTGAGTCAACGGTGCTGCTATCTTGGAGAAGTCCTGGATAAACTTACGATAATATCCAGCTAATCCCAAGAAACTTCTTACATCTGTAGCATTCTTGGGCGTAGGCCAATCCTGTACCGTAGCCACCTTCGCAGGGTCCACGGCAATACCACACTCTGAAACAACATGACCCAAGAATCTTACTTCCCTTCTCCAAAAATGACACTTAGAGAATTTCGCTTTCAATTGGTGTTTCCTCAACACCTCCATCACTATCCTCAAGTGTCCCTTGTGTTCCTCCTCTGTCCTTGAATAAACAAGGATATCATCCACGAACACAAGAACAAATTTATTCAACTGATCTCTGAATACTCGATTCATAAGATCCACAAAATAGGCTGGTGCATTGGTCAACCCAAATGGCATAACCAACCACTCATAAAATCCAGACGGCGTCCTGAATGCCGTTTTCGGAACACTCTCATCTGCTACTCGAAGCTGATGAAATCCTGTCGCGAGGTCCAACTGGGAGAACACTCTAGCTCCTTCCAGCTGATCAAACAAATCATCTATCCGCGGTAGAGGATACTTATTCTTCCTCGTCACTTTATTCAACTCGCGATAGTCCACACACAAACGAAGGGAACCATCTGCCTTATTGGCAAACACAACTGGTGCTCCCCACTCGGAGACACTCCTTCTAATCAATCCCTTCTTCAAAAGATTGCTGGCTTGCACCCCGAGCTCTCGCTGCTCCCTTGGTGCCATACGACGAAGTGGCATCACTATAGGTCTGGCATCTTTCACTAAATCAATACGGAACTCAATCTCTCGGTGTGGTGGAAGCCCGGTCACCTCCTCGAAGACGTCCGGATACTGGCCAACCACGGGCACATCTGACAACTCGTCCTGCGGGATATCGAGGGAATTTACAAAACTAGCCATAACCCCATCACTGGGTAGACTACCAAACACTACCCTCCGCCCATCATCCGCCCTCACTGTCACCAAAAAGCCCTCACAGTCTACCACCACCCCGTATCTTTAGAGCCAATCGACTCCCAATATAATGCCATACCCAGTAAAGCCCAAAACAAAGCAATCACATACAAACATACATCCATGACTCGATAAGACCAAATTCCTGCAAATCATACTAAGGCTAGTCGAACCACCAATCGGGTTCGTCACTACCAATGGTCTATCGACTATCTCGGGTTCCAGTCCCAACCTATCTACCAGGTCACTAGATATGAAGGAACGGGAAGCCCCAGTATCAAACAAAACTCGAACTGGTATATCATAAATAGAAAGCATACCTTGAATAACAACATTCTTTCCTTTCTCCGCCGCAGTTGGGGCATTCGACGAAGAAGGAATAGCATCAAGAGCATATGCCTTCACAATCTGCTTCTCCTTAAGAGGTTGCGGACACTTATCTTTCTGATGTCCCACTTGACCACAGTTGTAGCACTTCCTTTCCGCTGGCTTGGCCCGACATTCCTTAGCATAATGGCCTTTCTTTCCACAGCTGAAGCACTCAACATCCTTCTTGTTCTTTTTCTGGCCACCTTTAGATTGGTCCTGCTTCCTCTTATTCTGAGAGCTATTCTTGCCTCCACCGCCTGCTTGCTGCTTTGGCCCTTCTGCAGATGCAGCCTCAGTCTTTGACTTAGGGTAAAGACTCTCTGATCTCAAAGCTTTCCCCACGATCGATTCAAAAGTCTCATCGATGTGGTTGATGAGTCTTTCCCCCAAGTACCCATCCAAACCAGTAATGAACTTCTCATTCTTCTTCTCAGGAGTATCAATAAGAGACAGTCCATACTTCGACAAAGTGTCGAATTCAGCAATATAATCAGAAACTGCCCTCCCATTCTGCTTAAGTTCCAAGAACCTCTTGAACAACACCGACTTCTGGGCAGCTGGAATGAACTTCTCGCTAAAGCGAGCCTTGAACTGAACCCAAGTAACCTGGTCCTCTGGAGTAGCTGTTCTAATGGCATTCCACCAATTCATCGCTCGCCCTTGCAACTGACGAGACGCTAGCCTTCTCTTCATCGCATCCTCGAGACCCAAGTCATCAAAGATACGGTCACAGCTATCCATCCAATCTTGAACATCCGTGGCCGACTCCGTTCCGTGGAACGGCTTCCCACCAAGATTAGTGTAATCCTTGCACAACTTGGCGAAATCGACCCTAGGCGCTTGCACTACTGGGCCAACACCAGCTCCGGGAGCCCCTTGCACTTCTCTAAGCATGTCTCTCATGAGGTCGGTAAACATCGCCCTCATGTCAGCGGCATTTCCATTATTGGCCCCTCTACCAGTACCTCTCACATATCGGCTCATCGTCAATCTGTAAAAGGAAAACGATTAACGACCCCATAGTGGTACTAGTGTAGTGCAACTTCATCTTTATACTACTAATAGTATATATACACATAGCTTTTGAAAACCAAAGTAATCACACATACGCGCTCTCATATACGTACTAACTCTCCCTAGTGTCTTTCCCTAGGTTAACTACGCAACCTAGAGCTCTGATACCAAGTGTGACGCCCCGCCCCGCACCAACCGACATTTACTCCAAAGGTGCGCTGTACACTTGTCCAGTTAGTGCGGAACGGGTCGCCAGAAGGAAAAAGAAGAAGGAAATGAACATACGAAGAACCTGTAGAATGTCTCACAGCGCATAGAACAAAATATAATAGTAACATACTTGACATAAAACAGGAGAGACAGTGCATAAGCTTAAAATTCAGAACTAAACATCATAGCAGCGGAAATCCAAAATACAGCTTATTACTACTTTCAAACTGTCTCAAAGCAAAAGTAAGGTAAATGAGGTACACTACTAATGCCCAAGTAGCGACCGCCAACGACACAGGGAGAATGTGCATATATATATAATACGTGGAAGCCTCCTGCCCGCCTCCGAATCAGCTACTCGCACACCACCAGCTAACCTGTCTCTAGTCTGCTCGTGTGAGCACCCAGAGTAATAAGAGGAGACATAAAACTCTGGGTCAGACATAAAGCCTGGTATGAGCGATAAGCATCTAAAGTGAACAATAACAGGTAGACTAAAACATACCTGAACCTGGACCTGCAACCAAAGAGTTAGCACTACATACTGTACAACACTCTAAGGTATCATATCAAACAGTATAAAGATACGGAGGTGGGGGAGGTGTGCATGTCATAGGGATGGCAAACAATCAAACATAGCATCCATCCTCACATCTCTCACTCAGTGCGCAAAGCATACGATATTCACCACTTTGATCACCCAACATTCCTTGCTACGATCACTTTGCCCCATGAAGTCATAAATGACTTCACTGCACTGATAACGTAGCCACTAATTCCTCGCTATGTCCACTTGCCCCATGGAGTTATTCACCCCATCTGCACTGGCTCATAGCCTTACTAATCCTTACTATGTCCACTTGCCCCATGGGGTTATTTACCCCATCTGCGCTGGCTCATAGTCTTACTACGCATCACCTTGCCCCTTAGGTCATAATGACCCTACTGCACTGATAACGTAGTCTTGCTACCATCACTTTGCCCCTCAGGTCATAATGACCCTACTGCACTGATAAGTAGCCCATCATTCATTCTTAGTGGTGAATCGAAGTTATGAACGTCGACAACTCCTTAGCACACGTCCCGCAGCAAAGTCCAACCATGAAGTGAACTCATTGGTTCCCAACTGGTTCCGGGATCCTGAGCTCTAACTTCCATTTGGACTACCTTTGCATCTCGGGTTATTGGTCATCATAATCGAATCGGATCGGATCAGCCTTCACATTCTTTGTCGGATCGGATCGTCCTCTGCGTTCGGATCGGATCGCGCTTCTCCCTTTGGATCGGGTCGTGGTCCTCCAGCTCGTGGCTTCTTTTTCCTCATTCGGATCGGTATCACCACTTCGGATCGGATCGGGTTGCTTTGTCTGGGTCGGGTCGTGCCTTCTGATCGGGTCGGATCGTTTCGCCTAGTACCCATCGGCTCGTGAACGTCCCACCCCTTCTGGTTCGGATCGGAAGTACTTGTTGGTTCGGATCGCGCTTCCACTACCAGATCGTGCCACCCAACTTAAGTCGTGACCAACTCCTTTAGACGGATCGTGACGCCCATGCTAGAACGGTTCGGGTCGCGCTTTCCCCCACCGATCCGATCCGGATTCTGGGTCATTTTCCTGCATGTTTCCTGCGACTGTTTTTACGCCATTCGACGGCGTTTTTGACCAATCTAACACTTCTAAACAACCAAAAAGCATACCATACAGTCATAGCAACATGTAGTGTCAATCCCAAACATCAAAACATAAATCATAGCATATAAAAGGGATCAAACATACCCAAAATCCCATATTTCCCCTTAAGCATGTTTAGGTGAAACTAATGATAGGATTATCAAAACTTAACCAAACTAACCCAAATTCATATCAGAGGTCTAAAACATCATTCCGAATTTTATAAATATTTTTCCGGAATTTTATCATGTTTAAATTCGCTAATTAGCACTAATCACTCCTAATTAGCCATAATTAGTGTAAAACTAAGCAAATCACTCACCTTAGCCACAAAACAAACTAAGATCTGAAACAATGCTCTGATTTGATGCGAATCCCAATGCTAACAGCAGCTCCAAGGTTGATTAGGTGAAGATCTTCTTTGATTAGGAGTTGCTAAGCCAAATCCTTGACCAAAAGATGATTTGGAGGTGATTTAGAGGTTGGAGGCCATTTTTAGGGATCCTTGGTGATGAGTGGAGGCTAGAAAACTGAAATGGAATGATTCTCCATCTCATTTCAGCCCTCCCATAACCCTAATCCCGAAATGGGTTATGGGCCTACTCACTAATCACCCGATTTGGCCCGGTTAAGCAGTTTTTCACCCTCCAAACCTTGTTTCAGCCATATCTCCCAAACGGTAAGTCCGTTTGGCTATTATGACCACTCTACGGAAAGAGAAACTATCAAACGAATCAAATAGAAGTGGTTTCAGGTCAAAATTCCTTTCCAATCAAAAGTTATGGCCAAAACAGTACCAACTAGGGGCAAAAAGGTCATCTAAAAAATCGACAAAAATCATAAGCATGGGAAATGACTCTAATAGATGTCTCCCAAAGTTATATGACCATACGACTTCACACGGGAAAGAAATAAATATTCTACAATCCTATGATGTGTAGAATACGGGTCGTTGCAGTTACAATCAAGAAGAAGGCATGGATTATGAAGAAACTTTTGCTCCAGTCGCACGACTAGAAGCAATTCGAATTTTATTAGCATACGCTTGCCATCATAACTTTAAACTCTATCAGATGGATGTAAAGAGCGCTTTCTTAAATGGATATATTAAAGAACAAGTTTATGTAGAACAACCTTCACTATTTGCTCATGAAAAATTTTCTGATCATGTTTTTAAATTGAAAAAGGCGTTATATGGATTAAAACAAGCACCCCATGCTTGGTATGAACGTCTTAAAACATATTTATTAAATTCAGGGTTTCAAATCGGAAAAGTTGATCAAACACTTTTTTATTAAAAAAGGATAATAAAGATATTTTAATAGTTCAGATATATGTAGATGACATTATTTTTGGATTAACAAATGATAAATTATGCCAAAAAATTTCAAAAATAATGACAAGTGAATTTGAAATGTCACATATGGGAGAACTTTCTTACTTTTTGGGATTACAAACTAAGCAATTGTCTGATGGAATTTTTATAAATCAAGAAAAATATTGTACTAATTTAATAAAACGTTTTGGAATGCAAAATACATCAAGTAAACCTACATCAATGAGTGCATCGACACATTTAGATAAAGATGAAAATGGAAAGAGTGTCGATCAAAAATTATATCGAAGCATGATAGGTTCACTTTTGTACTTAACTGTAAGTAGACCGGATATTATGATGAGTGTTTGCTTATGTGATCGTTTTCAAGCTAATCCTAAAGAATCACACTTAAGAGAAGTTAAACATATACTACAATATCTAAGTAGTACTAAAGACTTTGGGCTTTATTATCTGAAAGACTGTTCCTTTGAATTAGTTTCATATAGTGATGCTGATTTTGAAGGATCACGAACAGATCGTAAGAGTACAAGCGGAACATGTCACTTTATTGGTAAGTCACTCATATCTTGGTTCAGAAAAAACAAAATTGTGTTTCATTATCAACATGTGAAGCTGAATACATATCTGCTGCACTAGCATGTGCTCAGGTGTTATATATGCAACAGACACTAAGAGATTTCAACTTAAATTTATCTAACTCTACAATTTATTATGATAATACGAGCGCAATAAATCTTTCTAAAAATTCGGTAAACCATTTCAGAACTAAACATATTGATATTAGACATCATTTCTTGAGAGATAATATTGAAAAACAAACAATCAACATAATATAGTTTATATATGTAAATTAAACTGAAAACATTTTTGTTAGGCATCACAATTGAAATAAAAAAACACTTTTTACCAACTAGATGGAAAGGCACGTGAAGTAAAAATACTTAGTGATGTAAATGAAAAGTAATTTTCATTTATCATAATTTGTTTCTACCAACTAGATGGGAAAGCACGTGGGGTAAAATACTTAGTGGTGTAAATGAAAAGTAATTTTTTTCAAGTTTAAAAAACAACATAGAATGTATTATCTGTTTACATGATTAAACGGAATGCGAAATGAAGTAAAGTATGTCTAATTTTAATTTCTTGGCTACACTTGAAAGACAGCAATAGTTGACTTTCATATATGTGCGTCAAAAATACTTAGAATATACATGTTTTGTTTCCACTTCATATTGATGAGTGAATTTGTTTATAAGTTTGAAATTTATAAATACTCTTGCTTTCAAAGGCTCTCTAATATTCAAGTTTCTTATTGAATCATTGAATTTATTTCTTATCTCTTGATTCAATAAGTAATATACTTCCTTCAGTCTTCATATACACTTTCAAATACTTGAGGATAAGATTATCAGAAGGGTGTACTCAATCGTTGGATAATCAATGTTGAAAGAAGAACACATCCAATAGTCAAATTCTTTTAATTGTTGAAGTCCTGTGTTGGTGCTCAGGCGAGAGGCATCCTTGTTGGGGCTCGGGTGTACTGACCTATTCCTCTTGGGTTAAGAGAGGGCGTTGTTAGTGAATTCCGAAGAGGAGCTTCGGGACTGAACGTAGGGAGGGATGTCAGAACCAGTATAAAAACTCCTGGTGTCTCTTTTACTTTACTTACCGCTTTCATTTACTTGTTATATATCTCAGTAACTTAGATTTTATTTGCATAAACTATTGCACATTATTTAGCTAGTATATCACGTATATTTCTGCATTATCCATATATACCCTTTAAGTTGTACACATCGACTTTTCAATATTGTAGAATGTTGATTCATGAGATTTTTTGATTCATGACAATGAAGATCTATTGAAGAGTTGGTATATATGCTTATGTGTGTGTTTAGTATGTTAGAATATTGTTAAAATCTATCCTCAAGTAATTCTAACAAATGCATGAAAAAAACTATGCAGTTATGAAAAGAACTTGTCAACTAGTCAAAAATCTACTAGTCAACTAGTAAGCAACTACTAGTCAACTAGTCAGAAATCCACTAGTCAACTAGTAAGCAACTACTACTCAACTAGTCAGAAATCCACTCGTCAACTAGTAAGTTTCAGAATTGCACATTTTTGTACTAACTAGTCGACTAGTTGATTTTCTACAAGTCGACTAGTTAGCAAAAAAATGTACAATTCTGGCCTCTTATGAATACATTTACATATACATTTTCAACCAATTGACTAGTGATTTTTGACCAGTCGACTAGTTACTTATAACAACTATTTCCAGCAAAGAGACACTTCCTGTCACCAAAAAATTTCAATCCATTTTAAAGAGAAATAGTCGCTTCTTTTCACTAAATCTTTTCATGGATAATTACTACTCTTCAATCACTATTTAAACACTATAAACATCACTTTCCAGATCATCGATTCTTGCTCTAATTTCTGATCGTACTTTCTAAATACTCTTGCTTTAAAAGGCTCTCTAATTTTCAAGTTGCTTGTTGAATCATTGAATTTATTTCATATCTCTTGATTCAATAAGTAATATACTTCCTTTAATCTTCACATACGTTTTCAAATACTTGAGGATAAGATTATAGGAATGGTGTACTCAATCGATTGATAATCAGTGTTGAAAGAAGAACACATCCAAAAGTTAAACTCTTTGTAATTGTTGAAGCCCTGGGTTGGTACTCAGGCGAGAGGCATCCATGTTGGGGCTCGAATGTACTGACCTATTCTTCCGGGTTAAGAGAGGGAGTTGTTAGTGAATTCCAAAGAGGAGCTTCGGGACTGGACGAAGGGCGGGAAGTACGAAGTAGTATAAAAACTCCTGGTGCCTCTTTTACTTTACTTACCGCTTTCATTTACTTGATATATATCTCAGTAACTTAGATTTTATTTGCATAAACTATTGCACATTATTTAGCTTGTATATCACGTACATTTCCGCATGATCCATATAGACCCTTTAAGTCAAACACATCGGCTTTTCAAAATTGTAGAATGTTAATTCATGAGATTTTTTTGATTCATGACAATGAAGAAATGAAGTTCGATTAAAGAGTTGGTATATATGCTTATATGTGGGTTTAGTATGTTAGAATATTGTTAAAATCTATCCTCAAGTTATTCTAACAAATGCACGAAGAAACTATGCACTTATAAAAAGAACTAGTCAACTAGTCAAAAATCTAATAGTCAACTAGTAAACAACTACTAGTCAACTAGTCAGAAATCCACTAGTCAACTAGTAAGCAACTACTACTCAACTAGTCAAAAATTCACTCGTCAACTAGTAAGTTTCAGAATTGCACATTTTTGTACTAACTAGTCGACTAGTTGATTTTCTACCAGTCGACTAGTTAGCAAAAAAAATGTACAATTCTGGCCTCTTATGAATACATTTACATATACACTTTCAACCAGCTGACTAGTGATTTTTGACCAGTCGATTAGTTACTTATAACAGCTATTTTAAGCAAAGAGACACTTCCTTTCACCAAAAAAATTCAATCCATTTTCAAGAGAAATAGTCGCTTCTTTTCACTAAATCTTTTCATTAATAATTACTACTCTTCGATCACTATTTGAACACACAAACGTCACTTTCCAGATCATCGATTCTTGCTTTATTTTCTGATCTTACTTTCTAAATACTCTTGCTTTCAAAGGCTCTCTAATATTCAAGTTGCTTATTGAATCATTGAATTTATTTCGTATCTCTTGATTCAATAAGTAATATACTTCCTTCAATCTTCACATACATTTTAAAATACTTGAGGATAAGATTATAGGAATGGTGTACTCAATCGTTGGCTAATCAGTGTTGAAAGAAGAACACATCCAGAAGTCAAACTCTTTGTAATTGTTGAAGCCCTGTATTGGTGCTCAGGCGAGAGGCATCCTTGTTGGGGCTCGGGTGTACTGACTAATTCCTCTGGGTTAAGAGATGGCGTTGTTAGTGATTTCTGAAGAGGAGCTTCGAGACTGGACGTAGGGCAGGAAATCCGAACCAGTATAAACACTCCTGGTGTCTCTTTTACTTTACTTACCACTTTCCTTTACTTGTTATATATCTCAGTAACTTAGATTTTATTTGCATAAACTATTGCACATTATTTAGCTAGTATATCACATATATTTCCGCATTATCCATATAGATCCTTTAAGTCGTACACATCGGCTTTTCATTTGGTATCAGACTGGTATTCTAGAGATCGTAATAACATGATAGAATAAATGGTAGTAAAGAAATCTAGTCAAGGCAATAGAAAATGGAAGAACAACAAAGAAGAATCAAAGGAGAAAGAAAGCAAATGTCTCATGGATAAAGTCAGATCACAATAGGTATGTGTAGATTCATTATATAAAGATCTTTCGTTAGACCATGAAAAATTGTCAAAAGAATTTAAAAGTTCGGGTAAACTTAGTAAAATTATTTTAACCAAGTCCAAAGATTTTGATCAAGAAAATCCCAAATTAAAAGAGGAAAACAATTTTTTTATAAAACAAGCCAAATGTTTTGAAAATACCTTAGAAGAGCTTGTTTTTCAAAAAGATTTCCTTCAAAAAGAAAATGAGCGATTAATAGATAAGAACAATGATCTTTTAAAGGAAATCGATGTTTTACATAGTAGAAATAAATCATTAGAAGATTCTTTAAATAATTCTAGTTCTTTAATTTCGTCTCTTGAAAAAGAGAATGAAGCTTTAACTGAAAAGAATTTAAAATTATCTAAAGAATATGAGATTTTAAAGGTTAAAAATAATATTTTGTAAAATGAAATGTCTGATTGAAAAGGAAATTTTGAAAAATTACAATCTTCTTTTAATTCAGAATCTCAAATTTTTGATCTCAAAAATGAGAATGGTACTTTGAAAAGAAATCATTCTGAATTAAATAAGGAAATTGATAATAACAAAATTTCTTTTGAAAATGTCACTTGTGACTTTGGAATCAAATTTGATAAATGTGCAAGCAAGTTCGCAAAACTTATTAAAGGTCAAAATGATTTAAATAATATTTTATCTTACTCTAGACCTTTACATGATAAAAGTGGCTTAGGGTATAATAAAGATAATCTTAGAACTAGTACTAGATATGCTTTCATGTATTATAAAAGTTTAACTGCTAGTACTAAAGCATGTGTAACTCAAAGGTCCAATTTCTTTAGAAATTCAAATACTTCTATGACTAGAAATATTTATAATAGAAGTACAACAGGAAATAATAGAAATTATCTAAGTATTTGGGTTCCTGTAAATTGGAAAAATAGAGAAAAATATATCGATGATTATTTTGATTTAGTAATTAATAATAAAGATTTTATTTTCAAAGGTACCATTAAACCCTCATGGGTATGGTTACCTTCCATCTAACCCCTGGACCCTAATAGAGGAAGTGGGTATGAAAGTGTATATAATATTTGTTGCAGGTACTCCAAAACAAAATGGAGGTTATTTCAGTATCTTTGGAAAAAGAGCTCAAAATTAAATCAGAGAATCTGGTAATCTTTATTCATTTCTATACTATCATATGGTAATACTGATTAAAAATAGAAATAAATTTATTATTATTATATGCCACGATCTGATTTCACAAGACCTGCTTATATAATTATTCATGTATGCTTTAATTTTTTTCCTATAATTTAATCCATGAACTATGCACAAAATCTTTATTAGATATTACTTTTTTATAACAAGGGGAAAGTGATTAATAGATTTTTTTGTAGATATCTTCCCTAAATCATTATTGAAAATACATTTATTAATCTTCGAAGAGAGCAAGGAATTGTTTTATATAAAGATTTATAAGCCTGTATAATTCCCTTTATATATCGATGCATCATATTATTTAATGTTTTTAATCGTTTACAAGGGGGGAGAATATTGAGAATATGCTTATATGATAAGCTTATATTCTTGTAATAATGAATTCTGCACATGTATGTATTAAATTTATCAATGAATACTATGCATGAATATATACATGGTTACTAACATTTTGTTACCGGAAACCAAATGGTAAGTAAATTTCTTATGAACTAACAAAATGTTGCAGAAACTCAGGGGGTGCTAAAAATAAATACAAGCATATTTTCAGGGGGAGCAATTCAATATATAAACAAAAATTGCAAGAGGTTGTCATCAATCAAAAAAAGGGGGAGAATGTTGATTCATGAGATTTTTTGATTCACGACGATGAAGAAATGAAGATCGATTGAAGAGTTGGTATATATGTTTATTTGTGAGTTTAGTATGTTAGAATATTGTTAAAATCTATCCTCAAGTAATTCTAACAAATGCATGAAGAAACTATGCACTTATGAAAAGAACTAGTCAACTTGTCAAAAATCTACTAGTCAACTAGTAAGCAACTACTAGTGAACTAGTCAAAAATCCACTAGTCAACTAGCAAGTTTCAGAATTGCACATTTTTGTACTAAGAAGTCGACTAATTGATTTTCTACCAGTCGACTAGTTAGCATAAAAATGTACAATTCTGGCCTCTTATGAATACAATTACATGTACATTTTCAACCAGTTGGCTTGTGATTTTTGACCAGTCAACTAGTTACTTATAACGGCTATTTCCAGCAAAGAGATACTTCCTTTCACCAAAAGTTTTCAATACATTTTCAAGAGAAATAGTCTCTTCTTTTCAATGAATCTTTTCATGAATAAGTACTACTCTTCGATCACTATTTAAACACTACAAACATCACTTTCCAGATCACCAATTCTTGCTCTAATTTCTGATCTTACTTTCAAAATACTCTTCCTTTCAAAGGCTCTCTAGTATTCAAGTTGCTTATTGAATCATTGAATTTATTTCATATCTCTTGATTCAGTAATTAATATACTTCCTTCAATCTTCACATACACTTTCAAATACTTGGGGATAAGATTATAAGAAGGGTGTACTCAATCATTGGCTAATCAGTGTTGAAAGAAGAACACATCCAGAAGTCAAACTCTTTGTAATTGTTGAAGTCCTGTGTTGGTGCTCAGGTGAGAGGTATCCTTCTTGTTGGGGCTCAGGTGTACTGACCTATTCCTCCGGGTTAAGAGAGGGCGTTGTTAGTGAATTCCGAAGAGGATCTTCGGGACTGGACGTAGGGCGGGAAGTCCAAACCAGTATAAAAACTCTTGGTGTCTCTTTTACTTTACTTACCGCTTTCATTTACTGGTTATATATCTCGTAACTTAGATTTTATTTGCATAAACTATTGCAGATTATTTAGCTAGTATATCACGTATATTTCTGCATTATCCATATAAACTATATTAGGTTAATTTAATAACAATTAGCCAATATGAATAGCTATTATTAAAATAATCAGTTTAATTTGCAGCCTAACAAAAATGTTTTCAGGGAAAATTCACATTTCCAATAAATGAATATGATCGACATTGGTTACTTTTTAATGAAGTTTTCAGGGAAAAAAGAATTTTTAAAATAGTTACCCATTTATTCGCTATATCCATATAAAGTTTGAACTTTAAATTAATCGAAGTAACCCTTATTCCTATGTCATTAGGAAACAAGGGTTAATATGTTTGATAGGATTTAATGTATGCTATAAATTCCAAGTATAATCATACCAACGTTTTAATAGCAGCTATTCTTTTATAGATGTTACATTTACCTCCCTTTTCAAAAATAGATCTTGTCTCAAGATTTAGCATGGGGAATCTTCTAATTAAAGGCCAGTAGTTTTCCTAGGTTGATTCATCTTCACTTAGCCACTTCCACTTAATCAACACCTGAACCACTGCCTTGCCTTCACGAGGTACGATTCTTCGATCTATAATCTTTTCTGGTTGCAACACTTCTTCCTCCACATAACTAGGGGAATCTACTTGAACCATAACATGATTTCCTAATATATATTTTTAATTTAGAAACATGAAAAACGAAGGATTGTGATATGATCAGGAAGTCTGATGTTATATATTACCATTCCAATTCTCTCTTCAGTTTGATAAGGTCCATAATATTAAGGAGAAAACTTATGTGTATTATGGCTTCTAGCGGTGATTTTTTTATAGGGTTGCAGCTTCAGATATACCCACTCATTCACCTCAAAACTCATCTCTGTTCGCTTCAAATCAACATATTTCTTCATTTTTTCTTGTGCTTCTTTTAGAATGCCTTTTAGAAACTCCAAAGCAATGTCCCTACTGAAAATAATTTCTTCTACTGCCTCTACTTTTTCTGTATTGGGGACATAAGATAACAAGATGGGAGGTTCTCTACTGTATACAGTTTTGAATGGAGTAGTATTGGTCGAAGTTTCCCAGGATGTATTGTACCAAAATTCAGCTAATGGTAACCATTCAACCCATTCATGGGGTTTATGTCCCACAAAGCATCTTAAATACCATTCCAGTATCATGATTGCCTCTGTCTGACCATCGCTTTGCGGATGGTAAGATGAGATCAACTTCAAACCGCAATCCTGCAACTTAAACAATTCTTGCCAAAAAATACACGTAAACATAGAATCCCTATCACTCACTATGGATTTTGGAAAACCATGATGTTTAAAGACACCATTAAAAAAACCTTAGCCACTTCTCTCGCTGTATAGGGATGTTTCAAGACAAAGGAGTGCAAATATTTGCTGAGCCGATCCATAACTACATATATGACTGTGCATTGATGACTTTTTGGAAGACTAATGATGAAGTCCATAGATATATCCTCCCATATTTGATTGGGGATCGGTAGAGGGTTTAGTAACCCGGGCATTTGCATGTTTCATGTTTATTTTTCTGACAAACATCACAGTTTTTGACAAACCTTTCCACTGACCTCTTCAAATGCTTCTAGTAAAACACTAGTTTAATTTTTTTGATGGTTCCTTTGATTCCTGTATGTCCTCCCAGTGGAGTGGAGTGGAGTGATGCTCAGCCATGATAATCTGTAACAGAGGGTTTAAATGATGGTCTATGAGAAGATTTCCCTTATAAAATATCAACTCGTCCATAATCTTTTACTTGCCTTCAGCCACTTCTTTATTGACTACTTTCTGTTTTAACTTCTGATACCATTCGGCATTCACCAAATTTTTCCTTAGTTCATCGAGCCATGGAGTCTGTACTGTTGAAACTGCTACCACTTCTGGTTGACTGTTGCCTGCTTCTTCCTTTATCGATAATGCGTTTGCTACAACGTTGTCTTTACCTTTTTTTATATTCCACCACATAGTCAAACCCATGCAGTTTGGCCAACCATTTATTTTGTACTCTAATGTGTAACTTTTGTGTTAGTAAATGT
Source organism: Allium sativum (assembly GCA_030737875.1). Lineage (NCBI taxonomy): Eukaryota > Viridiplantae > Streptophyta > Magnoliopsida > Asparagales > Amaryllidaceae > Allium > Allium sativum. The sequence continues at coordinate 373,386,256 of CM060915.1, forward strand.
TTAAGACTTTGATGATCAGTTTTTATTATAAATTGTCTTCCTAATAGGTATTGTGTCCACTTCCTAGTAGCTATGATGATTGCCATCAGCTCCTCTTGTAGGTTAATAAAGCCAAGTTTCTTCCATGTAATGCTTTCCTTAAATAAGCAATCAGCTTACCTCGTTGAGTCCATACAGCACCTACCCCAAACCACTTGCATCGCATTCTAGAAGAAAGGGCTGTGTGAAATATGGCATGGATAGTACTGGTGGGTGTGTCAAGCATTGCTTTAATTGTTCAAAAGATTTGGTAGTTTCTTTTGTCCATAAAAATGCATTTTTCTTTAACCGCTCAGTAAGGGGTTTTGCAATAAGACCATAGCTTCGTATAAATTTCCGATAGTACCCTAAAAGCCCCAGAAATCCTCTAAGGGACTTTAGATTTGTAGGGATAGGCCAATCTATGATTGCTTCAATCTTCTTCGGATCAATAGCAAGTCCTTGTGAAGAAATGATGTGGCCAAATAATCAATGTTCTTTTGACCGAAGTTGCATTACGAAGGTTTGATCACCAATTGATTGTCTTTAAGCACCTGAAATAAAACCCTAATGTGCTCTAAATGCTCAAAGTACTTCCTCCAATATACCCGGCTCAACTACTTCGGCGTGAATGGAGTACCACCAGTTTTATTCCATGACAATTAAGTTGGCCTAATACTGCCTTTGATTGGCGACTGTGTCACCGTTAATGAAAAGTCGGTGCGTACGAATTAAGCAGGATCTATATATGGATATAGCGGAAATGTAAATGATAAACTAACTAGCTAATATACAATAGTTATGCAAATAAATAAGAACTGATATGATGTATCACAAGTAAATAAAAAGTAAGGTAAAGTGACACAAGGAATTTTTACACTAGTTCGGACTTCCCGCCCTACTTCCGGTCCCCTAGCTCCTCTTTGGAATTCCCACTAACAACGCCCTCTCTTAATCCGAAGGAATAGGTCAATACACCCAAGCCCCAACAAGGATGCCTCTCGCCTGATCACACATAGGACTTCAACAAATACAATGGTTTTGACTTCTGCTTTGTGTTCTTGAATCAACATGGATAGTCAACGGTTTAAGTTCAATCTTCCTATAACCTGATCCTCGAGTATATGATTTGAATGCGTAGATTTGGGGAAGTAAAATTGCTTGTTGAATCAAGTAATATTAAATCGATTCAAGGATTCAACAAGTATTTGAATTTGGCGAGCTTTTGTATGTAAAGAATGTATATGGAGAGAATAGAATAATGATCAGTAAAACTGGTAGAATCGATTATTATAAAACATGATTGAAGTTGTTTATATAGTAGTAGAAAAGTAGCAATCCTTCATGAAGAGTTTGTACAAAAAGTTATGTCTATTTCCCTTGATTAATAAAGAGAAATTTCTTCATGATTGGAAGCAACCCTTCAGGAAAATACTTGCTATTTCGGATCAGTCGACTGGTCTGAATTTATCAGTCAACTAGTTAAAGAATTATAAAATCGTATACATTTAAAAACATATAGAAAATAGCCGTTACTGGAGAAAACATGCTCGACCAGGCGACTGGTATATTTCCAGTCAGTCGACTGGTTGAGGCAACTTTTTACCCAGACAGCCTATTTCATGCCTTTATAAAGTATATATATATATATATATATACACACACTTTGTTTTATACTTGAGGATAGATTTTAACATATTTCTAAACACGACACAATGTATAAAACCTTATCTCTATGATATGATCTTCATTGCAACTTCATTTGTTTAGAATTGATCAAAATCTTGTTATCAACATTCTCCCCCTTTTTTGATTGATGACAACACTTTGGGTTTTCTCCCCCTGAATGTTTAGCTCCCCCTGAATCTCTGCAATATTTTTTTAGTGCATACATATAAACTTACCATTTAATTCCTGCACAACAAATGTTAGCACATACATTCAAAAGTAAAGTATCATGATAGATTCAAGACATTTCTCCCCCTTTGTCATCGATTAAAAAGAATAAATACTATGATAAAATAGTAATCGATCATAAGACATAAATAATTAAAGCACCTATGGGGGATATTAGATCATGTGCATTTCGATAAAACTAAAATTTGTTTTCACAAATATTTAGAGATATCGAAAATAGCCTTCTCTTTGTTGTGGTGTACCTGCAAAAAAATATGATATATATACTTTGGTACCCACTTGTTTTGTTTGGGTCCAGGGGTTAGATGGAAGATAACCATGCCCAAGAGGGTTTAATGGAACCTTTAAAGATAAAATTTTCATTATTAACTACTGAATCAAAATAATCATCGATATTTTTTTTCTATTTCTCCAATTTACGGGAACCCAAATACCTAAGTAATCTCTATTGATATTTCTTTTCGTACTTCTCGATTTGTTATAAACATCTCTAGTCATAGAAGTATTCGAATAATAACTGGATCTAGGATGTGCATTAGTACTAGTAGTGATATTCTTATTGTACATAAAAGTATATCTAGTACTATTTCTATAATTATATCCTAAACCACTTTTGTCATGTAAAGGTCGAGATCTAGATAAAATCATATTTAAATCATTTTGACCTTTATTATTACATTTATCAAATTTAATTCCAAAGTCGCGATTAACACAAGAAATTTTGTTATTTTGAAAATCAACAATTTCCTTATTTAATTCAGAGTTCTTCCTTTTTAAAGCATTCTCAGTTTTAAGACCACAAATTTGATATTTTGAATTAACTAAAGAAGGTTGTAATTTTTCAAAATTTTCTTTTGAGTCAGAAATTTATTTTTGCAAAATATTATTACTCACCTTTAACAACTCACATTCTTTAGATAATTCTAAATTCTTTTCAGTTAAAGCTCCATTCTCTTTTTCAAGAGACGAAATTAAAGAATTAGAATTATTTAAAGAATCTTCTAATGATTTATTTCTATTTTGCAAAAGATCGATTTCCTTTAAAAGAACATTGTTTTTATCTTCTAGTCGCTCATTTTCTTTTTGAAGGAAATCTTTTTGAGAAACAAACCCTTCTAAGGTATTTTCAAAACATTTGGCTTGTTTTACTAAAAATTATCTTCTTCTTTTAATTTGGAATTTTCTTGCTCACAATTTTTTAGCTTAGCTAAAATGATTGCATTAAGTTTACCCAAAGTTCTAAAATCTTTTAATAATTTTTCATGGTCTAATAAAAGATCTTTATGTAATGAATCTACACATATCGATTATGATCTGACTTTATCCATGAGACATTTGTTTCCTTGCTCTCTTGATTCTTCTTTGTTGCTCTTCCATTTTCTAATCCCTTGACAAGATTTCTTTATTTCCATTTATTCTAGGATGTTGTTACGATCTCTAGAACATCAGGCTCTGATACCAAACGAAAAGTCGGTTCGTAAGACTTAAGCAGGATCTTTATATGGATATAGCGGAAATGTAAATGATAGTCTAACTAGCTAATATACAATAGTTATGCAAATAAACAAGAACTGATATGATGTATCATAAGTAAATAAGAAGCAGTAAGTAAGGTAAACTGACACCAGGAATTTTTATATTGGTTCGGACTTACCGTCCTACTTCCAGTCCCGAGGCTCCTCTTCGGAATTTCCACTAACAACGCCCTCTCTTAACCCGGAGGAATAGGTATGTACACCCGAGCCCCAACAAGGGTCCCTCTCGCCTGATCACACACAGGACTTCAACAAATACAATGGTCTACCTCGGTCGCCTGAGTTGAATTAGCAACTCTCGAATCGCCTTTCAATTTTCGCCCCACCTCGGTCGCCTTCGCCTAGCCTTACCTAACCTTGAATCGTCTACCCAGGATTTCCTATTCTCGTCAACCTCGATCACCCTGTTTAGAGGCACCTTCGACTGTTATTTTTTTGATCGCAAAGCAGAAGAGAGCTAGGGTTTTTTATTGAAGCAGCCGATGATATGAGCAGCATTTGGGAAGGAATCGGTTTATCGTGATTTGTTAGTAGATAAACGGGTCGGGCACGGATAAGTGATTTGGGCAAAGTATTATATAGGACGTTTTTATTTTGTTACTATCAGTGTATTTGAAATATACAAATAGAAAAATTAAACATGTTCTGTTTCAAATCTAACATATATTTCTACCGTTACCCCTTGCGCTTTTTAAAGAAATTTCGAGGTCATATTCCAAAAAAATGTACTATTATACAATTTCAAGAAAAAATTTAATGATGGTATATTCGAAGGTGTTAAACCTTACTAGGCAACACTGCAATATTGCAGAATATGTAACTAAACTTATGCTTAAAATAATGAAATATATTGAATAAAATAGATCTATTTATTTATTAAAGTTTACTAAACTAGTAAGTATCAAATAATTGTTTTTTATTATAAATTATTAATCATACAATATTCTAATAAACACTACAAAAAATTAGAAAATTTAATGCAAATTTATAAGTAAAACAACGTTTGAAAAGGTTATTTTTGGAAATGACAACTTTTAAAAAAAGTCGTCGTTAATTAGTATATAATCGAATATTAATAAATAATAATTATTGCAACAGACATTTTATGATCGTTGTAAAATTAACATCGGTTAAAATGATTATTTTTCATGTAGTGTAGTAATATTATTAATCATAAATTATTAATGTTTATTGTTAATTATAAATTATTGATACTGATTACTGGATATATATTACTTACTAATAACTGGAAAGTAAAATTAAGTTTGTTGGAATATTGATTATATATAATAATTAATAATTAGAGATTATTTATTTATAATCATTAATTATTATAATTTATAAATGATTAATATAATATTATTAATGATTGATTATTAAATATTAATAAATAATATAATATTATTAATGATTAGTAATTAGTAATATAATATTATACTTAATAATAAGTAATATATGATTAATGATTAATTATTAAATAATCAAAATTAATTTTATGGAAGTATTGTAATTATTAATTATTGACTGTCAAAAATTAGCGTCTATTACAATGGACATTTTGTGACCGTTGTAAAATAGATATCTATTACAACGGACATTTTGTGACCGTTGTAAAAGAGATATCTATTACAACGGGCCAAAAAATGACCGTTGTAATACCATTTATTACAACGGGCATTATATGCCTATTGTAGAAAGGGTGTTGTATAGGAATCTATTACAACGGTCCAGAAAATGACCGTTGCAACAGAAGTCTATTACAACGGGTAGCAAACGCCCGTTGTAAAATGGACGTTGTAATAGATCTGTTTTGTTGTAGTCCGTTACTAGAGAAAAAATGCTCGACCAGTCGACTGGTATATTTCCAATCAATCGACTGGTTGAGGCATTTTTTTCCCAGTCAGCCTATTTCATGCCTTTATAATATATATACACGCACACACTTTGTTTTATACTTGTGTTTACACTTGAGGATAGATTTAAACATATTTCTAAACACATATAAAACCTTATCTCTATGACATGGTCTTCATTGCAACTTCATTTGTTTGGCATCGATCAAAATCTTGTTATCAACAGTGACCTCGATTAAGAGCTCAGTTATTACTTCAATTACAAGCTGGTTTAAGAGCTCGGTTATGGGATCAGTTATGGGTTTGGTTTTGGGCTCGATTATGTGCTCGGTTATGAGGTTGATTATGGGCTCGGTTATGGGCTAGGTTAAAGGTTTGCTTAGGACATCGATTATAAAATATAAAATATAAAAAAATAAAATACAAGTTATAAAAAATGAAATATAAAATATGAATAAATTGTAAATAAATAATTTTTGTTATGGGCTAGGTTATGAGCTTGATTATGGGAAATATCTTCAATTACAGGTTTAGGTTTTGATCTTGGTTATGACCTCGATTAAGAGCTCAGTTATTACTTCAGTTACAAGCTAGTTTACGAGCTCAGTTATCGGATCAGTTATGGGATACGTTATGGGTTAGGTTATGGGCCTGGTTATGGGCTAGGTTATAGGATACGTTATGGGTTATGTTATGGATCAGTTGTGGGCTGGGTTATTGGCTCAATTATTACCTCGGTTGCGAACTTGGTTAAGAGTGTAGTTATGAGCTCATTTATGGGCTTGGTTATGGGATCAGTTATGGGCATGGTTATGGGATAGATTATGGGCTCGGTTATGACCTCGATTATGACTGTAGTTATGAGCTCGGTTATTACCTCAGTTACGAGCTACATTATAGATTTCGGTTATTGCCTCGGTTATGGGATCGGTTATAAGCTCGGTTGTTGTTTAGGTTATTGGCTCGATTATGCCCACAATATACAGTTATGACTTTGTTTAAATGCTTGGTTATAGGCTTAGTAATTAGCTCGGTTATGGGTTAGTAGTAATTTGTTATGAAATATAAAATAAAATATAAAATATAAAATACGATAATATATAAGTAACTAATTTCGGTTACAAGGTAGATCATAACCTTGATTAAGACCTCAGTTATAAATTCAATTACACGTTTGTTTAAGGGCTCAGTTATAGGATAAGTTATGGGTTTAGTTTTGGCTCGGTTATGGGCTAGGTTAAAGGTTTGGCTATGACCTTAATTACGAGCTAAAGTATAGATCTCGGTTATTGCCTTGGTTACGGAATCAGTTATAGGCTCGGTTGTGGTTTAGGTTATTGGCTTGATTACGTGTACGATGTACCGTATGACTTTGTTATATGCTCGATTATAGGCTTAGTAATTAGCTCGGTTATGGGCTTAGTAGTAATTTGTTATGAAATATAAAATATAAAATAAAATATAAAATATAAAATATAAATAACTAATTTCAGTTACAAGATAGATCATAATCTCGATTAAGAGCTCAATTATAAATTCAATTACATACTTATTTAAGAGCTCGGTTATATGCTTTTTACAACGGGCATACGCCTGTCCTAATATGCATCGTCGTAATAGGTCCTGACTATTTTACCACGGTCAGTGACTGTTGTAAATGACCGTTGTTATAACTTTCTCTATTACGTGCAACGACTCTATGACAACGGATATTTTATCCGTTGTAATAGGTAGTAAATTACAAGGGGCTTTTGCCCGTTGTAATACATTATATTACAACTGTATCGACCGTTGTAATAGACTACTTGGTAAACCCATTTTTACAACAGGCAATCAACCATATACATCCATAATAATAATGAATATTCTAGCATGCAATAAATACTGTGATGCAACAATCAAAATCACATAATAACACATAATATAAGACTAAAGCGAGAGTCATAAAATTCCAATACATTTCAAAAAGTTAGTCAAGTTTACATTCCAAAAGATTTAGATAAGTTTGCATTCCAAAAGATTTAGACGAGTTTACGTTCCAAAAGTTTAGACAAGTTACATCGACATAGTTCTAACATAAATTACATAACTAGTTTCATAAGTACCAACACTAGACCAAGGAAACATAATCTTTGTGCCACGCGATGGTACATCCAACGGCCTGTTTGATAGTGGACATCTCCGAATTTGGCCTAAACAAAAAAGCTTCCGCCACAACATCAGGATCAGTACCTGCTATCGTCCCCTCTGCAACTATGTTTTTAATCCCAACCTAATAGCCTGCACTTTTTTCTCACCAAACCGTCCAGAGTAACACGATCTCGTTGATCTTGAGCCTGCATACTGTTACTAACACAGTGTGACTGCAAAAAAAAAAAAAAAAAAAATTTACCAAATGTAGAGAGAATATATTATTATACACCAATCAGAATATTATACAGCATTTAAGTCTTGCATTGCTGTAACCTTACAACATTGCACTAAATTGGGAATGTGTACAAAATGTTAACTGTTTTATTCCCAATTTGTGTACACATATCACCAGATATTACTAGTATTACCGCAAACGGGGAGGAAAACCGACCGTTAAATTATATGATAATTGAGAAAAAAATTGTTATATTTTTCTTAATTATGAATTTGATTGATTTTTTTGTCTAAATTGTTTTCAAAATATAAAAGTAAATGTAAAGTGTAAATCCGATTACACTGAGCTTAAACACGTAAAACATCTTGACACTGGATGTTGTGGCTGGAACTGTTTTAGATGCTCACTATGTCATAGGTGAACATATTTGAATTGCTTTAAATTGAAGTTTGATAAACCTTTATTATATGGTAATGGAGAATTCATTTTTTTAATAATAAAATTTGATTATGCTATATGAAGTAGAGAAAAGGTTTTTTATATTTGAAGATAATGCACAAGAACATGGTAATCAAACTGATGTAATCATACTTACAATAATTAATAATTAAGAAAAAAACAATTTAGACAGTTCAAGAGTTTCAAAATGTAGGTTTTCCATTATAATACATGTGTGTAATGTGTATCTATATACATCCATATACATATACACACATACACCCACACATGTATGCATACACTTGCTCCGAATAATATATTAATAGCTCAACCTTTTGTCTGCTAAGGTCAATTTTAGAAATGGTAAATCTGATCAGTTCTTCATCAGAGGAAAAATATTTAGGGTAGCAAAACTTATACCCCTTATTTCTATATTAGTATAAACTAAAAGGTAGTAAAGATTTAGTACTGTAGTTGGAAAAAAACTTTCGTTTCTCAATTTATACAGATGTAGTAAAATATACTTCAAACCATAAAAATCAATATAGAACTTCTAGTCATCCTACAAACTTCAACTGATTTCAATATAGCTAATACACACATAGCTTATGAATTTACTTCAGAATATAGTTACGTTTCTAAAGCAGTACATGCTTAAAAATAAACAGGAATAATAAAATACATAATCATTCAACTACTTGAATAGTTCGTTACCCTCATTAATATCAAGATTAGCGTACAAATAGGTTGATATAGTCAATGCAAGGGTTGGTTTACATGAAAATGGAGAAGAGATAAACCAAGAAAGATCATTTTTTTGTGAGTTGGTTGTAGTAATATGCCAATTATTAGAAAACATACCAAGGAAAGATTTAATAGTCATCAGAGTAAGGATTACCCTTTTGATTGTTTCCTTCCAACATAAATTGATCGAGCAAGGAGTTTTGTCTCCCGATGACATAGCTAAAATTTGGTTACCACTTCACATGGAAAGAAAATTTAGTAATGAGTAGATTGTTACTTCAGTCGTAGCTATATCGTATGTATAAAAAAATATTTGAGAAGGTACGAATGTCGATGTATGATAATTTCGTGTTTAGGTGCAATATAGTATTCTCTTATTGACTGGCTAAGAACCTCACCATCGTGATGTAGAATTTCAATTACATCTGAAATTGAAATTTATTGGATAATAGCACTAAGAATGCATTGATAGGAAAGTTTCATGCTATGAATGAATAAAGGGTGAAGTGGGTAAACCTGATAGGAACATTATTGGGTGAGTTCTCGTAATTATTGTTGGATAGTCGGTGAAGGAAAACTTAGACATTTGTATATTGGAATCATAATTTTTCAACCTCTATAAAGGTCGTCAAGCATTGAATTGAATCTTGGTAGATTTTTGTATTGGGAAATATCTTTAACCCGCAGGTGTAACATTGAACGCATCAATGTCATACACTAACCCTTCTTGTAGCTTTCCAGTGAAGAGTTGGATGAACTGAGGCCCTACTTCTACATGCATTTCTCCACCCTATAACATATAGGAAAAAATGAGTTGATGTACAATTGAAAAGCACAAATAAAACCTAAATTTTTAAAGCAAGAAAGATGGATTAATTGGTAGACTAAAAGCCAGAAAAAGATGAATCAGATATGAACACTAATGCGGCAGTAATAGAAGAAAAACTGAAAAGTAATAACAGGTTAAAAGTAGGAAAAAATTTAAATAGCAGTAGGTCGAAATATGGCGATTGGAATTGCACCCTCGACCTTAATGTAAACATTGTAAACACATTAAATTAAACTCGTGAATTAAACAATAAAACTTAAATCAAAGCTTCAAACTATCAGTTGTAATATTTTAGATAGATTCCATGATTCATTGCAATCTATTATTATTTATGGATAAGGTGAAGTTAATCCAGTTAAAAGAGGGATATTAAATTGGACACTTTTTATAGGCATACAACTTTTAGCAGAGCAATAATTTTTGTTGTAGATAAATGACCTTCGAAAAAACATTGTTTTCTTCCGCAAGGGGAAAAAAATATTCTTTCATGAATCAGTTCTAAAGTTCTTTCTTCTTTTCGCTAGTGCAAAATCAACAGGAATCAACTTTAATGCTTAAGTTGTGTAAAACAATATATTTATAATTACTTAGTCAATGAAGTATTTGGGAGTGAGGGTAAAAATAATAAAATAGTAGTTTTGAAAATATGAAAGTAAAACCTGTAAAACATAACCTGCATATTATTTTTGATGAGGAGAATGTATATTCACTCTTGATTACTTGCTATAGCAACTCATATAGTCAACACATAAACAATAACTTATAATTTATCTGGGGATAGTTCTAATGTATGATGACAATGCCATCAATGGAATAAGTAGTAATTTTTTACGTGGTAGAAAAAATTCTCGTATTAAAAGTATGAAAAGGCATTTTATTTGAGTATGAAGAAAAAAAGAATACATTAAATATAAAATTCTTTCTTAAGCAAAAATACATTAAAGATAGTATAAAGATTATATACGTATATACAATTCTTCCTTCTGTTTAAGCGCAGAAGCAGTTATTCTGCAAAGTATACAAATATAGGATATAGCAGAGTCAATTTAATTTATGTATTTTTGTGTTATGTACAGCTTAGCAAAAAAAATCAAATCGGTAATATTAGTTGAATCACTAATGAATGACTTCTAATTACAATGACAGGTGAAGCATGTTTTCACATCTAAAACACACCGAAGACCTGATATTGTTGGCCACTTACAGCTATTACAAATGAATCGCTCAAAAATTTGGTTTTGCTAACATAACAACAGAAACATGTAACTTAAATATGTTGCTAATTTTAACCGCAAGAGTGGTAATAGCCAGAAAAGAAAAACTGATAACATGCGTTCTTGCAGAGCTAGTATACTATTTATAGTTCAAATGGGTGTTCGTGGGATATTACTTCAATCAAATCTCTATTAAAATATCCTTATAGAAGTTACTAAGATGATGTTTTGTTTAACCCACGAAATGAAAACATCATGCCTTCTCATTAGAATTTTATATGCCAAAGGCACACTAAACCATATTGAAATGATTAAGCATAATAGGAAACATGGAATAACAACAAAAAAGGGATTTTCACATTAGTAAATTCAAGGAATTTTATAAGAAACATGAATGCATTTTAGAGATAATCCAACTTTAATTCTTCAACATGACATATTCTGAAATTATGCAGAGAAAACCGAGTTGTTAGCTTCAGTTAATGAATTTAATGTCTTGGATACTACATATGCAAAATGATGGGAAAACCGGTCCAATGAAGTTGATGAAGCTTCTTTTTTCATAGTACCAACATTGATAATTTTTAACATTATGACCTTCATACATTTTACATGTACCTTCATGGTTAAGGCATTGTATGACTAAATAGAGTAATTCTCTATTTTGAGAATTTCGAAAATATTATATTCAACTTCTAAGAATGGTCTGAAAACAACCATACAAACTGGTTCTTTTGGATGGTTATAATTGGGAAGCTTGATAGTTTGGCTTCACCTAATGACATATAAAAGCATTGAGTGAAGGTATTAGATTCCAAAAATATATTTTGAGGAGTTAAAAAGTTTGGAACATTTCATGAGGAATATAGGTTTATAGCTACAAATAGATTATAAATTTTTACAGTCCATGCAAATCTTGTTCGATCCAAAATAATATTTGGTTAAACTGCAATTTGCATATACAATCCATGACAATTCTGCTACATAGTGCTGCCAGTATATATTAAACCCAGTATGAACATATTTTGAGTCATCGCCAGAAATTTCCGTTCTTTAAAAACATTTTATGAAGGAACAAAATGCATAATTATATATTAAAAAGATACTAAAGTCACGCCGATAACTAAGAAGTTGCCTTAGCACGGTATTTGATAAAAGTTTAAGTACTTTTTATCAGATTAAGAAGTGCATATTAAAACTATCCTGCTGCTTCTCCTTTTATAACTTGCAAAAAAAAGAAGGGAAAAAGAATGAACAAAATAGATCAATAGAGAATAATGAATTCTTGGGTATAAAATGGAATAACAAAAAGTAAGAGTAGGTTGGACCTATGAAGCAATACATAACATAATTTTAAAACTATCATTGCTAAAACGACACAAAACAATCTATATTCATTTAGAAAATAATTTTATAACAGCTAGCAGTATCATATGAAGCAATACATAACATAAATACTAGCTTTAGTTAGTTTGCTTGAGGCACACATACAAGAAAAAGCTAAGAGCATTTTATGCAAAACCATAAACAGTATAAATCTCATAGTAGAACAAGAAAGACAGAGCAAGATGATAAAAGGAAGAAAGACGTTGCGTGAAGTTGAAACCAAGCAATAATTTCACAGAAAAGTGGGTGAAATAAGAAGAATCTACAATATCCCATACCGCGGATCCTTTGTTTACATAACAAAGAATATTTCCAACATGGACAAGTGAATCTGTCAACATGGACATTCTTTGATTGACCACAACAGAAGGAAATTCATCATTGCGATCAACACCACAATCATTTTCTTACTAATCTAAAAACAATTATTTTTATTTCTAGTTTGATATTGGACTGGCAAAATGGGTCACTTACACTAACAATTGTATGTGACTGTACATAGCAAACTGCGAAACTTGTCGTCAAGCAAAAACAAACAAAAAATGAAAATATTAATGTTCATTTATAGTTAGAATCTTCTAGGAAAATAGCAACATATCTTTGCTCTCTTTCTTCTAACTTAAAAGCAAACGGTTATACCTTCCTTCATGAATTCAAGAGATATACCTTCTCAGATTTTAGAGATCTGGGAACGAGGGTTTAGGAACATAGAAAGCACGTCTCTTTGCCTAATTCGCCTTGCCTGAGTTGAATTAGCAACTCTCGAATCGCCTTTCAATTTTCGCCCCACCTCGGTCGCCTTCGCCTAGCCTTACCTAACCTTGAATCGTCTACCCAGGATTTCCTATTCTCGTCATCCTCGATCACCCTATTTAGAGGCGCCTTCGACTGTTATTTTTTCGATCGCAAAGCAGAAGAGAGCTAGGGTTTTTTATTGAAGCAGCCGATGATATGAGCAGCATTTGGGAAGGAATCAGTTTATCGTGATTTGTTAGTAGATAAACGGGTCGGGCACAGATAAGTGATTTGGGAAAAGTATTATATAGGACGTTTTTATTTTGTTACTATCAGTGTATTTGAAATATACAAATAGAAAAATTAAACATGTGTTCTGTTTCAAATCTAACATATATTTCTACCGTTACCTCTCGCGCTTTTTAAAGAAATTTCGAGGTCATATTCCAAAAAAATGCACTATTATACAATTTCAAGAAAAAATTTAATGATGGTATATTTGAAGGTGTTAAACCTTACTAGGCAACACTACAATATTGTAGAATATGTAACTAAACTTATGCTTAAAATAATGAAATATATTGAATAAAATAGATCTATTTATTTATTAAAGTTTACTAAACTAGTAAGTATCAAATAATTGTTTTTTATTATAAATTATTAATCATACAATATTCTAATAAACACTACAAAAAATTTGAAAATTTAATGCAAACTTATAAGTAAAACAACGTTTGAAAAGGTTATTTTTGAAAATAACAACTTTTAAAAAAAGTCGTCGTTAATTAGTATATAATCGAATATTAATAAATAATAATTACTACAACAGACATTTTATGATCGTTGTAAAATTAACATCGGTTAAAATGATTATTTTTCATGTAGTGTAGTAATATTATTAATCATAAATTATTAATGTTTATTGTTAATTATAAATTATTAATAATGATTACTGGATATATATTACTTACTAATAACTGGAAAGTAAAATTAAGTTTGTTGGAATATTGATTATATATAATAATTAATAATTAGAGATTATTTATTTATAATCATTAATTATTATAATTTATAAATGATTAATATAATATTATTAATGATTGATTATTAAATATTAATAAATAATATAATATTATTAATGATTAGTAATTAGTAATATAATATTATACTTAATAATAAGTAATATATGATTAATGATTAATTATTAAATAATCAAAATTAATTTTATGGAAGTATTGTAATTATTAATTATTGACTGTCAAAAATTAGCGTCTATTACAACGGACATTTTGTGACCGTTGTAAAATAGATATCTATTACAACGGATATTTTATGACCGTTGTAAAAGAGATACCTATTACAACGGGCCAAAAAATGACCGCTGTAATACCATTTATTACAACGGGCATTATATGCCTATTGTAGAAAGGGTGTTGTATAGGAATCTATTACAACGGTCCAGAAAATGACCGTTGCAACAGAAGTCTATTACAACGGGTAGCAAACGCCCGTTGTAAAATGGACGTTGTAATAGATCTGTTTTGTTGTAGTCCGTTACTGGAGAAAAAATGCTCGACCAGTCGACTGGTATATTTCCAATCAATCGACTGATTGAGGCATTTTTTTCCCAGTCAGCCTATTTTATGCCTTTATAATATATATATACACACACACTTTGTTTTATACTTGTGTTTACACTTGAGGATAGATTTTAACATATTTCTAAACACGTATAAAACCTTATCTCTATGACATGGTCTTCATTGCAACTTCATTTGTTTGGCATCGATCAAAATCTTGTTATCAACAATGACCTCGATTAAGAGCTCAGTTATTACTTCAATTACAAGCTGGTTTAAGAGCTCGGTTATGGGATCAGTTATGGGTTTGGTTTTGGGCTCGATTATGTGCTCGGTTATGAGGTTGATTATGGGCTCGGTTACGGGCTAGGTTAAAGGTTTGCTTAGGACATCGATTATAAAATATAAAATATAAAAAAATAAAATACAAATTATAAAAAATGAAATATAAAATATGAATAAATTGTAAATAAATAATTTTTGTTATGGGCTAGGTTATGAGCTTGATTATGGGAAATATCTTCAATTACAGGTTTAGGTTTTGATCTTGGTTATGACCTCGATTAAGAGCTCAGTTATTACTTCAGTTACAAGCTAGTTTACGAGCTAAGTTATCGGATCAGTTATGGGATACGTTATGGGTTAGGTTATGGGCCTGGTTGTGGGCTCGGTTATAGGATACGTTATGGGTTATGTTATGGATCAGTTGTGGGCTGGGTTATTGGCTCAATTATTACCTCGGTTGCGAACATGGTTAAGAGTGTAGTTATGGGATCATTTATGGGATTGGTTATGGGATCAGTTATGGGCATGGTTATGGGATAGGTTATGGGCTCGTTTATGACCTCGATTATGATTGTAGTTATGAGCTCGGTTATTACCTCAGTTACGAGCTACATTATAGATTTCGGTTATTGCCTCGGTTATGGGATCGGTTATAGGCTCGGTTGCGGTTTAGGTTATTGGCTCGATTATGCCCACAATATACAGTTATGACTTTGTTTATATGCTTGGTTATAGGCTTAGTAATTAGCTCGGTTATGGGTTAGTAGTAATTTGTTATGAAATATAAAATAAAATATAAAATATAAAATACGATAATATATAAGTAACTAATTTCGGTTACAAGGTAGATCATAACTTTGATTAAGACCTCAGTTATAAATTCAATTACACGTTTGTTTAAGGGCTTAGTTATAGGATAAGTTATGGGTTTAGTTTTGGCTCGGTTATGGGCTAGGTTAAAGGTTTGGCTATGACCTTAATTACGAGCTAAAGTATAGATCTCGGTTATTGCCTTGGTTACGGAATCAGTTATAGGCTCGGTTGTGGTTTAGGTTATTGGCTTGATTACGTGTACGATGTACCGTATGACTTTGTTATATGCTCGATTATAGGCTTAGTAATTAGCTCGGTTATGGGCTTAGTAGTAATTTGTTATGAAATATAAAATATAAAATAAAATATAAAATATAAATAACTAATTTCAGTTACAAGATAGATCATAATCTCGATTAAGAGCTCAATTATAAATTCAATTACAAGCTTATTT
Organism: Allium sativum; assembly: GCA_030737875.1. Classification (NCBI taxonomy): domain Eukaryota; kingdom Viridiplantae; phylum Streptophyta; class Magnoliopsida; order Asparagales; family Amaryllidaceae; genus Allium; species Allium sativum. The sequence continues at coordinate 373,402,425 of CM060915.1, forward strand.
AAGAGCTCGGTTATGGGATCAGTTATGGGTTTGGTTATGACCTTAATTATGACCATGGTTATGAGCTAGGTTTAGACCTTAGTTATGGGATCGGTTATTGGATCAGTTATGGAATAAAATCTAAATTAGAAAATATAATTAGAAAATATAAAATGTAATATAAAATATAAAATATAAAGTACAAAATATAAAATATAAATAATAAATTATAAAATATAAATTAAAATATTAAATATTAAATATTAAATATGAATAAAATATAAATAACTAAATCAGTTACAAGGTAGATTGTAACCTCAATTAGGAGCTCAATTATAAATTCAATTACAAGCTTGTTTAAGAGCTCGGTTATGGGCTAGGTTATTGTATCGGTTATGGGTTTGGTTTTGGCTTGGCTATATGCCCGGTTATGGCTCGGTTATGGGTTAGGTTAAAGGTTTGGTTATGATCGTGGTTATGAGCTCGGTTATTACCTCAGTTATGAGCTAGGTTTAGATCTCAGTTATGGGCTAGGTAGATCATAACCTCGATTAAGACCTTAGTTATAAATTCAACTACAAGCTTGTTTAAGAGCTCGGTTATGGGCTTGGTTATGAGATCAGTTATGGGTTTGGTTTTTGCTCGATTATGTGCCCGGTTATGGGCTAGGTGAAAGGTTTGGTTATGTCATAAATTATGACCGTGGTTATGTGCTCGGTTATTACCTCAGTTATGCTTACTTTCATGCTTTACTTCAGTTTACATCTATGATTCATCGCAATGCACAAGCTCAGTATTTATCTTTCTTTCTTTTTGAATAAATAATCTTTTGATTTCCTTCACTATGAGAACAACTCAAAAAAAATTCTACAAGAAACAATTTGCTCTCATGTTCACAAAAGGCATATTGAACCACCCATTCATCTTTGGGTATTTTGTGATGAATTAGCAAAAACTAATTAAGTTACATAATAAAAATTGTCTAAAATAATTAACCTTTTGTAAAAAAAATTGAGTTACTTCTTTAGCATGAGGCGATGAATTAGTTCAGGTGATGCTCCCTTTAGTTCATTAGTGGTAAAAATGAATAAAGGAGGAAGGGGTTGTCCATTAAGCAATGTGACACTAGGGTCCCTCGACTCATCGAAAAAGGATGTGCACACACTTCAAGAGCAGTGATACATAAATTTGGTGAATACTTAAGTTGCCTCGACACAAAATCTACAACTTTGGAAGATGGTCTCTTATGGAATATCTTGTGCCAAGGACGAGCTTTGATCTGAGGAAATTTGAACTCTGTGTAATTAGGGTACATCCAATTAATCTCTTCTCGAGTTGGTGTACCTAATACTTTGATGATTTCCACAAGTTGGTCTACTGCACTTTCCCCGTGAAACAAAGGCTCTCCTAAGAAAAGTTCCGGTATGGCACAACCAGCTGATGACATATCAATTTCCATAGTGTATTCAGTAGCTCCAAATATGAGTTCAGGAGCTCTATAATATCGGGAGCATATGTATGATATGTTAGGTTCTCCCGGAACCAATTACTTGGCGCTACCGAAATCACGAAGCTTCAGTTGATGTGTCTGGGGATTAACCAAGAGATTTTGGGGCTTGATGTCACGATGACACACACCAACAACTCCATGGATGTAAGCAAGATCACGACATATCTAAAAAGCATAGAAGCGTGCAAAAATGAGAGGCATCTGTTGTTCATTTCGGAATATCGTTTCCTTGTTCGATGGCAGTTTCTGGATCATATTCGAGTACTAGATTCAAGTACAACTCATCCTTTTCAGTTGTTGAGAAAAAGTGATGCTTTAATCGAATTACATTGGGATGACTAAGCAACTGAATTATCTGTAGCTCTCTGTTTTTGTATCTCTTGTCTTGCAACACTTTCTTGATGGTTACTGTTTCAGATGTTTCAACACAACTTGCCTGAAAAACAACACCAAATGAACCGATGCCAACTAAACGTTCAACCATATATGAGACTGTCTGTTTGGGCTGTCCATGGCGGCCACCTATTGTTGTTTCGATTATTTGCCCTATTTTCGTACCTTTACTCTTCAGCACCGTAGTTTCCATATCCCTAGAATTCTGGCTATCATCCTTATGTCCAATGGTTGTCATTTCATTCAATTCATTTGAAAGTTGATCGATTTCATTTTCTACATTGTTCGTGTGTTCTTTAGAACAAAATGAAGCATTTTCATTCACATCACTGTCTTCTTTTATTGTTTTATTAGTGCATGCAGCTCTGCCGTTTTCAGAAATAGAATTGCGATCTGAAGTAATGCTCTTAAGCCTTCTCATGACATGCATCACCTTCCTTCTCTTCTCCAAAAGAACAAATTTTGGAGAAGAGAGGAGAAATTGAACCAAAAATTAAAGTAGAGCAAAAAAGTATTAAAAAGAAAAAGGAAGCTTGGATTCCCAAACATGAGCTTAGTATTTATCTGTAGCAACTTCACTTCTGTCTACACTTTGGTTCAAATTATTGTCAAAAATCATCATGTGCTAAGTTTGTAATATTCCTTAAACATCCATGAAATCAAACTAATAAATATCATAAATCTCTATCTTTAACAATACAATATTGATAAAAGTAATAAAGCATAATCTTCATCATGCTTATAACTAATCAAAATTTCTGTAGAATCCCACATTAGTTATTTTTCTTTAAATTACTTTCGTTCAGTAGTCGCACTCCAACATTCTCCCATGGACAATAAAGCTTTTTCAAAAACTAGTATAGAAAAATATATTTATGTCTAACTTCCATATGTAACAACAAATAGAAATTTCAATCCTTCACTATATAAAGTATATATGGTCATTGCTTAATACATTTTGTGCCTAAGTACGATCTATCTTAAACTAAAATCTACTATAAGAAAAAATTAGTTCATAATGGTAAGTATAATATAGTAAAATAAATTCATCACCTCGGATTTTGGAATCAGTACGATGATGGAGAGCACTCTTTAAGGACTAAACACTGTTGAGTTTTTGATATTATAATCAAGCACGATGTTGAAAATTTGATTTTGGATCCTCAACCGAAACCGAAACATGAATCGATGTAGCAAAACTGAAATCGATGTTGAAATATCGATTGAGAGACTGTATGGAGATTGAGATTAAATCTTTAACTGAAAATAAAGTTCGGTATGGGATTGAAATAGTGATAAGAACAACAGAAATAGAAACAGAACGGAGAAAAGAGGGTTATTTTAGGAATTAGAAATTTTAGCTCGGTCCTCAAAACAAATTAACTAGTAATTAACTAATAAAATCAATCAATCAATCAATTAACAAATAATTCAAATCGATTAACTGATCAATAAATCAAATCAATTAATTGATTACATTCCTCTTAAAAGAAAATTGAATCAAAAAATTCAATACTCCACATTGATTCAAATATCACATATCTCCAATAATCACAAAACAAGTCATCCCTAGCTCTTTCACATCTCCAAATTTACAACCTCGATTTCAAGGCCACGAGGTACACCTCACATGTTTCCAAAGTACAATTAGACTTAGTTGATTTTCGGAGTACAATTATACTCAGTCGATTTGAACGGGCTACGAACACATCTTCTCTTCGTCTTCTTCCATCTTCCCTCATCTGTATCAGAGGGTTTCTTCTCATATCAATCAGACCATTGAGACATGGAACATCCACCATCATAGGCTTTTAAATCTGCTAATATCTACCATAAAAAATAGTCATCTACGAAAGCAACATCATCTCTGATATCTACAATCTTCAATCCAAAATTACTCCAACCTATGCGTTGATTTGAGCTCCTATACCAGCTGTTGAGGTTTTGTGCATAGCGGGGAAAACAAAAACACTGGAAAAAGTGAACTTTTTTCGATGATAAAGTCAGTCAATCAATCAACCAATCAATTAATCTATCAATCAATCAAATCAACTAATTGATTACATCCATGTTTAAAAAATATTTGAATCAACAAATTCAACATAAATCCTCTGTTTTGACCTATCTTCCCATGTAGAGGCTTTCTTAGTATTTGATCCATTATTTTGTTGCTGTGAAATTCTAGAATTGGGTGCAACATTCGGATTCTTGATGATGTTAGGCCTCCGGTCAGAAATACGATGACTGCCATTGTGTTCCTGGTTGGTTTACCCACTACTGTTGAGTTTCTGATTATGTAAATAGTGAGAAAGTATATTGATATTCGATTATTTCTTGAGACGTTCTTGATAATTGTTTAATGCACCTTAGCTGAAGAAATTTTGTTCATTTTGAGACTTTGTACCTTTTGCAAACTTGAATGAAACATTTTTCGTGCATTTTACTCGGGTGAATCCTTCATCATCTATATAAGGAGGGTTTTCTTTGAAAAGTGATGGATTAGACTCGAGAGAGAAGGCTGGAGGAGATGGAGAAGAACGCATTGGGCGCCATGAGAGAAGATTTTATTTGCTTAGAGATAGCATCAACTAATTTGTCTTTAAACAAAGTGTTATATATATTCTTATTTTTTTGAGCATTTTTATTGACACTTCAAAAATGCTTGAGAGGACACGGATGAAATTTGGCAAGCCTTTGCCGCATTTACTAACGGAAATCGACAAAGCGCTATATATATAGATTCTTATTTTTTGAAATCTATCCCCTTTGATCATTTTGGGAGTGTCAATAACAATGCTTTTTTCCCCTCCTTGGTTAGTCCCAACCTCTAGGTAATTGTGATATTTTGAGCGGCAATGCTCGATCACATAGCATTATGTATGGGATATCCATAGGCATTTAAATCTATTAGGCAACTGGACTTAGTTATCTGGAAGTTCCAGTTAACCATGTTTGTGACATCGAACATCCATCTGGCAATATGAATGTTATCCTTTTGTTTCGTCGCTTGAAGATAGGATGCATGGGGTGCAGTTTTCCTACGTTGAGGTCCCAGTTGTAAAAGCTTTTGCTGCTATTGGATCACACTAGCTGCTGCAGATGCTCCAATTAGCTACATATGTGGTAGATGAAATCAAAAGACGTATTACCTCATCTTTGGCATCCAAATCAAGTCCTCTATCCACGCATTCATGTATGTCTTCTCCTACTATACGAGACTAATTATGTGAACCAAGTTTCAATCTCCAAACCAGTTTGTGAGAACGAGTTAATTGTCTTAAATGAATACTTAATTATGTATTGAACTGAAAATTTGTGAGTAACCTCGGAGATATTATCCCTAACATTTCAGTCATTATGATATGAACTATGAACATCAACTCCAAAACCTAAATATGATAAATGGAAAAAAAAAATTGAAAAAATAAGATAATAAAAAAATAAAAAAATAAACATTACTAGTCAAAGAGGCGTGGAAAAACACCATTCAAAATAAGATCACTCTGCTGTTTTATAAGAAATGTAATATTTCATTCATGAATATTACATAGCAAGCAAATAGCAAGTAGCATAATTTGATATGTTAATTTCTCATTCAGACCATGTAGTTGTTAATAATGAATCAAGGACATTTTGGCTGGCCATCTCGTTGGTACCAATTTTTGTAGCAAGGGCATTCGTCTTTGTTTTGTCCAACGGTTCCAGACGGCACACACAGGCACTTGCCGCAGCAATGGTTGCAGTAAAATAAACATCTCTTCTTATGACCTTTCAAGTGACATCTGTAATCGCAAGCCGGAGCGCATTCTGCATGGAACCGTTTATATAATTTCAAGCCATGTTTCTCATATTTAATCTATTTTGCAATTTGATTACGAGAGGAAGGGAAAATGTATTATATTATACCTTCTGGTTTAAGTGATCCTTCTCCTCCTGCCTACAAAACAAAAATAAAATAAGATGAATATTTTTGTTTGGAATTCTTCTTCATCTATTCATACAAAAAACATCTAATATCTCTAAATGGAAAAAAGGTGATCAGACCTGAGAGAAGTCGAGGATCAAGGCCATGGCAAGGAGAATGAGAATAGCAGAGGAAAGTAAAGAAACACGAGCCATTTTCTTTGAGTTCAGCTACTTTAGTTTTCTCCGCACAGTTTTTATATATCGATGTCTTCGCTTTACTAGTTACCACAAGTTGTTAATTTATAAGCCGAAGCGTTTCCTATATGCATCAACTTTTTTGGCTTTGCCAGAAATACAATGATATATGCATTAAGTTTCAATTAATTTTTCAGTATGAGCAAATAGTTGTACGTCTTTGCCAAAAATAAATTGGCATTTATGAAGTTTCCAATTTTGAATATCAAGTAAATACATCTTAGATTCTCATTTAATTCCATACAGGGGATTTGCAACCATTTCAGCTCAGAGCTTATTCAATTTTTTTTTTTTTATTTATGGATGACTTAACCTTGTCCCAGGTGGCTTGCTTATAAGCAAAATTTTCATGCACATTATATATGACTTGCCAAAAATATAGTGATATCATAATGAAGTTCCTATTTTTCAATGTGAAGTGAATCAATGTTTAAATTTGCACTGAGATTGCTTCACTCAGCACAGTTTCAGGTTTTCATTAATTGCTGGATTTGATACCATTTTATGTTCTAGCGTATTCATTAGTTCTTGTGGAAAATTTTGCCTTAACGCTAATACAAGATACAGAATGAAAATGAGATATTTATGAAGTTTCCAATTAAGTTACAATTTTAATCTATTATCCGATATCTTTATAATTTTACTATATTACTTCTGCCCATTTGAATTGACATCTTTATATTTTTTTACTATATTACTTTTGTCCATTTGAATTTTTGGACTTTGTGAAAACAGCCGAGGACCTGCTTGACAAAAATCAAAAATCTAAAGGTGGTCATGAAACGTACATCTATTCCGGAACCATACCGAACGCTGGAAAAGGTGCAGAAAATCATGTCGAATATTTTTCTAGCCAAAGCAAAATACCTTAAATTGGACCGATATGCATCAATACATTTTTTGCAGTTTGGATGATAAAACCGACCACATTAACCGGACCGAATCGAATGTTTAGAATAGCATATGAAATTAACTTGCCGTCAAAAAGAAAAAATAAAAATCTTATCTTATTCTAGAATATATATATATATATATATATATATATATATACACACACACTATTATTTTTTTTGGCAAGGCCGGGGTTGAGTGGACCCCTACCACTTTTTATTAACGCACCAGAGAAAAAAGAAGAGAATACAACGGTAACAAGAGGACATAGAAACACAGTGCACTAAACATTAGAAGACAACACAAGATGTACACATAACTACAACACAACTCCATCATCAATGCAGCTTCAGCAGAATACCCGGATCAAACGTGAAATTCAGAAGTCTCAATCCATTACGTATGTTGAGTTTAGTGCTCGCCATCAACTGATCGCTGGTCTTTGACAAAGTTGGTTGAAAGATTCTAACATTCCTCTCCCTCCATATAGCAGCCGTATATTTTTTAAGCACATAGCATAGGAGCCTTCCTCTGACCTTTTTTCTACTCGTTTGTTTCTCTAACCTACTCCACTCATGAATGCTATCACGTTTTGCTCCATGACTTCCAACCGCAGATGATAGTTCTTCCCACAACGGAAATGAGGTACCACATTCAAAAAACAAATGCCCAATGTTTTCAGATTGGACATTGCACATCACACAAAACTGATCTATATTCATCCCCATTCCATGCAACTTATCCCTGGTAAGTAACGCCTTATTCATTATTTTCCACAGCATCAAGTTTTCTTTGGCATTATTGTCTCTACTCCATACCCTTTTCTGCCACTTGCATTTCGCCATTGCGTCAAAGTCGCTAAGGAAATCATACATCAGCTTAATGCTAAAAACAGATCCCATGTTACCCCAAGTTGCATTGCGGTCGGTAGTGAGACCTACCTTAAAGAGCCGCGCACGATTCCACAGTTGGTTGATACTCGGCACAGAAGTATGAGGAAGACAGATAACATTATTTTGGATATAATTATTTACCTTTGTGTTATCATTCAAACCAGTCATCGCAATCTCAACGAAGGAGAGTTCTTTACTAAGAATTAAACCTTTCTCTAACCAAGGATCATGCCATAAACTGATGTTCGTTGAGCTGTTCACAGAGTACTTGAAGATAGGCAATACTTTCTCACGTAGATTGAGAATACATTTCCACGTCCAACTTATATTTTGAGGAATATTCATCTTCCAAAAGTTCTTGTTCTTTACGACATGTTGTTTCGACCATTTAACCCATTGGCTATCTTGATCGTACAAAAAACTGTCCAAGTGTTTGATAATGGCAGCTTTATTCCACAAGGCCATATTAATGATCCCAAGGCCACCCAATCTCAAAGGCTTCTCTATCAACTTAAAAGCTACTGGGGCTGTGTATCTGCCAACATTACTTCCTTTGCAAAAGTACTTCATTAGTTCAGACCTGACCATCTTGATCACTTTGGTTGGTAAAATGAAGGTGCGAGCCCAATAACCCTGCATAGCAAACACCACTGACTTAACTAAAGTAAGCCGTCCTACTTGACTTAACAATCTGGTGGTCCAAAAATTGATTCTCGAAGTGATCCTAGAGACTAAAGGCAGACACTGACTGGTAGTGATTTTAGCCATTGTCAGCGGGAGTCCAAGGTATGAAATAGTGTCTTCGTTGCTGTTGAGTCCAGTTCTATCTTTCAGAGCATTTAAACGATTTTCAGTCAGCCCCGCAGTCTTCATTTCAGATTTCCCAATGTTTATTTTCAAGCCCGTCATCTTGTGAAAGTTATCCAGGGTCTCAAAGATAGCATTAACTGTTTCAGTATCAGGGGTACAGAAGATAACAAGATCGTCTGCAAACATTAAAGAAGATATTCTTGGGTCCTTGCAGCGAGGGTGAAGTTTAAAGCTACCTTCGTTAATTTTTGCATTCAACATTCGGGTTAGTAACTCCATAATCATGATAAATATGTACGTTGAAAGCGGGTCACCCTGCCTTATACCTTGCCTAGAACCAAAGAAGCCAACTGCATGACCGTTTACCAAAATCGAAAACCTAGCAGTTGATATGCAACAGTGTATCCAAGTAACAAATTGATGCGGGAAATTCATGAAACCCATTATTCGAACAACAGCATCCCACTGTAGCATATCATAAGCCTTCATTATGTCCAGTTTGAACATAGCGCGTGGTGTTGCATTTTTCCTGGAGTATCCGTTTAGAAGCTCATGAGATAAGAGGACGTTGTCCAAAATGTTTCTGCCGGGTAGAAAGGCTGCCTGATTGGATGATATTAAGTTGGGTAAAACTGCTTTTAATCTTGTCGCAATGATTTTGGCGATGCATTTATAAATTGTATTACAACAGGAAATAGGTCTGAAATCGGACACTTTGGTGGCATTATTGATCTTCGGAATAAGGGCAATGTTAGTGTTATTGAAGGAGTGGTTCAAAGTTGCCTTTTTGAAGAATAACGAGACTGCACTACACACTTCTAGCTGTATGATCGGCCAACATTTGATGAAGAAGTACGCGTTAAACCCGTCAGGCCCACCTGCAGATTTTTTATTCAGGGAGAACAGGGCTTGTTTGATCTCTTCATTTGTAATTTCAACACATGTATTCTGAAATTCTGAACTAGATAATCTCGGAAGAATATGCGGGTTAATCAATTCAAGGTCTGGGTTGAAGTTTTCTTTGTTCCCTAGTAGGTCTGAAAAATGAGTAATAAAAGCATTTTCAACTTCTAATTGAGAGTTCACAGTGTTACCGTGCTTGTCAACAATTGATACCATGTTTTCTCTGCACTGCTTATCCTTCAGAGAAGCATGAAAGAAAGCGGAATTGCAGTCCCCTTCGAGCTTCCATTTAAGTCTTGTTTTTTGCTTTATCATCTCCTCTTCAATCTTCAAAGCTTCTAGGTATTGAGTAGTAATGTATGTTTCCATGCTTGAGTGTGTTGCGTTGTTTGGATCTAGCATCATACTAGTTTGTATTTCTTCTAACTTGGTTCTCCAGTATGTGACTTGTTTGCAGCCATTTCCAAACCTCTCATTCGCCCACTTCTTCAGGACCACCTTGCAGTTCTTCAGCTTAGCCTGCAAAACATGCATAGGATTTCCGTAAACAGGCCTCCCCCAAACTTCATTCACAACATCAATAAAGTCGGGTTCATTAGCCCAATTATTAAAAAATTTGAAACTAGAGGCATTTTTCATGTCCAAACCACTGAGGAAAAGGATTAATGGGGAGTGATCGGAGAGGAGAGGGGGTGGCTGATTGCATGACAGAGCTGGCCAGATGTTCAAGGCGATAGGGTTACAGAACGCATGATCTATAATGGAGAAAGTTCTCGGGCCAACCCTTTTTTTATTGTTCCATGTGAAGGGCTGCCCAGTAGACTTAATGTTCATCATGTTAGCATCTTCAATGGTTTTTTTGAGAGGAAGGATTTCTGCATTGGATAAGGGGTTACCACCGTGTCTTTGCGCGACATCGAAGCAACAGTTGAAATCACCAAGCACAAACCACGGGGTCATTGGTTGGTTTAGGGTAGGTATTTTATCATGTAGGGGCTGCCTAGCTAGGGATGAGTTAGCAGCATATACAAAGGTTAGTAGGAAAGGGACATTTTCATTAAGAAAGCAAGCCTGACAGTGGATCATTTGTGTTGTGGAGAAAATAGCGGTAACGTGGATCGTTGAAGGGTTAAAGAGAACCATTATTCTTCCATACGGCGCTTCGGACAGATTGTGGAGTAGTTTCCAACTCGGATTAATATTCTTTGAAGCTCTCAAAGTTAAGTCCATATTCAATTTTGTTTCTAGCATAGCTAGCACACAAAGCTTATTCTCGGCAATAAGAATTTTGCATTGGTCTAGTTTGGTATCTTCATGGGATCCTCGGACATTCCAAACACCTATGGTTTGCCGCATGGCTAAACTATAGGTGGAAATGGAATCTCAAGTCTCTTACTCCTTAGCATATATTCACGGGATGCAGGAGTGGTTTGCTTCTTTTCTTTTCTTGCTATTGCAATTAAGGGGGTAATGGAGTTTGGAGGTGGTGATCTATAGGATGGTGGCGGTTTCAAGATACTGTACGGGTTTGAATTTGGCAGCATATCAATCTGTGGGGATTTTGATCGCAAGGGTATGTCAGGATCATGGGGAACCGTTATGGACGTGGACTCTTGCATGACTTGGGTTGTATGGGAATCATTTATGTTTTGGCTGGTTAATTGAATGCCACCTTCCACTGTTGCTTGTAATAATTGCTCTTCATTTTGATCATGTGTAACAACTTTGGCTCCCTTTTCCTTTGCATTGCTTTTAAGTTTCCCCTTTTCTTCTGTTGCATCTTTATCATTTACGTTTACTGTTGATTCTACTACTCCTTCCATCACAATCTCTTTAATCATTTCAAACAACTTCATTTCTTCATCCATTTCGTCTTCCAAAACAGTTTGCTCCAGTGTTTCATTTCCATCGGCTTGTGGCGCGCGACCAATTATTCTATTGTCTTGTTTAAGTAGCTGCTCCACTGTGGGCATAATAAAATCGCTTACCCCTTATTCTATTTTCAACATATGTAGTAATTATATTAGTAATAATCGTTATCATAAAGAATGAAGCTATAGTTTTAGTATAATTTTTTCCAAATTTTTTATTTAACGATGCATGATTAACATTATTTGTGTTTAATTGGTTAATCCACTAAAAAAATCTATATTATGGCTAAATGACAAAATGAAATACTCATACAATTGAAAATTAATCTTTAATTTTAGTATAAAATCATATGTTTTAACCATTAAACGTAAAAGCCCCACACATGTGCTTCCATAAATTGGTTGTTGATGGGAGTAACTGTTTCAATTCATACACGATTTTTTGGCATATTCAATGCACGAACATATATATATATATATATATATGTATGTATATGTATATATATATACATACATATAAAAGCCTTTTATAAAAAAATTAACTAAAAATCTATGTTGTTTTATTAAAGAAAACTGAAAAATAAAAAGCAAAAAATGCAAGTTTTTGTTGTAATAGAATTTGATTTCTATTTAAAGATAATTGTTAGATTTTGGTCGCTATAGGATTTGAATTTCTGACCTCTTATGTAACACCCCGAATTTTCTGAGAATATTAAAATTAACAAATTCAAGAATACTTAATTTTTAGAAGAAGAATTAAGTGCAATGAGTTGCGCTATTACGTTCGTCTCAAAATTTTGGTCAAGATATACATTTGGTTTGCATAAAACGGATACCTTATGAAGAAGTTATTAAGCCTTGAAGTTTGTATGCATATGAGAAAAATATATGTATAGATATATATAAAAATTAAATAAATAAATATGCAAAAAAGTTCAAAACAGCGAATCGGGAGGAGGAATAACCGAACCTGCCCATTTTTGAGGTCGACCCGAGCTTCGCTGGGTTGACTAGGAGTTGATTCAGGGTGTTTAACTATTAAACCGTGGGCCGATTCGCTCTAAGGCAGATGTGCCATCTGATTGGTTCTCATGGTTCAGGGTTAATCTAATGGTCCTAAAACACACTCTACAACTATATAAGGACCGTAAACCTAAAACCTAATTTTATTATTCACTCTCATCTAAACCTAGCCACCACTAAAACCAAAATCAAATTAAATCTAATCTAATTCAACTAAGAGAATTCAACGATCTACATCAAAGGCGAGCAATTCAATTTCAGAATACAGATCCCTGAAATCAAATTTTTCCTTTTGATTGTAAGTGTAGTTATCTTTCAAATGTGAATAAATTAAAGACATGATTTGTAATGAATTGTAAAATAGAGTTGTATCAAGTTGTATGCGATGCTGATTCATGTTTATTCATGTCTATTCTATCATATATGCCTATGAACTACTGTGGTCTATCGAACCTATCATGATACGTGGAAATTGGTGAGTAAACATATGATGTTGTATAGGAATTTGGGAATGAAATTATCATATGTAAGTTTGGTGATATTATGATACATACAAGTTTTAGGCTAAGTCATGTCGTTTATGCCTAATTGTTTAGAGTCATTATGCATACATGTTTAGATCTACGACCTTATATGTTTAGATCTACAACTTTATATGTTAGATCCATATGCCTTTATGATAGATCTAATTTGCAAGTTCACCACTACATGTCAAGTTTAACTTGTATAGTTATATGTAAATTCATATGCTTGTGGTTCATGTTGCATAGATCAAATTTGCAAGTTCATAGTTAAAAGTATATTGTTCTATGTCAAATCCATGTGACATATGTGTAGTTAGATCCATACTTTTGTATGATGTTGGAATTGTTGGCTAGCTTTTTGACCAAGCCACCCAGGTTCACTCACAAGAGGAAGGTATGAAACTATATTCCCCAAGTGCATGAAGGAACGGATCGCATCATCGACTCGCCCGTCGTCGGATCGCGCACTATCGACTCGCCCACCATCGGATCGCCCCCGTTTCATCAGCGAAACGAAACCTCTATGCGACTCGATCCGAACTTATATTGTTGCCCAGCGTAGACCGATCTGATCCCATGATGCATGGCGAACCCTCTGACCCGTTCAAGCGTGAGCTAGTCTTCAGCGATCCGAGTTGCACGGATCCAGCGACACGTGGCCCCAACCGTCATTTTGACAAATTCTCCCCATTTGCTCGATCCGATTTTCAAGGGGATCACGACACCTGTCCGCAACGGCTAATTTGACTATTTCTTCAACGGTAGCGATGTGATCCGATGTTCTCGGGATTCATGCCACGTGTTACCACGACCTGCCTGACAAAATCAGCTATAAATAGCCCGGAGCTTGGCATTTTTTGGGAGCTTTTTGGCAATATTGAGTACTGAATCCGCCATTATTGTCAAACTACTAGAGTATTGAGAGAAATCATTGATTGTATTAGCTTTCAAAGTATAATCAATAATATATAAAGTGGACATAGGCTCGTTAACGCCGAACCACTATAAATCCTGTGTGTTATTTTCTTGTTCCTCATTCTTCAGTTGAAACTCTATAAGATTCAGAACAATTTGGGTGTTAGGTCCAAATTTTGATCTAACATTTTTGTGCTTTCACTGAGAAGACAGTCCTAAAGTTTCACTATTCAGTTCTTTGAAGATTCCAGCGATTCGGATATCATGACTGGAAAGAGATCTAAGGAAGCACGAGCTTCACGAACCAATGAAACAATCTAAGAAAGTGTGCACGAGCTAGGCAATGACGAAACTCTGGATCGCGGAGCGCAGGGGGCGAACCGATCCGATGAAGACGCCACGCTATGAGTCGACGAGAACGAGGCGATCCAAGCTGCTGAAGGGGTTGTTACTCGATCCCGAGATAACGCCTCGAATCCTCCGCGCATCGTGACCACGAACCGATCCCAGGGGGGCGTTGCGAGTCACCATCCTCGATCCACAGCGATCCGAATTGATGACCAGACTACAACTCGACCTGGAAAGGAGCCTATGGCTCGCTCCTACCGTCCTGGCCCCTCCGCTCGACCTGGCTCAAGTTCTTTGCGCATAAGAGAAAGTGATGATGACCAATATGACCCTGCTGCTCCCGTTACTGAGGGGGATCTCTCTCGCTTTTCCGAAATGTGGGAGAGATTGTTTGATGAATTGGCTGCCCAAAGGCAAGAAAGCTCCGTCCTGTGACAAAATTTGACTGCTATGGATAAAAGGCTTGATGAACTCGCAAGGCAAAGGACGCCACCAGCTCGTCCGCTCACTCCAGGATATTCTTCTTCGTCAGAGGAATCGCCGAGACCTCCGCGGCGACCATATGAGAGAGCCGAAAACATAGAGCAGCTTCGGTTCGGAACCCTGCCATCACGGGAAGAAGAAGCGCTGGAGGCGGGGCCCTCAAACCGTAATGTGAACGATCACGCCGCAACTCCCAGAGCTCGAGATGTGGACAATCATGTACAAAACAGACTACCTCAGCCCCGTCGTCGCGCACATGCTCATGGTAACAGGGGGCAACGAAGTCCTATCCGAGCCCCAGATTTTGTGACTGCTCCCGGAAGAGAGACTAGAGAACCCCGCCGAGCCAGAAGCACTGACCCAGAACCTCCGCTGACCAGTGCAAATGTGGCAGCCATGATCCATCAAATTCTGGCAGATAGCCGTGGGCAACGGAATGAAGATTGGGGAATTGACCGTAGTCACACCCCTTTCACTGATGATATTTTGGATGCGACTTTCCCGAGGCGTTTCGACATGCCATAGATGAACCGATACGCAGGTAGGTCTGATCCTGTCCAGCATCTGATGAGATACTCTTGGTCAATGACCGCTGCCGCAGCTTCTGACGCTGTCAAGTGCAAAGCATTTCCCATATTCTTGGAGGATGTAGCATTGTTATGGTTTACTCGCTTGCCAGCAAGATCGATTTCTAGCTTCAGGGAGTTGAGTGAGAAATTCGTAGAACAATTCCGTATCTATGCACAAAAGACAAATAGTGTGATTGATTTGTTCCTTGTCAAGCAGCGACCAGGCGAGAGATTGAGGGCGTACCTAGATTGTTTCAACTTCGCCGCTACTGAAGTTAAAGATCCCCATGAACCAACCGTTGTCGCAGCACTGATTGATGGAGTAGATAAAGACACCGAATTCGGGAGATATCTGGCAGGCAAGCCACCCCATACTAGAGAGTTATTCTACGAAAAAGCTAACGTGCATTTACGCCAGGAAGAAGTATATGCTAACTGAAAGGCAAAAACAGCTGATAAGGAGGAAATCCAGAGCAATGTCGCCATTAAACAGACAGGAGACAGCTCGGGGAAAGTCGAGGTTAATGTTGGAAATCGGAATCAGGGTGGTCGTCAGTCAGGGAACAATAATAATGGTAACGGCAACAACCGGAACAGGAACCGAGGGAACGACTCCCAGAGAAGGACTCGTCCCAGGGCCTTTGAAAGTTATACACCAATAAATGATACTCTGGAAAATGTCTTCATGGATGCGTATGAAGTCCTCCAGAATAAGAGGCCACCTCCCAGAGAGTCGACGGAGAAAGAACGTGAAACGGGGAAGTTTTGTCTCTTTCATCAGATTCACGGCCATTCGACGAATGAATGCCGTCACCTAAGAGATGTAGTCGAAAGGCTGCTCCGAGAAGGAAAATTAGATGAATACAGAGTAACGCCCAGAGACAGGGGGCAAGCTGTACAGGCTCCAAATCAGAACCAAAATCAACTCGCTGCTAGGCCAACTGCCTAGCAAAAGGGAAAGAACATTGTTATCAATACCGTAATCGGAGGACTTTATCTTGCCGGGCATAGTTCCAAGGCATTGGATCAATATGTCAATGCAGCCAAGCAACACCTCGAGGTAGGGGAGTGCAGCAACCCTGAGGACAATATCCCGGTAAAGCAACAAAAGATGATGACCGACGATGTCGTTTTCCGAGAACGAGAAAGCATTGGAGTCCATGCTCCGACTGAAGATCCATTTGGAATTACAGTACCTATTGGACCAGCCACTGTTCATAAGGTTTTAGTGGACAACGAGAGTTCTGTCAACATTCTTTTCAAAAGGACATTTGACTAGATGAACCTCGAAATAAAAGACTTGAAGCCCTGTCAAGGATGGATCCGTGGATTTAACGGAGCATCCACCGCTCCAATGGGTTATGTAGAGTTACCGGTTACGCTTGGGGAAGGAGAACGCCAGAGAGTGAGAATCCTTCCCTTCGTGGTTTTGGACGTTGAATCGCCCTACAATGCCTTCTTGGGCCGACCGGCCCTCGCAAAGTTTAGAGCCTGTATAGCCCCCTGGTGCCTATTATTGAAATTCCCCACAGAAGCTGGCGTTGGTATTGTCAGAGGAGATCAGGTTGCTGCGCGAGCATGTTATGTTGCTGAGCTAAAGTTACTTCGCAATGGAGGGGACATAGAAACCAAAGGCGCTTCTCCCCCTACAAGGGCGGAGACCTTATAGCAACTAAAGAGGATAACTGTTGGAGAGTCGCCCAGAGAGTCGCCCGAGGATATAGATCCCAGAGAGGATCAAGAACCTGGGGGCAGAATGGCGACTCCCAACGAGACAACTGTGGATGTACTGATCGATGATAGTGACCCAGAGAAGGTCCTTAAGATTGGATCCTAGTTAAATCCGAATCTCGCGAAGGAACTGACAGATTTCTTAAAAAATAACTTGGATGTATTTGCTTGGACTCATGCAGACATGTGCGGGATATCCCCATCAATCATGAGCCATTCATTAAGCATTAACCCTAAACATCCTCCTGTAAAGCAAAAAAGGCGAATGTTGGGCCTAGAGAGGTCCGCTGCCTTAAAAGAAGTGGTTGGAAAGCTAAAGAGTAATGGATTTATCAGAGACTCGACCTACCCAGACTGGATTTCGAATCCAGTCCTGGTAAAGAAGGCCAACGGGAAGTGGCGAACGTGTATCGACTTCTCGGATTTGAACAAAGCCTGTCCAAAAGATAGTTTCCCGTTACCCCGGATTGACCAGTTGGTGGACTCGACGGCGGGTCATGAGCTTCTCTCATTTATGGATGCTTATTCAGGATATAACCGAATTCCGATGCATGTTCCAGATCAAGAACACACCAGTTTTATCACGGATCTGGGATTATATTGTTATGTGGTGATGCCCTTTGGCTTGAAGAATGCTGGCGCTACATATCAACGTTAAGTCAACAGAATGTTTTATAACCAGATCGGGAAAACAATGGAAGTATACGTCGACGATATGTTGGTTAAGTCCAAGCAATCTTCCCAACACACTACTGACTTGGCAGAGATGTTCGGCATTCTTTGAAAGTATGGAATGAAACTCAACCCAACCAAATGTTCATTCGGTGTTGCCTCTGGAAAATTCTTGGGATTCATCGTCAGTTCCCGTGGGATTGAGATTAATCTAGACCAGATTGTGGCAATTAGAGACATTCAGGAACCTAGGCAAATTAGGGATGTGCAAAGCCTTGCAGGAAAAGTGGCCGCACTAAGCAGATTTATCTCCAGGGCTACGGATAAGTGCATCCCATTCTTCGAATTAATAAAGCGAGGGAAACGCCATTTCAAATGGACGCCCGACTGCGTAGAAGCATTTCAGAATTTGCTAAGGCACCTGGAGAAACCTCCGATATTATCTAAGCCAATGGATCACGAGGACTTATTCGTGTATCTAGCAGTGTCATCCCATGCGATCAGCTCAGCGTTGGTAAGAGAAGAGGATAAGGTCCAAAGACCTGTGTATTACGTGAGCAAAAGATTAACGGCAGCAGAGCGTAATTATCCAAGGATAGAAAAGTTGGCGTATAGTTTACTGATCGCCTCTAGAAAGCTTCGACATTATTTTCAGGCACATCCCATTACCATATACACCGATCACCCACTCAAGCAAGTTTTACAGAGACCAGAGGCGTCTGAAAGATTACTCAAATGGAACATTGAGTTAAGTCAGTTTGATCTGAACTTTCAGCCTAGACGGTCAATTCGGGGGCAAGTGATAGCCGACTTCATAGCAGAGTTTACCGTCCCGGAGGAAGATATAGCCAATGAAGAAGTCGATCCTTCAAAACTACTTTTCGATCCCAATTCCTGGAGATTGTATACTGATGGCGCTAGGAATAACGAAAGATCCGGCGCTGGAATAGTGCTTGAAACTCCAAAGAAACGATTGATATCCTATGCTATTCGGATGGAGTTTCACGCCACTAACAATGACTCTGAATATGAAGCCCTGATAGCCGGACTAAGGATCGCAAAGGAATTAGAGGTCACAAAGCTGAACATCTTCTGCGACTCCAAGTTAGTTGTGAACCAAGTTACTGGAAAATTCCATGTTAAAAGTGCAAGATTGTCTTTATACTTAAAGAAAGTGAAAGAGTTGCTGAACGATTTTGATCACTACAGCATATCTCATATTCCGCAATCAGAGAATCAGCAGGCGGATAAGTTGGCAAAGATGGCTAGTTCCGACGATCCTGAAGTGACCGGGCTAGCCCCCGTTGAAGTACTTCGGTCCCCTAGCATAGATCAAATGGAAATCGACCTAATACTAGAGACGGAACCAGAAAGGGAGTCCTGGATGACCCCTCTGAAGAATTTCCTGATGAATGGAGCGCTTCCAACCAAGAAAAGAGAGAGGCGTAAAGTAATTCGTAAAGCCGCCCGATACGTTCTGCAAGGCGGAGTTCTTTACAGAAAAGGATTTTCGATGCCCCTCCTCCGCTGTATAGCTCACGATGACATCAAGCGTGTGCTGCAAGAGGTTCACGTAGGCGAATGCGGCGACCACACTGGAGGGCAAACTTTGGCAAAAAAGGTGTTGCGGCATGGTTATTTCTGGCCTACCATGAACAAGGATGCGGCAAAATACGCACGATGGTGTGATGCGTGCCAGAGGTTTTCAAAAATACCTAGAGCACCTCCTAATCAGTTAAAAACAATGATGAGCCCATGGCCTTTTGCTATGTGGGTAATTGATATCATTGGAAGTCTTCCCATAGCGAGGGGCGGAGCAAAGTTCGTTAATGTGGCCGTGGATTATTTCACTAAGTGGGTCGAGGCTGAACCACTAACTACAATCACAACCAAACGAGTGATCAACTTTATCGTTAGAAACATCATCTGTCGATTTGGGATTCCAAATATTGTGATAACAGATAACGGAACTCAGTTTGATAGCGCTGAATTCAGAAATTTCTGCCAAAAATACCACATTGAGAATCGATACACCTCTGTGGCGCACCCGCAATCGAACGGACAAGTCGAAGCGGCGAATAAAGTGATTAAGTCCATTCTGAAAAGAGGACTGAAGCGGGCCAAAGCCATGTGGGCTGATGAATTGCCCTTGGCACTATGGGCCTATAGGACAACATATAAATCGGCAACAGGACATACCCCCTTCTCCCTTGCTTTTGGAACGGAAGCGGTCATCCCGGTTGAGATAAAGGTACATTCTCACCGGGTGACTTATTATGATCCGATGACCAATAATGAATTGCTCCTTGAGTCTCTAGATATGATCGAAGAAAAGAGGGATGAAGCAGACCTGCGTGCCTTAAGATGCAAACAACAGGTCGCTCGATATTACAACAAAAAGGTTCGAGCCCGAACCTGGCAACCCGGAGACTTGGTTCTGAAACGTGTCTTTCCACCCCCAACTCATATGGGAGCGAAGTGGGAAGGACCGTACTCCATTCTGAGTAAGCTTGATAATGGAACCTTCAAGCTGGCAAATCCCCAGAGTGTGGAACGCCCAACATTTACGGCCATACTTAACATAAAAGTTTCAAATCTATTCTTTTGCTTTGTTGAAAACCATGTAAAAGGCAGGACTTGCCTAGAATAGTCTGACTCCTTAAAGCAAAAAATTATAAAGTGGACGTAGGTCATGATTCGACCGAACCACTATAAAAATATTATGTGTCATTTACCTTTGTTGCACCTTTAGTTATCTGCCTGTTTATTTGTTATAAAAATCGTTGTGAATAATCCAACGATCTCAGAAGCATATAATCATAAATGCCTTCCATCAGAATGGAATGTAATCACAAGTCAAAATTCTGAGGATACAATAAAGTAAATTATATCGTTGATCGAACTCTAACTCTCCAGAGAGAGAGAGAGAGTATAAAAGCGTCTCCGATTGAGCGCTGAGAAAGAGCTCCTTCCCCGCTGAAGGATCGGGGAGCGAATGAATCGCCGAGCTCGAACTCTAACTCTCTAGAGAGAGAGAGAGAGAGAGTATAAAAGCGTCTCCGATTGAGCGCTGAGAAAGAGCTCCTTCCCCGCTGAAGGATCGGGGAGCGAATGAATCGCCGAGCTCGAACTCTAACTCTCCAGAGAGAGAGAGAGAGAGAGTATAAAAGCGTCTCCGATTGAGCGCTGAGAAAGAGCTCCTTCCCCGCTGAAGGATCGGGGAGCGAATGAATCGCCGAGCTCGAACTCTAACTCTCCAGAGAGAGAGAGAGAGTATAAAAGCGTCTCCGATTGAGCGCTGAGAAAGAGCTCCTTCCCCGCTGAAGGATCGGGGAGCGAATGAATCGCCGAGCTCGAATTCTAACTCTCCAGAGAGAGAGAAAGTATAAAAGCGTCTCTGATTGAGCGCTGAGAAAGAACATCTTCCCTGCTAAATGAGCAGGGACCGACTGAACTATTGAATTTGAACTCTACCCCCGGCAACCGCCAGGAGAGTACAAAGGGTCTGAAACAAGCAGTTGCCCTAGCTGAGTTTAGCTTTCAGCCCTGTCTCAATTAGGCAAACAACCTTCGATTTGCCAACACAGCCCATCAGTACCGCAAGAACGGTTATCTTATGAAATTCTCCAAGTACCCCATATTCAGAAATGGGGGGCATATACACATGAACTTTAATGCAGCGATGCAGCACAAAGCTTTTCCTTTCTGTTGTTTGATTGATTTGTAGTTATAATTAGATGGTCTATAACTAAACATGGAAAGTTTATTTGAATACAGGTACACAATGATGCAAAAAGAGATAAACTTTCATTTATATACCGCAAACCTACCAAGTGAAAAACAACCTAGAAAGGAAAGTGAGGGCCAGTCTCACAATTACACTTCCTGGCCAATGGAAAACCTAAAGACAAAATATTAGCAAGCAACAATATTCTATTTACGCTTTGGCCTCTTCTCTTGCTTCTGCTTCTCCAGCTTCGCCTTGTCGGCATCGGAATGATCCCCTTTCTTCCTCTTCCTTTTGTCTATGAGAGGAACATCCGACTCTTCTGAAGATTGCTCTTCCACCTCTTTTCTCTTCCTTCTATCAGAAAGGGAAGCCGGGAAGTCATCAGGATTTGCAAAATGAAGCTGTCTGCTGATGGATTTGGGCTGGATTTTCAAATTCATCCCAGTTTTGGGATCAAATTCTGCAAGAGGGACTACGTCCAAAGCCTCATCTGCCACCTTCTTCGAAGCCATCTCTTTTTCCTGCCTAGTGTGACGAGAAGGAATTTCGCTCGGTCCGAACCAGTCGCTAAACCGATCCAGGTCGTTCGAAACGCCCTATCGTTTGAGAACAGGACAAAACAAAACGCATACAAAAGAACATTTCATTGTTATTACAACAATACATCAGATTACAAGAATATACAGAGTATAAATGAATATTACGCAGAAATATCAGAGATTTAAATTACATTTAAATACATCGCAGCGGAAAATAATACAATACACAACTAGAAGAGATATACGGATACAAAGCTTTCCGGATATCATTCCAGCTGTAAACCAGGATCCTGTGAATATAAATCTGCAAAACCGAAACTACTAGCTGCCCGTGTCGAAAATAAGGGCACCCAGAGTTTAGGTTAAAACAATAAACTCCAGGTCAGTCATGTGACTGGTGTGAGAACTAAAACAGTTATTAATCTTTATTTCAAAGTTAGGTAAATCAAGGGACCACGCCGTATAACACGGAACGGGTTTCCTCCCAAGAACACCAGTGCATATAAGTAAACAGCGCAATGCTTTTTCTAAAAATGAAGCTATTATAAGACCCAGGTCCCATCACACAATGCAACGCAGTCGAGGATAGGGTTTTCCCTTATAATAGCCAAACATGCTTAGTACGTTTAAAACAAATCATTTGATACTATAATAAGTGTATAGTGTATAAAACAACTTCAAATCATAAGTATCAATCATAGGCGGCATGAATGCCCCATAACACTATGTCGCCATATATATGTTATACAATCAAAATCGCAAATGTCGTATTGGAAGTTGGGTTATCATTTATGGTATGAACCGAGGCTAGGGGCAAGATCCTCTCCGATTCGAGACTGTCTAGTCCGAGCCTCAGGCAAGTACTCTGTCAAGCCTTTGGATCGTCAGGGCCGGTCCACCGTTGTGGATTAAAATGCCTGAACACTGCGTTTCCCCGCCCTTTGGGGCGTAAGCCTGGCCCGTCAGCCGACCAGAAGCATCGGCCGAAACCGATATCACGAGGCGCCTCGCTTTTCAGCAAGTAATAATAAGCAACATCCACATGAGTCAAACTCGTCAGCCAGTTCAAGCACTGACGCCACTCCTAACTAGAAAGAAACGCATGTCCTCCCTGATGTCCGTCTCCCGTTTTTGATTCATACCGGGTGTGATACTCGCGAATCAACGTTACACAAAGCTACGCCACAAAGGCCGTGCTTCGATCATCAACCACAAGACTTTGCTTTTCAACAAAAGCCTTGATCATTTGCATCTTAGAATGCCACACAGGCAATTCACTCCATGGGATTGATATCCATCAATATATAACCCCTGAGCTCGTACGTCTCAGAGAAGGGCGTTAAGCAAGAGAATAAATTCTCCGCCGCCAATCAGATATATATTTAATAGAGATCAATCACACGGACTAAAATCCAATGTCAGACACACAGTCCATTTACAAGTCCGTTCTGGGTCTGAACGAAACCGGAGGCACCTAGTACCCCGCATATCCATCGATCTCCAAGTACGTCTGGACGATCACTAACTGTTTCCATCTTCTTGGGTGTACAGCCCAATCAAGATCATCAGTAATTACCCAAACGACGTGAAGACCTCCGGTCTTCGACCATCGTCTTCATCTTCGACTTATCGTCGTATCAGTTATTCAGAATGGGATAAACCCGGTCTTTCCGAATAACTCGCGTATATTTTAAATAAGTGTTACACAAACACAACATACGCCTCATTCCAATTCATCAGTCACTAACCGTAAATTAATCAAGAGAATAATTTTCCAAATATTAACCCCGAAGGCCGAAACCAACATCAGATCAATATCCAGAAAACCATTCTACTTAGCTAACCGACAGTTAGTTTCTAAATTTCACATTCATAGGGAAAGGTTCCCATTAATTTTATCCAAGATAAATTCTTTAATTTATTCTTTAATCTACTTTTGAATATCAATTCAAATTAGTCGGGATTAACGAAACTTACCGAAGTAACCATTTGTTTTAATTTCCCAATCCCAACCTATTCATCCCATGAAGTAAAACGGGTCTTACTTCATATCTAACACCACGGTGTTATCGGTAAATTCAATTACCATTTCACGTTCAAATCTAATTAAAGATTTAACTATCGTCTGGAGCAAAACTGGTGATACTCCATTCTCGATCATTTCAATCTAATTAAAGATTCATTAAAACTCCACTTAGTTTTAATCTTTAACTGGGTTAAAGAATCGGTGTCATTTAAAACACAGTTCACGATAAACCCAAATTCACATTCCATTAATTATCGGGTTAAAGAACGAGTGTTATTTAAAACACTGTCCACGATAAACCCAAAAATCAATATCGATTCAATTCCAATTAAATATCATTTAATTGGTACACTTCATTAAATCTAAGTAAAAAGATTTAATCTTTTCTCAACTGGGTTCAAGAACAGTGTTAATGAAGACACCATTCACGACAAACCCAAATCACATTTGATATTAAACACAATGCTCTGAATAGAAAATATACCGGCTTATATTCAATATCAAATTCCACGACTAACAAATATCGTATTGGAAATAACGATATAAATATATATCTTTCAAATTTCCATAACAACATCTGTATAATCACGAATTCCTACATCGAAATATTCCGAAGACAATTTCGATTCAAATCCACTCCAATGCAATCATTGGAAATTATGGTTATTTTTAAAACCATTTTCTAATTCAATTTGTTTATTTAAAAATAAATAGAATTATAATTCTAGTTCAAAACTAGTTCATTTCGATAAAAATCTATTTTTATCTTTTCAAATATGGGATTTCTCATCCCAGTTCTTTCTATATCATTTCTTATGATTTTACACAAATTATTACTATTTTTAATAATTTTATCCAGGCCCGTACAGTCGATTTCCACCAATGGCCATCGAACTGCACTTACAGCGACCTTTTTCGAATTTTATTTGGACATAATTCCAAATCCAACCGTTAGATTTCAAATTTATAATATTCGTTAGAAAGCTCATTTCGATACGAACCCAACGGTTTCGGTTTTAGGAGAATCCGACGGTCGGATCTCCCGTAATGTCCATTTGAAATAAATGGTTGAAATTCACGAACTGCCACGGCGCGGCGCGTTCTATTCAGGCCATTATATATATATAATATATATATATATTATATATATTTCGTCGATTTCTATTTAAAACGAATTATATAAATAGTTTTAAATTCGTTTCAAAAGCAATTTCATCTTCCTTTTCAATTCAAATCAAAATTGAATTATTCTTTATAAATTCGTTTTAAAATTCATTTCTATTCAATTCAAATTTCAATTCCATTTGAATTCATTTCAATTCGTTTTCAATTCAATTTGAATTCGTTTTCAATTCAATTCATTTCGAAATCGTTTTCAATTCATTTCATTTCGAAATCGTTTTCAATTCATTTCATTTCGAAATCGTTTTCAATTCATTTCATTTCGAAATCGTTAAAATCGATATAAATATCGTTCACGTCAAAATGGCGTCAATCTAATCAACACGGCTTCATAAATTTCTATTTTCAAATATTCTATTTCAAATATTTCTTTTTCAAAATAGTTGTTATTATCAAAATATTTCGTTCAACACATGACCAATCTCAATGGATGAGTACTGTCAACACATGAACCTTTATTTTATATTGATAAAGATGTAAATTTTATTACTAAAATATTTCGTTCAACACATGACCAATCTCAATGGATGAGTACTGTCAACACATGAACCTTTATTTTATATTGATAAAGATGTAAATTTTATTACTAAAATATTTCGTTCAACACATGACCAATCTCAATGGATGAGTACTGTCAACACATGAACCTTTATTTTATATTGTTCTTTATTTTCTAAATTGGAATGAGGCCCAATCAATCACCATATAATGTTAATTATATGGATTCCATACAACACATGTATATAATAGCATTGAAAAATAATCAACCATCAACCAAAGTGCACTACACTGTATAAGCATCAAATATAGTTATCTAACGCTTATAACAGCCTGTCAATCGATCGATCGACATATTTAATCCATCAGGATGAGTGAACTTCATATTTCATCCTAACACCCGTGTGGGGTTTTAAACAATCAAACACATATTTTATTTGTGCAGTTGGGCGATGTGTAAAATTTATCGACCCAATCAATGTCCTTCAAATAGGTGTACATAAACAAACCGTTCGGTTTGTAAATGAATATTTTATTTTATTCACTTCACGTTAAAAATTATATTTTTAACGATAAAAAACATTTTTTTCAACATATGAATTTCTATTCAGTTCATTTATTCAATAAAATGATATTTTTATTTTTCTAACATATTTTAGAAAATTTCGGCGGCATAACGGCACGATACTAGAAACGGGACGAGGCCTAGCCTTATCCCCGGTCTAGTGAAGGCCCACGCCATTCACACATCAATCAAATCAATTTCATTTCACCAAACAATTCAATTCAAACCCAATAATCTAACTAATTTTTGCAATCAAACAAACAAGTCCATGGTCTGTGGACGATTGTGTCGGGTGCTACTAAGCACCGTCTGCATCCTAGTATATAAATAATAACTAGAAAAAGAAATTGAAAGGTGAGAAATTCTCACCGATAGCTATCCTAGCCCCACGGCACTTCTAATGCAGGAAATCTTCACTGTCCTCGTCGATATCACTTTCCTTGCCCGTAGCCACTACATATGTAAAAATCACATTTTTACTTCGTTATTCAATATATAAAAATCATATTTTTACTTCGATGTTCAATATATAAAAATCATATTTTTACTTCGATGTTCAATATATAAAAATCATATTTTTACTTCGATGTTCAATATATAAAAATCATATTTTTACTTCGATGTTCAATATATAAAAATCATATTTTTACTTCGATGTTCAATATATAAAAATCATATTTTTACTTCGATGTTCAATATATAAAAATCATATTTTTATTTCGATGTTCAATATATAAAAATCATATTTTTACTTCGATGTTCAATATATAAAAATCATATTTTTACTTCGATGTTCAATATATAAAAATCATATTTTTACTTCGATGTTCAATATATAAAAATCATATTTTTACTTCGATGTTCAATATATAAAAATCATATTTTTACTTCGATGTTCAATATATAAAAATCATATTTTTATTTCGATGTTCAATATATAAAAATCATATTTTTACTTCGATGTTCAATATATAAAAATCATATTTTTATTATGCTTCTATATATAAAAATCATATTTTTATTATGCTTCGATGTTCAAATCTTTTCCTTTTTAAAGTTTAAATCTTTTTCTTTTTAAATCTCAAAATAAAATCAATTTTTAAACCCTTTTAAAATTCAGTTTTAAACCCTTTTAAAATTCAGTTTTAAATCCTTTTAAAAAAATTCAGTTTTAAACCTTTTTAAAATTCAATTTTAAATCCTTTTAAAAAAATTCAGTTTTAAACCTTTTTAAAATTCAGTTTTAAATCCTTTTAAAAAAATTCAGTTTTAAACCTTTTTAAAATTCAGTTTTAAAGAATTAAAATTAAAATTAAAATAAAATAAAAATACTTACTGTATCTCGAAGAAGGGGGGTGTCGTCTTCGTCGGAGCTGGCTTCTAGGGGGGGCGGCGGCTTCAGCGTCTCGAACTGGGGGGGGGCTCGCGAATCGAGCGCCGCGATGCTTCAGGGGGGGGTGGATGCGTCACTGGCGGTTCGACGTACGAGGGGAGGGAGGTGCGGTGATGGGCGGCGGTGGCGTTCGCTTCAGGGGAGGGGACGGCGCTAGTTTAGGGTTTTTTTTTTTCTTCTGCCGATTTAATTTTGAAGAGGGGGGGGCCAGAATGAATAAGGAGAGGGAAGGGATATTTTTATTTTTATATTATTTAATTTATTTTATATCAAAAAGTTGACTTTTACATACGACCTCTAAACGAGGCCCACCGCCTGTGGTCCATAGCGTTTTACCCCCATTCCGAACACAATGGGATATGTATCGTAAGCTGATTCGATAGTTACACTCAGTTTCCGTTGAATTTACATTTAAATCATTATATTGAATTTTAAACGTACATTTCAAATTACCGGGGCCACATAATAACTTGAAAAATTCCAGAAAAATATTTTCTAGCCTCGTATTGACGATACGGTCCTAACAAAACTAGTTTCGTCGAATTCTGAGACCGTTTGAAAAATGGCCAATTTCCAGTCGATTAAAATCAACTAAAACCGGTCAAACGCGTTTTCCTTTGCCACGCTCACATATTTATTCGAAAAATTATGAAATTTGAAACCTAGCAATAACTTAACATCCCGGACCCAACAAAAGTGGTTTCGTCGAAATCCGAGGCCGTTTGCAAAATGTCCATTTTTAAGGGCCTGATTTCCATAGCGACTATTCAGAATTTTCAACTGGACATATCTTTTGATTCCCGCTATGAAATTTTGATTTTTCGGATTCGTTGGAAAGATATTACCAATTAGATCCTAATGTTTTTGGTTTCACTAAAATCCGGATTGTTTTGCACCCGGTACATTCAATTGAAGTTTGAAATCGAATTATCGAACTACCGCGCCGTTTTCAATTCCTTTTATAATTAAAAATAATTATTTATATTCTAACGACGACGTATATAATATATACGTTCTAATTCCATTCAAAATAAATTTCTCGTCGATATTATTTAAAATAATTCATTTTAAATAATCAAAATTCGCTAAAATTGCCAAAATAAAAATTTTAAACTGGCCCAGATTTTCGGGTTGTTACAATCTCCCCCACTTAAAACTTTTCGTCCCCGAAAAGGAACAAAGTCGAAAGTGGTTTGATAAATCAATTCTACGCTCGATCTGGCTTCCATTCTCCAACCTTTCAGTTTCTGAGAATTTTCAAATTTTCAAAAATTTGGCTAACACCCTAAATTTTTGAAAAATTTCGCCATAACCTCCCCTGCACCGGGAGCATCGGGGAATTTCAAATAGCTTCCCCGGTCCTTCAGATCTCAAAAAGAAAAAGAAAAACCCAAGCGGCTAGCCAATAGGCTCATAAAATCATCATCACCCAAACAAAAAAGTAAATTATGTAGTAAACATGTACCTATTTGTCGGGCAAACAAATTTTATTCTCTGCTCTAGCCTCCTTGCTATGACCTGTTCAATGTAAGTATAGGTATATGCAAGCAAATGCGACCAATTTTCAATACAATTCAATATTTGATGCTATTAGGCATAATGGTTCAAAATTAATAAACAAATAGGCAAACAACACAAACATCAATCAATTAGTGGATTAACGTTTCAAATTCATAATTTTGATATATATAAAGAAAATCATGTTTTGATGCCAAATCACAACAATGTATTCTAGCTATATTAGTTTTGGTTCTCACACCAGTCTAATGGAAATATATAGAAAATCACACCTTCGAAACTCGAACATAAATGTTGATGATGCGATCGCTATCATCAATATCATCTTCGGGCGACTAGAGTGTGATGCTATATCTATCCAATATATTAAAACTTTGAATATACGTTTGCAAGGCGTATATGCAAATTCTTTATATACTGAACTGTCCAAATCAATACAAATAAATAATCAACTACGAATAATTGATTTAAATTTTCAAAACAAAATTGGTTTTCATTTGAAAAATATACCCTTCACACTCGTTCTAGGATACTACTGATCCTATCTCTAACGAGTCATTCTAATTGGATATTACTAATCCAATATCTGATGAATTCTTTCGTATGGTTGTAATGTGCCTTGTTCTCTGCTTTGTAAACCAAAGCTCTGATACCAACTGTGACGAGAAGGAATTTCGCTCGGTCCGAACCAGTCGCTAAACCGATCCAGGTCGTTCGAAACGCCCTATCGTTTGAGAACAGGACAAAACAGAACGCATACAAAAGAACATTTCATTGTTATTACAACAATACATCAGATTACAAGAATATACAAAGTATAAATGAATATTACACAGAAATATCAGAGATTTAAATTACATTTAAATACATCGCAGCGGAAAATAATACAATACACAACTAGAAGAGATATACGGATACAAAGCTTTCCGGATATCATTCCAGCTGTAAACCAGGATCCTGTGAATATAAATCTGCAAAACCGAAACTACTAGCTGCCCGTGTCGAAAATAAGGGCACCCAGAGTTTAGGTTAAAACAATAAACTCCAGGTCAGTCATGTGACTGGTGTGAGAACTAAAACAGTTATTAATCTTTATTTCAAAGTTAGGTAAATCAAGGGACCACGCCGTATAACACGGAACGGGTTTCCTCCCAAGAACACCAGTGCATATAAGTAAACAGCGCAATGCTTTTTCTAAAAATGAAGCTATTATAAGACCCAGGTCCCATCACACAATGCAACGCAGCCGAGGATAGGGTTTTCCCTTATAATAGCCAAACATGCTTAGTACGTTTAAAACAAATCATTTGATACTATAATAAGTGTATAGTGTATAAAACAACTTCAAATCATAAGTATCAATCATAGGCGGCATGAATGCCCCATAACACTATGCCGCCATATATATGTTATACAATCAAAATCGCAAATGTCGTATTGGAAGTTGGGTTATCATTTATGGTATGAACCAAGGCTAGGGGTAAGATCCTCTCCGATTCGAGACTGTCTAGTCCGAGCCTCAGGCAAGTACTCTGTCAAGCCTTTGGATCGTCAGGGCCGGTCCACCGATGTGGATTAAAATGCCTGAACACTGCGTTTCCCCGCCCTTTGGGGCGTAAGCCTGGCCCGTCAGCCGACCAGAAGCATCGGCCGAAACCGATATCACGAGGCGCCTCGCTTTTCAGCAAGTAATAATAAGCAACATCCACATGAGTCAAACTCGTCAGCCAGTTCAAGCACTGACGCCACTCCTAACTAGAAAGAAACGCATGTCCTCCCTGATGTCCGTCTCCCGTTTTTGATTCATACCGGGTGTGATACTCGCGAATCAACGTTACACAAAGCTACGCCACAAAGGCCGTGCTTCGATCATCAACCACAAGACTTTGCTTTTCAACAGAAGCCTTGATCATTTGCATCTTAGCATGCCACACAGGCAATTCACTCCATGCGATTGGTATCCATCAATATATAACCCCTGAGCTCGTACGTCTCAGAGAAGGGCGTTAAGCAAGAGAATAAATTCTCCGCCGCCAATCAGATATATATTTAATAGAGATCAATCACACGGACTAAAATCCAATGTCAGACACACAGTCCATTTACAAGTCCGTTCTGGGTCTGAACGAAACCGGAGGCACCTAGTACCCCGCATATCCATCGATCTCCAAGTACGTCTGGACGATCACTAACTGTTTCCATCTTCTTGGGTGTACAGCCCAATCAAGATCATCAGTAATTACCCAAACGACGTGAAGACCTCCGGTCTTCGACCATCGTCTTCATCTTCAACTTATCGTCGTATCAGTTATTCAGAATGGGATAAACCCGGTCTTTCCGAATAACTCGCGTATATTTTAAATAAGTGTTACACAAACACAACATACGCCTCATTCCAATTCATCAGTCACTAACCGTAAATTAATCAAGAGAATAATTTTCCAAATATTAACCCCGAAGGCCGAAACCAACATCAGATCAATATCCAGAAAACCATTCTACTTAGCTAACCGACAATTAGTTTCTAAATTTCACATTCATAGGGAAAGGTTCCCATTAATTTTATCCAAGATAAATTCTTTAATTTATTCTTTAATCTACTTTTGAATATCAATTCAAATTAGTCGGGATTAACGAAACTTACCGAAGTAACCATTTGTTTTAATTTCCCAATCCCAACCTATTCATCCCATGAAGTAAAACGGGTCTTACTTCATATCTAACACCACGGTGTTATCGGTAAATTCAATTACCATTTCACGTTCAAATCTAATTAAAGATTTAACTATCGTCTGGAGAAAAACTGGTGATACTCCATTCTCGATCATTTCAATCTAATTAAAGATTCATTAAAACTCCACTTAGTTTTAATCTTTAACTGGGTTAAAGAATCGGTGTCATTTAAAACACAGTTCACGATAAACCCAAATTCACATTCCATTAATTATCGGGTTAAAGAACGAGTGTTATTTAAAACACTGTCCACGATAAACCCAAAAATCAATATCGATTCAATTCCAATTAAATATCATTTAATTGGTACACTTCATTAAATCTAAGTAAAAAGATTTAATCTTTTCTCAACTGGGTTCAAGAACAGTGTTAATGAAGACACCATTCACGACAAACCCAAATCACATTTGATATTAAACACAAGGCTCTGAATAGAAAATATACCGGCTTATATTCAATATCAAATTCCACGACTAACAAATATCGTATTGGAAATAACGATATAAATATATATCTTTCAAATTTCCATAACAACATCTGTATAATCACGAATTCCTACATCGAAATATTCCGAAGACAATTTCGATTCAAATCCACTCCAATGCAATCATCGGAAATTATGGTTATTTTTAAAACCATTTTCTAATTCAATTTGTTTATTTAAAATAAATAGAATTATAATTCTAGTTCAAAACTAGTTCATTTCGATAAAAATCTATTTTTATCTTTTCAAATATGGGATTTCTCATCCCAGTTCTTTCTAAATCATTTCTTATGATTTTACACAAATTATTACTATTTTTAATAATTTTATCCAGGCCCGTACAGTCGATTTCCACCAATGGCCATCGAACTGCACTTACAGCGACCTTTTTCGAATTTGATTTGGACATAATTCCAAATCCAACCGTTAGATTTCAAATTTCTAATATTCGTTAGAAAGCTCTTTTCGATACGAACCCAACGGTTCCGGTTTTAGGAGAATCCGACGGTCGGATCTCCCGTAATGTCCGTTTGAAATAAATGGTTGAAATTCACGAACTGCCACGGCGCGGCGCGTTCTATTCAGGCCATTATATATATAATATATATATATTATATATACTTCGTCGATTTCTATTTAAAACGAATTATATAAATAGTTTTAAATTCGTTTCAAAAGCAATTTCAACTTCCTTTTCAATTCAAATCAAAATTGAATTCTTCTTTATAAATTCGTTTTAAAATTCATTTCTATTCAATTCAAATTTCAATTCAATTTGAATTCATTTCAATTCGTTTTCAATTCAATTTGAATTCATTTTCAATTCAATTCATTTCGAAATCGTTTTCAATTCATTTCATTTCGAAATCGTTTTCAATTCATTTCATTTCGAAATCGTTTTCAATTCATTTCATTTCGAAATCGTTAAAATCGATATAAATATCGTTCACGTCAAAATGGCGTCAATCTAATCAACACGGCTTCATAAATTTCTATTTTCAAATATTCTATTTCAAATATTTCTTTTTCAAAATAGTTGTTATTATCAAAATATTTCGTTCAACACATGACCAATCTCAATGGATGAGTACTGTCAACACATGAACCTTTATTTTATATTGATAAAGATGTAAATTTTATTACTAAAATATTTCGTTCAACACATGACCAATCTCAATGGATGAGTACTGTCAACACATGAACCTTTATTTTATATTGATAAAGATGTAAATTTTATTACTAAAATATTTCGTTCAACACATGGCCAATCTCAATGGATGAGTACTGTCAACACATGAACCTTTATTTTATATTGTTCTTTATTTTCTAAATTGGAATGAGGCCCAATCAATCACCATATAATGTTAATTATATGGATTCCATACAACACATGTATATAATAGCATTGAAAAATAATCAACCATCAACCAAAGTGCACTACATTGTATAAGCATCAAATATAGTTATCTAACGCTTATAACAGCCTGTCAATCGATCGATCGACATATTTAATCCATCAGGATGAGTGAACTTCATATTTCATCCTAACACCCGTGTGGGGTTTTAAACAATCAAACACATATTTTATTTGTGCAGTTGGGCGATGTGTAAAATTTATCGACCCAATCAATGTCCTTCAAATAGGTGTACATAAACAAACCGTTCGGTTTGTAAATGAATATTTTATTTTATTCACTTCACGTTAAAAATTATATTTTTAACGATAAAAAACATTTTTTTCAACATATGAATTTCTATTCAGTTCATTTATTCAATAAAATGATATTTTTATTTTTCTAACATATTTTAGAAAATTTCGGCGGCATAACGGCACGATACTAGAAACGGGACGAGGCCTAGCCTTATCCCCGGTCTAGTGAAGGCCCACGACATTCACACATCAATCAAATCAATTTCATTTCACTAAACAATTCAATTCAAACCCAATAATCTAACTAATTTTTGCAATCAAACAAACAAGTCCATGGTCTGTGGACGATTGTGTCGGGTGCTACTAAGCACCGTCTGCATCCTAGTATATAAATAATAACTAGAAAAAGAAATTGAAAGGTGAGAAATTCTCACCGATAGCTATCCTAGCCCCACGGCACTTCTAATGCAGGAAATCTTCACTGTCCTCGTCGATATCACTTTCCTTGCCCGTAGCCACTACATATGTAAAAATCACATTTTTACTTCGTTATTCAATATATAAAAATCATATTTTTACTTCGATGTTCAATATATAAAAATCATATTTTTACTTCGATGTTCAATATATAAAAATCATATTTTTACTTCGATGTTCAATATATAAAAATCATATTTTTACTTCGATGTTCAATATATAAAAATCATATTTTTACTTCGATGTTCAATATATAAAAATCATATTTTTACTTCGATGTTCAATATATAAAAATCATATTTTTATTTCGATGTTCAATATATAAAAATCATATTTTTACTTCGATGTTCAATATATAAAAATCATATTTTTACTTCGATGTTCAATATATAAAAATCATATTTTTACTTCGATGTTCAATATATAAAAATCATATTTTTACTTCGATGTTCAATATATAAAAATCATATTTTTACTTCGATGTTCAATATATAAAAATCATATTTTTACTTCGATGTTCAATATATAAAAATCATATTTTTACTTCGATGTTCAATATATAAAAATCATATTTTTATTATGCTTCGATGTTCAAATCTTTTCCTTTTTAAAGTTTAAATCTTTTTCTTTTTAAATCTCAAAATAAAATCAGTTTTTAAACCCTTTTAAAATTCAGTTTTAAACCCTTTTAAAATTCAGTTTTAAATCCTTTTAAAAAAATTCAGTTTTAAACCTTTTTAAAATTCAGTTTTAAATCCTTTTAAAAAAATTCAGTTTTAAACCTTTTTAAAATTCAGTTTTAAATCCTTTTAAAAAAATTCAGTTTAAAACCTTTTTAAAATTCAGTTTTAAAGAATTAAAATTAAAATAAAAATAAAATAAAAATACTTACTGTATCTCGAAGAAGGGGGGGCGTCGTTTTCGTCGGAGCTGGCTTCTAGGGGGGGCGGCGGCTTCAGCGTCTCGAACTGGGAGGGGCTCGCGAATCGAGCGCCGCGATGCTTCAGGGGGGGGTGGATGCGTCACTGGCGGTTCGACGTACGAGGGGAGGGAGGTGCGGTGATGGGCGGCGGTGGCGTTCGCTTCAGGGGAGGGGACGGCGATAGTTTAGGGTTTTTTTTTCTTTTTTTTTTCTTCTGCCGATTTAATTTTGAAGAGGGGGGGGGCCAGAATGAATAAGGAGAGGGAAGGGATATTTTTATTTTTATATTATTTAATTTATTTTATATCAAAAAGTTGACTTTTACATACGACCTCTAAACGAGGCCCACCGCCTGTGGTCCATAGCGTTTTACCCCCATTCCGAACACAATGGGATATGTATCGTAAGCTGATTCGATAGTTACACTCAGTTTCCGTTGAATTTACATTTAAATCATTATATTGAATTTTAAACGTACATTTCAAATTACCGGGGCCACATAATAACTTGAAAAATTCCAGAAAAATATTTTCTAGCCTCGTATTGACGATACGGTCCTAACAAAACTAGTTTCGTCGAATTCTGAGACCGTTTGAAAAATGGCCAATTTCCAGTCGATTAAAATCAACTGAAACCGGTCAAACGCGTTTTCCTTTGCCACGCTCACATATTTATTCGAAAAATTATGAAATTTGAAACCTAGCAATAACTTCACATTCCGGACCCAACAAAAGTGGTTTCGTCGAAATCCGAGGCCGTTTGCAAAATGTCCATTTTTAAGGGCCTGAATTCCATAGCGACTATTCAGAATTTTCAACTGGACATATCTTTTGATTCCCGCTATGAAATTTTGATTTTTCGGATTCGTTGGAAATATATTACCAATTAGATCCTAATGTTTTTGGTTTCACTAAAATCCGGATTGTTTTGCACCCGGTACATTCAATTGAAGTTTGAAATCGAATTATCGAACTACCGCGCCGTTTTCAATTCCTTTTATAATTAAAAATAATTATTTATATTCTAACGACGACGTATATAATATATACGTTCTAATTCCATTCAAAATAAATTTCTCGTCGATATTATTTAAAATAATTCATTTTAAATAATCGAAATTCGCTAAAATTGCCAAAATAAAAATTTTAAACTGGCCCAGATTTTCGGGTTGTTACACCTAGCCTGTCGGCTGGCCAAGGTTTCGTCGTCGTCGTCGTCGGCTGTTTTGGCGCTGATAACATCCTCCTCATCCTCTACATGGCGCCCATCCATGTCTTTCAAGGCCTCAATGGTCTCAGCATCCTTGGGAACATCAGTACTAGGTGCCGGGATGCTTTTCTCTGCTGTTGTGTCCTCGGCCTGCTTTGATATATCAACACTGGCACCTGGCGAGACAACCTCCTTCTCCGCCTCTTTTTCTTTTTCAACACCCTGGTCGGCGGGCTCACCACCTGTATTATGGGGAACACACGTTACTAATTCAATTGGTTGTTCTACCAGACGACGACAATTCACAATTGCTTTGACAAATTGTGGGGAAAAGAGAGAGATACCTTCTGCAGATCCTCCTTCTTGAGTAATTGCAGAGGCTCCAACGACCACGGGAGTTAGGCCCAAAGGGATTAGTGGATCATCGGGATGGTATTCCTCAACTCCGGAGGTTTTGGGCTCCACGACTAAACTCGAACCCTCGTCAGCTTTGCCTTTACCCTTTGCCAGGGCCCTTTCCCTTTCCATCTCCGCTAGAATCAGACGACGACCCTCTGCCAGGTCCTCGGGCTCGTTATCCCTCAAGATGCTCTTCATTAACTCATCTTCATCAATTTCTTTGACTCCCAATCTCTGCTTCTCACACTCAACAATCGCATCCCATAAATTGGCTAAGGTAACGTGGTAATCCGGGATCCACGAGATGTTGCGGGTTTTGAGAACTTGGCCAAGGAAGTCGAAAATCATTTCTTCAAACCCCTCGATATCCTTCTCTCTTTCGAGGAGCTTGTTGTTAGAAGCAGTGGCCAATTCGATGGCACTTTCAACATTCTTTTCGGCAAGAGCTGCCCGTCTCTCCGCGTCCGCGACCTGATCATTCAAAATCACCTTTTCCGCTTCAGCCAAAGCTAAACTTTCTTTCAAGCTTGCTTTTTCTGCCTCCCAAGCAGCTCTCTCAGCTTCAAAATGGCCTTGTGCTGTTTTCAACTCGACGTTGGCCATTTTGAGATCTTCAACCTCCTTCTTTAAGGCCAATTTCTCTTGGCTATTGGAGTCAAGTTCCGAATGGAAGCGTTTCTTAGCGTTCTCCAACTCGGTCTTATAATTTTCGGCATCTCTCCGCGCTAAGGCGAGTTGGGATTGAGCATCTTCCAGGTCCTTCTCCATCTTTGTCCTAGCCCTTTCGTTGTTTTCAAGTTTCGCTTTAGATCTATGTGCTTCTATTTCGAGCGTTCGTATGACTTCTGAAAGGTTAACTGCATGTTTCTTCATCATCTCATACTGCCTGGCAACGTGGCGGATGTGCCCGACAACTTCATTATCCCAGTTCTTAGGGACCGGTTCCAAGGCTGGAACAAATGTCATCCTGTCGAAGAATATGTCTAGGAATTGTTCCCGCAGCTTTTCCAGCCTACCTTGAATCTCGGGACCATGCATGTAATCCCGTGACCCGGGGGCAGCCAACTCTGGCTGGCCGGAAGGGACGATGTCACTCCTCTCCTTTTCAGACTCTTTGATTGGATCCTTGCCCTTATCTTTAGATTCGTGATGCCTTTTTGACGACCTGCTGTGGGAAGGTGCACTCTTTGGAGGAGTTAACTCTTTAGGAAGTTTCTTTCCCCCTGCAGGAACTACCGGATAACTGGAAGGCTTGGTAGAGGTCGATTTTGGTGGAGACCGGGGTTGCGAGGAAGTCGGCTTGTGAGAAGGGCCGCGAGAACGCTTAGTACCCGGATGAAGACTGGGTGTGCCCTCACGAAGAGAACGATAAGAGTAAGATCGTCTGCGGGACATCTTTCCTGCAAAAAAGAAAAGAGCATATTAAAACTTTGAATACTGACGATATAAGCGTGCGGAGTCAGAACAGTGTGTGTGATTTGTGCATCCCATATAATCCCCCCCTAATGGACCCGGGCCTGAAGACAGGCTCATCTGACTAGTTTCTTGTTCTCTAGTTGGAGCGATGGCCTCCTCAAGATTAGGGAAGAATGGCCCCCCTTCAAAGTCCCTCTCTGTGTATACATCATCGGGTAGAGGAATTTTGCTCAGCTCGTCGAATAATTGCTCTTCTGTCAAATCATCGGGAGCAGCGGTTTCGATAGGAGTAGAAATTGGGATTTCCTTGGACTTGTCACCGCGGACCTCATCCCCTATGTATATGTTCAGGTCCTCGTCGTCTTGGATGACTATCAGGGAAGGACTCTTGCGAAACTTAGTTGTTTCTACTGCTTGCGAAGTTCCCTCTCCCTCCGTTGGGGGCACATACTTATAAGGTTTGCTGCCAGCGCCAAGTCCAAATCTTCTATCCAGAAGATGATGCTTATGAAGATTTTCATTAGTAATGCATTTTTTGATCCTTAGAAAGTCGGATCTGCTTTGTTGAAGAATGGACAATCGATTGTTGTATAGCGGACCCTCCGTTTTCGGGAAGACGTGATCTGTTTAAGGCAAAGAAAAAGGGGGGAGAATGTTAACGCCTAGACTTCTTGAACAAGATATTCAATTAAAAGCTTAAAGTTTACTTGATTTAAGCCATCTTCTTGAGCATCCGGCCTGTTTCTTTATATAAAACCAATCAGACTTAGGATCCCCTATATTGCTATATCCATCGTACAGAACCTTCCTATTCGCCACCGATTCAAAGAAAGAGAAATTTGGGGTAGCCGAGGAGCGATGCTTGAAAAGAAAAAAGAATGTCAAATCTCTGAATGTGAGTTCGGTGTGTAGGATCTCCGCGTATGCAACATATAGGGAGTATAGAGATGCGTAAGCATTAGGATGAAGCTGCATCGGGGCGATACCCAGTCGTTTTAAAGTCTCGATGGCGATTGAAGGAAACGGAGGAATAGCTCCTACCAAGCACATGGTTCGACTGATTGCCATGTATCCTTCCGGAGCTAAATGGGGTCTATCTTCGCTACCGGGGGTCATGACATCATCCCAAGGAATCCCATGTCTCAAGCAGATTCTTTTAAGCTTTATATCATCGAGCTTAGATGCTAAAGAATCAGAAAATTTATCTATTCCGAGCACGCCAGGAATCTCGTCGGGAGCTCGCCTGTCTATCTCAGACTCTTCGCTAGATGAAGTACTTTCGGACGGATCTGATTCCGTTGCCTCGTATTCAGATCCGGAATCTTCACCTCCTGGATTAATTGGAGGAATCTCGGGGTTGTATTGCTCAGGAACCTCGGATTCCGCTTCTGTTGCGGATCTTGAAGGAGATTGATTATTCGACATTACTGCTAGGACGAGAAAACATGAACAATGAGATTAAAACTACCCGTCCCCCGTGTGTGCAAGTGCCGGTGTGTGTGTTTGTGTGTGCATTAAAGATAAAGCGTGAAAGCTATCAAGATCATCAAAATATTAGTCGTCATATGCAGTCAAATTATGTGGTCATTTAGTCCAGAAAGTCCGACATCAAGGCCCTACCCTAACTGTTCAGAATTTTATGGTGACAAGGCATCGTTTAAAGTTCGAAATTTGTTCGGATCGTGAACCACAAGTCGGATCTCAAGGTAGAGGGATCGCCCTCCTTCGGATCGCAGGGTAGAGGGATCGCCCTCCTTCGAATCGCAGGGCAGAGGGATCGCCCCCTCACGGATCGTGAAATTAAGTGATCGGGGTCTTTGCTGGATCGTTGCAGTCCCCCACGAAGCGCGCCACTGCCGCCACCACGACCATCCGACTCGCCATTGGCCTTCATCTTCTTCCTTTCCTCTCCTTGCCTACGATCCGAACCGGCTTTCTCTCTTCTCCTTCCTCCTCCGTTTTTCTCCTCTCCTTCTCATCTCCGAACTCCAACCTCTGAACCCATCAGCCATGGTGCCTCGATGGTTCCCCCAAAAATCACGATATTCCATCGTTTCTTCCCTCAAACTAGTCGAAAAAATTCATAAACAATAGCGACTTCGAATAAGGGTGCTTTCGGTAGAATTACCTTTCTAAAGATTGGGAAAGTAATCGGATTTTTGAAGGTTTGAAAAACTAAGGTTATTTCCTCAACGATGCAGGCGAAACGATACGGAAGAAAGAAGAAGGAAGAAAGTGGAGAGGGGGGTCGACTTATATAGGCAAAAGGGCGACCGTTTGTCTCCCCTTCTTTGTCCTATTCGATCCACGAAAATAGGCGGGCCGCGAACCAAAAGCCCACCACGTCTCGAAGAGGAGCCCGTCTCGTTCCGTTCCATGAAGAGGCCCAAGTGCACACCAAAGAACGAAACGAATGGCTTGCTAATGGACCGCGACTCGAGCATGCAATCCGAATCGATAAATTCAGTAGTGAAGACTCTGAAAAATCCCAGAAAAGGAATTGCTCACTGATTCGCGACTCGCTGTGAAAAGACGATTCTATAGCTTCAAAGCATGTTCCATCATCGATAAAACATACTTCGAGAGGGCAAAATGTTGGCTAGCTTTTTGACCAAGCCACCCAGGTTCACTCACAAGAGGAAGGTATGAAACTATATTCCCCAAGTGCATGAAGGAACGGATCGCATCATCGACTCGCCCGTCGTCGGATCGCGCACTATCGACTCGCCCACCATCGGATCGCCCCCGTTTCATCAGCGAAACGAAACCTCTATGCGACTCGATCCGAACTTATATTGTTGCCTAGCGTAAACCGATCCGATCCCATGATGCATGGCGAACCCTCTGACCCGTTCAAGCGTGAGCTAGTCTTCAGCGATCCGAGTTGCACGGATCCAGCGACACGTGGCCCCAACCGTCATTTTGACAGATTCTCCCCATTTGCTCGATCCGATTTTCAAAGGGATCACGACACTTGTCCGCAACGGCTAATTTGAATATTTCTTCAACGGTAGCGATGCGATCCGATGTTCTCGGGATTCGTGCCACGTGTTACCACGACCCGCCTGACAAAATCAGCTATAAATAGCCCGGAGCTTGGCATTTTTTGGGAGCTTTTTGGCAATATTGAGTACTGAATCCGCCATTATTGTCAAACTACTAGAGTATTGAGAGAAATCATTGATTGTATTAGCTTTCAAAGTATAATCAATAATATATAAAGTGGACGTAGGCTCGTTAACGCCGAACCACTATAAATTATGTGTGTTATTTTCTTGTTCCTCATTCTTCAGTTGAAACTCTATAAGATTCAGAACAATTTGGGTGTTAGGTCCAAATTTTGATCTAAGAGGAATGTTGCAAAGTTCCTCTTTTCCCTTTTTTGTTTTATAAGTTAGGCTAAAATATCGAGCCTAACATTCTATGTAATTTTGCGAACGTACAACGGGGGTAACATTGGGGAAAACATGAAATTACATGTAATTGGCATGTTTGACACATAAGCATTATAAGTGGCATGAAAATGGTATAATCTATATACCTAAAATTTTGAACGTGATTTAGAAGGAAAGTGGGCCATGACAATAATTGATTTATAATTTACATGTAAATATGTAGGATAAACGTGAACAATTACATGGCATAGATTGGTTCATGAAATGGTATATTTAGTATACCATTAATTGTGAGCATAATTAAAAGGATAATTATGGCATAAATAAATTGGGAATAATTTACATATGGAATTTGTCATAAATAAGAAATATGTAAATTTAGAAAAGACGAATATGCCTAACCCGAGGTTAGACTGAGTTGTGGTGTAAAACTGCCCGGAACCGACCGACACATCCAGTGACCACAACAATACCTGTCTAATTTGGGTGGTTAGTGCATTGAGCCCAAAAAGGACCCGAGGTTAGACTGAGTTGTGGTGTGAAACTGCTCGGAACTGACCGGCACATCCAGCGACCACAACATTACCTGTCTAATTTGAGTGGTTGATGCGTTAATAAAGCTAAGTCAAGATTGGTAGGGTTAAGTCAATCAAGGAAACACTTAACCAATTCAACATGTTAACTAAACCGATGGGTGAGGTTAAGTAAATTTAGAACACTTAACCGTTATAACATGTTACAAGTGGGTGAGGTTAAGTAAATTTA
Organism: Allium sativum; assembly: GCA_030737875.1. Taxonomy (NCBI): domain Eukaryota; kingdom Viridiplantae; phylum Streptophyta; class Magnoliopsida; order Asparagales; family Amaryllidaceae; genus Allium; species Allium sativum. The sequence continues at coordinate 373,445,003 of CM060915.1, forward strand.
GAACACTTAACCGTTATAACATGTTAATTAGACAAGTGGGTGAGGTTAAGTAAATATGGAACAATTAAACGTTATAACATGTTAATTAAACAAGTGGGTGAGGTTAAGTAAATTTAGAACACTTAACCTTTATAACATGTTAATTAGACAAGTGGGTGAGGTTAAGTAAATTTAGAAACACTTAACCAATATAACTTGATTTATGGAAAGGTTAAGTTAAAATAAGAGGGCATCACTTAACCAATATAACTTGATTTGTAGTAGGGTTAATATAATACAAGAAGGCAACACTTATCCAAAGTAACATGACACGTAGGTGGATTAAGTTAACTTGAATTGATTGATGACACTTAACCAATACAACAAGATGAATATGCGGGGTTAAGTTAACAAGAAACACATGACCAATATAACTTGATGAACGAACGGGGTTAAGTTAATAGGAAACACTTAACCGATCCAACATGATAAGTAAGGAGGGTCAAGTTGATAAGAAATGCTTAACCAACATGACATGATGAATGAGTGGGTTAAGTTAACATGAGCAGACAACACTAAACTAATATGGCATAATGTGCGGGAGGGTTAAGTACATATCGGGTTGGTGGGTAATATTAGTAAATATAGGCCCACAAAACTTAACTATTAAATAAACGTGCTTGAATCAGTGGAAGGGTTAAGTACATATCGGATTGGTGGGTAATATTAATAAATATAGGTCCACAAAACTTAACCATTAAATAAACATGCTTGAATCAGTGGAAGGGTTAAGTACATATCGGGTTGGTGGGTAATATTAGTAATATAGGCCCACAAAACTTAACTATTAAATAAACGTGCTTGAATCGATGGGAGGGTTAAGTACATCTCGTGTAGGTGGGTAATATTAGTACATATAGGCCCACAAAACTTAACCGTTTATTAAAAATGCTTATATCGATGGGAGTGTTAAGTACACATCAGGTTGGTGGGTAATATTAGTAAATATAGGCCCACAAACTTAACCAATAGGAAACCCTAGTAACGGGGATCCATTTCAGCAGTAACCCACATGGATGTATCATGGTACCCTGAACTAGGCAGGGTTTGGCACGATTACTGGGCGGATTATAAGTAGTCAAAGCAGCGGCAGGGGGTACGTCAGTGTAGGTTCCGACGGTTTACGGGTATGCACGTACTCCGAAGTAGGAAAAACCAGGCACTGGGTACCAGTAGTTATACACTGTTGCATCTTGAATCGTGTCGGGTCGCTATCATAAGGATTGATACACCTTATGGTGGGACCAACACAGGGTATCTGCACGCAAGAGAGGGCCGGTTGACACAGACACATGGAACATGAATACAAGTAGGGAGCCGATCGATAGGGTAATAAGGGTACATCTAACATGTTCATGGCAATTAGGCTGATTGAGGTGGAATCCTGACGATAGATGCACACCTGAAGGCTACCACAATTACGGGTGTTGGGATCACGATTATCATTTTGTACAGATTACTAGTTGGGACACTAGTTAGGTGGTGCAGAAATAAGTATAGAAATCATATTAACAGAGTAGTAGCGAAGCAAAGAAAAAGTAGAAGCGCATTCAGTTCACCTTGCACTTATCTTGTCTTTAGTTACCTTGTTTTTATGTTATTGTCCTGTTTTCGGTTTATTCATGTCATGATCCTTTATCTTGTTTTCATGCTGAAAGATCACTGGACTTACCTGACTTATGTCTGACCTAGTTTGTTTTTCGCCTCTTTTCTTCTGTTCCCCCCCCCCAAGGTAGTCAGGGAGGGAATAACTTAGCCTAACTTGACCTCTTCTCTTTCCAAGCTTGAAGATTAGTTGGTGTATCGCTTTGGACTCTCTCTCTCTCTCTTCCACTGCTATGGCTGGTTCATGCTTTATCGGGGAATATCATTGTTTTTATGCTCCTTTTATTCTTGGAAGTTTTTAAATCAAGACATAAGTTCTATGTATTACATTTAAGTATGATTGAGGAAATTGTTGTAAAAGCTTGACTGAATTAAGTTGTTTATAAAATGACTTCGTTTTCCGTTGCTTTATTTGTCTGTCTTGTAATTTATCTGCATCTTTTACCTATAATGCTCCACCGAAGTTAAGGCATTCCATCTGTGAGTGACCTTAATAGAGTTGTGGTGTTTCACTTGGTATCAGAGCTGAAGGTTACCGGATCAGATAAAAGATTTGAAAAATTATTTTCAAAACGGTTTTAAAAGAATCATTTTCAAAAGAAAAGTTTTGCTTTAAAGGTGTATTCCCCAAAGCTATATGCACTATCTTTTGATCCCGTGTTTGAATCCTTGTTTCCTTCTTTCCTGAGTCTCCGAGGCTCCTGGCTTTCTGGGAGGTAACCTCATCGCGGCATGGTTTCGTAGGCTCAACGAGACTACGACGCTTGTCAAAGGGCAAATAAGTGTCCAACTTCCATCTACAGCCGTTGTAGTTTCATCTGCGGCTAATTATCTTCCGAGCTTTGTAGGATTCTCCGTGCGATGGAGGCAGCTTTCGAAAGACCTGTCAACAAGTTACACAAGGATGGCAAAGATGAGAATGAGGGAGTTTGGCTAAGGAGCATACCACAAGGATGAAGAACTCATGGATATGGAATTGGTTCACAAAGGAGGGGAGAAAAGAATAGTAAAATCTAAAACAAGAGGAAGTATCTTTATTTTGGTATAACGGGTCGTATAATAAAGGGCAAGAGCAAGAACAAAAGACAAGATTTTCCGGAAGGCAAGTGCATGCTCTCACCACCAGCATACCTGAGAGAGAGGTAGTAAGGTTTCTGTTGAAAAGTTTAGTTTTTCTTCTTGATCATCCTGCTATTACTCTTTTTGATTTTTGTGCTTCGCATTCGTTTATATCTTCTTCGATAGTTGAGTCTCTGCACCCTAGAGCTTGTATAGTAGAGGATACCATTATTGTCTCAAGTCCAATTCGTGGTTCGGCTCATTTATCTTTGGTTTGTAAGGATTTGAGATACTTATGTTTTTGGTTTCATGGGCTATGGGTTGATTCTAGGCATGGATTGATTAGCTAGTAATTGTGAAAGGAGGGTAGTTAGACTTTCGACTTGCCTCGGGAATACCCTCGAAATTTCGTGCGATCCTAAGGGATCAGTTTGTCTTAGCTACCTTGAATCACTTTATGTATTTATCGACGATTTTCGATCCGTTAGAGTAGTCCATGAGTACGCAGATGTTTTTTTGATTAAGGTTAGGAGTTTTCCCCCCTAAAAACTCGAGATAGACTTCCACATATATCTAGTTGACAATGCAAAGCCAGTTATGCGATCAACGATAGTTTTGCAGCATGATTGGTGAGGATAGCCAGAGTCGGTTAAGTGCTCAATTGTTTGGTTGTTTTACAAGTATCATCTCACATAAATCGTCCAAATTCAGAGGAGGTATTCCTTAGGTGCTTGTCTGATATTGGTTTAGGCCTTTGGGGCTTGTACTTGAGGGACGCCAAGATCGAATAGGATGGATTGCGTGAGAGATATCGACCCTCATATTTGTGACATAAGGGATAAGCTAAGTAGAAGAGAGACCTTTAATCATCTTAGTATATACACTTGGTATCATGGTTAACTTTTGTTCATATTGGAAAGATAGTTCGACAACATAGGATACCCTCTAGCATAGTAAATGATCGAGGTCCTATCTTTACTAGTGGGTTTTGGAAATGGAGATCAAGAAGCTTCACAATCGTGAAGATAAATTAGTTATGGTACAGTGGAGTGAAGCTTAAAGAAGATGCGACTTAGAATACTGAAGACTAGATATGCGCATCATACCCTTTTTGAGGATACATCCTTGATTCCTCCTTTTTCTGTAATATTTATTTGCATGCTAGTCTTTACCTTTTAAGTATATCCTCTCGGTCCTATCCTCGATCATTAGGTAGAAGCCAATGCATGAAAACATGTGTTTGAGACATGTTATGGTTGATGGTTGCAAGTGGCTGCAAGTGTTTGCTCGTGGATGCATATACACACATTAGGCACTAGATCGGCTCAGTCACTTTCATATTGCATATGAATGTATTTGTATATGGATTGAAACTTGATGTGTTATCATATGGATGTTGCATATGGATGAGTGAATATGCACACATATAGTATTTACATGATTAGGGATATTTGCATACATATTGGACGCATGACACTCTCATGATTCGCATTAAGGAGGCCAACTGGATCAATAGACCACCTGATTTTGCACTAGATAAGAGACATATACACACACTCTTCATATGTTCATATAGCATTAGAAGTCTTTTAAGGACAATGGATGCTTGTGGATGATGGATGAGTAGATGGATGATTGGATGTTAGGATTAATTCTTCTTAACTTGAAGATTTCGGAGACGAAATCCTTTAAGGAAGGGAGAATGTAACACCCCTAATTTTCTGAGAATATTAAAATTAACAAATTCAAGAACGCTTAATTTTTAGAAGAAGTATTAAGTGAAATGGGTAGCGCTATTACGTTCGTATCAAAATTTTGGTCAAGATAGACATTTGTTTTGCATAAAACGGATACCTTATGAGGAAGTTATTAAGCCTTGAAGTTTGTATGCATATGAGAAAAAAATATATATATATATTTATAAAAATTAAATAAATAAATATGCAAAAAAGTTCGAAACAGCGAATCAAGAGGGGGAATAACCGAACCGGTCCATTTTTGAGATCGACCCGAGCTCCGTTGGGTCGACTAGGGGTTGATTCAGGGTGTTTGGTTGTCAACCCGTGGTCTGATTCACTCTAAGGCAGATGTGGCATCTAATTGGTTCTCATGGTTCAGGGTCAATCTAATGGTCCTAAAACACTCTCTACAACTATATAAGGACGCTAAACCTAAAACCTAATTCTATTATTCACTCTCATCTAAACCTAACCGCCACTAAAACCAAAATCAAATTAAATCTAATCTAATTCAACTAAGAGAATTCAACGGTCTACATCAAAGGCGAGCAATTCAATTTCAGAATACAGATCCCTGAAATCAAGTTTTTCCTTTTGATTGTAAGTGTAGTTATCTTTCATATGTGAATAAATTAAAGACATGATTTGTAATGAATTGTAAAATAGAGTTGTATCAAGTTGTATGTGATGCTGATTCATGTCTATTCTATCATATATGCCTATGACCTATTGTGGTCTATCGAACCTATCATGTTATGTGGAAATTGGTGAGTAAACCTATGTTGTATAGAAATTTGGGAATGAAATTATCATATGTAAGTTTGGTGATATTATGATACATACAAGTTTTAGGCTAAGTCATGTTGTTTATGCCTAATTGTTTAGAGCCATTATGCATACATGTTTAGATCTACGACCTTATATGTTTAGATCTACAACTTTATATGTTAGATCCAAATGCCTTTATGATAGATCTAATTTGCAAGTTCACCACTGCATGCCAAGTTTAACTTGTATAGTTTTATGTAAATTCATATGCTTGTGGTTCATGTTGCATGGATCAAATTTGCAATTTCATAGTTAAAAGTATATTGTTCTATGCTAAATCCATGTGATATATGTGTAGTTAGATCCATACTTTTGTATGATGTTGGAATGTTGCAAAGTTCCTCTTTCCCCCTTTTTGTTTTATAAGTTAGGCTAAAATATCAAGACTAACATTCTATGTAATTTAGCGAACGTACAACGGGGTAACGTTGGGGAAAACATGAAATTACATGTAATTGGCATGTTTGACATATAAGCATGATAAGTGGCATGAAAATGGTATAATCTATATAGCTAAAATTTTGAACGTGATTTAGGAGGAAAGTGGGCCATGACAATAATTGATTTATAATTTACATGTAAATAAGTAGGATAAACGTGAAAAATTACATGGCATATATTGGTTCATGAAATGGTATGTTTAGTATACCATTAATTGTGAGCCTAATTAAAAGGATAATTATGGCATAATTAAATTGGGAATAATTTACATATGGAATTTGTCATAAATAAGAAATATGTAAATTTAGAAAAGACGAATATGCCTAACCCGAGGTTAGACTGAGTTGTGGTGTAAAACTGCCCGGAACCGACCGGCACATCCAATGACCACAACAATACCTGTCTAATGTGGGTGGTTAGTGCATTGAGCCCAAAAAGGACCCGAGGTTAGACTGAGTTGCGGTGTAAAATAGCCCGGAACCGACCGACACATCCAGTGACCACAACAATACCTGTCTAATGTGAGTGGTTGGTGCTTTAATAATGCTAAGTCAAGAATGGTAAGGCTAAGTCAATTAAGGAAACACTTAACCAATTCAACATGTTAACTAAACTGATGGGTGAGGTTAAGTAAATTTAGAACACTTAACCGTTATAACATGTCAATTAGACAAGTGGGTGAGGTTAAGTAAATTTAGAACACTTAACCGTTATAACATGTTAATAAGACAAGTGGGTGAGGTTAAGTAAATTTGGAACACTTAGACGTTATAACATGTTGATTAAACAAGTGGGTGATGTTAAGTAAATTTAGAACACATAACCTTTATAACATGTTAATTAGACAAGTGGGTGAGGTTAAGTAAATTTAGAAACACTTAACCAATAAAACTTGATTTATGGAAAGGTTAAGTTAAAATAGGAGGGCAACACTTAACCAATATAACTTGATTTGTAGTAGGGTTAAGTTAACACAAGAAGGCAACACTTAACCAAAGTAACATGACACGTAGGTGGGTTAAGTTAACTTGAATTGATTGATGACACTTAACCAATACAACAAGATGAATGTGTGGGGTTAAGTTAACAAGAAACACTTGACCAATATAACTTGATGAACGAATGGGGTTAAGTTAATAGGAAACATTTAACAGATCCAACATGATAAGTAAGGAGGGACAAGTTAATAAGAAATGCTTAACCAACATGACATGATGAATGAGTGGGTTAAGTTAACATGAGCGGACAACACTTAACTAATATGGCGTAATGTGCGGGAGGGTTAAGTACATATCGGGTTGGTGGGTAATATTAGTAAATATAGGCCCACGAAACTTAACCATTAAATAAACATGCTTGAATCAGTGGAAGGGTTAAGTACATATCGGGTTGGTGGGTAATATTAGTAAATATAGGCCCACAAAACTTAACCATTAAATAAACATGCTTGAATCAGTGGAAGGGTTAAGTACATATCGGGTTGGTGGGTAATATTAGTAATGTAGGCCCACAAAACTTAACTATTAAATAAACATGCTTAAATCGATGGGAGGGTTAAGTACATCTCGTGTAGGTGGGTAATATTAGTACATATAGGCCCACAAAACTTAACCGTTTATTAAAAATGCTTGAATCGATGGGAGGGTAAGTACATATCGGGTTGGTGGGTAATATTAGTAAATATAGGCCCACAAACTTAACCAATAGGAAACCCTAGTAACGGGGAACAATTTCAGCAGTAACCCACATGGATGTATCACGATACCCTGAACTAGGCAGGGTAGGGCACGATTACTAGGCTGATTATAAGCAGTCAAAGAAGCGGCAAGGGGTATGTCAGTGTAGGTTCCAACGGTTTACGGGCGTGCATGTACTCCGGAGTAGGAAAAAGCAGGCACTAGGTACTAGTAGTTATACACTGTTGCATCTTGAATCATGTCGGGTCGCTATCATAAGGATTGATACACCTTATGGTGGGACCAGCACTGGGTATCTACATGCAAGAGAGGGCCGATTGACACAGACAAATGGAACATGAATACAAGTAGGGAGCCGATCGATAAGGTAGGAAGGGTACATCTAACATGTTCATGACCATTAGGCTGATTGAGGTGGAATCCTCACGATAGATGTACACCTGAAGGCTACCACAATTACGGGGGTTGGGATCACGATTATCATTTTATACAGATTACTAGTTGGGACACTAGTTAGGTGGTGCAGAGATAAATATAGTAATCAGATTAACAGAGTAGTAGCGAAGCAGAGAAAAAGTAGAAGCGCATTCAGTTCACCTTGCACTTATCTTGTCTTTAGTTACCTTGTTTTTATGGTATTGTCCTATTTTCGGTTTATTCATGTCATGTTCCTTAATCTTGTTTGCATGCTGAAAGATCACTGGACTTACCAGACTTATGTCTGACCTAGTTTGTTTTTTGCCACTTTTCTTCCGTTCCCTCCTCCCCCCAGGTAGTCAGGAGGGAACAGCTCAGCCTAACTTGAACCTCTTCTCTTTCCAAGCTTGAAGATTAGTTGGTGTATCACTTTGGACTCTCTCTCTTCCACTACTATGGTTGGTTCATGCTTTATCAGGGAATATCATTGTTTTTATGCTTCTTTAATTCTTGGAAGTTTTTAAATCAAGACAGAAGTTCTATGTATTAAATTTAAGTATGATTGAGGAAATTGTTGTAAAAGCTTAACTGAATTAAGTTGTTTATAAAATGACTTTATTTTCCGCTGCTATATTTGTCTATCTTGTAATTTATCTGCATCTTTTACCTATATTGCTCCACTGAAGTTAAGGAATTCCATCTGTGAGTGACCTTAACGGAGGTGGGGTGTTTCACTTGCTATCAGAGCTGAACGTTACCGGATCAGATAAAAGATTTGAAAAATTATTTTCAAAATGGTTTTAAAAGAAGCATTTTCAAAAGAAAAGTTTTGTTTTAAAGGCGTATTCCCCAAAGCCATATGCACTATCTTTTGATCCTCTGTTTGAATCCTTGTTTCCTTCTTTCCTGAGTCTCCGGGGCTCCTGGATTTCTGGGAGGTAACCTCATCGCGGCATGGTTCCGTAGGCTCGACGAGACTACGACACTTGTCAAAGGGCAAATAAGTGCCCAACTTCCATCTATAGCCGTAGTAGTTTCACCTTCGGCTAATTATCTTTCGAGCTTTGTAGGATTCTCCATGCGATGGAGGCAGCTTTCGAGAGACATGTCAACAAGTTACACAAGGATGGCAAAGATGAGAATGGGGGAGTTTGGCTAAGGAGCACAACACAAGGATGAAGAACTCATGGATATGGACTTGGTTCACAAAGGAGGGGAGAAAAGAAAAGTAAAACCTAAAACAAGAGGAATTATCTTTATTTTGGTATAACGGGTCGTATAATTAAGGGCAAGGGCAAGAAAAAAAGACAGGATTTTCCGTAAGGCAAGTGTATGCTCTCACCACCAGCATACCTGAGAGTTGGGTAGTAAGGTTTCTGTTGAAAAGTTTAGTTTTTCTTCTTGATTATCCTGCTAGTACTCTTTTTGATTTTTGCGCTTCGCATTCGTTTATATCTGCTTCCATAGTTGAGTCTCTGCACCCTAGATCTTGTATAGTAGAGGATCCCATTATTGTCTCAAGTTCAATTTGTGGTTCGGCTCATTTATCTTTGGTTTGTAAGGATTTGAGATACTTATGTTTTTGGTTTCATTGGCTATGGGTTGATTCTAGGCATGGATTGATTAGCTAGTAATTGTGAAAGGAGGGTAGTTAGACTTTCCATTTGCCTCGGGAATACCCTCGAAATTTCGTGCGATCCTAAGGGATCAATTTGTCTTAGCTACCTAGAATCACTTTATGTATTTAACGATGATTTTCTATCTGTTAGAGTAGTCCATGAGTACGCAGATGTTTTTTTGATTAAGGTTAGGATTTTTCCCCCTAAAAACTCGAGATAGACTTCCACATATATCTAGTTGACAATGCAAAGCCAGTTATGCGAACAATGATAGTTTTGGAGAAGGATTGGCAAGGATAGCCAGAGTTGGTTAAGTGCTCAATTATTTGGTTGTTTTACTAGTATCATCTCACATAAATCGTCCAAATTCGGAGGAGGTATTCCTCGGGTGCTTGTCTGATATTGGTTTAGGCCTTTGGGGCTTGTACTTGAGGGATGCCAAGTTCGACTAGGATGGTTTGCGTGAGAGATATCGACCCTTTGATTTGTGACATGAGGGATAAGCTAAATAGAAGAGAGACCTTTAATCATCTTAGTATATACACTTGGTATAATGGTTAACTTCTGTTCATCTTGGAAAGATAGTTCGACAACATTGGATACCCTCTAGCATAGTAAATGATCGAGGTCCTATCTTTACTAGTGGGTTTTGGAAATGGAGGTCCAGAAGCTTCACAATCGTGAAGTTAAATTAGTTAAGGTACAGTGGAGTGAAGCTCAAAGAAGATGCGACTTAGAAGACTGAAGACTAGACACGCGCATCATACCCTTTTTGAGGGTATATCCATGATTCCTCCTTTTTCTGTAATATTTATTTGCATGCTAGTCTTTATCTTTTAAGTGTATCCTCTCGGTCCTATCCTCGATCCTTAGGTAGAAGCCAATGGATGAAAACATGTGTTTGAGACATGTTATGATTGATGGTTGCAAGTGTTTGCTAGTGGTTGCTCGTGGATGCATATACACACATTTGGCACTAGATCGGCTCAGTCAATTTCTTATTGCATATGCATATGAATGTATTTGTATATGGATTGAAACTTGATGCGTTATCATATGGATGTCACATATGGATGAGTGAATATGCACACATATAGTATTTACATGATTAGGGATATTTGTATACATATTGGACGCATGACACTCTCATGATTCGCATTAAGGAGGTCAACTGGATCAGTAGACCGCCTGATTTTGCTCTAGATAAGAGACATATACACACTCTCTGCATATGTTCATTTGGCATTAGAAGTCTTTTAATGACAATGGATGCTTGTGGATGATGGATGAGTAGATGGATGATTGGATGTTAGGATGCATTCTTCTTAACTTGAAGATTTCGGAGACGAAATCCTTTAAGGAGGGGAGAATGTAACACCCCGAATTTTCTGAGAATATTAAAATTAACAAATTCAAGAACACTTAATTTGTAGAAGAATAACTAAGTGAAATGGTTTGCGCTATTACGTTCGCCTCAAAATTTTGGTCAAGATAGACATTTGTATTGCATAAAATGGATACCTTATGAAGAAGTTATTAAGCCTTGAAGTTTGTATGCATATGAGAAATACATATATATAAATTAAACAAATAAATATGCAAAAAAGTTCAAAACAGCGAATCGGGAAAGGGAATAACCGAACCGGGCCACTTTTGAGGTCGACCCGAGCCTTGTTGGGTCGACTAGGGGTTGATTCAGGGTGTTTGGCTATCAACCCGTGGGCCGATTCGCTCTAAGGCAGATGTGACATCTGATTGGTTCTCATGGTTCAGAGTTAATCTAATGGTCCTAAAACACTCTCTACAACGATATAAGGACCCTAAACCTAAAACCTAATTCTATTATTCACTCTCATCTACACCTAGCCGCCACTAAAACCAAAATCAAATTAAATCTAATCTAATTCAACTAAGAGAATTCAACGATCTACATCAAAGGCGAGCAATTCAATTTCAGAATACAGATCCCTGAAATCAAGTTTTTCCTTTTGATTGTAAGTGTAGTTATCTTTCAGATGTGAATAAATTATAGGCATGACTTGTAATGAATTGTAAAATAGAATTGTATCAAGTTGTATGTGATGCTGATTCATGTTTATTCATGTCTATTCTATCATATTTGCCTATGAACTATTGTGGTCTATCGAACCTATCATGTTATGTGGAAATTGGTGAGTAAACCTATGATGTTGTATAAGAATTTGGGAATGAAATTATCATATGCAAGTTTGGTGATATTATGATACATACAATTTTTAGGCTAAGTCATGTCGTTTATGCCTAATTGTTTAGAGCCATTATGCATACATGTTTAGATCTACGACCTTATATGTTTAGATCTACAACTTTATATGTTAGATCCATATGCCTTTATGATAGATCTAATTTGCAAGTTCACCACTACATGTCAAGTTTAACTTGTATAGTTTTATGTAAATTTATATGCTTGTGATTCATGTTGCATAGATCAAATTTGCAAGTTCATAGTTAAAAGTATATTGTTCTATGCCAAATCCATGTGACATATGTGTAGTTAGATCCATACTTTTGTATGATGTTGAAATGTTGCAAAGTTCCTCTTTTCCCCTTTTTGTTTTAAAAGTTAAGCTAAAATATTGAGCCTAACATTCTATGTAATTTTGCGAATGTACAACGGTGGTAACGTTGGGGAAAACATGAAATTACATGTAATTGGCATGTTTGACACATAAGGATGATAAGTGGCATGAAAATGGTATAATCTATATACCTAAAATTTTGAACGTGATTTAGAAAGAAAGTGGGCCATTACAATAATTGATTTATAGTTTACATGTAAATATGTAGGATAAACGTGAAAAATTACATGGCATAGATTGGTTCATGAAATGGTATATTTAGTCTACCATTAATTGTGAGCATAATTAAAAGGATAATTATGGCATAAATAAATTGGGAATAATTTACATATGGAATTTGTCATAAATAAGAAATATGTAAATTTAGAAAAGACAAATATGCCTAACCCGAGGTTAGACTGAGTTGTGGTGTAAAACTGCGAGGAACCGACCGGCACATCCAGTGACCACAACAATACCTGTTTAATGTGAGTGGTTGGTGCTTTAATAAAGCTAAGTCAAGATTGGTAGGGTAAAGTCAATTAAGGAAACACTTGACCAATTCAACATGTTAACTAAACTGATGGGTGAGGTTAAGTAAATTTAGAACACTTAACCGTTATAATATGTTAATTATATAAGTGGGTGAGGTTAAGTAAATTTAGAACACTTAACCGTTATAACATGCCTATTAGACAAGTGGTGAGGTTAAGTAAATTTGGAACACTTAAATGTTATAACATGTTAATTAAACAAGTGGGTGAGGTTAAGTAAATTTAGAACACTTAACCTTTATAACACGTTAATTAGACAAGTGGGTGAGGTTAAGTAAATTTAGAAACACTTAACCAATATAACTTGATTTATTGAAAGGTTAAGTTAAAACAAAAGGGTAACACTTAACCAATATAACTTGATTTGTAGTAGGGTTAAGTTAACACAAGAAAGAAACACTTAACCAAAGTAACATGACACGTGGGGTTAAGTTGACAAGAAACACTTGACCAATATAACGTGATGAACGAACGGGGTTAAGTTAATAGGAAACACTTAACCGATCCAACATGATAAGTAAGGAGGGTCAAGTTAATAAGAAATGCTTAACCAACATGACATGATGAATGAGTGGGTTAAGTTAACATGAGTGGACAACACTTAACAAATATGGCGTAATGTGCGGTAGGGTTAAGTACATATCGAGTTGGTGGGTAATATTAGTAAATATAGGCCCACAAAACTTAACCATTAAATAAACATGCTTGAATCAGTGGAAGGGTTAAGTGCATATCGGGTTGGTGGGTAATATTAGTGAATATAGGCCCACAAAACTTAACCATTAAATAAACATGCTTGAATCAGTGGAAGGGATAAGTACATATCAGGTTGGTGGGTAATATTAGTAAATATAGGCCCACAAAACTTAACTATTAAATAAACATGCTTGAATCGATGGGAGGGTTAAGTACATCTCGTGTAGGTGGATAATATTAGTACATATAGGCCCACAAAACTTAACCGTTTATTAAAAATGCTTGAATCGATGGGAGGGTTAAGTACATATCGGGTTGGTGGGTAATATTAGTAAATATAGGCCTACAAACTTAACCAATAGGAAACCCTAGTAACGGGGACCCATTTCAGCAGTAACCCACATGGATGTATCACGATGCCCTGAACTAGGCAGGGTGGGGCACGATAACTGGGCAGATTATAAGTGGTCAAAGCAGCGGCAGGGGGTACGTCAGTGTAGGTTCCGACGGTTTACGGGCGTGCACGTACTCCGGAGTGGGAAAAGGCAGGCACTGGGTACCAGTAGTTATACACTGTGCATCTTGAATCATGTCGGGTAGCTATCATAAGGATTAATACACCTTATGGTGGGACCAGCACTGGGTATCTACATGCAAGAGAGGGCCGATTGACACAGACACATGGAACATGAATACAAGTAGGGAGCCGATCGATAGGGTAGTAAGGGTACATATAACATGTTCATGGAAATTAGGCTGATTGAGGTGGAATCCTCACGATAGATGTACAACTGAAGGCTACCACAATTACGGGGGTTGGGATCACGATTATCATTTTATACAGATTACTAGTTAGGACACTAGTTAGGTGGTGCAGAGATAAATATAGAAATCAGATTAACAAAGTAGTAGCAAAGCAGAGAAGAAGTAGATGCGCATTTAGTTCACCTTGCACTTATCTTGTCTTTAGTTACCTTGTTTTTATGGTATTGCCCTATTTTCGGTTTATTCGTGTCATTATTCTTTATCTTGTTTGCATGCTGAAAGATCATTGGACTTACCAGACTTATGTCTGACCTAGTTTGTTTTTCGCATCTTTTCTTCCGTCCCCCCCAAGGTAGTCAGGGAGGGAATAGCTCAGCCTAACTTGGACCTCTTCTCTTTCCAAGCTTGAAGATTAGTTGGTGTATCACTTTGGACTCTCTATCTCTTCCACTGCTATGGCTGGTTCATGCTTTATCGGGGAATATCATTGTTTTTATGCTTCTTTTATTCTTGGAAGTTTTTAAATCAAGACAGAAGTTCTATGCATTACATTTAAGTATGATTGAGGAAATTGTTGTAAAAGCTTGACTGAATTAAGTTGTTTATAAAATGACTTTATTTTCCGCTGCTTTATTTGTCTGTCTTGTAATTTATCTGCATCTTTTACCTATCATGCTCCACCGAAGTTAAGGCATTCCCTCTGTGAGTGACCTTAACGGAGGTGGGGTGTTTCATCTTAATTACACAAAGACATGTTTTTAGAATTTCACGATCGGACCAAATAAATTTTTTTCCCAACCCTTAACTAAGGTACATTAAATTTAAATTTCCTATGAAGTTTGATGAAAATAGACCGAAAAACTTAAAGGAAAAAAAATGTAATTTTCCATTGTGATAGAGCGTGAACTTTCCTTTTGAAGATAACTGTAAGCTTTTAACCACAACGAAATTCAAATTTCCAACCTCTTATTTACATATAACGGTATTTCTGGAACTTCACGATCCCACCGAAATGTTGTGTTTATATTCCAACTATTAAGTAAATTCAATATGGGCTTGAACTTGGCTGGACCAAAACTTAATTCTATTACATTATTAAACTGGACTGTTTAAAAAATAGTTTAGTGGTTTGTATTTTCATTAACCGTTTTATAAATCGTGGAAGTGCTTTAGGCTTTAAATTGACCTGCGCCCACCCTATTGAAATAATGTCAAAATTTGCTTAAAAATATGATTAAAGGGCTCTTGAGAATCATATTTTATAGCACTAAAAAAAGCATCCAAAATAGGGCATGAGTTGTCGAAAAAAAAAGTATGATGGATTGCATGAACTTAGCATACTGAAGAAATAAACTCAAAATGATGTTTAAGCCGGAGGAACTATACCACATAAAGCAAAAATGATCTTACTTATATCGACACAGCGCTTTAAGAGACCAAACTAAACCTTATTTGGCAACGTCTAACCCTCAGCTTTGAAATGTTATAGCTTTTAAAACAAAATAACATTGTGCATGCAATGAACCTGCAACCAAAAGTCAAAATAATTATAAAAAAACTTCTAGACCAACCCACTTTGAACCATAAAGTCATTCAAATTTAAAGAAAAATTATTTATTCGCACTTCGCTTTTTCAAATAATCTATTTTACAATGTATTTCATAATCTTAGCCACCAAATTGTTAGGTTATCTCATCAATTTTGAATGATATGATATAATTAGTGTATGTTTTACGAGTAGTTTTTGAACGCAGACTCTTTTATATTAAAAAATTAAGAAAATTTATAACTTTGCACTAAAAAATTATTATAGAATTTTCTCAATTAATTTTTTGTTAAATGTTCAAAAATAATTTTTTAAAGTTTAATATTTTTATTATAATTGGTTGAAATTTAAAATTATTTGAAATAATTTTACATATAAATCAAAATTAGAAAATAATAATCTAGGCGGTTCTCATGGGCTGTCCGATTGAACCGTTAAAACCTTTAACATTATACTAACATGGGTCGACTCACCTTTCAGTATTCGAGATTATGTTTTGACTTATTTAACCTCAAATTCAAAAGTAAACGTAGTCATCCACAACTATATGAAATATGTAAGAAGTAATTGATCTTGACAAGTAAAGATCACATTGCATATGAAAAGCGATCTGATTTTTCCCTTAAAAGAAACCAATATAGCATTGACTAATTACTATTGACTCGATGTTGTACATATTTTTAAAACCCATAAATTGAAAAATATAAAGTTGAAGAATGTAAACCTTTTCATCATGGATGGGACACAAATTCGTGACATTATTGCATATCAAAAATTTCAACTGAGAAGATGACAAATTTTATTATGAGCAATATTCAAACTCATTAACTTATTTATACAAACATTTCTATAAGTTCATGATCGGACCAATATCATGTGTGTTATTTCGAATTATTAATAAATGTATCTTTATCTTCGTTTTTGCCAAAAATGGACACACACCAACCTATTGGGAAAGCACCAATATCCAATATCCCAACACAACATTGTGACACATAAATAAACATAAAGAATAAAAATTAAATGCAATAAGGATATAAACACAAGATTTATAGGGGTTGGGTTATCTTTGCCGGTGCCCACTTCAAAGGAATTTTTTTAATTTATAATGTAGGCTGATAACAGTTACGATGATTTTATTTTAAGTAATGAAAAAGGAAAGGCTTCGCCAAAAAGTCAGAAGACACATGTAACGATACGGATTTCGCTCGGAATCAATCGATCGCTAAACCGACCGAGATCGTTCGAATCCCGCATACGTTAACTCTGGGAATACAACACATCAGAACAAATAATAGAAGACATTTATAAACATCATAATAATGTTACATCAGAGTACAAAATATATCAGAGTATATCGAAATATAATACAGCGGAAGATTAATTTACAATAAATGTAATACAATCTAGCGGAAACAAATAAACGAACAAAGCGGAAGACTATCAATGCTCTGGACACAGCTTTAAGCTTCAATTCAGAATCCTGCTCAATAAATAAATATCTGCAAAACAAACCACTCGACTGCCCATGTGGAAAATAGGGGCACCCGAGTTTGCAAGGGAAAAGCGAACTACGAGTCAGTCATGGGACTGGTATGAGAACTCAAAACAGTTATTAACTTATTTAATAATAAGGCAAATCACAGGACCACGCCGCTAACGCGGAACGGGTTTACCCCCATGAATGCCAGTATATAAACAACAATCAGTAATAGAGATATGGATCTACTATGCATCAATCAACATGCAATATCCCAGTCTACCCATATAGATTTATCACCACACTTAGATTTTCCAAATCCAATTCAATTTACAGAAATTATTACTTTGGACTTTATTTCCCGATTTCTATTTCAAATCATTTGAAATACATATCTAACTTTTATATCAAAGTAGATTTCACTTCGGGATCTCAAATCAAATCATTTGGAAATATGAATTCCAAAACATAACAATGCATACAAACAAGTATGCAACCAAATATTGGGAATCTTCCCTTAGACCGGGCAGTAAGCGCCCCTCCAACTCGATATATATATATATATATATATATATATATATATATATATGCACCTCCCACGCATGGAGCAGGCTACACTGTTGACCACTCACCCTAACGCACTGGATCCAACCCATACTTTTAGTCGCTCTCGGGTCACCCGAATCTTTAGCCACACACTAAACCATTTTATATCCCGAAGCAGGGAAAATCATTTCACAACACAACAATCATAAGTACTTTCAAACTATAGTACTTCACATCAGCAACTCATGCATATGATCAATCACTAGTAACCACATAACCTTTGAGCTCGTACATCTCAAAGAAGGGTGTTAAGCAAGAGAATAAATTCTCCGCCACCAAACAGATACATCATTAATAACAACTAATTGAATATGTGATGAACCACAATGTAAAACCATAATATAATTCCAAATCATTTCAAAATCATCGGGTTTAGCCCTCGAAATCCTTTCTGTTTTATAAAACATTCTCTGTCCAAAATAGGGAATACTATTCTTTTCAATTAAGAAAAATATCATTTCAAAATCATTCATTAAATTTGAAATGAACACAACTCGCTAAACACCTTATCGTCAAACCGTGAAGTGTTTCACAATGCGTTAGCACACAGATATTTCTACCCAACCCAATGCTAAATATAAAAGCATATTTTACTTATAAACTGGTCGAGCACAATCCAAACAATCAATCAATCACAATCATGAATATCAACAGCCAAGTAAATTTGGTTTAATCACATCACGTGTTTTGGTAAATTCAATTACCATTTATCCATTCACAATCTAATTAAAGATTTATTCAAACTCCAATTGGTTTTAATCCCAAAAATCATTTCTTATTGATTGTTCAACTTTCTGGAAATTAATCCTGCTTTTACTCGGGTTAAAGAACTAATGTCATTTAAACACAATTCACGACAAACCCAAAATCCAATTTTAATTCAATTCCAATTAAATATTAATTAATTGAAAAAACTTCACTAAATCTTAATTAAAGATTTATTCTTTTCTCAACTGGGTTTAAGAACAGTGTTAATGAAGACACCATTCACGACAAACCCAAAATCCAATTCAATATTAAATACAAGGCTCTAAATAGAAATTATATCGGCTTATATTCAATATCAAATCATGAGATCAACAAATATCGTATTGGGAATAACGATATATATATCTTCCAATTTCCTCCACAATATCCATATAATTATGGAATCCAATATCAAAATATTTCGAAGATAATTTCGATTCAAATCCATTCCAATCCATATATTGGAAATTCTGGTTATTTTTAAAACCATTTCAAATCCAATTTATTTATTTAAAAATATTGTATTATAATTCTAGTTCATAACTAGTTCATTTTGATAAAAGTATATTTTTATCTTCACAAATGTGGAATTATTCATCCAAAATCTTTCCATGTCATTTATTATGATTTTACAAAAAATATTAATATTTTTAATAATTTTATCAAGGCCCGTACAGTCGATTTCCATAAACGGTCATCGAATTACATTTACAGTGACCTTTTCCAAATTTGATTTGGACATAATTCCAAATCCAACCGTTAGATTTCAAATCTCTTATATTCTTGAAAGCTCTTTACGATATGAACCCAATGGTTCCGGTTTTAGGAGAATCCGACGGTCGAATCTCCCGTAATGTCAACTTGAAGCCAATGGTCGAAATTCACGAATTGCCGCGGCATGGCGCGTTTTATTCAGGCCATATAATATATATATATTTTTTGTCGATTTCCATTTAAAAAGTATTTTATAAATCGTTTTAAATTCGTTTCAAAAACGATTTCCACTTCCATTTCAATTTTAAATCAAAATTGAATATTCCATTACATGACAATTTAAAAAGTGCATGTATATGTAAAAAATAATATTTTTAACAAATTAATATTTATTTCATTCACACTTCATATATATACTAATTCATTTCATATATATATATATATTATATTCATTTCATATATATTTTTCATTATATATATAAATTATTCGTTTCATATATATATTATTCACATTTCATATATATTTAATTTTCATTTCAAATATATATTATTCACATTTCATATATATTTTATTTTCATTTCAAATATATATTATTCCCATTTCATATATATTTTATTTTCATTTCAAATATATATAATACCCATTTCATATATATTTTATTTTCATTTCAAATATATATAATTCACCTTTCATATATATTCTATTCTCATTTCAAATATATATTATTCACATTTCATATATATTTTATTTTCATTTCAAATATATATGATTCGCATTTCATATATATTTTATTTTCATTTCAAATATATATTATTCACATTTCATATATATTTTATTTTCATTTTAAATATATATAATTCAAATTTCATATATATTTAATTTTCATTTCCTACATATAATTTTCATCGTATATACATATTATTTTCATCGTATGTGCATATTATTTCCATTGCATATATATATATATATATAATTTTCATCGCATATATATATATATATATATAATTTTCATCGCATATATATATATATATATATATATAATTTTCATCGCATATATATATAATTTTCATCGTGTATATATATATTTTTCATCGTGTGTATATATATATATATATATTTGTACATCACAATCACAATCACACCACAATCAAATAAATTGTCCATGGTCTATGGATGACAGGGAGCAGTTCATATATGCAGTTATAGAACAAATTAAATAATTGTACGAAAAAAATATAGTGAGAAGTTCTCACATTGATCAGATAGAAAATCATTTGATAACGAATGTTTTTAATTGAACTAAACTGCGCATTTAATTCAATCAAAATTTCCAGTTGCTCCTGTTTTTGTTCCAGTCAGTTGTTGTATATCTCGAATTTACGGTTCCAACGGACCTAAAATCATCAAATTCCGTTTTGATTTGAACGAGATATGATAGTTTTAAACTTAATTACATTAATAAATTAATTAAATAAATAATTAAAATTAATTACACTGTTTAAATTCTCTTCCTCTTAACCCTCCAACTCGTTGTTCTCCTTCAGGAAGAAAACCACCCTTGCTCAAAATAGAAACCCACCTCCATGCATCACCTCGGCCACCTGAACTCCGATCAACCCTAACCACCATGTTGCCCTTCACCTTGCCTAACCGCTCCCCCATCCCCTTCGAGTTCGATCCCCTCTTCCTCCTGCGAAACCCATCAAAACGCAGTTCCTTTGAGCGCCATTCCCGGCCTCTGCGTCGATTGAAAATAGATCACCACCGTTGAGAACCCAGATTGTGCTCCCCTCTTCCATTCTGTCTTTGAAAATTTTGGGAATTGATTTATGAATAAGGAGAAAAGGAGGGATTAAATTTCAAAAATCTTGGCTGTTCGAATCGGCTGTAGCGGCTGAAGACTTGTTTGACCACGGGAGGATTTCTTTAGGGCTTTGACCTTTTAGTTAGGGTTATGTAACTATATTTTAATAATATTTTATTTTGATTTTACTTGTTTAACATTTGAACTCCAAACAAACTCCAACGACTGTCGCCCCTAGCCAAATACCCCCATTCCGGACCCAACATGATATGTTTCGTAAGCCAATTCGACCGTTTCAATCAGTTTTTATCAAAATTAAAATATAAATCAATATATATTAAATTTAAATGTACGTTTTAATTTACTGCGGCCACATACTGACTCCGAAAATTCCAGAAAAATAAATCTAGCTATGTTTTGACGATATGGTCCTAACAAAACTAATTTCGTTGAATTTGGAGACTATTTGAAAAACGGTCATTTTCCAGTCGATTAAATTCAAACTGAATTGACCAAGCACGTTTAAATTTACCACGCTCACATATTGATTGTAAAAATTATGAAAATTGGAATCAAGCAATAATTTGACAACCCGAATCCAACAAAAGTGGTCTCTCCAAAAATGGAGGTCGTTTGCAAAATCGCTATTCTTAAGGGCTATATATTATATAAATTCCATAGCGACCATTCTGAATTTTCAACTAGACATAACTTTTTATTCCCGTCATGAAATTTGGATTTTTCACATCCGTTGGAAAGATATTTTCAAATAGATTCAAATATTTCTGGTTTCACTAAAATTCAGTTTATTTTGAATCCTGTACATTCATTTGAAATTTGAAATCGAATTTTCAATCTACCACGTCATTTCTGATTCCTTTCATAATTTAAATAAATATTTATATTCTAACTTGGATTTAAATAAATTTATACGTTTTAATTCTATTCAAAATAAATTTCTAGTCGTTATTATTTAAAATAAATCATTTTAATATTCAAAATTCATTAAAACTGCCAAAAAAATTTAAATTGGTTCTGATTTTCTGGGTTGTTACAATCTCCCCCACTTAAAAATCTTTTCATTCGGGAAAAGGAATGGAGCTAAAAGTTGTTTAATTAATCAACTCAACTTCCATTTTGGCTTTCATTCTTCAACTTTTCAGTGTCTAAGAATTTTCAAATTCTTCAAAAATTTGGCTAACACCCTAAATTTTTGAAAAATTTCACCATAACCTCCTTTGTACGGGGAGACATTTAAAATCGCAACTAGCTATGCAGGTCCCTCGTCATCCAAAAAAAGAAAGAAAAATCCAAACGGCTAGCCAATCGGCTTATAAAATCATCTAAACCCAATAAATTAGTAAACATATAACTATTTGTCGGGCATACAATTTTATTCCTCTTCACTAGCCTCCTTGCTATGACCTGTTCACACATATATATGTACATGCATGCAGTTCCAATCAGTTTCAATTCTAGTTCCAATTTTGATTCAATTTGACTAAATTCACCTTACATTATCATATTGGTTTGAATAATTTAATTAATTAACTAATAATCAAACAACACAACCAGCAATCAATTTGTTGATTAACTTTTCAAATATATATAACTTTTATATATTCAAAAATCATATTTTTGAAACTAGATTATATATATAATCACAAATACGTTAATTATAAAATTGTCACTCTCAACTCATTCTAAGGCATTTCTAACCCCATCTCTAATGAGTCACTCATTCTAGAATGCTACCGATACTATCTCTAATGAGTTTTCTTTCATAGGATATTACTAATCCAACCTCTGATGAGTCTTTTATTCTGTTCTAACGAATTGCACACCAAAGATTTGAGTTAACCAAAGCTCTAGTACTAGCCGTAACGATAAAGATTTCGCTCGGAATCAATCGACTGCTAAACCGACCGAGACCGTTCGAATCCCGCATACGTTAACTATGTGCATACAACACATCAGAACAAATAACAGAAGACTTTTATAAACATCATAATAATGTTACATCAGAGTACAGAATATATCAGAGCAAATCGAAATATAATATAGCGAAATATTAATTTACAATAAATGTAACACAATGCAGCGAAAACAAATAAACAAACACAGCGGAAAACTATCAATGCTCTGGACACAGCTTTAAGCTTCAATCCAGAATCCTACTCAATAAATAAATATCTGCAAAACAAACCACTCGACTGCTCGGGTGGAAAATAGGGACACCCGAGTTTGCAGGGGAAAAGAAAACTACGAGTTAGTCATGGGACTGATATAAGAACTCAAAACAATTATTAACTTATTTAATAATAAGGCAAATTACAGGACCACGCCGCTAACGTGGAAAGGGTTTATCCCCATGAATGCCATTTTATAAACAACAATCAGTAATAGCCATACGGATTTACTATGCATCAATCAACATGCAACAACCCAATCCACCCAATTAGATTTATCACCACATTTAGATTTTCCAAATCCAATTCAATTTACAGAAATTATTCCTTTAGACTTTATTTCTCGATTTCTATTTCAAATCATTTGAAATACATATCTAACTTTTATATCAAAGTAGATTTCACTTCGGGATCTCAAATCAAATCGTTTGGAAATATGAATTCCAAAACATAACAATGCATACAAACAAGTATGCAACCAAATATGGGGAATCTTCCCTTAGACCGGGAAGTAAGCGCCCCTCCAACTATATATACATATATGTGTGTGTGTGTGTGTGTGTGCGCGCGCACCTCCCACGCATGGAGCAGGCTACACTGCTGACCAATCACCCTAGGTCACTGGATCCAGCCCATACTTTTAGTCGCTCTTGGGTCACCCGAATCTTTAGCCACACACTAAACCATTTTATATCTCGAAGCAGGGAAAATCATTTCACAACACAATAATCACAAGTACTTTCAAACTATAGTGCTTCACATCAGCAATTCACACATATGATCAGTGACTATTAATCACATAACTTTTGAGCTCGTACGTCTCAAAGAAGGGTGTTAAGCAAGAGAATAAATTCTCCGCCACCAAACAGATACATCATCAATAGCAACTAATTGAATATGCGATGAACCATAATGTAAAACCATAATACAATTCCAAATCATTTCGAAATCATCAGGTTTATCCCTCGAAATCCTTTCTGTTTTATAACATTTTTATAAAACATTCTCTGTCCGAAATCGGGAATACTGTTCTTTTCACTTAAGAAAAATATCATTTCAAAATCATTCATTAAATTTGAAATGAACACAACTCGCTAAACACCTTATCATCAAATCGTGAAGTGTTTCACAAGGCGTTAGCACACATATATTTCTACCCAACCCAGTGCTAAATATAAAAGCATATTTTGCTTATAAACTGGTCGAGCACAATCCAAACAATCAATCAATCGCAATCATGGATATCAACAACCAAGTAAATTTGGTTTAATCACATCACGTGTTTTGGAAAATTCAATTACAATTTATTCATTAACAATCTAATTAAAGATTTATTCAAACTCCAATTGGTTTTAATCCCAAAAATCATTTCTTATTGATTGTTCAACTTTCTGGAAATTAATCCTGCTTTTACTCGGGTTAAAGAACTAATGTCATTTAAACACCGTTCACGACAAACCCAAAATCCAATTTCAATTAAATTACAATTAAATATTAATTAATTGGAAAAACTTCACTAAATCTTAATTAAAGATTTATTCTTTTCTCAACTGGGTTTAAGAACAGTGTTAATGAAGACACCATTCATGACAAACCCAAAATCCAATTCAATATTAAATACAAGGCTTTGAATAGAAATTATATAGGCTTATATTCAATATCAAATCCTGAGATCAACAAATATCGTATTGGGAATAACGATACATATAGCTTCCAAATTCCTCCATAATATACGTATAATCACCGAATCTAGTATCGAAATATTCCGAAGATAATTTCGATTCAAATCCATTCCAATCCATATATTGGAAATTCTGGTTATTTTTAAAACCGTTTCAAATCCAATTTATTTATTTAAAAATATTGGATTATAATTCTAGTTCATAACTAGTTCATTTTGATAAAAATATATTTTTATCTTCACTAATGTGGAATTATTCATCCAAATTCTTTCCATATCATTTATTATGATTTTACACAAATTATTAATATTTTTAATAATTTTATCAAGGCCCGTACAGTCGATTTCCAAAAAACGGTCATCGAACTGCATTTACAACGACCTTTTCAAAATTTGATTTGGACATAGTTCCAAATCCAACCATTAGATTTCAAATCTCTTATATTCATTGGAAAGCTCTTTTCGATACGAACCCAATGGTCGCAGTTTTAGGAGAATCCGACGGTCGGATCTCCCGTAATGTCAATTCGAAGTCAATGGTCGAAATTCGCGAACTACCGCGGCGTGGCACGTTCTATTCAGACCATATAATATATATATATATATATATATATATATATTTCGTCGATTTCCATTTAAAAAGTATTTTATAAATTGTTTTAAATTCGTCAAAAACGATTTCAACTTCCATTTCAATTTTAAATTAAAATTGAATATTCCATTACATGACAATTTTATACTGTGCATGTATATGTTAAAAATAATATTTTTAACCAATTAATATTTATTTTCATTCACACTTCATAAATATATTGTTCACATTTCATATATATGTTATATTCATTTCATATATATATATAATATTCATTTCATATATATATATATTATTCATTTCATATATATATATATATATATTTCATTTCATATATACATTATTCGTTTTATATATATATTATTCACATTTCATATATACTTAATTTTCATTTCAAATATATATTAGTCACATTTCATATATATTTTATTTTTATTTCAAATATATATTTTTCCCATTTCATATATATTTTATTTTCATTTCAAATATATATAACTCACTTTTCATATATATTTTATTTTTGTTTCAAATATATATTATTCACATTTCATATATATTTTATTTTCATTTCAAATATATATTATTCACATTTCACATATATTTTATTTTCATTTCAATTATATATAATTCACATTTCATATATATTTTATTTTCATTTCAAATATATATTATTCACAATTCATATATATTTTATTTTCATTTCAAATATATATAATCCACATTTCATATATATTTTATTTTCATTTCCTGCATATCATTTTCATCGTATATACATATTATTTTCATCGTATATACATATTATTTTCATCGCATATATATAATTTTCATCGCATATATATATATATAATTTTCATCGCATATATATAATTTTCATCGTGTATATATATAATTTTCATCGTATATATATATATTTGTACATCACAATTACAATCACAACACAATCAAATAAATTGTCCATAGTCTGTGGACGACAGGGAGTAGTTCATATATGCAGTTATAGAATAAACTAAATAACTGTACAAAAAAATACAGTGAGAAGTTCTCACATTGATCGGATAGAAAATCATTTGATAACGACTTTTTTTAATTGATTTAAACTACGTGATTAATTCAATCAAAATTTCCAACTGCTCATGTTTTTGTTCCAATCAGTTCTATGTTGTTGATCTCGAATTTACGGTTCCAACGGACCTGAAATCATTGAAATCCGTTTTGATTTGAACGAGATATGATAGTTTTAAACTTAATTACATTAATAAATTAATTAAATATATAATTAAAATTAATTACACTATTTAAATTCTCTTCCTCTTAACCCTCCAACCCGTCGTTCTCCTTCAGGAAGAAAACTGCCCTTGCTCAAAATAGAAACCCACCTCCATGCATCACCTCGGCCACCTGAACTCCAATCAACCCTAACCACCATATTGCCCTTCACCTCGCTTACCCGCTCCCCCATCCCCTTCGAGTTCGATCCGCTCTTCCACTTGCGAAACCCATCAAAATGCAGTGCCTTTGAGCGCCATTCCTGGCCTCCACGTCGATTGAAAATAGATCACCGCCGTTGAGATCCCAGATCGTGCTCCCCTCTTTCATTCTGTCTTTGAAAATTTTGTGAATTGATTTATGAATAAGGAGAAAAGGAGGGATTAAATTTCGAAAATCTCGGCTGTTCGAATCGGCTATAGCGGCTGAAGACTTGTTTGACCATGGGAGGATTTCTTTAGGACTTTGACCTTATAGTTAGGGTTATATAACTATATCTTAATGATATTTTATTTTGATTTTACTTGTTTAACCTTTGAACTCCAAACAAACTCCAACGATTGTCGCCCCTAGCCAAATACCCCTATTCCGGACACATTGGGATATGTTTTGTAAGCCAATTCGACGGTTTCAATCAGTTTTATCAAAATTAAAATATAAATCAATATATATTAAATTTGGATGTACATTTTAATTTACCGGGGCCACATACTGACTCCGAAAATTCCAGAAAAATAAATCTAGTTATGTTTCGATGATACTGTCCTAACAAAACTAATTTTGTCGGATTTGAAGACCGTTTGAAAAATGGTCATTTTTCAGTCGATTAAATTCAAACTGATTTGACCAAACACGTTTAAATTTGTCACGCGCACATATTGATTCCAAAAATTATGAAAATTGGAATCAAGCAATAATTTGACATCCCAAATACAACAAAAGTGGTCTTGCCAAAAACGGAGGTCGTTTGCAAAATCGCAATTTTAAAGGGATATATATTATATAAATTCCATAACGACCATTCTGAATTTTCAACTGGACATAACTTTTTATTCCCTTTATGAAATCTGGATTTTTCACATCCTTGGAAAGATATTTTCAAACAGATTCAAATATTTCTAGTTTCACTAAAATCCGGTTTATTTTGAATCCTGTACATTCATTTAAAATATTGAAATCGAATTTTCAAACTACCGCACCATTTTCAATTCCTTTCATAATTAAAATAAATATTTATATTCTAACTTTGATTTAAATAATTTTATACATTTTAATTCTATTCAAAATAAATATCTAGTCATTATTATTTAAGATAAATCATTTTAAATATTCAAAATTCATTAAAATTGCCAAAATAAAAAATTTAAATTGGTTCCGATTTTCCGGGTTGTTACAACACACTTCCTTATGAAAATGTGTTTTACTTATAGTTGAAGAGCTCGTCGGATTTGGTTGAAATTTGCCCAGAAGATTGAAGGGTCGATTCGAGCATCTCTACAAAAAGTGGGATAGATCGCAACCCATTATTAAGGGATCGATACCGACCGATGTACAATAGGTTTGGCACCATTCGACATTTTGTCAAATTGTGGGATGTGATCCATAATGTGGGTCCCCTATAGTCTAAAGGTTAGGTCACCATGCATGGTTGGAGGGGTCCATTAGGTGGAGAGTTAAGAATTTGAGTGATATTAGTTGAGGTGTTCGCTAGTGCCAAAGGATGTATATCGATCCAATGCCTATGCAAAGTCCAAATTGATACTCAACTAATTTCTAAGTGTTCCGTGAGTGAGACTGCTTGATTACAGTTTCATATACTTATATGTACTTGTGTTCTAGGCCAATCAGTCACCTCTCTAAGATTCCATCCCCAATGATGGAGAAGTCTACCTATCCAAATCTGATTTGTATCAGCCTTGCAAGAAGATGGGTTATCACTTACCTCCCAAAGCATGCCCGACAAATGAAAGATGTGCTTTGTATAATTCATTTCAATGTTTATTTGTAAATGAATATCCAAGCTTTGATCTCTCTGGATCATTAGCGAAATCCTACGACTATGTCGAGCTGATATTAAGTTTTGTGATCTCTCTAGATCATAATAAAAATTCGAGCTCTCTTGGACGTATATTCGATTCCAATATCTCTTTAGATCGATATTCGAAAACATGGCCTCTCTAAGTCGACCGGTGGTCTCCATAAACAAAAAAATGTGCTTATGACCTCTCTATGTTAATCCATGGTCTCGCTGGACCTTTGCAAAGGATAACTCATGCTTTGATTATGAAGAGGTCGATCCTTTTGCTCACCAACGAAGTTGCATCCCCCTTGCTTTTCGATCCCAACACTTGAATGGGACAAAATGTGATGTTCATGGCCCTCCTAAGTCAATAACAGTCTATCCGTACTCTTGATAAGTACAATCAAACTTTGCAATGATTGAGCTAATTATGTCATTGTCTAACGGACTGACTTACTCCTTGCATTTGGTCCTGACACTCTAGAGGAAAAAAAAATCAATGCTCATGGCCCTTCCGGGCTCATAATAGTTTCTCCGGACTCTTGTTAAATATAATCCATACTTTGTGATAAGGTTATCTAATCTTCTAGATCTTCAACGAAGTGACTTACTCCCTGAACTTTCCACATAATAATTTAATGGGACCAATTACGATGTCATGATTTATATAAAGTGATAACAGTCTTCATGAACTCTTACAAACATATTCTATTATTGACGATCACTAACAAGTCATTCCTGTGACTCTTCAACGAAGTGACTTACCTCTTTCTTTGAATTTCACTCTCAAACCAAGGAAATTATCGAGATTTGACAATTCTTTATCCTCGAATTCATTGGTGCAGGACTTTATCCATGAGGCATAAGCCAATCATATTGCTCTCAGGAGAAGTGAACTACATTAATTTTGCAGCCACAATTCCGATTTAGGGAATGCATTAATTCTATAGACTCAATACTCTGATTTGAGACTTTTATTTGGTTCTCCGGCCTTGTCTCTTCGGTAAGGGACTTTAATTAATTCATGAAGTATGAGTCCATCCAATCTCTCTTCACTAAAGAAGACTCGCACCTTATGGTAATCGCTCTGTTTCTTGATTTGAAGTAACTGGGATCTGTTTTATTGATTGGTTAGCGAGCATTTAAATATTTAAATGATTTAATAAGGTCCATAAGAGTCAATAAAATTAGGTGCAGACTCTTCTGTATCGACAATTTAATGCCATCTCAAAACATGCATGGGGATCAAATCTTGATCTCATACATGTATAAGTGACTTAGAAAATTTTATTTTAGGTTTTTTATTGCTTATTAGGTTGATACTATCACGGTAAAGGGATGATGATCCATGCCCATGAGCTTGGCCTGCTTTTATCCTATTTGGATGTTGGTTGACCCTGCTTAGTTGTCATGGTTTTTTTATATATGTACATGGTAGTTAACCACCCTACACATGCTCCTCAATCTCATCCTTATATTATTGGCAGTCATTGGTATCAAATCCATCAAGCTCGTGGAGTGTACAAAAATTTTCGGGAGTCCTTTCCATATCTGTGGGCTCTCTTTACATGTGTTTCTAATATGACAAGCATCACAACGTGTGTGCATATATATACTTTCTGGTTATTCCTTTAAGTCTATACATTAGAAGAACTTCAGTTATCCCCAGTTCTTTTTCTGACCACTGTATCTTTCACTAAGCTTTCCTTTTCCTTTGTGTTTATTTAAATCTCCCATGGACAGTCCTTTAGTGTAAAGGTTGTGGTACACCATCAATACTCATAAAACCTATTAGTGCGCTACACACACCCAATCAATGTAGAAATGTTTCCAAGGGAAAGTAATAAGAGAAAAGAAGGTAAAATGATAGAAGGAAGGAGTAGGAAGGAAAACATTGAACACAACTACAAAACCTAGTGTATATCTCATAGCGCATGAGTAAAACATAATAGACATCATAGATATAAAACAAGCAAGATGACAAAAGTTATATAAACTAGATAATCAAAGAACACCAGCTCATACAGTCACTTAAGTAGAATTTACACAAGTGAAATAAACTCAACTAGTGAACTACCTCTAAAAAATAGGTTGAACACTGTCAAGGCTCCATAGTGTCACATAGTTGAATATACTATAGTGATTTGAGTATAAATATGAGAATTTATTGACTTCTACTGATCCATGTGTGCAACTCTAGATAGTGCTTGCATTTATTACATATCCTACTCACCAGCATAATCGATGAGTACCCAAGATAATAATATAAAACATAAAACTTAGGGTCCAACAACAGTCTAGTGCCACCGATAGAAAAATCTCAATATACTACAAATTTTTTAATAGTAAATGATACATAGGTACGGAGAATCATACATGACTTGTTTCTACATCCATAGAGTTAGCATATAAATGTGCATACTGCTCTATTACATCATCATGAGTGTATCATACATTAGTATACTAAAGAAGTCAAAATGCCTGGATCGATGCTTTCTATATCTACATAAATGCTACCTACATCTAGTGACATCCCTAAGCACGATAAATAACCAAGAAAACTAGCATTCACTTTCAAATTTACTCACTAAGTGCATTGGAAATATAATACATTTGATTCCTCGGGGTCTGTACTAGCTCCAACAAGCCCCCTGATGAGACATCTGGCCGACAACCTACATCAGGTTGAGAATGAGCGTAAATGAATGTCATAAGTCTCCATATGGATAAACGACCTGCATTTTGGTTGAATGTTCGATGTGAATCCTACTAATCTAGCTGACAACAGACACGCAAGCCTCGGCTCATTAGGTAGCCATTTGAACTTATGAGTTAATGATCCCTTCTCGTACGTATCTCTGCTGCAGAGTTCATCCTGGATCTGTCCTCATAACTTCCATCTGAAGTTTGGTAGTAGGAACTAACTAAACAAATAACATATGTCATCAAATCCTGTAACACCCCAAATTTTAGCAAACAATAATTAGATATAAAAGACTAATAAACTAAGCATTAATCAGAGTAATAATCAGAAGTAGGAAACGGTACTAGCACCATTGGATCCATTGTAATTTTTTTGATCAAAATGGAAATTTTGTTTGCTAAAATCGGAGTTAAAATGAGTTAGTTATGGAATATAGAAGAATTCATAAATTAAATAAATAGAATAGGCAGAACCAAAGTTCATTGGGCGACCCAAGCTAACTGGATCAACCTGTGTGTCGACCCAGTATAGCGGGTGGGTCGACCCAGCTATAGAAGGCTGCATGCCTTGGCCTGCACGTAAGCAACGACGTTATTTATTTTACACCTTTAATTTTCAGCTGAGCTGGCATTGTTTTATTGGTTTATGAGATGATGTGGTGATTTCTTATTGGCCCGATGACATGGCTAGACTAGGTCTAATCTTAGATTTGAACGGTAGAGGGCATCTGGTTATCCCACTAAATAGACTTGTAGAGCCTCTATCATTTCCTTACATCCATTCTCTCTTCTTCTTCTTCTTCCCCGGGCATATCCTCAAAATTAGGAAAGGCCACCTAATTAAATTTTTAAGGGGTGAAGCGATGTTCTTAAGTTTTTATATTTATTTTTGTAAACACTTCTGGATGTGGAGGTTCTGCTAGATTTTAAAAGAAGGCCATGAGGGAATCTTTGCTCATCAGATCTGTGAGTTTTTACGTAATTTCTAGACTAGTTATTTAAGTAAGAATGTCTAGATAGTTATGTATTTTTAATTTGCAAGTTTTATGTTTACGTTATTTACAGTATTTATAAGTTTAGTTTTTCTATAAGTTACTGTAGTTTATTTACTATCTATCTCTTTCCGATTGCTTATTGTTTATAAGTAGTTCTCTTTTCAACTTATCCCCGTCTTTGTCGTAGTTTATTTACAGTTATTTTTAAGCATATTTTTATCTGCTTTTATTTATTTTGACTCTAGGCTTTACGCGTAGCCTATACCATTTCCCTTTTTTAGCTTTGAGTTTAGGCCTGAATAGAGCCTAAGCATTTATCGTTAATTATGCGTTAAATTGGAATAACAGTGAAATTGATTAAAACCGGACTTTTGGGCATATTGAACTGATTGAGTATTGTAATATATTTTTTATAAAGTTGGGTTTATAAACTTAACATGTAATACGAGAACATGTAAACCAGAATAAATTGAACTTAATTTGACATTAAGTAATATAGGGATGGGTTGTATAAAAAGACTACGTTAATTAGAAATGTTATTTACAACATATGATATAACATGTTGTTATATTGGGCTTATTAATAAAACTTAAATGTATTAAGTTAAATTCATGAGATTAATAAGTTAAGATAGAGGGGAGTCCGTTCTGACAGTATGAAGCTAAATGGGGAAGAAAAGGGGTTCGTAGATTAGGTCCGTTCATGCAGCACAGGGCTGATTGGGGAAGATAAGAGGCCTAATATTATAATGAAATCCTAGTTATATATTGGGGGCTAAGTCTAGGGGTGACTTGTGTCAAATGAATTTTTGTTTGGGAACCTTATCAACCAACATCTCTTTGTTTTCATGGAGTCTCGCAGTATATAGAGGCTTGGGCATGCTTTCTTAACCAGATACTAAGTGGTCAAAACGAGGTGGCCGGTACAGGCATGTTCCGATGGAAGATGAGCATGCATCATTCCGATTGTGGAAGATAGGTCGGTGTAACGCTTGTGATTATTGGTTGTGTCCTTGTAGTTGATGGGTTCAGAATTGATAACCCTAAATTCCATAGCTATAACAGGTTATTCACATTTGGGTAAAGTAGCCGATCGATGGGTAGAAATTAGGTAAAGCCTAATTTTGTTATTTTGGTGGTTAGTGCATCAAATTTCGGATATGAATGAGAAGCCTGTCTTTATTAGTGTTTATCTTTTCTGCTATTTCACTTATGCTTTTTTCCATTGATTTTAGAACTATTCATTTTTCTAAATGCTTCCTTATCTTATGCTTGTGCTAGAAAGTTCTAGAACTCACCAAATGTATGTCTGACCTAGTTTGTTTTCTCCTTCTCTCTTCTTCCCTTTGGTTCGCAGGGTGGAGAATCTCAATAGTGATTCTTGACTATTTGGCTTAGCTTGGATTCAAACCCTTTCTTTCTTAATGTATTGGTTCAGTTATTGTCTTTTGATCATTGTATTGATTTATGAGTGGGATGATTTTTGTGGTTTGAATTATGACTCTGATATTTTTCCACGAGATAGATGAAGTTTTTATGATGATTACTATCTGGTATTTTGAAATGTAATAAGTGTTATGATTTGATTTTCTTTTTTAATAAATGTTCTAAAATTTTCCGCTGTATTTCATATTTCTATCTTGTGAATTTTAGTCTTTGCGTTGTTACTTTATACTGAAGCACTTCACAAAACTTGGTGCATCCTCATATGGATGACGTTAAGGGATGCGGGGTACCGCATTTGGTATCAGAGCCTAAGGTTACAAGATTAGAGAAAAGCTTTTGAAAAATTGTTTTTAAGAGTAAAGAATTATAAAGAAAAGCTTATTTTTGAAAATATACCCTTAGGTCAATTGCAATATTCCTTTGATTCCTTTTGAATCCTTGTCTCTTTTCTGTCCAACATGTCTGGAGCTCCCAATTTTCTAGAGGGCGTTCCCATTCCGATATGGTTCTGTAGATATGTTGAAGCTATGGTATCTGCTAAGGACAAGGAAATGCCCCACCTCCTACTGTAGCTGCGGTAGTTCCACCTAATCCATCGGTGAATTTCTCTAAGCTCTACAAGGACTTTTCTACTATGGTCGGCAAGCCATTTCTTGGATCGTTGAGATTTTTTCATACTCGTAATTGGTTGAGAGAGACCAATCGTGTGTTTTGATTGTTAGAGCTTGATGACCGAAGGTGGATTTAGTTGGCCGCTTGGCAACTGAAAGGAGAAGCATCGTATTGATGGGAAGTAGCTGAAGTTGAGCATGCCATCGAGACATTGGATGAGTTTAAGAATAAGTTCAAGAAGAAATTTTTATCACAAGATGAGGAAGGGATGCAACTGGAAAACTCTTAAGTCTAAAGCAAGGCAGTATGTTGGTGAAGGAGTATGTGAATAGATTCAATGAGTTGGCAATGTTTATCTTGGATGTAGTTAATACTACACACATGAAGGCTTTAATATTTGCGAGGGGACTGAACCAATCCCTCCAAGGATTGGCAATGACACATATTCTAATGGAACCATGTTTGAAAGGCTGGTACAATTGTCTCTAATGCATGAGGATAAAAGGGTGAATTAGCAGGAGGAAAAGATTGAAGAGGCCAAGCCAAGTAATGGAAAGAAAAAGGGGTAGCCTAAGAAGGGTGCAGTGAAGAAGGGAGATAAACCTGAGAAAGCACAGATCAAGAAGGAAGTTAAGTGTCATGGTTGTGGTATGATGGGATACTTCATCAAAGACCGTAGGAAGACGAAGAAGAGTGCTTGTTTTTGGTGCGGACAGATGGGACATTACAACAAGCAGCCCCCTCAGAAGCAGGGACTAGGGGCAGGATCATCCGAAGCACATATTCATGCGCTTGAGGCAATTCAAACTGGTGGTAGAAGTCAGGACAGAGGTAGGAAGGTCACCGTAGAAGGTTTGATTTCTCTTTTCGACTTTCCCAGTATGACCTTGTTCAATTCTGGTGCTTCTCATTCTTTCATATTCAGTTCGGTTGTTAATAGTCTGCACGTAGCTACTTCCATAGTTTCTGATACAGTAGGAGGTACGGCTCACTTATCTATGATGTGTAGGGGTTTGAGGATTTCTATTCCTGGCGTCAAGTTTAAGTATGATGCATATGTACTGGGTTTTATGGGTTACGGGTATATTCTAGAGATGGATTAGTTGGCCATGTATGGTGCCATTCTTGATTGTGAGAGGAGAGTTGTGAGGATTTTGATGTGCCAAGGTAGGAATCACAAGATTTCTTATGACCCACGAGAGTTAGTAACGCTCAGTTTATTAGATTCCCTAGATGCTTTTGTTGACGATCTCAGCTTGGTGCCAACAGTTAGAGACTTTCTGGACGTATTCGAGGAGGTGAGAAGACTACCTCTCAGGCATGAAATAGATTTTCATATATACTTGGTGGAGAACGTTAAGCCTACCGCGTTACCCGTGCGCCACATGGCTCGGGGAGAGAGGAGGTAGCTTAGTAAGTAGGTGAGTTGTTTGAGAAATGATTTATTAAACCGAGCATTTCTGAGTGGGAAGCACCAGTTATCTTCGTGACTAAGGAAAACGACTCTCTCCGTCTATGTGTGGATTACAGGGATCTAAAAAAAATCACTAATAAGAATAGTCATCCACTCCCATGGATAGATGACTTGTTTGATCAGTTAGTAGGCGCTTTGGTTTTCTCGCAGTTGGATTTAACCATAGGATTTCATCAGCTTAAGGTAGCAGATGACAACATTTACAAGACTGCTTTTAGGACTCCCGACAGATTTTTGAGTGGTTGGTTATGCCTTTTGGGCTAACTAATGCACCGTCGTACTTAGTGGATTTGATGAGCCGGGTGTTTAGGGAGTACTTGAACAAGATTGTAGTGGTGTTCGTTTATGTT
This sequence comes from Allium sativum, assembly GCA_030737875.1. NCBI lineage: Eukaryota > Viridiplantae > Streptophyta > Magnoliopsida > Asparagales > Amaryllidaceae > Allium > Allium sativum. The sequence continues at coordinate 373,481,285 of CM060915.1, forward strand.
ATCTTGGTTTTCTCGAGAAGTGAGGAAGAGAACGTCTTGCATTTAGGAGAGGTATCCCATACTCTCCATGCACTTTAGTTGAAGGCGAAGTTTTCTAAGTGCCATTTCTGGTGGAAGGCAGTAAGGTTCTTATGGCATGTGGTCCCTAATGATGGTATATCGGTGGACCCCGCTAAGGTTGTCGCGGTTCACGATTGGAAAGCCCTCAAGAATGCGATGGAGGTAAGGAGTTTCTTGGGTTTGATGGAAAACTACCAAAATTACATTATGGATTTTGCACGGATCTTATCTCCGCTTATCCGCCCAACGAAGTAGAATCTATTATTTACTTGAGATATAGATTACAAGGATGCATTCTTAATATCGAAGAACGCTCTTACATCAGCTCAAGCTTTGACTTTTCCTAATGGTACAAAGATGTTTACGGTTTATATGGATGCTTGTGGCATGGGTTTAGGTGCGATGTTGATGCATGAGGGTAGGGTTGCCTATTATGGGAGTAGGCAGTTGAAGGTTCATGAGTAGAACTACCCTACCCATGATCTAGATTTGGTGGCGATAGTTTTTGTGTTCAAGTCTTGGAGACACTATTTATTAGATGAGAGGTTCGAGCTTGATGCATATCATAATTCGCTTAAGTACTTATTCTCGCAAAAGGATCTTAACTTGCGACAACAATGTTGGATGGAGTTCCTTGTGTCTTATGACTTTAAGATAGCATATAACCTGGGGGAGGGGAATGCGGTAGCAGACACACTGATTAGGTAGAGAATGACTTTAAGTCCATTATTCGTAGAGTGGCAGAGTTTGGAGTACATCGCATCATTCGATTTCAGACTATCTACGGATTTCACACCCGGATTGGTGGCATCGTTGGAGGTGTGACCTACTCTTTTATAGCGCATTAGATCCAATCAGTGCAAGCATCAACAGTTAGTAGACATCATGGACCGACTCAGTAAAGGAGAAACATCTAGTCACCTTGTTAGCTATTCTGTGGATGCGAAAGGGTGGCTACATTGCGATGGGAGATTGTGCGTTCTTAGAGTTGATGATTTGTTGAGATTGGTTTTGGAGGAGGCTCATCACTCTCGGATGACTATCCATCCAGGCGGTGATAAGATTAACAGAGATCCGAGGGGTTTTTTCATTAGATAGGAATGAAGAAGGATGTGGAAGAGTATGTAGCTTGATGTATGACTTGTCAGCAACTAAAGGCTGAGCAGAGGAAATCTGGTGGACTGCTTTAGTGTGCCACAATGGAAGTGGAAGATCGTCCCGGTGGACTTTATAGTTGGGTTACACAAGTAATTGGGTTATGGTCGACAGGTTGACTAAAAGCGCTCACTTTATCCTAGTTAAGAGTAAGCGGACGGCAACTTGGTTGGCATCTGCGTATCTTAGAGAGATCATCCGACTTCATAGATTACCCTCTATCATTGTTGGTGAACGAGACCCCATCTTCGCGAACGAGTTTTGGAGGAGCCTGCAGGAGGCATTAGGGACACAGCTATGACTTGGTACCTCCTATTACCCTTAGATAGATGGACAGATATAAAGGGTCAATAGGATTCTCGCGGATTTGTTACGGCTGCTCAGGATAGACAGAAGTTGTATGCAGATCAACGGAGGACAAACCTAGAGTTCGAGGTAGGAAAATGGTCTTTGTTAAGGTGTCACCTTTAAGGAATGTTCGATTAGGGTCGGTAGGGAAGTTGGCATCGAGGTTTGTAGGACCATTCCCTATAGTAGAGAGGATTGGTCAGATGGCATATAGGGTTAAACTACTAGAGAGATTTGAGGGAGTGTAATGACCCGGATTCTTATGGGGTAATTTTGAATATTTAATATTTAATTTAAATATTGGTTTGGTAATATAAGTGAATTTTTATATTTATGTTATCGATTTAAATATCGATTTCGATTTAATATCATATATATTAAATTATCAAAATAAGGAATCAGCGAATAACTAAATTCGAAGTGAAAACTGATTTGAAATCTGTTCAGATAATCAATACGAAATTCAGTTGAGTTAGAATAATAATATTAAATTATTATTGAAGAATTTAAATGGTTTGAACTTTAAATTATATCAATTTAAATAAATATCTTCCACAGACGATTGAACTGGACTTCGTGATTGATCCCAGTAGATTCAGAATAGGGGTATTACCCTAGAATGCACAGTTGTTGGGTTCAGAAAGGAGCTAGGTATCACGAAGTAATTTAAATTTAAGGATACCTATTTTTAAAGAGTTTAAAGATAAAGTAAATAAATCTGTTGTATGGACCAGAACAAAAGGGACGGTGCCTCCCTTATCTTCCACAAATCAAACATCACGGTGCCTCCCTTGTCTTCCACAAATCAAAGCACCACTGTGCCTTCTCTCCCTACCACAAACCAAAGGAAACCGTGCTTCCTTTATTTGCCACAAATTAAGATCTGAAACCTCAATATAAATGGCCGCCCCCTTCTTTCTAATTCAGTCTTCTGGAATTCAATTCGCAAACTTCAAATAAAATTAGGGGAATTGAGTTTGAATCATTCGAGCGTGTAATTCATTTCGATTTCAGGCATTCGCCTTTGTTTAAACTCGAACGGATCGAGTTAGCTTCAGCCAAATTTCAAGTAATTGGGATCGTGATATGAAGTGTCGATTCCCAGAGCTCAACGCAGCACTCGCAACTGAATCAAGGTGGAAGAGGGGTGTCGTTCGACAGCCTTGTCGAGTTAGGGTTCATTGGCGCTGACTGTAGGGGGTGTGCGATTACAGATGGCGATGGATTTTTGGAGGATTTGGGGGCTGGTGAACTTCGTAATCACCGCAATCTCTGGAGTTCGACATTCAGGAGGGTCACGATGGTTTTGGATACTACTCGTTCTAGGTAGCGCGATGCATGGTGATGATGAACTATGGTGCGACAGTTGGTTAGTATGAAGTCTGAAAGTATTGTTGTCAAACTGGAGTAAAAGGCTGATGGATTAGTGGCAGTCGCAACAACAATTTCAGTGGTATGGATTGTAGTCCTTTAATGATGATTGTTGGTAGGGGATTGCGGCTGTGAGGAGCAGTTTCCGAGATTGAAGGAGAAGTGCTTGGTGAATTGCCGAGGAGAAACAAGTAATTAAGGTAATTAAATCGAGAAGCCAGTTCCTTAGAATGTAGTTGCGGAAAATACGATTGGATGTTGGATTGGAAATTTTCTAAAATCAATTGGATCAGAATGGATCGAACAATGGAATCTCGGTGAGTAAATTTTCACTCACCTCAATTATAATTATTTTTATATAGTTAAAAATAATTGTTATGCTTGTTTGAATGCTGTCTGATTGTTTTAAAATATATATATATAGTTATTTAGGATTGGTTGACTATTAAATATATATATATATATTGGGTTGATGATTGGTTGGATTCCCGCAGTTTCATTAGCGGATGCCCGCAGTTTCATAGCGGATGATTACCCTATGCGCCCCACGCTATGATAGTGGATGACCTTCTATACCGCGATATCCTGCCTCGAAGCAGGATGGGTATTACTATGTTGACTAACATCTGTGGATGCAGGAAAACAGGTTGGAGGAATCCAACGGGATTCCTCAAAAATATATGATCTGTTTGTTGTTTGTTTGATTTCATATATATTCATATATGATGTGTTAAAAATCAAATGATTGAAAATTGGTTGATTTGATTGTTTAAAATATCCCTGGGGTTGAATATTGATTCATAAATATATCGGAAAGGGTATTTGATATTTAAAAAGGAAATTCTATTTTTATAAATAGGATTTGAATTTTAAATAAGACTATAGAAAATATTAACTTGTTTGAAGGTATATAAAACAAGTAATCGAATTTATAAACTTTGTTTATAAATGAAAATATGGGATTTGAATCGAATTTATAAACTTTGTTTATAAATGAAAATATGGGATTTGAATCGAATTTATAAACTTTGTTTATAAATGAAAATATGGGATTTGAATCGAATTTATAAACTTTGTTTATAAATGAAAATATGGGATTTGAATCGAATTTATAAACTTTGTTTATAAATGAAAATATGGGATTTGAATTGAATTTATAAACTTTGTTTATAAATGGAAAGGTGGGATTTGAATTGAAGTTATAAACGTTGTTTATAAATAATGCCGAGAATTCAAATGGACTTTGAATATAAGGAATTGAAATAGAGATTTGAATAATAGAATTCAAATGGAGTTTAACTATAGAATTTCAATATAGTATTTCAAATGGACTTTGAATATAAGGAATTGAAAATAGATTTGAATATAGAAATTCAAACGGACTTTAAACTATAGATTTGAAAATATAGAAATTCAAACGGACTTTAAACTATGGAATTTGAATATAGAATTCAAATGGAATTTAAACAATAGAATTTGAATAAAGAGAATTCAAATGGGATTTCTATTATAGAATTTGAATAATAGAAGACAATAGAATTTGAATAAAGAGAATTCAAATGGGATTTCTATTATAGAATTTGAATAATAGAAGACAATAGAATTTGATATATAGAAATAGAATAATAGAAGCGAATTGGAGTTTGAATATAGAATTCAAATATTTAAAGGTGAAGTAGACTGAAGAGTTAAGTAACAAGTTTAATTAACAAATTGAGTTAAAACGATTGGTATAGTTAAATAGATTGGACAGGCATAAATATACAGGAGACGGGTATGGAATAAAGTATAGAAGTGAAATAAATAGAATGCCCGACAAAAAGGTACGTATTTAATTTCCATATGAGATTTTATGCGCCGTATCGGCTAGCCGCTTGGCTTTTTCTTTTTCTTTTTGAGATGAGAAGGACCGGGAAAGCTATTTGAAATTTCCCGATGCTCCCGGTACAAAGGAGGTTATGGCGAATTTTTCCGGGAATTTAAGGAGATAGAATATTTTTAAGATAATTTGATAGTTAGAAATTAACATATCAAAATATATAGAAGTCGATAAGGAAACAAACTTAGAAATAGAATAGTATAATTAAAAAGGGAAGTATAAGAATAAAATCTCGTAGGAATAGAAAGAGAAAGTGTATATGTGTTTAAAGGTGAATAATCAGTTGTATGGTATTGATTATTCGAGTAAGTAGTCTTGTCTGTTTTGACGTTAAATGTTATTCAGTCAAGGTCTGAGAGGTAATTATACCCCAACTTGGTTGATTTCATGATATACCGATAAGTAGCAAGATTCAGGCTCGAAGATCAATATGGAATAAGAATTAGTTAAATACTGTATTTGGGTTGTCGTAACGATGTTTTACACAACATCTGTTTTAACCCAAATATGTGCAAAGCTTGGAAATAGAATAATGAACGTTTCCTAAATATAGGAATAAACGAGATTGGAAAAGAGATAAGTAATTGGAATATTTTCCAATTATAAATAACATATATTTTCTAAAGTTTAGAAAATAAAAGAAGGCGATATATGGAAATGTTTTCCAAATAACGTATAAGGCCAATATGGTTATTGAAAATATTTGGTTAACAAATATTGATAAAGAAATAGAGAAGAGATTTAATTAATGGAATATTAATTAAAGGCTCACTGATTTGTTGGATGTTTGGATGAACACTTGTTTTATTCGGTAGTTAAATCATCGACTATTGAAACACTTGTTTTTATTCGATAGTTAAATCACAGACTATCGAAGTTTTGACCATCGTTGTCAATATGGAGAGACTGGTTGGATTATTATCCGAAGAACCACTCCGTATTGGCAGTAGCTTGCGAATCAGATTATATAAAGATAATCGAAGACGGAGTAGAGTGCAAGGACTTTTTCTATTAATAGAAATAGTACCTTCGATTCATCCTGTTCCTGGGTGACTGATATGGATGAATGTCTGACAGAGTATTTTCAGACGATCACGTATATTGATTTCTCCAACCGTACCAAGAGTGGAAGCGGAGAAGGAAACTTCTTTTAGCTAACATGTAATGTACTGTTGAGGACGTCAACCGGTGATTTGATGGATTTGACGATGTGGCATTCGAAGTGAATCTGGTGTGATGATAAAGCGTAGCCTCTAGCCTCATCAACCGGTAAATGACAGAAATCGGGCAAGCAACATGGCTATGTAGGTCGCACCTATTAGGCTGTATAATCACCTGATCTAGAGTTTCATTTACTTCTAAAAATCTATTGTCGATGCTGTCCCATTCGGGAAACGGTTGCTGATCCCAACCGTTGGTGATATACATTCGATACACTCAAGCGAAATGAGTGGTCGGTCATGTGTGGCTGAGTTGCAAGATGTTCTTGTTGAACTCGGTGTATTCTCCTCTAGAGATATACCAGCGGAAGGTGGTTCCATACCTTGTCATAGTTGGAAACCCAATACCCAACACGTGCTTGCGGTTTATGATTTGTATATATATGTGGAACGTGAGATGCAAACGATCCACTAGATTGTTATCTACTTGATTTAGACATTATTATAATATCAAAAGAGTTTTGATATAAGGATAAGTCAAGTGTTTGGATTTTAATAAGGGAAAAACCCGTTCCGTGTTACACGGCGTGGTCTTATGAGATATCATTTAGTTTTCTGAAACTGTTTTAAACTGTTTACTCATACCAGTCCCATGACTGACCCGGAGTTTATTTTGTTTTATTCTACCTAAACTCTTGGGTGCCTAAATTTGTACGGGCAGTCAAGTAGTTCAGGATTTTACAGATCTATCTAAAGGAGCTTGGAGCAGGAGGCTTTAGCATTATCTAGTTATAGTGTTGTTCCGCTATGTTGTAAGTGTTGTACTCTGATAAGTGTATGTTATACAGTTAAGATTTTGTATTTCAAAGATTATGATATATTATATTTTGTTCCACTGCGATGTGAGATTCTGTGTTGTTATTTCTGTTCTTCTTCTATCTCTTTCTTCTAAAAAAAATATGTTTCGTATTTTCGTGATATTTGGGTTGGACATATGATGTATATAGTCAACTCTGATGTTACGGAAATCTGGGTCGTTACAGGGAGTCCATGATGTGTTTTATGTTCCACACTTACGAAAATGTCGACATGATTCCATTATAGTAGTTGAGCCGAGTACCCTAGAGGATATCGAGGTAGAGAGGAAGGCTGTAGTCAGGAGAGTTCCAACTAATATACTAGGATCTGAAGTTAAGAAGCTACGGGATAAAGAAATCAAGCTATTAAGAATTCGATGCGGGGAAGATAGCGACCGGGCGACTTGGAAACCAGGAGATAGGATTCAGACTTCTTTTTCGTTTCTCTTTTAGAGTGCACCCCTTCCTTTCCTAAGCTTTAAATTTGAATTTATTTCTCCTATTGTTTGAATAATAAATCTTAGGTAGAAGTCTGAGGATGGTAGGAAATGGTTTAAAACATGTTAATAGAACATGTTATAGTTGAATGGATTCGCGTGGATGCAAGTGTTTCTAGTAGATGCAGTGGATGCATACACACACACACACTAGGAACTAGTTAGGGATCAGCTGAACTAGGACACTTACATATTGCATATGGATGTGTGCACATTTTAATTTATTTTAAAAATGGATGAAAAATGGTTGCATCATCACTTGAATGTTGCATATAGGTGAATGGTTGTTGCACGCATATAGAATTGTGTATGTATCATTAGGATTCCTTTGCATACATATTGGATGCATGACACAAACTGGAATTGCATTAAGGAGGTCAACTGAATCAGTAGACTGCCTAATTTTCACACTAGCTTAGAGACATAAACACAAAACCTCTATATATGTTCATGAAAAAAATTATAAAATCTAAGGACAATGGACGCCAGTGGTTGATGGTTGAGTAGATGGGTGTAGATAATGGTTGATAACATTCATAACATTCTTTTAGCCTTGGAGATTTCGGGGACGAAATTCTTTAAGGAAGGGAGAATGTAACACCACGAATATCAATAAACAATAATTAGATATGAAAGATTAATAAAATAAACATTAATAAGAATAATAATCAGAAGTAGGCAATAGGACTAGTCCATTGGATCCATTGTAATTTTCTAATCAAAATGGATACTTAGTTTTCTAAAATCAGAGTTAAAATGAGTTAGTCATGGAATATAGAAGAATTTAGAAATTAAATAAATAAAACAGGCAGAACCAACATACACTGGGCAACCCAAGCTAACTAGATTGACCCGTGTGTCGACCCACTATGGCGGGGGGGATGACACAGCGATAGGAGGTTGCATGCTTTGGCCTACATGTAAGCAGCAACGTTATTTATTTTACACTGTTAATTTTTAGTTGAGTTGACATTGTTTTATTAGTTTATGATCTGATGTAGCGCTTTCTTATTGGCCCAGTGATATGGTTGGAACAAGTCTAGTCTTAGGTTTGAACGGTAGAGGGCATCGATGATCCCAATAAATAGACTAGCAGAGCTTCTCTCATTTCCTCACATCCATTCTCTCTTCTTCTTCCCAAGGCTTATACTCAAAATTAGGAAAGGCCACCTATTTAAATTTTTAAGGGGCGAAGAGAAGTTCTTAATTTTATTTTTATAAACACTTCTGCTAGATTTTAGAAGAAGACCACGAGGGAAGCTTTGTTTATCAGATCTGTGAGTTTTTACGTAATTTCTAGACTAGTCATTTACGTAAGAATATTTTGATAGAAATGTAGTTTTAATTTCCTAGTTTTATGTTTACAGTAATTTTAAGTTTAGTATCCTGTAAGTTACTATAGTTTATTTACTATCAATTTCTTTCCAGTTGCTTATTGTTTGTAAGTAATTCTCTTTTCTTCTTATTCCCTTCTTTGTCGTAGTTTATTTACATTTATGTTTATGCCTATTTTTATCTTCTTTTGTTTATTTTGAGTCTAGGACTTACGAGTAGCCTAGACCGTTACCTTTTCTTTTAGCGCCGAGCTTAGGCTTGAAAAGAGCCTTTATAATTAATTATGCGTTAAGTTGGAATAACAGTGAAATTGATTGGAAAAGGGGACTTTTGGGCATATTGAACTGATTGAGTATTGTAATCGGAAAAGACTGTAAATTTGTGAGTATAATCTTAACATGTAATCTGAGAACATGTAAACTGCAATAAACTGAACATAATTTGACATTAAGTAATATGGGGATGGGTTGTATAAAAAGACTACATTAATTAGAAATGTTAGTTTCAACCTAGGATATAACATGTTGTTATATTGGGCTTATTAATAAAACTTAAATGTGTTAAGTTAAATTTATGATATTAACAAGCTAAGATAGAGGGAATCCGTTCCAGCAACATGGGACTGATTGGGGAAGATAAAAGGGTTGTAGATTAGGTCTGTTCTAGTAGCACGGGGCTGAGTAGGGAAGAAAGAGGCTTAATAGTATAATGAAATCCTAGTTATAAATTGGGGGCCAAGTATAATGCTGACTTTTGTCAAATGCATTTTTGTGGGAAACTGTATTAGTCATTATCCCTTTGTTATCACGGAGTCTCGCACTAGGTAGAGGCTAGGGCATGCTTTACTGAACCATATAGTAAGTGGCTCAAACGAGGTGGGTACGAGTGCATTCCGGCGGAACAATGAGCGTGCACTATTCCAATTGGGGAAGATAAGACGCTGTAATGCCTATGATTAACATTTATGTCCGTTTAGTTGATGGGTTAGGAAACCTTGGATTCCATAGCTGGCACAGGTTATTCACATTTTGGTAAACTAGCCGGTCGACGAGTAGAAATTAGGTAAAGCCTAATTATGATATTTTGGTAGTTGGTGCCGCAAATTTCAGATATGAATGAGATGCCTATCTTTATTAGTATTTATCTTTTCTTCTATTTCACTTATGCTTTTATGTCCAATGTTTTTAGAACTATTCATCTGTCTAAATGCTTCCTTACCGTATGCTCATGCTAGAAATTACTAGAACTCACCAGGTATATATATCTGACCTAGTTTGTTTTCTCCTTCTGTTTTTCTTTCCCACCTCGGGTTTGCTCAACTTGGATTTAGACTCCTTCTTTCTTCATGTATTGGTTCAATTCTTGTCTTTTGATCATTGAATTGATTTATGAGAGGTATAGTTTTTTGTGGTTTTACTTATGTACTCTGATATTTTCCACGAGATAGTATATTGTTTTTATGATGATGACTATCTGATATTTTGAAATGTAATAAGTATTGTGACTTGACTTGCTTATTTTAACAAATGTTTAAAAGTTTCCGCTTTGTTTTATATTTCTGCCTTGTGAATTTTAGTCTCTGTGTTGTTACTTTATACCTAATCGCTTCATAAAACTTAGTGCATCCTCATATGGCCGATGTTAAGGGATTTGGTACAAATCTTGTCCCCTCAATCCCTTCAGTTCCATCTTGACTACCAGTCTCACTTCCTGACTCATAATCTCATCATGCATCCTGACTCATAGTCTAATGACCCTACCTATCAGAGTATAACCATACAACATTGAACACACTTCCTCCCATTATGGAATCACCTTCAGCGAATGATGTAACTATGGCATCGATGTATCACATCTCTACCACAGCGCCAAGTCCAAATTGTCGCATTGAAGCACTATATCCTTGTCTCAGTGCCAAAACTACTTGTCAAAGCGAAAGTAATGGCATCCATGAAGTCCTCTACACCCTTCTCACCACCTTCTCCTCCACCGATCAACTTCGTCCCCAAAAAATATTCTAACTCCCTCAATGCCTCCAACAACACCAACAACACCACATCCCCTCCTGGCACTCCCGATTGCAACCACCTACTAACCCTTTTGTCCTTTGCCAACCACCCCCACCTACATGCACTGTGCATCGCTTGACCGCTCCCCCAAACCCCCCAGCACCAGGTCATATGCCCAGGTGGCAGCTTTATCACCCCGTTGCAGCCAGCACACCCAACTGCAACATGTTGACGCTTGCCTATTTTCAAATCAATCCACACAACGGTCTATTTCTTGAAGTCAAACGGTCGTTGCCTGCGTTGTGCTGATATTGGACACATGGCACGATCATGCAGAAACAACACGATTTGCTATATCTGTGCTTTCTTTGGTCACTCATGCACACAATGTCCAAAGTAACACAGAAGGAATGATGATGCAGTGCAATGTTCCAATGCACAAGTAAACCGTACACGTATGCCAACTTGTCACAAATTAAGAAAGCAGACTGCGCAGACCAAGAAGTGGGAACATGCATCATTTCAAACTTTAACTCATAACTCAGACCATCATTATAATCAAAATCCTAATTCAGCTTTTAATCCTATTTACACGCATAAACCTCTCTCTTCGTCATCTCCTTCTTCTAACCCTAACACTACTCCTCATTCCGAACCTGCTTGTAATCCAAAATTCCCCATCTTCCGCACAATGGAAAACACACACCGCTATCTCACTGCTACCATAATCGATGGGATATGGACCATCCAACAACTAGCCAAGCCCTAAAATTCGAGTCTCAATCATAGTGAATGGGCCATCTGGCAAATTGAAGATAACACCTTCCTCATTAACTACCTAGACATCGACACCAAAAACCATGCCCTCCACCTCAAATTTCTCTACAGATCTGGCGCTAGTATCCTCCTCCAACCTTGCCCAAAACCCGGCTTTCCCCCTCAACCCACCCTCGAACCAGCAACATGGGCAAGCTTCAAAGGCTACCCTGAATTTAGGAGGTATGATAATGCAACTATAAGAGAAGCTTTGTGCCCAGTTGGTTACTTTATTGAGGAGGACAACTGCGATTGGTCATACATTGACCACCGCTTCCTCTATGTGAAGATGCAATTCTACGAAGGTATTACCTCTCCCTTTCGCTATGTTTTCCATCTTAATAACAAAAATGTGAAGTTTGCGTTGAACGTTGGTAACACTCACACCCTTGTGAGAAACCCAAAACTCTTTTAATGGGTATTGACTATGACTATGATGGTTTACTCTTTCATGACATAACTTGTAACAACCCGTATTTTTGAATAACATGTTATAACATAAATCAAGGCAGAATTAAACTGTAAAATCTGAATCAAGGGAAACGGGCTGTGCCATTGCGTTCGTCTCGGAAAAATACGCGAAATAGAGTCCGAGTTTTCGAAAATCGGAGTCCGTATGACCGAGATATGGCCTTGCGAAGTTTCACGAAAAATTCAAATTCAAAACAGATTCAAAATTCAGAGAATTCGGTGTAGGCGGGAAAAATCCCGCCCAGACCAGGTCGACCTGGGAGTCGACCTGGGGGGGGGGGCAGTCGACTGGGGAGTTGACCCCAGGGTCGACCTGGGGGTCGACCTGCCTGGTCGGACCCAGGCAACCTGGTGCACCTATTTGGCTGTTCTGACCTGTTTTGTTGGCTAGTGACGGGATTTGATGGCTCTGATTGAATCTAGGGTTAATCCTATGGCTAATACTACCCTAATCTCCTATAAAAAGACCCCTAAACCTAGCCTAAATCACCATTATTCAATCCTACAACTAAACTATGTCAAATTTGTTCCTCTCATGGCCTCCACTCTCATGCTAAAATTCCTAAGTCTATTTATATGAGAGATTTTGAGTTCATACAAGTGCTTTCAAACTTGTATGAGTGTTCTTAGTTTGCATTCAAGTCAAGTTGCAACATTTCTATTTCAAAGCAAGGATTTTTATTAATTTGGCGCAAGGGTTTTTCAATTGGGGCTTTCATATTTTGGTGCTTCCATAAGGGCTTCGTCTCAATCTTTATAATAAATATTCATTTGTGTCTTCATAGCATTGTAAGCCCTTTTCTACTTTCTTTTTATTGAACTCTAAAGTTAAATGAATGATGCAAGTTTGGGGTTGATCATTATGATATGCAAGTTTGGTTGATCATTATGATATGCAAGTTTGGTTGATCATTATGATATGCAAGTTTGGTTGATCATTATGCTATGCAAGTTGGTTTAATCATTATGTATGACACATGTTGCTATGTTATGCAAGTTTGGGTTGATCATTATACACATGATATCATGTTATGCAAGTTAAACTGGATGTTGTGAGCATAAAGCTCCAAGCTTTATATTAAAGGTTGCATTTTGGCAACATGAAAGTTATCATATCCCTTATGATAACTTGCATGTGAGGCTAAATGCGAACTTCTAGCAACTTCTACATGTCATTTATCACCATGTATCACTCATATGCTAAGTTTGGTTTTATGCATGCTTTTGAAGCTTAATGATGCAATATGCAAGTATATGAACATATGTACATTTCATATGCCACCATGATAAACTTGTGGCTTCAACACCTTTTTGTCCTGATTATGCCAAGTTCCCTATTTTATCCCTTACGCGTTGTTGCGACTATGTAAACGATGGGATTACGTTGGGGTTTTGTAACATTATGACATAAACATGGTTTTTATAACATAACGTGATATGTTAACTTGTAATTATGTTTTGGAAACATAATGGACATGACACTTAGAAAATATGAGTATGGCCAACTCGAGGTTGGGTTGAGTTTGTAGCATAAATCTACCCGGACCCGCTCGGCTTAACTAGTGGCTACAAACAATAGGATCCAATGTGAGAAGTTGGTCATGTTGTGCTCGAACCCGAGGTTAGACCAAGTTGTGGTGTAAAGCTACCCGGACCCGCCCGACTTAACTAGTAACCACAACGAAGTCTAATGTGAGAGGTTAAAGCACATTAAATTAATTAATTAATGCCTCCTGATTAGGGTTAAGTCATGGTCCACTTAATACTTAATCAATTTGGGCTTGATGGGTTAATCGGGGTTAAGTCATGAATCTTGGGTACACTTAACCAATTTAATCCACGTTTGGATCGGGTTAACCACATTTAACCCGTTAAGGAAACCCTAGTTGCGTGGTCCTTTTCAGCAGTAACCCTCTTGATAGTATCATAAGACCCTATGACTAGGCTAGGGTGGGGCACGATTACTGGGCTGACATGTAAGCGACCAAAACGACGGCTGAGTAGGTACGCCGGTGTAGGTCCGGGCGGACTGTGGTCGTGCACATAGTCCGGAGTTGGAGAATCAGGCACGGGTACCAGTAGATCTAGACTGTGCATACTTGATTGGTGTCCTAGGTTGACACCCTAGGACTTGATACACCCTAGGGTGGACCTAGCGCAGTTTAACTACATTGCATGTTTGGGCCGTATGACACCGACACTTGACGAGTTAGGCTTATAGGGAGCCGATCAACTAGACCGTGTAGTTGGACCTTGATTTAGGTCATCTCATGATATTGGGCCAAGCTTGGGCCAAGGGATCAATTCTTGTTTTTACTTGACATGTTAGAATGCTAGTACACCCGTGGTGCAAAACTTAACCTTGATTATGCGATGACACCTTTATCTATCTTGTTAGTTAATCATCATGCCGATATGTTGTTATCCTTATGTTCATCTCAGCTTCTCATGCCAGTTAACTTTACTAGTTCATAGACAGATAGTAGTAGGGCTTACAAGTCTTTTTGACTGACCTGTTTTCTTTCGCCTCTTTTCTTCCGTTCCCCCCCCCCCCAGGTCCTCAGAATGGGAACATTGGAGCTTAGCTTGGATCTTTACAGCTTGCTTACTGGATTTGCTCATGTACGGTTTTGGACATTGAGTTAGCTATGGTTTATCACTTCACTTTGGGGATAGTACTTTATGTATTTCAGTTTTTCAGTTTATGCTTTTCTCTAGACTTTGTTTGTTGGAGAATAATGACTAAGTACTTTGTTGTAACTTAACTATGGTTTTGGAAATGCAAGTTTTATCCGCTGCTTTATTACTCTGTTTTACTTATATGTTCTGTCTTGTGATATCTGCATGCATGTTTACCTTGTTTAACGCCCCTCCAAAGCCAGTGTGCTTGCAAGAGTTACCCTGGCGGAGGTGGGGTGTTACATTTGGTATAAGAGCGAGGTTTACAAGATTTGAGCAAAAGTGTTTTTGAAACTTACCTTTTGAAAAACTATTTTTAGAACCAATTAGGTATTTTCCAAGAAAAGTCTAGTTATTTTAAAAGGCTATTCCCCAAAAGCCATAGCACTATCCTTCGTTTCTTCATTCTGAATGTATCCTTCTTTTTCCTTCGTTTCAGTATGGCCGATAATTTTGCCATCCCGGAGGGTGTACCAGTACCTATTTGGTTTAGAAGGTACATGGAGGCAAGGGCGAATGAAGCCGGCCCCGCGGACATTGCTCCTACCCCTCAACATACACAAGCGAATTTCACGGAGCTTTGCAAGGACTTTAAGGCGATGGGTGGCAAGAATTTTGTCGGGACAGAGACTTCTGTGGAGGCAAGAAACTGGTTAAAGGAAACTGAAGACCTCTTTGCTATCTTTGATGTGGAAGATCATAGGAAAGTTCTGTTGGCGGTATGGCTATTGAAAGGGGAAGCTTCTTGTTGGTGGGTAGTCACCACCACTACTAGATCAATTGAGACTTGGGATGACTTTAGGAGAAGGTTTGGACTAAAGTTTCTATCATCAACGGAAGAGAACCTTCGGATGGAGAGGTTCCTATCTCTAAAGCAAGGGGACATTATAGTTAGGGAATACGTGGATATGTTTAATCAACTTGCTCAGTTCAGTCTAGAATTGGTTAACACAGCTCGGAAGAAGGCCCTACACTTTGCTCTAGGATTGAATGAGCCATTGCGCGGCTTGGCCATATCTCATATACCTCTGGGGGCGACCTTCGAGAGTTTGGTGAATATGGCCCTACTTCAAGAGGAAGATAAGAGTGGCAAGAAGGAGGTCAAGGCAAATGAGTCCCAAGACAAGAACAACAAGAAGGGTAACAAGGGTAACAACAATCGCAATGACAACAAGACCAGGGAAACAAGGAAGTGCAACTTCTGTCGGATCGTTGGGCACATAGCCAAAGATTGCAGGAAGAAGAAGAGGAAGTTAGGCGAGTGTTTTCATTGCGGAGAATCTGGACATTTTAGCAAGGATTGCCCCAAGAAGCAAGGACAAGAGCAAGGACAAACTCAGCAAGTAGGACACTTTGGAGGGCAGTTGCAGGCTCTCCTCACTCTTCCAGCTTTTGATTGAGGTAGTGTTTCTATAAAAAGTCTTGTTTACATTTCTGATTTGATTCTGGCGCATCGCATAGTTTTATTTCTGATATTGTTGAAAGTTTGCACCTAAGTACTAGCCTAGTTGAGGATCCCGTTTTTGTTTCAAATCCAATTGGAGGTTCCGCCCATCTATCTATGATTTATGTGGATTTTAAGATTTCTATCTTGACCGTAGAATTCACGTGTAATGCTTATGTTCTCGGATTCACGGGATATGGGTTGATCTTGGGCATGGATTGGTTGTCCAGTTATGGAGCCATCCTCGATTGTGAGCATAGGGTTGTGAGGCTCATGACTCGTCTCGGTAATACCCTAGAAATTTCTTGTAACCCTAGAGGTCCCATCATGTTATGTTATCTTGAATCTCTCGACTCGTCCATCGATGATCTGCAATCTGTAAGGGTGGTCCGAGACTATCCTGATGTCTTTGAAGAAGTTAAGGGGTTACCCCCTAAACGAGAGATAGATTTCCGCATTTATCTGGTTGATAATGCCAAGCCAGTATCATTGCCCGTTAGGCACATGGCCCCACGAGAAAGAAGAGAGCTCAGTAAGCAAATCAAGGAGCTGCTTGAGAAGGGTTTTATTAGACGAAGCATTTCTGAATGGGGTGCTCCGGTGGTATTCGCTACTAAGGCGGATGGTTTGCTTCGTCTATGTGTTGATTATCGAGAGTTGAACAAACTGACAAAGAAGAATAGGCACCCTTTACCGAGAATTGATGATCTCTTTGATCAGCTGGTTGGTGCTTCTGTTTTCTCTCAGCTCGATCTAGCCACCGGATTCCATCAGCTTAGAGTAGCTGAGGATAGCATTGATAAAACTGCGTTCAGGACTCCAGATGGATTCTTTGAATAGCTTGTCATGCCATTCGGATTGACTAATGCACCCTCCTACTTCGTAGATTTGATGAGTAGGGTGTTTAGGGAGTTCCTTAACAAGTTTGTTGTTGTCTTCGTGGATGATATTCTGATCTTCTCAAAGGATGAGGAAGAACATGCCAGACATCTCAAGGAAGTGATGGATACGCTTAGAGCGCATCAGTTGAAAGCCAAGTTCTCCAAATGTCATTTCTGGAGAAGGGAAGTTCGGTTTCTTGGACATATAGTTTCTAAGCAAGGCATAGCGGTGGATCCCGCGAAAGTGGTTGTGGTTCAAGATTGGAAGACTCCTAGGAATGCAACCGAAGTAAGAAGCTTTCTCGATCTGGCGGGCTACTATAGGAAGTTCATCAGGGACTTCGCTAAGATTTCGGCCCCTCTTACTAAGTTGACGAAGAAGAACTTAGTTTTTGCATGGGACTTGGAGTGTGAGCTTGCTTTTCAAAAGCTCAAAAGAGCCCTTACCTCAGCTTCAGTTTTGGCATTACCCGATAGTGGTAAGATGTTTACCGTGTACACAGATGCATGCGGCACGGGGTTAGGAGCTGTTCTGATGCAAAAGGGAAGAGTGATATGTTATGGGGGTAGGCAACTTAAAGTTCATGAGAAGAACTATCCCACTCACGATTTGGAGTTAGCAGCGATCGTCTTTGCACTCAAATCCTGGCGCCACTATCTTCTAGGCGAAAGGTTTGAGTTGTATACTGATCACAAGTCACTCAAATACTTCTTATCGCAAAAAGATCTGAATCTAAGGCAGCAAAGGTGGATGGAATTCTTGACATCTTATGACTTCGAGATAGCTTATACCCCTGGCAAGGGTAATGTTGTGGCGGATGCACTAAGCAGAAGGAGGTTGACTTTGAGTCCCTTGTTCATTGAGATGAAGAACATAGAATTCTTGGCAACCTTTGATTTCACGACGGCTGTTGAGTCGATGACGGGTTCATTAGCATCCCTTGAGCTTAGACCCACACTTCTTGATCAAGTTGGGGCTTCGCAGAAGGAAGATCCACAGATAGTCGAAGTTATGGACAAGTTGATTCGTGATGAGACGTCTAGTCACCTTGCCAGATATACTATTGATGATAAAGGATGGCTAACGCGTGATGGGAGATTATGTGTTCCTCGAGTGGGAGATTTAGTCCATAGAGTTCTTGAAGAAGCGCATCACTCGAAGATGACTATACATCCGGGAGGAGATAAGATGTATAGGGATATGAAGCGCATTTTCTTTTGGGATGGAATGAAGAAGGATGTGGCAGAGTATGTTTCAAAATGCATGGTGTGCCAACAAGTGAAAGCCGAGTCAAAGAAACCAGGTGGGCTATTACATCCATTGGAGGTCCCACAATGGAAGTGGGAGAGTATTTCTATGGATTTTGTGGATGGATTGCCTAGGTCAAGGAGAGAGAACACAAGCATATGGGTCATAGTTGACAGACTTACGAAGAGTGCTCACTTCATCCCAGTAAAGAGCAAGAGGACCGCATCAGGGCTGGCATCTATTTATCTTCGAGAGATAGTGCGGTTGCATGGAGTCCCTTCCAGCATAGTTAGTGATCGTGACCCAATCTTCACTAGCCAGTTCTGGAACAGTTTGCAAGAAGCGATGGGTACGCAATTGAATCTGAGTACAGCCTATCACCCCCAGACGGATGGCCAAACCGAAAGGGTGAATAGAGTGCTAGAAGATCTTTTGAGGCTCTGTGTTCTCGACTTCGGTGGTACTTGGGAAGACCACCTCCCTCTTGTAGAGTTTGCGTATAATAATAGCTATCAAGCCAGCATAGGGATGGCACCATTTGAAGCTTTGTATGGGAGGCCGTGTAGGTCACCATCTTGTTGGTGGGAGACAACAGATAGACTTATACTTGGGCCCGATATGATACGGGACACATCCGAGAAAGTTGAATTAGTGAGAAGAAGGATGAAAGCGGCCCAAGATAGACAGAAATCCTATGCTGACAAGCGAAGGGCAGATTTGGAATTCGAAGTGGGAGACATGGTTTTCGTGAAGGTTTCTCCTTTGTGAAATGTGGTACGTTTTGGAGCAGTAGGGAAGCTGGCACCAAGGTTCGTAGGACCCTTCCCTATCATAGAGAGAATTGGAAAGATGGCCTATAAGGTGGAATTGCCCGAGAAGCTAGCCGGAGTGCATAATGTCTTTCATGTCTCGCATCTCCGAAAGTGCCTACATGAATCCGCTGAGGTGGTTGAACCAAGCATTCTTGAAGACATTGCGGTAGAGAAAGAGGCAACCTTGAGAAGAGCTCTGATTCGTATCTTGGGAACAGAGATCAAGAAACTAAGGAATCGAGAAGTCAAATTGGTGAAAGTTCAGTGGGGTGAAGCCGACGAAGATGCAACTTGGGAAACCGAGGAGAAGATGCGTGGGCTTTATCCATTTCTTTTTTAGGGTACATTCTCGATCTCTTTTCCTAATTAGCATATCTTTCTTTTATCCGTGTTTATCCTGTTTATCTTATTATCTCGTTAAGCTTGTCATGAGAACCTTAGGTAGAAACCCTTTGGATGAAATATGTATTTGAAACATGTTATGCTTGATGGTTGCAAGTGGTTGCAAGTGGTTGCAAGTGTTTGCACGTGGATACTCGTAGATGCATGATACACATTAGGCACTAAGATCGGCTCACACACTTTCATGTTGCATATGCATGAGTGCTTATACTTATTCATAGATGAAACTTGTTATGCTGTCACATGGATGTTGCATATGGACGAATGTTATGTGCACTCATGTAGAGACTATGAGTTATGTTAGAAATTTGCATACATATGTACTCATTTCACTAACATTCTTTGCATTAAGGAGGTTTACTGTATCAGTAACCGCCTGATTTTTTTTGCATTAGATAAGTACATATACACACACCTTTGCATATGATCATAGAGCATTTAGAATCCTTTAAGGACATTGACTGCACGTGGATGATGTTTTGAGTAGATGGATGGTAGGATACGTTCTTCCTAACTTGGAGATTTCGGGGATGAAATCCTTTAAGGAGGGGAGAATGTAACAACCCGTATTTTTGAATAACATGTTATAACATAAATCAAGGCAGAATTAAACTGTAAAATCTGAATCAAGGGAAACGGGCTGTGCCATTGCGTTCGTCTCGGAAAAATACGCGAAATAGAGTCCGAGTTTTCGAAAATCGGAGTCCGTATGACCGAGATATGGCCTTGCGAAGTTTCACGAAAAATTCAAATTCAAAACAGATTCAAAATTCAGAGAATTCGGTGTAGGCGGGAAAAATCCCGCCCAGACCAGGTCGACCTGGGAGTCGACCTGGGGGGGGGCAGTCGACTGGGGAGTTGACCCCAGGGTCGACCTGGGGGTCGACCTGCCTGGTCGGACCCAGGCAACCTGGTGCACCTATTTGGCTGTTCTGACCTGTTTTGTTGGCTAGTGACGGGATTTGATGGCTCTGATTGAATCTAGGGTTAATCCTATGGCTAATACTACCCTAATCTCCTATAAAAAGACCCCTAAACCTAGCCTAAATCACCATTATTCAATCCTACAACTAAACTATGTCAAATTTGTTCCTCTCATGGCCTCCACTCTCATGCTAAAATTCCTAAGTCCATTTATATGAGAGATTTTGAGTTCATAAAAGTGCTTTCAAACTTGTATGAGTGTTCTTAGTTTGCATTCAAGTCAAGTTGCAACATTTCTATTTCAAAGCAAGGATTTTTATTAATTTGGCGCAAGGGTTTTTCAATTGGGGCTTTCATATTTTGGTGCTTGCATAAGGGCTTCGTCTCAATCTTTATAATAAATATTCATTTGTGTCTTCATAGCATTGTAAGCCCTTTTCTACTTTCTTTTAATTGAACTCTAAAGTTAAATGAATGATGCAAGTTTGGGGTTGATCAATATGATATGCAAGTTTGGTTGATCATTATGATATGCAAGTTTGGTTGATCATTATAATATGCAAGTTTGGTTGATCATTATTCTATGCAAGTTGGTTTAATCATTATGTATGACACATGTTGCTATGTTATGCAAGTTTGGGTTGATCATTATACACATGATATCATGTTATGCAAGTTAAACTGGATGTTGTGAGCATAAAGCTCCAAGCTTTATATTAAAGGTTGCATTTTGACAACATGAAAGTTATCATATCCCTTATGATAACTTGCATGTGAGGCTAAATGCGAACTTCTAGCAACTTCTACATGTCATTTATCACCATGTATCACTCATATGCTAAGTTTGGTTTTATGCATGCTTTTGAAGCCTAATGATGCAATATGCAAGTATATGAACATATGTACATTTCATATGCCACCATGATAAACTTGTGGCTTCAACACCTTTTTGTCATGATTATGCCAAGTTCCCTATTTTATCCCTTATGCATTATTGCGACTATGTAAACGATGGGATTACGTTGGGGTTGGGTAACATTATGACATAAACATGGTTTTTATAACATAACGTGATATGTTAACTTGTAATTATGTTTTGGAAACATAATGGACATGACACTTAGAAAATATGAGTATGGCCAACTCGAGGTTGGGTTGAGTTTGTAGCATAAATCTACCCGGACCCGCCCGGCTTAACTAGTGGCTACAAACAATAGGATCCAATGTGAGAAGCTGGTCATGTTGTGCTCGAACCCGAGGTTAGACCAAGTTGTGGTGTAAAGCTACCCGGACCCGCCCGGCTTAACTAGTAACCACAACGAAGTCTAATGTGAGAGGTTAAAGCACATTAAGTTAATTAATTAATGCCTCCTGATTAGGGTTAAGTCATGGTCCACTTAATACTTAATCAATTTGGACTTGATGGGTTAATCGCGGTTAAGTCATGAATCTTGGGTACACTTAACCAATTTAATCCACGTTTGGATCGGGTTAACCACATTTAACCCGTTAAGGAAACCCTAGTTGCGTGGTCCTTTTCAGCAGTAACCCTCTTGATAGTATCATAAGACCCTAGGACTAGGCTAGGGTGGGGCACGATTACTGGGCTGACATGTAAGCGACCAAAACGATGGCTGAGTAGGTACGCCGGTGTAGGTCCAGGCGGACTATGGTCGTGCACATAGTCCGGAGTTGGAGAATCAGGCACGGGTACCAGTAGATCTAGACTGTGCATACTTGATTGGTGTCCGAGGTTGACACCCTAGGACTTGATACACCCTAGGGTGGACCTAGCGCAGTTTAACTACATTGCATGTTTGGGCCGTATGACACCGACACTTGACGAGTTAGGCTTATAGGGAGCCGATCAACTAGACCGTGTAGTTGGACCTTGATTTATGTCATCTCATGATATTGGGCCAAGCTTGGGCCAAGGGATCAATTCTTGTTTTTACTTGACATGTTAGAATGCTAGTACACCCGTGGTGCAAAACTTAACCTTGATTATGCGATGACACCTTTATCTATCTTGTTAGTTAATCATCATGCCGGTATGTTGTTATCCTTATGTTCATCTCAGCTTCTCATGCCAGTTAACTTTACTAGTTCATAGACAGATAGTAGTAGGGCTTACCAGTCTTTTTGACTGACCTGTTTTCTTTCGCCTCTTTTCTTCCGTTTCCCCCCCAGGTCCTGAGGGTGGGAACATTGGAGCTTAGCTTGGATCTTTACAGCTTGCTTACTGGATTTGCTCATGTACGGTTTTGGACATTGAGCTAGCTATGGTTTATCACTTCACTTTGGGGATAGTACTTTATGTATTTCAGTTTTTCAGTTTATGCTTTTCTCTAGACTTTGTTTGTTGGAGAATAATGACTAAGTACTTTGTTGTAACTTAACTATGGTTTTGGAAATGCAAGTTTTATCCGCTGCTTTATTACTCTGTTTTACTTATATGTTCTGTCTTGTGATATCTGCATGCATGTTTACCTTGTTTAACGCCCCTCCAAAGCCAGTGTGCTTGCAAGAGTTACCCTGGCGGAGGTGGGGTGTTACATAACTCCACCTACAAGCCCATTCGGGAAGAGCGTCATGATGCCATCTGTGATGAAGCAAATATGAATATCCAGCATGAGCAAGTTGCTACGCAAGATGCCTCCCTTGCGTTGCTGAATAGCAAAACCAGAGACAGCTTCATGCTTAGATGGGACCCTCTCGCAGATTTAGACCTCTCCACCCCCATTCATCTTTAGATCCAGTGCCTACCAGAGTTTGAACAACATGACTCCACCACCCCGCATCTAACTCCAACTGATGTTCGTCAAAGTGCAAGGATTAGTCGGGCAAGATCTCTTCCTGGCTGCTCTGGTAGTTTTTTGAAACTGTTGTTTTTTCTTCTTCAAATAAAATCCTAAATAAAAAGTTCGCAAATTGCATGGGTGTGAGTTTACGTGATGAACACTATAATGCCATGCAAACTTTAGTATTGCAATGAATTAACCAATACCAACAAAGATAGTATCCTGGAATGTCAAGTGGTTAGGGGACCCCATAAAATGTCATGTTGTCAACCTCATTCTATCCCTCCATCAAACTGATATTTTATTCTTGCAAGAATCCAAGCTTTCTAACCATTCCACATCAACTATCAAAAGAATTTGTGGGCCTTATCTATCTTGATGGGCCCATATAGATGCTATTGAAACTCGTGGCGGTTTGATTACAACATGGAATGAAAATGCATGGTCTCTCTACCATATATCATCTCATACTAATGTTTACAGCCCAATCAATCCATAAAAAAGAGAAGATGTCTGGAAATTCTATCAAGACGCGGTATTACATATCAATGGCCCATGGCTAATTAGTGGGGATTTCAACACAACTAGATCCAATATTGAACGAAATTCAATAACTTCTCTCAAGACACAACAGCCTTTAACTCCTTCATCCAATCTTGTTCCCTGGTTGAACCCCCTATCAGAAATAGGTTCTTCACATGGTCCAGTCGTCGAGAAGAACTATCACTGCCCAAGCTGTGCCATTTCCTCTTCAACTTGGCTTCAGAGGACCTCCACCCACTCTCACTTATCAATGGTCTTACAATAGTCATGTCTAACCACTATCCTCTTCTACTTGACACTAGAGAAAACAATCCCAAAAAGCGCCCTTTCAATTTTGAAAAACTTTGGCTTCTTTAACCATCCTTTGAACCCTTTGTAAAACAAATCTAGTCCCAGTCCTCTTAAGTAAGTTCAGCCATCACCTATATCGTTACCAAACTCTGTTCTCTCCACAAAACCATTAGACCAAGGGCCAAGATGATATGGGGTTCCATTAAAGGCAGAATCAATTCCACCGAAGATGAAATCCTAAACCTGAACATTTGTGAGGAATCTTGCCCACTTAGCGATGCATAAGCTTCTAAGCTCAAAGAGTTGGAGCAAGAACTTGAACGACTCATAAAACAGTAAGAGATGGGATGGATACAACAATCCAAGGCCAAATGGATTGAAGTAGGGGACAAAAACAATGCTATTTTCATCGTGTAGCGAATGGACGTCGTCGCTCTACTTTCATCTCAGACATTAGCCTTAACGACATATCCTTTTTCGACCACTTTGACATCTACCACCATTTCACCAATTTCTACAGCAACATCCATGGTAAAGCTTCACCTCCTTTACCTGCCATTGAATGGAACCTCCTCTACCCCTCCCATTCCCCCATCAACATTGACTATCTCTTCTCTAAAGAAGAAGTTTGGACAATAGTTAAAGCAATGACAGACGATAAGGCCCCTAGGCCTAATGGTTTTGGCCTAGAATTCTTTAAGAACTTTTTGCCCACTATCAAACCCGATATCCAAGCCATGTGTGCAGAATTTCAATCAAATCCCTCAATCATAGCCAGATTAAACTACGCCAACATCACCCTCATCCTTAAAACCCCTGGAGCCAATACACTTACCTCTTCCGCTCCCATCATCCTCCTTAACACAACCTTCAAAATCATCACCAAAGTTCTGGCTAATAGACTAAAGACTTTCATCGCCTCCCTGATCAGATTTGAATAGTCAGCCTTCATCCTAGGTCGTAACATCATGGACTGCGTGGCTGCCACTCATCCTAGGTCGTAACATCCTAGGTCGTAACTATACTTCTCTATGGCATTTGACTCAATAAATCGAAACATCATCCTGGATTTAATGGCGTATCGTGGTTTCCCCCAAAATGGTGCATTTGGATCAAACACATATAGAACACAAGTTTCTCTACCATTCGTATTAATGGGGATGTGGGTGGTCTCATCAAATCCAGACGTGGCCTTAGACAAGGTGACCCCCTCTCGCCCCTCATCTTTGTTCTAATCGCTGAAGTCTTTAACCAAATGGTAAAACTTGCTAATCAAAGAACCTCCTCAAACTTCCCAACTAAAATTCCTTTATCTCCAATCTCCAATTCGCTGATGACACTATCCTTTTATTCTCTCCACCACCCACTCCACATCCACTATCTCAAGGTGCTTTTACATACTTTCGAACTCATCTATGGCTTATCTATTAATTTCAGCAAAAGCTCTATTATTATGCTTAGTAATTCATCCAATGTAGGGCCTCCCATCTCCAGTTGCCTAAACTGCAAACTCAAATCTTTCCCAATCACCTATCTTGGCATCCCTCATTGACCAACAAACTCACCAAAACTGACTTGCTACTTCTTATAACAAAAATTGAATATACACTGGTGTCATGGAAAGCTAATTCTCTTTCCACTGCTGGCCGACTCATCCTTGTTCAGTTCGTCCTCTCTGCCATCCCCTCCTATTGGATGTCCTTTCATGAACTCCCAACATGGGTTATCTCCAAAATTGACGCAATTAGGAGTTCCTTTCTATGGAATGGTGTAAAAGCGAAATGCTTAATCATTTGGCAAACAGTTTGCTTACCTCGCAAACCTGGTGGTCTAGGAATAACAAATCTTGCTCTCTTCAATCAGGCGTTGTTGGTCAAATGGCTAGGGTGCCTTCTTACTCCTGGATCTTTCATTTGGAAAGACTAGATGCTCAATCGCCTCTATGGCTCGAACCTAAACCTTGATCTCCACTGCTCACCCACTTCTAGACCATCCCCTTTTTGGCCTAGGGTTATCTCCAAGATTCCACGGACCAAATTTTTCTTCCATATTAAATTAGGGAATGGCAATAATTTCTTTTTCTGGATGGACATATGGTGCAATCATCTTCCCCTCTCCCACTCATACTCGGATTTGTTTTCCCTATGTAGCGGACCACAAAACACAGTTTTGAGCATCTTGGGCCTTGGACCATTGGGCGTATTTCCTCAGGGTCATTTCGGTATGGATATTTTGTACGAAATCTTGCAAATAGAAAACATCGCCTTATCATCCAACCTTTCTGATGGGCCTGACCGCTACTTTTGGGCTTCGAACCCAAACAAACGCTTCACTGTATCATCCTGCTACAGCTTCCTCTCCCACCCAGGCCGTTAATTTTCCTTCCCTCGACTCTGGAAATGTCGCCTTCCACCTCACTTAATTTTCTTCTAATTGTGTCATATACATTACTGCATCAATAATAAGAGCAAACGTCGAAATATAAGCAACGTTGTAGACCCTCTTTGTATCCTATGCTCCTCACATGATGAAACCATTGATCATCTCTTCATCGCTTGTGACTTCTGCTATGCAGTTTGGGCTGCGACCAGCTCCTTCCTGCTAGGCTTCATCCCCACATTTTCCTCCTTCTTTTGAGTACTGGCAACACAACCCCCCCTGATCCCATGCTAGACACATTCCTGTCGATCATCAGTTGGTGCATTTGGCTAGAGCGTAATGCATACATTTTCAATAAGCAAAAAAGCACTTTTATAGTACTTGTGGATATATTGTTCATCTATATGAACCTTGTACAGGAGCTTCTCGCCATGCACGCTTCAGACACGCCCTACCTGCGCCTTTGTCACCTGGCACACAAGGGAGCAGGTCCGCCTTCCAGCAATGAACAACTCCGTGTTTTGATTATACACCCTATGCTTTTGCTATTTCAAAGGGTTGGTTTGGCATGGTTATTTTGTGGGCTTGTTTACATTATATTATGTATTATGGATTTTTTGTGGACAACTTAAATGACTGACATTGTCCTAAACTATTTCCACTAGTCGGGAATGTCAACTAGGCTGTTATATATATATGTATATATGTGTATATATATATATATATGTATATATGTATATATATTATGCTAATCGGTTGTGTAGCTCCACCTGCACAACCGTCTTCCTAAAAAAACTACTTGTCAAAGAGCTATCACATTGAAACCACCGTCGAAAAAAGCATTATATCCTACTGCTCGAAGCCTTACCATTGTCAATGGAAAAATTGGCCATATGGGCCATCATCGGTAGTAATCTACATCAAGCACTCTATAGTAAACGATAATAGCTACTCTGATCATGTATTTAGCCAGACTTGGTTAAATACACATCAAATAAAACATCTTGCATTCCTTCAAAAATCCAAGCACGTCGTCAGTTTCATCCTCCATCTTCAAATTCATCGATATGCTCCAATGGTTCTACATCTTCAAACTAGTCTGTATGCTACAATGCTCCACCTTAAATTCATCTCATATATTTGTGTCTAACCTGTGAGCTTAATCGATATGCATTAAAATATAACACATCTTTAGAGTTATAGTCTCGTGAGTTTGATACAACAACTCAAGAAAATGAGATATTCCTAATAATATGTCACCTATGAACCGTGTTTTCAACCAAATTATTCAAAATAATATCAATGCAACTGATATCCTCTAAATATCTAAAATAATATATAATCATCTATAAAACGGTTATAATCTATCTATGGTTATTGGTATGGGTTTAGTATCATAATAATCTTAATCTAGTGATAGCGACAACATAGCACATAGTAATGTGTGAAAGAATGATACTCAGGTTAAAGCGATTTAAATTACTTCTTATTCCTTTGTTTATTACTAATTAGGCCCAATGATCCTATAAATTATATTCTATGATTAGAATTAACCTTAAAAGTCAAAATTATATTGTACAAACTATTACGGTTCCATTAGAGACAATATTACCCACCTTAACAAAACCAATCCAAAGTGACGTCGAGGTGCAGAGCTCTCAAATTTGAATCTAATGAAAGAAACCGCATCCAAAAATGAAATTCTTATATGAAAGTTACGCTATTTGGAAGTTTTGAAATTTGAACCGAAATTAAAATTTATCTCACTAGACCAATGTCGGTGCGCCATTAGATCCTACATTCGATATGCTACCATGGCCGCCGACCTATTACGCCTCCACGCGCTGAGTTTTAGCCATTAATGATCAATGGCCTTCCCAACAAATGCAAAAAAAGGCTAACACCTCAACTAGATTTACTTTCACCTCCAATCGCCAATTAATGCAAGGACATCTTCATTTCCTTTGTCTGTATTTTCTCTAACCTTTTCCTTCATACGCCATCGGCTAATTCATGGAGATGAAGTAAACGCGAGCCAAAATGTGGAAACTGTCTGATTTTCGCTTTTTAATTTAATCCCATGCTGATGATCCAATCAACAAATGGTGTCCTAGATACATTCATATCTATGATGTGAACAACTTTCATGTTAGGGATTTTGGCTAAAGTGGGCGGATTGAGAAGAGAAATATGGACCATTGAATTTGGAATTCTCATGATGGTCAGTTTTAGGGTTTGAGACTAAAATATTATACAAAGTATATACTTGTATCATAGTGAATAATCCAAATTGGGTGAAATAGATGTGGACCCCGATCAACATATGTCGACATGCGGTCTGGATGTAAAATGATCTTTTGAACGCAATGGAATATGCTTCGAGATCAATTCCATCATCTCCAGCACATGACCCTTTTTTAGGACATTTAATTTTCAAAATTGTCAACACATGGTTAGAGTTTCCATGACCAAATAGTACATCTGATCGTTGCGAAGCTCATTTTCATCTGTTAATGTCACAATTCAACTCTCCCTCTTAAGGGATTTTGTCCAACAAATCCTTATGGATGAACAACAAAATTCAACTCTCTGTAATAAGCAATGACACAAAATGTGACACCCCACGTCTGTTAATGTCACTTTTTACCAGAATGCATTCAGTTTCGTGAAGCATTACAGGTAAACAGATACAGAATTACCCAAGACAGATATAAAATAGCCACGGAAATATAATACTTTATTTTCCAAAAGAAAATACCTTGGTCCAAAAATCGAGTTACAACATAAGTCTGAAATATTGAAAACAATTACATCAAATTAAAATATCTGCGTTGTACTAAATCATCATAGTACATAAATGTAAATCCATAGTCCCCAAAAATAGCCATAATAAGGTAGACATGTAGTCAAAGCGATACGTCTAAGCAAAGCAAAGCAAATCCAAGTAGAAACAGGAGAGAGTGTCCTAATCAAGCCTGAGTATTCCCTCCCTGAGAACTTGGGGGAAAAGGAAGAGAGAAAAAGGAAACAAAACGGGTCGGACATAAAGTCTGGCGAGTCCAATGACTTTTATCATATAAAGAGATAAAAGTAACGAGACAGTAAATAAACTGGATGAGAAATAATAGCAGTATATAACAAGTATAAACAAGATGAATATGATGAATTATGCTTCTCAAATACTTTCTCTATAGCAATATTAGTATATCGCATTTTCAACTACTTAACCTAAACAGAATGATCCTAATCATAGCATAAATGGTAGACTTAGGTGTATTTCTAGCAAAGGGTTTTACCCCAAACAGAATAACAAGTACCTGAACAAAATATAACGCGTAATACCCGAAACAGAAATAACAGGTACCTAAACAGAACTAGATGTACCCTAACTACTACCCTCGCGATCGGCTCCCTACCATGTAAATACCCTGTGCCGGCCCCATAGTAGGGTGTATTACTTTCTAAATTGGAAACCATCAGAAGGACACAGACCTATTTAGAGGTGTTATGGCGTCTAATTTTTCCAGGCAGACCGGACCCATGCACGCATATGACTCCATTGAAACACGCCATCAGAACACCACATCCCAAATGAACCTCTTATAATTAGTCCGAATAAGCGTGCACTGACCCCTACCTAGTACGGGGTCCTCTTTTAATACCATATCGGGTTACTGGCTAATATGGGTCTCACACAACAAATGACACAAGCACACCTAGACTTGTGTCCCCAATTAACTAGGCTTTACATAGGTTAAGTTTTACACGGGTTAATAGTGTCCCTACAACCCTACCAGATTTACAAGTTTACTTAACCCCCTAATAGGGCAAACAGAATACATAATGACATACAGTTCCGTTTACATGTTCCCTTAATCTTTGCATTAAGCCTACATGTTTCCATATTCATACACCCCATATTTCAGTTATATTTCATATTATAAGTTATGCTTCAATCTTTAGTCATATACATAGTACAGGTTATGCCCCCCAATTACCATTCCCAATTAAAACCAATTTCGTTTATACGTGTATTTCAGCGTTATCGGCCTAGGCTCGAAGGTGGTCTGGCTATAAAACAAAAAGGGAATGAAGGTGGTAGAAGAACATAAATAGGTATAAATGACAGAGATAGACATAGAAATAGGCATATAGAAATAACTTAACAAAATAGGTGTATAGCAAGTTTCATACTAATTTAGCAGATCTGTTTAAACATTAATCAACATCTTAACAGGCATAAGTTTTAGATCCGGTTTATTAACATGTCAAGATTATTTGTTAAGTAATTATATCCAAAATCAACATGAACTCACAGAGACTGGATCTATAGAAATGAGAAAAGAATATTGATGTCGTAGCAGAGATTCTTGTATACGTATAAGCTGTCGTTGAAGAGAAATAGGCTAGTTCAATCCAAGCTGAGGCATCATCTCCTTGTCTCCATTGTTTAAGGTGAATAAATAAAAAGAATTGTTGTCCTATTTATAGCCTACCGCCAACGAATCTCGTTAAGAAACATGTTTCCTATTTATTCTATTTCTTCATTCTTGTTTATGCTACTTTCAAGGGTTCATCTAAATGACATGCGCGGTACAAAGTTTATAGTGCAGAACTTTTTTGATTTATCTATTATATTGTTTCTGCTCCAGTATAAATATTACTACCGCATTCACAGACCCTCCTCCTATCTACCTCCTATGGGTCCGCGGATTGCTGCCTGGGGCGAGGCGTGCCTACCACTTACTGTCTGACGGACAAAGGGGCCTACTCCAAGACCCGGGCAACACAATGTTTCTATGGGTCGAACCTAGGGTTGACCCCATGGGTGCAGGTCGACCCCCAACGGGTCGATCTCCCGCCATTTTGAATATTCTGGATTGATATATATATATATATATCTTATACATATACAAACTTCAAACCTTAATGTCTTCTTGATACGATGTTCGTTTTACACAAACTCGAAGTCTATTTTTAGCAGAATTCTGAGATGAACATAATAGTACAATCCATTTCCTTTAATTACCAATATTTAATTAAGTATTCTTTTGTTTATTGATATAATGTCCTTTAAAATTACGAGGTGTTACATTCTCCCCTACTTAAAGGATTTCGTCCCCGAAATCTCTATGTTACGAAGAATGTATATCCTAGGAACCACATCCATCTACTCATTCATCAATCACAGACATCCATTGTCCTTAAAAGATTTCTAATGCTTTTATGAACATATGCAATAGTGTGTGTATATGTCCTTACACTAATGCGAAAAATTAGGCAATCTACTGATTCGGTTGACCTCCTTACTGCAATTCATTTTCATGCCATGTAATCAAAATGTATGCAAATAATCCTAGTATAACATGTAAGTTCTATATGTGTGCACAATCATTCATCCAAACGCAACATTCATATGATGATACATCCATTTTCATCCATATAAAATTTAAAGTGCACACACATCCATATAGAATATGTAGTGATTGAGCCGATCTAGTGCCTAATGTGTGTGTATATGCATCTACGGGCAACCACTAGCAAACACTTGCATCCACTTTCATCCATCAGACATAACATGTTTCAAATGCATGTTTACACCCATTAGTTTTTATCAACTTGTCCTCTCGATTGCAGAGATTCCTAACCTTTGATCCAAGTACATGGGTAGGAACTCGTTTAACTATTGCCTCCTTTTCTACCTCTACCTCCTCAAGCATGCTCGGCTCAACTACTTCTGATGTATCGTGCAGACACTTACACAAATGATAAACGTGGAAAACATCATGCACACCCGCCAATCTGTCTGGTAGCTTTACTCTATTGGCCATTTGACCAATCCTTTCCATTATGGAAAATGGTCCTACAAACCTTGGCGCCAGTTTCCCTATAGATCCAAAGCGGACCACATTCCTCAAAGGTGATACCTTGACAAAAACCATGTCTCCCAAACTCAATATCAGTCCTTCTCTTATATGCATAGGACTTATGCCTGTCCTGAGCTGTCTTCATGCGTCTGCGAATAAGGTCAATCTTCTCTGAAGTCACTCTAATCATCTCAACTCCAAGTA
Source organism: Allium sativum (assembly GCA_030737875.1). NCBI lineage: Eukaryota > Viridiplantae > Streptophyta > Magnoliopsida > Asparagales > Amaryllidaceae > Allium > Allium sativum. The sequence continues at coordinate 373,513,719 of CM060915.1, forward strand.
GAAGTCTATATGTAGATTCCCACCAAGTCGGTGATCTACAGGGTTGTCCATACAATGCCTCGAAGTGGGCTATGCCAATACTAGCCTGATAACTGTTGTTGTAAGCGAACTCCACCAATGGAAGATGCTCTTCCCAAGTCCCTCCAAAGTGTAGGATACACAACCTCAAAAGATCCTCAAGAACTCTATTCACCCTCTCAGTCTGCCCATCGGTCTGAGGGTGATATGCGGTGCTCAAACATAACTGCGTACCAAGTGCCTCTTGCAAGCTTCCCTAGAACTCACTGGTAAAGATGGAATCACGACCATTTACCATGCTGGAAGGTAATCCATGTAGACAGACTATCTCACGAAGATAAATTGATGCCAACCATGCTACCTTTCTCTTGCTCTTAACAAGAATGAAATGAGTGATCTTAGTAAGCATGTCTACTATAACTCAGATGCTGGTATTTCCCTTTCTCGATCTAGGCAAACCATCAATGAAATCCATAGAAACGCTCTCCCACTTCCACTGTGGAACCTCCAAAGTGTGCAGCAACCCGCCAGGCTTTTTCTGTTCAGCTTTAACTTGCTGGCATATCAAACATTGAGCTACGAATTCCTCTACATCTTTCTTCATCCAAGCCCAAAAGAAAATCCTCTTCATATCTCTATACAGCTTATCGTTACCCAAATGGATAGTCATTCTAGAACGGTGGCCTTCCTCAAGGACTGTCTTAAATAGAATCCCAACTCAGGGAACAAAATGCCTTCCATTCCATCGTAGCCACCCTTTATCATCCGTGGAGTATCTGCTAAGGTGACTAAAAGTCTCTCCTCTACTGAGCCTATCCAAAATGTATGCTATCTGTGGGTCATCTCGCTGCGAAGAACCTATATGATCCAAAAGAGTAGGTCACACCTCTAACGATGCCAATAAACCAAGTGTAAACTCGGTAGAAGGCCAAAAATCGAAGGTCGATATATACTCCAAGCTTTGCCTCTCTACAAATAGAGGACTCAATGTTATTCTCTTCCTACTCAACACATCCTATACCATGTTACCTTTGCCAGGGGTATAAGAAATCTCAAAGTCATAGGATGCTAGGAACTCCATCCATCTCTACTGTCTCAAATTAGGATCATTCTACAAGAACAGATGCTTGAGAGATTTATGGTCCGTGTATAACTCAAACCTCTCTCCAAGTAGATAATGTCTTAAGCGCGAAAACAATAGCAGCCAAATCCAAATCGTGAGTGTGGTAGTTTTTCTCATGAACCTTCAACTATATACTCCCATAGCATACTACCCTTCCCTCTTGCATCAGAACGACACCGAGTCCTATAGCACATGCATCAGTGTACACATGAACATCTTGCTCCCATCAGGCAATGAAAGGACTGAGGCTGTTGTCAAAGCCCTCTTTAGTCGCTGAAAAGCATCCTCACAATCAACGTTCCAAGCCAAGTTCAGTTTCTTCTTCGTCAGTATGGTGAGTGGGGATGATATCCTCGAAAAGTCTTTAGTAAACTTCTGATAGTAGCCCGCTAAACCAAAAAAACTTTTCACCTCTGTTGCATTCTTTGGAGCTTTCCACACTTGAACTGCAACTAATTTTGCAGGATCCACTGCTATCCCTTCCTTAGAGACCACATGCCCTAAATATCTCACTTCCTTTCTACAAAAGTGGAACTTGGAGAATTTTGCCTTAAGCTAGTGTGTTTTGAGAGTCCTTATGACCTCTCCTAAATACAGGGCATGTTCTTCTTCATTCTTCGAGAAAATCAAGATGTCATCTACAAAGACCACAAAAAATTTATTCAGAAAATCCCTGAACACTCTACTCATAAGATCCAAAAAAATATGCGGATGCATTACTCAACCCAAAAGGCATGACTAACCACTCAAAGAAACCATCTGGAGTTCTGAAAGTAGTCTTATCTATACTGTCCTCAGCCACTCTCAACTGATGAAATCCCATAGTCAAATCTAACTGTGAGAAAACAGATGCACCAACAAGCTGGTCAAACAGCTCATCAATCCTTGGGAGTGGGTTCCTATTCTTCTTAGTGAGCTTATTCAACTCCCTGTAATCCATGCATAAGAGAAGCGAGTCATCCGCCTTAATCGCGAAAACGACAGGAGCACCCCATTCCTATATGCTTAGTCTACTAAACCCTTTCTCAAGTATTTCCCCTACTTAATTGCTAAGCTCCCTCCTTCCTCTAGGAGCCATGTGGTGCACTGGCAATACAACCGGCTTTTCATTGTCCACCAAGTATATCCGGAAATCAACCTCGCGCCTTGAAGGCAACCCCTGAACCTCCTCAAAAACATCAGGATACTCATAGACTACAGGTACATATCGTAAATCATCTATGGAAGCCTCAATAGTTTCTAGGAAACTAAGCATAATAGACCCCTTAATGTCATAAGAAATCTCGAGAGTCCTCCCATGGCAAGTCAAAAGTCTAACGACCCTCCTCTCATAGTCTGGAATGGCACCATACATGGCTACCCAATCTATCCCTACAATCAAACTATAGCTCATGAAAACAAGCACATATGCATCGCACTCAAACTCGACTCCCAACACAGATATCCTCAAACCCCAACAAATCATAGACAAATGAGCCGTGCCACCAATGGTGTTTGAGACAACAACGGGATCATAAACAATACTATTACTAAGGTGTAGAGGCTCAACTACAGAATCAAATATAAAAGAGTGAGAAGCACTAGAATCAAAAAGAGTCCTAACTAGATAATCGAAAAGAGAAATTAAACTTTCAACAGAAACGTTCCTACCTCTGTCCGGTCTGTTAGCCTCAAGAGCATGCACTTTCCCTCCAGAAGGTCCTGACCTCTGCCCCTGTCCTTGCTTCTTCGGGCACACCCTACTATATTGTCCAGCTTCAATGTAGTTGTAATAAGAATTCTTCCTCTTTCTGTAATTCTTGATCACATGAGCCAAGCCTCCACAACCATGACATTTCTTCTTATTCTGAGCTTGTCATTCTTTCCATCTTTCTTTTGATGTTCTATCTTAGGCCACACCTTCTTGTTTTGATCCTCATCAGTCTTTGCCTCTTTCTTTTCGCCTATCTCTTCTTCGTTCATCAATGCCATATGAATGAGCATCTCGAAAGTTGCTCCCATCAGAGTATGAGACATAACCAGTCCATGTAGGGGTACATTCAATCCTCTTGTGCATTTCAAATCTTTTTCGTGTGGAGTATTTACCAACTCTAGACCAAACGGTGATAACTGGTTGAACTTATTGACATACTCTTTGACCGACATGCCTCCTTGCTTAAGTGCCACAAGCCTATCCATCTGCATACTTTCTTCTTCTCGAGAGAGGAATTTAATCCCGAACCTCTGACGAAAATCAGCCCAAGTATCTATTGGGCGTCATGCTTGCGTCACTTCCCACCAAAATGAAGCCTTATCTTTCAGTTGCCATGCGGCGAACTGAATCTTCCTACAGTCATCAACCTAGAAAATCCCAAACAAGTCCTCCGTCTCTTTAAGCCATTTCTGTGCTTCCACAGAGCTTTTCGTTCCACGGAATGGCTTTCCGCCCATAGCACAGAAGTCCTTACATATCTTAGAGAAATTATCCGCTTGCGGAGGAGGGGGGACAACGGCTACAGCCGGAGGAGGAGCGTCCGCTTGGCCCTTGGCAGGCGCAGTAGCCTCAAGGTATCTACGGAACCAAGCCGGTATCAGAACGCCCTCAGGAAGATTCAGTTCTCCAGACATGCTGAAAAGAAAAGAAAAGGGATCAAACAGAGAGTCGAAAGATTTTTATATGGCTTTGGGGAAAATGTTTTTCAAAAATAGACCTTTCTTGTAAAAACATTCTCTTTTTGAAAACGATTTTAAAAATCTTTTATCCGATCATGTAACCTTCAGCTCTGATACCAAATGTGACGAAAGACATCCGTTAAAGTCACTCTTTATCAGAATGCATTTAGTTTCGTGAAGCGTTATAGGTAAACAGATACAAAATTACACAAGACATATATAAAATAACAGTGGAAATATAATACTTTATTTTCCAAAAGAAAATACCATGGTCCAAAAAACCAGTTACAACATCAGTCTGAAATATTAAAAACCAATTACATCAAATTAAAGTATCTGCCTTGTACTAAAATCATCAGAGTACATAATATAAATCCATAGTCCCCAAAAACAACCATAAGAATGTAGACAGGTAGTAAAAGTGATACATCTAGGCAAAGCAAAGCAAATCCAACTCTAAGTAGAAACATGAGAGAGTGTCCTAATCAAGCCTGATATTCCCACCCTGAGAACCTAGGGGGAAAAGGAAGAGAGAGAAAAGGAAACAAAATGGGTCAAACATAAATTCTGGAGAGTCCAGTGATTTTCAGCATATAAAGAGATAAAAGTAACAAGACAGTAAATAAACTAGTTGAGAGATAATAGTAGTATATAACAGATATAAACAAGATGAAATATGCTTCTCAAATACTTTCTCTATACCAATACTAGTATATCGCATTAAGTGTTTTTCAACTACTTAACCAAAAAAGAATGATCCCAATCATAGCATAAATGGCAGTCCTAGGTGTAGTTATAGCAACGGGTTTTACCCCAAACAGAATAACAGGTACCTAAACAGAATATAACAGGTAATACCCCAAACAGAAATAACAGGTACCTAAACAGAACTAGACGTACCCTAATTACTACCCCCACAATCGGCTCCCTACCACGTAAGTACCCTGTGCCGACCCCATAGTAGGGTGTAATACTTACTAAAGTGACAACCGTCAGAAGGACATAGACATATTTATAGGTGTTATGGCGTCTTATTTTCCTAGACAGACTGGACCCATGCACGCACATGACTACGTCGGAACACGCCATCAGAGCACACCATCAGAAATGAACTTCTTATAATTAATCCCAGTAAGCGTGCCCTGACCCCTACCTAGTGTGGGGTCCTCCTTTAATACCATAACGGGTTACTAGGTAATATGGGTCTGACACAACAAATGACACAAGCACCCCTAGACTTGCATCTCCAATCAACAAGGCTTTACACAGGTTAAGTTTTACATAGGTTAATAGTGTCCCTACAACCCCACCAGATTTACAAGTTTACTTAACCCCCGCCCCCAACAAATCAAATAGAATACATAGATGACATACAGTTCCATTTACTTTTTCCCTTAATCTTCGCACTAAGCCTACATGTTTCCATATTCATACACCCATATTTCAGATATATTGCATATTATAAGTTATGCCCCAAACTTTAGTCATATTCATAGTACAGGTATGCCCCCAAATTACCATTCTCAATCATTCCCAATTAAACCCAATTTCGTTCGTACATGTATTTCAGCGTTATCGGCCTAGGCTCGAAGGTAGCCTGGCTATATAAACAAAAAGGGAATGAAGGAGGAAGAAGATAAGAAATATGCATAAATAACAAAGACAGACATATAAATAGGCATATATAAATTACTGAAAAAAATAGGTGCATGGCAAGTTTCATGTCAATTTAGCAGATCTGTTTAAACATTAATCAAAATCTTAATAGGCATAAGTTTTAGATTTGGTTTATTAACATGTCAAGATTACTTGTGACAGCCCGCCCCGAATCAGCCGACATCTCTCCTTTGAAATGCGGTATGCCAATGTTCAACTAGCATGGGACGGTTGTCAAAAGAAAAAGGGTTTGAAACTATTAACTAACAAAGAACCTGTAGTATATCTCCCAACACATGGAATAAAATATAATAATAACATAACTTGACATAAAACAGGCGAGACAGTGTATAAGCTGAAAAATAAACAATCATAGCAGTGGAATCCAAAACACAGCTTATGATCCAAATCATTATTACAACTTCAAAATATTGTCTCTAAAGCAAAATAGAAAGGGTACTCTACTAATGCCCAAGTAGTGACCAGCAACAACACAGGGAGAATATATGTAAATTGTACGTGGAAGCCTCCTGCTCATCTCCGGACAGCTACTCGTGCATACCACCTAACCTGTCTCTAGTCTGCTCGTTTAGGAGCACCCAGAGTAATAAGAAGAGACATAAAAATCTAGGTCAGACAAAAGTTTGGTATGAGCGAAAGCAGCAAAACAGAACAATAATAGGTATAAATAATCATACCTGAACCTGGACCTGCAATCAAAGAATTAGCACAACAGGATGTACAGTACTCTAAGGTAACACTAACATATAGTGTAAAAATAATAATATGAGAGTGTGCATGACATGGTGATAGCAAACATCAAACATGGCAACCATCCTCACATCTCTCACTTAGTGCGTAAAGCATGCTATATCCAACACTAGGGTCACCCAATCCTTTGCAACTATCACTTTGTCCTTGGGAGTCAAATGACCCCATTGCACTGATCCATACCCACTAATCCTTCTCTTAGTGGTGAAACAAAATTATGGATATCGATAACCCCTTTGCACACGCCCCACAGCAATGCCCAACTCATGAAGTTAACTCGTCGGTTCCTATCTGGATCCTGAGTTCTAACTTCCTATTTGGACTACCTTTGCATCTCGGGTTTTGGTCTCTTCCAGTTCGCGGTTCAGTTTTCATTCAGTTCGCGATACGCCGCAACTCGCGGTTCAGAGTATGCTCAGCTCATGACCCATTCGGGTCTTGATTAGGGGGCGGCTCTTGGGTCCCATTCAGATCCGGTTCATGACCTCTTGCTTATGGCATCGATCCATGGCTCGCTCGTGATATCGGTGCGTAGGTCATGGTTCTTCCATCGGTTCGTGAGCTTATGGTCGGAACGGTTCTTGGTGGCTCCCTCCGGTTCGTGGCTCATCACTCCTTCGGGTCATGGTCCGTAGTCCTATGTTAGGCCGTTCGCCATAGCCACGACCTGGGTCGACTCGTGGAACTCGAGCACGAGCGGTTGATAGGGAGGGGGTGCTTCACGAGCGGGTCGAGTCTGATCAATTTCCTACAACTTTCCAGCAAGCTATTTACGCCATATGACGGCGTTTTCGACCATCCTAACTTTTCTATGCAATCACAAATCATACCAAATAGTAGTAGCAACATGTATAATCAACTATAAACACCAAAACAACAATTCAACATGTTAATATGGATCAACAGTACTCAAAACCATGATTTTACACTTAATCCCCTTAATCATGTTTAACCATATGATTATCAAACTTAATCCAATTAACCCAAATTTTTACCAGTGACATAAAATATTATTTAAGAATTTCTACATATTTTCCAGATTTTTATAATGCATGATTTCGCTAATTATCACTAATCACCTCTAATTAGCAGTAATTAGTGAAAAACAATGCAAATCACTCACCTTAGACACAAATAAATCTCAGATATGAAATATCTCTGATTTGGTGTGGATCCCAATATATTCCAGCAGATCTATCTCTGATATGATGCTATTCCGACTTAATTGATGTAGATTTGGCTAATATATGACTAGAAAGTGATTAAAGATGAATTTAAAAGGTGGAGGCCATTGGTAGGTTTCAAGATATGTAAGTGGCAGCTAGAAAACTGAATAAAACTAATTTCCTAAACCCTATCAGTCTCCCCATAACCCTTATCCCAAAATGGTTTATGGGCCTAGCTGCTAATCACCCTATTTGGCCCGACTAAGCTGTTTTTCACCTTCTAAACCTTATTTTAGCCATATCTCCCAAACGGTAAGACTGTTTGATTAATGTGATAACTCTACGGAAAAGTAAACCATCATCCAAATCCAATGGAAGTGGTTTAACGTCAAAATTCCTTACCAATCAAAAGTTATAGGCGAAAAAAGATTCTCCATGGGCAAAATAGTCATTTAAAATTCGGCAAAAATCTTGAAAATAGGAAATGACCCCAATAGTCATTTCCCAAAGTTGCACGACCATGCGACTTCATATGAAAAAGAGATAAATATTCTATGATCCTCCGATACGTAGAATGTGGGTCGTTACACTCTTCCCCCTTAAGAAATTTCACCCCCGAAATTCCTTAACTAAAACATACAAAGGATGCCTCATGCCTCTCATTTATTTGCAACAATCAAACGTACACAACAAGGCTATCCTAACATACGGTTTACTAATAAGGGAGTACTATATCGATATTAAACCGTGCCAGGTAAAGAGCTCTGGATATGACTTCCTTATGTTCTTCTCGGTTTCCCAAGTATAGTCATTCTCATTATCACACCACTTCATATACAGTACTGCTAACTTTGCTGCCGCTCTAATCGACTTGACGGGTATAAACCTTGCACTTTTGGACAATCGATCCGCAATCACCCAAATACTATCACGGTCAGATCTAGTCCTTGGTAAACCATCGATGAAGTCCATTGGGACTTGTTCCCATTTCCATTCGGGAATTCGCAACGGTTGTAACAAGCCACTAGGCTTCTTTTGCTCAGCTTTAACTAACTGACAATTCATGCCTTTGAAGATAAACTTCCCAACGTCCCTCTTCATCCCTTTCCAGTGGTAGGTTTTCTTCATGTCTCGATACATTTTGTTACCACCGGGATGTATAGTCAATTTCGAGTGATGACATTCTCTAAGCACTTCATCTCTTAATCCATTAACGTTGGGTACAACTAGTCTCCCATTCTTTCGAAGCCATCCTTCTCTATCAAGTCCATACTTGTTCATTTTCTCACCATCGATATTCATCTCTTCCTTGGAGTTGATTTCTATTAGGTTAATATCGTCCCTTTGACTGGAACCAATCCGCTCAATCAAAGTCGGTCTAATCGTCAAACTTGCTAACATCTCTGGACCCAATCCATACTTAGGTCTGAAATCATATCCCGTGATATACTCCAGTTGCTTCCATTCAAGAAACATAACATCTAAACTGGCATGTCTCTTACTCAAGGCATCAACTATCGCACCTAGTTGGGTAGCACAGGTATCCGTGTATACCATCATCTCTTCATTTCCCATTGCCAGAATCCTACAGATGATAGCCTACTCAAGAGAAGAAAAATAGGAACAACCATATCAACCATCAAACAAGTCCTATCTATCACCTGCTAAAGCTATTTATACGTCGATACTCATATGACTGGTCCAACCAATATCAAGGATTCATGGAAGACCCAACTCCAAATGGACTACCTCACGACCAATGTACACTTATCCTCCAAGTATAACTAGATTACGTCCAATAGGTCCAAGGTAAATGGGAAACCCTAGATACCTCTACTTCGAATCCGCCTAGAATACTCCAAACTATCGACGATCCTTTGGCACCCCATCAGAAGAGCTATCCACAACTCCATCTTCAACTCGAGTCCTACCTAAGTCAATCAATTATCTTGTAGCCTTCTCGAGTCCCACTCGAGTCATCTCATAGCCCTATCGAGTCCAACTCGGGGCAGTCCACATCATCGAATAGTCTTATCATGTCACGGATGACCATCACTCCTTGAGTAAACCAAGACACCATTTAATGGAAATCACAGCAACTACTTATATCTCATGCAAACCATCGTAGTCGAACTCGACATTCCCCAAGCACAGGCCACAAAGGCCTAAACCAATATCAGATAAGAACTCAAGGAACATCTCCTCCGGATCCAGACAATCTACATGAGATGATATGAACAAAACAACCAAACACTCGAGCACTAATAATTAACTCTGGCTATCCTCGCCAATCCTTCTTCGAAACTATCATTGATCGCATGACAGCCCATGCCATATGTCAAGGGTAAATAGCAACCCCAGTTCTAACTAGACCACTCCACGTCCAACGTACACTTGCCTCCCAGAAACAACTAGAACTTACAACAACGATAATCTCTCATTTTCCCTAACTCCAGTTATCATCGCCGACACTTGGTAGATACCCAATACCACCCTATACCCTAGGAGCCAATCGACGCCCAAAATAATGCAAAACCCAGTAAAGCCCAAAACAAAGCAATCACAAGAAAACATACGTCCATGACTCGATAAGACCACATTACAACAAATCATACTAAGGCCAGTTGAACCACCAATTGGGTTCATCATAGCTAAAGGTCTATCGACTATCTCGGGTTCCAATCCCAAACTATCTACCAGGTCACTAGATATGAAGGAATGGGAAGCCCCGGTATCAAACAACACTCGAACTGGAACATCATAAACAAAAAGCTTTCCTTGAATAACGACACCCTTTCCCTTTTACGCCGCAGTTGGGGCATTCGACGAAGAAGGAATAGCATTGATAGCATATGCTTTCACGATCTACTTCTCCTTAGGAGGTTGCGAACAATTATCCTTGTGATGTCTCGCTTGGCTACAATTGAAGCACTACCTTTCCCTAAGCTTTTCCCGACAATCTCTGGCATAGTGGACATTCTTGCCACAACTAAAGCACTCACCATCTTTCTTATTCTTCTTATTCTGGCCATCCTGGGTTTGGTTTTGTTTCCTCTTATTCTGGGACTTTTCCTTGCCTCCACTGCTTGCTTGCGGTTTCGGCTCCCCTGCAGATGCAATAGCAACTTTGGTATTTGATTTAGGGTAAAGACTCTCTGATCTCAATGCTTTCCCTACAATAGACTTGAACGTCTCATCAATGTGGTTTATAAGCCTTTCCCCCAAGTACCCATCTAAGCCAGTTATGAAGTCTCGTTCTTCCTCTCGGTGGTGTCGATAAGAGATAATCCAGATCCATATTTCGATAAGGTATCGAACTCAACAATATACTCCGAGACTACTCTACCATTCCGCTTAAGCTTTAGAAATTTCCCAAACAACTCTGATTTCTGAGAAGCTGGGATAAACTTGTCATTAAAGTGAGTCTTAAACTGATTCCAAGTAACTTGATCCTCAGGAGTAGCTTCTTTTGTAGCATTCCACCAATTCATAGCTCGTCCTTGAAGTTAACGGGATGCTAGCTTCCTCTTCATTACGTCTTTGATTCCCAAATCCTCGAAGGTGCGCTCACAACTATCCAGCCAAACTTGAACATCCGTAGCCGATTATGTTCCATGGAACGGCTTCCCACCAAGACTAGTATAATCCTTATTAAGCTTGGCGAAATCGGTTCTAGACGCCTGCACTAATGCACCATCACTATTAGCAGCATTAGGAACTGCTCCCCGAGCATCCCTAAGCATCTCTCGCATGAAGGTAGTAAACATTGTCCTTATATCAGGGACATTCCCATTGTTAGCCCCTGAACCCGTACTCCTCGTATATCGGCTCATCGTTCAATCTGCAAAGAGAAAACGATTAACCATCTCTTTTGCAGTGCAGTGCGACTTCATCCTTAGATATACTAATAATATATATAGCTTTTGAAAACCAAAATATCATAAATACGTGCTCTCATATATGTGTCTATATCTCCTTGATGTCTTCCCCTAGGTTAATAACACAACCTAGGCTCTAATACCAAGTGTGACAGCCCGCCCCGAACCAGCCGAAGTTTCTCCTTTGAAATGCGTTGTGCCAATGTCCAACTAGCACGGGACGGTGGTCAAAAGAAAAAGGGTTTGAAACTATTAACTAACAAAGAACCTGTAGTATATCTCACAGCGCATGGAATATATAATAATAACATAACTTGACATAAAACAGATGAGACAGTGTACAAGCTGAAAACTAAACCATCGCAGTAGCGGAATCCAACATACAACTTGTGATTGAAATAATTATTACAACTTCAAAATACTGTCTCTAAAGCAAAATAGAAAGGGTACACTACTTATGCCCAAGAAGTGACCAGCAACAACACATGGATACTATATGTAAATAGTACTTGGAAGCCTCCGACTCGTCTCCAGACAGCTACTCGTGCATACCACCTAACATGTCTCTAGTCTGCTCGTTTAGGAGCACCCAGAGTAATAAAAAGAGACATAAAACTCTGGGTCAGTCAAAAGTCTGGTGTGAGCGATATCAGCAAAACAAAACAATAACACGTATAAATAATCATACCTAAACCTAGACCTGCAAGCAAAGAGTTAGCACAACAGGATGTACAATAGTCTAAAGTAACACTAACATATGGTATAAATAAATAATATGGGAGTGTGCGTGACTTGGTGATAACAAACATCAAACATGGAAACCATCCTCACATCTCTCACTCAGTGCGTAAAGCATGCGATATCCACCACTTTTGTCACCCAATCCTTTCCTGTGATCACTTTGCCCTTGGGAGTTACAATGACCCAATTGAAGTGATCCATAGCCACTAATCCTTCTCTCAATGGTGAACCAAAATTATGGATATAAATAACCCCTTTGCACACGTCCCGCAACAAAGCCTAACTCATGAAGTTAAGTCATTGGTTCCCATCTATATCCCGAGTTCCAACTTCCCATTTGGACTACCTTTGCATCTAGAGTTTTGCTCTCTTCCGGTTCGTGGTTCATTTTCCATTCAGTTCGCGATACGCCACAACTAGTGGTTCAGAGTATGCTCGGCTCGTGACCCCATTAGGGTCGTGATTAGGGGTGGCTTGTGGTCCCATTCGGATCCGGTTCGTGACCTCCTGCTTGTAGCATCGGTCCGTGGCTCGCTCGTGACGTCGATTCGTAGGCCATGGTTCTTCCACCGATTCACGAGCTTCCGTTCAGATCGGTCCGTGGTGGCTCCCTCCGGTTCGTGGCTCATCACTCCTCCGGGTCGTGGTCCCTAGTCCTAAGCTGGGTCATTCGCCGTAGCCACAAGCTGGGTCAGCTCATGGAACTCGAGCACAAGCTGTTCATGGGGAGAGGGTGCTTCACGAGCGGGTCGGGTCTAACCAATTTCTTGCAACTTTCCAATAAGCTATTTACGCCAATACGCCATATGATGGGGTTTTCGACCATCCTAACTTTTCTATGCAATCACAAATCAAACCAAATAGTAGTAACAACATGTATAATCAACCTTAAACACCAAAATAAATTCAACATGTTAATATGGATCAAACATACCAAAAACCATGATTTTCCCTTTTACTCCCTTAATCATGTTTAACCATACGATTAGCAAACTTAATCCAAATTAACCCAATTTTTTACCAGTGACATAAAATAATATTTAAGAAAGTCTACATATTTTTCTAGATTTTTATAATGCATGATTTAGCTAATTATCACTTATCACCCCTAATTAGCCATAATTAGTGAAAAACCATGCAAGTCACTCACCTTAGCTACAAATAAATCTCAGATCTGAAAATATATCTGATTTGGTACGGATCCCAGTGTATTCCGGCAGATCTATATCTGATTTGATGCTATTCCGACTTAATTGATGTAGATTTGGCTAATATGTGACTAGAAAGTGATTAAAGATGAATTTAGAAGGTGAACGCCATTGCTAGGTTTCAAGTGATGTAAGTGGCGGCTAGAAAACTGAATAAAACTGATTTCCCAAACCCTATCAACCTCCCCATAACCCTAATCCCGAAATGGGTTATGGCCCTAGCTGCTAATCATCCGATTTGGCCTGACTAAGTTGTTTTTCACCTTCCAAACCTTATTTCAGCCATATCTCCCAAACAATAAGTCCATTTGATTATTTTGACCACAATACAGAAAGGTGAACCATCATTCGAATCTAATGGAAGTGGTTTCCGATCAAAATTCCTTACCAATCAAAAGTTATAGGCAAAACAAGATTCGCTAGGGGAAAAAATGGTCATTTAAAATTCAGCAACAATCGTGAACATGGGAAATGACCCTAATAGTCGTTTACCAAAGATGCACAACCATAAGACTTCATATGAAATAGAGATAAATAATCTACGATCCTCCGATACGTAGAATGCGGGTCGTTACAACGTATAAGCTGTTGTTGAAGAGAAATAGGCTAGTTCAATCCAAGCTGAAGCAACATCTCCTTATCTCCATTATTTAAGGTGAATATAACAATAGAAATGTTGTCTTATTTATAACCTACCGCCAACGAATCTCGTTCAGAAACGCGTCTAGGTTCAGAGAATGAATTTGCCACGGATCTGGGTGGGTCGACCCTAGGGTTCACACACCCTTGCATGGGTCGACCCTAGGGTCGACCCCATGGGTGCAGGTCAACCCCCAACGGGTCGATCTCTCGCCTGGGTTTCCCGCTACGATTTCAAACTGTTTTGAATATTCTGGATTGATTTGTATGTATATGTATATGTATATATATATCTTATATGTATACAAACTTCAAACCTTAATATCTTCTTCATACGATGCCTGTTTTCCACAACCTAGGAGTCTATCTTATGCAGAATTCCGAGACGAATGCAATGGTATAGTCTATTTCCCTAAATTTCCAATATATAATTAAGTCTTATTTAGTTGATTGATATAACGCCCTTTAAAATTATGGGGTGTTACACAAGATAAATCATTACTTATCGCTCTCAAGAACGACCATTGAAAGAGATCACAATAAAGGAAATAGACTCGGAATTTGACGTAATTCATAATTTTAATTCCTAAGTGAAACCACAATGAAATTCGGTATCTATATTGCTAAACCAAACATATACTTTGTACACTTATTCCTACATGAATAGATAATGGAGAACAAAAGTAACAACCTTGAAATTGGAAGACAACATAGTTAAGCAACTTGTATTCTAATTTTGGCTTAGTTCATGGAAAATTTTGATAACACCCCTTTTGTATGGCTCGATTCGAAGAAACTACGAATAGCTAGCCAAATATAGATCAGTCTGAAATATGACAACAAAATCTCAAAGTGGCCTCCCGTATATGGGCATAAATCATCAAGGATGCACCAAAGGGAAAAAGTACAACTCAATATATAGCATTTATTGTAAAGTTATGTATGCAAACAAATAAACTATATTAAAAATAAAACAATAATGCATGCCTAACAATCATATAAGTAAAATAATTCATGTGAACTTCATCAATCAAACATACATGGACAATAATAGTAGTCATCAAAAATAAAACCCATGTCTAATCAAGTGCAACACCCCGAATTTTCTATTAACTGTATATTAACAAATTAAAGTATAATGAATCCTTAACGAAATAATTAAGGGAAACGGGTTACGCCATTGCGCTCGTCTCGGAATTATGCCTGAGATAGAGTCCGAGTTTGCGTGAATCGGACTCCGTATGAAGCAGTTATGACCTCCGGAAGTTTCAGAATTCAAATTAAAATTCAAACGGATCAAAATGAAGTTCAAATTTTTAATTCAGACCCAGACTGAGCTGGGCTGGAAAATTCCCGTCCAGCCACCAGGTCGACTTGGGGGTCGACCTGGGGGTCGACCTGGGTGACCTGGTCGACCATAGGGTCAACTTGGGGGTCGACCTGCCAAGTCGACCTGGTTAGGCCCTAGCTAGCCTGGTCGGGTTCTGGTTGATTTCTGAGGCTTGGCTATGTCACTAGGGCTGACTTGTCACATTTTGGTTGGCTCCTCTCAAAGTGAATGGTCTAGATTCATCTATGATCATCTGACGGCTCAAATCAATCTGAAATTCTATATAAACAACTTAAGACTCCAACCTAAATTCACATTACAAATTAGAGACGGAGCCGCCATGCTGTCGGTAGAAAACTGAGAGGAGCCTCCACTTGTAGAAAATCTTAGAGACGAGCCAAATTAAAGTTAAAACAATAATCAAATCAAAGTTAGTCTACCCAAAGGAAAGCAATTCAAATTCAGAACTCAGAAATCAGAAAACAAGACTGTCGTTCGTTGTAAGTATAGTGATTTTTCCGATGTGAATAAAAGTTAGGATTTGATTCGATGTAAAATGGGAATGGAATTGTGTTATTATGTAACAACGATGTTAATTCATATCTTTGTATTTAAATGATTATGGTATTATGATGTTTGTGGTATAGTTGAGTTGATATTGATCCTATTGTACATTTAGAATCACATGCAAGTTGTATAGTTCATGATGTAATCTACACCTATATGTTTATGCAATTATATAGGTTGTAGATGATTAAGATTTCATGTATATATATGCTAAAATCTCTATGCCTAAATGATTAAGTTTATATACATGCTTATATGTTTATACAAAAGTTGCAAGTTCATAATTGGATCCATGCCAAGATCCATTTTAATACAAGTTTCATGTTATAGTTGTAAACATGATTTGGATCTAGTTCACACATGCGATGAAATTATACATACTCTGAGGACATGTTATATTCTTGTCATATGCTAGTGATGTTCGATGTTATGCCAAGATCTAAACATGTTTAGGCCTATGTTGTCAAAATCATATGTTAATTCATGTGACATCTATTTGGTTAGACCCCTATTTCAATGCAAGTTCACATGTATATAAGTTGATTTAGCCTATGTTGTAAGTTCACACCTATGATATTCATGTTGATTATTTTGCAAGTTCACACCTATGATGTTCATATTGACTATGCCAAAAATGCCAAGTTTACACCTATGTCATGTTTATGTTTATGAATTCACTTATGCCAATTTTGTGTGCGCTAAATTAGGCTAAGTTTTTAGCCTAATATTATATGTTAAAAACCATGCGAACGAAAATTAGGCTAAGATTGTTAGCCTAATATTTAGATGGGGTAACGTTGGGAAAATTGGTAACTTGACATAAATTGGTAAAAATATATGAAACTGGCATGTTTGTCACATGCCAAAATTGGTGGCATTTAAACGGTATAAATTCTTATACCAAAAATGTTAAACTTGGAAAGTGGGCCATAACATTTAATTGTTGACAAATTTACATATAACAAGTAATAAAGACAAATATGTAAATTTAGAAAATATGAGTATACTTAACACGAGGTTGGATTGAGTTGTGATGTAAACCTTCCCGGACCCGCCCGGCTGTCCAGTAGTCACAACAATACATATCCAATGTGGGTGGTTAAGCATGAAGCCCAAAAAGGACCCGAGGTTAGACTGAGTTACGGTGTAAATCTGCCCGGAACCGACTGGCACATCCAGTAACCGTAACAATACCTGTCCAATGTGAGTGGTCGGTGCTTTAAAAAGCTAAGGACAGACTGTCAGGATGGTAGGGTTAAGTTAACTAAAACACTTAACCAATTAAACATGTTAATTAAGTTAATGGATGGGGTTAGGTAAATACAGACACCTAACCACTTAACATGTTTGACTAGAAAACCCTAGTAACGGGGATCAATTTCAGCAGTAACCCAATTAGGTATCATGTTACCCTGAAACTAGGCAGGGTGGGGCATGATTACTGGACTGATTGTAAGCGGTCAAAGCGACGGCGGTGGGTGCAACAGTGTGGGTTCTAACGGAGTGCTGGCGTGCACACACTTCGGAGCAGACGAATAGGGCACTGGGGGCACCAGTAGTATAACCTATGCATTTCTAGTTTTGTGTTGGGCCGCCACCATGGGACTTGATACACCCCATGGTGGGACCAGCATAGGTATCTACAATCATTGGGGGCCGTAAGACACAGATGATTATGCGAGTAAGAGCCAATCTTTAGAAAAAGGGGATCACTTTACCTCCTGCATGGGGTGCCAGTTAAGACAATACAAGAAGGTGCAGCGATATAGTATGGGGTGCGATAGTATATTCGATTCAAATTGCTTTATCTTAGTTTATGATACTTTCTTGTTTCCAGTTTATACCTATCATACCCTTATTCTTATGCTCATACTGAAGAGTCACTAGACTTACCAGGCTTTATGTCTGACCCTATTTTCTTTCGTCTTCATTTCTTCCGTTTCCCCCCCAGGTCCACAGGGAGGAAACAACCCAGCTTAGTCAGACTCTTTGTAAGCTTCAAGATAGTAGATGTACGGTTTGGACTCTCTTTCCTTGGCTATGGCTTTTGGACACGTTCTATGGGGATTTATGCAGCTTTTATTATGTTTTATGCTTCTTTATTTAATAACCAAGACAGAAATGATGATGTAATGTTTTGGAAGTTGTTATGAGACAATTATGGAAATGTTTTTTATGAACAAGTATTTGATGAAATAAAAAGTCTGTTTGTTTTCCGCTGCTTATATATATGTGTTTATATCTGTCTTGTGTTTTATCTGTCACTTTTACTTAAAAACCTCCACCAAAGTTAAGGCATTCCCTTTGTGAGTGACCTTAATGGAGGGTGGGGTGTTTCACTTGGTATCAGAGCATAGATATACCAGACTAGATAAAAGTTTTTGAAACCATTTTCAAACAAAAAGTTTAAAGAAGCATTGTTTTCAAGAAAAAGAGTTGTTTTTTAAAAGGCATAATTTCCCCAAAGCTATATGCACTATCCCTCTATCCTTTGTCTTGAATACTTTCCTTTTTGTTCTAGCATGTCTGGAGATCTTAACCTTCCGGAAGGAGTACTGATACCTGGTTGGTTCTGAAGGCATCTAGATGATAGGGCCAATGGTGCGGGACCAGCAGACATTCCTCCTCCCACAATGGCAACAGTTCCTCCACCTCCTCCTCCTCCTCCTCCTCGTGGAAATACTTTCGCTAAGATATGTAGAGACTTCAAAGCTATGGGTGGAAAGGACTTTTATGGAACTGAATCCTTTGTGGTAGCAAGGAACTGGCTGAAGGAGACTGAATATTTTTTCGTCATCTTCGAAGTTGACGATAGGCAAAAGATACAGCTAGCAGTGTGGTTGCTTAAAGATGAACCTTCCTATTGGTCGGAAGTTACCCATGCCGAAAGGCCAGTGGAGACTTGGGAAGATTTCAGGATAAGATTTGAGATGAAATTCCTCTCCCAAGCTGAAAGAAGCCTGCAAATGGAGAAGTTCCTAACTCTTAAACAAGGAAGTATGATGATCAAGGAGTATGTAAATTAGTTTAATCAGCTGGCTAGATTTGGGCTGGATTTAGTAAACACCCAACACAAGAAGGCCCTTCGCTTCGTCAAAGGTCTGAATGAACCTCTACACAGCCTTGCAATGACCCATATACCCATGAGGGCGACCTATGAAAGCTTGGTGGACATGGCACTGCTACACGAGGAAGATAAAGGCAAGAAAGAGGCAAAGACGGAAGTGCCTCAAGAAAAGAAAGAGGGTTTATAGGCTAAGAAAACAGACTTCAAGAAAGGCGGTAAGAACAACAAATCCCGTGAAAAGAGAAAGTGCAATTTCTGTGGCATTGTGGGACATATAGCAAAAGACTGCAGGAAGAAGAAGGAAAAGATGAATGGGGGCTGTTTCCATTGTGGAGAGACTGGACACTTGGCTAAGGACTGCCCAAAGAAGCGGGGGCAGGGACAGAGGACTGGATCCACCTCAGGAGGACAGGTTCACACGCTAGTGGCACCTTCACAGGAACGAGGTAGGAATATTTCTGTAGAAAGCTTAGTTTAACTGTATGATCATCCAGTTCGCACTCTCTTTGATTCCGGTGCATCACACTCCTTTATTTCATCTGCTTTAGTAGAATCTCTGCACCTAGACACTAGTATGGTAGAAGATCGCTTGGTTGTTTCAAATCCAATTGGGGGCTCGGCTTATTTGTCGATGGTTTGCTTGGATTTGAAAATCTCTATTCTAAGTGTTGAATTTAGATGTAGTGCCTTTGTTTTGGGCTTCTCAGGATATGGACTGATCTTAGGCATGGACTGGTTATCCAGTAATGGTGCCATTCTTGATTGTGAGAAAAGAGTGGTTAGACTCTTGACTCGGCTCGGTAACACTATAGAAATTTCTTGTAATCCCCTGAATGCTGTTATGCTTAGTTATCTAGAGTCGCTTGACGCTTCTGTTGAGAATTTGCAGTCGGTTAGAGTGGTCCCGGAATATCCGGATGTCTTTGAAGAGGTGAAAGGCTTACCTCCGAAGCGTGAAATAGACTTTCGCTTATATCTTGTTGATAATGCAAAGCCTGTAGCTCTTCTTGTTAGACACATGGCTCCAAAGGAGAGAAATGAGCTCATTAAGCAAGTTAAGGAGCTTCTCGAGAAAGGTTTTATAAGGCGGAGTATCTCGGAATGGGGTGCTCCAGTGGTGTTTTCCACCAAAGAAGATGGTTCACTACGTCTTTGTGTGGTCTATAGGGAGCTAAACAAGCTGACTAAAAAGAATAGACACCCGCTTCCCAGAATAGATGATTTGTTTGATCAGCTTGTAGGGGCGTCGGTCTTCTCCCAACTTGATCTAGCTACTAGGTTCCATCAGCTATGGGTAGCTGAAGATAGTATTGATAAAACGGCGTTCATAACCCTAGACGGTTCCTTCAAGTGGCTTTTCATGCCTTTCGGCTTGACAAACGCACCCGCTTATTTCGTAGACCTAATGAGCAGGATGTTCAGAGAATTCCTCAATAAATTTGTGGTGGTCTTCGTAGACGATATTTTGATCTTCTCAAAGAATGAGGAAGAACATGCTCGGCATCTGAAAGAAATCATGGATACTCTCCGTGCACATCAGCTAAAAGCCAAATTCTCCAAATGCCACTTTTGGAGAGAAGAGGTCAGATTTCTTGGACATATAGTGTCCAAAGAGGGGTTAGTTGTAGACCCCGCGAAAGTGGTGGCAGTGCAAGATTGGAAGACACCAAGAAATGCAACCGAAGTCCGAAGCTTTCTCGGGCTAGCAGGTTTTTACCGAAAGTTCATTAGGGATTTCGCGAAAATCTCAGCTCCACTCACAAGGCTAACAAAGAAGAATCTGCCATTCGCTTGGGATTTAGACTGTGATATTGCTTTCCAACGCCTAAAAAGGGCTCTCACAACAGCCCCAGTTCTAACTTTGCCTGATGGAAGCAAGATGTTCACAGTATATACGGATGCTTGAGGTACGGGGCTAGGCGCTGTTCTAATGCAGGAAGGGAGGGTAGTGGCTTATGGTAGAAGACAATTGAAAGTTCATGAAAAGAACTACCCAACCCACGATCTTGAGTTGGCCGCCATCGTCTTTGCGCTCAAGTCTTGGCGTCATTATCTCCTAGGTTAGAAGTTCGAATTATATACTGACCATAAATCGTTGAAATATCTCTTCTTGCAAAAAGATCTTAACTTAAGGCAGCAAAGATGGATGGAATTCCTTGCCTCGTATGATTTTGAAATTTCCTATACTCCTGGCAAAGGAAACGTAGTAGCAGACGCGTTGAGCCGAAAGAAGCTGACCCTAAGCCCTCTCTTTGTGGAAAGGCAAAGCTTGGAGTATATAGCCAGTTTTGACTTTAGGCCATCCTCTGATTTTGTACCTGGTTTATTGGCTTCCCTAGAAGTACGGCCCACTCTTTCAGACTCAATAGGGGCCGCACAATGTGAAGACCCTCAGCTTGTGGATGTGATTGATAAGCTAATTAGGGGTGAAACTTCCAGTCACCTCAATAGGTACTCCATCGATGATAAGGGTTGGCTGAGGCGAGATGGAAGACTGTGCGTCCCACAAGCAAGGGAATTGGTAAAGAAGGTTCCCGAGGAAGCACATCATTCTAAGATGACAATACACCCAGGCGAGGACAAGATGTACAAGGACGTAAAGAGAGTTTTCTTTAGGGACGACATGAAGAAGGACGTGGCAGATTTCGTTTCTAAGTGCATGATATGCCAACAGGTCAAGGCAGAACAGAAGAAGCCTGGAGGACTGCTTCAACCTCTAGAAGTCCCGTAATGGAAGTGGGATAGCATTTCAATGGATTTCATTGATGGATTGCCTAGGTCAAGAAGGGGCAATACTAGCATTTGGGTAATAGTGGCCAGGCACACTAAAAGCGCCCACTTTATACCGATCAAGAGTGGAAGGACTGCCTCGTCTCTAGCTTCTCTTTATCTCAAGGAAATAGTTCGACTCCATGGAATACCCTCCAGTATAGTGAGTGACAGAGATCCCATCTTTACGAGCGAGTTTTGGCGGAGTCTACAAGAAGCTATAGGCACACAATTATGCTTGAGCATGGCCTATCACCCCCAAACTGATGGTTAGGCAGAAAGGGTGGATAGAGTATTAGAAGATCTTTTGAGACTATGTGTTCTTGACTTCGGAGGGACTTGGGAGGATCATCTTCCTCTAGTGGAATTCGCCTACAACAATAGCTACCAAGCCACCATCGGTATGGCGCCCTTCGAAGCTTTGTATGGAAGACCGTGCCGATCATCAACTTGTTGGTGGTAGTCTACTGACAAACTTATACTTGGGCCGGACATGATTCGAGAGACTTCAGAGAAAGTAGACTTGATACGAAGAAGAATGAAGACAGCCCGATACAGACAGAAATCCTACGCCGACAGAAGAAGGACCGACCTTGAGTTTGAGGTTGGGGATAGGGTTTTCATTAAGGTATCTCCTTTAAGGAACGTTGTTCGCTTTGGATCCGCAGGACAACTAGCACCAAGATTTGTAGGACCATTCCCTATCATCGAGAAGATTGGGAAAATGGCTTATAGAGTAGAGCTGTCTGAAAGGTTAGCTGGAATTCACAACGTCTTTCACGTTTCTCATCTCCGAAAACGTCTACATGAATCTGCGAAAGTGGTGGAGCCAAGCATTCTAGAAGAAGCCGAAGTGGAACGCGAAGCAATTGTGAGGAGAGTTCCAACTCGAATCGTAGGAACGGAAATCAAGAAGCTACGCAATCGTGAAGTCAAGCTCGTTAAGGTTCAGTGGAGCGACGCCGAGGAAGACGCGACTTGGGAAACTGAGGACAGAATACACGCGGCCTACCCTTTTCTTTTTGAGGGTACATCTTTGATTTCTCTTTTTCCTTAAGTTGTACTTGTATCTATCTTTTTAGGTATATCTCCTCAATATTATCCTTTATCCTTAGGTAGAAACCCTTTGGATGTAAACTTGTATTTGAAACATGTTATGGTTGATGGCTGCAAGTGGTTGCAAGTGGTTGCTCGTGGATGCATATACACACAACCTAGGTTTTAGATCGGCTCAGTCACTTCCATATTGCATATGCATATATGTATTCATATTTGTATATGGTTGAAACTTGATATGTTGTCATATGGATGTCGCATTTGTATGAATGGTTGCGCACTCATGTAGAATTATGAGTAGGGAAAAATTTGCATGCAAAATAGATTCATGGCACTTACATGATTTGTATTAAGGAGGTCAACTGAATCAGAAGACCGCCTGACTTTGAATTAGATAAGGGCATGTACACACACTATGCATATGATCATGAAGCATTAGAAGTCTTTTAAGGACAATGGACGCCGGTGTTTGATGGTTAAGTAGATGGACGATTGGATGTTAGGACTTACATTCTCCTAGACTTGAAGATTTCGGGGACGAAATCCTTTAAGGAGGAGAGAATGTAACACCCAGGATTTTCTGTTAACTATATATTAACAAATTAAAGTATAATTAATCCTTAATGAAAGAATTAAGGGAAAAGGGTTACGCCATTGCGCTCGTCTCGGAATTGTGCCTGAGATAGAGTCCGAGTTTGCGTGAATCGGACTCCGTATAGGAGTTATGACCTCCGGAAGTTTTAGAATTCAAATTAAAATTCAAACGGTTCAAAACGAAGTTCAAATTTTGAATTCAGACCCAGATTGGGCTGGGCGGGAAAATTCCCGCCAAGGCACCAGGTCGACCTGGGGGTCGACCTGGGTGACCAGGTCAACCATAGGGTCGACCTGGGGGTCAACCTGCCTAGTCGACTTGGTTTGGCCGTGGCTGGCCTGGTCGAGTTCTGGTCGATTTATGAGGCTTGGCTGTGTCACTAGGGCTGACTTTCGCATTTTGGTTGGCTCCTCCCGAAGTGAATGGTCTAGATTCATCTATGATCATCTGACGGGTCAAATCAATCTGAAATTCTATATAAACCACTTTAGACTCCAACCTAAGTTCACATTAGAAATTAGAGACGGAGCCGCCATGTTGTCGGTAGAAAACTGAGAGGAGCCTCCACTTGTAGAAAAGCTTAGAGACGAGCCAAATTAAAGTTAAAACAATAATCAAATCAACGTTAGTCTACCCAAAGGAAAGCAATTCAAATTTAGAACTCAGAAATCAGAAAACAAGACCGTCGTTCGTTGTAAGTATAGTGATTTTTCCGATGTGAATAAAAGTTAGGATTTGATTCGATGTAAAATGGGAATGGAATTGTGTTATTATGTAACAACAATGTTAATTCATATCTTTGTATTGAAATGATTGTGGTATTGTGATGTTTGTGGTATAGTTGAGTTGAAATTGATCCTATTGTACATTTAGAATCACATGCAAGTTGTATAGTTCATGATGTAATCTACACCTATATGTTTATGCGATTATATAGGCTATAGGTGATTATGATTTCATGTATATATATGCTAAAATCTCTATGCCTAAATGATTAAGTTTATATACATGCTTATATGTCTATACAAAAGTTGCAAGTTCATAATTGGATCCATGCCAAGATCCATTTTAATACAAGTTTCATGTTATAGTTGTAAACATGATTTGGATCTAGTTCACACATGCGATGAAATTATACATACTCTGAGGACATGTTATATTCTAGTCATATGCTAGTGATGTTCGATGCTATGCCAAGATCTAAACCTGTTTAGGCCTATGTTGTCTAAATCATATGTTAATTCATGTGGCACCTATTTGGTTAGACCCCTATTTCAATGCAAGTTCACATGTATATAAGTTGATTTAGCCTATGTTGTAAGTTCACACCTATGATATTCATGTTGACTATTTTGCAAGTTCACACCTATGATGTTCATATTGACTATGCCAAAAATGCCAAGTTTACAACTATGTCATGTTTATGTTTATGAATTCTCTTATGCCAATTTTGTGTGCGCTAAATTAGGCTAACTTTTTAGCCTAATATTATATGTTAAAAACCATGCAAACGAAAATTAGGCTAAGATTTTTAGCCTAATATTTAGATGGGGTAACGTTGGGAAAATTGGTAACTTGACATAAATTGGTAAAAATAGATGAAATTGGCATGTTTGTCACATGCCAAAATTGGTAGCATTTAAATTGTATAAATTCTTATACCAAAAATGTTAAACTTGGAAAGTGGGCCATAACATTTAATTGTTGACAAATTTACATATAACAAGTAATAAAGACAAATATGTAAATTTAGAAAATACGAGTATGCTTAACACGAGGTTGGATTGAGTTGTGAAGTAAACCTGCCCGGACCTGCCCGGTTGTCCAGTAGTCACAACAATACCTATCCAATGTGGGTGGTTAAGCATGAAGCCCAATAAGGACCCGAGGTTAGACTGAGTTACGGTGTAAATCTGCTCGGAACAGACTGGCACATCCAGTAACCGTAACAATACCTGTCTAATGTGAGTGGTCGGTGCTTTAAAAAGCTAACAACAGACCGTCAGGATGGTAGGGTTAAGTTAACTAAAACACTTAACCAATTCAACATGTTGATTAAATTGATAGGTGGGGTTAGGTAAATACAGACACTTAACCACTTAACATGTTTGACTTGAAAACCCTAGTAACGGGGATCCATTTCAGCAGTAACCCAATTAGGTATCATGGTACCTTGAAACTAGGCAGGGTGGGGCACGATTACTGGGCTGATTGTAAGCGGTCAAAGCGACGACGGTGGGTGCAATAGTGTGGGTTCTAACGGAGTGCGGGCGTGCACGCACTTCGGAGAAGACGAACAAGGCACTGGGAGCACCAGTAGTATAACCTATGTGTAATGACCCGCATTTGCAGAGGTATTATAATTAATTTATTTAATTATATAAATAGTTATATAGTGAATTAAATGGTGGTTAAATTAAATAATGGTGTATATTTAATTAAAATAATAAATTAAATAATATATTTAACTCTGAAATAATCGAATTGGCTGAAATGACGATATGGTGTGAACCGGATCATCTGTGATATTTAATTCAGCTTGGAATTTGATTTGAATAACGAATATATTTAAATAACGGTAGTTTGAACGTAGAGTTATAATATAATTAAAATCGAGCTCGAAATGGCGCGGCAGTTCATTATTTGGCGATTTGAACTTCAACTGAATGTATAGAGTTCGTTTTAAATCGGATTTCTGTGAAACAAGAAACGTACGGAGTAGGTGGAGTATATCTTTCTGAGGGAAGAGAAAAATCAGGATTTCGTCATGTAGATTTTGAGATATGTCCAAATCAAATTTTAAAATAGTCGCTATAGAATCGTTTATCAACCATAACGGTTTATTCAAAATAACTAGATATCGGGTTTGAATTTAGACAAGGTTCTTTCGGGAAATAGTGATAATTTAATTTTTAGAATTTTTTGTAATTTTTAATTAATTAAATACACAACTTTTTATTTGGAGTATTGTGCACCCTATATGAATATTTTGGATTTTCACAATATGAGTTAATCTACCGGTATTTTTATATTTTTGGGATCAAGGCAAATTACTCGATTTAATGATATTTTTATATCAGTCCGTTGAATTTTTCATATAATAGGGTACGTTGAATTTTTCAATGCGAAATTTAATATCCTAACATTTCTCTGATAAAATGAAGTCCACGTTGTTTTTCTTCTCAGCCTCACATATCTCCTCGGTCATGAAACAAGCCACCGTTCCCTTTTATCTTCTTCAACGTGGAATTAAGTGGACCCTCAAAACAACTTATATAAAATACCTTTACAACCTCGTTAAGACCTAATACTTCATTTTTCTGTATTCAAACATTTACTGCCACTCTTCTTTTCTCCCAATAGTATAATCATCTCTTCTTAAATCTTTATAAAACCAAATAAAATCCCTAAATTCTTGAAACATATATTGTTGGACTTCTCAAAGGGTTCCCGTTGTTCCTGTACTAGTTTCAACGAGTGCGACGCTGTTCCAAATTCAGAACAGCGAATTAGGGTTCGAACGTATTTAAAATCGAGGAGTTTAGAAGCGATTTTGAGGTGAGATTTGGGTTCCTGGTTGCGTTTGGTACCTGCTGTGATATTTGGTGGGATTCGACATCAATAAATGTCGATGGTCTACTGTACTAGTGTGTGAGCTGCTCGACGACGCAAGGAAAATAGGATGCTCGAGTTGCATCAAATGGGGTTGGCAAGATGGGGTTTCCGAAGAGAAGGACATTGGAATTTGTTTCGTAGGTTTCGGTGGAAGGATAAGGAAGAACGAGAGGCCTAAAGTTTCGATACTGGTGCAGTTCCCTTTTCCAGAAGTAGATGAGCGGGTTATGTTGTAGGAAGAAAGGCTTAAATGGGTGGACGGGGAGCGATGGATCCTGTTTGGGCCGGGATTTGAGATGTAAGCCCGACTATTTTAGTTCTAGTTAAAAAGGGGTGGAGGATCAAGGGCAACATGAAGATTACGGCATGTAGTTGGTTGCCTGGAGCGGATACTTGATTTAGGAAGATGACTTTACTATACAAGGGCGGGTCTGATTTGCTTAGTGGGCCGATGTTGGAAAGGTAAAGGCCCAATGGATTGAAAACAAAATATATATTGGTTTGATTTAAATTTAATAGCATATGAACTTGTAATTACAATATTTAACTCATACATAATCGGTTTTTCGAACGGTCAGATCCTTTGGGATCGTATGGACGAACACTACAACATGGAACCTACTGGAAGTAATTTTGAGCTCGTTACAATTTATTGCAAAATAAATTGTCCGTCTAAATCAAGTGATGGTTATCGTTATTAACGATGATCGTCCAAAGTGTGTAAATCTCACTAACTCTGAATAGTTTATAATTTCATGTTGTATTTTTAGAACTGTTAAATATTGGCTGATTGACTGTGTGTCGACTGTTTGATTGAAATGCTAGTCAGTTAGTGAATTTCTATATTGATTCTATTTAACAGAATATATCATATGGAACTGAAAGTGATGTTGATTTTATTATGTAACATCTGTGGATGTAGGGAAACAGGTTGGAGGAATCTGACTAGATTCCTCAACAGTTATTTTATGGTTTTTCATATATTTTGATATATGATGTGAATTATAATCTGTGGTTGATTTTATGTGTTTGGACGATATTGGACATCATGATTTGATATGTTGAATACCATAACATACCGAAATGTTAATAAGGGAATATTTTCAAAGTGATATTTGAAAATAAAATATTTATAAATGGAATATTTATAAATAAGAAATATTTATAAACTGGAATATTTATAAATAGGAGATATTTAGAAAAAAGGAAAAACGTTATAAAAAGGAAACTGTTATAAGAAGGAAATCATTTTAAAGTGGAGATCCGTTACTAAAAGTAAATCTTTAAAAATGAATAAACGTTGTTAAAAAGGAAATCTTTATAAATCGAATATGGTATTCGAAAGGAGTTAAATCGAATATGGTATTCGAAAGCAGTTAAATCGAATATGGTATTCGAAAGCAGTTAAATCGCATATGGTATTCGAAAGGAGTTAAATCGAATATGGTATTCCAAAGGAGTTAAATCGAATATGGTATTCGAAAGGAGTTAAATCGAATATGGTATTCGAAAGGAGTTAAATCGAATATGATATTCGAAAGGAGTTAAATCGAATATGGTATTCGAAAGGAGTTAAATCGAATATGGTATTCGAAAGGAGTTAAATCGAATATGGTATTCGAAAGCTAGTAAATGGAATTAGTTATTCGAAAGGGGTTAGTCGAGTCGAGTTAGTTGAATAGAGTTAATCGAATATTAGTTATTCGAATAAGAGTTAACCAGTTAGAGTAAAACCATTTGAGTAAATCAGTTAGAGTTAAACCAGTTAGAGTAAAACCATTAGGGTAAACCAGTTAGAGTTAAACAGTTAGTGTTAATCAGTTCAAGTAAATCGACAGAATTAAATCGAACTAGAGTTATTGAATAAAGTTAAATCGATCTAGAATTATTCAAATAGGAGTTATTGAATATAGTTTATTCGAATAGAGTTAAAGGAGTTATCAAATATAGTTTATTCGAATAGAGTTAAAGGATTTATCAAATATAGTTTATTCGAATAGAATTAAAGGAATAAATCGAATATAGTTTATTCGAGTAGAGTTAAAGGGGTTATCGAATATAGTTAATTCGAAAGGAGTTAAGTGAAAAGAGCTAATCAATTAGAGTAAATCAAACAGAGTTAATCGATAGAGTTAAATCGAATAAGAGTAAATAAATTAGTTGTCATTATATTATTCGAGTTAGGAAATAAAAGTCATTTTAAAGATAACATATTTCTGATGCCGGAGATTATAACACCACTGTTATAATCACGTAAACTTGTAAAAGAAGAGGGTTCGTAAATAGAATTCGAGGGTTCGTAGGAAGTTTGTTAAAGAAATATAAAGTGAACTTTGCCTATTTCAAAGTTAGAAATGTTGTTCAGTTAAGGTCTGAGAGGTAGTTCTTCCCCAACTTGATTGGCTTCGTTTTTAACTAAGGAATGGTTAAGGTTCGGCAGTAAAGGATGGTTAGGTGAATTTAGTAATGAAAGGAAATGGTTTGAGTTGGAATAGCGATGTTTTATCTAAAACATCTGTTTAATCCAAATGTAGGAGTTTTGGAAATGTTTTCCCAAACAAGAACCAAAAATGTTTTCTGATATAGAAAACAAGAAATTGAAATGTTCCCAATGTAAATAACGTATATTTTCTAAATTTAGAAAATGGCAAATGTTGAATATAGGGAAACAGGAGATGAAAAATGCACTTAAGAGATAAAATGTTAAATGATGTTTGGTTGATAGTATTTCCATTTGGAAATAATATCGTTGTTTGCACACGTGTTTTCATTCGATAGTTAACTCACCGACTATCAAAGTTTTGACCATTTTAACATTGTTAATATGGAGAGACCGGTTGGGTTATTATCCAAAGAACCACTCTGTATTGGCATAAGCGTTGCGAATCATATATGCCAAAGATAATTGAAGATGGAGTAAAGTGCATGGGCTATTGTATAATTCTTAGATAACAGTGCCTAAGACGGATATACTGAATAGTACCTTCGGTTCATCCTGTTCCTGGATGACTTGTATGGACGGATGTCTGACAGAGTATTTTCAGATGATCACGTATATTGATTTCTCCAACCATACTAAGAGTGGAAGCGGAGAAGGAAACTTCTTTTAGCTAACACATAATGTATTGTTGAGGACGCCAATCGGTGATTTGATGGATTTGATGATGTGACATTCGAAGTGAATCTGGTGTGATGATAAAGCGTAGCTTCTAGCCTCATCAACCGGTAAATGACAGAAATCGGACAGGTAGTATGGCTAAGTCGGTCGCTCCGAAGTAGGGTGTATAATCACCTGATCTAGAGTTTCATTTACTTCTAAAAATCTATTGTTGATGTTTTCCCATTCGGGAAACGGTTGCTGATCCCAACCGTTGGTGATATACATTCGATACACTCAAGCGAAATGAGTGGTCGGTCATATGTGGCCGGGTTGCAAGATGTTCTTGTTGAACCTAGTGTATTCCTTTCTAGAGGTACACTAGCGAAAGGTGGTTCCATACCTTGTCATAGTTGGAAATCCATTACCCAATACGTGCTTGCGGTTTTGATTGTATACTATATATGTAGAACGTGAGATGAAAGCGTTTCTGCTAGATGATTATTATATTGTGGTTGATAGACATTATTGTAATATCAAAAGGTTTTTGATATAAAGATATTTTGGATTCTCATAAGGGAAAAATCCGTTCCGTTATACGGCGTGGTCTTATGAGATATCGTTTAATTGTTCGAACTGTTTAAAACTGTTTTACTCATACCAGTCCCATGACTAACCCGGAGTTTATTTTGTTTTGTTTTCTCTAAACTCTTGGGTGCCCATTTTTGTATGGGCAGTCAGGTAGTCAGGATTTTACATATACTTGAAGGGCTGGAGCAGGAGGCTTCAGGATCATATTGCTATATTTTATTTCCGCTGTGTTGTAAGTGTTGTACTTGATGATGATATGTATATTCAAGTAAACATTTTATTTCAAAGATATGTTATCTATTATATGTTATTAGTTCCGCTGTGAGGTTCGTGTTACTCTGATGTTGTGTTCTTCTTCTTCTTCCATTCTAAGTTTCTATCTTATCTATCCTCACCCTCTATCTTCTTTCTATTAGTTTCTTGATTTTCCAGTGCAATTTGGGGTTGGACTTGTGTTATTTGGTCAGCCCAAATTGGAACGGATTTTCGGGTTATTACAGTTGGTATCAGAGCTTAAGTTAAGAATTACCTTGGCTCTGTGGCGTTACTCAGTAGAGATGGGGTTAGTAATACCCTAGATTGAGTTTGAGTGTATGTATACGAGCGAACGTATTTGTTATTCAATATATAAAAATTTATTGTTTTATATTGCGGAGATTTGTTGGTTGAGTCGTTTATGAGTTCTGGTCGATCAGTTTGATCCACTGTATCGGTAGGGATTTTGTAAACACTCGAATACGATGAACCGTCATGGTATGTTTTGAAAGAGGGTAAATGAATTTTTTTTACCCAAATTATATTTTGATATAAAGGATTTATATTGGAATAATTATAATATAGTGGATATATTAGTTATTATTGTAATCGAGTAAGATTATAAATTAAATGGTTATGTAAATAACCAATCAGAATTCATATAAGTGAAATACGTGAAATCAGATGAGTTGAATTTGAAATTTTAAACCAGAAATTGAGTTAAAACTCTGGAGAATTGGATAAGTGTTTGTAAATGGATTTGGATTAAAAATAAGGAAAATTTAAGATCCTGAGAGATTTTAAATTGTTTTACAAGTAGTGTGAATTATATTTTGAATTGAATTTCAAAGTGGAAATGTTTAGAAATGGTTTTATAGTATTGAACTCACTTCGATCGCTGGAAAATAGATTCCGATGATGACAGCTGCATCATCAATATTTATTTTCGAGTTGTAAGTGACGAATTACTACCAGAGATACTGTTTTGAATTTGTTTTGGGAAAGATAAGTTGTGTTGAATTTCAAAAAGGGATTTATAATATAGAATTTGATATATAGAATTTGAATATATAAAATTTGAATATAGAAATTCAAATGGGATTTATAATATAGAATTTGAATAGAATTTGATATATAGAATTTGAATAATAGAATTTGATATATAGATTTGAATAATAAAAGTGATATAAAATTTAAATAGAATTAACTAAGTCGAAGAGGAATTAGTTAATCGAGTTTTGAATTTGAAGTTGAACTTTGAAAGGTGAATTGGATTTGTAAATGGATATTCGAAATCGAATATAGAACTTAAATTTGAAATTTGGATTCAAATTAGTTAATAAGCAAGTTAAAATATATTTGAACATGTCATGTTCAAATATAAAAGTGAAATAGACTAAAGAGTTAATTAACAAATTAATTAACGAATTGAGTTAAAACGATCAGGTATAGTTAAAATAGATTGGGCATGTATAAATATACATGAGATAGGTATGGATAAGGTATGAAGGTATACAAATAGAATGCTCGATGAAAAAGGTATGTATTTAATTCATATATGAGATTTTATGCGTCGTATCGGCTAGCCGCTTGGCTTTTTCCTTTTCTTTTGGATTGGTGAGGGCCATGGGAGGTTATTTGAAATATCCCGATGGTCCTGGTAAAAAGGAGGTTATGACGAATTTTTCCGGGAATTTAAGGAGTTAGAATATTTTTAAGATAATTTGATAGTTAGAAATCAACGTATCGATATATATAGAAGTCGATAAGGAAACGAACTTAGAAATAGAATAGTAAAATCAAAAAGGAAGACTAAGAATAAAATCTAGTAAGAATAGAAAGAGGAAGCGTATACGTGTTTAAAAGTGAATAAGTAGTTGTATGGTATTGATTATTCGAGTAAGTAGTCATATCTGTTTTGACGTTATAAATGTTATTCAGTCAAGGTCTGAGAGGTAATTATACCCCAACTTGATTGATTTCATTATTAACAAATAAATAGTAAGATTTCTGGCTCGAAGATCAAGGTTGAATAAGAGTTAGTTGAATATAGTATTTGGGTTGTCGTAACGATGTTTTACACAAGATCCGTTTTAACCCAAATAAGTGTAAGCTTGGAAATATAATGAAGAATATTTCCTAAGTATAGAAATAAACGAGATCAGAAAAGAGATAAGTAATTGGAATATTTTCCAATTATAAATAGCATATATTTTCTAAAGTTTCGAAAATAAAGGAAGGCGATATTCGGAAATGTTTTCCAAATAACATAAAAGGCCAATATGGTTATTGAAAATATTTGGTTAATAAATATTGATAAAGAAATAGAGAAGTGATTTAACTAATAGAATATTAATTAAGAGCTCAGTGACATGTTCAAAAGGAAAATTTGATTTTTGAAAAGTGTAAACTGTTTGAAAACTCCTAGGGAAAGACTGTTTGAATTAAAAACAAATTTAACCGAAATTTGTGAAAGCAAAATTGAATTAAAGTAAAGCCAGTAAAGTGGTAACTGAGATTGAATTAGAATGATATCAAGACAAATTGGATTGTGAGATTCAAATTTGAAGTGTAATGTGATAATCAAGTTAAGAGTTGGGAATCGAGAAGAAACTCGAGTTGAAATGATATTTGGCTCGGATATAAGCGAATGGTGGTGTTGTGGATAAAAGCAGATTGGAATTTGATTGGGATGACCCTTGTACCCACTGAATTGATAACAGGTGGAAAGGATATAATGATATGCCGACAAAAGGTACAAGTTTATATTTCATATGGTATGAGATTTTGATGAGCCGAATTGGCAAGCCGCTTGGCTGTTTGATTTTCTTTTGGGTTGGAGATGGCCCAGAGAGGAGAGTTGGAGTTTGACCGATTGTCCAGTACAAAGGAGGTGCTGGCAAATTTTTCGAAAAGTTAAGGCGTTAGAAAATTTTCAAGATTTTTGAAAATTTTCATTGATAATAATTAAATAAATTTTTAATTGAAATTAAATTGGTTCAGTTGAAACTGAAGTTAAGAAGTGAACAAATAAGTTCTAACCAGTCGATAGGGTCGTTCTCTACCATAGCAATTTCGAGGACGAAATTATTTTAAGTAGGGAAGAATGTAATGACCCGCATTTGCAGAGGTATTATAATTAATTTATTTAATTATATAAATAGTGATATAGTGAATTAAATGGTGGTTAAATTAAATAATGGTGAATATTTAATTAAAATAATAAATTAAATAATATATTTAATTCTGAAATAATCAGAATTGGCTGAAATGGCGATATGGTGTGAACCTGATCATCTGTGACATTTAATTCAGCTTGGAATTTGATTTGAATAATGAATATATTTAAATAACGACAGTTTGAATGTAGAGTTATAATATAATTAAAATCGAGCTCGAAATGGCGCGGCAGTTCGCTATTTGGCGATTTGAACTTCAACTGAATGTACAGAGTTCGTTTTATATCGGATTTCTGTGAAACAAGAAACGTACGGAGCTGGTGGAGTATATCTTTCTAGGGGAAGAGAAAAATCAGGATTTCGTCGTCTAGATTTTGAGATATGTCCAAATAAAACTTTAAAATGGTCGTTATAGAATCGTTTATCAACCATAACGGTTTATTCAAAATAACTAGATATCGGGTTTGAATTTAGATAAGGTTCTTTTGGGAAATAGTGATAAATTAATTTTTAGAATTTTTCTGTAACTTTAAATTAATTAAATACGCAACTTTTTATTTGGAGTATTGTGCACCCTATATGAATATTTTGGATTTTCACAATATGAGTTAATCTACCGGTATTTTTATATTTTTAGGATCAGGGCACATTACTCGATTTAATGATATTTTTATATCAGTCCGTGAACAAACAGAGTTTCATATAATAGGGTACGTTGAATTTTTCAATGCGAAATTTAATTTCCTAACATTTCTCTGATAAAATGAAGTCCACGTTGTTTTTCTTCTCAGCCTCACATATCTCCTCGGTCAAGAAACAAGCCACCGTTCCCTTTTATCTTCTTCAACGTGGAATTAGGTGGACCCTCAAAACAACTTATATAAAATACCTTTACAACCTCGTAAGACCTAATTCTTCATTTTTCTGCGGTCAAACATTTACAGCCGCTCTTCTTTTCTCCCAACAGTATAATCATCTCTTCTTAAATCTTTATAAAACCAAATAAAATGCCTAAATTCTTGAAACATATATTGTTGGACTTCTCAAAGGGTTCCCGTTGTTCCTGTACTAGTTTCAGCGAGTGCGACGCTGTTCCAAATTCAGAACAGCGAATTAGGGTTCGAACGTATTTAAAATCGAGGAGTCTAGAAGCGATTTGGAGATGAGATTTGGGTTCCTGGTTGCGTTTGGTACCTTCTGTGATATTTGGTGGGATTCGACATCAATAAATGTTGATGGTCTACTGTACTAGTGTGTGAGCTTCTCGACGACGCAAGGAAAATAGGACGCTTGAGTTGCATCAAATGGGGTTGGCAAGATGGGGTTTTCGAAGAGAAGGACATCGGAATTTGTTTCGTAGGTTTCGGTGGAAGGATGAGGAAGAACGAGAGGCCTAAAGTTTCGATACTGGTGCAGTTCCCTTTTCCAGAAGTAGATGAGCGGGTTATGTTGAAGGAAGAAAGGCTTAAATGGGTGGACGAGGAGCAATAGATCATGTTTTGGCCGGGAATTGAGATGTAAGCCCGAATATTTTAGTTCTAGTTAAAAAGGGGTGGAGGATCAAGGGCAACATGAAGATTACTGCATGTATTTGGTTGCTTGGAGAGGATACTTGATTTGGGAAGATGACTTTACTGTACAAGGGCGGGTCTGATTTGCTTAGTGGGCCGATGTTGGAAAGGTAAAGGCCCAATGGATTGAAAACAAAATATATATCGGTTTGATTTAAATTTAATAGCATATGAACTTGTAATTACAATATTTAACTCATACAGAATCGGTTTTTCGAACGGTCAGATCCTTTCGGATCGTATGAACGGACACTGCAACATGGAACCGACTGGATGTAATTCTGAGCTCGTTACAATTTATTGCAAAATAAATTGTATGTCTAAATCAAGTGATGGTTATCGTTATTAACGATGATCATCCAAAGTGATTAAATCTCACTAACTCTGCACAGTTTATAATTTCATGCTGTATTTTTAGAACTGTTAAATATTGGCTGATTGACTGTGTGTCGACTGTTTGATTGAACTGCTAGTCAGTTAGTGAATTTCTGTATTGATTCTATTTAACATAATATATCATATGGAAGTGAAAGTGATGTTGATTTTATTGTGTAACATCTGTGGATGCAGGGAAACAGGTTGGAGGAATCCGACTGGATTCCTCAACAGTTATTTTATTGTTTTTCATATATTTTGATATATGATGTGAATTATAATCTGTGGTTGATTTTATGTGTTTGGACGATATTGGACATCGTGATTTGATATGTTGAATACCATAACGTACCGAAATGTTGATAAGGGAATATTTTTAAAGTGATATTTGAAAATAAAATATTTATAAATGGAATATTTATAAATAAGAAATATTTGTAAATTGGAATATTTATAAATAGGAGATATTTAGAAATAGGGAAAAACGTTATAAAAAGGAAACTGTTATAAGAAGGAAATCATTTTAAAGTGGAGAACCGTTACTAAAAGTAAATCTTTAAAAATGAATAAACGTTGTTAAAAAGGAAATCTTTATAAATCAAATATGGTATTCGAAAGGAGTTAAATCGAATATGGTATTCGAAAGGAGTTAAATCAAATATGGTATTCGAAAGGAGTTAAATCGAATATGGTATTCGAAAGGAGTTAAATCGAATATGGTATTCGAAAGGAGTTAAATCGAATATGGTATTCGAAAGGAGTTAAATCGAATATGGTATTCGAAAGGAGTTAAATCGAATATGGTATTCGAAAGGAGTTAAATCGAATATGGTATTCGAAAGGAGTTAAATCGAATATGGTATTTGAAAGGAGTTAAATCGAATATGGTAATCGAAAGGAGTTAAATCGAATATGGTATTCGAAAGTTAGTAAATCGAATTAGTTATTCGAAAGAGGTTAGTCGAGTCGAGTTAGTTGAATAG
Organism: Allium sativum; assembly: GCA_030737875.1. NCBI lineage: Eukaryota > Viridiplantae > Streptophyta > Magnoliopsida > Asparagales > Amaryllidaceae > Allium > Allium sativum. The sequence goes on from CM060915.1 coordinate 373,550,621, forward strand.
AGTTAATCGAATATTAGTTATTCGAATAAGAGTTAACCAATTAGAGTAAAACCATTTGAGTAAATCTGTTAGAGTTAAACCAGTTAGAGTAAAACCGTTAGGGTAGACCAGTTAGAGTTAAACAGTTAGTGTTAATTAGTTAAAGTAAATCGATAGAGTTAAATCGAACTAGAGTTATTGAATAGAGTTAAATCGAACTAGAATTATTCAAATAGGAGTTATCGAATATAGTTTATTCGAATAGAGTTAAAGGAGTTATCGAATATAGTTTATTTGAATAGAGTTAAAGGAGATATCAAATATAGTTTATTCGAATAGAATTAAAGGGGTAAATCAAATATGGTTTATTCGAGTAGAGTTAAAGGGGTTATCGAATATAGTTTATTCGGAAGGAGTTAAGTGAAAAGAGCTAATCGATTAGAGTAAATCAAACAGAGTTAATCAAACAGAGTTAATCGATAGAGTTAAATCGAATAGGAGTAAATAAATTAGTTGTCGTTATATTATTCGAGTTAGGAAATAAAAGTCATATTCAAGATAATGTATTTCGGATGTAGAAGATTATAACACCATTGTTATAATCACTTAAACTTGTAAAAGAAGGGGGTCCGTAAATAGAATCCGAGGGTTCGTAGGAAGCTTGTTAAAGAAATATAAAGTGAACTTTGCCTATTTCAAAGTTAGAAATGTTGTTCAGTTAAGGTCTGAGAGGTAGTTCTACCCCAACTTGATTGGCTTCGTTTTTAACTAAGGAATGGTTAAGGTTCAGCAGTAAAGGATGGTTAGGTGAATTTAGTAATTAAAGGAAATGGTTTGAGTTGGCATAGCGATGTTTTATCTAAAACATCTGTTTAATCCAAACGTAGGATTTTGGAAATGTTTTCCCAAACAAGAACCAGAAATGTTATCTGATATAGAAAACAAGAAATGGAAATGTTCCCAATGTAAATAAAGTATATTTTCTAAATTTAGAAAATGGCAAATGTTGAATATAGGGAAACAGGAGATGAAAAATGAACTTAAGAGATAAAATGTTAAATGATGTTTGATTGATAGTATTTCCATTTGGAAATAATATTGTTGTTTGAACACGTGTTTTCATTCGATAGTTAACTCACTGTCTATCAAAGTTTTGACCATTTTAACGTTGTTAATATGGAGAGACCGGTTGGATTATTATCCAAAGAACCAGTTTGTATTGGCATAAGCGTTGCAAATCATATATGCCAAAGATAATTGAAGACGGAGTAAAGTGCAAGGGCTATTGTATAAGTCTTAGATAATAGTGCCTAAGATGGATATACTGAATAGTACCTTTGGTTCATCCTGTTTTTGGATGACTTGTATGGACGGATGTCTGACAGAGTATTTCCAGACGATCACGTATATTGATTTCTCCAACCATGCCAAGAGTGGAAGCGGAGAAGGAAACTTCTTTCAGCTAACACATAATGTATTGTTGAGGACATCAATCGGTGATTTGATGGATTTGATGATGTGACATTCAAAGTGAATCTTGGGTGATGATAAAGCATAGCTTCTAGCCTCATCAACCGGTAAATGACAGAAATTGGGTAGGCAGCATGGCTAAGTCGGTCGCTCCGAAGTAGAGTGTATAATCACCTGATCCAGAATTTCATTTACTTCTAAAAATCTATTGTTGATGCTGTCCCATTCGGAAAATGGTTGCTGATCCCAACCGTGGTGATATACATTCGATACACTCAAGCGAAATGAGTGGTCGGTCATGTGTGGTCGGGTTGCAAGATGTTCTTGTTGAACCCAGTGTATTCCTTTCTAGAGGTACACTAGCGAAAGGTGGTTCCATACCTTGTCATAGATGGAAATCCATTACCCAATACGTGCTTGCGGTTTTGATTGTATACTATATATGTAGAACGTGAGATGAAAGCGTTTCTACTAGATGATTATTATATTGTGGTTGATAAACATTATTATAATATCAAAAGGTTTTTGATATAAAGATATTTTGGATTCTCATAAGGGAAAAACCCGTTCCGTTATACGGCGTGGTCTTATGAGATATCGTTTAATTGTTCGAACCGTTTAAAACTGTATTACTCATACCAGTCCCATGACTGACCCGGAGTTTATTTTGTTTTGTTTTCCCTAAACTCTTGGGTGCCCAATTTTGTATGGGCAGTCAAGTACTCAGGATTTTACAGATACTTGAAGAGCTGGAGTAGGAGGCTTCAGGATCATATAGCTATAGTTTATTTCCGCTATGTTGTAAGTGTTGTACTTGATGATGATATGTATATTCAAGTAAACATTTTATTTCAAAGATATGTTATCTATTATATGTTATTCGTTCCGCTGTGAGGTTCGTGTTACTCTGATGTTGTGTTCTTCTTCTTCTTCTATTCCAAGTTTCTATCTTATCTATCCTCACCCTCTATCTTCTTTCTATTAGTTTCTTGATTTTCTAGTGCAATTTGGGGTTGGACTTGTGTTATTTGGTCAGCTCAAATTGGACCGGATTTTCGGGTCATTACACTATGCATTTCTAGTTTTGTGTTGGGCCGCCACCATGGGACTTGATACACCCCATGGTGGGGCCAGCATAGGTATCTACAATCTTTGGGGGCCGTAAGACACAGATGATTATGTGAGTAAGAGCCGATCTTTAGAAAAAGGGGATCACTTTACCTCCTGCATGGGGTGCCAGTTAAGACAATACAAGTAGGTGCAGAGATATAGTATAGGGTGCGATAGTATATTCGATTCAAACTGCTTTATTTTAGTTTATGATACTTTCCTGTTTCCAGTTTATACCTATCATACCCTTATTCTTATTCTCATACTGAAGAGTCACTAGACATACCAGGCTTTACGGCTGACCCTATTTTCTTTTGTCTTCTTTTCTTCCGTTCCCTCCCCCCCCCCCCCAGGTCCACAGAGAGAAAACAACCCAGCTTAGTCAGACTCTTTGCAAGCTTCAAGATAGTAGATGTACGGGTTTGGACTCTCTTTCCTTGGCTATGGCTTTTGGACACGTTCTATGGGGATTTATGCAGCTTTTATTATGTTTTATGCTTCTTTATTTAATAACCAAGACAGAAATGATGATGTAATGTTTTGGAAGTTGTTATGAGACAATTATGGAAATGTTTTGTATGAACAAGTATTTGATGAAATAAAAAGTCTGTTTGTTTTCCGCTGCTTATATATATGTGTTTATATCTATCTTGTGTTTTATCTGTGACTTTTACTTACAAACCTCCACCAAAGTTTAGGCATTCCCTTTGTGAGTGACCTTAATGGAGGGTGGGGTGTTTCATCAAGCATGCAAGATATTATCCTAACTACTTCGAGACATCAAAGAGATCATCAACTTTATATATGACTTGGAAATTATGGTTACCACCATACCAGGAATAGGGAACATAAATCCAACATCTTTTTTCAAGGAATCGAATATTACTTGAGTGCTATCATACAATCCTCATCTCTTTGGCTATTTATCGATGAAAACCATCGATAATTATTTATACATCAACTCACAAATCTCAAGTAGTTATAAGGGACTATTTGATGCTTTCTATTCAGTATTACTAACTGATCATTCCTTAATCTTGATATGAATTCACCGTCACTCACGTCTAACGAAGACGGGTCAAGGAACGCCTCTTCCATACAGATCCAACCATCAAGGACAAATCTGCACTGCATGACTCCAAGTTTTAGTGTCATAATTAGTAAAAGAAAACACCATTATGGGATAGCACTCCTAAACTAATAGATCTCTTTCAAACATAGCAATTGCACGAGGAGGCTAGGAGCTTTAACCTTTGCTACTGATGAAGGTTGGGATCACTCTTGGAGAAGAGAATACCTAATAATGGAACATCACTAAACAACTCTAGCTCCTTCCATAATGAATAGTGCCTCCAAATCTCCAAAGAGAACTCTATCGCCACCGATTTCAAATCGAGAGTAGGAATAATCCTTCTCATGCAGTTTTGGTCGTCGATTAAAGATGCGATAATCTCCCTTTCAACATAAAAAACACACAACTTAATCAACATGAACAAGTGAATGCTATCGAGTCCTCATTCTAAAAAGAAACGGGCGATGTCGATACACTCACCAACTCCTTAATCAGGCTTCAAATCAGCAACTCCCATGGGTCAATTTATACTTCAAACTTTTATTACCTTCGAAGAATCAACAATGACATTCCACTCAAGGCAACATGACCCAAGAATATAACATTCCTCGTATCAAAATGAAATCTCATAACATGCTCCAAGAAATAAAAAAAAGTGTCGACTACGGGTCAACTCGAACAGCATAACTAACCAATCAAAATCAGAGCAGCCTTTAGAAGATCGAGGCATACCATCCAACTATATCAGTTAAATTTACTCAAAAAGTGCAACTAAGATAACACCATCACACTATATATATGATATGACGAGTTGCATGTATCCCACTCCATATGTAGCATATGTCCTAAGGATATTAATACTGATTCAACATCTAAAACTAGATCGATATAGAACTAAACTCAATTATGGTAGTAATCTGGTCATCTGGTTCAGTTTACGGTAATCAACACACATTCTAAGGGAACCATCTTCCTTCATTGTGAATATTACAAGTGCACTTGACTTGGATATACTCATCCGAATGAAACCTATTTCCAAAAGATTATTTACTTGCGCTTCGAGCTCTCTCTACTCTGTGGGTGTCATCCTTCTCATAGGCATCATTATCGGTCTAGCATCCTACATCAGTCAATATAAAATAAAATCTCTTTACGTGGTGAAAATATGATCGCTTCTTCTAATAGCTTCGGATACTCTCTAGCGGCTGGTACTTTCAACAACTCATCGTTTGGAACATCGAGCGATTGTAAAAAATGTAAATCGCCTTCTCAATTGCAAACAACCTAACATTACCCTATGCTCATCACATAACCCTATCGTCATCGATATCCCCTAACAATACCATAGCTTCGTATTTACTCAGCCTGTAGCACCCCATAAAAATATAACCCTGAATAGACGTAGGTAATTAAATAAAATATAAAAAATAATAATTTTGCATAGTCGAGAATTAGGCCACAAAAATATTTCTATTGTATTTGTGGAGAAATTCTAATCCCTTTTCATATTTTGTTTGTCGAAAATGGAATACGTATAAAAAGTTATGAATAAAACAAGCTGTACGTCAAATATATACACACAAGATTTTAAGTTCAAACTGATTAAATATAAATCTAGAATATAAATAAGTATTAGTTGGTAGAAAATAATATTCCGTAGTGATTTGAAATTGTATGTTGATGTGTGTGTGTGTGTGTTTGTAAGGGGACAAGAACAAACAAGAAATGAAAATAATCAATTGGTTTAAATGTGATAAATAATACAGATTAACGCACATGAAAATTGAATTCTCTGGCGACCCCAAAAGATGGATCGCCTGCCCTTATAGAAAGGGGGTCGACCTGGTGGTCGACCACCCTTCTATAGAGGAGGTCGACCGCCATAAAGGGTGATGCATGGAGAAGGCTATTTTTTGGGATTTATATATTGTTTTGCTTTAAATGGATTGTCAAGATTAGATCAAACTAGTCCTATGGTCCATATACATACTAGCAAACTATAAATAGACCCCCTTAGACTCTCACCAAACCCAACATTTTATTCTATTTCTTGCCTCCATCTTATCTCTCCACTATTTCTTAATTCCATAAGAAAGGTTAGTCTTCTTTTTTTCCTCTAACATATATTCTATCTTTTCTAATCTAAATCCATATATAAATTCACGAATTTAGAATAATACATATATATGAGATTCTAAATCTGGTTCTTATATATATATATATATATATATATATATATATATATATGGAACATTTGGAGGATGTTGGTTCGAAGGCTAAGATCCAGGTTTTTGATATATTCTACACTAAAACCACCATTCTTTCTTTCCTACCACTATGAGTGGAAATTATTTGAGTTTGCAATTCCTTAAGTCTTATTAGTGTAAATTTAGATCATTATGCCTAAAGGAATTTGGATTTGAACAAAAACAAAATAATAAAAATCCTTCAAATTCTTTATTTTTGTTACTTGCAGAAATGGTCAGTCAATTTTGTATTTTGGGATTTAATTTTAATGTAACGAAAGATAGGTGTTTGGGTGTTGTACAATCTCTGAAATTTTTCTGATTCACTTGTTTGTTATAGATATTTTGTAATCGTGTATACTAAAGCATAAGATTTGAGTATTATGGAATTAATAGATTAAAGCATCTATTTTCAATATATCGTTTGAACGTATTGCTCACAAAATTGTAAAATTCTTAATTTTTGTATTCTGAAACTTGTAAAAGTGAAGCAGTACAAAAAAGTAAGTTTTACATATATAATTAAATAATTACAACTTGTCCGTCTTTTGTTGTTAATATAATTATTCAAATGTTGGTTCTAAGTTATATATATAGGTTTTTCAATTACCTTTTATTTATTGAGTGTGAATATATATATATATATATATATATATATATATATATGCGCCTTGTGGTGAGGTTAATTAAATATACTTATATACCATGATTATATTTTTAGGATTGAAATTTCACAAAGAAATCAGGATTGGTATTAACATGCGCCTAATTTACGTTCATTTATTATTAGCGTAATTAACGTATTACTAATGCGTGCTAGATTCTATTAAATAGCATAAAAATGCGTTAAGATAGGAGGGTTGAAATTTAAAATGTCCCCAATAGGAATTTTTTACGTGTGTGGGTTAATGCCTTGTATTATTATTAATGTTACATAAACACGAGGTTAACCGTTACTTATAGTATAAGTTTGCTCGGAATCGATAGGAAAATCCAGCATCTACAAGTAATCTAGTTAATGTGAGGTGTAACAACCCTATTTTTTAACGAACAATAATTGATTAATTAATTAATTAATTGAGGATTAAACTGATAAAATAAATATTAATCAAAAAATTAATGAGAAAAAGAATTTCACCCTTGCCTTCGTTATGAAATTCTAATTCAGATAGACCTTTAGTTCATGTAAATCGATTTAAAATGAAGAAGTTAAGGTTTTTTAATGATTATACAAAAATTTAGAAAATAAAACAATATAAGATGAGTAGACCCCTGTGTCGACCCATATAAGGGTATTGGTCAACCCCTGTGTCGACCCATATAAGGGTGTGAGTCAACTCAGACGTGGCCTAGCAAAGTTGTTTGCCAGGCATGATTTCGACCGTTCGGGCTCTGTTTTTTGGTTTGCTTCTAGATCCTTCTTTTAATCTAATGGCCTAAAATCTAATCATAAAATTTAATGAACCTGGACATAAATTCCAACGAACTTGGATACCCTAGCTCTATTATAAATAAGCCCCATAACCTAACCTAACCTTCACTACTCCATTTCTCTACCTCCCTCAAACAACGCTCTTCTCAAATATAATTTTAATGAAGTATTCGAGACTGGTTCTACACATATTTATATGGGAATATTCATAGATAAAGAGGATTACCAAGGCCTTTTGGATTTGCTTAAACTTTATGTGAGTATTCTTGTGACTTTAAGAATACTTCCGAGTTGAGGTTAAAATTAATATAATAGTTAACACAGTGTTCTCAGATCTAAATCTTTTTGTAGTTATACACAGATCTTGCTTATTGTAATGGCGCGTTTTGTTAGCTGTCGAATAATTAATTTATTTAATTATTAAATATCGATTGGGCGATATCGATGACTTGAATTAAATAATATTGAATATTTAATTAAAATAATATATATAATAATATATTATAATGTCGAAATAATCGGAAATCACCGAATTCACAATACTGTGTGAATTGGATCAGCTAAAATATTTAATTCAGTTTAGAATTGAATTTGAATAACGAATCGATTTAATAATCGACGTTAAAACGTATTAATTATATTATAATTAAAATAGAGCGCGTAACGACGCGACAGTTCGTTATTTGGCGATTTAGACTTCAAGTGGATGTACAGGGTTCATTTTAAATCGGATTGCTGTGAAACAAGAAACGTGTGGTGCTGGTGGAGTATATCTTTCTAGTGGAAGAGAGAGATCGGGATTTCATCGTGTGGATTTTGAGTTATGTCCAAATCAAAATATCAGAAATGCAGCGCCCTGACCATAACGATTTAATTATATTTTAAATAGGGATTTAAATAGGAATCGAGCGTCGATATAACTCTGACAAGGTAATATCGAGTTGTAAATATATACAGGAATAGTCTAGAGCTGTACGGCATTACACTGTGAATACAGACGATAATAATTAATTTTAAATATTTAATTTAATTATATTTAAATATATTTATATATTTAAATAGGCTATTTAGAGCGTTAAAAATAGCCACTTTTGCATACGAAGTCGGAATTCGACGAAATCAGTTTTGTTGGATCCGCAATGTCAAATAGTTGTTAGATTCCAAGTTTCGTGATTTTTAGAGTCACTGTGTGACCGTAGGGATTTTTAGAGTGGAAAATAGACAGTATTTCGACAGTTAAAAATACGCTGTGTGAGCATACGGAGTCAGAATTCGACGAAACCAGTTTCGTTGGGACCGTAATGTCGAGTTCTAACTACATGTCCAGTTTGGTGATTTTTAGGTATCATATATAGTCGCTCGGATTTTTAGAAGTCAGATACAAGAAGAGATTGGCGAAAATAAAATATAAAATAAATTCAAAAATATCTCCCCTCATTTTCTATGGTCACAAACAAGCCACACATCATCAGTTTACAACCACAAGTGCTACCAACCCAACGCAGTATATATTATCAGCATACAGAAAGAAAATCCTCATACAAGAAAACAAAAGAAATTCAAAATAAATACAATCAAATTCCTAAAATACCAAAACTCATATCACTTCACTCCTCAGAGCTGCCTCTTCGATTCTGTGTTACTCTTGTGGGTTGCGATTCAGTTTCGGGGTGGTTGGGTTTGTCGACAGTGAACTAGGGATGTACCTAGTGTGAGATTTAGGTTGTAATTCGAGAGATGAACGATGGATTCGAGTTCATAGATGAGAGGCGCATCGGGTGTGGTCGGAAAGGGGATGCTCGGTGGTACTTAGGGCGGCGCGACGCTGTTGAGCCCACCTGGAACGGGGAAGTCGAGTTCGACGAGAGGGTGTGGGGTAGGTGCGGATGTTGATGAGGAACTCGATGGTGGAGGCGGCGATGTTGGCGGTGGTCAGAATGACGAGTGGAGGTCGGTCAAAAGGGAGGTCAACGTGGAGTTTTGTGGATCGAATACTGGAGTGGGTTTTCTGAAATGGGGAGAAAAGGAGGATGGGTCGGGTCTGGTATTATAGGGGAGTGGGCCGACAATTTTGACTAGGGTAAAGGCCCGTTTACTTCTTAAGTCCAAGTTTAATTTACTTAAATATCGTATTAAATTGTAATCATCATATCTCCTCCATACGATATCAGATTGACGAACCGTAAGTTGCGTTGGGATCGTATTGACGAGCACTCCATAATGGAAATGACCGCGAGTCAATTGGAGTCCGTCACAATTTATAGCAAAATAAATTGTCTGAATCAACCGATGGTTATCGTCATTGACGATGATCGTCAAAGGTGAGTAAATCTCACAAACTCTAAATAGTTCTATTTTTACAGTGTATTCTTAGAAACAGCTAGATATTGTCTGTTTGACTGTATGTTGACTGTTTGATTGAACTGCTAGTCAGTTAGTAGAGATTATATATATATATATATTTACGTATATATATATATATATATAAACCGTCAAATAGTTATATGTTGATTCTGTTTATCAGAATATTATACTATTGTTGTCTAACATCTGTGGTACAGGGAAACAGGTTGGAGGAATCCAACTGGATTCCTCAACAGTTATTTTTACTGTGATTTATATATTGTGACATATAATGTGATGTATATAATCCGTTGTGATTATGCGTGTTTGGACAAATATTCACCGTTGTTAGATGATGTGTTAAAAACCATAAGTTAACCAAAGCGAGTTAGTCGAGTTAAACAAAGTAATTGGTTAGGTTAACCAAAGTAAGTTAGTTAAGTTAAACTAAGCGATAAATCGATGTGAATTAGTTAAGTTAAATTAAGTGGTTAATCGAAGTAAATTAGTTAAGTTAACTAAGTGGTTAATCAAAGTGAATTAGTTGAGTTAAACTAAGTGAATCGGTTAGAGTTAATCAACGTGAATTAGCTAAGTTAAACTAAGTGGATTTGTTCAGTTAATTAAGACGAGTTAACCAGTTAGGTTAAACCAGTAGAGTTAACTAGTTGAGTTAACCAGTTAGGTTAAACCAGTAGAGTTAACTAGTTGAGTTAACCAGTTAGAGTTAACCAGTTAGGTTAAACCAGTTGAGTTGACCAGTTAGAGTTAACCAGTTAGAGTTAATCTGTTAGAGTTAACCAGTTGAGTTAACCAGTTAGAGTTAACCAGTTGAGTTAACCAGTTAGAGTTGACTTGTTAGAGTTGACCAGTTAGAGTTGACCAGTTAGAGTTGACCAGTTGGAGTTATTCGAAGTTAGTTAATCCAAAGGAGTTATTCGAAGTTAGTTAATCCAAAGGAGTTATTCGAAGTTAGTTAATCCAAAGGAGTTATTCGAAGTTAGTTAATCCGAAGGAGTTAATCGAAGAGTTAATCCGAAGGAGTTAGTCGAAGAGTTAATCCAAAGGAGTTATTCAAAGTTAGTTAATCCAAAGGAGTAAGTCGAAGAGTTAATCGAATATAGTTGAAGAAGGTGTTAATCGAATATAGTTATTCGAGTAAAGTTAAAAGAGTTAATCGAATTTAGTTATTCGAAATGAGTTATTCGAATTAGATATTTGAATAGAGTTAAACACATTAGAGTTATTAGAATTAGTTATTCGAATAGGGTTAAACACGTAAGAGTTAATTGAATATTAGTTATTCAATTTGAGTTAATCGAATGTAGTTATTCGAGAAGAGTTAAATCGAATTTAGTTATTCGAAAAGAGTTAATCAATTTGAGTTAAGTTAATCGATTTGAATTAAGTTGAATCGAAATGGAGTAAATCGATTAGAATTAAGTTAATCGAGTTAGAGTAAATCGAATATTAGTTATTCGAAGGTAAGTTATTCGAATTAGTTATTCGAAGGGGTTAATCAATTAAGTTATTCGAATGAGTTATTCGAAGGAGTAAATCAAATTTAGTTAATCAATTAGAGTTGAGTTAATCGATTTGGGTTAAGTTAAGTAATCGAGTTAAGTAATCGAGTTGAGATAATCGAGTTAAGAAAATCAAGTTGAAATAACCGAATAAGTTATTTGATAAGAGTAAATCCATTTAAGTTAAATCGGATGTTAGTTATTCGATAAGAATTGACACATTTAAGAAAATCGAATATTTGTATTCGATAAGAGTTAATGAAATAGAGCCAACCAAGAAGAGTTTTTCGAATATTAGTTATTCGATAAGAGTTAATCGAAATAGAGTTTATCGAATATCAGTTATTAAAAAGGGAGAGTTAATCGAATAGAGATTACTCGAAAGAGAGTAATACGTCGAATTCAATTATATCGAATTCGGGAAAGTACTATTTACCTTCCGGGTTTTAAATCAAGGTTTAGTTATTGATTTAGAAATTAGGTGTCCGTTTAATTATTCGAGTTAGGAGATAAAGTTATAATTTATGTTAGATATCATAGAAGTAGGAATTATAACGTTATAGTTATAATCAAACGTTGTCATATAAGAAGTAGATTCGCAACCTGAATCCGAGAATTTGCGTAAACAGATGATTGGAAAAATTGAGTGACGAGCTTCATCTATTTCACAGTAAAGGACGTTGTTCAATTAAGGTCTGAGAGGTAGTTATACCCCAACTTGATTGACTTCAGAATTGACAAAGGAATAGTTGTGGTTCGATAGAAAAGGTTGATTTGAAATATAGTTAAGTAATAAGCGATTAATGGATTAAGCGTAACGATGTTTTATACAACGTTCATTGGAAATCCGTAAATGAGTTATGGAAACGTTTTCCAAATATAGTCAGATATGTTTTCTAAACATAGAAAATGAAATGTTTTCATGATAAGAATTTAAGAAATAGAGTTAAGCAAATTCAGAAACTAACTGGAGAGGGTAAGTTGAACGGTTTTCTAAGTGACGATCTGATGTTGGTTTCGACCTTCCGGATTGATACTTAGAGAATTGTTCTCATACTAGTTACAGTTAGGGACTGATAGTTGCGAAATAATAGTGATGTGAAAATAAGCTATGGAAATGTTTTCCAATGATTAATAACATATATTTTCTAAATATATGAAAAAGGGAAATATGAACATATGATGATTGATCGATCGAATTTCCATTTGGAAATAAGATTGTTGTTTGTACACCGACATGTTTTCATTTGATAGTTGAATCACAGACTATCAAAGTTTTTACCATTTTAACGTTGTTAATATGGAGAGACCGGTTGGATTACTATCCAAAGAACCACTCTGTATTGGCATAAGCGTTGCGAGCAATATCTGCCAAAGATAAATTGAAGACGGAGTAAAGTGCAAGGGCTGTTGTATAAGTCTTAGATAACAGTGACTAAGATGGATATACTGAATAGTGCCTTCGGTTTGTCCAGTCCCAGGACAACGTATATGGAAGAAGGTCTGACAGAGTATATCCAATGGATCGCGTAAGTTGATATGTTCAAACATATTCACATTTGGTGGCGGAGGAATTCGTTTCTCTTAGCTGTATACCCGTGTTATTTTTGGACAAGTCAATTTGTGATTTGGCGGGTATGACGATGTGACATTCTAAGTAAATGAAGATGGATGTCTGGCAGAGTATTTCCAGAAAAGTCACGTACCTTGATTTCTTCGACCGTACCAAGAGTGGAAGCGGAGAAGGAAACTGCTCTTAGCTAACACATAATGTATGGTTGTAGACGTCAAATTAGTGATCTCGATGGATCTGACAATGTGGCATTGGAAGTGAATCTGATGTGATGATAAAGCGTAGCTTCTAGCCTCACACCGGGAAGTAACAAAAGTTGGGCTAGGCAGCATGGCTAGTTGGGTCATCCCCAAGCAGGGTGTATTGTCACCGATCTAGAGAATATTCATATTTATACTTCTTTTTGATTCTGTATCTTCGGATGACGGTTTGATGGCCTATAACCGTGGTGGCAATATATTCGCGACACTCAAGCTAAATAAGTGAGCGGTCATGTGTGGCCGGGTTGCAAGACGTTCTTGTTGAACCCTGAGTGTATCACCTCTAGAGTACACTATTCAGAAGGTGCTCCCATACCTTGTCTGTTGGAATCCATTCTCCGATAAGCGCCCTGCGGTTTATGATTTTATACTATGTATGTAGAACGTGAGATGCAAGCGTTTCTGCTAGATTGATACCTATTTGTACTTAGACATTATTATAATATCACAATGATATTGCTTGTCAAAGTTGTTTAGATACTCATAAGGAAAAACCCGTTCCGTATCCACGGCGTGGTCTTATGAGATATCATATACCTGTTCAATTGTTTTAGACTGTTTTACTCATACCAGTCCCATGACTGACCCGGAGTTTACTTTGTTGTTTTCCCTAAACTCTTGGGTGCCTAAATTTGTACGGGCAGTCAAGTAGTCGGGATTTACAGATATACTTGGAGAGCTTGGAGCAGGAGGCTGCAAGATTTTATAGCTATAGTTATTTCCGCTGTGTTGTAAGTGTTGTACTCTGATAAGTGCTATTGTATATATATAACTGTTTACTTCAAAGTTATGTTATATATTATATGTTATTCGTTCCGCTATGAGATTCGTGTTACTCTGATGATTCTGATGTTCTTCTTCTTCTTCTTCTATTCTATTAGTTCTATCTTTTCTTTCTCACCTTCTAAATTCTTTCACTAACGTCGCGGAATTTTCGACTCTCGAGGAGTCGAAAATTTCCAGCCGTTACAGTTGGTATCAGAGCTTAAGTTAAGAATTACTTGGCTCTGTGGCGTGACTCGGTAGAGATAGGGTTAGTAATACCCTAGATTGAGTTTGAGTGTATATATACGAGTGCGTATTTGTATTTGATATAAAACTGTTTTATATTGTGGAGATTCACTGGCTGAGTTGTTTATGAGTTCTGGTCGATCAGTTTGATCCACTGTATCGGTAGGAGTAAATAAACACTTGAATACGATGGATCGTCACGATATGTTTTGAAAAAGGGTGAGTGAATTTAACTTTACCCAAAGTATATTTTGATATAGAGGTATATATATGTATATCAAAATTATAATATATTAGATATATTGGTTGTAATCATAATCGAGCAAGATTATATAGTGAAATGGTTATACATAACCAACCAGAATTCATATGAGTGAAATCAGATGAGTAAATCTGAATTTAAATCAAAATTTGGAATTAAAATAAGGAAATTTTAAGTTCCTGGGAGATTTTGAAAAGGTTTTTCAAATTTGAAATAAATATAGTATTGAACTCACCTGGATGACTGGAAAATAATTCCGAGGATGGATCGATACATCGTCGGTGTGATTTTCGAGTTTCTAAGTGGTGGATTACTACCAAGGGTTTTGTTTTCAAATTGTGTTGGGAAAACAAGTGTTTAAAAATTCAAAGGTTTTGAATTGGTGTTAGGATTTGAAATTGACTTGAAATAAAACCCAGGAATTTAAATCTTGAAATTTAAAATTTAACTTGTTAAGTTGAATGAATCAAGATGGTAAAAACAAATAGTAAATTAAAATTTAACTTGAACCAAGTTAAATAAATCGGGATTCGGTTAGAGAATAATCTGGATTGGAATTAAGTTGATGGGTTAAGAGTTTGAAATCTGATATTGGAGTTTGAATAGAATTTGACTTGGATAAAACCAAGTGTTTGAGTTGAAGGTTGGATTGAGATGACATTGGTATATGTTGGGTTGATACAGGTGAAAGTGATAAAGTCGATATGCCCGACAAAAAGGGTACAAGTTTATATTATATATGAGTTTGGATTTTATGAGCCGAATTGGCAAGCCGCTTGGCTGTTTAATTTACTTTTGGGTTGGAGAAGGCCTAGAGAGGCGAGGGGTGGTTTGTCATATTGACCAATACAAAGGAGGTTATGGCAAAATTTTCCGAAAATTTAAAGTGTTAGAAAATTTTAATTAGTCGGAAGAATAAATATTTCAGTCGATATTAAGTGGTTCGGTTGAAATCAGAAATAAGGGGTAAACCAATCTTAGGAGTTCCAATATATAGGGTCAACCTCTAACTTAGCAATTTCGAGGACGAAATTATTTTAAGGGGGGGAAGTCTGTAATGGCGCGTTTTGTTAGCTGTCGAATAATTAATTTATTTAATTATTAAATATCGATTGGGCGATATCGATGACTTGAATTAAATAATATTGAATATTTAATTAAAATAATATATATAATAATATATTATAATGTCGAAATAATCGGAAATCACCGAATTCACAATACTGTGTGAATTGGATCAGCTAAAATATTTAATTCAGTTTAGAATTGAATTTGAATAACGAATCGATTTAATAATCGACGTTAAAACGTACTAATTATATTATAATTAAAATAGAGCGCGTAACGACGCGACAGTTCGTTATTTGGCGATTTAGACTTCAAGTGGATGTACAGGGTTCGTTTTAAATCGGATTGCTGTGAAACAAGAAACGTGTGGTGCTGGTGGAGTATATCTTTCTAATGGAAGAGAGAGATCGGGATTTCGTCGTGTGGATTTTGAGTTACGTCCAAATCAAAATATCAGAAATGCAGCGCCCTGACCGTAACGATTTAATTATATTTTAAATAGGGATTTAAATAGGAATCGAGCGTCGATATAACTCTGACAAGGTAATATCGAGTTGTAAATATATACAGGAATAGTCTAGAGCTGTACGGCATTACACTGTGAATACAGACGATAATAATTAATTTTAAATAATTAATTTAATTATATTTAAATATATTTATATATTTAAATAGGCTATTTAGAGCGTTAAAAATAGCCACTTTTGCATACGAAGTCGGAATTCGCCGAAATCAGTTTTGTTGGATCCGCAATGTCAAATAGTTGTTAGATTCCAAGTTTCGTGATTTTTAGAGTCACTGTGTGACCGTAGGGATTTTTAGAGTGGAAAATAGACAGTATTTCGACAGTTAAAAATACGCTGTGTGAGCATACGGAGTCAGAATTCGACGAAACCAGTTTCGTTGGGACCGTAATGTCGAGTTCTAACTACATGTCCAGTTTGGTGATTTTTAGGTATCATATATAGTCGCTCGGATTTTTAGAAGTCAGATACAAGAAGAGACTGGCGAAAATAAAATATAAAATAAATTCAAAAATATCTCCCCTCATTTTCTATGGTCACAAACAAGCCACACATCATCAGTTTACAACCACAAGTGCTACCAACCCAACGCAGTATATATTATCAGCATACAGAAAGAAAATCCTCATACAAGAAAACAAAAGAAATTCAAAATAAATACAATCAAATTCCTAAAATACCAAAACTCATATCACTTCACTACTCAGAGCTGCCTCTTCGATTCTGTGTTACTCTTGTGGGTTGCGATTCAGTTTCAGGGTGGTTGGGTTTGTCGACAGTGAACTAGGGATGTACCTAGTGTGAGATTTAGGTTGTAATTCGAGAGATGAACGATGGATTCGAGTTCATAGATGAGAGGCGCATCGGGTGTGGTCGGAAAGGGGATGCTCGGTGGTACTTAGGGCGGCGCGACGCTGTTGAGCCCACCTGGAACGGGGAAGTCGAGTTCGACGAGAGGGTGTGGGGTAGGTGCGGATGTTGATGAGGAACTCGATGGTGGAGGCGGCGATGTTGGCGGTGGTCAGAATGACGAGAGGAGGTCGGTCAAAAGGGAGGTCAACGTGGAGTTTTGTGGATCGAATACTGGAGTGGGTTTTCTGAAATGGGGAGAAAAGGAGGATGGGTCGGGTCTGGTATTATAGGGGAGTGGGCCGACAATTTTGACTAGGGTAAAGGCCCGTTTACTTCTTAAGTCCAAGTTTAATTTACTTAAATATCGTATTAAATTGTAATCATCATATCTCCTCCATACGATATCAGATTGACGAACCGTAAGTTGCGTTGGGATCGTATGGACGAGCACTCCATAATGGAACTGACCGCGAGTCAATTGGAGTCCGTCACAATTTATAGCAAAATAAATTGTCTGAATCAAGCGATGGTTATCGTCATTGACGATGATCGTCAAAGGTGAGTAAATCTCACAAACTCTAAATAGTTCTATTTTTACAGTGTATTCTTAGAAACTGCTAGATATTGTCTGTTTGACTGTATGTTGACTGTTTGATTGAACTGCTAGTCAGTTAGTAGAGATTTTATATATATATATATATATTTACGTATATATATATATATATAAACCGTCAAATAGTTATATGTTGATTCTGTTTATCAGAATATTATACTGTTGTTGTCTAACATCTGTGGTACAGGGAAACAGGTTGGAGGAATCCAACTGGATTCCTCAACAGTTATTTTTACTGTGATTTATATATTGTGACATATAATGTGATGTATATAATCCGTTGTGATTATGCGTGTTTGGACAAATATTCACCGTTGTTAGATGATGTGTTAAAAACCATAAGTTAACCAAAGCGAGTTAGTCGAGTTAAACAAAGTAATTGGTTAGGTTAACCAAAGTAAGTTAGTTAAGTTAAACTAAGCGATAAATCGATGTGAATTAGTTTAGTTAAATTAAGTGGTTAATCGAAGTAAATTAGTTAAGTTAACTAAGTGGTTAATCAAAGTGAATTAGTTGAGTTAAACTAAGTGAATCGGTTAGAGTTAATCAACGTGAATTAGCTAAGTTAAACTAAGTGGATTTGTTCAGTTAATCAAGACGAGTTAACCAGTTAGGTTAAACCAGTAGAGTTAACTAGTTGAGTTAACCAGTTAGGTTAAACCAGTAGAGTTAACTAGTTGAGTTAACCAGTTAGAGTTAACCAGTTAGGTTAAACCAGTTGAGTTGACCAGTTAGAGTTAACTAGTTAGAGTTAATCTGTTAGAGTTAACCAGTTGAGTTAACCAGTTAGAGTTAACCAGTTGAGTTAACCAGTTAGAGTTGACCAGTTAGAGTTGACCAGTTAGAGTTGACCAGTTGGAGTTATTCGAAGTTAGTTAATCCAAAGGAGTTATTCGAAGTTAGTTAATCCAAAGGAGTTATTCGAAGTTAGTTAATCCAAAGGAGTTATTCGAAGTTAGTTAATCCGAAGGAGTTAATCGAAGAGTTAATCCGAAGGAGTTAGTCGAAGAGTTAATCCAAAGGAGTTATTCGAAGTTAGTTAATCCAAAGGAGTTAGTCGAAGAGTTAATCGAATATAGTTATTCGAAAGAAGGTGTTAATCGAATATAGTTATTCGAGTAAAGTTAAAAGAGTTAATCGAATTTAGTTATTCGAAATGAGTTATTCGAATTAGATATTTGAATAGAGTTAAACACATTAGAGTTATTCGAATTAGTTATTCGAATAGAGTTAAACACGTAAGAGTTAATTGAATATTAGTTATTCAATTTGAGTTAATCGAATGTAGTTATTCGAGAAGAGTTAAATCGAATTTAGTTATTCGAAAAGAGTTAATCAATTTGAGTTAAGTTAATCGATTTGAATTAAGTTGAATCGAAATGGAGTAAATCGATTAGAATTAAGTTAATCGAGTTAGAGTAAATCGAATATTAGTTATTCGAAGGTAAGTTATTCGAATTAGTTATTCGAAGGGGTTAATCAATTAAGTTATTCGAATGAGTTATTCGAAGGAGTAAATCAAATTTAGTTAATCAATTAGAGTTGAGTTAATCGATTTGGGTTAAGTTAAGTAATCGAGTTAAGTAATCGAGTTGAGATAATCGAGTTAAGAAAATCAAGTTGAAATAATCGAATAAGTTATTCGATAAGAGTAAATCCATTTAAGTTAAATCGGATGTTAGTTATTCGATAAGAATTGAAACATTTAAGAAAATCGAATATTTGTATTCGATAAGAGTTAATGAAATAGAGCCAACCAAGAAGAGTTTTTCGAATATTAGTTATTCGATAAGAGTTAATCGAAATAGAGTTTATCGAATATCAGTTATTAAAAAGGGAGAGTTAATCGAATAGAGATTACTCGAAAGAGAGTAATACGTCGAATTCAATTATATCGAATTCGGGAAAGTACTATTTACCTTCCGGGTTTTAAATCAAGGTTTAGTTATTGATTTAGAAATTAGGTGTCCGTTTAATTATTCGAGTTAGGAGATAAAGTTATAATTTAGGTTAGATATCGTAGAAGTAGGAATTATAACGTTATAGTTATAATCAAACGTTGTCATATAAGAAGTAGATTCGCAACCTGAATCCGAGAATTTGCGTATACAGATGATTGGAAAAAGTGAGTGACGAGCTTCATCTATTTCACAGTAAAGGACGTTGTTCAATTAAGGTCTGAGAGGTAGTTATACCCCAACTTGATTGACTTCAGAATTGACAAAGGAATAGTTGTGGTTCGATAGAAAAGGTTGATTTGAAATATAGTTAAGTAATAAGCGATTAATGGATTAAGCGTAACGATGTTTTATACAACGTTCATTGGAAATCCGTAAATGAGTTTTGGAAACGTTTTCCAAATATAGTCAGATATGTTTTCTAAACATAGAAAATGAAATGATTTCATGATAAGAATTTAAGAAATAGAGTTAAGCAAATTCAGAAACTAACTGGAGAGGGTAAGTTGAACGGTTTTCTAAGTGACGATCTGATGTTGGTTTCGACCTTCCGGATTGATACTTAGAGAATTGTTCTCATACTAGTTACAGTTAGGGACTGATAGTTGCGAAATAATAGTGATGTGAAAATAAGCTATGGAAATGTTTTCCAATGATTAGTAACATATATTTTCTAAATATATGAAAAAGGGAAATATGAACATATGATGATTGATCGATCGAATTTCCATTTGGAAATAAGATCGTTGTTTGTACACCGACATGTTTTCATTTGATAGTTGAATCACAGACTATCAAAGTTTTAACCATTTTAACGTTGTTAATATGGAGAGACCGGTTGGATTACTATCCAAAGAACCACTCTGTATTGGCATAAGCGTTGCGAGCAATATCTGCCAAAGATAAATTGAAGACGGAGTAAAGTGCAAGGGCTGTTGTATAAGTCTTAGATAACAGTGACTAAGATGGATATACTGAATAGTGCCTTCGGTTTGTCCAGTCCCAGGACAACGTATATGGAAGAAGGTCTGACAGAGTATATCCAATGGATCGCGTAAGTTGATCTGTTCAAACGTATTCACATTTGGTGGCGGAGGAATTCGTTTCTCTTAGCTGTATACCCGTGTTATTTTTGGACAAGTCAATTTGTGATTTGGCGGGTATGACGATGTGACATTCTAAGTAAATGAAGATGGATGTCTGGCAGAGTATTTCCAGAAAAGTCACGTACCTTGATTTCTTCGACCGTACCAAGAGTGGAAGCGGAGAAGGAAACTGCTCTTAGCTAACACATAATGTATGGTTGTAGACGTCAAATTAGTGATCTCGATGGATCTGACAATGTGGCATTGGAAGTGAATCTGATGTGATGATAAAGCGTAGCTTCTAGCCTCACACCGGGAAGTAACAAAAGTTGGGCTAGGCAGCATGGCTAGTTGGGTCATCCCCAAGCAGGGTGTATTGTCACCGATCTAGAGAATATTCATATTTATACTTCTTTTTTATTCTGTATCTTCGGATGACGGTTTGATGGCCTATAACCGTGGTGGCAATATATTCGCGACACTCAAGCTAAATGAGTGAGCGGTCATGTGTGGCCGGGTTGCAAGACGTTCTTGTTGAACCCTGAGTGTATCACCTCTAGAGTACACTATTCAGAAGGTGCTCCCATACCTTGTCTGTTGGAATCCATTCTCCGATAAGCGCCCTGCGGTTTATGATTTTATACTATGTATGTAGAACGTGAGATGCAAGCGTTTCTGCTAGATTGATACCTATTTGTACTTAGACATTATTATAATATCACAATGATATTGCTTGTCAAAGTTGTTTAGATACTCATAAGGAAAAACCCGTTCCGTATTCACGGCGTGGTCTTATGAGATATCATATGCCTGTTCAATTGTTTTAGACTGTTTTACTCATACCAGTCCCATGACTGACCCGGAGTTTACTTTGTTGTTTTCCCTAAACTCTTGGGTGCCTAAATTTGTACGGGCAGTCAAGTAGTCGGGATTTACAGATATACTTGGAGAGCTTGGAGCAGGAGGCTGCAAGATTTTATAGCTATAGTTATTTCCGCTGTGTTGTAAGTGTTGTACTCTGATAAGTGCTATTGTATATATATAACTGTTTACTTCAAAGTTATGTTATATATTATATGTTATTCGTTCCGCTGTGAGATTCGTGTTACTCTGATGATTCTGATGTTCTTCTTCTTCTTCTATTCTATTAGTTCTATCTTTTCTTTCTCACCTTCTAAATTCTTTCACTAACGTCGCGGAATTTTCGACTCTCGAGGAGTCGAAAATTTCCAGCCGTTACACTTATTTGTTGTTTATTTACAAATCTAGCTATCCTTAATCTTTTCTCTGCAAATAATTCTTTTGATCCGAGTTTTTGTTTCCTGCTCTTCCCTTTTTCTCTATTGCAGTGAAACCATTGCTGTAATTTATTTCAGTTATCTAGAGTCATGTTCTTCATATGACATTTTATTGAAGCTCTGTAATTAGCCCTATTTTTATTTCAGATCTATTTCTTTCCATCTGAGCGAAGGCCGTATAAGACCGTAAGTCATTTGCTTTTTATTTCTAACATTGAATGTCTACCTTTTGAGCCTAAACCTTTCATTTTTTTATTGTTGCATAAATTGAGTTAAACCACGAAATGGGACGATTATAGCGCAATTGCACAATAATAAGAAAATGCGTAATAGGAATAATTGGGGCTTAGTGAAATTTTATATAGTAATAGGTGTAAAAGAGGCATGTTAAAATATGATTAAAAGATGTAATCCACAAATGATAATATTTGGAAGATAATGAAATTTGAAAAAAAAAAGTGAATTTTTGGACATTTGGAAATTAATGAATACTACATTTAGATAATGGATTGTAAATTGGAATGAATTGCACTTAATTTGACAATAAGTAACCTATATTTGAAAAACATATTAATTGGGATGAATTGCGCTTAATTTGACATTAACTAACCTATATTCAGAAAACATGCTAATTGGAATGAGTTATACTTAATTATGCATTAAAAAACATGTTATTAGAAAACATGTGAACTGGTATACACTTATTAAGTAACTTGTAACTGTAAAACATCAGAACAGTGATGTATTGGACTTGACTGGACAATAAGTGACATGGGGGAAATGGTTGTAGATTACGTTCGTTAGTTACAACTTAGAAAAATAACAAGTAGTTATATTGGGCCTATTAATAAACTTAAATGTATTAAGTTAAATTCCTGTAATTTATAAGAAGAGATAGGAGTCCATTCCAATCATTGATATAAGGGGCTCGTAGGTAGGAGTCCATTCTATTGAGATAAATCGGGATCATGGGAAGGGGTTGTATAAAAAGATTACATTAAGAATGTTGATTACAACTAGGAATATAACATGAGGATATATTGGGCTTATTAATGAATTTAAACGTGTTAAGTTAAAATCTTGTCATAAATAAACTAAGTGGTCCATTTTGGTGAGATATAATGGGATCGTAGAAATCCTAATTATAACATGGGGACCAGGTCTAAGGGTGACTTATGTCAAATTCTTGCTTGTATGGAACCCATATTAATAAGTATCCCTGTTGTTGTCATCTAGAGCCTCACACTAGGTAGATGTTAGGGCACGCTTTATTGATCTGGATAGCAAGAGGTTCAAAACGAGGTCGATACGGGCACGTTCCGGCAGATCGATGAGAGTGCATTGTTACAAACAGGGAAGATAAGATGTTGTAACGCTTGTGATTAAGGTTATGTCTTTTTAGCTAATGGGTTCAGCACTAATAACCCAGAATTCCATAATTGGCATAGGTTATTCACATCTGGAAATTCGATCAATGGGTAGAATTAGGAAAATCCTTCCTAATTACCAGTTTCTGTCCGAACCTATAGAAGTGCAAAACGGTCAGTCAGTTTTAGTATGATCATTACTATCATCGTTATCTTTTTTGAAAAGAATAACCCATCCTTGTTATCAATTCATATTAGTTATTGTTCACTTTCAGTTGTGCATAAACACTTACCCTTTTATGATGCTAGAACCATTATTTATTTCTTTTTCCTTGACTTAACAGTCGAGCTGGTAATCATGGAAGCTGATCAGGCTTAACGTCTGGCCCTTTTTCTTTCTTCCTTTATCTCTTCATTCCCCCAGGCTTATAAGGAGGAAGTGTATAGTTTATATTTCTTTACTAGTTTTGTCATGAAGGATTTCTGCGAAAGACAAATTACTTCCTATTCTTTTTCTTAGGTTAGGTTGTATCTTTTTGACTATTTGAGGGATATTATTATTTTACTCTGATGTTGTTTTTGACTGAGATTTTGAGACACGGAACTTTGTACTATTCGGTTAATTGAAACAAAGATGGTTTTTGTTATTTGAAAAAAATGAAAGTTTCTTCTTCCGCTATAAATTTACTATTTTTATGTCTTGTGAAATCTTAGTCGGTGTGACTTTTATGTCTTTATACCTACAATGTTGCATAATTTCTTAATGAAATCCTCATATAGGTGACTTTGAGGAATGTGGAGTGTTACATTTTGTATCAGAGCCTATAATTACCAAGATCACTGAAGTTTTGTTCTAAAAGAAAGTATTTAAAAAAAGCATTTTTCAGAAATCAAAAGTTACTTTTGAAAATAAAATATCCCTTATAGTTAGTTACAAACTTTTGGCTCTTTTAAATTCTAAATCTTTATCTTTTTAGTTGAGTTAAAAAGCATCCCATCTAAGCCTTTCTTTGTAGGTTGAAAATTTGATTAATGGACAAATATGTTTAGTTTAGTAGCTGGAAAAGGTCGATGGTAGAAAGAAACTTGTTGCTTGACAAATGTTAAAAAAGGTTAATCGTGGATCGAACAGCCTTATTAGTTAAGTGATAAAAAGGATAGTTTGGAAGTTAAGAATAACCTAATTTGATCGGTTAAGAAAAAGGGATGTATTTCCATAGTTTGGTTTGAAATTAACATAAAAAACGTGAGTATAAGAATTAATGGATTGGTGCGGAATTGGATTTTACCGAATTGCGATCTATCCGCCAACTTAATGATAATAAAAAGGAATATCTTGTAATTACATATTTCTATAAAATACATATTCGGTAACCAATCAATTAGGAATAAGTAGAACTTCTGAAATGGTAAATTTAAGGATGGCAAGCAAAAAACCAACATAAATGTTGAAAGGATTATGCGGAAAGGTATTGATCAAAAGTGGTCGAGGAATGGGAGAAGACATGGGCTGATGAAAGAAAAAGTGTTATCTATCTTTAGTTCTTCTAAATTTCCCATTCGGTTTAGGAATACTTTCTCCCTATTCCTTTGATGTATTGGTTAGGATGGCTGCGTAGAGCCACAACCACGATGAGAAGAGTTGATTCTTGTGGAGCATCTATATTGTAGGCCTAACGAAGCAGAACTTTACTGATATAGTGAATCCCTTAGGGTGTGATGATAGCACCAGTGATTGTTTTGCACTTAGGATTAGTAGTTGTTTCTGAACCTCATAGGGAAATCGGCTTGATTATCTGTGGTGAGTCAGGGTTGAAACTAAAAATCCTGATGTTTGGGGCATTTCAGGGTATGGGTTGGTTTTTGTAACACCCCGAATTTTCTGTTAACAATAAATTAATGTATAATTAATTCTAAATGAAAGAATTAAGGGAAACGGGTTTCGCCATTGCGTTCACCTCGGAATTCTGCTTGAGATAGAGTCCGAGTTTGTGTAAATCGGACTCCGTATGAAGAAGTTGTGGTCTTCAGAAGTTTCAGAATTTGATTTAAAATTCAAACAGCTCGAAACAAGTTCAAAATTTGAAAACTGGACCAGAATTGGGCTGGGCGGGAAAATTCCCGCCCAGGACCCAAGTCGACCAGGGGGTCGACTTGGGTACCCAGGTCGACCAGGTTGTCGACCTGGGGGTCGACCTGGGGGTCGACCTACCCAGTCGACCTGGTCAGTTCTTGGCTGGCCTGGTCGGGTTCTGAGTGATTTTCGGAGTTTTGGTGTGTCACTAGGGCTGATTTGTCACTTTTTGGTTGGCTCTTCTCGATGTGAATGGTCTAGATTCATCTATGATCATCTGACGGCTGTAATTAGTTTGAAATTCTATATAAACAACTCAAGTCTCTAACCTAAATTCACACAAAAATTAGAGTCGGAGCCGCCTTGCTGTTGGGAGAAAATTGAGAGTAGCCTCCACTTGAAGAAAGCTAAGAGACGAACAAATCTAATTCAAAATTAAAATCAAAACAATGTTTATCTACCTAAAGGAAATCATCAAAATTCCAGAACTCAGAATCTAGAACTCAAATTTATCATTCGTTGTAAGTTTAGTTATGTTTTGGGATGCGAATCAAAATTAATGTCATGACTTGGAAATAAATTGATAATAGAACAATGTCTATTATGTTATATATGGAATTGAATGATATTGATCTATTTCTATGGTTCTATTTTATTATCATGTTGAATTGGGAATTAATGGATAAGTCTATTCATATGTATATGAACTTGGAGTATAATCTGTTATGACAAGTTGTGTAGTTTATCGTGTTATGCAAGTTTTATGTTGCAAAATAATATCACATATGTGACTAAATGTTAGATCTACATGTTTATGTGTATATGTTAAACCTGTGTCATATTTCAAGTTCACACTTATTCATATGTTCGTGATTGATTTGGAAATTCACATATATGTAAATTGATTTAGCCTATGTTGCAAATTCACATATATGTAAGTTGATTTAGCCTATGTTGCAAATTCACATATATGTAAGTTGATTTAGTCTATGTTGCAAATTCACATATATGTATGTTGATTTAGTTTATGTTGCAAGTTCACACCTATGATATTCATTTTGACTTTTTTGCAAGTTCACACTTATGATGTTCATATTGACTATGCCGAAAATGCCAACTTTACACCTTTGTCATGTTTATGTTAATGAATTTCTTTATGCCAATTTTGTGTACGCTAATTTAGGGTAAGTTTTTATCCTGATATTATATGTTAAAAATCATGCGGACGAAAAATTAGGCTAAGATTGTTAGCCTAATATTTAGACGGGGTAACGTTGGGAAAAATTGGTAATTATAGGAAACTTGACATAGATTGGTGAAAAATCACATAGGTAATTTATGGCATGAAACGGTATAAATCATATACCTAAAAATGATGAACTTGGAAAGTGGGCCATAACATTTAATTGTTAACAAATTTACATATAAGAATAAAAAGAACAAATATGTAAATTTAGAAAATACGAGTATGCTTAACCCAAGGTTGGATTGAGTTGTGATGTAAACCTGCCCGGACCCGCCCGGCTGTCCACTAGTCACAACAATACCTATCCAATGTGGGAGGTTAAGGCATTAAGCCCGATAAGGACCGGAGGTTAGACTGAGTTACGGTGTAAACCTGCCCAAACCGACCGGCACATCCAGTAACCGTAACAATACATGTCTAATGTGAGTGGTTGGTGCTTTAACTAATTAAAGCTAAGGACAGACAAGTCAGGATGGTAGGGTTAAGTTAACTAAAACACTTAACCAATTCAACATGTTAATTAAACTGATGGGTGGGGTTAGGTTAATACAGACACTTAACCACTTAACATGTTTTACTAGAAAACCCTAGTAACGGGGACCCATTTCAGCAGTAACCCAATTAGGCATCATGGTACCCTGAAACTAGGAAGGGTGGGGCACGATTACTAGGCTGATTGTAAGCGGTCAAAAGCAACGTCGGGTGATGCAGCAGTGTAGGTTCTAACGGAGTGCGGACGTGCACACACTTCGGAGCAGACAAACAGGGCACTAGGAATCAGTAGTATAACCTATGCATTCTAGAATTGTGTCGGGCCGCCACCATGGGACTTGATACACCCCATGATGGAACCAGCATAGGTATCTACAATCATGTGGGGCCGTATGACACAGGAATAAAACGTTGCGAGTGAGAGCCGATCGAATAAGGGATCACCTTGTCATGAACACGTGGTGCTAGTTAGGCTAGTTAGTAGGTGCAGAGAAGTAATAGTGAGTGCGTTTAGTATAGTTAGTATTTCCTTCCATATCTTGTCTTATATTCTGGTATTGTCCTGTTCTCAGTTTATGCAAGTCATGATCTTTTTATTGTTCTAATGCTAGAAATATAACTAGACTTACCAGACTTATGTCTGACCCATTTTCCTTTCTCTTTCTTTTCTTCCATTTCCCCCCCTCAGGTCCACAGGGAGGAAACACCTCAGCTTAGTCAGATTTTACATCCAGCTAGAAGAGAGAGAATGTATTGCTTGGATCTCTTTCGTTTGGGCTATGGCTTTGGACATTCTATGGGGATTTATGCAGTTTTAATTATGTTTCATTCTTCTTTAAGTTTCAAATCAAGACAGTTTTATGGTTGTAATAATTGGAAGTTTGTTTTGAGGCAACTATGGAAATGTTTCGTATGAACACGTATTTATGATATGAAGGTCTGTTTGTTTTTCCGCTGTTTACATATATGTGTTTATATCTGTCTTGTGTTTTATCTGTGACTTTTACTTATAAAACTCCACTGAAGTTAAGGTATTCCCTTTGTGAGTGACCATAACGGAGGTGGGGTGTTTCAGTTTTGGGTCTAGATAGATCAACCATGTAATTGGTAATCCCAGATTTTTGCACTACTAGTATAACTCGATTGAGGTGCCTATATTCTAAGGTTTTGAAGTAGGAGAATTTGAAGGATGGATTAATTAGCCAATTGTGGGCTATTTTGACTACAAGAAGAAAATAGCCAGGCTAGGTAGTGCGATGGACTAATTTTTGAGACTTCTTGCTACTCAAAAGTTTAGTCATGTTGATATTCCTATTTTCCTTGGTTCATCTCTCGGTAATATCGATTCAGTTCTCTTTGTGCTATGTATTTCAAATATGTTAAGCAGTTGAAAGATTTTCTCTAGGAGAGAGAGATTGATTTTTGGATCTATATTTTTAATGACGCTAAACTTGTAGCATTTTGGGTAAAGCACATGTTTTTCGGGTATAAGTGAGAGTTGAGTTTCATGGTTATGACCGAAATCTTTCCTAATTAAGGTGCTTTTTGAAATTGATTAATGAGCGTAAGCATTCTTGGATTAAAAGTATCGTTTGTTTCTATTTTCAAAGATAGATAGTTGCCTTAGTTTGGAAATAGTCAAAAGTGAATTGTTTGGAATGGAACATTTCACTTTACTCATGTGGACGGTATTTCTGGAATAGTTAAGAGCCAGATTTTTCCTATTGCTAGACTTCCTTGCTTATGATTTCCGACAAAATTCTTAGTAGTAGAAAAATAAATATTGAAGAAAAAGTTGTTTACAACACGTCCAATTAATTTTTGAACTAGTTACCGTATCTTTTTGGCTAGCTTGTATCTAAGCCTAGTTATTGACTTGTATGGTAAGGAGATTAGTAAAGACTGTGTTGGTGGCATGATAATCTAACATAGAATGGGAAAACTTTTTTCAGATTAATGCTTTAGTACCAATTCTATTAAAGTAACATTGGTTAGAAAATATATAAGAGTAGTTATCTCGGATTAACGACCATTAGTTTTTTATAAGAGAATGACTACTAACTACTATGCAAGAAGTCTAAATTTTAAGTAAGCATATGTTGTTGGTTAGTTGTTTTCTTACTAGGGATTGGGGATTTAAGACAAGGAAAATATATCGAATATGTTGTTAACAATTTTTGTATTTTTGTAAGTTCAAAGGTTCATGTAACATTAATGGTAATATTTTGTAAACCCAAGAGATTTAACCTAGGATTGTAACTTTTGGATGTGAATTCACCGTTTGTTAAGACACATTATCGAGATTCGATGCTTATCCGGATTTTGTCATTCGGACAAAAGTGGTGGATTTTAAGAGTTCTAATTAAATCTTTATATGACCACAGAACTAAGGAAAGTAACAGGTTTGGTTAATGAATTAGTGAATATAGAAATTTTAAACGGATAATTGTGTTCCAAAACAAGAGCATAACAAGGAGGTGTTCTATGAAAATTTGTGGAACCACTTTGAGTCAAAACCCCATATGTGTAAGGTTTTAAAGACATGAGAATTTTGAACGACTAATATATTTTAATATGAAATTTCTACTTTGGGAATTTCATAAAAACAACTATATACATATCTTAAAAAGAAATTTTTGGAACTAAGATTCTACCTCATTAAGATTTTTAAAATAAGGTTTGGGAAAACTAGACATATATAAAATGGGGTGGTAGGTAAGTCTTTATGGGGTTAGACAATATTAGTGGAATGAACCAAGGAACAAAATGGGTAAAATAAAGACTAGAAATTTGAGGATGGAAAGGAGGAAAAGTATGACTTTACTTGTAAGATTAAGTAAGTTTTTGGATTGGTTCACTTGAAAGTTTCTTCCTGAAGTAACTAAAATGAGTGAGACAAAGAACTACACCAAGGGATTCAAGTTTCTTATCCGTATTCTTTTGACAAGTATTTCCTCTTTGATATTCTACAAGTAGCTTCTTCCTTTGATTAGCGACTTCCTTCTAGTATATCCTTATGTTAGCCTACTTTGTGAACTAGGCTACACAAAGCTAGATGATCAAGTAATGAAGAACATTCACTCCAAAGACCGGATCGGATCGGAGATCGTTTGATCAGAGCAAGACAGCATAAAGCAGAGAAAGAAGGGGCTTGGGTCAAAACGGATCGGATAAGACAAACCCAATCCGTCCCTTCAACCGAAGGACTCCGATCCGAACCCATGCACTCAGAACTGCAACTATCACACCCACGTTCCTTAAAGTTCGGAGCGGTTAGAAGGCCACGTTCCCACGTTCATCCACTAAATCAATGTGCTGGCACCATCTTGTGATATCCGAACCCGCAAGTGATGGAATGGAGGCCACGTGGATCCAAACTGGATCCATCCCAGGAGCCTTTTTCACCTATAAATACACCATCAAGAGGCATTTGGAAGGATCTTTTAACATTTTCAGAACTCAAACTCTGTTGCTATCTGAATTTCACCAACCTATTTAGATCATAATCATCCTTTGAAGCATATTGTGAAGGAGATTGAGTGAATTAATACATTGTATGAGTTGAAATTGAGTGAGAATTACTGTTGTACTTACATTCAAATCATCAATCCAAAGAGTAGAAAGTGGACGTAGGCTATTTAACGCCGAACCACTATAAATTATTTGTTTTCATCGTTTTTGATTTCATTTTAGTAGAATTATTATTAGTTTGGGTGTTAGAGCCAATTTTCGATCTAACATTTTGGTGCTTTTACTGAGAGTTGTTTGAATTCTTCGCTTTTTGGGATTATCGTTCACTATTTGGACCTTCAAGTTCAAAGAAGTTAATCCTCTGTTTTCGACATCTTTAAGTACATTTTGGTGTATCATTGAAGAATTGAACACTATGGCCAAAATGAAAGGAAAAGAAGTGTTATGTGCTCGGGGGAACAATGCTAGAGAGGATCAACAAGCCATGGTGTTGACGAGGTCGCGTGGACAAGACTCTGGAGCAGGCCGCTCCAGTCAGGAAGGTCCGATCCGAGCACGTGACTCCGATCTGAGCCGATCAGAAGACGTTGAGGTCACTCGCTCCCCCCATCCGAACCGGACCGGTCCTACTACCTTGCTCCGATCCGATCCGAACCAGAATGAAGTTGGAACTTCTACTCGAGCTCCCTCCAATGCTCCAATTCCAGCTGATATGACCAATGATCAGCTTGACCCATCTGCACCCATCACCCAAGGAGATTTTTCATGCTTTCTTGACATGCCCCAGAGTACTAAGGAGGCCTTAGAAGCCCATAAGCGTGACAGTCTTCGCATGCAAGAGAACATGATCACTATGAGTAGGGAACTCCAGGAGCTTCGGAGGCAAAAGACACCTTCCCCAGCACGCCGACTTGCTGTAGACGATTCATCTTCCTCAGATGAGGGACGTCCTCGTGAAAAAAGGCCACTTGAACGACCTCAGAATCTTGATCAGGTAACTTTTGGATCTTTAGGATCCCGAGAAGACGTCGTTCGTGTGTTAGGACCCGATGACCCGAGCTTGAAAGAGCCTATAATGTTGCCCATGCATGGATCACATGTTCTACCCAGGGATCCTAACATTACTAATCCTACGCAACAACAACTTCTCCAACCCCTTCCTCCTGAGATCGACCGAGAGCATAGGGAGCAGTGTAGAGTAGTCGCCGCTAGAAACAGAAGGTTATCCCCTAATCAGGAGCCTAGGGGTAATCCGAATATCAGACCTAGAGAACCTGTGCAAACTTTAACAAATGCCGATGTATGAGCGATGGTGCGTCAGATTATGTCCGAAAGCCGGCGGTAAACTAATGAGGACTGGGGTATTGAGCGAAGTCATACCCCCTTCGTAGATGATATATTGGATTTCCAATTCCCTCGGCGGTTCAACTTGCCTCAGATGGATTGGTATTCAGGAAGAATGAACCCAGGGCAGCATCTGATGAGGTATGCATGGCTCATGAATGCCGCAGCAGCTCCAAATGCTGTAAAATGCAAAGCCTTTCCAATTTATCTTGAAGACGTGGCATTAATGTGGTTCACCCGACTCCCTCTCCGGTCGATATCAAATTTCACAGAATTGAGTGAGCGCTTTATGAACCAGTTTTGACTTCACGCCCGAAAGTCCAAGAGCGTCATAGAGTTGTCACGGATGAAACAGACCTCAGGAGAATCTTTGAAGTCATATTTAGACCGCTTCAACCTGGCCGTCACCGAAGTTAGTGACCCTCATGAGCCCACTATTCTGATGGACTTTATAGAAGGGGTTGACCCTGACACAGAATTTGGGGATTACTTGTCTAGGAAACTGCCTCCTACTAGAAAACTGTTTTACGAAAAGACTAACATTCGCTTAAGACGAGAAGAAGCTCATGCAAATAGGAAGAGAAAGTCCAAAGGGGCCTCGAGGGAAGGTGTCCAAAGTAATGTTGCTGTGAAGCAATCCGGTGATAGTTCGGGGAAAGTTGAGGTAAACGTCGGCAACCAGAGTGGAGGTAATAGCAACCGGAATGGGAACGATAATAGAAGGAACAAGAACCGAGGGAATAACTCTAGTAAAAGACCCAGATTCCAGACTTTTGAAAACTATACGTCGTTAAGTGATAAGTTGGAGAATATTTACTTGGATACATATAGCATATTGCAATACAAAAATCCACCACCCAGAGACTCCACTAAAAAATAGATCGCAACGGGAAAGTTTTGTTTGTTCCATGGAACCCACGGTCATTCCACCAATGAATACCATCATTTGAGAGATATACTTGAAAGATTATTGCGGGAAGGGAAGTTAGACAAGTACAAGGTTGCCCCAAGGGACAGGGGGCAAGGGGGACAAGCCTCGAACCAAAACCAGCCTACTTCAAAACCCACAGCCCAGCAGAAAGGTAAGGGGATCGTTATCAATACCATTATAGGCGGACCCAACCTAGCTAGTCGTAGTTTCAAGGCGATGGATCAGTACGTCAACGCCGCCAAGCATTTTGAGGTAGGAGAATGCAGTAACCTCGAAGACATCACTCCAGTAAAACAACAAAAGACGATGTTAGACGACGTCATATTCCGTAGTAGAGATGATTCCAGAGTTCAATCCCCAACTAAAGATCCACTGGTAATTACCACGACCATCGGCCCTGCTTTAGTCCATAAAGTGTTGGTGGACAAAGGGAGCACGGTCAATATCCTCTTCAAGAAAGCTTTTGAATGAATGAGACTTGAAGCAAAAGATCTAAAGCCCTGCGAAGGATGGATACGTGGCTTCAACGGGGCGTCGACGGCTCCGATGGGCTACGTAGAATTACCAGTGACATTAGGGCAGGGAGATCGCCAGAGAGTGAGGATCCTGCTGTTTGTAGTTTTGGATGTAGAGTCACCCTACAAAGCCTTCCTAGGCCGACCGGCCCTTGCCGAGTTTAGGGCATGTATTGCACCTTGGTGCTTGCTGCTTAAATTCCCGACTGACGCAGGAATTGGGGCGATGAGAGGCGACCAAGCTACGGGACGAGCTTGTTACATGACGGAGTTGAAGACGCTAATGAAGGGGTTGAATATAGAAACTAAGGACGATTCTCCCTCTTCGAAGGAAAACTCAGCATAACAATTAAGGGGTCCAGCCCCAAGAGAGTCGCCCTTAGATGTGCTCCAGGATATAGATCCCAGAGAGGATGAAGAACCCGAGGATAGGAAGGCGACTCCCAACGAGATAACAATAGATATACCTATTGATGAGACAAATTCGATAAAAGTACTAAAGATCGGGTCGCAACTAGATCCAGTTCAAGCGAAAGAGTTGGCTGATTTTTTAAGGGCAAATCTGGATGTGTTTGCCTAAACTCACGCTGACATGTGTGGGATTTCGCCTGCCATTATGAGCCAGTCTTTATGTATTAATCCAAAGCAGCCACTAGTCAAACAGAAAAGACGGATGTTAGGCCTAGAGCGGTCAGGAGCTTTGAAAGAAGAGGTAGAGAAATTAAAGGATAATGGATTCATTAAGGATTCAAAATATCCCGAATGGATATCAAATCCTGTCCTGGTCAAAAAATCTAATAGGAAGTGGCGTACATGTATCGACTTATCTGATTTGAACAAGGCCTGCCCGAAGGATAGCTTTCCTCTTCCCAGAATTGATCAGCTAGTAGATTCGACGGTTGGACACGAGCTTTTATCCTTTATGGATGCCTATTCAGGGTACAATCAAATTCCCATGCACATACCATATCAGGAGCATACAAGTTTCATCACAGACTTGGGGTTATATTGTTATGCGGTAATGCCATTTGGGTTAAAGAATGCAGGAGCCACGTACCAGCGCTTGGTCAACCGCATGTTCTATAATCAAATCGGGAAAACCATGGAGGTTTACGTGGATGACATGCCTGTGAAGTCTAAACAATCTTCCGACCATACAAAGGACTTAGCTGAAATGTTTGATATTCTTCGAAGGTATGGAATGAAGTTAAACCCCCTAAAATGCTCGTTTGGGGTCGCATCTGGAAAATTCCTTGGGTTTATCATGATTTCTCGAGGAATTGAGATAAATCCTAGTCAAATAGCAGCAATAAGGAATATTGAAGAACCATGAAAGATCAAAGATGTTCAAAGCCTACCCGGAAAATTTGCTGCATTGAGCAGGTTTATCTCCAAAGCCACAGATAGGTGTGTACCTTTCTTCAATCTAATAAAACAAGGAAAACGAAATATTGAGTGGACCCCTGACTGTGGGGAGGCGTTTCAGAGTTTATTAGACTTATTAGAAAAGCCTCCAATATTATCAAAACCCGTGGAACATGAGGATTTGTTTGTCTACCTAACGGTATCATCTAATGCTGTCAGTATAGCATTGGTACGTGAAGAGGATAAAGTCCAGAGGCCTGTATACTACGTGAGCAAAAAGCTAGCTGCTGCAGAATGTAATTATCTGAAGATAGAAAAACTTGCTTATAGCCTCCTGATTGCTTCCCGCAAACTTCGTCATTACTTTTAGGCTCACCCGATAGTTGTATACATCGATCAACCTTTAAGACAAGTGTTGCAAAAACCCGAAGCATCGGGGCGGTTACTTAAATGGAACATCGAGCTGAGTCAATTTGATTTAAATTTTCAACCACGGAAATCAATAAGAGGGCAAGCATTGGCTGACTTTATAGTTGAATTCACAATTCCTGAAGAGGAAACGATGGGTGACAAGGTAGTTACTTTGGACCAAGAGTTAGAGCTTAGTCCGTGGAAGCTATATACGGACGGAGCCAAAAATGATCGAAGGTCCGGCGTCGAAGTTGTTTTAATAACTCCTGAAGGACGATCTATTTAATATGCATTGCGATTAGAGTTTGCTGCTACCAATAACGATTCCAAGTATGAAGCCCTGATTGCCGGGCATAAACTCACCAAAGAACTGGGAGTGAAGACACTGGATATATGTTGCGATTCCAAGATAGTTGTATGCTAGGTTCGGGGGGAATTTATTGCTAAACGGCCTCGACTTGCTACTTATCTCAAAAAGGTAAAGGAGTTGCTGGGTAGTTTGGAGCATTACAGCATAACACATATTCCAAGAATGGAAAATCAGAAAGCAGATCGGCTAACAAAGCTAGCAAGTTCTTATAAACCCAAAGAAACTGAAATGGTTCCGATAGAGGTTTTGGAATCACCGAGTTACGACCTGACGAAATTGGAACTAGCCTCGGAAGTCGACCCAAAGAGAGAATCATGGATGACATTGTAACACCCCGGATTTTTGAATAATCGAATTAACTAAATTAAAGAATAATTAATCTCAGACATGATAATTATGGGGATTGGGTTGCGCCATTGTGTTCGTCTTGGAATTCTGGTTGAAATAGAGTCCGAGTTTGCGGGAAACGAGTACCGGATGAAGGAGTTATGGACGAACGAAGTTTGGTGGCAAAGTAAGGAAAAAAATTATAAATGCACTGGCGCACTTGGGAAGTGCGCCAGTACATATTTACACTTGCGCACCTGCCAAGTGCGCCCAGGCCGAGGCAGGAGCCTACACAGCTTTCTGGTTCAGGCTGACCCGTGTTGTTGAGTCCTTTCTGACTCCTTGCTGAGTCATTAGGGATGACTCATCACCCTATCATGATTGAATGGTTTTGATTAACGCTAAGAACATCCGGCTTCTTAAATTAATTCATAACTCTATAAAAAGACCCATAGACTCAAACCCTAAATCAGAATTAAAACTAAAACTATGGCCGTCATGCTGTTGTCTTGAACCCTAGAGCAGCCGCCACCAAAATTAAGAGGAAGAACAACAACCAAATCAGAACTACTCAACCCTAACAGTGAATCTTCATCAAAGGAGCGCTAATTCAACTCCAGAAATCAGAATTCAGAACTCAAGACTGCTTTTGAGTTGTGAGTTCGATAGTTTTAGCAAAATAATTAGTAATTTAATTAGATTAAGTTATAACGCGGATTGTATGGATGTGATATGAAGTATTGATTGCATGTTGTAATTATGTTGTAGGATTATGATTGAAATATCTATGATGTTATGTTATGATGCTATCATTTACGATGTAAAGTTATGTTGCTATCATCCATGTTGTAATTTTATATACAATCAAATCGTCATCTTTCTTATGCTAGTTTGCGATATTGATTCATATGATAAATCATATGTAGGAAAGTTTAGATGTTGATTCAAACATGAACCATATATAAGTTTGGGTAGAGTTATATGTGACCTTACATGGCTATGGCACCTAGTTTATGTGAAATTTAATTGAAAGTTAGGCTATGACATATGCTAAATTTTACATGATAACTTACATGTTAGATACTTGTTTACACCATTGTTGCGATCACATATGTGAGTTTAGGAGTTGGATATGAATCATGTTGTGTTATTACATATGCAAGTTTACCCCTTTTAGATATAGATCTATGACATATGATGTTTATGCAAGTTTGTGGCCATAATTTCATCAAGTTCACACCTTTAGAAATAGATCTATGACATATGATGTTTTTGCAAGTTTGTGGCCATTATCTCATCAAGTTCACACCTTTTGATTGGATCCATGACATATGTTGTTTATGTAAGTTGTAACTTTGGCCTATGCAAGTTTTAGATGTAGAACATCATTCATATATGCAAGTTCACCCCTATGTTAGATCTATGTTTTAATTATGTGTATATATTGTGATGTTTTCTTTTATTTCATGAGTTAGACTATTCGAGTCTAACGTATATTTTACGCCAAACGAACAAACGTACTACGTGGGGTAAAAGGGGATAACAATAAAAAGATTTAATTGGCATAAATGCCTTAAAAGGCATAAAATATAATTATGGTGAAAATTGGTATGATTTTACATACCATAAATGAATGGACATAATTGAGTCAATTATGGACATCGCTAAATTTGGAATTGATTGATAATTTGAATAGGGAAAGTAATTCAAATTGGGGGTGATTAATTAGGAGTAATTAATCGTCTAAGACACGAGGTTAGGCTCTTTTGTGGTGTAAGACTGCCCGGACCCGCCCGGCAAATCCAGCTGCCACAAATGTCAGTCTAATGTGAGAGGTCTTAGGCATAAACTAAATACGTAACAATTGTAAAGACACGAGGTTAGGCTCTTTTGTGGTGTAAGACTGCCCGGACCCGCCCGGCAAATCCAGCTGCCACAAATGCCAGTCTAATGTGAGAGGTCTTTATGAGGTTACGGTCTTAATGAATTAAGAAACACTTAACCAGATACGCATGTAGTGTGACATGAGGGGGTTAAGTGGGTGCCTTGGGTGGCATGTGGAATCGAGTGGGTGCCTTGGGTGGCATTTGGAAATTCGATTAGAAACACTTAACCAAAATTGAAACATGTAATTGAAACATGAATAAGAAGTGGGTTAAGTGGGATGTACTTGAGGGGACCAAGCTTAGGTGGATAGCTTGTGTCAAAGTAATGGGGGCCCCGTTTCAACTAGTAACCCATACGTATCTTTGTGGGCTCGACCCAAGTCGAGGACGGGACACGCATACTGGGCTTGACTGTAAGAGGCCAAACCGGGTTAGCGGTGGCAATGCTAGTCCAATGGGTTCATATGCGTGTGTGGACCCGGGCTGGTAGGTTAGACGTTGTTGCATCATGTAGGTATAAGCCGTGGATTCTTGGTTGTATCGGGTTGCCACTGTGGGGAGTGATACACCCCACTGTGGGGCCAGCACGTGTATCTACGAGTTAGGGAGACGATCGTTTAGGGGTAGTGGGTACACCTAGTGGAGATAGGGGCAGACGACAACTATGAAGGCAGCTAGGGGTGCACGAAACTACCAACATCATTATTGAGTCTGTAGGCGGGATCAACCTTAGGGTGACTGGTGGTGGTGTAGTATACTAGTGGCGATGCAGTTTAGCAATTATCCCATAGTGTTGGTGTAGTTTAGTAATCATCCTATAGTGGTTTAGGTGCTCTTAACGATATCATTGATCATCTTGTTTCCTTATTTACTCTGCCATACTCAATGGTTCATGATCATTTCCTTATTTTCCAACTTATGCCTTAGCCTAGTTACATTGTTAATTATATTGTTAGAATTATTGCACTCGCCAGACTTTATGTCTGACCCCCCCTTTTTCCACCTCTTTCCTTTTCTTCCCCCCCCCCCCCCCCCATGTGCTTAGGTAGGAACTAGCACCAGTGGAGCCTGATTTTGGACTGCTTTTAGAAGATTTCTTGGACCGCT
Source organism: Allium sativum (assembly GCA_030737875.1). Classification (NCBI taxonomy): domain Eukaryota; kingdom Viridiplantae; phylum Streptophyta; class Magnoliopsida; order Asparagales; family Amaryllidaceae; genus Allium; species Allium sativum. The sequence goes on from CM060915.1 coordinate 373,589,206, forward strand.
GAAGTAAAGTTCAGCTTCTCTTTATTTATGGATATTTTAATGTTGGGGATTATGTCTTTTAGATTATGTACTTTGTTTTATCAAGATGGATATGATGTACTTGACTTTGGTTTATGGTTTTGATGATGTAACCAAACATATTTACCTTCTGCTTCAATAAATAAAGTTTTGAATTTTCAAGTACTGTTTTATATCTGTCTTGTTGTGATTTTCTGTTCTATACTTACTTAAAACGCTCCATTGAAGTTAATGCATTCCCTTTGTGAGTGACATTAATGGATGTGGGGTGTTACACGTGGTATCAGAGCTGAAGGTTACCAGAACAGATATGAATTTAAAAAAAAAACTATTTTTCAAAGCAATTATTATAAAGAAGTACTTTCAAAAGTATGATTTAAGGAAAGTATTTTCAAGAGAAAAGTATATTTTAGAAAGCATAACCCCAAGAGCCATATATCTTTCCTTTGATTCTCCGTTTTGAATCTCTTCCTCTTTCCCTTTTTGAATCTCTTCCTCCGCATACAGATGCTTCCATACGATGGGCGGAAAACCGCTTCATGGGACTTAGACGATGTCGGGACTAGGAGTTGGCTTAAGAAAGTGGAAGACTTGTCGGTATCTTGGAGATAGACGAGGGGAGGAAGGTTCGACTAGCTACTTGGTTGATGAAGGACGAAGTTTCTTGTAGGTTGGAGGTCACGAATGGAGAATGTATAGTGGAGGAATGGATAGGGCATAGGGTAAGAAAGTGGAACCTAAGAAGGGTACAAAGAATAATAAACCCCGTGATAAGAGGAAATGTCTTTATTGTGGGACACCCGACCCTCTAAGCAAAGATTGTAGGAAGAAAAAGAAGACTAGTTGTTTCCACTGTGGCGAAGCGGGACATCTTATTAAGGACTTCCCAAAGAAAGGGCAGAGGGCAGGGTCTACCTCGGGAGGACAGGTGCAAGCTCTTATGGCACCGGAGCAGGCAAGGGGACAAGTTCAGGCTCTCGTGGTCCCACCGCTGCAAGTACGAGGTAGAGCAATTTCCGTTGAAAGTTTAGTTTTTCTGTTTGATCATCCTTTCCGTACTTTATTCGATTCTGGCGCATCGCATTCGTTTATCTCTACATCATTAGTTGAAACACTACACCTAGATACTAGTCTTGTTACTGATCCCTTAGTAGTCTCAAATCCTATTGGTGGTTCGGCTCATCTTTCTATGATTTGTCGGGATTTGAGAGTGTCTGTCTTGGGCGTTGGATTTGAATGCAGCGCCTTCGTCCTTGGTTTCACAGGCTATAGTTTGATTCTAGGGGTGGATTGGCTAGCCAAGCGGAGTGCCATCCTAGATTGTGAAAGGAGGGTAGTTAGACTATTGATTTGTTATGGAAAGACCCTCATATTTCTTGCGACCCTAGCGGTTCAGTGATGCTTAGCTGCCTAGAATCTTCTGACGCATCTAACGATGATTAGGAATCTGTTTGTGTGGTCCGTGAGTATGGAGACGTCTTTGATAAAGTGCGGGGTTTACCCAGAGGCGTGAAATAAGTTTTCGTATGTGCTTAATAGATTAAGCAAAGCCAGTTATGTAATCAGCGGTGGTTTTAGAGCCAGACCGGCAAGGACAGCCAGAGTCGGTCAAGTGCTCAATTGATTGATCGTCGTACTAGTATCATCTCACGTAGGTCGTCTGAATTCGAAGGAGGTATCCCTTGGGTGTTTGTCTGATATTGGTTTAGGCCTTTGGGGCTTGCACTTGGGGGATGTCGAGTTCGACTAGGATGGTCTGCGTGAGAGAGATAGTTGTAACGATTTTGCATGGGATAATATCCTGGTTTTCTCTAGAAGCAGAGAAGAGCATGCCCTACATCTTAGGGAAAGCCTAGGGACCCTACAAGTGCACCAGCTTAAAGCTACGTTCTCCAAAATACCATTTTTGGAGGAAAGAAGTGAGGATTTTAGGGCATGTGGTCTCTAGGGAAGGGTGATATGTTATGGTGGATATAATTCTTAGTATCCTATGACTTCAAGATAGCATATACCCTTGGCAAGGGTAACATGGTGGCAGACGCCTTAAGTAGAAAAAGATTATCCTTGAGTCCGTTGTTTGTTGAGTGGCAAAGTTTAGAGTTCATCTCTACGTTTGACTTTAAACCTTCCATTGACTTTGTACCTGGTTTGCTAGCATCCTTAGAGGTCAGACCTACGCTTTTGGGACGGATTGGCGAGGCACAGCGAGACGACCCACAGTTGGTTGAGTTAGTAGAGAAGCTCAAGGGAGGGGAGTCATCGAGCCATCTCCGTAGGTATACCCTAGATGATAAGGGTTGGTTACGTAGGGACGGTAGACTTTGTGTACCAAAAGACGATGACTTAAAGAAGACCATTCTTGATGATGCACATCGTTCGAAGATGACCATTCATCCCGGAGGGGACAAGACGTACATGGACATGAGACGAGTTTACTTTTGGGCCGGTATGAAAAAGGACGTGGTCGAATATGTCGCTAGATGCTTGGTGTGCCAACAAGTAAAAGCAGAGCAAAAGAAGCCCGGTGGATTGCTACACCCATTGGAGGTCCCACAATGGAAGTGGGAAAGCGACTCGATGGATTTTGTCGATGGATTACCAAGATCGAGGAAGGGTAATACAGGGATTTGGGTCGTGGTAGACAGACTTACTAAGAGCGCCCATTTCATTCCCGTGAAGAGTAAGAGGACTGCTCCATGGTTAGCCTCCGTATACATTCGAGAAATAGTTCGTTTGCACGGTGCTCCTTCTAGCATAGTGAGCGACCGCGATCCCATCTTCACTAGCGAGTTTTGGAAGAGCTTGCAAGAGGCGGTAGGGACTCATATATGTTTGAGCACCGCATATCATCCTCAGACGGACGGCAGACCGAGAGGGTGAATCGTATTCTAGAGGACCTATTGAGATTATGTGTCTTAGATTTCGGAGGTACATGGGAGGAACATCTTCCATTGCTAGAGTTCGCATATAATAATTGCTTTCAGTCTAGCATTGGCATGGCACCGTTCGAAGCTCTTTATGGATGGCCATGTCGTTCGCCTACATGTTGGTGGGAATCTACTGATAAGATCTTGCTTGGACCCGATATGATTAGAGAGACTTCAGAAAAGATCGATTTGATTCGAAGGAGGATGTAGACGGCGCAAGATAGACAGAAATCTTATGCGGACAAGAGGAGGTCAGATCTTGAGTTTGATGTTGGGGACATGGTCTTTGTCAAGGTATCTCCATTACGGAACGTCGTTCGCTTTGGGTCCGTTGGGAAGTTAGCACCAAGGTTCGTAGTACCGTTTCCTATTAAGGAAAGGATTGGGCAGATGGCGTATAGAGTGGAGTTGCCCGAGAGACTTAGTGGCGTACACGACGTATTCCACATTTGAGGAAGTGCTTGCACGAGACCGCAGAAGTGGTAGAGCCGAGCTTGCTTAGAGAGGTGGAGGTCGAGCATGATGAAACGATTCGACGAGCTCCTACGCGCATTCTTGGGTCGGAGATTAAGAAGTTGAGGAATTAAGAGGTCAAGCTAGTCAAAGTACAATGGGGAGACGATGAGAGCAACGCTACTTGGGAGACGGAAGCGAAGATGTGTTCATTATACCCTTTTCTTTTCGAGGGTATGTCTTTTAATTTCTCCTTTATCGCTTATCTCGTACTTATCTTATCTTTAGTATGTCTTCTCGCTAGTATCTTTGACCTTTAGATGGGATAGTCCTATGGTTAAAACATGTGTTTGAGACATGTTATGTATGATGGATGCAAGTGGATGCAAGTGTTTGCCAGTGGTTGCTCGTGGATGCATATACACACACTTTAGGCACTAGATCGGCTCAGTCACTTCATACTGCATATCGCATATAAATGTGTGTACCTATTTAAGTAATGGATGTATAATGGTTGTACCATCATATGGATGTTGCATTTTGGTGAATGGTTGAGCACACATGTAGAAATGATATGTATCGATAAGGTTCTTTCGCATACATAATGGACACATGGCACTAACATGGTTTGCATTAAGGAGGCCAACTGAATCAGTAGACCGCCTGATTTTGCATTAGATAAGGAACATATAAACACACTTCTTTCATATGTTCATACAGCATTAGAAATTTTATAAGGACAATGGATGCCCGTGTTTGATGGTTGAGTAGATGGTTGTTTAGATGGTAGGACATGCATTCTCCTTAACTTGGAGATTTCGGGGACGAAATCCTTTAAGGAGGGGAGAATGTAACACCCCGGATTTTTGAATAATCGAATTAACTAAATTAAAGGATAATTAATCTCAGACGTGAGAATTATGGGGAATGGGTTGCGCCATTGTGTTCGTCTCGAAATTCTGGTTGAAATAGAGTCCGAGTTTGCGGGAAACGAGTACCGGATGAAGGAGTTATGGACGAACGAAGTTTGGTGGCAAAGTAAAGAAAAATATATATATAAATGCACTAGCGCACTTGGGAAGTGCGCCAGTACATATTTACACTGGCGCACCTGCCAAGTGCGCCCAGGCCGAGGCAGGAGCCTGCACAGCTTTCTGGTTCAGGCTGACCCGTGTTGTTGAGTGCTTTCTGACTCCTTGCTGAATCATTAGGGCTGACTCATCACCCTATCATGATTGAATGGTTTTGATTAACCCTAAGAACATCCGACGGCTTAAATTAATTCATAACTCTATAAAAAGACCCATAGACTCAAACCTTAAATCAGAATTAAAACTAAAACTATGGCCGTCATGCTGTTGTCTTGAACCCTAGAGCAGCCGCTACCAAAATTAAGAGGAAGAACAACAACCAAATCAGAACTACTCAACCCTAACAGCGAATCTTCATCAAAGGAGCGCTAATTCAACTCCAGAAATCAGAATTCAGAACTCAAGACTGCTTTTGAGTTGTGAGTTTGATGGTTTCAGCAAAATAATTAGTAATTTAATTAGATTAAGTTATAACGCGGATTGTATGGATGTGATATGAAGTATTGATTGCATATTGTGATTATGTTGTAGGATTATGATTGAAATATCTATGATGCTATGTTATGATGCTATCATTTACGGTGTAAAGTTATGTTGCTATCATCCATGTTGTAATTTTATATACAATCAAATCGTCATGTTTCTTATGCTAGTTTGCGATATTGATTCATATGATAAATCATTTTATCTCGAGATAGCAGTACAAAAACCCGATTTTAACAATGTGAATCACAAAATATTGCAAACTGAACAACTGAAACTTATAGCTAACAATTTGAGCATTCCAAAAACATATAATAATAAGAATTCCGATCAATAACGAGAGAGTTATGATCAAAACGTTTCCAGCTTAACAAAAAAACATGGCTGTCGATTTTTATCTCGAGACAGCAGTACAAAAACCCGATTTTAATTGTTAAAATCGGGTTTTTGTACTGCTGTCTCGAGATAAAAATCGACAGCCATGTTTTTTTGTTAAGCTGAAACCGTTTCGATCATAAATCTCTCGCTATTGATCGGAATCCTTATTATTATATATTTTTGGAATTCTCAGATTGTTGTCTACAAGTTTCAATTGTTTAGTTTACAACATTTTGTGATTAACATTGTTAAAATTGTGGTTTTGCGCTGTTGTCCGGGAGAAAATCGAAAGCATCTGTTGTGACTCTGTGACACATGCACCATTTTTTATATAAATCATTTTCAAAATATTTCAAGTATGAAATTATCGTTTTAAAACAATATATTGCCTTGATAAAGTTTTATAAATACATTAGAAATCATATTTTAACAAGTATTCCCAAACTTTACAGGTTTTAAGATATTTCTATGAAACTTCATTTTGTTCAAACAACTATCTTAAGTTTGTTTTAATATAAGAACCTCACATACTGGTCACCTTCGAGAAGACGTGATGGTGAATGAATGATATCGCAAAGCATACGGTATGGGACGTGATGGTATACGATATATATTCATCCCAGATTCGTCCGATTGAAGTAATAAATCTCAGTACTTCTCAGTGTTTATGTGATTTCAGTGATTTCTTGTGACTTTTTGTGTTTTCAAACCTTAGTATTCCTGTGATTTTAGTGATTTCTTGTGACTATTTGTGTTTTTAAATGTGAAGCTGACTTACGGTGTGTGAACCGTTAAGTGAGAATGTGTGGTATGGGACACACTATTTTCACTTTTTGGGTTACTATCTAAGAGTCTGTGACACATCCCTGTGTGACCGCCAGTACTAGACCTTTGGGTCAATCCTGTGTCAACTCTATGTGGACCTTTGGGTTAATCCTGTGTGACACTGGGGACCTTCGGGTCATTCGGGTACCCTCCTGTGTGATATAGTATTGGCTAAAGCTTTAAGCCATCTTGTGTGATAGCACGTGCAGGCGTAGCTTTGACTCGCCACACCTTGTGACGGATTCGTAATATGTATTTTTGTGTTTCATATTCCTCATGATTTCTTTTATAGATTAGAGTTCAGTGATTTTGTGGATTCATGATTTAGTGTTTTGATGAATTTGAGATTTTATGGTTGTTTTTCTTTTATTTAGTGAACACCTTGTGTTTCATTAACGATTATAGGAATTCGCTCGCCTATTACTTATATCTATCTTATTCCTTTATGATATAAAGGAATACTCCTTTTAGTGGATCATTTACTTATTGCTTTTACTGATTAGTTGTTACAGGTTAGACTGACCCGTGTGTATGTCCCTCGGGTCAAACCGAGTTACAGGTTAGCTTATCCGTTCGCGCTTTACTATCTACTTGGATATCCTACTCACTTTTGGAGATGCACAGTTTTTGTCTGCTTTAGAAGTTCCCCTTGGTCATGACATTGTATATTCTTTTGTGGGGTTTTTGATGTATGGATATGTATGCATATTTTGTAGTAACTATCATACTTATCGATGTATAATGTAATATATGGGTATGTATATATATCAGTGACTATTGTTATGTATTCTACGATCTATATTATATTGTATATTGTTCTGAATAGATCCTAAAACCATCATGGTGGTGTATTGAATAAGTGTTAGGCATGTTACCAAAAAAAAAAAATATTGACATGTTTAATACTTATTCTATGCAACATTATGGATGGTTGCTCCTATATGCCCTATTCTCTGCATTAGTAGACAGTATTACCAGCTAATGCTCTTTGGTAATGTGGGTCTCGGGGCGGGGCGTCACAGATTGGTCCGCAAAAGTTACACAGCTATGAACATGAGCTTTTGTCGGGATAACACATTTCTGAGCTGAAATCCCGATGAAATCTCAGGTTGAGAGTTGTATCTCTTTGTCAGTTCTTGATCAATTTGAGAAATTCTTTTTGCAGCATGATCACAATATTATCTAGTTGTCTCATAGCAAATTTCAAAAAATTCTGGGTTGGTTTGATCTTTGGGGTTCGACCTCAAAGTTGATAGTTCGTCGTGTTAAGTTCATTTCTGAGCTAATATCTCGACGAAAGCCCATATTCAGAGCTGTGTATCTTCGCCACTTCTGAATGAAACTGAGAATTTCTTTTTGCATTATGTTCACAATGTTCTCTAGTTGTTGTATAATAGTTTTCATTTAATTCCGACTTGGTTTGATTGCCGGAATTTATCCCCGAAATTGATAGTTTGTCGAGATTCATTTTTGTGACTCGTTGTACTATACTTTTGGGGAAATTTCTGACATTTCTTATGTGCTTAAGGCACTATTTCTACAATTATTTTAATAAACAAGATTTTCATGAATAATTAGTGATAGTTTCAACAGTAATTATCAGTGTTTTCTTACTGTCTTCTAGTGAAATTGGTGACCATGTGTGAATATCATTTCATTGGTACTTTCAATGTTTTTGTGACACATGCACAACTATTATAAATGTTTTTCGAAATGCTTGAATAGAAGACTATGGTTTTGGAAAATAAATATTGTTTTAACTAAGGATTTAAATTTATTAATATGATTTATACAAGGACCTTCAAACGCTTTGATTTTCAAGAATTTCAATAAATTATGATTTCAAAAACTATTTTCTTAAAGTATGTTTTTAATTATAAACCGTACACATTTGCACTCTTCGATAAGGCGTGTTGGTGATCGAATGGTACTGGATACCCCACGGTATGGGACGTGGTGGTATACCGTATTATTTAATCCTAGATTCGTCTAATCGAAGCAGCGAATCCAGTGTTTCATAGTGTTTCCGTGATTTCTGTGATTTGATGAATCTCAGTGATTCTCTGTGTTTTAGTGATATTCTACGATCCTTTGAGATATTTAGATGTTTATGTGGTTTCTTGTGAATTTTTGTGATTTCCTATGTGGATCTGACTTGCAGTGCGTAAACTGTTAAGTGATAACGTGTGGTATGGGATGCACGATTATCACTTTTTGGGTTACTATCTGAGGGTCTGTGACACATTCCTGTGTGACCGCTAGTACTAGACCTTCGGGTCAATCCTGTGTGAACTCTGTGTGGACCTTCGGGTCAATCTTTTGTGAACTCTGTGTGGACTTTCGGGTCAATCCTGTGTGGATCTGTGGACCTTCGGGTCATTCGGGTACCTAATATATGTGATATAGTGCTGGTTATGGCTTCATGCCATCCTGTGTGATAGCACGTGCAGGCGTAGCATCAGCTAGCCATTTTGTGATGGATCCATTATCTGTGGATTTGTGTCTATTAAGATTTTATTTGTGATATTTAAATTCTTTTCAAAGTCTTGTAATTTCGGGACTCTGTGATTTACTGATTTTAGTGAATTTGGGTTTACGTGGATATGTGTCCTTATCTTGTGAACTTCAAAAATTATTCCTATAAATACTGTATAGGAATTTAACCTTATAGTGTATTGAGCCATCTCATTCCTTCGCGGCCTAAAGGAATATCCTCCTTGTTGATTTATTTACTAATTGTTCTTGTATAACTTTTACTGTTTCAAGTTAGATTGACCCGTGTGTGTATTCCTCGGGTCAGACCGAGATGTTACTGGTTTAATGCTGTGCTTGGGGTTTAGCTGTGTCACTACCGGATTATCTCACATGTTGTTGTTCCTAGTTATGTATCTAAATCTTGAGTGTATCCTTCCATATGTATCTTATTGTACGAGTAATGGTTTATGTATAACCATTTATTTGTAGCACATGTATTCGTTGTATTCTATTGTTGTAATAATATGTAAACTATTCTGTGAGCTGTAACTATGTATGTAAATGTACGATGTTCTGAGTTGATCCTATAGTCATCGTAGAGTTGTATTACACAAGTATTAAGTATGTCGAGCCACATAAAAAAAACAGAGAGTACATCACCGACGTACTTAAGACTTGTTAATGCAAATCTACGAATGGTCGCTCCTATCAAGCCCTATTCTCTTCCCTAATAGACGTCATTACTTATTAATGCTCTTTATTAGGGTGGGTCTTGGGGTGGGGCGTTACAGTTGCTATGTAGGAAAGTTTAGATGTTGATTCAAACATGAACCATATATAAGTTTGGGTAGAGTTATATGTGACCTTACATGGCTATGGCACCTAGTTTATGTGAAATTTAATTGAAAGTTAGGCTATGACATATGCTAAATTCTACATGATAACTTACATGTTAGATACTTGTTTACACCATTGTTGCGATCACATATGTGAGTTTAGGAGTTGGATATGAATCATGTTATGTTATTACCTATGCCAGTTTACCCCTTTTAGATATAGATCTATGACATGTGATGTTTATGCAAGTTTGTGGCCATTATTTCATCAAGTTCACACCTTTAGATATAGATTTATGAGATATGATGTTTATGCAAGTTTGTGGCCATTATCTCATCAAGTTCACACCTTTAGATTGTATCCATGACATATGTTGTTTATGTAAGTTGTAACTTTGTCCTATGCAAGTTTTAGATGTAGAACATCATTCATATATGCAAGTTCACCCCTATGTTAGATCTATGTTTTAATTATGTGTATATATTGTGATGTTTACTTTTATTTCATGAGTTAGACTATTCGAGTCTAACGTATATTTTACGTCAAACGAACAAACGTACTACGTGGGGTAAAAGGGGATAATAATAAAAAGATTTAATTGGCATAAATGCCTTAAAAGGCATAAAATATAATTGTGGTCAAAATTGGTATGATTTTACATACCATAAATGGATGGACATAATTGAGTCAATTATGTACATCGCTAAATTTGGAATTGATTGATAATTTGAATAGGGAAAGTAATTCAAATTGGGGGTGATTAATTAGGAGTAATTAATCGTCTAAGACATGAGGTTAGGCTCTTTTGTGGTGTAAGACTGCCCGGACTCACCCGGCAAATCCAACTGCCACAAATGTCAGTCTAATGTGAGAGGTCTTAGGCATAAACTAAATACGTAACAATTGTAAAGACACGAGGTTAGGCTCTTTTGTGGTGTAAGACTGCTCGGACCCGCCCGGCAAATCCAACTACCACAAATGCCAGACTAATGTGAGAGGTCTTAATGAATTAAGAAACACTTAACCAGATAAGCATGTAGTGGGACATGAGGGGGTTAAGTGGGTGCCTTGGGTGGCATGTGGAATCTAGTGGGTGCCTTGGGTGGCATTTGGAAATACGATTAGAAACACTTAACCAAAATTGAAACATGTAATTGAAACATGAATAAGAAGTGGGTTAAGTGGGATGTACTAGAGGGGACCAAGCTTAGGTGTATAGCTTGTGTTAAAGTAATGGGGGGCCCGTTTCAACCAGTAACCCATACGTATCTTTGTGGGCTCGACCCAAGTCGAGGACGGGACACACATACTGGGCTTGACTGTAAGAGGCCAAACCGGGTTAGCGGTGGCAACGAAAGTCCAACGGGTTCATATGCATGTGTGGACCCGGGCTGGTAGGTAAGACGTTGTTGCATCGTGTAGGTATAAGCCGTGCGTTCTTGGTTGTATCGGGTTGCCACTTTGGGGAGCCACCACGGGTATCTACGAGTTACGGAGCCGATCGTTTGGGGGTAGTGGGTACACCTAGTGGAGATAGGGGCAGACGGCACCTATGAAGGCAGCTAGGGTGCATGAAACTACCAACATCGTTATTGAGTCTGTAAGCGGGATCAACCTTAGGGTGACTATGTGCAGTATACTAGCGGCGGTGCAGTTTAGCAATTATCCCATAGTGTTGGTGTAGTTTAGTAATCATCCTATAGTGGTTTAGGTGCGCTTAACGATATCGTTGATCATCTTGTTTCCTTATTTACTCTGCCATACTCAATGGTTCATGATCATTTCCTTATTTTCCAACTTATGCCTTAGCCTAGTTACTTTATTAATTATATTGTTAGAATTATCGCACTTGCCAAACTTTATGTCTGACCCCCCTTTTTCCATCTCTTTCCTTTTCTTCCCCCATAGGTGCTCAGGTAGGAACTAGCACCAGTGGAGCCTGATTTTGGACTGCTTTTAGAAGTTTTTTGGACCTCTGAAGTAAAGTTCGGCTTCTCTTTATTTATGGCTATTTTAATGTTAGGGATTATGTCTTTCAGATTGTGTACTTTGTTTTATCAAGATGGATATGATGTACTTGATTTTGGTTTATGGTTTTGATGATGTAACCAAACATATTTACCTTCTGCTGCAATAAATAAAGTTTTGAATTTTCAAGTACTGTTTTATATCTGTCTTGTTGTGATTTTTTGTTCTATACTTACTTAAAACGCTCCATTGAAGTTAATGCATTCCTTTGTGAGTGACATTAATGGACGTGGGCTGTTACAAACACCGATCAATAATTTTCTCAAGAATGGAACCCTCCCATTGAAGAAAAGCGAAAGACGAGCTGTAAGACGTAAGGCTGCAAGATACGTTTTATAGGACAACGTCCTTTATCGCCAAGGGTTTTCAATGCCCCTACTACGGTGTATCGCACACGACGACATCAAACGTGTACTACAAGAAGTACATGAAGGTGAGTGTGGGGACCACACCGGGGACCAAACCCTAGCAAAGAAAGTATTACGGTATGGATATTTTTGGCCTACCGTGAATAAAGATGCGGCTGATTATTCACGATGCTGCAACAGATGTCAAAGATTTACCAAGATTCCCAGTGAGCCTCCGACTCAGCTCAAGTCGATGGTAAGCCCATGGTCGTTTGCCATGTGGGGGATTGATATTATTGGAGTGTTACCTATTGCCAGAGGAGGGGCTAAGTACGAAATCGTCGCCGTGGACTATTTCACGAAATGGGTGGAAGCTGAACCTTAAACAATGATCACGGCAAGAAAGGTGATCAGTTTTGTGGTCAGAAACATTATCTGTCGATTTGGGATACCAAAGACCATCATAACTGATAATGGGACACAGTTTGACAGCGTCGAATTTAGAAACTTCCGCCAGAAGTACAAGATTGATAAACGGTACACTGCTATAGCTCACCCGTAGTCAAATGGCCAGGTCGAAGCAATAAACATGGTCATTAAATCTATTTTCAGGAAGCGGTTGGAGCGGGCCAAAGCCAAATGGGTAGATGAGTTGCCACTAGCTTTGTGGGCCTACAGGACAACCTTTAAGACGGCCACCGGCCATACTCCCTATTCACTTTCCTTTGGGTCAGAAGTAGTTATCCCGGTAGAATTGGAAGTCCCTTCTCATCGAGTCGCGTATTATGACCCGATGACCAATAGAACACTCCTCCTTGAGTCTCTTGATATGGTTGAAGAAAAAAGAGATGAAGCAGACTTGCGTGCCTCAAGACATCGACATCAAGTAGCACATTATTATGACCGGAAAGTTCGCTTCAAAACCTTTAAACCAGGAGACTTAGTACTGAACCGAGTCTTCCCGCCTTCAACCCAATTGGGTCCAAAATGGGAAGGGCCATACACCATCCAACGGAAGCTTGATACAGGAGCATTCAAGCTAACGATCGTGGACGTTGAAGAGATTCCCAAAGCTTGGAACGCTCAGCACTTACGACGGTATCTGAGCTAAATATGAAATATCTTCCTTTTTGTTTTTATAAGCTATGTAAAAAGGCACGACTTGCCTTAAAAAGTTTGTTTATATGAACAAAGGATTATGAAGTGGATGTAGGCTACGACTTAGCTGAACCACTATAAAAATATCGTATGTCATTTATCTTCCTGCATTATTTATATCTTTAACCATTATTCTGTCATGACAATGAAACACAAAACACAAAATTAAATTTCAAAAATTGGAGACAACCCACGCGCAGGAGCAAACAAAATGACCGTTTGCATGATAGGATGCAAAGAATGGGAAGACGGCATTCCTAACTCTAACCAGGGCCGGCCCGATACATACAGCTGCCCTAGGCGAACTTCAAGAAAAGCAGAGGGAGAAAAAATTTTGAAGGATAAAAATGTGCATGTCCAGGATTGAACCCTGGTTGTTTGGATTTTAAGCCAACATCTCACCACTGCGTCGTTAATAGTTCAACAAACTTAATGCCCCAGAAATAATTATATCTCAAAATTTTGAAGGATAAAAGGACGGGAAGACGACGTCCCTTGAGGCGTCAAGGCGCACCTCGATAAGAGACCGCCTCAGTAATACTCTAACCTGGTATGAGACAGGAGAGTATAAAGATGCTAAAAAGAATAGGCATCAATGACGAAAGGAATATGGCCCCATCAGAGAATCGAGGATAGCTGAATTTTGAATTTAATCGATCTTGAATAAGTCTTAATCAGTTATCCAAGTTTGATTGGGGGCATATTTATGTACACATGTTCCCCTTAATAACGACTTTACTATATAACTATGATATGACATGCTGTTCTTTTGCATTTCTACCTAAATGTTAAATTTACGGATATCAGACATTGCAGGCAACAAATCACTTTATTCACAAATATGTGAGTTTATACAGGAAGACTAAGCAAATGACGCGAGGGCCGCACTCACTACAATAATAGTGGACCAGTGGAATATCAATATAAAATAAAACAAAGCACATTATCAATTGGGATTTGGAGCAGACTTGGATTTTTTGGCAGCCTTAAGAGCATTTCTAGCTTCTTTTTCAGCATCAGACATGAGATACTTTGGCCTTTCCTTCTCTGTAGTTGAAGTATCAGACATGAGATGCTTTGACCTATTTGAAAGCTTAACAACTAACCTCGATCCAGGATCCACCACTGCAAGGGGCTTAAGGCTATCGAGGTTTAAGTCCTCAACTTTCAACTGCATGTGCTTGTCTTGTTTGGCTTTCATTTCAGCCAAAGTCACGTCATCAGCACTTTTCGAATCCCCAATTATAGCAACATCAGGATCTTCTTCATGCCCCTCATTACCATCGTAGTCTTTCAAGGCATCTATCATTTCGTCATCATGAGAAGTGTCGGCCTTAGACGGTTCAACTCCCCCTCTGAATTCGACGATGGTAGCCTTATCCTGTCCTCCCTGAGTCTTTTCCACGGATTCTTCCCCAATGGAGACTCCCCGAGGCTCATCAGTCTTCTCGGCTAGTTCATCACCTACAGAATGAGAAGCAAAAGTTATCAACTCAGGAGAAAATAAAGGATCCTCGATCGATTGCCCAATGATGTGATGAAAGGTGGAGACGGCCTTGACAAATTGAGGTGAAAAGGTAGAAATACCTTCTGATGATTTCTCAGTTGGGGCGGCTACCATCTCTGATGTTGATTCGGGTATAGGAGATAAAAGAGACGCTCAAGGAATTCCCGGATTCTCGGGATCATATCCTTCAACTCTAGTAGTTTCGGCGGTAGTAGAGGAATAACCAACTTCAAGGATATTCTTTTGTTTGGCCAGGCGTTTCTCCTCCTCCATGGCAGCAACAATAAGGCGACGCCCCTCGGCCAGCCGTGCCAGTTCATCATCTCTCAGAAAACTTCTCCATGAGTTTGTCTTCATCAACGAAGTCTACCTTACGTTCCTCTTTTTCCCAATCGATGATTTGACTCCATACGTGAACTAAGGTAGTCGCATAGTCTTTAATCCAAGAGATGTTTCGGCGACGTGTTATGTGTGCAAAGAATTCAATCATTAGTTCGCCAAAGTTGTGCAATTTTTCTTGAGCCTCTGATAGCTGTTTATGGGTTTCTTTAGCAGACTTAATAGCACTGTCCACATTCCCCTCAGCTAAAGCAGTCCTAGTCTCGGCTTCCATTAACTTGGACTCCAAGTCAACATTTCGTTTCTCCAGCTCAGCATTGTTCCTCGCTAACTCGGCCTTTTCTTGCTCAAGAGTATTGTAAGCCAGTTACATTTTGACAATGTTTGACTTAGTGTCTTCCGCTTGTTTCTTCAACTCCAAATGTTCTTGACTATGAGATTCCAACAAGTCATGATAACGCTTTTTTAATTCATCAAATTTCTATTTGAAGTTGTTGGCATCTGTTTGAGCAATGACGAGTTGAGCCTGTGTATCTTCTAAGTCCTTCTCTAGATTTTTCAAAGCATTCTCATCGGAATCTGTAGCCTTCTTCATTGAATCAACATCTGTAATTAAAGCCTGAATGATTCTGGAGAGATTGCGTGAATACTTGTACATCCCCGAGTATTGTTTCTCAACTGCGTCAATCTTTGCTTTAGCCTCATCTGCCCACTTTGAAGAAATAGGCTCAAATGCGGGTAAGAAAGGTAGATTCTCAAAGTAGTGATCTGGGAACTGCTTCTCCAGATATGTCAGTTTAATTTTGGAATCAGCATCCAATGATGGGGGTTTGTAATATGTCAGTTCAATGTGTTTCCGCTTAGCAGGGACGACGGCTGCATCACCTTTTCCAGATTGCTTCTCAGAAGCTTTGTGCTTGTCTCATCGGTGTGTTTAGGTGGACTTTTTCCCCGGTTATATTTATCTTGAGGAGAAGTTCGATCTTTGGATTGCGATGTGTCTTCCCCACGACGACTATGGTGGCTCTTATACCTGTCTGGATCCGACCGGACAGGGGAACGAGAGCATGAGGTGTGTGGTCGATGAGAATCATGAGGCCTTCTGTCATCTCTGCCTCGTCTCTCACGGCGATCATGCTTGAAATCGGAAGGAGGTCTAGACATGCTATGACGATTTTTTCTAACATCATAGTAAGGGCGAGACATTGTACCTGCACAATAATATAAGTGGAATTCAGAATCAATGCTCACATAACACATGAGTGCTGTGACGTGCGGTGCTAATGTGTTATGTGCATCCTAAGTGGTGTTCCCCCCAACAAACCCGAGTCTGAAGCCAGACTAGCATGAGCGGGCTCTTTGGCCTTCACGGGAGTTGTCTCCTCTGAAGAAGTGAAGGTTAAAGGATTCATGCCAAAGTCCTTTGAAGTATAGATGATTTCAGGCGGGGAAGATTTCCTAAACCCTTAAATGTAAAATCGTCGGTAGTAAGAGCATCTCCTTGAGAAGCGTCTATTGGCGGCTCTTTAAGGGATGTTGGCTTCTGAGGAGAAATAGCATCATCAGGGATGGTATACCCTTCTCTATGCTTTTCAGCTATGTTGGCTAACTCATCGTCCTGAGTTGAAGATAGAGAAGGTGAAGTCCGAAGAGGTATGGTTGGACCTTTCGAGCCCTTACCCATCTCAGGAATAATGTCGACCGGGGGTATGTACACATATGGACCCATCCCATGACCTATACTACGGGTAATAGATAGTAACCCGTGATAATGGAGATATTCATCCTTAAGAACTTCGTGGATGGTTAGGAACTTTTGATCGCCATTGAGAAGCCGATGCAAACTATCAAAGTATAATTGATCCAATATTTGCTTTGGGTTATCAACTGCGAATGAAAAAGAAAGCAAGTTAATGTGTTGGCATGAGCATTTAAAATTGAAATCTGGAAAGTCAGTACTTTACTTGATTTGGTCCATCTCCTGGCGCACCCGGCTGCTGTCTGATTTAAAACCATTCAAGTTTAGAATCACCAGCCTTGCTGCTAAATGGAACAGTAATAATCTTCCTCTTCGAGACTGATTCAAAATATGAGAAGGAGTGAGTTTCTTGAGTCCGATGCTTGAAATTATAAAAAAAGTGGACGTCACCGAAGGTAGGATCTATACCTGAAACTACTTTGTATGCTATATACAAGGTGTATAAATAAGCATAAGAGTTGGGATGTAATTGCATGAGGGCAATCCGCATCTATCTCAGAAAATCGACAACAAAAGGCAGAAACAGTGGAATAGCCCCAACCAGACACATCAATCGGGTAATTGCCATAAATCGTTCCGGTGGATTGTGGGGGTGATCTGTTTTCGACGGCACCAGGGTATCTCTTTTTAATATTCCATGCTTTAGACATATTCGGACGAGTCTATCATCATCGATCGTCGACTCAACAGAATCTTTGGGTAACTCCAATATAGTGGCACTTTCAAACTTATCGGGAGCACGATCATCTCCTACCCCTCCTTCCTCTTCATCACCAAGAGAAACTTCACTATCAGAAGGTATTTCACTATTGTGTGCTTCCACTTCATAATCTGGGCCCTCATCATTCCATTCAGGGTCTGAGGGAGAGGATATGTCATCAAGAGTGAGTTTCTCGGAAGTTTCTGCAACTACTCTCTTTTCTGCTAACCTAGATGAACGTCTCTCTGCCATGATTGCTAAACTACTGAAGAAGTAATAACATAAGTTAGAGTAAGATAGCCCATATCCCCCCGTGTACGTGTGTGAACTAAAGTGTGTGCTATGTGTGCAAAGGATGCAAAGCTAACACATGAAAGCATAATGCAAAAGTTTGACGAAGTAGTAATATGTTCACAATAGTCTTAAATGTTCGCTCATGTTCATAAGGCACTATCCTAACTGTTCATTAAGTTGTAGATCACGGCAAGCAATGACCGAACTAGTTGAATAGATTTTTGTTCATTAAGTTAGATGAGTTCGATTCGGATGTATATTTTAGGATCGGATCGGGGGGAAAATCACGTTTCGGTTTGAAGCAGAAGTTAACACCCTATATGCAAATCGGATTGGTTAGGGAATGGATATTCTAGGTGTTCCAGATCGGCTTGAGTGCCCATGCTTTTCTCTCTTTGCTTTTCATTCCGACCCGACCCGGTTGAGTAAGCCTTGTTTTCCTTTTACCCTTCACTTTTCAATCCGATCCGATCCGGTTAGATGAAGCCCCTATCCTCTTCACTCTTATGTCTCTCCACCCGAACCAATCCCAAATCTTCCTCTTTTCTTCTTCTTCTTCTCCATCCTTTCTCTTCCTCAGCCAACACCGAACCCAGCTTTGTGCCAAGAACTAAGTCAAAACCGAATGTTCATACATTGGCTTGGCCAGTATTAGGTTCTGGTCTCCTCTGTAACTGCCTCGAGATGGTGACAAGGCCATCGACGACGATGGCGATGGGAGGAGGTCGTGACGTCAAGGTCAAACAAACACCATACCCAAATCGTCCAAATTAACCACAAACCCTAACTGAAAACAGCTATAACGAAGTTAATTGAGGTTATAAACCTACCTATTTGTTTGATTCGAAGATTAGCGTGAAAATTCTCTAAGTTTTTGAGAACTAGGGTTTCTATGTAAAACCTAGAAGATGAGAACGATAAAAGAAAGGGAGGTAGAAGAAGAAGAGTGGCAGACTTTTATAGGTTCAAGATGGCTCTTTGTATTCCCAGCCTATAACTCCGTTCGGACTGGAATACGAGCCCATGTATGTATATGTGGCCTATTAATTTAGTAGTAGAGGGTTAAAAGAGGAGCCATTCGGACCGTTGGTGCTTCCCCCTTGGCTTCACCCTAGGTTCGGACCGGAGATCAAATCCCAATGGAATCATGCACGTTAACTTAACATGCGAATTTAACTCAAAGAAAAGTATACGAGAGGTTTACCTGGAAGAGTCACTAGACATCAAGAAGAAATCTCAGAATTATGTAAAGTGAAGAAAATAATTTGCGCATAACATGGTGTATATATAAGCAGCAAGAAACACGACTTTATGGAGCAACGCATCCCTACACACAAATGGAAGCAAGTGTTCAACAGTTTGAATTCAAAGGTTAATGGGCAAATAATGTTGAAGCACACTCCATCTTCAATAGAAGCATCCTTTGAGGGGGCAAAATGTTAGCCTACTTTGTGAACTAGGCTACGCAAAGCTAGTTGATCAAGTAATGAAGAACATTCACTCCAAGGATCGGATCGGAAATCGTTTGGTCAGAGCAAGTCAGCATAAAGCAGAGAAAGAAGGGGCTTGGGTCAAACTGGACCAGATAAGATAAACCTGATCCGTCCCTTCAACCGAAGGACACCGATCTGAACCCATGCACTCAGAACTACAACTATCACACCCACGTTCCCTTAAAGTTCGGAGCGGTTAGAAGGCCACGTTCCCATGTTCATCCACTAACTCAATGTGCTGTCACCATCTTGTGATATCCAAACCCGCAAGTGATGGAATGAAGGACACTTGGATCCGAACCGGAGCCATCCAAGGAGCATTTTTCACCTATAAATACACCATCAAGAGGCATTTGGAAGGATCTTTTAGCATTTTCAGAACTCAGACTCCATTGCTATCCAAATTTCACCAACCTATTCAGATCATAATCATCCTTTGAAGCATATTGTGAAGGAGATTGAGTGAATCAATACATTGTATGAGCAGAAATTGAGTGAGAATTACTGTTGTACTTGCATTCAAATCATCAATCCAAAGAGTAGAAAGTGGACGTATGCTATTTAACGCCGAACCACTATAAATTATGTGTTTTCGTCATTTTTGATTTCATTTCAGTAGAATTATTTTTAGTTTGGTTGTTAGAGCCAATTTTGGATCTAACACCTTGGGAAGGTAGATCTTAGGATTTGAGCTTATATATGATAGGATATGGATGAAACATGTGGTTGAGACATATTATGATTTATGGTTGCACATGGATGCAAGTGTTTGCTAGTGGATGCAGTGGATACATATATATACATTAGGCACTAGATTAGGGATTGACTGAACTAGGACACTTACATATTGCATATAAATGTATGCGCATTTTAATTTATTTTTAATATGGATAAAAAAATGGTTGAATCATCACTTGGATGTTGCATTTTGATGGATGGGTGTTGCCCACATATAGAATTTTATATGTATCACTATGATTCCCTTGCATACATATTAGATATATGGCACAAACATAATTGCATTAAGTAGGTCAACTGGATCAGTAGATCGCTTTATTTTCTCATTAGCTTAAGGACATATACACAACGACTTTACCTATGTTCACACAAAGCATTATAAATTCTAAGGACAATGGATGCAAGTGGCTGATGATTGGGTAGGCGGGTGTTAACATTCATAACATTCTTCTAGCCTTGGAGATTTCAGGGACGAAATCCTTTAAGGAGGGGAGAATATAAAAACTTGAATTTTTAACAAACAGTAATTAATTGATGAATTAATTAATTGAAGAATAAACTGTTAAAATAAATATTAATCAGAAAAATATTTAGAATTAAGCAAAAATGATATCACTGTTGCGTTCATTATGAAATTCTGATTCAGTTAGTTATTTAGTTTGCGTAAATCGGATTTAAAATGAAGAAGTTATGGCTGTTTAAAAATTAAACAAAAATTCAAAAAATAAATTAATATAAGACCCAAGCTGGGTCGACCCAGGACCCAAGTGGGTCGAGCCCTGTGTCGACCTACATTTGGGTGTGGGTCGACCCAGGACCCAAGTGGGTCGATGCCTGTGTCGACTACATTTAAGTGTGGGTCGACCCAGACGTGGCCAGGCAACGTTGTTTGCCAAACAAAATTTCGACCGTTCGGGCTCTGTTTTAGGTTTTGCTTCCAAATCCTTCTTTTAATCTAATAGCCTATAATCTAAACATAAAATCGAATGGATTTGAACATAAATTCCAATGAACCTAGACACCATAACTCTATTATAAATAACCTCCAAAACCTAACCTAACCTTCATCACTCCATTTCTCTACGGCATTTAAATAACCCTATTCTCAAATATAATTTTAATGGAGTATTGGGGCTTGGTTCTACACATATTTCTTAGGGATATTCATAGATAGAGAATATTACCAAGGCTTGATGGATTTTCTTAAACTTTATGTGATTATTACTGTGATTACAAGATTTCTTCCAAGTTGAGGTTAAAATTGATATAATAGTTGTTACAATGTTTTCAGATCTAAATCTTTCTGTAGTTATACACAGATCTAGCTTATTTGTTATTTATTTACAGATTCAGCCATCCCTAATTCTTTTCTATGCAAAAAATTCTGTTAGCCGAGCTTTTATTTCCTCTTCTTCCCTTTTTCTCTATTTCAGTGAAACCATTGCTGTGATTTATTTCACTTATCTACATCCTTGTTCTTCGTATGACATTTTATTGCTATAATGTAATGCACCTTAATTTTATTTTAGATCTATTTTTGTCTATCAGAGCCTAAGCTATTTCCTTTTTATTTCTAACATTGGATGTAGGCCTTTTGAGCCTAAACCTTTCATCTGTTATTTTTTTTGCGCAAGTTGAGTTAAGCCCTGAAATGGGACGATTATAGCACAATTGCACAATAATAAGAAAATGCGTAAAAGGGAATAATTGGGGCCTAGTGAAATTTTATACAATAATAGGTGTAAAGTGTCATGTTGAAATCTGATTAAAAGATGTAATCAATAAACAAACTGTAATATTTGGAAGATAATGTAATTAAGAAAAAGTGAATTTTTGGGCATGTTGGAAATTAATGAATACTACATTCAGATAATGGATTGTAAATTGGAATTAATTTCACTTAATTTGACATTAAGTAACATGTATAAGGAAAACATGTTTGACATTAAGTAACCCGTATTTGGAAAACATGTTAACTTGAATGAGTTATATTTAATTATACATTAAGAAACATGTTATTACAAAAAAGTGAATTGGTATACATTAAATAACTTGTAACTGAATAACATCAAGACAGTGATGTATTGGACTTGACAGGACAATAAGTGACATGGGGAAAGGGTTGTAGATTACATTCGTTAATTACAATTTAGAAATATAATAATTGGTTATATTGGTCTTATTAATAAACTTAAATGTATTAAGTTAAATTTCTGTAAAAAGTAAGTTGAGTTAGGGGCCCATTCCAAAATGTGATATAAGGGGATCATAGATAGGAGTCCTAAAATGACCCAAACTCGCCCTTTCGGGAAAGTCCGGGTTGAGCTGAGGACATGACAATTCAGAACACAAACAGAAGAACATTTCATTTCTTATTATAACAATTTACATCAGAGTACAAAAATATACAGAGTATGAATCAATAATATACAACGGAAAATATCAGAGATTAAAATACATTACATAGCAGCGGAAAATAATAAAAAACACAACTGAAAGAAATACACGGATACAGGGCGTTCTGAATATAGCTCCAGCTGTAAACAAAGATCCTGTGAATATAATATCTGCAAAACCAAAACTACTAGCTGCCCATGTGGAAAATAGGGGCACCCAGAGTTTAGGTTAAAACAATAAACTCCAGGTCAGTCAGGTGACTGGTGTGAGAACTAAAACGGTTATTAAATCTTTACTTTAAAAATAAAGTAAATCAAAGGACCACGCTGTATAATGCGGAACGTGTTTCCTCCTAATAATACTAATGCATAAAACAAACAGCGCAATGTTTTTTTTTTTTGGAAAATGAAGCTATTATAAGACCAAGGTCCCATCACACAATGCAACGCAAGCCGGAGGATAGAGTTTTCCCTTATAATAGCCAATTATGCTTGGTAAGTTTTAAAAAAAAATCATTTGATACTATTATAAGTGCATATTGTATAAAACTTCTTCAAATATAAATGTATCAATCATAGATGGCATAGTATCCCATGCTACTATGTCGCCATATAGGTTTACAACTAAAACCGAAATGTCATGTATTGGAAATTGGATTTCCGTCACGAGTTTAGGCAAGGGATGTACTCCTGACCGCTTCGAGACACTCTAGCAAATGTATAAGGACAACACACTCTGGATAACCCTTGGATGCTTCAAGGCTGGTCCACACTTAAGTTTGTGGATTGGTTATTCCTGAACATACATTTCCGGTCCTATCGGACCTATCCATCGGCTCCGTAGTAACCGATATATCCGAGGCGCCTCGCAATCCAACAACTACATAGGTAAAAATATAATAAATGTTTGGGCTCCATACCATGACAACACCCATAGCTAGAAAGAAACGTTGTGTTCTGCCTACAGTCCCTTACCCCGTTTTTGACTCATAACCAGGTGTGAGGCTCGCGAATTAACGCTATACACAAAGCTATGCTATATTAAAGACGTGCTTTGATCATCAACCATAAGACTCTGCTTTTCAACAGAATTCTTTATCATTTGCATATCAGCATGCCACACAGTAAATTCACGCCATGCGACTGATGTCTATCGATATATAACCTCTGAGCTCGTACGTCTCAAAGAAGAGCGTTAAGCAAGAGAATAAATTATCCATCATCAAACAGATATATATTTAATAGAGATCAATCAACAAAGAATAAAATCCAATGTCAAACACACATCCATTTACTGGTTCGTTCTGGGTCAGAACGAAACCAGAGGCACCTTATTCCTCATCCTATATGTCCAACACAGGAGAGAGGTCCTCGCCTATCCGGTCGATCTCCATGTACGTCTAGACGAGCACCACATATTACCTTGTCTTGGGTGTACAGCCCAATCAAGACATCAGTAATCATCTAAACGATGTGAAGACCTCCGGTCTTCAACCACCGTCTTCATCGTCGACTTATCGTCGAATCAGTTATTCAGAATGGGTATAAACGAGGCCTTTCCGTATAACTCTCGTGTATTATAAACAAGTGCTATAAAACACAACATACGCCTCATTCCAATGTTGAATATTCTTTTATTTAAATATTCATATCCTTTGGGAAAGTTCCCATTAATTTTATCAAAGATAAACTCTTTAAATTTATTCTTTAATCTTCCTTTGGATATCAATTCAAACCAAATTAAAGTTTATCCAAACTAGTCGGGATTAGCGCACCTTACCGAAGTAATCATTTGTTTAATTTCCTAATCCCAACCTATTCATCCCATGGAGCAAAACTGGTCATACTCCATATCTAACACCACGGTGTTATCGGTAAATTTAATTACCATTTCACGTTCAAATCTAATTAAAGATTAAACTATCGCTAGGAGCAAAACTGGTGATAGTCCATTCTCGATCATTTCCCAAATTTGATAATTTAAATTATCAATTCCCATTTCAATCTTATTAAAGATTCATTAAAACTCCTCTTGGTTTTAATCTTCCCAAAAATCAATATTAATGATTATTTAACTTTGGAAACACAAACATGCCGCATCGATAATCTACACCGTACTATTGATTTCTGCCGATTTATAACCTCTGAGCTCGTATGTCTTAGAGAAGGGTATTAAGCAAGAGAATAAATTCTCCGCCACTAAATAGATATTTATTTAGCAGAGATCAACCATACAGTTCGAAATAGAATGTTAGACATGTAATCCTGTCTTTAACTGGGTTAAAGAAATGGTGGCATTTACAACACAGTTCAACGATAAACCCAAAATCCCATTCCATTAGTTTTGGAATCTTCACGGAAAACAGATCAATATATAATCGATATCAATTTCCGTATCCGACTAATAATATAAATGGTATAACAACAAAGCCTTTTAAATTCAGTATATATTAACAGTCTTCCTCCACGGAAGCTCATTTCAATTATTATCAAATTGAATCCCATTCAATTCCAATTTAATATATTAAATTGGAAAACTCTACTTTGGAAAAATTCCTATTGATAAATTCAAAATCGTAATTCACTATAAATCGGGTTGAACAACGAATGTCGTTAGAAACACAGTTCACAATAAACCTAAATCACATTCCATTTTGTTCCAATTAAATGTTAATTAACTAGAAACACTAATAATCTTAATTAAAAAAATTATTTTTTCTCAACTGGGTTATACACACATTGTTAATGAAGATACCATTCACGACAAACCCAAAATCTAATTCAATATTAAATACAAGGCTCTGAATAGAAATTATAACGGCTTATATTCAATATCAAATTCTGAAATCAACAAATATCGTATTGGGAATGACGATATATATATATCTTCCAAATTCCTCCAAAATATCCGTTTAATCATGGAATCCAATATTGGAATTTTCCGAAGATAATTTTGATTCAAATTCATTCCAATTCATATATTGGAAATTCTGATTATTTAAAAACCATTCACAAATCCAATTTATTTTATTTTAAAAATTATTGGATTTCAAATCTGGTTAATAACTAGTTCATTTTGGTAAAAAAAAAAATTATCTTTACAAATATGGAATTTTTCATCCTAATTCTTTCCAAGTCATTTCATATGATTTTACACAAATTATTAATATTTTTAATAATTTTATCAAGGCCCGTACAGTCGATTTCCATAAACGGTCATCGAACTACACTTACAGCGACCTTTTCCAAATTTGGTTTGGACATAATTCCAAATCCAACCATTATATTTCAAATCTCTAATATTCATTGGAAAGCTCTTTTTGATACGAACCCAACGATTTTGGTTTTAGGAGAATCCGACGGTAGGATCTCCTGTAATATCAATTCGAAGTCAATGGTCGAAATTAGCAAACGGCCGCGGCGCGGCGCGTTCAATACAGGCCATCGAATATATATAATATGTATATTTTCATCGATTTCCATTCGAAACATATTTTATAAATTGTTTATAAATTCGTTTAAAACGATTCCAACTTCATTTTCTATTTTAAATCAAAGTTGAATTTTCCTTATTATTATAATATGTAAATGATAATATTTTCAAAATATCAGATTTGAAATCATTTCCTTTTCGATATTCTTTATAAAAATGAATAAAATCGATATAAATATCGTACACGTCAAAATGGTGTTAATCTAATCAACACGGCTATATATTTTTAAATATTTTCGTGTTCATCCCAAATCGGACCTCAAAATCATATTTTGATCCATTACTGAATATTGTTTTAAAATATTAGTTATTTTAAAATATTCATTATTCGTTATTTTAAAATATTCGTTAATTTAAAATATTCGTTCTTTCCGATTTTGAATCAGACGCAATCAATTACCATATAATTTTATTTATATGGATTTCATACACACATGTACACAACAATAATCAAACACAGTCAACCATCATCCAGAGTGCATTATGCAACTACATAGGTGTTAAATATGAATAATTAATGCTTACAATAGCCTGTCAACCAATCGATTGACATACAACTAAACAATCGGGATTAGTGTATGTCAATTATCATCCCAATACCCGTGTGGGGTTTCAATCAACACACACCGATTTTATTTGTGTAGTTGGGCGATGTGTAAAATATATCGTCCCAATCAATATCAGTTAAATGCGTGTGCATAAACAAATCGTCTGATTTGTAAATGAATATTTATTTTATTCATATACTCGTTAAAAATTATATTTTTAATGATAAAATATTTATTTCAACACATGAATATTTTATACAGTTCATTTATACAATAAAAATGATAGTTTTATTATTCTAACATTTTTAGAAATTTCGGCAGCATAACGGCGTGATACTAGAACCGGAATAAGGTCTAGCCTTTTCCCTTGCCTAATAATGGCTTGCGCCATATACATACCAATTCTAATCAATTCATTTCACTTCCCAAACCAAATTCAAACAAATAAACCAATCAACCAACCAACCAAACAAACATGGTTTCAAACAAAGGTGTCGGGTGCTACTAAGCACCGTCTACATCCAACTATATATATTTAACTAGAAAATAAATTAGAGTGAGAAGTTCTCACCTTTGGGATCCACTCATCCAGTTCTTTTTCTAAATTTCAGAACAGTTTGGATTTGCCCGAAATTCCAACGCAATCCTTTCCACGCTGTTCATAGTAAAAAATCACATTTTTAATATGAAGTTTATATATTTAAAAATCACATTTTTATATTACTACATATATATAAAAGATCATATTTTTATATCGCTATATATATAATAAAAATCATATTTTTATATCAATAAAAATCGAATTTTAATATAACTAAAATCGAATTTTTA
Source organism: Allium sativum (assembly GCA_030737875.1). Classification (NCBI taxonomy): domain Eukaryota; kingdom Viridiplantae; phylum Streptophyta; class Magnoliopsida; order Asparagales; family Amaryllidaceae; genus Allium; species Allium sativum. The sequence goes on from CM060915.1 coordinate 373,616,324, forward strand.
TATAACTAAAAATCGAATTTTTATATAACTAAAAATCGAATTTTTATCTAACTAAAAATCGATTTTTTATATAACTAAAAATCGAATTTTTATATAACTAAAAATCAAATTTTTATATTACTAAAAATTGAATTTGTATATAACTAAAAACATTATGATTCATACGATAAAAATCTCACCTTTATATTTTTAAAAATCTCCTCTTTATATTTTTAATCTTTATTTTGCTATCTTCATGATAAAAATCATATTTTTATATCGCTACATATGTATAAAATTCAAATTTTTATAAATTCTTTTTCATTATAAAAATCATATTTTTAACACTAATCTTTTTATATATATATTATATTATAAAACAATGCTATCATATTAAAATCAGATTTTAAAACAATATTTTAATATATAAATAAAAAGAAAAAAAGAGAATAAAATAAATAAATAAATAAAAACTTACTATGTTCGTTGGACTTGGGGGGGGGGGGAGAACGTGCGCCGGAGTCTAAGGGGGTGGATGATTGACTGGGGTGGAGGTGGAGGCGGAGGGAGGCCGTGGGGTGCGGCTGTTTTTAGGGTTGGGTGCGATTTGGGGGATTAGGGTTTTGGACGGAGGAAGGGAGAGTGGTGGCAACTTGGGGGCAGCGGCGATCGATGGGGGAGGCGGTCCTCTGGTGGTGGCGCGATGGACGGAGAGGGGGCGAACGTCGATCTGCGGGTTTCCTGTTTTTTTCTTCTAATTTCTGTTATCGGGGAGAGAGAAGAGGGGAAGGGGGTATTATGTATATATATATTACTTTCAAAAATGTTGACTTTCCATTCGAACACCAAACGAGACCCAACGGCTGTCGCCCCTAACTAATTACACCCATTCCAAACACAATGGGATATATTTCATAACCCAATTCGGCTGGTATGATTAGATTCCGCTTAATTTAAAATATAAATCATTATATTTTAAATTCAAACGCACATTTTAATTTACCGGGGCCACATACTGACTCCATAAATTCTAGAAAAATAAATATAGCTATATTTAGACGATACGATCCTAAAAAAACTAATTTCATCGAATTTGGAGACCGTTTGAAAAACGGTCATTTTCTAGTCGATTAAATTCAAGTGAATATTAGGCTAGGGTCCCTAAAAATGTTTTAAATAAAAGCCACATCCAGACATAGTTTAATATGCATTTCCGGTCCCTAAAATTCACGTGCCACCCAAAAGATTTGTTCCCTTCCGCCTTCCTGCTTCTTCCTTTCGCCTTTTCCATTTTTGAAAAAAAATGCGATGTTACATAAAAAAAATTCTAAAATCTGGAAATGTTGCCAGCAGCTCTCGACCAAAAAAAAAAGTTGCATAAATGTATGCAACTATTACGAATAGTTGCATACATATATGCAACTATTTGAATATACATGCATATATTCGTACACGCCTATTGAATTATTGCATACATGTATGCAGTTTTTCTATATAAATGCATAGGTGTATGCAAATATATCAAAATATATGCAAAGTTGAAAAAATTGGGCGTATGTATGCATGGTTTAAATCAGTGCATCAGAATATGCATATATTTTAAATATGTGCATATATGTACGCATTTACACTGCAGTTTTGACGTAGAATTGAAATAAATGCATACATGTATGCAATTAGTCGAATTATATGCATCTTTTGACGCATTTTACTGCATTTCGTTTTTTTTGTGTAATTTTTGATTTTGACGTTGTTTTTGATCTGATTTTTTTGACGATAATTTATTTTAATTAATTACAAATTTACGTGATTTTTTTATATTTTATTTCTGTTTTTTTGTTGGTTTTTTGAAAAATAGGGACTAAATTTACAATAAGTTTATGACCAGACCTGAGCCTAATTTAAAACGTTAATAGGGACCTGTAAAAAACGCACCCTAAATTCGAACTGAAATTACCAAACATGTTTAAACCCGCCACACTCACATATCGATTCCAAAAATTATGAAAATTGGAATCTAGCAATAATTTGACATTCCAGATCCTACCAAAGTGGTTTCATCGAAAACGGAGGTCATTTGCAAAATCGCTATTTTTAAAGGTTATATATTATATACAACTCCATAACGACTATTCTAAATTTTCAACTGGATATAACTTTTTATTCTCGTTATGAAATCTGGATTTTTCACATTCGTTGGGAAGATATTTTCAAACAGATTCAAATATTTTTTGTTTCACTGAAATCCGGTTTATTTTTAATCCTGTACATTCACTTGAAATTTGAAATTGAATTTTTAAATTACTGCGCCATTTCCAGTTCCTTTTATAATTAAAATAAATATTTATATTCTAACTTCGATTCAAATAATTTTATACATTCTAATTCTATTCAAAATAAATTTCTAGTCGTTATTATTTAAAATAAATCATTTTAAATATTCAAAATTCATTAAAACTGCCAAAATAAAAATTTTAAATTGGTTCTGATTTTCCGGGTTGTTACAAGTCCATTCCGATGAGATATATCGGGATCCTGGGAAGGGTTGTATAAAAAGATTACGTTAAAAATGTTAATTACGAACTTGGAATACAACATGACGTTATATTGGGCTTATTAACGAACTTAAAAGTGTTAAGTAAAAATCCTGTGATTAATAAGCCAAGTGGTCCATTTAGGAGAAATATAAGGGGCTCGTAGAAATCCTTGTTATAACTTGTGGACCATGTCTAGGGGTGACTTGTGTCAAGTTTTTGCTTGTATGGAACCCGTATCAATAAGTATCCCTGTTGTTATCATCTAGAGCCTCGCGCTACGTAGAGGCTAGGGCATGCTTTACTTATCTAGATAGCAAGAGGTTCGAAACAAGGTGGGTGTGGGCGCGTTCTGGCAGAACGATGGGAGTGCACTGTTGCAAACAGGGAAGATAAGACGCTGTAATGCTTGTGATTAAGGCTGTGTCTTTTAAGTTGATGAATTTGGGACTGATAACTCCAAATTCCATAGCTGACAAAGGTTATTCATTTATGGAAAGCCGATCAATGAGTAGAATTAGGAAAATCCTTCCTAATTGCTTGCTTTTGTCCGAACTTGTAGAAGTGCAAAACGGTCAATCAGTTTTAGTATGATCATTACTATCATTATTGTCTTTTTGATAAAATAACCAATCCTTACTATCAATCCATAGTAGTTACTGTTCGCCTTTAGATGTGCACAGACACTTACCTCTTTATGACACTAAAACCACTATTTATCTGTTTTCCTTGACTTAGCAGTCGAGCTGGTAATCATGGGAGCTCACCAGGCTTAATGTCTGACCCTTTTCCTTTCTTTCTTTCTCCTTTCTTTCCCCCAGGCCTACAAGGAGAACGTGTATAGTTCGGATTTCTTTATTGGTTTTGTCATGAAGGATTTCTATAAAAGACGAAATCCTTTCTGTTCTCTTTCTAATGTTAGGTTGTATCTTTTTGACTATTTGGGGGATAACATTATTTTTACTCTGATGTTGTTTTCGCTGAGATTTTGGGACATTACACTTTGTAACTATTTGGTTAATTGAAAGAAGGATGGTTTTTGTATTCAAAAAATGAGATGTTCTTATTCCGCTGTAAATTTACTATTTTTATGTCTTGTGAAATCTTAGTCTATTTGATGTTTATGTCTTTATACCTACAATGCTCCATAGTTTCTTAATGAAATCCTCATATGGGTGATTTTAAAGAATCTGGAGTGCTACATGTGAGGTCTAGATCTCATGGGCCATTATAATTATTACACTAAGATGTAAGGTCATTCCCAACTTGTAGTAGAAGCCTGCCTGGAACCGCTTGGCAAATCCAACATCTACAAGTGGTCAGTTTACCATGAGATGTTGTGATTGTATAAATATGTATATATTTGTGTTTGAAGTATACCTGCCGCGAGAAGGTATGATGTGTTTCATCTACCTTGTTGTAGTATTAAGTGGTTAGGACCAAGTTCATTCTTAAGTTACTCTTTGTTTTAGGACCAAAGTCATGAGACCCGCCCTTGTGAAGGTCTTAAATGGTCATTGGGTCTGCCTTTCTCTAAAAATGTATTAAACGGTCTTAATCAAGCGATATACATTTCAGTAGGGTGGATCTTCGGAAGTGTCTACATCTTATCTAAGGGCTATGTTAGGGAGTACCTAGGGATGGGAATATAAGAGTTCTTAAGGAACCACCCATTTAATGGAAGTATAAAGTGGCTAAGAGGTCATTGATAAAGACAGCTAGATAGTAATGCACAAGTACGCTACGATTGTCATAAATGACAATGGGAGTCTACCTAAACCTGGTATTAAGTGGTAGATTACTAATTCTCAATTTACATTAAGAGTATATTTAATGCGTTTATAATTGTAAGACTGGGTCTTAAGTGACTGGGGTCCTCCATAGGCTCTTATGTGATCAATAAAATCCACCCATAAAGAAATATACATATATAGTGGCCTTAATTGACCAATAGGTTGTCAACCACGTAGGGTATTAAGTGATTATAATGAATCCGCCCTTATGTAAATATATAACATATAGGTCTTAAGTGACTGTAGGGTAGCCCGCCTCATTATGACATATGTTTAATTGTGTGCTATATATCGTAGACATAATTTGATGAGTTCATACTGCCAAATATAGGAAATAGTTCTTCCTTAAACTGATGTGATTTTCATTCATTAGAACTTATTGTTCTGACCTCCCTCCTCTTAACATATAAACAGGATAGTACATCGGAACGTTGGATTAGTTATGCTATGGAGAGTGGAGCCCGACTGAAGAGGATCCATAGTTATTAGTTATTATTCATGGGAGTATTATGATTATTATTGTATAATTGGGATAAATATCATTATTGACGTACCTCTTAATGACAGCTGAAATTTGTTGTAACCGACATTTCTATGGTTTTTAATTTATAATACATCTATTTCAAGTTATTTTATTTTATCCCTTACGCTATGTAAGATTTTGATCTCAGTTTATTCTGCTTTGTTATATCTATTAGAATATTTCTTCAATAGCAGCCAACGATCCATTTAGAACGACTCTAAGTTCTGATGGGCCTTTTCTAGGTCAGAATTTAAGCCAATTCTGGGCGGATCGTTATACGTAGTATCAGAGCATATGTTACCCAATTACGGAGAAATATACATATGAGAGTCGTATTTGTTATTTGAAAGGTTTTCAAATTATATAAATTTATGTACATATATACCCCATAAACATATGCATCTATACTAGGAAATTTCAATATTTCTTCCTTTTACTTTTGGCTTAAATGCTATCTTAAGAATTTCCATTGAGGATCTTTCCCTTTTCAGATGGTACAAAATGGCCAAAAATCAGCCCCAGCAAGGGAATTGGGAAAGATACTTATTACTTTCCCGAGTGGTTCCAACAGTACTTTAGGACTGTGGACCAGGTTTCTGTTGCTCCTTCAGCCCCAGCGAAACTAGTAGCTCAATCCGCTGAAGCGGATCTCAACTTTCCTCGTCTCTATAAAGATTTGGTGAATTTATCAGGCAAGCCCTTTCTTGGAATTGAAAGCTTTCTAAAATCTAAGGCGTTTTTATCTAAGTGCAGTCATATTTTTAAAGCTACAGGGTAAGGGGTCCCTCCACAACATAGGGTAGTCGCTGGGCATCTTAATGGAGAACTCGTAGAATGTTGGAATGCGGTTTCTGGAGATAATGAGGAAATGGTGTTTACATGGGAAGATTTTAAGGCCAGATTCGAAATGATGTTCTTACCTAATGCGTAGGTGAGCATACAGATGGAGAGATTTATTTAGCTTAAGTAAGGAGTGTCCAGTTTAAGGGAGTATATTGCAGGATTCGCTGAGTTGTCAAAATTTAGAAGGGGATTGGTAGATACACTGATGAACATAAAGTTAAGATTCGTAAAAAGATTTAACTCCCCGAGGGACGTTGCCAGCTCGAGTGACTTCTGGAGCTACTTTTGAGGCACTAGTAGAGACTGTTATTTTATGCACTACTGAGGGGAAGAAGGAGAATAAGAGAGAGAAAAGTGAAGGTGATTCTGGATATGGAAAAATTAAGAAGAAGAGTTTTTGGCTTATGAAAGAAAGAATAGGAAGTTTAAAAAGAGGCTAAATTATATGGGAGGCGGGACAATAATGACCATGAGGCTAAGGATTGTAGGGTGAACCTATCAAAGCTAGAGTTTAAAGGAAACTATTAAAATTTTCATGAGGAGGAACACTTGGCGAGGAACTTCCCTAAGTAAAAGGGAGGACAAAGTGGGATAAATGATTCCTTGGAGGTAGCACCACTTCAAAGTCAAACCCCAAGAGACCAAGGATAGCTAACTTTGGAAGGTATAATTTCTATTCTAGAAACTTCTATATGTACCTTTTTTGATTCGGGAGAACCCATTCCATCATCTCTAGAAATCCGTTAATTTCTTGAATCTCCTTTTGTCATCTGCTAATAATCTGATAGAGGTGTTTAACACTATCAGAGAAGTTAAGAAACTTCTGCTAATTTGTAAAGACCCAGTACTAGATATCAACGGTGTCGATTTCTTATGTAATGCATTTGTGTTAGATTTGTATGGTCTTATATTAGTGATGGATTTGCTATCATCATATCGGTCCATCCTTAACTGTGATAAAAATGTTATTTGCTTGGGAAGTCTTAGAGGCCGAAATTTGGAGATTCCTAGTAGGACGGGAAAAGAGGATTCGACCTTATTACATTCGATATCGGCTGATTTGGAAGGGCCATCTTCAGTTCTCGTTGCATGCGAGTTTCCAACCATCTTTGAGGAAGCTATGGGTCTTTCACCTCATCGAGAAATCTCATGTAGGATAGACCTCGAGAAGGACACGAGGCCAATAGCATTGCTATTACAGAACATGGAACCTGAGGAAAGTAGAGTATTGGACAAACAATCCTCTAAGTTATTGAAAAAGAATTCATTCAACGGAGTACTTCAGAGTGCGAAGCACCCATATAATTTGCTACCAAGACCGATGGATTGCTAAGACTGTGTATGTTTTATAGGGAGCTTAACAAGCTAACTAAGAAAAAACTGATATTACTTACCTAGGATAGATGACCTGTTCGATCATTTAGGAGGTGCCCAACCCTTTTCTTAGTTAGACCTTGCGACAAGATTTCAACATTTTAGGATTTCTCAGGAGAGTAAACCTAAGATGACATTTAGGATGCTCAGTGGATTATTTGAGTGAGAAGTAATGCCCTTCGATTTGATGAAAGCCCTCACTTTATTTATGGATCTTATGAGTAGAGTATTTAAGAGAATTCTCAACAAGATAGTTGTGGTATTCGTGAATGATATTCTCATATTTTCAAAGGACTTTAAGGAAAATGAGGGAAAATCAACTTAAGGCTAAGTTCTTGAAATGTCACTTTTGGAGAAAGAAGACAAATTTCTTGGACACATTGTTTTAGGGAGAAGATAAGCCGCATACCCCCGCAAAGGTTGAGGTTGTTCAAGAATGGAGGATACATGCAATGCGATGTAGTTTAAAAGTTTTCTTGGGTTAGTGGGCTACTACATAAAGTTTTTTTAAGGATTTTGCATGGATTGTCGCCCCTCTAGCTCAGTTAACAAAGAAGAACCTTGAGTTTGTTTGGAGTGAGAAGTGTGATATTGCTTTCAGAAGGTTGAAGGAATCTCTAAGAGTGTCTCTCTCCTTATTATTCTTGATGGTACAAAGATGTTTACTGTTTTCACTGATGCGTGTAGGACGGAGTGGTACTCATGTAAGAAGGTAGGGTAGTTGCCTAGTAGACAACTTAAGGACCATGAGAATGATAGAGCTAGGGCTATGCCCTTGCGGGAAATTATGTAATTTATTAAACTTAACTAACTTTGAAATCAATTCTCGTTCGAAATACAGGTGTTTTTTAATTATATATTTGTTATAACGTGTCATAAGTAATTAAATGTTTAGTTAAAATATACTTAATAGATGATCCATAAGTGGTATGTTAAGTGACATTAGTTACAAATAATTGTAATCATGAGTATTGGATAATAATGAAACAAACATATCATTTTAAATATTCCTAGTCAAGATGCTGAGTCTGGATATCAATGTATTTGTTGAGACTATAGCATGTAACTGTAACGAATTCGATGCACGAATTCTGACAATAATACGTAAGCCCGTATTACTTGCCAAAATTCAAGTATTGAAAACACCAGATAGTTAATAGAAAGAAATTAGAGGGTGAGAAAAGAAGAAATTTTAGAATAGAAGAAAATAAGAAGAACCAACACAAAACAGAGTCTTACATCACAGTGGAACAAAATATAATATAGAAATAAATCTTTATTGAGAGCTTGAAATAAAACTTACAATCATCAGAGTACATCCATACATTCGGATAGCTATAATAATCTGTCCAATTCTACAATCACACAGCAGAATGATAACTATATAATGTGATACGTCTGAACTCTTCCAGCTTGTCTCTTCACAGCATATGATAACCTGAAACTGTAAAACTTGGTCTGGCCCAAGCATTGCAAATGCCAGGATCAGTCTAGTGAACTAGCATGAGAAAACTCACTAAGTTTATAAGTATCATCTAACTTGATCTTAAAGTAAAAATTTCATTTCAAAAGAAAGGATAATCGTAAGGCCAATCCACACATAAACACGAATGGTTTTTACCTTACGATAATCCAAAACATTTTAAAAATCAATACTTTTCTGATATTATAATAGTGTCTAAATCAAGTAAATAGCAATCTAAGCAGAACGTTGGCATCTCACGCTCCACATACATAGTATATAATCAAAATCACGGGCTCTAATTGGAGAATGGATTTCCAATTATGGCAAGGTATGAGACTACCTTCGGACAATGCACCTCTAGAGAGAATACACTAGGGTTAAACAAGAACATTTTGCAACCCTAGATAAACATGACTGGCCACTCATTTTGCTTGAGTGAACCGAATATATTTTTACCTTACGGTTGCTAGCAACATAACCGTTCCCAGGAGATACAGAAGCAAAAGAAGAACAAATAGAAATTTCTTTAGATGGTGAAAATGCACCCTTTTAATGGGAGTGACTCACATAGCCATGCGACCTACCCGATTTTATACCATTTCCCAGTTGATGAGACTTGAGGTCTAAATCTTCTTTTTAGAACATAGCTATGGGTGTCTAAGCAGTAAGAATGAATTCCTCTGCCACCAGTAGAAGTATGATTGTAGAAATCAATGTATGCGATCCTTTGTAAATACTTTGTAAGACATCCATCCATACAAGTTGTCATGGGACTGGACAAACCGAAGGCACCCTCCTACCACATCCTCGGAGTCGCCCTCTGGATCAGTAGCGAGTAGTCCTTGCAATCTTCAAATTCCAACTACAACTGAATTACCATCAAAACCCTCTGATTGCAAATCCGAGAAATTTATCAAGTAGCCCTTCTGCTTATGAAGATCCACGGTCTTTAACTGTTTCATATTCAATCAACATCTTCTATGATTTTGTATTTGCTGGTTCAAAATGGTTTTCGATTATAAATTCGATACCGGTCTTTTCGTACCAACAATCGTATAGGCTAGATTTGATAGTCGATTATTTAACTATCAAATAAACAGCCATTTATCCATAAAAAATAAAATAAATTTACATACTCAGCACCCAACATTATTTAGCCTCTTTAATTAACTAGTCGTTACTTAATAATTAAAACTTCTAATTCGGAAAACATTTCCCTTTTCTTTTTTTAATATATAAGAATATTCAATTATCATTACACCTCTACTCCATTAGATCCTCATTGTAAATTGGTAACTGAATAAATCTCTAAGTATACAACCCCGAAGGTCGAACCCAACGTCAGATTGACACCTCGGAAGTTACTCAACTCGACAATGTACAACTAGTTCCAATTTCATGAAACCACATCATATTCACTTTTACATTTTTAAAACGATTATACTCCTTTATAATATCAACAATTATTTTCAATTTTATTTAAAATATCATTTCATAAAATTAACTAAATAATTCAACTTAACATCTATAAATAAATATTGCAAATTCCATTTCAAAAACCCTTCACCTTTCATTTACAAAATCCTTAACCTTTCATTTACAAAATTCTTAACCATCCGTTTATATGTCCCTTTCTTATTCGAAAACATAAATTTAACTCTTCCCATAAAACTCAGTTTATACGTATTTCCATTTATAACTCCTTTTTGCAATCTTACCTTGAATCCCATTTATTTGACATTTATCTCAATTCTAATTATACATAAATTTTCATATTCTAATTTCAATTCCATTTGTTCGCCAATCTCACTCACGAAAAATCCCATTTAATCATATTTCATATATTTATAATCAACGTTTGCAAAAATGTTCATTTGTTATCAAAAATCACTTTTCAATTCTTTTAAATATGTTCCCGTACACTTCCAATTCCATTAATCCATTTCAACATTTTAATCTTTTTAAGATTCCATTTATGCCGCTTAATCCCTTCTTCGAAACCATTTTAACATTTCCATACCACTTAAACATTTACTTATTAATATCTTGGAAATTACATTAATTTAAAATAATTTAAATAGTTATAAAAACGTAAATAAAACTTTGATGTTTATATTTGAAAAATAAACATCGTATTTCAAATCCTTATATAAAAATAATTTTGAAAATGTTCGGAATCGATTTAACATCGATTCCGAAAGTCTTTCCTTTTATCAACGGTACTAAAGAGGTCAATATTTGCTAAAATACCAAACCATGAAATATAAACCAATTTCATATCCAAATGAACAAAAAAATTCATATTGTTAAATATTATCAGTGAAGAATCCTGTTGGATTTCCCCAACTTGTCAGTCCCTGCAGCACAAATTCATATTTTTAACATATATTACAATATAATAAATTTTAACAACTACTAGTGAGGAATTTAGTTGGATACCTCCAACCTGTTATTCCCTACACCACAAATCCATATTTTTAACTAATAATATCTATAAACAGTAAATAAAAATTATTTAACATCAACCAATTTATTTAACATTAACAAAACAATTCGAACAATTTACTAAACTAAACACGTTAATTTTATAAACGTAACCAATAAGGTACGTTACCTCAATTGGTTTCAACCGTTAAAATAACGATTTGATTTTTTAGTGAAATTAAACAACGTTAAATTTCATAAATTTATTTAATATATATTTATATAATTAATAAACATCCAACAATTAGCAATCATAGCACACATTAAAAACCCACCTTATAAAAACATAAGTGGGATAAACTGAGTGAGTCATACTCAGCATTATTTTCATTTATCGTTGAAGCTATTCGATTTCAGTTAAATTAAACAAGTGTTTAATTTAACTGAAAATTTAAGTTCCTTCCCACTCTATCCAAACCAGTTTCAGGATGTAGATCTCGTCAAGGCGGTTCCGGAGTAGCTTTTTTTGTCCAATTGTGATATCATATGATTGAGTTATCAATATTCTAAATTGATATGGTTTTAATTAAATTATTTATTCCTAATTACTCTAGTAAATATGTTAATTAATATATACGGACGATATATGTAACAACCCACATTTTTGGAACCAATTTATTTTTAATCGATTTATTGGACTTTAAAGATTTAAAAATGATTTATTTTAATAATTAACGACTTGAAATTTATTTATTAGTGAAGTTTGAACATAAGAATTTATAATTTATTTAAACGAGCTCGTAACATCGCGGTAGTTTGAAATTTTGTTTTTGAACTTAAATGATTATACATAATTCAAAATAAGTCGGATTTTGGTAAAATAAGAAACGTTAGAATCTGTTTCAAAATATCATTCTAAGGAATGTAACCAATTAAAATTTCATATTATAAATTGTAATTTATGGCCAAATCAGTATTTTAAATAGTCGCTATGGATTTTATTAATATTTTAATATTATATAAGCCCTTAAAAATAGCCATTTTGGACATGACCTCCATTTTCGATGAAACTAATTTTGTTGAATCCAGAACGTCAAATTATTGCCAGGTTTAAAATTTTAACTCAAATGGATTTAATATGTAAGCGTGGTAAATTTAAATGTGCAGTCAATATTAACTGTAAATTAAATAAGCTAGAATAAAGACCATTTTTCAAACGGTATCCAAATTTGATGAAATTAGTTTTGTTTGAACTGTATTTGTAAAACATAGCAATATTCGAAATTTCGTAATTTTTTGAGTCAGTATGTGATCGTGGAAAATTAAAATGTACGTTCAAATTCAATTTTGAACGTTATATTAAATTATATTTTAATTTTGATAAAACTGATTAAAACAGTCGAATAAGCATAACAAAATATCCCACTGTGTCCGGGATGGGGAATTTGGCTAGGGGCGAAAGTCGTTGGACTTCGTTCGGAGTTCGGAGCGATACATAATAATTGGTGAATTAAATAGTATTAAATATATATATATATATATATATACACACATATACGTTCACAAAAACCCTAACCCTCATAATTTTTCCGCCGTCATCCTTTTTTTTGGTAGCCAATATCATTCAATTTTTCTTCCCGTGATTTCTTCTAACCCATCAATTAATCGAAGAATCTTCCAACATGAAACGTAACAACCCGCATTCTACGCATTGGAGGACCGTATAATATTTCTTTCTTTCTTATACGAAGTCGTATGGTCATGTGGCTTTGGGAAACGACTATTGGGGTCATTTCCCATGTTCATGATTTTTGCCAATTTTTAAATGACCGTTTTGCCCCTAGCTGATCTTGTTTCGTCCATAACTTTTGGTTGGAAAGGAATTTTGACCTGAGACCAATTCCATTAGATTCGTTTGATGGTTTACCTTTCCGTAGAGTGGTCACATGTGAGAAACGGACTTACCGTTTGGGAGATATGGCTGAAATAAGGTTTGGAAGGTGAAAAACTGCTTAACCGGGCCAAATAGGCTGATTAGTGAATAGACCCATAACCCATTTCGGGATTAGGGTTATGGGGAGGCTGAAATGAGTTAGGGTTTAATTTCATTTCAGTTTTCTAGCCTCCACTTACTTCTAAGAAACCCTAAAAATGGCCTCCACTCTCTAAATCTCTTCAAAACACATCCAAATCACCTACAACTTGAAGATTGGGATTGGCAACATCAAATCAAGGCGGATTAGCATCAAATCAAGATAGGAGCTGCTGCTAAGCATTGGAATTCGACCCAAATAGAGAATCATTTCAGATCTATAGTTTACTTTGTGGCAAATGTGAGTGATTTGCATATTTCCTCACTAATTATGGCTAATTATGGTAATTAGTGAAGATTAGCGAAATTATGGCTCAGAAAAATCTAGAAAAATTCCTAAAATTCTAAAACATCATTTTACGCCTCTGATATGAATTTGGGTTAATTTCAACTAATTTTGCAAATCCCGAAAATTGGGGGATTAAGGGGAAAATATGGGTTTTGGTATGTTTGACCCGTTTTGACATATCATATTGTTGTTTTGCTGTTTGTGGATGTTTATACATGTTGCTATGACTGTATGATATGCTTTGTGATTGATTAGAAAAGTTAGATTTATCGAAAACGCCGTCGAGGGGCGTAAAATGCTTGCTGGAAGGGCTGCAGGGGGTTGTGCAGGAATCGGTTCGTGAGCCCCCTCCCCGTTCGTGGGGTATGTGCCACGACCAAGGCAGGAGGTGAGCCACGATCCGGGATGAACCACCCTCCACGATCCGATCCCCTCCATTCGTGAAGAGTCATCACGAGACGCACCACCATGACGATCTGCTCCACTTCGAAGGCCACGAACGAGAGACTGACGCTACGAGTCACTTCAAGCTCGCGATCCGAACCAGAGGAGGATGAAGGAGTTCACGATGCGATGAGTACCAGGGTGCCACGACCTGACCCGAAAGGGGTGCCACAAACTGATGAAGCACGATCCGATGATGGCGAACCGACCTGGCGAAGGTAGCACGATCCGAGCTGGAGTATCATCACGACCTGGAGCTTGACCACCAGCTGGTGACTGCGAACCGAACCAGGAGGCTATGAACTGAATGAAGACCGATCCGGAGGAGGAGACTAAAACACGAGATGCAAAGGTAGTCCAAATGGAAGTTAGAGCTCAGGATCCAGTTGGGAACCAATGAGTTCAGTTCATGATTGGGCTTTGCTGCGGGACGTGTGCAAAGGGGTTATCGGTATCCGTAAACTTGGTTCACTATTGACAGATAGATTAGGGGCTTGTTGTGATAGTTGTACGGGATTGGATTCCGTCATGGCCCAAAGGATTAGGTAACCAAGGTAGTGAATATCGTATGCTTTACGCACTGAGTGACGGATGTGAGGATGATTGCTATGCTTGATTGTTTGACATCACTATGACATGCACTTCCCCACCCCCGTATTTCTTACACTGTAAGTTGGTGGCACCTTAGAGTATTGTACGGTATGTAGTGCTAACTTTTTGGTTGCAGGTCCAGGTTCAGGTATGATTGGATTATACCTGTTATTGTTTTTTTTTTGTTGCTTATCGCTCACACCATACTTTTGTCTGACCCAGAGTTTTATGTCTCTTCTTATTACTCTAGGTGCTCACACGAGCAGACTAGAGATAGGTTATCTGGTGATGCACGAGTAGCTGATCTGGAGGCGAGCAAGAGGCTTCCACGTATGATATGTATAGATATTCTCCCTGTGTCGTCGGTGGTCACTACTTGGGCATTAGTAGTGTACCTTCTTTATCCCGCTTTTTCTTTAGAGACAGAAGTCTGAAAAGTTGTAATAAGCTGTATTTTTGGATTTCTGCTGCTATGATGCTTAGTTTGTTTCCAGCTTATGCACTGTCTCACCTGTTTTATGTCAAGTATGTTATTATTATATTTTGTTCTATGCACTGTGAGACATATTACTGGTTCTTTATTAGTTCATTCTCTTCTTTCCTTTCTTCTGAAGACCGTCCCGTGCTAGCTGGACATGTGTACAGCGCACTTTCGGAGGAAATGTCGGTTGGTGCGGGGCGGGCCGTCACAATGAAATCTCTAGGCCATGGTAATATCTAAATTTTTATTGGTTATGATTTAATTTCGTGAAGTTGTTCCATATGTTTTGTGCTCAAAGCAGCCAATTTTGGCTCCATTTTCGGGACTGTAGAGGGCACCGAGTTTAGGGCAACTCTGGGTGGTGGCGGCACGTGTGACGGCAGTCAATGGGAGATGTTCTGATCATAGACCAGCAGTGTGGATTGTGGTGCGCAAGGAGAGAGGGTCGGTGAAGTTTGGGTTCGAACGCGATACAGAAGAAACGATGAAGACAATGGCTTAATTTCGTGATTAGGGGGTAACTTAGGAAATTAGTTAGTTAATTATCATATTAATGTAATTAATATTCAAACAGTTGTAACTTCTACAAACAGAAACAGAATCAGAAGATTTCAATTGAGTAAGAATTGTAATCAGAAACGCTATGCTATGGAGTTGGTAGGAACCAAAATGGAGTTATATGGAAATTTTGAATAAATTATCCATTTAATTTAATCAAGACAATCATTTAAACAATTTCCAAACCGGTCAATGTGAGAAACACTCTTACTCAAATTATTTGTATAGTTATTTATTTTTATAACTGAATATATATTGATTGCCTGTGATTACAATATTTGTTTGGTGAGATGGATGTTTACATTTTTAATGTTATCATTATTAGACTATGATTATAAGTGTTGATAAATAAAATGTTTATATTATAAAGGACAAATTTTTGAAATGGACTTATGGAAAAAGCTTATAGCAGAAACAGGCTTGGTTGAGAACTAATTATGAAAGTAGGCCTGTTTTGGCCAAGGCACGACAGGCATGCGCATTTTATTTATGCGTAGGAACACTTCTGTTCCTATGCATAAATAGAATGCACTGGATATTTTTTTTTAATTCTTTTACCTGCGCATTCTTTTAATGCGCTAGAACAAAAATGTTCCTACACATAAATAGAACGCGCAGGAACACTTTTACCTGTCTCCAATGCAACAAGCCTCTCCTGCATACCCAGCTTCAAATATACCTCGACAGTTGAAACTAGGAATATATGGACCATAAGAATTCTTTTATATTTTGACGTATGAATATATATTTATGTAATGACCAATAACCATTAATATATAACCAATGATATATAGCCCACCGGTGTTGACGCTAACCAAGGTCTCTACCAATTGGCATTTTCAATTGTTGGAACTGAGTCATGGAATACGTGGAAGTGGTTTATAAGTTCTATATAGAAGCATATTCCGTCTTTACACAGTAGATGAATTACATTTGTTTCTGACAGAATGAAAGGAATTCCTCGAGCGTTAATAGAAGGTTAGCCTGCGCCTCATCTTCACTTCTTTTATGTTAGGAATATTAAAGAAAATTTCAAGAAAACTGGATTTGGATCGGATGAGCTACAAAACTTGCTACATGCTGCGGCAATAACATCTGATATAGTAAAATATAACGATTATCGAAAGCAAATAAAGTTGATATGTCCCGCACCGATGCGTGGATCGACAGAAGTTTGAACGACGAAGAAGAATGTTGGACGCTATTTCGAGATGGTGGTATGAGATTCAACATGTGACGACCAATGTGCCATAAAGTTTCAATGGTGTTCTAAAAGGAACATGAAACTTGCATGTTCGATCTTTGGTTGCACAAACTTTTCATCGTGTCAATCATTACTTTTACGAGCGCCGTACTAGCGCGAGTTTGTTGACGACGCGATTGATGCCTAAGTTGTAAGCAATTGCAAAGGTACGCATGGAAGGATCCCACCACATGACTATCGAACGCTATAACAGTTGGGAGTAAAAGATCACATATGCATTGCTATATGGTGAAGGTTGGGGAAAACAAAGTATCTTGTTCTTGCAATATGCCAACGCTGGAACATTTCCCTTGCTCACACATTTTATCTACTTTTTCTCAAGGTTTTGGAGGAGCTAATGGAGAAATTAATGATTTTATTTCACCATAGTATACAACTGTCAATTATGCCGCTTCCTATTTTCCTATGTTCCATCCAGTTCCTGATGTTCGTTACTAAACTACGTACAATGGCCCTGACATTAAACCACCACCACTTCAAAGAAATTCCGGACGACCACAGTCTATGCGAATCAAAGGGGATATGGATCGGTAAGATAGGTGTAGTAAATGTGGCGTTTTAGTCCATAAAAGGAGATCTTGCACTAGTTGATGTTGAACGTAATGATGAATGTAATTCCATGTAAGAATGTTTGTATTCCATGTTAGAATGTTTGAATTCTTTTTTGAGAATGTGGAAAATGTTTGAATTCCTTGTTAGAATGTTTGAATCCTTGTTGAGAATGTTTGAAATCATTGTTGGGAATGTTTGAATGCTGGGAATATGGGTGTTGCCGTGTATGAAGAGGAATGCTAGCAATCTCAGGTTGAATTAAATGCCCATTGGTTTTAGGGGGTGGAAAATCGTCCCTGCACACTCAGTTTGTGCGCAGGAACAAATTTGTTCCTATGCGCAAATAAAGTGCGCATATTTTTTTTAATGCGCACTGTATTTGTGCGCAGGAACAAATTAGTTCCTGCGCACAAACTGAGCGTAGGGACGACTTTCCTGCCCAACTGGGCAATAAGAATTTAACTTAAACTTGAAGAAGCCAAACAGTCTTACATTTAACTCAAACAGTCTTACAACATAGTTAACATTACCATGAACATTTCTAACTACGATTTCATTACATATTCACCAAAAGTACAAACTACGATTTCATTATATATTCATCAACGGTTCAAAGTTAGATTTCAATACAAATACGACAAAGTTAAACTTCTACTTAAGCCGTCGAAGCTCAATAGGCGTATCTCTATTTTTCTTCTTTCTGTTGTATATAACGGTGTTGTATACATAATTATATGATTTTTGTTTAATGATAACTGTAATGACCCGCATTGGCAGAGGTATTATAATTAATTTATTTAATTATATAAATAGGGATATAGTGAATTAAATGGTCATGAAATTTAAATAATGGTGAATATTTAATTAAAATAATAAATTAAATAATATATTTAATTCTGAAATAATCAGAATTGGCTGAAATGGTGATATGGTGCGAACTGGATCATCTGTGATATTTAATTCAGTTTGGAATTGAATTTGAATAACGAATATATTATTTGAACGATAGTTTGAACGTATAATTATATTATAATTAAAATCGAGCTCGAAATGGCGCTGTAGTTCGTAAATTGGCGATTCGAACTTCAACTGAATGTACAGGATTCGTTTTAACCTGGATTTCTGTGAAATAAGAAACGTGTGGAGCTGGTGGAGTATATCTTTCTAGTGGAAGAGAAAGATCGGGATTTCGTTGGGTAGATTTTGATTTATGTCCAAATCAAATTTTAGAAAAGTCGCTGTGGAATTCCTTTATAATTTATAAAGGAATTATTTATATTTTAAAAAGGAATTTCAATGTAAATCAAATATCGGGTTGACCCAGAAGTGAATATCAAGTTAGAAATTCATATAGGAATATTCTGAAGCTGTATGGTATTCCACTGTGAATATATACGATAATACAAATTTATTTATATTAAATTTAATCATATTTAAATATATTTATATATTTAAATGGGTCATCCAGAGCTTTAAAAATAGCCACTTTTGCAAACGGAGTTGGAATTCGACGAAACCAGTTTCGTTGGGACCGTAAGGTCGAGAGGTAGCTGTATACAAATTTTCGTGATTTTTGGGTATTGTATGTGGTCACAGGAATTTTTAGAGGACGAATAAAAGCAGTAGTTGATTTTAATTGAATTTAATATTCGAATTAAAAATATTAAAACTACCTTATAAGTAACCGTTCACCCTTCTAACCCTAAACCATTTTTCCCTATACCAGAAACTGGCCTCCGTTTCTTTCTCTTCTTCAACGTGGGAAAAACCATCTCTCAAAATCAAAATAAAATAGAATATAATCTCTAAATTCCTCAAACCAAGATTTATAGCTTCCTGAGATGTTTCTCATCGTTTGTATACAGTTTCTACAAGGTTCGGTGGCAAATTTCCGTCACTGGGTTATAGACAGTGAAGCTAGGGTTGCGGAAATTGGGAGTTCGAAGCGTTGATTTGTGAATCCTAGGTCGCCATTGGGTTTGCAGTAGGATCTGGTGTGGGGTATGGAAGTTCGGTGGATTCCGGTTTGAATTAGTGTCGATGTCGACTATTCAGCATGTGTGAGTTCCTGGAAACCACGATGAGAGGATGTTGAGCGAGTTCCACAAATCGGGTATGGGAGCGAAGTGTTTTCGAAGAGCAGTTTCATGGTATAATCCTTTTGGACTTTCGTTGAACGGTGAAGGAGCAGTTCGAAGGGGGAGCATGGCAATGTCTTCAGCAGGTCCATGAGTTTCAACGGAGCAATGGTGATCGAGTTTTATACTTTGAATACGGTTTGAAAGAGGAATTAAAGAGAAAATCATTAGTGATTTTATTTGGATTTTTAATGAGAAGGAAAAAGATAATAAGGTGAAGGAAGTTCGTGAATTTGGTGTTTGAAGAGGAGCAGGCCGCATTCAAACCCTTTAGAGAAGATGATATGAGCGGGTCGGGTATTTGAGGTTGGTTCGGGCTGAGAAGTTTAATGTAAGGCCCATTCAAATTATACAATTCAAGTTTTTAGTTTAATTAAATAGTGTATGAACTTCGAAAATTCATATCTTCGTCATACGAAATCAGATTGACGAACCATAAGTTGCGTTGGGACCGTATGGACGAGAGCTTTACAATGAAGCTGACTAGAAGTGGATTAGAGCTCGTATGAATTTATGGCGAAATAAATTGTTTGATTCAAATCAAATAACAGTTTATCATTCTTTAATGATGAACTGCAAATGTGAGTAAAACTCACCAACTCTGAACAGTTATAATTTCATGTTGTATTTTTAGAACTGTTAAATATTGGCTGATTGAATGTGTGTGGGCTGTTTGATTGAACTGCTAGTCAGTTAGTTGAATTTCTATATTGATGCTGTTTAACAGAATATATCATATGGAACTGAAAGTGATGTTATCTATATTTTTTAACATCTATGATGCAGGGAAACAGGTTGGAGGAATCCGACTGGATTCCTCAACAGTTATTTTACTGTTTTTCATATACTGTGATATATGATGCGATATATAATCTGTTGTCGATTATATGTGTTTGAACGATATTGGTCATCGTGATTTGATGTGTTAAATACCATAACATACCGAAATGGTGAAAAAGGGAATTTTCAAAATGAATATTGAAAATAGATTTATTCATAAAATCAAAGGATTTTATAAAAGAGATAATATTTATAACAATCAAAGGATATTTTATAAAAAGGAAATATTTAGAAAATAAATAGAGTTATAAAAAGGAAATTTGTTTATAACTGAATAGGATGTTATAAAAAGGAAAACGTTATAAAAAGGAAAACATTACTAAAAGGGAAATCGTTTGTAAAGTGAAGAAACGTTACTAAAAAGTAAATCTTTTTAAATGAATAGTTTATTCGAAAAGGAGTTAATCGAATATTAGTTATTCGAATAGAGTTAAAGGAAAGGAATTATCGATTATTAGTTAATCGAAGGGAGTTATCTATTATTAGTTAGTCGAAGGAGTTATCGATTTTAGTTTAATCGAAAAGAGTTATCGATTTGTTTAAATCGAAGTGAGTTATAGAATATTGGTTATTCGAAGGAGTATCGAATTTAGTTATTCGATGGAGTTAATCGATTAGAGTTAAAGCAAATGAGTTAATCAAATATAGTTTATTCGAATAGAATCAATAGAGTTAATCGAATATAGTTTATTCGAATATAAAGCAATAGAGTTAGTCGAATATAGTTTATTCGAATATAAAGCAATAGAGTTAATCGAATATAGTTTATTCGAATATAAATCAATAGAGTTAATCGAATATAGTTTATTCTAATATAAAGCAAATGAGTTAATCGAATATTAGTGATTCAAATAGAGTAAAAGGAGTTATCAAATATAGTTTATTCGAAAGGAGTTAAGTGAAACGAGTAAATCAATAGCGTTAGTCCGAACGAGTAAATCAATAGCGTTAGTCCAATAGAGTTAATCCAATAGCGTTAGTCCAATAGAGTAAATTGATAAGGGTTAATCGAATAGAGTAAATTGAATAGAGTTATCGAATATACCTTATTCGAAGGAAAGAATTATCGAATAGAGATGATTCGAAAGAGAGTCACGTAAGGAAGTGTTAAAGGGTTAAAAGATGAACTTGCCCTATTTTGAGATTTGAAATGTTGTTCAGTTAAGGTCTGAGAGGTAGTTATACCCCAACTTGATTGACTTCGTTTTAATTTAGAAATGGGTAAGGTTCGAGAGTGAAAGTGGTTAGGTGAATTTAGTGAATAAGTATAGTGGTTCGAGTTGTCGTCGCGATGTTGATTTAAACATCTATTTAAATCTAAGTAAAGAAGATTTGGAAATGTTTTCCAAATAGAATCAGAAACATAATCAAATATTGAAATAGGAAATATGAATATATATATATATATGATTGATGATTAGGTGATAGAATTTCCATCTGGAAATAATATCGTTGTTTACACACTTGTTTTCTTTGATGGTTGAATCACAGACTATCGAAGTTTTGACCATTTTAACGTTGTTAATATGGAGAGACCGGTTGGATTATTATCCAATGAACCACTCTGTATTGGCATAAGCGTTGCGAATCATATATGCCAAAGGAAATTGAAGACGGAGTTATGCAAGGGCTATCCTGTTTACAGAATAGTGCCTTCGGTTCATCCTGTTCCTAGATGACTTGTATGGACGGATGTCTGACAGAGTATTTCCAGACGATCACGTATATTGATTTCTCCAACCGTACAAGTGTGGAAGCGGAGAAGGAAACTTCTTTTAGCTAACACATAATGTATGGTTGAGGACGTCAATCGGTGATTTGATGGATTTGACGATGTGGCATTCAAAGTGAATCTGGTGTGATGATAAAGCATAGCTTCTAGCCTCATCAACCGGCAAATGACAAAAATCGGGCAGGCAGCATGGCTAAGTCGGTCGCACCGAAGTAGGGTGTATAATCACCTGATCTAAAGTTTCATTTCTAAAAATCTATTGTTGATGCTGTCCCATTCGGGAAACGGTTGCTGATCCCAACTGTTGGTGATATACATTCGATACACTCAAGCGAAATGAGTGGTCGGTCATGTGTGGTCGGGTTGCAAGATGTTCTTGTTGAACCCAGTGTATTCCTTTCTAGTGGTACACTAGCGAAAGGTGGTTCCATACCTTGTCATAGTTTGAAATCCATTACCCAATACGTGCTTGCGGTTTTTGATTGTATACTATATATGTAGAACGTGAGATGAAAGCGTTTCTGCTAGATGATTATTATATTGTGGTTGATAGACATTATTATAATATCAAAATGTTTTTGATATAAAGCTAATTTGGATTCTCATAAGGGAAAAACCCGTTCCGTTATACGGCGTGGTCTTATGAGATATCGTTTACTTGTTCGAACTATTTTAACTGTTTTACTCATACCAGTCCCATGATTGACCCGGAGTTTATTTTGTTTGTTTCCCTAAACTCTTGGGTGCCTAATTTTGTACGGGCAGTCAAGTAGTCGGAATTTACAGATATATTGGAAGAGCTTGGAGCAGGAGGCTTCAGGATTATATAGCTATAGTTATTTCCGCTGTGTTGTAAGTGTTGTACTTTGATAAATGATATGTATATTCAAGTACAGATTTGTATTTCAAAGTTATGTTATGAAATATATTTGTTCGTTCCGCTGTGATATTCGTGTTACTCTGATATTGTGTTCTTCTTCTTCTTCTATTCTAAGTTTCTATCTTATCTTTCCTCATCCTCTAATTTCTTTCACTAATGACCGGTATTTTTCGACGTTTGGTTAGTCATCATTGAGTTTATGGCGATAACCAAAGTCGTCAAAAACCCGGGTCATTACAATTGGTATCAAATCTTAAGGTTAAGTTTTACCTTGGCTCTGTGGCGTAACTCGGTAGAGATAGGTTTAGTAATGCCCTAGATTGAGTTTGAGTGTATATATCTGAGTGAACGTATTTGTTATTTGATATAAAGTGGTTTTATATTATGGAGATTCATTGGTTGAGTTGTTTATGAGTTCTGATCGATTAGTTTGATCCACTGTATCGGTAAGAGTTTATAAACACTTGAATACGATGGGTCGACACAATATGTTTTGAAAAGAGGGTAAATTAAAATAAGTTTACCCAAGGTATATCTTGATATAAAGAAGATATATATATCAAAATTTTAATATAGTGGATATATTGGTTGTTATTATAATCGAGTAAGATTATAAATTAAATGGTTATGTAAATAACCAATCCGAATTCAGATAAGTAGAATGAATTGAATTAAATCTGAAATTTAAACCTGAAATTGAATTAAAATTCTGGAAAAAATTGGATAAGTGTTTGTAAATGAATTTGGATTAAAAATAAGGAAAATTTAAGATCCTGGGAGATTTTAAATTGTTTTACAAGCAGTGCGAATTATATTTTGAATTGAATTTCAAAGTGGAAATGTTTAGAAATGGTTTTATAGTATTGAACTCACTTCGATCGCTGGAAAATAGATTCTGATGATGACAGCTGCATCATCAGTATTCATTTTCGAGTTGAAAGTGACGAATCACTACCAGAGATACTGTTTTGAATTTGTTTTGGGAAAGACAAGTTGTGTTGAATTTCAAAAGGGGATTTTTGAATAATAGAATTTGATATATAGATTTGAATAATAGAAGTGATATAAAATTTGAATAGAAATTGAATAGAATTAACTAAGTCGAAGTGGAATTAGTTAATCGAGTTTTGAATTTGAAGTTGAACTTTGAAAGGTGAATTGGATTTGTAAAAGGATATTCGAAATCGAATATAGAACTTAAATTTGAAATTTGGATTCAAATAGGTTAATAAGCAAGTTAAAATATATTTGAACATGTCATGTTCAAATATAAAAGTAAATTAGATTAAAGAGTTAATTAATAAATTAATTAATTAATTGAGTTAAAACGATCAGGTATAGTTAAAATAGATTGGGCAGGTATAAATATACGTGAGATAGGTATGGATAAGGTATGAAGGTATATAAATAGAATGCTCGACGAAAAGGTATGTATTTAATTCATATATGAGATTTTATGCGCCGTATCGGCTAGCCGCTTGGCTTTTTCTTTTTCTTTTGGATTGGTGAGGGCCATGGGAGGCTATTTGAAATATCCAGATGCTCCTGGTACAAAGGAGGTTATGGCAAATTTTTCCGGGAATTTAAGGAGTTAGAATATTTTTAAGATAATTTGATAGTTAGAAATCAACGTATCGATATATATATAGAAGTCGATAAGGAAACGAACTTAGAAATAGAATAGTAAAATCAAAAAGGAAGACTTAGAATAAAATCTAGTAAGAATAGAAAGAGGAAGCGTATACGTGTTTAAAAGTGAATAAGTAGTTGTATGGTATCGATTATTCGAGTAAGTAGTCATATCTGTTTTGACGTTATAAATGTTATTCAGTCAAGGTCTGAGAGGTAGTTATACCCCAACTTGATTGATTTCATTATTAACAAATAAATAATAAGATTTCAAGCTCGAAGATCAATGTTGAATAAGAGTTAGTTGAATATAGTATTTGGGTTGTCGTAACGATGTTTTACACAACATCCGTTTTAACCCAAATAAGTGTAAGCTTGGAAATATAAGAAAGAATATTTCCTAAGTATAGAAATAAATGAGATCGGAAAAGAGATGAGTAATTGGAATATTTTCCAATTATAAATAGCATATATTTTCTAAAGTTTAGAAAATAAAGGAAGGCGTTATTCGGAAATGTTTTCCGAATAACATAAAAGGCCAATATGGTTATTGAAAATATTTGGTTAACAAATATTGATAAAGAAATAGAGAAGTGATTTAACTAATGGAATATTAATTAAGGGCTCAGTGACATGTTCAAAAGCAAAATTTATTTTTGAAAAGAGCAAACTATTTAAAAACTCCCAAGGAAAGACTGTTTGAATTAAAAACAATTTAATAGAAATTTGTGAAAGAAAATTTGAATGAAAGTAAAGTCAGTTAAGTGGTAAATGAAATTGAATTTGAATGATATCAAGACAAATTAGATTGGGATATTCAAATTTGAAGTGTAATGTGATGATCAGGTTAAGAGTTGGGAATCGAGAAGAAACTCGAGTTGAAATGATATTTGGCTCGGATATAAGCGAATGGTTGTGTTGTGGATAAAACTTGATTGGAATTTGATTGGGATGACCCTTGTATCCGCTGACTTGATAACAAGTGGAAATGATATAATGATATGCCGACAAAAGGTACAAGTTTTTATTTCTATTGGATATAAGATTTATGAGCCGAATTAGCAAGCCGCTTGGCTGTTTGATTTTCTTTTGGGTTGGAGATGGCCCAGAGAGGCGAGTTGTGGTTTTACCGATTGACCAGTACAAAGGAGGTGCTGGCGAAATTTTTCAAAAAGTTAAGGCGTTAGAAAATTTTCGGGATTTTTGAAAATTTTAGTTGATAAGAATTAATTAATAATTAAATTGAAATTAAATTGGTTCAGTTGAAACTGAGGTTAAGAAGTGAACAAATATGTTCTAACCAGTCGATAGGGTCATTCTCACCTTAGCAATTTCGAGGACGAAATTATTTTAAGTGGGGGAGATTGTAATGACCCGTATTGGCAGAGGTATTATAATTAATTTATTCAATTATATAAATAGGGATATAGTGAATTAAATGGTCGTGGAATTTAAATAATGGTGAATATTCAATTAAAATAATAAATTAAATAATATATTTAATTCTAAAATAATCAGAATTGGCTGAAATGGCGATATGGTGTGAACTGGATCATCTGTGATATTTAATTCAGTTTGGAATTGAATTTGAATAACGAATATATTATTTGAACGATAGTTTGAGCGTATAATTATACTATAATTAAAATCGAGCTCAAAATGGCGCTGTAGTTTGTAAATTGGCGATTCGAACTTCAACTGGATGTACAGGATTCGTTTTAAGCCGGATTTCTGTGAAACAAGAAACGTGTGGAGCTGGTGGAGTATATCTTTCTAGTGGAAGAGAAAGATCGGGATTTCATCGGGTAGATTTTGATTTATGTCCAAATCAAATTTTAGAAAAGTCGTTGTGGAATTCCTTTATAATTTATAAAGGAATTATTTTTATTTTAAAAAGGAATTTCAATGTAAATCAAATTTCGGGTTGACCCAGAAGTGAATATCGAGTTAGAAATTCATACAGGAATATTCTGAAGCTGTATGGTATTCCACTGTGAATATATACGATAATATAAATTTATATATATTAAATTTAATTATATTTAAATATATTTATATATTTAAATGGGTCATCTAAAGCTTTAAAAATAGCCACTTTTGCAAACGGAGTCGGAATTCGACGAAACCAGTTTCGTTGGGACCGTAAGGTCGAGAGGTAGTTGTATGCAAATTTTCGTGATTTTTGGGTATTGTATGTGGTCACAGGAATTTTTAGATGACAAATAAAAGCAGTAGTTGATTTTAATTGAATATAATATTCGAATTAAAAATATTAAAACTACCCTATAAGTAATCGTTCACCCTTCTAACCCTAAACCATTTTTCCCTATACCAGAAACCGGCCTCCGTTTCTTTCTCTTCTTCAACGTGGGAAAAACCATCTCTCAAAATCAAAATAAAATAGAATATAATCTCTAAATTCCTCAAACCAAGATTTATAGCTTCCTGAGATGTTTCTCATCGTTTGTATACGGTTTCTACTAGGTTCGGTGGCAAATTTCCGTTGCTGGGTTATAGACAGTGAAGCTAGGGTTGCGGAAATTGGGAGTTCGAAGCGTTGATTTGTGAATTCGAGGTTGCCGTTGGGTTTGTAGTAGGATCTGGTGTGGAGTATGGAAGTTCGGTGGATTCCGGTTTGAATTAGTGTCGATGTCGACTGTTCAGCGTGTGTGAGTTACTGGAAACCGCGATGAGAGAATGTTGATCGAGTTCCGCAAATCAGGTATGGAAGCGAAGTGTTTTCGAAGAGGAGTTTCATTGTATAATCCGTTTGGACTTTCGTTGAACGTTAAAGGAGCAGTTCGAAAGGGGAGCGTGGCAATGTCTTCAGCAGGTCCGTGAGTTTCAACGGAGCAACGGTGATCGAGTTTTATACTTTGAATACAGTTTGAAAGAGGAATTAAAGAGAAAATCATTAGTGATTTTATTTGGATTTTTAATGAGAAGGAAAAAGAGAATAAGGTGAAGGAAGTTCGTGAATTTGGTCTTTGAAGAGAAGCAGGACTCGTTCAAACCCTTTGGAGAAGATGATATGAGCGGGTCGGGTATTTGAGGTTGGTTCGGGCTGAGAAGTTTAATGTAAGGCCCATTCAAATTATATAATTCCAAGTTTTTAGTTTAATTAAATAGTGTATGAACTTCGAAAATTCATATCTTCGTCATATGATATCAGATTGACGAACTGTAAGTTGCATTGGGACCGTATGGACGAGAGCTTCACAATGAAGCTGACTAGAAGTGGATTGGAGCTCGTATGAATTTATGGCGAAATAAATTATTTGATTCAAATCAAATAACAGTTTATCGTTCTTTAACGATGAACTGCAAATGTGAGTAAAACGTTCCAACTCTGAACAATTATAATTTCATGTTCTATTTTTAGAACTATTAAATATTGGCTGACTGACTGTGTGTGGGCTGTTTGATTGAACTGCTAGTCAGTTAGTTGAATTTCTATATTGATTTTGTTTAACAGAATATATCATATGGAACTGAAAGTGATGTTATCTATATTGTTTAACATCTATGATGCAGGGAAACAGGTTGGAGGAATCCGACTGGATTCCTCAACAGTTATTTTACTGTTTTTCATATATTGTGATATATGATGCGATATATAATCTGTTGTCGATTATATGTGTTTGAACGATATTGGTCATCGCGATTTGATGTGTTAAATACCATAACATTCCGAAATGGTGAAAAAGGGAATTTTCAAAATGAATATTGAAAATAGATTTATTTATAAAATCAAAGGATATTATAAAAGAGATAATATTTATAACAATCAAAGGAGATTTTATAAAAAGGAAATATTTAGAAAATAAAAAGAGTTATAAAAAGGAAATTTGTTTATAACCGAATAGGATGTTATAAAAAGGAAAACGTTATAAAAAGAAAAAATTACTAAAAGGGAAATCAATTGTAAAGTAAAGAACCGTTACTAAAAAAGTAAATCTTTTTAAATGAATAGTTTATTCAAAAAGGAGTTAATCGAATATTAGTTATTCGAATAGAGTTAAAGGAAAGGAATTATCGATTATTAGTTAACCGAAGGGAGTTATCGATTATTAGTTAATCGAAGGAGTTATCGATTTTAGTTTAATCGAAAAGAGTTATCGATTTGTTTAAATCGAAGTGAGTTATAGAATATTGGTTATTCGAAGGAGTATCGAATTTAGTTATTCGATGGAGTTAATCGATTAGAGTTAAAGCAAATGAGCTAATCAAATATAGTTTATTCGAATAGAATCAATAGAGTTAATCGATTATAGTTTATTCGAATATAAAGCAATAGAGTTAATCGAATATAGTTTATTCGAATATAAAGCAATAGAGTTAATCGAATATAGTTTATTCGAATATAAAGCAATAGAGTTAATCGAATATAGTTTATTCGAATAGAATCAATAGAGTTAATCAAATATAGTTTATTCGAATATAAAGCAAATGAGTTAATCGAATATTAGTGATTCGAATATAGTAAAAGGATTTATCAAATATAGTTTATTCGAAAGGAGTTAAGTGAAACGAGTAAATCAATAGCGTTAGTCCGAACGAGTAAATCAATAGCGTTAGTCCAATAGAGTTAATCCAATAGCATTAGTCCAATAGAGTAAATTGATAAGGGTTAATCGAATAGATTAAATTGAATAGAGTTATCGAATATACCTTATTCGAAGGAAAGAATTATCGAATAGAGATGATTCGAAAGAGAGTCACGTAAGGAAGTGTTAAAGGGTTAAAAGATGAACTTGCCCTATTTCGAGATTTGAAATGTTGTTCAGTTAAGGTCTGAGAGGTAGTTATACCCCAACCTGATTGACTTCGTTTTAATTTAGAAATGGGTAAGGTTCGAGAGTGAAAGTGGTTAGGTGAATTTAGTAAATAAGTATAGTGGTTCGAGTTGTCGTCGCGATGTTGATTTAAACATCTGTTTAAATCTAAGTAAAGAAGATTTGGAAATGTTTTCCAAATAGAATCAGAAACATAATCAAATATTGAAATAGGAGATATGAATATATATATATAGATATATATATATATGATTGATGATTGGGTGATAGAATTTCCATCTGGAAATAATATCGTTGTTTGCACACTTGTTTTCTTTGATGGTTAAATCACAGACTATCGAAGTTTTGACCATTTTAACGTTGTTAATATGGAGAGACCGGTTGGATTATTATCCAAAGAACCACTCTGTATTGGCATAAGCGTTGCGAATCATATATGCCAAAGGAAATTGAAGACAGAGTTATGCAAGGGCTATCCTGTTTACAGAATAGTGCCTTCGGTTCATCCTGTTCCTGGATGACTTGTATTGACGGATGTCTGACAGAGTATTTCCAGATGATCATGTATATTGATTTCTCCAACCGTACCAAGAGTGGAAGCGGAGAAGGAAACTTCTTTTAGCTAACACATAATGTATGGTTGAGGACGTCAATCGGTGATTTGATGGATTTGACGATGTGGCATTCAAAGTGAATCTGGTGTGATGATAAAGCGTAGCTTCTAGCCTCATCAACCGGCAAATGAAAGAAATCGGGCAGGCAGCATGGCTAAGTCGGTCGCACCTAAGTAGGGTGTATCACCACCTGATCTAGAGTTTCATTTATTTCTAAAAATCTATTGTTGATGCTGTCCCATTCAGGAAACGGTTGCTGATCCCAACTGTTGGTGATATACATTCAATACACTCAAGCGAAATGAGTGGTCGGTCATGTGTGGCCGGGTTGCAAGATGTTATTGTTGAACCCAGTGTATTCCTTTCTAGAGGTACACTAGCGAAAGGTGGTTCCATACCTTGTCATAGTTGGAAATCCATTACCCAGTACGTGCTTGCAGTTTTTGATTGTATACTATATATGTAGAACGTGAGATGAAAGCGTTTCTGCTAGATGATTATTATATTGTGGTTGATATACATTATTATAATATCAAAATGTTTTTGATATAAAGCTAATTTGGATTCTCATAAGGGAAAAACCCGTTACGTTATACGGCATGGTCTTATGAGATATCATTTACTAGTTCGAACTGTTTTAACTGTTTTACTCATACCAGTCCCATGAATGACCCGGAGTTTATTTTGTTAGTTTCCCTAAACTCTTGGGTGCCTAATTTTGTACGGGCAGTCAAGTAGTCGGGATTTACAGATATACTGGAAGAGCTTGGAGCAGGAGGCTTCAGGATTATATAGCTATAGTTATTTCCGCTGTGTTGTAAGTGTTGTACTTTGATAAATGATATGTATATTCAAGTACAGATTTGTATTTCAAAGTTATGTTATGAAATATATTTGTTTGTTCCGCTGTGAGATTCGTGTTACTCTGATATTGTGTTCTTCTTCTTCTTCTATTCTAAGTTTCTATCTTATCTTTCCTCATCCTCTAATTTCTTTCACTAATGACCGGTATTTTTCGACGTTTGGTTAGTCATCATTGAGTTTATGGCGATAACCAAAGTCGTCAAAAACCCGAGTCATTACAATAACAACCAAATATATTTCTATTATAAATGTGTTTGCTACTGTACTGTTTCATATATACATAACAGACGGAAATATAATAATTTATTTCAAACAACTACTTATAACTCCACTATTAAAACACATCACATTTCATATACATTTACAGAATATTGTACTTGTAAATAAACTGAACATAATAGACCAGTTTTTTTTAACACAATAAAATAATATTTTATTTCAATCGAATTTGTTTATTACAAATACCAGTACAATTCTCTCATTATACATACATACACTGCTCCTCACTATAACACTGTCACTCAGTTATACATTTCTATATATACTTTCACATTGACTCATATAGAGACATTCATACATTTCACTGTCTATACTCGTCTTCTATCTTCACAGCATCATTCACTCAGTCCAGTCTTCATACCTGTCATATACATAAACACACACATAGTATCTAGAAGAGAAACAATATTCTAATTTCTAGCAAATATTATTTTATTTTTAAAATTTATTTGCCATAGACTTTTGGTGTGTTTCTCATCATTTTTCATGACTTGATCTGATATGTATATATTTTTAGTACCCAGTGATCAACCTCAACACACTACATCGGTTTGTTGATCATAACCAGTAACTGATTCTGAATAGACTCAACAAAGTATAGCGTTTTGCTGATAAAGTTTCATTCGGATAGTCACATGTATATACACACATGTATACACACACATACGTGGATATATACATATATGCATACATACAGGTTAGCAACATGACAGTGAAATGGAGCAGTGGACACAAAAGCATAGTCGAGTAGCAATGGTAAAGTAAACAACTATGCAAGTGCACGATCACAAGTCAAGTATGTTTAAACATGGACAAGTGGTGCAAGCATGACATGGCAGGATGGTACACGGTGCACAGGATGTACAAGACTGAGCAAAATAAAGAATAAAGTGCACAAATACAAGTTGTGTTGTGCAAGACATGAAGAACCAAGTACAAATACATAAATGTTTCATGTTCAACAAGGTGTGCAAAATCAACAAGGGTCAAGCAAAGATTCAGGCAGTATGCAAAGCTCAAGGCGGATTTACATGCATGGTGGTGCATGGTTCAACATGACAACAAATATGAATGGTACAGCATAGTGAAAGCATGGTCGACCAAAATGTTAAAAGAACACAGCAGTATATAATCATGGTGTGCTACAGCAATGAACCAAGAATAGACTAGTATGCACAACTGTTTACAAAAGCTCAAGCACGAGCATGGTGCAAGCACAGTCAAAAAGAATGACATGCATGAATGAATAAATAGTCGAGACAGATCAACATGAAGCATGAGATGGAGCAAACAACAAGACTCATTGGCCAGTGTACATGAATGTACACTACAACATATAGGATCACATTCATATTTCAGCCAAACATGTAATCAATGCATGGTGCAACACGAAACTGGATACAGGATACAAGTGCATCTAAATCATGGTAGTCAGATCAATGGAGCTGAGTAGTAATGCACAATAACAAGTTCATATCTGCCCATAGCAAGTACAAGTTTATTTCAGGTGCAAACATGGTGGAACATGAATGGACATGTCGAATGCAAATGTGAAACAAGTTTTTAAACTACAGCAAGAGTTCACTCAACAATTCAGATTCGCGCTCAAATGCATCCATGTATAAGTGGTACTACAAACCAGGTGAACTCAAGTTTAAGTGAGCATGAGCACAACAGAAAAAATAGTTAATTGGTTTCCAGAATAGAGTCTACAGTTTTGGCAAGTAAATTACAGTGGCATTTGTTTTTAAGAATTCAATCTACATTTGTGGAAAGGTTTTAATAGAGAACTAATTTATTTGATAAAGCAAAAATCAGCACAGGTGTAAACAATTGCAGAAATCACATTTCCAGTTTTAGCAAAAATTTGAATTCAAGTTTTCCAGAAACGGCCGAGATAAGTGCAAGAAAAATTTCACATAAACATGGAAATGTGTTAATCATCTAATTGAAATGCAATAATCATTAATGTTTTCCAGAAATCAACACTCGACATTCAAGGAATGTTTCACTCAAGGGAAACACATCAAGCAATCACGTAAGGAATTAATTCACAGAAATTAATCAGTGCCAATAAAGAATGAAATACACGCTGAATCATGACTAGGTTCAAGCCGAGGCAATCAAGATCGTTTTTTTATCAAAGCCATCAAAAGAGGAAATCAAGCAATTCGATGAACAATCAGATTGAATCATTTATTTGAAATCAGAGTTGTAGGGTTTTTATTTTACCCTATATAACATGCATATCGTCACAGGAAAACAGGGGGATCAAAACCACAAACAATTCAATCGAAATCAAGCATCACAGATTCAAGAACAAAAGGCGATAGAATACTCACAATTTTCTACAGAGAGTTGCGATCACAAAATTGACGACAAGGAATCAAATCCCAAATCGATCGAGCAAGAAAAAGAAGCCATCAATACATTCGAGCCTCTAGAGAAAATTCCGGAAGCAATTCATCACAGCATCATCGATTTGGGGAGAAAGCTGAAACCCTAGTTTTGGATTCCAGAGCCGCCATATTCTTTCTCCAGGGAACAAAGTGAAAGGGTGGAACCATTTCTAAAGTGACCGGCCATGTTCAAATGAAAAGGGGGATGACCCCTTATCTTTTAACTCCTTTATTTTCTAGGGTTTTAGAGTTTTTTTTATTGTTGTATTTTTATTTTCTTTTGAATCGAACCGAAACAGTTCTAGTGTCTGTAAAATTCTAGGGGATTCAGTTAGGGATTGACTGACAGTTTACTAGTGTCTGTAAAACTAGGGGAAAATCTGGTCTAGTGGATATAGACCAGTCTAGGGTTTTGAGCATAGGGTTAAGACAAGAGCAAGGAGTTTGTGAGTTTGCTGGGTTTGTAAGCGGGATCTGTGTTTAACACCTAGTAGAAACCTTAGGAATGCAGTAGTAGGCAGGATTTTTCCGAAGCTGGGTAAATCTTGTATCATTTACTTTCTTCATTTCTATTTCTGCTATATTCTGTGATTTGTGAATATTTTAATATCTCGCGAAAATCTAATAAACCCTATTCACCCCCTTATAGGGTTAATCTAGATCCGACAAGTGGTATCGGAGCTAGTTATTTTATTAACCCTAGAATACTGGATCCTAGTTGTCAGTCTTCCGAGAATCAGTCCAGTCGTATTCCATCTATTTTCAATGATACAGATTTTTTAAATTGGAAATTAGAAATGGAATTATATTTAAAATATGTTGACATTAAATGTTGGGATACTGTTATTAATGGTTATGATATGTTCAATAGGAACGATATTGGATTCAATTCTCGTACTATTCACACTTTGTATTCTTATATTGATGATGTCCAATATAGCCTTATCTCTCATTGCTTGACTGCACAGGAAATACGGAATACTTTCGATACGAAGTATGGAAAGATTGACAACAGCAGCTCAAAACCCAAAATGGTCAACTCAGATTCAGATCTATGCTCAGGAAAAGAAACAAATGAAAATTCAAGTAGATCAAACGATGCTGACTCAACAGACATTGAGATTACAAGCTTCTCATATGAAGAGTTGGTTTATATGTGTACTGATTTAACAAAAATCATTGTTAAAATCCATCATAAAAACAAATCTTTAAAATCTAAAAATCACAAGTTGAATAGCAAAATTAACTGTTTGGAATCAACATTTACAAATGTCATGAAATTAGAAAATTCTGACTGTGAAAGTTGTTTGAAATTGAAAACTGACCTCATTCATCTCAATAAAAATATTCAAAGGCTTAAAGAGGAAATTCTGATTTTAAAAGATAACAAGATTGAGCTAAAAGATTCAAGCAATTCTTTGCAAAAAGAATTTAATAATTTTAAGGCCATCAAAAATTCCAAACATGAATTTGCTGAAAAAGAAAGCTTTTTGAAAAGTGATTTGATTTTAAATAAGCTTGAAAAAGAGAATGAAAATTTCAAGAAACTTGAATTTGAAAAACAAATTAATTTTGAATCTGAGATTCTAGAATCCAAGACCAAAATCAAGTTGCTTGAAAATGAAAATTCATTTTTGAACCAAAATGATACTGAAAGGAGAAAGATCAGCATTAATCGTTGTTCAAATCTGATAAAAGAAAATTCTGATCTTAAATCCAAAATTTAACGATTGGAATCAACTTTGGATAAATTATCTAATGGGGAAAAATCGTTGAATATGCTGTTACAAAACCAATTTTCAGTTGGACATAAACGAGGTCTTGGTTTTGCAAAAACAAGTGGTTTTGAAAAAGTGAATTCTTGTGATTTTAAAAATTCTTCAAACTACATTGAAAATAATCATTTTGAAAATTTAAACTTTGATAATTTCAAAGGATTTTTAAATCGTAATCGAGATGAGAAGTTTTTTTGTATCAATCCATTTAAACATTCTTGGATCCCAAAAAGAAATAAGACAACTTGGACTAAATTTAAAGAGATTTGGGTTCCTAAGGGCACAAAGGTAGATTCAAATGGATTGTTATACAAACAAGTTTGGGTATCGAAAGATGTTAACAAAACCGTGAGTGGTTTTACTGCTTTTGTTAGACCACTCAATCGTCTTAACAGTTAGTACCAAAGGAGGCTGAGGAACTGCATTGCTAAAGGAAAATTGGATTCAAACAAATACATATCACAGAATCATTCACAGTTCCTTAGCCACATCTGATGTGTCAGAGATTCTAGTTTACACTGATTTCAGGTATGATCTCTAAACTTATCTCTGTATATATTCTCTTTTTTCTTCTTTTTTTCTACCCTTTCTGTCTCTTTCTTCTGTTTAGTCTGATTTAATTTATCACTACCATATTATTTTCTTTTCCTCTTGGGTTTCCTTAACTTCCAGTTGTAGAACTCTTAATTTTCTGTAATTTTGCCTCACTTGAATGAAAATCTGATGTTTTAATCTTCCCAAGATCTTGGATATAATCCTGTAAATCCCTGCAATTGTTTTAAAGTTTGCTTTTTGAATTTTGAATTCTTCACGGTGTTGATATATTCTTGTCATATCTTGAATGCTGTTAATTTGAATTATAAATTTTTGAAGATCTGAAAATTTGATGAAATTTCACACACCTCTGCTATTCTGAGTTTCTTCTAATTCATTTTAGAAAAGCTTGAAATATTATACTCATTATAGCACTGCTATTTATCAGTTGTGATAATTTTATTATTTTTCAGATTGGCTTGGATATTTTGAATTGTATTGAATCAGTGATACGTCTTGAAATTCATCTTTATTCATGATCATTAGTTTTGTTTGAAATCATCTGAAATTCTTGATATTTTGAATATCACACACCACTTAAGTTTGAAATTATCAATCTTGTGTGAATAATTCATTATATCTCAAACTTGACATTGATTCAAGTGATTTCAAATAAATTATTTTTAATTTTCTAGATCATAAATACCTCTCAAACTTGATGTAAATGATCTGAAATTTCTCTTACACTTGTCAGAGATAATTTTGAAAATTCTTTGAAAAAATGGTTTTAAATCTCTTTATTATTTCATGGTTATTTGATATAAATATTTGTTTGTTTAAAATCATTTGAAATTATTGGTTTACTGAATTTCACACATATCTTGAATCTGAAATTAATAACCTGGTGTGATTGATTCATTGAATCTTGAGAGTCCATATTCCTCAAATGATTTCAAATAAACGGTATTTTTAATCATTGTATCATGAATCATCTCATGTGATCGTCATCTTGATAAGTCTGATTTGAACTGATATCTTGTGCTGCTCTGATATTGTTTTGAAAATATGTTGGAAATTGCTTGATTCTGATCTGTTTGCTGCTCTGATACTATTCTTCAAATAACTGCTTGTTCTTGTTTGCAGTTTTGATAAATGTGCCAATTTTTTTAATTTTGTCTGGTTAGGCTTTGTGATTAAAATTTGTTAATAAGAACACCAATTGGAATCAGATGTGTTGAATCTGTTTTGTATATATTTTGTCTGGTATACATCTCTCTAAATTCCTCTTGTAATTGATTTTCAATTTTAAAGTTATTTATTGATTATTCATTTAGAAATTGAAATCTATATCCAAATTGAACTGTACTTATAATTCATCAAAATTATTATCAGATTTTGAAATTGTGATGAATTGTGACTACAATATATTTCACAACAAGAGGAGATTTTATTTAGATTTTCTTGATGGTTGAATAATTATTATAATATCTTTGAATTGGGGATTATTTCACGACCATCTTCTTTATCTACCATTATTCTGTCATCCGTCATGTTTTTTTTATATTAATGTGGAGAGTTTGGTTTTTTTTTAATTTTGAATAAACAGTGGAAATATTTGTGATACAAATTGGACTATATTATTATTCAGAATTAGTGATAATTGAAAATTTTCAATAATCCTGGTACAGTCAAGCATATTTTATAATATAATTAATTTAGAAATTTATTTCATGGTACATTTCTGTACCTACCATATTTCTATCATCCACATTGGTTTTATATACTGAGGAGTTTTTTCCTTTAGAGCTGAAATGATCAATATATAATTAATATATAAGTGTGTCTCTAACCTCATTTAAAAATCCAAGCTCTGGTCATGCATGGTTATGAGACAACTTATAATTTAAGCTGCGACTGACCTCGTTTAAAAATCCAAGCTTTGGTTATGTGTGGTCAGTGTGCTCTTAAATAAAATAAGAAGAAAAAGAAAAATGTGCTATAAATAGAAATTAATTTGAAATTCTCCTTGGTATATGAAAACCAGCCTATCAATCCATCTTCTAATCTGTGAAATGTGTTAATATTTTATGATGTATTATTATTTGCTGGGATTTGAGATTATTTGACTTTGTCACTTAAATTGAATTATTAACTATAGTCCAAATCCATCACTGTTTCTAAGCTCATTTTTATTAGATTCTTTTGAAAATAATTGAAATCATGCTTTTGAAACTCTCTCCATTTTTATAAATTCATCGTAATTCCGTCATTCTCTACAAAGTGAAATATGCCACATGTTCTCAGAATATTATGATTTTTGTTTGATTGAGATTTATTGTAACACCCCGTAATTTTCAAATATTAATGATCACGAATTAGAGAATAACTAATCTCAGATGTGAGAATTAAGGGAAATGGGTTGCGCGATTGTGTTCGTCTTGGAATTCTGGCTGAGATAGAGTCCGAGTTTGCGTGAATTGGACTTCGTATG
Source organism: Allium sativum (assembly GCA_030737875.1). Lineage (NCBI taxonomy): Eukaryota > Viridiplantae > Streptophyta > Magnoliopsida > Asparagales > Amaryllidaceae > Allium > Allium sativum. The sequence goes on from CM060915.1 coordinate 373,654,501, forward strand.
AAGAAGTTATGGCCATCAGAAGTTTCAGAAAATTCAAAACAGATTTCAGAAAATTCAAATTTCAGAGTCAAACAGGCTAGGCGGGAAAATTCCTGCCAGGGCCAGGTCGACCTAGGGGACAACCTACCCAGACCAGGTCGACCTGCCCCCCCCCCCCCCCCCCCGGGTAGAATTAATTAATGACTTGTTTGTGACTAGATGCTGACTCATTAGGGTTTCTGATCTGCTCTGATTGGCTGGGATTAATTCTGGGTTGATCGGACGGCCTAAACTAATCCTAAACTCTATAAAAACACCTATAGACTCAAACCCTAAAATAAAATTAAAATTAGAGTCATGGCCTCCATGCCATCACCTTGCAACTCAGAATAGCCGCCACCAATTAGAGAGGAAGAAAGCTAATCTAATTCAATCCTTTTCAACTTTAACAACGAATCTTCTTCAAAGGAAAGCTAATACAACTTCAAAACTCAAAATTCAGAACTCAAGACCTTCTTTGAGTTGTGAGTTCGATTTCTTTAATAAAATAATTAGCGATTTAATTGGATTGAGTTATGATGTGGATTATATGGATATGATGTGAATTATTGACCGCATGTTAAAATTATGTTGTAAAATTGTGATGTAATCATACATGTTGTAAATACTATGATGTTATGTTGTGATGTTATCATCTAAGTTGTAAAGTTATGATGCTATCATCTATGTTGTAATTCTATGATTGGCTTATGTATAATCAAATCATCATGTTGTTCATATGCTAGTTTGGTTATGTTGATTCATATGATAAATCATATGTATGTATGCAAGTTTAGGTGTTGATTTAGATGTGGATCATATGCAAGTTAGTAAAGATTATGTATAACCTTACATGTTTCATGACATCTATTTTAGATCTAAAGTCAGGCTATGACATGTGTGAGTTATATGCTAAATTCTACATGATAGCTTACATGTTAGATGTAAGTTTACACCATCGTTATGTTGCATAAATCACATATTCAAGTTTATATAAACATATGCGTTTGGAGTATGAATCATGTTATGTAAGTTTGTGGTTATTGCCTATGCAAGTTTACACCTTTAGACGTAGATCTATGACATACATAATTTATGCAAGTTGTGACTATTACCTAAACAAGTTTACGCCTTTAGATTTGGATCTATGACATATGTAGTTTTATGCAAGTTGTAACTTTGGCCTATGCAAGTTTTTTATGTAGAACATCATTCACACGTGCAAGTTCACCCCTTATGTTTAGATCTAGTTTTAATTATATGTATGTTGTGATGTTTTCTCTTTATTCCATGAGTTAGACTACTCGAGTCTAACGTATATTTTACGTTAAACGAACGAACGTACAACGTGGTGTAATGGGATAATATTAAAAGATTTAATATTGAGAATTGGCATAAATGCCTTGTAAAATAAATTTGTGATGAAATTGGTATGATTTTACATACCATAAATAGATGGACATAATTGAGTCAATTATGGCCATAGTTAAATTTGGATTTGATTGATAATTTGAATAGGGAAATTAATTCAAATTGGGGAATGATTAATTAGGTGTAATTAATCGTCTAAGACACGAGGTTAGGCTCTTTTGTGGTGTAAGACTGCCCGGACCCGCGCGACAAATCCAGCTGCCACAAATGCCAGTCTAATGTGAGAGATCTTAGGCATAAATTAAATGCATAACAGTTGTAAAGACACGAGGTTAGGCTCTTTTTTGGTGTAAGACTGCCCGGACCCGCCCAGCAAATCCAGCTGCCACAAATGCCAGTCTAATGTGAGAGGTCTTTATAAGGTTACGGTCTTAATGAATTAAGAAACACTTAACCAGATAAACATGTAGTGGAACATGAGGTGGTTAAGTGGATGCCTTGGGTGGCATGTGGAATCTAGTGGGTGCCTTGGGTGGCATTTGAAATACGGTTAGAAACACTTAACCAAAATTGAAACATGTAAGTGCACATGAATAAGAAGAGGGTTAAGTGGGATGTACTAGAGGGGACCAAGCTTAGGTGGATAGCTTGTGTCAAGTAATGGGGGGCCTGTTTCAACCAGTAACCCATACATATCTTTGTGGGCTCGACCCAAGTCGAGGACGGGACACGCATACTGGGCTTGATTGTAAGAGGCCAAACCGGGTTAGCAGTGGCAACGCAAGTCCAACGGGTTCATATGCGTGTGTGGACCCGGGCTGGTAGGTAAGACGTTGTTGCATCGTGTAGGTATACGCCGTGCATTATTGGTGGTATCGGGTTTCCACTTTGGGAAGTGATACACCCCACTGTGGGGCCAGCACGGGTATCTACGAGTTAGGGAGCCGATCGCATGGGGGTAGTGGGTACACCTAATGGAGATAGGGGTAGGCGGCACCTATGAAGGCAGCCAGGGGCGCACGAAACTACCATTATCATTATTAACTTCTGTAGGCCGGATCAACCTTAGGGTGATTAGTGGTGGTGTAGTATGGTAATTATCTTATAGTGTTTTTGGGTGCGCTTTAACGTTATCTTTGTTCACCTTATTTCCATGTTTACTCTTTCATACCCAATTGTTCGCAGTCATTTCCTTATTTTCCAACTTATGCCTTAGCCTGGTTATTTTGGTAATTACATTGTTAAAGTTATCGCACTCGCCAGACTTTATGTCTGACCCCCTTTGTTTCCACCTCTTTTCTTCCTCCCCCCCCCCCCCCCCCCCGGTGCTCAGGCTGTAACTAGCACCAATGGAGCTTGATTTTGGACAGCTGTATCTCTTGCTTTTAGAAGTTGCTTGGATCGCTGAAGTAAAGTTCAACCTCTCTTATTTATGGCTATTTTGTACTGGGGTTATGTCTTTCAATTTATGTACTTTGATTTAGTCAAGATGGATATTATGTACTTTGACTCCGGTTTCTGATAATGTAATCAAACCTATGTGTTTATCCGCTGCAATGAATAAAGTTTTAAAGTTTTAGTACTGTTTATATCTGTCTTGTTGTTAAGTTTCTGCTCTATACTCACTTAAAACGCTCCATAGAAGTCAATGCATTCCCTTTGTGAGTGACATTAATGGACGTGGGGTGTTACACGTGGTATCAGAGCTGAAGGTTACCAGAACAGATATGAATTTTTAAAAGTGTTTTTGAAAAACAATTTTTATAAAGAAGTACCTTCAAAAGTATGATTTAAGGAAAGTATTTTCAGAGAAAAGCTTATTTTAGAAAGCATAACCCCAAGAGCCATATATCTTTCCTTCGGTTCTTTTGTATTGAATTTTTCCTTTTTCGTTTCAGTATGTCCGAAATTCCCGAGATACCCGAGGGAATAACGATACCAGGATGGTTTAGGAGGTATTTGGAGACTATGGCCACCACTGCAGGTCCAGCAAATGCTCCTCCTCCTCCTCCTCCTCGTGTCGATACTTTCGTGAAGATATGTATGGACTTTCGGGGAATGGGTGGAAAACCTTTTCATAGGACGGAGGCATTTGTTGAAGCTCGTAATTGGCTAAATGAGGTGGAAGAATTGTTTGGAATCTTTGAAGTGGATAATGGAAGAAAGGTCCAGTAAGCTGCCTGGCTAATGAAGGATGAGGCCTCGTTTTGGTGGGAGGTCACTAATGGGGAACGTCCAGTTGATACTTGGCCAGATTTTAGGCGGAGGTTTGAGGCGAAATTTCTCTCACGGGCTGAAGAGAATCTATACATGGAAAGGTTTCTAGCATTGAAGCAAGGGAATCTATCGGTGAAAGAATACGTCAACAAATTCAATCAGTTGGCGAGATTTGGCTTGGACTTGGTGAATACACTAGAAAAGAAGGCCCTGAGATTTGTTAAGGGTTTGAACGAGCCGCTTCATGGGTTAGCTATGACCACATCCCCATGGGGGCTACCTTTGAGAGACTAGTTGACATGGCGCTTATGCATGAAGAGGAGAAGGGCGCCAATGCTAATAAGGCAACCGAGAAGAAAGGGGATCAAAAGAAGCCGCAACAGCAACAACAGAACAAGAAAGGTGGCAAAGGCAACAATGCTAAGGGAAAAAAAGATGCTTTAACTGTGGGACACCAGGCCATCTAAGAAAAGATTGTAGGAAGAAAAAGAAGATTGGCTGTTTCCACTGTGGCGAAGTGGGACATCTTATTAAGGACTGCCCAAAGAAAGGGCAGAGGGCAGGGTCTACCTCGGGAGGACAGGTGCAGGCTCTTATGGCACCAGGCCAGGCAAGGGGGCAAGTTTAGGCTCTCGTGGTCCCACCGCTGCATGAACGAGGTAGAACAATTTTCGTTGAAAGTTTAGTTTTCTGTTTGATCATCCTGTCCGTACTTTATTCGATTCTGGCGCATCACATTCGTTTATTTCTACATCATTAGTTGGAACACTGCACCTAGATACTAGTCTAGTTACAGATCCCTTAGTAGTCTCAAATCCTATTAGTGGTTCGGCTCATTTTTCTATGATCTGTGGGATTTGAGAGTGTTTATCTTGGGCGTTGAGTTTGAATGCAACAACTTTGTTCTTGGCTTCATGGGCTATAGCTTGATTCTAGGTATGGATTGGCTAAGTAGATATGAGGCCATCCTAGATTGTGAAAGAAGGGTAGTTAGATCGTTGACTCGTTGTGGGAAGACCCTTGATATTTCTTGTGACCCTAGAGGTCCAATAATGCTTAGCTACCTAGAATCCCTTGATGCATCCGGTGATGATTTACATTATGTTCGTATAGTCCGTGAATATGTTGATGTCTTCGATGAGGTGAAGGGTTTACCCCCAAAACGTGAGATAAACTTTCGAATATATCTAGTAGATAATGCAAAGCCAGTTGCATTGCCAGTGCGACACATCTCTCCAAGAGAGAGAAGAGAACTCAGTAAGCAAGTGAAGGAATTACTTGAGAAGGGGTTCATCAGATGTAGTATATCGGAGTGGGGTGCTCCAGTAGTATTTGCCACGAAAGCAGATGGGTCCCTTAGACTTTGTGTGGACTATAGAGAACTCAATAAGCTTACTAAGAAGAATAGGCACCCACTGCCGAGGACTGACGATCTCTTCGATCAGTTAGTTGGCGCCTCAGTGTTTTCACAGTTGGACTTAGCCACATGTTTCCATCAGTTGAGAGTGGCTGAGGATAGCATAGACAAGATTGCCTTTAGGACTCCAGACGGCTTCTTCGAGTGGCTTATGATGCCCTTCGGTTTGACAAACTCCCCCGTATACTTTGTTGATTTGATGAGTAGGGTGTTTAGGGAGTACCTTAATAAATTCGTGGTAGTCTTCGTGGACGACATCTTGATTTTTCTAAGAGCGAGGAAGAGCATTCCCTACATCTTAGGGAAGTGTTGGAGACTCTTCGAGTGCATAGCCTTAAAGCTAAATTTTCTAAATTTCACTTTTGGAGGAAGGAAGTGCGAATCTTAGGGCACGTGGTTTCCAAAGAAGGGATAGCTGTGGATCCCACGAAGGTAGTGGCCATCCAAGATTGGAAGGTTCCTAAAAATGCTACCGAGGTAAGGAGTTTCTTAGGGTTGGCTGGCTACTATAGGAAGTTTATCAAAGACTTCGCAAAAATATCAGCCCCATTAACACGCTTGACGAAGAAGAACCTAGTTTTCACGTGGGACGTAGATTGTGATGATTCGTTCCAACGTTTAAAGAGAGCTTTGACCACAGCCCCAGTCTTAGTGTTGCCAGATGGGAGTAAGCCATTTACCGTTTATACCGATGCTTATGGGACAAGACTTGGCGCAGTCTTAATGCAAGAGGGAAGGGTAATAGCCTATGGTGGAAGGCAGTTGAGAGTGCATGAGAGAAATTACCCTACACATGACCTAGAGTTGGTCGCTATTGTCTTCGCGCTTAAGTCTTCGCGTCATTATCTTCTTGGCGAGAAATTCGAATTGTTCACTGACCACAAGTCGCTAAAATACTTGTTCTCTCAAAAGTACTTGAACTTAAGGTAGCAAAGGTGGATGGAATTCTTAGCGTCCTACGACTTCGAGATAGCATATACCCCTGGCAAGGGTAACGTGGTGGCAGACGCCTTAAGTAGGAAAAGGTTGTCCTTGAGTCCGTTGTTTGTTGAGCGGCGAAGCTTGGAGTTCATCTCTACATTTGACTTTAAACCTTCCATTGACTTCGTACCCGGTTTGCTAGCATCCTTAGAGGCTAGACCTACGCTTTTGGGACGGATAGGTGAGGCACAGCGAGATGACCCACAGTTGGTTGAGTTAGTAGAGAAGCTCAAAAGAGGGGAGTCATCGAGCCATCTCTGTAGGTATACCCTAGATGATAAGGGTTAGTTACGTAGGGACGGTAGACTTTGTGTACCACGGGATGAGAATTTGAGGAAGACCATTCTTGATGATGCACATCGTTCGAAGATGACCATCCATCCCGGCGGGGACAAGATGTACATGGACATGAGACGAGTTTACTTTTGGGCCGGTATGAAGAGGGATGCGGCCGAGTTTGTCGCTAGATGCTTGGTGTGCCAACAAGTAAAAGCAGAGCAAAAGAAGCCCGGTGGATTGCTTCACCCATTGGAGGTCCCACAATGGAAATGGGAAAGTGTCTCGATGGAATTTGTTGATGGGTTAACAAGATCGAGGAAGGGTAATACGGGGATTTGGGTCATGGTAGACAGACTTACTATGAGCGCCCATTTCATTCACGTGAAGAGTAAGAGGATCACTCCATGGTTGGCCTCCGTATACATTCGAGAGATAGTTCGTTTGCACGGTGTTCCTTCTAGCATAGTGAGAGACCGCGATCCTATCTTCACTAGCGAGTTTTGGAAGAGCTTGCAAGAGGCGATAGGGACTCAGTTATGTTTGAGCATCGCATATCATCCTCAGACGGACGGCCAGACCGAGAGGGTGAATCGTATTCTAGAGGACCTATTGAGGTTGTGTGTCTTAGACTTCGGTGGTACATGGGAGGAACATCTTCCGTTGGTGGAGTTCGCATATAATAACAGCTTTCAGTCTAGCATTGGCATGGCACCGTTCGAGGCTCTTTATGGACGGCCGTGTCGTTCGCCTACATGTTGGTGGGAGTCTACAGATAAGATCTTGCTTGGGCCCGATATGATTAGAGAGACTTCAGAAAAGATCGATTTGATTCGAAGGAGGATGATGACGGCGCAAGATTGGCAGAAATCTTATGCGGACAAGAGGAGGTCAGATCTTGAGTTTGATATTGTGGACATGGTTTTTGTCAAGGTGTCTCCATTACGGAACGCCATTCGCTTTTGGTCCGTTGGGAAGTTAGCACCAAGGTTCATAGGGTCGTTTCCTATTAAGGAGAGGATTGGGCAGATGGCATACAGAGTGGAGTTGCCCGAGAGACTTAGTGGTGTACACGATGTATTCCATGTATCACATTTGAGGAAGTGCTTGCACGAGACCGCGAAAGTGGTAGAGCCGAGCTTCCTTAGAGAGGTGGAGATAGAGCGTGATGCGACGATTCGACAAGCTCCTACGTGCATTCTCGGGTCGGAGATTAAGAAGTTGAGGAATCGAGAGGTCAGGCTAGTCAAAGTGCAATGGAGAGATGATGAGAGCAACGCTACTTGGGAGACGGAAGAGAAGATGCGTTCATTGTACCCTTTTCTTTTCGAGGGTATGTCTTTTAATTTCTCCTTTATCGCTTAGCTTGTACTTGTCTTATCTTTAGTATGTCCTCTCGTTAGTATCTTTGACCTTTAGATAGGATAGTCCTATGGTTGAAACATGTGTTTGAGACATGTTATGTATAATGGATGCATGTGGATGCAAGTGTTTGCTAGTGGTTGCTCGTGGATGCATATACACACATTTTAGGCACTAGATCAGCTCAGTCACTTCATATTGCATATTGCATATAAATGTGTGTGCATATTTAAGTTAATGGATGTATAATGGTTGTGCCATCATATGGATGCTGCATTTTGGTGAATGTGTAACAACCCGTATTTTCAATGACCTATTATAACATAAATCGAGGCAGAATTTAATTTATAAATCTGAATCAAGGGAAACGGGCTATGCCATTGCGTTCGTCTCGGAAAATTACGCGAAATAGAGTCCAAGTTTTCGAAAATCGGAGTCCGTATGAAGAAGATATGGACGAACGAAGTTAGGCAGAAAAACCGAAAACAAGCCAGAATGCACTAGCGCACTTGTGAAGTGCGCCAGCACAAAAATACACTGGCGCACTTGGGAAGTGCGCCCGTGTCGAGCCAGAAACCTGCACAGCTTTCTGGCTTGACCCTGGCTGGCTTGGTGCACCTGTTTTGGTTCTCTGGTCTGCTCTGTTGGCCTATGACGATTTTTGATGGTTTAGATCTAAACTAGGGTTAATCCTATGGCCTAAACTAACCTAAACTTCTATAAAAGGACCCCTAAACCTAGCCTAAATCATCATTATTCAACCCTACAACTAAACTATGGCAAAATCATTCCTCTCATGGCCTCCACTCTCTTCATAAAATTCTAAGTTATTTCTATGAGAGATTTTCCATGCATACAAGTGTTTTCAAGCTTGTATGAGTGTCATTAGCTTGCATTCAAGTCAAGTTTCCATGTTTACATCATAAAGCAAGAGTTTTGATCATTTTTGCTCAAGGGTTTTTCTATTAGAGCTTGCATTTTGGGTCTATTTGATTGCATAAGGGCTTTGTCATATTTTTGTGTCTTCCTAAGCATTGTAAGCCCTATTCTACTTTCATACTTAAACTCTAAAGTTAAATGTATGATATGCAAGTTTGCCATGATATGCAAGTTTACTATGTTATGTTATGCAAGTTTGATATGTTATGATATGCAAGTTTATCATGTTATGTTATGCAAGTATGCCATGTTATGATAGGCAAGTTTACCATGTTATGCTATGCAAGTTTGCCATGTTATGATATGCAAGTTAACCATGTTATGTTATGCAAGTTTGCTATGTTATGATATGCAAGTTTGCCATGTTATGTTATGCAAGCTTATCTTGAGCATATGAACATAAAGCTTCAAGCTTTATGCTAAAGGTTGCATTTTGGCAACATGTAAATTATCATATCTCTTATGATAACTTGCATGTGAGGCTAAATGCGAACCTATGGCCATTTCTACATGTCATTTATCACCATGTATCACCAATATGCTAAGTTTGGTTTTATGCATGCTTTTGAGGACTAAAAATGTAATATGCAAGTATATGAACATATGTACATTTCATATGCCACCATGTTAAACTTGTGGCTTCAACACCTTTATGTCATGATTATGCCAAGTTCCCTCTTTCTATCCTTTATGCGCTATTGCGATATGTAAGCGATGGGATTGCGTTTGGGTTTGGGTAAACTTAAAAGACATAAAAACATAAGATTGGGAATTTACCTATTAAGTTAGGTCTACCCATTGGGAATTTACCTATTAAGTTAGGTCTACCCAATTGCTTGAAAACTTGTAATATGTTTTGGAAACATAATGGACATGACACTTAGAAAAGATAAGTGTGACCAACTCGAGGTTGGGTTGAGTTTGTAGCGTAAACCTACCCGGAACCGACCGGCCTAACTAGTTGCTACAAACAATAGGACCCAATGTGAGAAGTTGGTCATGTTGTACCTTGAACCCGAGGTTAGACCAAGTTGTGGTGTAAAGCTACCCGGACCCGCCCGGCTTAACTAGTAACCACAACAAGGTCTAACGTGAGAGGTTAAGGCGCATTAAATTAATTAATGCCTCGTGATTAGGGTTAAGTCATGGTCCACTTAATACTTAACCAATTTGGGCTTGGTAGATTAATCAGGGTTAAGTCGTGAACTCATCGTTACACTTAACCAAGTTAATCCATGATTAGCAAGAGGGTTAAACCGTACTTAACCCACTAGAAAAATCCTAGCAATGGGGGTCCACTCCAGCAGTAATCCCAAGTTTGTATCATTAAGACCCTAGGGTCTAGGCTAGGGAGGGAGCACGATTACTGGACTTGAGGTAAGTGACCAAAAGCGACGGCAGAAGGGTACGCCGGTGTAGTTCCGGGCGGACTATGGTCGTGCACACAGTCCGAAGCCGGGGAAAACATGCACGGGTACCAGTAGATCGAGACTGTGCACGCATGTTTATGGTGTCCAGGGGTTGACACCCTAGGGCTTGATACACCCGACGGGAGACCCTGCACAGTCTGACTACAAATATATGTGGGCCGTATGGACACCAACACGTGACGAGTTAGGCTTATAGGGAGCCGATCGACTAGACCGTTTGGTTGGACCGCGTATTAGGGTCATTTCATGTTATTGGGCCAAAGCTTGGGCCAAGGGATCAATACTTGTATATTCAAGTCATGTTAGTTTGCTAGTACACCTGTGGTGCAAAACCTTAAACCTGATTATGCGATGACACCTTTATCTACCTTGTTAGTTAATCGTCATGCTAGTATGTTGTTATCCTTATGTTCATCCCTGCTTCTCATGCCAGTTAACTTTACCAGTTTACATTGATTGTAGTAGGGCTTACTTAGTCTTTTTGACTGACCTGTTTTCTTTCGCCTCTTTTCTTCCGTTCCCCCCCCCAGGTTCTCAGGGAGGGAATATTGGAGCTTAGCTTGGATTTCTGATCGCTTGCTTGTGGGATTTTAGCTCATGTACGGTCTTGACATGAAGCTAGCTATGGTTATCACTTATTTTGGGGATAGTACTTATGTATTTTCAGTTTTTCAGTGATGTTGTTTTTATCTAGACTTGTGTATTTCGAAAGTTGACATTATGTTGTACCAAACTTGTTTTGAAATAGTTTGAAATCTTCCGTTGTTTTACTTATCTTATTTACTTTGTTTACATATATACATATGTTCTTGTTCTGCCTTGATATATCATTATGCATGTTTACCTGATTTAAACGCCTCTCCAAAGTCAGAGTGCTTGCAAGAGTCACCCTGGCGGAGGTGGGGTGTTACAGAATGGTTGTGCACACATGTAGAAATAATATGTATCGATAGGATTCTTTCGCATACATAATGGACGCATGGCACTATCATAGTTTGCATTAAGGAGGTCAACTGAATCAGTAGACCGCCTGATTTTGCATTAGATAAGAAACATATACACACACTTCTTGCATATGTTCATACAGCATTAGGAATTTATAAGGACAATGGATGCCTGTGTTTGATGGTTGAGTAGATGGTTGTTTGAATGTTAGGATATGCATTCTCCTTAACTTGAAGATTTCGGGGGCGAAATCCTTTAAGAAGCGGAGAATGTAACACCCCATAATTTTCAAATATTAATGATCAAAAATTAAAGAATAACTAATCTCAAATGTGAGAATTAAGGGAAATGTGTTGCGCCATTGTGTTCGTCTCGAAATTCTGGTTGAGATAGAGTCTGAGTTTGCGTGAATTGGACTTCGTATGAAGAAGTTATGGCCATCGGAAGTTTCAGAAAAATCAAAACAGATTTCAGAAAATTCAAATTTCAGAGTCAAACAGGCTAGGCGTGAAAATTCCCGCCAGGGTCAGGTCGACCTGGGGGTCGACCTACCCTAACCAGGTCGACCATAGGGTCGACCTGCCCCCCCTCCCGGGTAGAATTAATTGATGACTTGTTTGTTGCTAGATGCTGACTCATTAGGGTTTCTGATCTGCTCTGATTGGCTGGGATTAATTATGGGTTGATCGGACGGCCTAAACTAATCCTAAACTCTATAAGAACACCTATATACTCAAACCCTAAAATCAAATTAAAATTAGAGTCATGGCCTCCATGCCGTCACCTTGCAAATCAGAATAGCCGCCACCAATTAGAGAGGAAGAAAGCTAATCTAATTCAATCCTTTTCAACTTTAACAACGAATCTTCTTCAAAGGAAAGCTAATACAACTTCAGAACTCAGAATTCATATCTCAAGACCTTCTTTGAATTGTGAGTTTGATTTCTTTAATAAAATAATTAGCAATTTAATTTGATTGAGTTATGATGTGGATTATATGGATATGATGTGAATTATTGACCGCATGTTATAATTATGTTGTAAAATTGTGATGTTATCATATATATTGTAAATTCTATGATGTTATGTTGTGATGTTATCATCTATGTTGTAAAGTTATGATGCTATCATCTATGTTGTAATTCTATGATTGGCTTATGTATAATCAAATCATCATGTTGTTCATAAGCTAGTTTGGTTACGTTAATTCATATGATAAATCATATGTATGTATGCAAGTTTAGGTGTTGATTTAGATGTGGACCATATGCAAGTTAGTAAAGATTATGTATAACCTTACATGTTTCATGACATCTATTTTAGATCTAAAGTTAGGCTATGACATGTGTGAGTTATATGCTAAATTCTACATGATAGTTTACATGTTAGATGTAAGTTTACACCATTGTTATGTTGCATAAATCACATATTCAAGTTTATATAAACATATGTGTTTGGAGTATGAATCATGTTATGTAAGTTTGTAGTTATTGCCAATGCAAGTTTACACCTTTAGATGTAGATCTATGACGTACATGATTTATGCAAGTTGTGACTATTACCTAAACAAGTTTACACCTTTAGATTTGGATCTATGACATATGTAGTTTTATGCAAGTTGTAACTTTGGCCTATGCAAGTTTTAGATGTAGAACATCATTCACACATGCAAGTTCACCCCTTATGTTTAGATCTAGTTTTAATTATATGTATGTTGTGATGTTTTCTCTTTATTCCATGAGTTAGACTGTTCGAATCTAATGTATATTTTACGTTAAACGAACGAAGTACAACGTGGGGTAATGGGATAATATTAAAAGATTTAATATTGAGAATTGGCATAAATGCCTTAAATGGCATAAAATAAATTTGTGATAAAATTGGTATGATTTTACATACCGTAAATAGATGGACATAATTGAGTCAATTATGGCCATAGTTAAATTTGGAATTGATTGATAATTTGAATAGGGAAATTAATTCAAATTGGGGAATGATTAATTAGGTGTAATTAATCGTCTAAGACACGAGGTTAGGCTCTTTTGTGGTGTAAGACTGCCCGGACCCGCCCGGCAAATCCAGCTGCCACAAATGCCAGTCTAATGTGAGAGGTCTTAGGCATAAATTAAATGCGTAACAGTTGTAAAGACACGAGGTTAGGCTCTTTTGTGGTGTAAGACTGCCCGGACCCGCCCGGCAAATCCAGCTGCCACAAATGCCAGTCTAATGTGAGAGGTCTTTATAAGGTTACGGTCTTAATGAATTAAGAAACACTTAACTAGATAAACATGTAGTGGGACATGAGAGGGTTAAGTGGGTGCCTTGGGTGGCTTGTGGAATCTAGTGGGTGCCTTGGGTGGCATTTGAAATACGATTAGAAACACTTAACCAAAATTGAAACATGTAAGTGAACATGAATAAGAAGAGGGTTAAGTGGGATGTACTAGAGGGGACCAAGCTTAGGTGGATAGCTTGTGTCGAGTAATGGGGGGCCCGTTTCAACCAGTAACCCATACATATCTTTGTGGGCTCGACCCAAGTCGAGGACGAGACACGCATACTGGGCTTGACTGTAAGAGGCCAAACCGGGTTAGCGGTGGCAACGCAAGTCCAACGGGTTCATATGCGTGTGTGGACCCGGGCTGGTAGGTAAGACGTTGTTGCATCATGTAGGTATAAGCCGTGCATTATTGGTGGTATCGGGTTGCCACTTTGGGGAGTGATACACCCCACTGTGGGGCCAGCACGAGTATCTACGAGTTAGGGAGACGATCGCATGGGGGTAGTGGGTACACCTAGTGGAGATAGGGGCAGGCGGCACCTATGAAGGCAGCTAGGGGTGCACGAAACTACATTATCATTACTAAGTTCTTTAGGCGGGATCAACCTTAGGGTGACTAGTGGTGGTGCAGTATAGTAATTATCATATAGTGGTTTAGGGTGCGCTTTAACGTTATCTTTGTTCACCTTATTTCCATGTTTACTCTTTCATACCCAATTGTTCACAGTCATTTCCTTATTTTCCAACTTATGCCTTAGCCTGGTTATTTTGGTAATTATATTGTTAAAGTTATCGCACTCGCCAGACTTTATGTCTAACCCCCTTTGTTTCCGCCTCTTTTCTTCCTCCCCCCCCCCCCCGGTGCTCTGGTTGGAACTAGCACCAGTGGAGCTTGATTTAGGACAGCTGTATCTCTTGCTTTTAGAAGTTGCTTGGATCGCTGAAGTAAAGTTCAGCCTCTCTTATTTATGGCTATTTTGTACTGGGGTTATGTCTTTCAATTTATGTACTTTGATTTAGTCAAGATGGATATTATGTACTTTGACTCCGGTTTTTAATGATGTAATCAAACCTATGTGTTTATCCGCTGCAATGAATAAAGTTTTAAAGTTTTAGTACTGTTTATATCTGTCTTGTTGTTAAGTTTCTGTTCTATACTCACTTAAAACGCTCCATAGAAGTTAATGCATTCCATTTGTGAGTGACACTAATGGACGTGGGGTGTTACATTTATGATGACCGTTCTTCCTCTTAAGCTGATATTGTATTTGTTAGTCATTTATCATCTATATTTTAAATTCTATATCCTTTTGATGATAACAAAAGAGGGAGAATGGATTGAGATTTTGATTTATGAGTGAATATTTTATAAATATTTTTAATTTTGAAAATTAGTTATTATCCAATTTATTTCACTCATGCACAGTTATAGGGGGAGTTTTCTGTTTTAGGGTGAGCTAATAAATAGGGGGAGTTCAAAATTTCATTGTCAAACACATTTACTGTATTCAAAATCTTAATATTTGTTTGTCATCATCAAAAGGGGGAGATTGTTGTATACAACGGTGTTGTATACATAATTATATGATTTTTGTTTGATGGTAACAACCAAATATATTTCTATTATAAATGTGTTTGCTACTGTACTATTTCATATATACATCACAGACGGAAATGTAATATTTTATTTCAAACAACTATTTATAACTCCACTATTTGAACACATCACATTTCATATACATTCACAAAATATTATACTTGTAAATAAACTAAATATAATAGACAAGTTTGTTTGAACACAATAAAATAATATTTTATTTCAATCGAATTGGTTTATTACAAATACCTGTACAATTCTCTCATTATACACTCATACACTGCTCCTCACTATAACACCATCACACAGTTATACATTTCTATATATACATTCACATTGACTCATATACAGACACTCATACATTTCACTATCTATACTCGTCTTCTGTCTTCAGTGCATCATTCAGTCAGTCCAGTCTTCATACCTGTCATATACAGAAACACACACAGTATCTAGAACAGAAATAATATTCTAATTTCTAGCAAATATTATTTTATTTTTAAAATTTATTTGCCGTAGAATTTTGGTTTGTTTCTCATCATTTTTCATGACTTGATCTGATATGTATATATTTTTAGTACCCACTGATCAGCCTCAACACACTATCCCGGTTTGCTGATCAGAACCAGTAACTGATTCTGAACAGCCTCAACACAGTGTAGCGGTTTGCTGATAAAGTTTCATTCGGACAGTCACATGTATATACACACATGTATACACACACATACGTGCATATATACATATATGTATACATACAGGTCAGCAACATGACAGTGAAATGGAGCAGTGGACACAAAAGCATAGTCGAGTAGCAATGGTAAGGTAAACAACTATTCAAGTGTACGAGCACAAGTCAAATTTGTTTAAACATGGACAAGTGGTGCAAGCGTGACATGGCAGGATGGTACACAGTGCACATGATGTACAAGATTGAGCAAAATAAAGTGCACAAATAAAAGTTGTGTTGTGCAAGGCATGAAGTCACACACATGGAACCAAGTACAAATGCATAAATGTTTCATGTTCAATAAGGTATGCAAAATCAACAAGGGTCAAGCAAAGATTCAGGTAGTATGAAAAGCTCCAGGCAGATTTACAAGCATGGTGGTGCACGGTTCAACATGACAACAAATATGAATGGTACATCATAGTGAAAGCATGGTCGAGCAAAACGTTAAAGAACACAACAGTATACAATCATGGTGTGCTACAGCAATGAACCAAGAATAGACTAGTATGCACAACTGTTTACAAAAGCTCAAGCTCGAGCATGGTGCAAGCATAGTCAAGAAGAATAACATGCATGAATGAATAAATAGTCGTGACAGATCAACATGAAGCAAGAGATGGAGCAAGCAACAAGATGGCTAGTGTACATGAATGTACACTACAACATATAGGATCACATTCATGTTTCAGCCGAACATGTAATCAATGCATGGTGCAACACGAAACTGGATATAGGATACAAGTGCATCTAAATCATGGTAGTCAGATCAATAGAGCATGAGTAGTAATGCACAACAACAAGTTTATATCTTCCCATAGCACGTACAAGTTTATTTCAGGTGCAAACATGGTGGAACAAGAATGGACATGTCGAATGCAAATGTGAAACAAGTTTTTAAACTGTAGCAAGAGTTCACTCAACAATCAGGTTCGTGCTCAAATGCATCCATGTATAAGTGGTACTACAAACCAGGTGAACTCAAGTTTAAGTGAGCATGAGCACAACAGAAAAAATAGTTGATTGGTTTCCAGAATAGAGTCTATAGTTTTGGCAAGTAAATTACAGTGGCATTTATTTTTAAGAAATCAATCTGCATTTGTGGAAAGGTTTTAATAGAGAACCAATTTATTTGACAAAGCAAAAATCAGTGCAAGTGTAAACAATTGCAGATCACACCAGTTTTAGCAAAAATTTGAATTCAAGTTTTCCAGAAATGGTCGAGATATGTGCAAGAAAAGTTTCACATAAATATGGAAATGTGTTAATCAGCTAATTGAAATACAAGAATCATTAATGTTTTCCAGAAATCAACACTCGGCATTCAAGGAATGTTTTCACTCAAGGGCAACACATCAAGCAATCATGCAAGGAATTAATTCACAGAAATTAATCAATGCCAATAAGGAATGAAATACACGTTGAATCATAACTAGGTTCAAGCCGAGGCAATCAAGTTCGTTTATCAAAGCCATCAAAAGAGGAAATAAAGCAATTCGAGGAACAATCAGATCGAATCATTTATTCGAAATCAGAGTTGCAGGGTTTTTATTTTACCCTATATAACATGCATATCATCACAGAAAAACAGGGGGATCAAAACCACAAACAATTCAATCGAAAATCGAAATCAATCATCACAGATTCAAGAACAAAAGGTGATAAAATACACACAATTTTCTACAGAGAGTTTCGATCACAAAATTGACGATAAGGAATCAAATCCCAAATCAATTGAGCAAGATAAATAAGCCATCAATACAATCGAGCCTCCAGAGAAAATTCTAGAAGCAATTCATCACAACATCATTGATTTTGAGAGAAAGCTGAAACCCTAGTTTTGGATTCCCGAGCCGCCATATTCTTTCTCCAGAGAACAAAGTGAAAGGGTGGAACCATTTCTAGAATTGACCGGCCATGTTCAAATGAAAAGGAGGATGACACCTTATCTTTTAACTCCTTTATTTTATAGGGTTTTAGAGTTTTTTTTTATTGTTGTATTTTTATTTTCTTTTGAATCGAACCGAAACAGTTCTAGTGTCTGTAAAATTCTTGGGGATTTAGTTAGGGATTAACTGACAGCTTACTAGCATCTATAAAACTAAGGGAAAATCTGGTCTAGTGGATATAGACCAGTCTAGGGTTTTGAGTGTAAGTTAAGGACTTGAAACACCCCACCCTCCAATAAGGTCACTCACATGGGACTGCCTTAACTTTGGTGGAGGTTTGTAAGTAAAAGTCATAGATAAAACACAAGACAGATATAAGCACATATATATAAGCATCGGAAAACAAACAGACTTTTATTTCATAAAATACTTGTTTATACAAAACATTTCCATAATTGTCTCATAACAACTTCCAAAACATTACAACATCATTTCTGTCTTGGTTATTAAATAAAGAAGCATAAAACATGATTAAAACTACATAAATCCCCATGATTGTGTCCAACCGCCATAGCCAAGGAGAGAGAGTCCAAACCGTACATCTACTATCTTGAAGCTTGCAAAGAGTCTGACTAAGCTGAGTTGTTTCCTCCCTGTGGACCTGGGGGGAACGGAAGAAAAGAAGACGAAAGAAAATAGGGTCAGACATAAAGCCTGGTAAGTCTAGTGACTCTTCAGTATGAGAATAAGAATAAGGGCATGATAAGTATAAACTGGAAATAAGAGTGTCATAAACTAAGACAAAGCAGTTTGAATCAAATATACTATCGCACCCCATACTATATCTCTGCACCTACTTGTATTGTCTTAACTGGCACCCCATGCTGGAGGTAAAGTGATCCCCTTTTTCTAAAGATCGGCTCCTACTCGCATAATCATCTATGTCTTATGGCCCCCAAAGATTGTAGATACATATGATGGCCCTACCATGGGGCGTATCAAGTCCCATGGTGGCGACCCGACACAAAACTAGAAATGCATAGGTTATACTATTGGTGCCCCAGTGCCCTGTTTGTCTGCTCCGAAGTGTGTGCATGCCCGCACTCCGTTAGAACCCACACTGTTGCACCCACCGCCGTCGCTTTTGACCGCTTACAATCAGCCTAGTAATCGTGCCCCACCCTGCCTAGTTTCAGGGTACCATGATACCTAATTGGGTTACTGCTGAAATGGGTCCCCGTTACTAGGGTTTTCTAGTCAAATATGTTAAGTGGTTATGTGTCTGTATTTACCTAACCCCACCCATCAATTTCATTAACATGTTGAATTGGTTAAGTGTTTTAGTTAACTTAACCCTACCATCCTGACAGTCTGTCCTTAGCTTTTTAAAGCACCGACCACTCACACTAGACAGGTATTGTTACGGTTACTGGATGTGCCGGTCGGTTCCGGGCAGATTTACACCGTAACTCAGTCTAACCTCGGGTCCTTATTGGGCTTAATGCTTAACCACCCACATTGGATATGTATTGCTGTGACTACTGGACAGCCGGGAGGGTCCGGGCAAGTTTACATCACAACTCAATCCAACCTCGTGTTAAGCATACTCGTATTTTCTAAATTTACATATTTGTCTTTATTACTTAATATATGTAAATTTAATGTTATGGCCCACTTTCCAAGTTCATCCTTTTTGGTATAAGAATTTATACCATTTAAATGCCACCAATTTTGGCATGTGACAAACATGCCAATTTCATATATTTTTATGTTAAGTTTTACTAATATTCCCAATATTACCCCGTTTAAACATTAGACTAACAATCTTAGCCTAATTTTCGTTCACATAGTTTTTAACAAATAATATTAGGCTAAAAACTTAGCCTAATTTAGTGCATATAAAATTGACATAAGGGAATTCATAAACATGAACGTGACATAGGTGTAAACTTGGCATTTTTGGCATAGTCAATATGAACAACATAGGTGTGAACTTGCAAAATAGTCAACATGAATGTAAACTTGCAACATAGCCTAAATCAATATATATGTGAACTTGCATTTGAATGGGTATCCAACCAAATAGGTGTCACATAAATTAGCATATGATTTAGATAACATAAGCCTAAACTTGTTTTTGGATCTAGGCATAACAACGAGCATAACTAGCATATGACAAGAATATGATAATTTCATAAAGTATGCATAATTTTATGACAAGGGTGTAAACTAGATCCATTCATATGTCTAATTACAACATGAAACACATATTAAAGTGGATCTTGACATGGATCCAATTTTGGAACTTGCAACTTTCTTACAAACATACTAGCATGTATGTGAACATAATTGTTTAGGCATAAAGGTTTTAGCATATATATATATATATTTATATATATATATACATGAAATCTTAATCACATACAACCTATATAATCATATAAACTTATAGGTGTCGATTACAATATGAACTATACAACTTGCATGTGATTCTATATGTACAATAGGTTCAATATCAACTCAACTATACCACAAACATCACAATACCACAATCATTTCAATACATAGATGTGAATTAACATCGTTGTTACATAATAACACAATTCCATTTCCATTTTACATCAAATCAAATCCAAACTTTTATTCACATCGGAAAAATCACTATACTTACAACGAACGACGGTCTTGTTTTTTGATTTCTGAGTTCTGAATTTGAATTTCTTTCCTTTGGGAAGACTAACGTTGTTTTGATTATTGTTTGAATCGTGTTATAACTTTGATTTTGGCGTGTCTCTAAGCTTTCTACAAGTGGAGGCTACTCTTGGCTTCCTTCCAGTAGCATGACGGCTCTATCTCCAATTTATTTGTTTGAATTTAGGTTTAGACTCAAGTTGTATTTATAGATTTTTAAATTAATTAGACCCGTCGATGAAGCTAGAGTGAATCCATACCATCCATCTCAAGGCAGCCAATCAGAAGGTGACATGTAAGCCCTAGTGACACAGCCAAGCTCAGAAATTCGACCAGAAACCCGACCGGGTAAGCTAGGGCCAAACCAGGTCGACCCCCAGGTCGACCTGGGTCTTGGGCGGGAATTTTCCCGCCTAGCCCAGTTTGGCTATGATTTCGAAATTTGAACCGATTTTTGAACTGTTTGATTTTTAATTTAAATTCTGAAATTTCCGGAGGTCATAACTCCTTCATACGGAGTCCGATTCACACAAACTTGGACTCTATCTCAAGTAGAATTCCGAGATGAACGCAATGGCGTAACCCGTTTCCCTTAATTCTTTCATTAATAATTAATTATACTTAAACTTGTTAATATACAATTAACAGAAAATTCGGGGTGTTACATTCTCCCCTCCTAAAAGGATTTCGTCGTCGAAATCTTCAAGTCTAGGAGAACATAAGTCCTAACATCCAATCGTCCATCTACTCAACCATCAAATACAGGTGTCCATTGTCCTTAAAAGACTTCTAATGCTTCTTGATCATATGCACAGTGTGTGTACATGTCCTTATCTAATGCAAAAATCAGGCGGTCTACTAATTCAGTTGACCTCCTTAATGCAAATCATGTAAGTGCCATGAATTCATTGTGTATGCAAATTTTCCCCTACTCATAATTCTACATGAGTGCGCAGCCATTCATATAAATGCGACATCCAAATGACAACATATCAAGTTTCAACCACATACAAATATGAATACACATATGCATATGCATTATGAAGTGACTGAGCCGATCTAAAACCTAGGTTGTGTGTGTATATGCATCCACGAGCAACCACTAGCAATCACTTGCAACCACTTGCAGCCACCAACCATAACATGTTTCAAATACATGTTTACATCCAAAGGGGTTCCTACATAAGGATAAAGGATAATATCGAGGAAATATACCTAAAAAGATACAACTTACGGAAAAAGAGAGATCAAAGATATACACTAAAAAAGAAAAGGGTAGGCTACGCGTATTCTGTCCTCAGTTTCCCAAGTCGCGTCTTCCTCGGCATCGGTCCACTGAACTTTGACGAGCTTGACTTCGCGGTTGCGTAGCTTTTTCACTTCAGTTCCTACGATTCGAGTTGGAACGCTTCTTACAGTTGCTTCGCGTTCCACTTCGGCTTCTTCTAGAGTGTTTGGCTCCACCACTTCCGCAGATTCATGTAGACATTTTCGGAGATGAGAAACGTGAAAGACGTTGTGAATTCCGGCCAACTTTTCGGGCAGCTCTACTCTATAAGCCATTTTCCTAATCCTCTCGATGATAGGGAACGGTCCTACAAATCTTGGTGCTAGCTTTCCCGTGGATCCGAAGCGAACGATGTTCCTTAAAGGAGATACCTTAAGGAAAACCCTGTCCCCAACCTCAAATTCAAGGTCGGTCCTTCTTTTGTCGGCGTAGGATTTCTGTCTGTCTTGGGCCATCTTCATTCTCCTTCGTATCAAGTCCACTTTCTCTATAGTCTCTCGAATCATGTCCGGCCCAAGTATAAGTTTGTCAGTAGACTCCCACCAACAAGTTGGTGATCGGCACGGTCTTCCATACAAAGCTTCAAAGGGCGCCATACCGATGGTGGCTTGGTAGCTGTTGTTGTAGGCAAATTCCACTAGAGGAAGGTGATCCTCCCAAGTCCCTCCGAAGTCAAGAACGCATAGTCTCAAAAGATCTTCCAATACCCTATTCACCCTTTCTGTCTGGCCATCAGTTTGGGGGTGATAGGTCGTGCTCAAGCATAACTGTGTGCCTACAGCTTCTTGTAGACTCCGCCAAAATTTGCTCGTAAAGATGGGATCTCTGTCACTCATTATACCGGAGGGGATTCCATGGAGTCGGACTGTTTCCTTGAGATAAAGAGAAGCTAGAGACGAGGCAGTCCTTCTACTCTTGATAGGTAAAAAGTGGGCGCTTTTTGTGAGCCTGTCCACTATTACCCAGATGCTAGTATTGCCTCTTCTTGACCTAGGAAACCTGTCAATGAAGTCCATTGAAATGCTATCCCACTTTCATTGCGGGACTTCTAGAGGATGAAGCAGTCCTCCAGGTTTCTTCTGTTCTGCCTTGACCTGTTGGCATGTCACGCACTAAGAAACGAAATTTGCCACGTCCTTCTTCATGCCGCTCGAATAGAAAACTCTCTTTACGTCCTTGTACATTTTGTCCCCGCTTGAGTGTATTGTCATCTTGGAATGATGTGCTTCCTCGAGAACCTTCTTTACCAATTCCCTTGCTTGTGGGACGCACAGTCTTCCATCTCGCCTCAGCCAACCCTTATCATCGATGGAGTACCTATTGAGGTGACTAGAAGTTTCACCCCTAATTAGCTTATCAATCACATCCACAAGCTGAGAGTCTTCACGTTGTGTGGCCCCTATTGAGTCAAAAAGTGTGGGTCGTACTTCTAGGGAGGCCAATAAATCAGGTACGAAATCAGAGGATGGCCTAAAGTCAAAACTGGCTATATACTCCAAGCTTTGCCTTTCCACAAAGAGAGGGCTTAAGGTCAGTTTATTTTGGCTCAATGCGTCTGCTACTACGTTGCCTTTGCCAGGAGTATAGGAAATTTCAAAATCATGCGAGGCAAGGAATTCCATCCATCTTTGCTGCCTCAAGTTAAGATCTTTCTACGAGAAAAGATACTTCAACGATTTATGGTCAGTATATAGTTCGAACTTCTCACCTAGGAGATAATGGCGCCAAGACTTAAGCGCAAAGACGATGGCGGCCAACTCAAGATCGTGGGTTGGGTAGTTATTTTCATGAACTTTCAATTGTCTTCCACCATAAGCTATTACCCTCCCTTCCTGCATCAAAACAACTCCTAGTCCCGTACCGCAAGCATCCGTGTATACTGTGAACATCTTGCTTCCATCAGGCAAAGTCAAAACCGGGGCTGTTGTAAGAGCCCTTTTTAAGCGTTGGAAAGCAATATCACAGTCCAAATCCCAAGCGAATGCTAGATTCTTCTTTGTTAGCCTTGTGAGTGGAGCTGAGATTTTCGCGAAATCCCTAATGAACTTTCGGTAAAAACCGGCTAGCCCAAGAAAGCTTCGGACTTCGATTGCATTTCTTGGTGTCTTCCAATCTTGTACTGCCACCACTTTCGCGAGGTCCACGGCTAACCCTTCTTTGGACACTATATGTCCAAGAAATCTGACCTCTTCTCTCCAAAAGTGACATTTGGAGAATTTGGCTTTTAGCTGATGTGCACGGAGAGTATCCATGATTTCTTTCAGATGCCGAGCATGTTCTTCCTCATTCTTTGAGAAGATCAAAATATCGTCTACGAAGACCACCATGAAATTATTGAGGAATTCTCTGAACAACCTGCTCATTAGGTCCACGAAATAAGCGGGTGCGTTTGTCAAACCGAAAGGCATGACAAGCCGCTCGTAGAAAGCGTTTGGGGTTCTGAACGTCGTTTTATCAATGCTATCTTCAGCTACCCTTAGCTGATGGAACCCAATAGCTAGATCAAGTTGGGAGAAGACCGACGCCACTACAAGCTGATCAAACAAATCGTCTATTCTGGGAAGCGGGTGTCTATTCTTTTTAGTCAGCTTGTTTAGCTCCCTATAGTCCACACAAAGACGTAGTGAACCATCTGCTTTGGTGGCGAACACCACTGGAGCACCCCATTCCGAGATACTTCTCCGTATAAACCCCTTCTCGAGAAGCTCCTTAACTTGCTTACTGAGCTCCTTTCTCTCCTTTGGAGCCATGTGTCTAACAGGCAGAGATACAGGTTTTGCATTATCAACAAGATATATGCTGAAGTCTATTTCCCGCTTCGGAGGTAAGCCTTTCACCTCTTCAAAGACATCCGGATATTCCTGGACCACTCTAACCGACTGCAAATTCTCAACAGAAGCGTCAAGCGACTCTAGATAACTAAGCATAACAGCATTCAAGGGATTACAAGAAATTTCTAGAGTGTTACCGAGCCGAGTCAAGAGTCTAACCACTCTTTTCTCACAATCAAGAATGGCACTGTTAGTGGATAACCAGTCCATGCCTAAGATCAATCCATATCCTGAGAAGCCCAAAACAAAGGCACTACATCTAAATTCAACACTTAGAATAGAGATTTTCAAATCCAAGTAAACCATTGACAAATAAGCCAAGCCCCCAATTGGATTTGAAACAACCAAGGGATCTTCTACCATACTAGTGTCTAGGTGCAGAGATTCTACTAAAGCAGATGAAATAAAGGAGTGTGATGCACCAGAATAAAAGAGAGTGCGAACTGGATGATCATACAGATAAACTAAGATTTCTACGGAAATATTTCTACCTCATTCCTGTAGAGGTGCAACCAGCGCGTGAACCTGTCCTCCTGAGGTGGATCCAGTCCTCTGTCCCTGCCCCCGCTTCTTTGAGCAGTCCTTAGCCAAGTGTCCAGTCTCTCCACAAAGGAAATAGCCCCCATTCATCTTTTCCTTCTTCTTCCTGCAGTCTTTTGCTATATGTGCCACAATGCCACAGAAATTGCACTTTCTCTTTTCACGGGATTTGTTGTTCTTCACGCCTTTCTTGAAGTCTGTTTTCTTAGCCTGTAAACCCTCTTTCTTTTCGTGAGGCACTTCTTCCTTTGCCTTTATCTTCCTCGTGTAGCAGTGCCATGTCCACCAAGCTTTCATAGGTCGACCCCATGGGTATATGGGTCATTGCAAGGCTGTGTAGAGGTTCATTCAGACCTTTGATGAAGCAAAGGGCCTCCTTGTGTTGGGTGTTTACTAAACCCAGCCCAAATCTAGCTAGCTGATTAAACTGATTTACATACTCCTTGATTGTCATACTTCCTTGTTTAAGGGTTAGGAACTTCTCCATTTGCAGGCTTCTTTCAGCTTGGGAGAGAATTTTCATCTCAAACCTCATCCTAAAATCTTCCCAAGTTTCCACTGGCCTCTCAGCATGGGTAACTTCCCACCAACAGGAAGCTTCATCTTTAAGCAACCACACTGCTTGATGTATCTTTTGCCTGTCGTCAACTTCTAAGATGATGAAAAAATCTTCTGTCTCCTTCAGCCAGTTCCTTGCTACCACAAAGGATTCAGTTCCATAAAAGTCCTTTCCACCCATAGCTTTGAAGTTTCTACATATCTTAGCGAAAGTATTTCCACGAGGAGGAGGAGGAGGTGGAGGAACTGCTGCCACTGTTGGAGGAGGAATGTTTGATGGGCCCGCACAATTGGACTTAGCCTCTAGGTACCTTCAGAACCAACCAGGTATCGGTACTCCTTTCGGATGGTTAAGATCTCCAGACATGCTGGAACAAAAAGGAAAGTACTTAATACAAAAGGATAGAGAGATAGTGCGTATGGCTTTGGGGAATTATGCCTTTTAAAAACAAGACTTTTTCTTGAAAAAGAATGCTTCTTTAAACTTCTTTTGAAAATAGTTTCAAATTTTTTTATCTAGTCTGGTAAATCTATGCTCTGATACCAAGTGAAACACCCCACCCTCCATTAAGGTCACTCACAAAGGACTGCCTTAACTTTGGTGGAGGTTTGTAAGTAAAAGTCACAGATAAAACACAAGACAGATATAAACACATATATATAAGCAGCGGAAAACAGACTTTTATTTCATAAAATACTTGTTCATACAAAACATTTCCATAATTGTCTCATAACAACTTCCAAAACATTACAACATCATTTCTGTCTTGGTTATTAAATAAAGAAGCATAAAACATGATTAAAACTAAATAAATCCCCATGATTGTGTCCAACCGCCATAGCCAAGGAGAGAGAGTCCAAACCGTACATCTACTATCTTGAAGCTTGCAAAGAGTCTGACTAAGCTGAGTTGTTTCCTCCCTGTGGACCTGGGGGGGGGGGGACGGAAGAAAAGAAGATGGAAGAAAATAGGGTCCGACATAAAGCCTGGTAAGTCTAGTGACTCTTCAGTATGAGAATAAGAATAAGGGCATGATAAGTATAAACTGGAAATAGGAGAGTGTCATAAACTAATACAAAGCAGTTTGAATCGAATATACTATCGCACCCCATACTATATCTCTGCACTTACTTGTATTGTCTTAACTGGCACCCCACGCTGGAGGTAAAGTGGTCCCCTTTTTCTAAAGATCGGCTCCTACTCGCATAATCATCTGTGTCTTACGGCCCACAAAGATTGTAGATACCTATGCTGGCCCCACCATGGGGCGTATCAAGTCCCATGGTGGCGACCCGACACAAAACTAGAAATGCATAGGTTATACTACTGGTGCCCCCAGTGCCCTGTTTGTCTGCTCCAAAGTGTGTGCACGCCCGCACTCCGTTAGAACCTACACTGTTGCATCCACCGCCGTCGCTTTTGACCGCTTACAATCAGCCCAGTAATCGTGCCCCACCCTGCCTAGTTTCAGGGTACCATGATACCTAATTGGGTTACTGCTGAAATGGGTCCCCGTTACTAGGGTTTTCTAGTCAAACATGTTAAGTGGTTAAGTGTCTATATTTACCTAACCCCACCCATCAATTTCATTAACATGTTGAATTGGTCAAGTGTTTTAGTTAACTTAACCCTACCATCCTGACAGTCTGTCCTTAGCTTTTTAAAGCACCGACCACTCACACTAGACAGGTATTGTTACGGTTACTGGATGTGCCGGTCGGTTCCGGGCAGATTTACACCGTAACTCAGTCTAACCTCGGGTCCTTATTGGGCTTAATGCTTAACCACCCACATTGGATAGGTATTGTTGTGATGACTGGACAGTCGGGCGGGTCCGGGCAGGTTTACGTCACAACTCAATCCAACCTCGTGTTAAGCATACTCGTATTTTCCAAATTTACATATTTGTATTTATTACTTAATATATGTAAATTTAATGTTATGGCCCACTTTCCAAGTTCATCCTTTTTGGTATAAGAATTTATACCGTTTAAATGCCACCAATTTTGGCATGTGACAAACATGCCAATTTCATATATTTTTATGTCAAGTTTTACTAATATTCCCAATGTTACCCCGTTTAAACATTAGGCTAACAATCTTAGCCTAATTTTCGTTCGCATAGTTTTTAACATATAATATTATGCTAAAAACTTAGCCTAATTTAGCGCACACAAAATTGACATAAGGGAATTCATAAACATGAACATGACATAGGTGTAAACTTGGCATTTTTGGCATAGTGAATATAAACATCATAGGTGTGAACTTGCAAAATAGTCAACATGAATGTGAACTTGCAACATAGCCTAAATCAATATATATGTGAACTTGCATTGAAATGGGTATCCAACCAAATAGGTGTCACATAAATTAGCATATGATTTAGATAACATAAGCCTAAACTTGTTTTTGGATCTAGGCATAACATCGAGCATAACTAGCATATGACAAGAATATGATAATTTCATAAAGTATGCATAATTTTATGACAAGGGTGTGAACTAGATCCATTCATATATCTAGTTACAACATGAAACACATATTAAAGTGGATCTTGACATGGATCCAATTTTGGAACTTGCAACTTTCTTACAAACATACTAGCATGTATGTGAACATAATCGTTTAGGCATAATGGTTCTAGCATATAGATACATGAAATATTAATCACATACAACCTATATAATCACATAAACATATAGGTGTCGATTACAATATGAACTATACAACTTGCATGTGATTCTATATGTACAATAGGATCAATATCAACTCAACTATACCACAAACATCACAATACCACAATCATTTCAATACATAGATGTGAATTAACATCGTTGTTACATAATAACACTATTCGATTTCCATTTTACATCGAATCAAATCCAAACTTTTTATTCACATCGGAAAAATCACTATGCTTACAACGAACGACGGTCTTGTTTTCTGATTTCTGAGTTCTGAATTGGAATTGCTTTCCTTTGGGAAGACTAACGTTGTTTTGATTATTGTTTGAATCGTGTTATAACTTTGATTTTGGCTTGTCTCTAAGCTTTTTCAAGTGGAGGCTACTCTTGGCTTCCTTCCAGTAGCATGATGGCTCTATCTCCAATTTATTTGTGTGAATTTAGGTTTGGACTCAAGTTGTATTTATAGAATTTTAAGTTAATTAGAGTCGTCGGTGAAGCTAGAGTGAATCCAGACCATCCATCTCAAAAGCAGCCAATCAGAAGGTGACATGTAAGCCCTAGTGACACAGCCAAGCTCAGAAATTTGACCAGAAACCCGACCAGGCTAGCCAAGGCCAAACCAGGTCGACTGGGAAGGTCGACCCTCAGGTCGACCCTATGGTCGACCTGGTCACCCAGGTCGACCCCCAGGTAGACCCCCAGATCGACCTGGGTCTTAGGCGAGAATTTTCCCGCTCAGCCCAGTTTGGCTCTGAATTCGAAATTTGAACCGATTTTTGAACTGTTTGAATTTTAATTTGAATTCTGAAACTTCCGGAGGTCATAACTCCTTCATACGGAGTCCGATTCACGCAAACTCGGACTCTATCTCAAGCATAATTCCAAGACGAACGTAATGGCGTAACCCGTTTCCCTTAATTCTTTCATTAAGAATTAATTATACTTAAAATTGTTAATATACAATTAACAGAAAATTCAGGGTGTTACAGGACAAGAGCGAGGAGTTCGCGAGCTTACAGGGTTTGTAAGCGGGATCTGTGTTTAACACCTAGTAGAAACCTTAGGAATGCAGCACTAGGCAGGATTTTGCCGAAGCTGGGTATATCTTGTGTCATTTACTTTCTGCATTTCTATTTCTTCTATATTCTGTGATCTGTGAATATATTAATATCTCGCGAAAATTTAATAAATCCTATTCACCCCCGCTCTATGGTTAATCTAGATCCAATACTTTCCTCTTTTATTATAGACTTTCTCAGTCGGTTGCAGTTGAGTACATTAAGACGAAGCCGGAAGTTCTTGAGTTTTGGGTGGTGGTTGAGAAGATGCCGGCAGTTCTTGAGTTTCGGGTGGTACTTGGGTCGATGCATTAAAAACCTATGATTCTTGTTGTAATTGCGATGTGAAATATTTCTTTGACTGTTGCACTCATCGAGCCTCCACCAAATTGAAAACTTTGCGAAACTTCATCCCATGGAGGCCATTGGGCCGAAGTGCCCCATTTTTCGTGCGCATAAAATTGCTCGATACGGGGTTCGACTTGTTGTGCACTACTAGTCTCCAATTCTGAAGTAGGAAGAGACACGGATGCTTCTACAGGATTGGGTTGCGGTGGTGGAGGAGGCGGTTGAGGTCGACATAACTTGTTTCGACCTAAAATTGTGTCCAATAAGTTTCTAAGCCCAACGCATTTAACTTTAACTGGCTCCAGCTTGTAACGGCTTTGCTCAATCTCATCTTTCATATCTATAGCTCTATAAATGCCGCTAACAACATCATGCTCCAATGGCGCTCATGGAATCTAAGCAGCAAGCCGTCTAGAAGATTGTGTCACAATGTAACGGAGAGTAGCTTGCCAATACCAATTCTCGTACTCCGCCAATGTAATGGGAGCTGTCCGCTCGACAATCATATTATCTCGCCTATTGTTCCACAAGTTGACGTTTTCATTGATGAATGCCCCCCAATCTTTGGGATTTTCAGTAATTGAAATAACCGAATCGAGAATATGTTGATAAATATAACCAAACTGTCTCATAACTCGATCCGGGCAGTAATTCTGAAAACATAAAAATAATATGAGAGGAACCTTACTCATCAAATGTCTATATTGATCCAACAAATGACCCCATTGTGTTCTAAGAGTTAGATTATATGGGTCCCAAGTAACGCTCTCGGATGGAAGTAAATCTAATTCATTGCGGTAGAAGACGACATTTTTAGGAGTGTCTACCCAATTTTTGGCAACGTTCCATCTACAACCATACGGAAGATAAGGATCTACATCAGTTGGGACTTCCACATTTGGTTGACCGATTGCTAGGTATGTCCACGACCATAACTAGTAAGAAAAGAAAATAAATAGTATACTACTCAACCATAATTCGACATTGTAAATTAAAATAAAATGAAAGATACTTCAATACCTACAACAAAAACATGCAACCGGCTACAGAATTTGACTTCCGCAAGGCAACAGCGGACAATTCACTATATAAATAAGCAACTACCGCAACACCCCATGCATAATAGCTAAATTCTTGGAAGTCTCTCAGAAATGGAAAGTATTTTAAATTACATCTTCCTTTAGAATGTGTCACCAAAGGCCGAGAATTTAAAATGTATAGAATAACAACTCGAGCATGCTGTTGTATCTGAACATCTGTAGCATGAGCATGAAGATGTCCACCAAATATATCCCTAAACCAACTCATTTTAATTTTGGTTCTTGAGAAAAATTGGTTTTCGGGTATGTTTACGCCTAGTAGTTCATTGCACAACTCATTGTAACCCGTCTGAGAGTCATCGTAAATCACCAGACGACCAACACCTAAAACACAGATTAACTTCTCAACATCGAATAGAGTAATGGTCATTTCTCCCACTCTAAGATGAAATGTATTAGTCTCGGGTCTCCACCTATCACATAATACGGTGACAAGTGCGTGGTCCAATTGAATGTAATCTATTTGCAAGATATTCGACATCCTAGTTGTTCGGAGATGTGGTTCTTTTCGACTTTCTTTGCATTCTATTAGTTTCAACTTACTCGAATGATCTATAGGTTTAAATTTCGAAGATCCCTACTCAATTCAAACCCAACAAACAAAATAATTAATAATTAACCATACTAAGTACTAATGGAACAAATACATTACAAGATAGCAATGTATACCTCCATTAACTCTAGATGAATGCTATGATGCTCCGCTTGTTGTTAAAGGACGCTAGTCTCGACTGGTCCAGGCGCCAATTCCATTCCTTTAACAGTTTCATAAAACATTAAAACCCAAAACCTAGAAATCTATTGGCAATGAATATTAAATCACAAATTTGGTACCTCTACTTTGAGATAACGACGAAGCCAGCCATTTCCTAAGGATTTAAAATGAATAATGAAGGAAATGAAAGTTAGAATGATGGAATGAAAGTTAGAATAGGAAACGAAGTTGGAGATTTTGGTTAGGTTTACATAGTAAGGAAGAATGAGCAGATCTGGGCTTTCTGTCCAGAAATATGCGCTATTTGTTCCTGCGTGTTCTATTTATGCGTAGGAACATTTTTTGTTCCTGTGCAAAAATATAATGCGCAAGTAAAAAAATTTAAAAAATTTATCCTGCGCCTTCTATTTATGTGCAGGAACAAAAGTGTTCCTGCACATAAATAGAATGCTCATGCCTATCGTGCCTTAGCCAAAAAAAGCCTACTTTCATAATTAGTTCTCAACCAAGCCTGTTTCTGCTATAAGCTTTTTCCACAAGTCCATTTCAAAATTTTGTCCTATTATAAACTACTCTGGGATGACAATTTACCCTTACGTCTCCCAAATATCACATGGATTTGTGATGTAAACTCCACACGGGTATTGGGACGATAATTTACCACATCGCCCAAGTATGCAAATAAAAATCATTGTTGATGGTTGAATACCCCACACGGGTCTAGGGATGAAAATTAATTCACACATCTCCCCAGGATTTAATTGGATGTCAATCGAGTGATTGACGTACCGTTATACACGTTATTTAATTATTTAATGCTTATACAGTTGTAAATTGCACTCAGGATGTGAATTGAATGGTTAATAGTTGTTTAACACTATTTTTGAATACATGTGATGTACAAAATCCATATAACTTAAATTATATGATAATTGATTGAGTCACATTCTAATTCTGAAATTTTTAATATAATATTCAGTGAAGAATCAAAATATCATTTTGATGTCTGATTTTGGATGGACATCATATTGGAGAATGAAGTTTTGATGACAACAACCTTATTTCAATTATCATTGATTATAAAATATATTCTAACACTTTTTGTATAGAATATATATATATATATATATGCAGAAATTATATACAGGAAATATTACTGAAGACTGTACAATTATAAAGATGATAGAGATTCAAAGATCAGAGAAATTTCAAGACTCATGAGTAATCAAGATTTCAAGATTAATATAATTATAGAGTCTAAATTTTGTAAGACTCTAAATAGCACTCCAGGTTCAAATTCAAATTCTGATTTTTAATTCTATCCTCAATCCTCTCAATTTTGGTTTTCAATTTTGTTTCTCAATCCTCTCTATTTTATTTTTCTATTTATTTCTATTTTTATTCTCCTTTGTTTCTCAAACTTATAATTTTTAATATATTTATACAGTTTAAAAATATGTTTTCATATGTTTTTCTATCATATAATATTAATTTACAACACTAGAATTTTACTCAAGAATTTCCAGAATTAGTTTTATATAAAACACTTGAAAATGCTTTGAAAAAAAATGCACATGGGTATATCAACATAGCAAAAAGAACATGTCGACATATAACAGCTATTTTTTCTAATTTTGAAGGGAAGTGTCTTTTCACTATTTGAAACGCTTCAGAACCTTTCCAACCTAACATACTCTATAAAAAGAAGTTAAAATCGAATTTTTTAACATATCTTCTTCCCTAACGTCATCCTCATTCATCCTGCCATTATTCTTAATCAATTTTATGATTCTTACACTTATACTCTGCTGAATTCGATTCTGTTTTGATCAAACTTCTTCTCTCTACACTCTCTACTCTCTGAATCAAGTGCTATTGAAGAGTTAGAGGGCTGTTTTGTAATTGCTTAGGTTGAATAAACATTGTTTGTAAGTCAAAGAGTAATCGGTGTATACTTTTAGCCGTGAAACCAAGGAATAGGAATCGGTGTGCCCTTGTTGAGCCATGAAATCAAGGGATAGGAGTCGGTGCCTCCTTGTTGAGCCGTGAAATCAAGGAGGTTGTATTTGACTATTGTAAATAGTAATAAAACTCTGCACAATCCAACGTTGTGCGGGACTAGACGTAGGAGTGATCCGAACCAGTATAAAATCCAGTGTGTTCTTTCCTTTTCCGCATTTCTATTTCTGTTTATTTTGCTTCTTTGTTTGAATCTGTGTCTGTGATTGTGTTTGTGGTGTTTGATTCATCCCGCAGTTCTCTCTAGTTTTTAGTTTTGTTTAAATTCTTACAAACACTATTCGCCCCCTCTCTAGTGTTTGCTTTGCCTGAACGATTTGTTCCCCGGTCCATAACAGTTGGTATTAGTGCAAGGTCTTTCAGAAAGTTCATCATCTTATTTTTTGAAAATTAGGTAAAATGGCAACCAACACTGATAGCAGTAATAGTTCTTTTATAGAGTGTCAATCCACTATTAGACCACCATTGTTTAATGGTAGTAATTATTCGTATTAGGCATGCAGGATGAAAATTATTTACAATCTATAGGATTAGACACATGGAATAGTACACAAAATGAATATGTTAAACCCATAACTGCATTTGCACAATGGACAAATGAACAAAAGGCTGCTGCACAAAGCAATTCTAAAGCCACAGATATGTTATTTTGTTCATTAGATAGAAATGAGTTTAATAGAGTATCAGTACGTAAAACTGCTCATGAAATCTGGAGAACTTTATAAGTTACTCATGAAGGAACTAGTAAAGTTAAACAGACAAAGATAGGCATGCTGGTCAATCAATTTGAATTATTTAAAATGAATGAGAATGAATCTATTTCAGATATGTACTGCAGATTTCAAGAGATAGTGCATTCACTTACAACACTTGGATAAACTTATTCCGAAGCAGATCAAGTTAGAAAAATATTAAATTCGTTAACTCAAGAATAGGATCACAAGACTTTGGCTATAGAAGAAGCCAATGATGTCAATGAAATGAAGATTGAAGAGTTAATTGGGAATTTGATGTCGTATGAAGTTCAATTACATAAAAGAAAAGAAAATAGACCAACTGAAAAGAAATCTATTGCACTAAAAGCCACAACAAATGATTCTGACTCAAGTAGTGAAGATGATGAAGAGACAACACTCATGACAAATCAGTTTAGAAGATTTCTAAAAATATAGAAGGAAGGGTTATAATCAAGCAAATTCAAAATTAAATGATGGATGATGTTTTAACTGCAACAAACCAGGTCATGTAAAGAAAATGTGTCCATATCCAGACAATTCTACTCAACAATCAGACAACTCTAATTCATCAAGGAAAAGAAGGAAAGGATATGCATCAACATTAGATTATTCAGCTTCGTCATCAAGTGATGAAGAACCAGAAACTGGAAATACAAATATATTCTTTACAGCAATTCAGAGTTCAGAAGATCATGAAGAAAAGGATCAAAAAACTGAGTACGCATAAATTAAATTTTAATTTTATATGGTTGAATGGTTGCTTTGTTTGTTTGCTTTGGTTTGAATTTAAAATTTTAATAAATTCTTTGAAATTTGAAATTTGAATTTTGAAATTCAAAATAATAATATAATATTAAACAACCAATAAATTAATAAAATAAATTATTTGTATGTTAATTAGGATTAGAAGTATTTCAAGAAATCGTTAAACCTGAAATATAAATTGATAATTCAATTCAAAACTTGAAAATCCAAAATTTCTTTTGAAATAAGCCCTGTATTTCGACATACAGAAATACATATGTCGACATATCCAACAGTTTTTGAAATTTATATTTTGAATTTCAAAAATTTAAACTTTCAAATTTCCCTCCAATCTTTTCACCAACTGCTAAGGTCTGAAAAGGTGTCCTTTCAATCTGAAAAGTTGTGCCTATTCAATTCATATCTATTCATTTTATATATATATATATATATATATATATATATATATAATCCATCCTTTCTACCTTTCATTCACAACTCAAAAACAATATTCTTCATATCTATTATCTTCAAAACTATCATCTCAATGGCTTCCTCAAGTTCATCTTAGAAATTAAAGATAACCAAAACCATAAAAGGTTATCTTTACAATGACAAAGAGACCATCAAAACCTATGGTAACTATTTAGCAAATGCTAAAGTTAACATGGGTGCTTTCGTCGTCTTTAGCGACTTTCCATCTTATGATCTCATCTTTGTCTTCCAACACAACGAAATCTTGAGTCTAATTGACTCTCGTGATAACAACGAAGTATGTTATCCCAAACTTGTAAAGATGTTCTACGCAAATCTCAACTGCGGATTTTATCTAGGCAACGAAAATCAATTTTGGAGTAGTGTCAAGGGAACTCAAATTGTTCTCGACGCTGATATTTTAGGATAAATTCTAAATTGTAGAAGCGAGAGCACAGATTTCTCAACTTTCGCTATCGATGAAACCGATATGCAAACTTATCACGATATCTTCGAAGATGGTGTTCCAATGGATTTCAAAAATCATT
Source organism: Allium sativum (assembly GCA_030737875.1). Lineage (NCBI taxonomy): Eukaryota > Viridiplantae > Streptophyta > Magnoliopsida > Asparagales > Amaryllidaceae > Allium > Allium sativum. The sequence continues at coordinate 373,690,293 of CM060915.1, forward strand.
TCTTTCGTCCAAAAACAAGAATTGTCAACCTTCTCCTTCAACATACCATCACTCCTCGTTCCGGAAATTACAATAATCCAACTCTTAAAGTCCAAAAGGCTCTCTTTATCATTTTGAGTAATTACCTTATCAATTGGGCTGATATGATTCTAAATGAATTTAAGCCCATATATGTATCATCAAGAGAAAACACTCTCTACTATGGTATTTATCTCATTCGTATTTTCAAATACTTTGGAGTTGATCTTCATGGAGAAGAATTTATCTCTAGAAAAGTGTTTGACACATCAAACATTCATCTCATGCAAATTCCTATCACTTTCAAACCTTATGAGACATATGAGGCCAACTAAGCTCGATTGCAACAAGAACAAGACCCAATGGAAGTCGAAGAAGAAGAGACTTCTTTGGAAAGCATCGAGTATCCAACCTCAAAGTGTAATCTCAAAGACAAGATTATTCAAAATCAAGCGAAAATCATCAAAAATCAAAAGAAGTTTAACAAGAAGTTTAACAAAAAGCATTCCAAAATATTCAAATTCATGGTCAAGATAGAAAGAAAGCTTGGAATTTCATCTTCCTTATCATCATCCGAAAACTAAGCCATCTAGTTTTGTTTAATCTATCTTTATATATTTTCTTGTATTTGCTTTTAAATCTCATATTTAAGTGTGTCTTGTTTAGTTGGATGTATCTGATTTCTATTAAGTAATGAATATTTCTGTTTAAATCGTCTTTTTGTTTCTGGAAAAATCATAAAATATATTATAATACTACAAGAGTTTAAAAGAATCAAAAATTCAAAACATACTATAGTATGTCGACATGGCAAAACATGTATGTCGACATATAACAATTTTTTTTTCAAATCTTTTCAAATTTTAAAATTAAAATAACTACTCATGTCCATTCAAAATCCAACGAATTCCAGACTCTATTTAAGTCTATTTCTCCTAGACAACTTCATTATTTCATTACTTCTTCTTCCTTAATCATTTCTCATCAAATCCATGGCAAATCCTATCCATAATCTAAGTGAAAATCTAGAAGAAACTCTTAATTCATTCAAAAAATTACTCTTTATTGTTCTTCGAAATCATCTTGAATTATGTCAAATAAAGATGTTCGAACAACAAGAAAAGTACTTTGTAACAACCCGGATTTTTAGTGTATCTTAAATTTGATATTATTTTATTCATTTAAAAATTAAATTGGTTTGTAACTATTTTGATTTTGATTTGAAAACTAATTTTTTTTTGGTGAATTTGATTTTGTATAAATATGATTTAATTATACAAATAAATATTTATAATTCCGAATATTATTTAGTGTATACATTTAATTGAGTTATTCATTTGAATTTGAATTCATTTCGAATTTTATCTAAATATTAACTTGTAATATTATATAATTTATCTTCGATATTTATAGAATTATATCTTTGATTTTATTTCAAATTATTTCTCTTAATTAGTTGCTTGTACTGACCGTTGTTGTTGTAAATATCGTTCTACTTTATCTGTCTGAATCCGTTATCTGTCTGTTCTCATTATAACCATTCGTTACATATATTTAAAACTATTTGTTATACATTACCAAAAATTGTTCATTAAATATATATTGCCAACATCGTCCGTTCACTTTTCATTTCCAAACTTATTTGTTTCCTTTTATATCCAAAATCATTTGTTCTTTTTTTATTTAAATTCCGTTCTTTCCCTTTTTTTACAACCAATTGTTTTTAGTATTTAAAACCATTCATGTTGAGAATGTCCGTTCATTTCCTACATATTAGAAACGTTGGTTGTGTATTTTCAAAATCTAGAAACCATTCGTACGGTCTCCCAATGAAAATTAAATTCCTACCATTTCGAGACTCGGTGCTGTTTAATTCTTCAACGCGGTGCATTGAATATGTTAAGAAATGAAAAGGAGAAAAGCTACTTTATGTGCCAACCATTCATTTATTATATATAAACATAAAAGTAAATTGCTCCTATTTTCTTCTCCTTCACAATGTCCATCGCAGATCCCTCTTTCCACCAAAAATATGACTACGGCTTGTCTTCATGCCTTCCTCCTACCGCAGCCAACTACTTCCCATCGTCTGTCCTTTGTGTGTCGCCATTCCCATCAGCTCGCAAACTCACCCAGACCCGCAAGCCCGTACTCCACCACCCAAAAACTGACCCGCCCGTCCTTCTCTCCAAACCAATTAACTCACTGCTGAAGCCTTCCCGTGATGACCCGCTCCCCATGCAGCCCGCTCATCAGCTGAAAGCACCCTCCGTTCATCCCCGACCGAACCCACCTGCCAACTCCCATCCCGAATCGCACCCAAACCCAAACAACCTTTGTAGATCTAAGCTATTGAGCCTAAGGATGACTCCCTTTCGACTGGAGAAACCTCTCCAAACCGACCTCTACTCAGCTCCTCCACTCTTTGCCTCTATAGCAGCCTGCCGTGACCCCTTAACCAAACCTTTGTCCCTTCTCCTTTCTGTGTTTTTCTATTGCATGAGTATTAGTTTTCAAGGGAGGTTTCTTACGTGTGTATTAGGTGTATTTGTGTGTGTGAGTAATTATTTGTATGGGGGTGTGTGTTTCTATGTCAGTGTGAACGTGCGTATGTGTTATTTCCTGTGTTCGGGGTGTCTATGAATCCTTATGATGGTGCTTGTTGCGTTAAAATCTATTTTTGAAAATCTAAGTGTGTGTATATATATATATATATCTATTTTTGAAAATCTAAGTGTGTGTCTATATATATATATATCTATTTTTGAAAATCTAAGTGTGTGTCTATATATATATATATATATATATATATATATATATATATATATATATATATTGTTTTGTGTGTGTTTTCTCATTATGTATTTATGTATGTACAATTTATATTTTTATATATAGTTTTCGGTGTGCGTTGTAATTTAAATTATATATATATATATTAATTTCATTGCGTGAATATATATAAATATATATTATTTTATAATAATTTATTGTGTTTATTTTTGAGTTGGGTTCGGTGTTGTGTACAAAAATAGTTCTAAAACCAAATAGCCATACCGATCCATTGAAATTCCCTGGCCTTCTCTTAAAATAGATAAATATGGAGTGATTATCTAGCTGAATAAATTTCAAATCGTGCCTTGAAGTCGCTGTTTCAATTCGGTGTCAATTCTATTGATGTCTCCATTTCTGTGCCACGAAAGGTGAGTTTATCTCACACCTAACTCACATTTATTTCATGAATGTTAGATCAGCTATTTGAACGGTTATGAAATGTATAGGACAACTAGTAGAAATTGTTTGATTTGATATGTATGCACATTCGTATGTAACACGATATGTTCATATGACACGTAGTTGCACTGATGATATATATGTTGTGATTGTTGTTTGTGATTGTTGATACCCCTAGTTTAGGAAAAATCACTAAGGGTTGAAATGATACATACCCGAACGGACATTAGAGTAGGGAAAAATCGTTATGGGTTAAAATTATAGACCTGAATGATTTTTACTAAATTTAGGATTGTAGGTTGAAATGATAGACTCGTAGAAATTTTGAAAATTGCGGGCTGAAATGTTAAATATCCGTATCACTTGACCATAGGGTAGAAAACTATATACGGACACCGTTCGTCGTATTTTCGAAGTATTTTGATTTTAATAATAATAACTTAAGATTTTATATTTTTATATATTTATATTTTAAAAAAATTAAAACTTTAAATTTTATAAATTTTAAATTATATGTTTTAAAAATGATTGTATAAGTAAATATAGATTTAAATACTTATTTAAGATTTACATTGATTTTATTTTAAACTATATAATTTAATCATTAGGTACTTTAAACTTTTCATAAATAATTATTTTAAACTTATTTATATATTATTTTAATCTTATATATGTTTATAATCTATATTCTAATTAATTTTAGAATTTTATAAACTTAAATATATATATATCTAATTTCAAAATTAATTATCTTATATATATTTTATAAACTTTAATAATAAATTTAAGATGGATAAGTTAGATTTCGCGGTTTAAATTCGAAGTTTAAAGATGTAAATTTGTATAAGGATAATTGAATAACGAATGAACTTATATCAAGTTATGGATTTGAACTGATACGAACTTTTAATAGAGATGAATTTGAATTAGGTAAAAATGAAATGAATTCGATTTCTTTAGCGACTAAAATGTGAATTTGAGTATATAAATTTTATATAGAATTGATTTTATAAAACGTTTGGTTTTGAATTGGGAAATTTGTTGAATTGATTTATAAGAATAGTTTTAAATCTTATAAATTGTTTGAATTGAATATAGGGCTTCGACTCAAATTTTAAGTAATGAATTTAAATAGTTCGATTTGAGTTAAGATATTATTTGATTTGGTTTAAATTGAAACGTAAGATTTCGATTTGAATTTTATAAACTAGATTTGAACCTAAGTGATCGGATTTTCGAATTGACTTAATTAAACTCATATGAAGGAGATTAGATTATACAAATTGTTAGATTTATAAATAACAATTTAGAATCGTATGACATGAATATTGTTTAAATTGAAATGTATGTTTTGACTTGAATTGTATAGTTTAAACTTGAACCAAACGTTTAAATTTTTAATCAACTTAAAGCGAACTCCTGGATAATTTGGAATTTTGATTTTTGAATATATGTCAAACTAAAATATTATCGAAGTTTAATATTTTAGTTTTGATCTAAATGGTAATCGAGACCTTAAAGATACGATTTTATATAAGTCTATTTTTGATTATAAATCGTTATGCGAATATTTTTCGAAAATTGAATATATTCGAAGTTAAATAGTATAGCAACGATTTATACTATATTTTGAGACCTTTACAATATGATTTTCTAAATCATTTTGATTTAAGCGATTTAAATAAACTGTTTTTCGAAATTAAATATAATCGAAGTTAGATATTTAATTTTGATTTCAAAATTCTAATATGATAATTCATATAAACTGTTTTATAAAATGAATTATAAAATAATGAGCACGGCGTGAAAAATGTAAACGATTGGTTGTTAAAGAGACCGCGATCGGCTATGGTCATACTCTCTGCCAATACCGATAACCACTTTAACAACTGTGTACGCGGTGGAGTTCCAGAATGAAGGTGATGATTTGGCGAATGACTACAATTTCTATTTCATATTAATTACGAGACCCTGGCTACCTTTAGTCAGCTTGATGTGGCTAAAACAGGAGCTACGCACGGACCAAGTGAGGTCATAACTCCTATCGAGCACACTTCTTCGATACCATATCATTACTTTTGTGATGTGTTTTGGTGGCCACCCTCTGATTTGATATGGGAGTGTGTCTCGAGGTAGGCAGTAGTAGCTGCTATGCGTTACCACTAGTCCATCTCTGCAAACAGTGAATCCACCCAAGCATTCCTTGCATGCCTTGTCACATGCCTTATACGAGCCCACTACGATTTTGTTTTGTACTGTTTTATATGGAGTGTCCACTGATCAACTTCCAGTTTACGGAGGAATTACGGTACTGCATATACTATAGAATTATATAAACGGTGTAAGGGTAATCATGGTAATCCTGCTTACACTATTTTGATATTTTACTTTACTGATTGACTTCCACTGTATTGATTTATGTAAAAAAAAACTCTGATGTAAAATTTTATTGTAACACCCCACCTCCGCTAGGGTCACTCACAAAGGGAAGGCACTAGTTTTGGTGGAGTATTATCTAGGTAAACATACACATAGATATCACAAGGCAGAACATAAATAAAGCAGCGATAGAAATTAAAAACCAAATTTTTATTACTTTCAAGAAAAGAGTCAAAACCCCATATATCCAAGGTACAAATTATTCCATTACATCAAGTTCCAAGTAAAGAAGCATAAACTTAAGATAACAAAAGTAAATTATTCCCCAAACATAGCAGAAGTGCAGCCATAGCATAGCTCAAGACCAAACCGTACATGAGCTGTCAGAAAGCAAGCTAAATCCAAGCTAAGAGCTAGCGTTTCCTCCCTGAGAACCTGGGGGGAAAACGAAAGAAAAAGAGGCGAAAGAAAAAGGGTCAGTCATAAAGACTGGTAAGTCCTAGTGACTTTCAGTATGAAAACTAGTAAAGGTAACATGATATGTGAAAACTAGAATTAAACATAAGGATGATAACAGAACTGGTAGGATAATTAAGATAACAGGATAAGTCAAGTCTAGCATCGCGTATTCGAGATTCGCTGCACCAACTGTACTAGTGTTCTAACCCATGTCAAGTATTGATCATGAAATGATCCCTTGGCCCAACATCATGAAGTGACCCATTACGGGGTCCTATGGTACGATCTATTAATCGATCGGCTCCCTACAAGTTCTAGCTCGTCATGTGTCTGTGTCATACGGCCCTATCCTGAAATGTAGTTACCTGTGCTAGGTCCACCATAGGGTGTATCAAGGCCTATGGTGCCAACCATCGACACGAATCAAGCACGCACAGTGTAAACCTACGGGTGCCCAATGCGTGCTTTTTCAACTCCGGAATACGTGCACGACCATAGTCCGCCTGAACCTACAATGGCGCACCAACTCAGCCGTCGTTCTGGTCACTTACGATCAGCCCAGTAATCGTGCCCCACCCTGCCTAGTCCCAGGGTATCGTGATACATCTAAGTGGGTTACTACTAAAAAGGACCGCGTAACTAGGGTTTCTAATGGGTTAAGTGTTGTCATTCAAATTCGTGACTTAACCCTATCCAAATCATGTATCAAGTTGGTTAAGTGTGTTCAAGCGGTTCATGACTTAACCCTATCAAATCATCGTGTCAAGTTGGTTAAGTATATTCAAGTGGTTCATGACTTAACCCTATCATGTGGCATTAATTCATTAATGCACCCCAACCTCTCACATTAGAATAACTGTTGTGGTCACTGGATTTGCTGGGCGGTTCCGGGCAGATTTACACCACAACATAGTCTAACCTCGGGTTTTTCGTGCGATATGACCAACTACCCACATTGGATCCTATTGTTTGCAGTCACTGGATTTGTCGGGCGGTTCCGGGCAGATTTACACTGCAAACTCAACCCAACCTCGAGTTGGTCATTTTCAAGTTTATCTAAGTGTCATGCCCACGTTCAAGTTTTCATGTCATGTTTCATGTCAAATCGTGTCAAGTTCATGTCCATATCCAGGTTCAAGTTATAATAACGTTCATATTCAAAGCCAATTTATGTTTACCTAATCAACCCAAATCATATTCCCATCGCACATAAACTCGAATCGATACAAATAAATCTAATTAGGGAATAACATAAAAAGGGACGGGTATAAGGTGGCAAAAGTGATTACTAGCATAGCATGGTATGACTTGAGATAAAAGATTATAACATTACTGGCATATGGAATATTGGCCTCAAACATAAAGTTCCAAATCTAGCAAAATAAGGTACTAGTCAAGATAACAATTGTCATAAGGTGATAGTATAGCCATGGTAGCGATTGACATAAGGTGATAGTATAGTCAAGGTAACAATTGACATAAGGTGATAGTCATAAATTTGTGACTAATAGCAGATTCAACATGATAATATGAGGGGTTTTTCTTTTTGATTTACAACATAAATAGGCCCCAAATCAATGTCATGGTAATATACCAAAAAGTCAAGATCCAAGATGAACAAGCATGGATGTAAAATAGTCATCATACACAGGTCCAATTTCAATTTACAACATATTCATATTACATTTACAGTTTAAATCTAAAAGTAAATGGGGCTTATAGATCGTGGTTCGAGAATTAGAAAAAGAAAGTCGATGTTGAATCTTTATATGCTTAGTGGAGTCCAAACAGAAGTCCCCAAATCAGCGATTCTCTTAACGTAGTTTCAACGTAGAAGAAGTAGTATCTTTCTCTAACTTTTCAACCAGAATTAGAGCAGCATAATGTCAGAAAGAACTTTGTGTAGAGAGACTAGTGTTAGGGGCTGTTTATATAGGGTCAGGTCAACGAATGTAGACAGAAACGAGGCCAGAAACATCAAAGAGAATCCAGCTTCAGAAGTGGGCTCGGCCACCAGGTCGACCCCCAGGTCGACACTATGGTCGACCTGGTCCTGGGCAGGTCGACTACATAGTCGAGCCCCAGGTCGACCTGGTTCTGGGCGGAAAATTTCCCGCCCAGTCCATTCTGAGGTTTGAATTTCGAAATTTGAATTCGTATTCTGAGCTGTTTTGAACTTGAAAGCTTCTGAAAACTTCGAAAGGTCCTAACTTGGTCATACGGACTCCGATTTTCGAAAACTCGGACTCGTTTCCAAGCAGAATTTCGAGACGAACGCAATGGCATAACCCGTTTCCCTTGATTATTATTTTAAAATTTAATTCTGCCTTGATTTATGGTTATTACATGTTATAAAAATACGGGTTGTTACATTCTCCCATCCTTAAAGGATTTCGTCCCCGAAATCTCTAAGTTAGAAAGAATATATCCTACCATCCATCTACTCAAAGCATCATCCACAGGCAACCATTGTCCTTAAAAGATTTCTAATGCTGTATGAACATATGCAGAAAGTGTGTGTACATGTACTTATCTAATGCAAAAGATCAGGCGGTTACTGATTCAGTAAACCTCCTTAATGCAAAATATGTTAGTGTAATGAATCCAACATGTATGAAAATTCCTAACATAGTTTATAATCTTTTCATGAGTGCACAAACATTCATTCATATGCAACATCCAAGTGATAGCATAACAAGTTCCATCCATGTACAAGTATAAGCACTCATGCATATGCAACATGAAAATGTGACTGAGCCGATCTAGTGCCTAATGTGTGTCATGCATCCACTAGCAACCACTTGCAACCACTTGCAACCATTTGCAAACATCAACCATAACATGTTTCAATCACATGTTTACATCCATATGGTTCTACCTAAGGTTCTCAAGATAAGATCGAGATGACAACAAGACAAACATAGATAGTAGAAGCATGATACGAAAAGGTTTTCAAGTTTATAGGAAAAAGAGATCGAGAATGTATCCTCAAAAAGAAATGGGTAAAGCGCGCGTATCTTCTTTTCAGTTTCCCAAGTTGCGTCTTCTTGGGCTTCACTCCACTGCACTTTATCTAGCTTGACTTCTCGACTCCTTAGCTTCTTAATCTCTGTTCCTAAGATACGAATCGGAACTCGCCTCAATGTTGCTTCTTTTTCCACTTCTACGCCTTCAAGGATGCTTGGCTCAACCACTTCGGCCGACTCATGCAAGCACTTTCGGAGATGCGAGACGTGAAAGACATTGTGTACTCCAGTCAACTTCTCGGGTAAGTCTACCTTATAGGCCATCCGTCCAATCTTCTCAGTGATAGGGAACGGTCCTACGAACCTCGGTGCTAGCTTTCCAACTGCTCCAAAACGAACTACATTGCGTAACGGAGAAACTTTTATAAAGACCATATCTTCGACTTCGAACTCTAGGTCTGTCCTTCTCTGGTCCGTATAAGATTTCTTTCTATGTTGGGCCGTCTTCATATCAACTCAATCTTCTCAGAAGTGTCCCTTATCATGTCGGGCCCAAGTATAAGTCTTTATGTCGTCTCCCGCCAACAAGTTGGCGATTTGCACGGTCGACCAGCCATTCTGATGCTAGCTTGGTAACTATTGTTATATGCAAACTCCACGAGAGGAAGATGGTCTTCCCAAGTACCACCAAAGTCAAGAATGCATAGTCTCAAAAGATCCTCTAGCACCCTATTTACCCTTTCGGTTTGTCCATCCGTCTGCGGGTGATAGGCCGTGCTCAAGTTCAGTCGTGTACCCATTGCTTCTTGCAGACTATTCCAAAATTGGCTAGTAAAAATTGGGTCACGATCACTAATTATACTAGAAGGAACACCATGCAACCGTACTATCTCTCGAAGGTAAACATACGCTAGCCATGATGCGGTCCACTTGCTTTTCACTGGAATGAAGTGAGCACTTTTCGTGAGTCTATCAACTATGACCCATATGCTAGTATTTCCCTTCCTTGACCTAGGCGGTCCATCCACGAAATCCATCGAGATACTCTTCCATTTTCATTGCGGAACCTCCAAAGGATGTAATAGCCCACCGGGCTTCTTCGACTCGGCCTTTCCTTGTTGGCACACCATGCACTTTGAAACGAACTCTGCCACATCCTTTTTCATTCCAGTCCAAAAGAAAATGCGTTTCATATCTCTGTACATCTTATCCCCTCCGGGATGTATGGTCATCTTCGAGTGATGTGCCTCCTCGAGAACTTTCCTTACTAAGTCTCCCACTTGCGGGACGCATAGCCTTCCATCACGCCTTAGCCATCCCTTGTCATCTATGGCATACCTACTGAGGTGACTTGACGTCTCACCCCTAATTAGCTTGTCCATGATTTCGACTATCTGTGGGTCTTCCCTCTGTGAAGTCCCTACTTGATCTAGAAGTGTAAGTCTTAACTCAAGAGATGCTAACGTAGCAGTCAATGACTCAACAGCCAGTGTAAAATCAAAGGTTGCTATAAATTCAAGGCTTTTCCTTTCCACAAACAAGGGGCTCAAAGTCAACTTTTTTCTACTTAGCGCGTCTGCCACCATGTTACCCTTGCCAGGGGTATAAGCTATATCGAAGTCATATGATGCCAAGAATTCCATCCATCGCTGTTGTCTCAGATTCAAATCTTTCTGTGAGAAGATGTAATTCAGCGATTTGTGGTCGGTATACAGCTCGAACCTCTCCCCAAGAAGATAACGACGCCAAGATTTAAGTGCAAAAACGATCGCCGCCAACTCCAAGTCATGTGTGGGATAGTTCTTCTAATGAACTTTAAGTTGTCTACCCCCATAGAATATCACTTTCCCTTCTTGCATTAGGACTGAGCCAAATCCCGTGCCACATGCATCTGTGTACACGGTAAACATCTTACCTCCATCGGGTAATGCCGAAACTGGAGCTGTGGTGAGGGCTCTCTTAAGTCTCTGAAAAGCAATCTCACATTCTATGTTCCACGCAAACGCTAGGTTTTTCTTCGTTAACCTAGTAAGAGGGGCTGAAATCTTAGCGAAGTCCTTAATGAACTTCCGATAGTAGCCTGCCAAACCGAGAAAGCTTCTCACTTCAGTTGCGTTCTTAGGAACTTTCCAGTCTTGCACCGCAACCACCTTTGCGGGGTCCACGGCTATGCCTTGCTTAGAAACTACATGTCCAAGAAACTGAACTTCCTTCCTCCAAAAATGGCATTTGGAGAACTTAGCCTTTAACTGGTGTGCTCTGAGCGTATCCATGACTTCCCTGAGATGTCTAGCATGCTCTTATTCATCCTTTGAGAAGATCAGAATATTGTCCACGAAAACCACTACAAACTTGTTAAGGAACTCCCGAAACACCCTACTCATCAAATCTACAAAATACGCGGGTGCATTCGTTAACCCAAACGGCATGACGAGCCATTCGAAGAACCCATCTGGAGTCCTAAACGCAGTTTTGTCAATGCTAAGCCACTCTAAGTTGATGGAACCCTGTGGCTAGATCGAGTTGAGAGAAAACAGATGCTCCTACAAGCTGGTCAAACAGATCGTCGATCCTTTGCAGTGGGTGCCTATTCTTTTTCGTCAGCTTGTTTAACTCACGATAATCTACGCACAGACGAAGCGAACCATCCGCCTTAGTAGCGAATACCACCGGAGCACCCCATTCAGAAATGCTTCGTCTTATGAATTTTTTCTCAAGCAACTCCTTAACTTGTTTACTGAGCTCTCTTCTTTCTCGCGGGGCCATGTGCCTAACGGGCAATGAAACTGGCTTGGCATTATCAACAAGATAAATTCGGAAGTCTATCTCGCGTTTAGGAGGTAACCCCCTCACTTCATCAAAGACATCTGGATATTCTCGGACCACTCTTACAGATTGCAAATTATCATCGGATGAGTCAAGGGATTCAAGATAACACAACATGACCGGACCCTTAGGGTTACAAGAAATTTCAAGGGTATTACCGAGGCGAGTCATGAGCCTCACTACCCTTCGTTCACAATCAAGAATGGCTCCATAATTGGACAGACAATCCATACCTAGGATCAAACCGTATCCCATAAATCCGAGAACATAAGCACTACACGTGAATTCTACGCTTAAGATAGAGATCCTCAAATCCACACACATCATAGATAAATGGGCGGAGCCCCCAATTGGATTTGAAACTGTAACGGGATCCTCAACCAGACTAGTACTTAGGTGCAGATTTTCAACAATATCAGAATAAATAAAAGTATGCGATGCGCCAGAGTCAAAGAAGTTTCGAACAGGAATGTCAGAAATGTAAACAAGGCTTTCTACAGAAATATTACTACCTCGGTCAAGAGCTGGAGTGGTGTTGAGAGCATGCAACTGCCCTCCAGAAGGTCCTGCTTGCTGGGTCTGCCCCTGCCCCTGTCCTTGCTTCTTAGGGCAATCCTTGCTGATGTGTCCAGTATCTCCACAATGAAAGCATTCACCCAACTTTCTCTTCTTCTTTCTACAGTCTTTAGCTAGATGTCCCATAATCCCACAAATGTTACACTTCTTGTCACACGTGCCTTGTTGTTGTTGCCCTTGTTATTCTTGTTATTCTTGTTGCCTCCCTTCTTGAAGTCAGCTTTCTTATTCTGAGTCTCATTAGACTTAACCTCCTTCTTGCTATTCTTGTCTTCCTCATGAAGTAGAGCCATACCCACCAAGCTTTCAAAGGTCGCCCCCATGGGTATATGAGTTATGGCCAAACTGTGTAGTGGCTCGTTCAATCCTCGAGCAAAGCGTACAGCCTTTTTCTAGGCCGTATTGACCCAGTCCAAACCGAACCGAGCAAGCTGATTAAACTTATTCACGTACTCCCTAACAGACATGTCCCATTGCTTGAGTGCGAGGAACCTCTCCATCTGAAGGTTCTCTTCTGCTGATGATAAGAATTTAAGCCCAAACCTCTCTCTAAAGTCTGCCCAAATCTCAATTGGCCTGGTAGCGTTGGTGACTTCCCACCAAAATGCAGCTTCCTCTTTCAACAACCATGCCGCCAACTGAACTTTCCTTTGGTCCTCCACATCAAAGATAATAAACAAGTCTTCAGTCTCCTTTACCAAGTTTCGTGCCTCAACGAAGGTTTCAGTTCCAACGAAGTTCTTGCCGCCCATCGCTTTAAAGTCTTTGCATATTTTGGCAAAGGCGGTACCAGGAGGAGGAGGAACCGCGGCCACTGGGGGAGGAGGAGGAGGGATGTCTGTCGGGCCCGCGCCGTTGGCCCTAGCTTCTAAGTACCTTCGGAACCATCCAGGCACGGGTATTCCCTCAGGCAGATTAAGATCAGCCATGCTGAAAAACGAAAAAAAAAGATTCAAACGAGGAAACGAAGGAAAGTGCTAATGGCTTTTTGGGGAATAGCCTTTTTAAACATAAAACTTTTCAAAAAAATGCTTCTTTATAAATGGTTTTGAAAATAGTTTCAGAAGGTTTTTAAAACTTTTGCCCATCCTGGTAACCTTCTGCTCTGATACCAAATGTAACACCCCACCTCCACTAGGGTCACTCACAAAGGGAATGCACTAGTTTTGGTGGAGTATTATCTAGGTAAACATACACAGAGATATCACAAGGCAGAACATAAATAAAGCAGCGATAGAAATTAAAAACCAAATTTTTATTACTTTCAAGAAAAGAGTCAAAACCCCATATATCCAAGGTACAAATTATTCCATTACATCAAGTTCCAAGTAAAGAAGCATAAACTTAAGATAACAAAAGTAAATTATTCCCCAAACATAGCAGAAGTGCAGCCATAGCATAGCTCAAGACCAAACCGTACACGAGCTGTCAGAAAGCAAGCTAAATCCAAGCTAAGAGCTAGCGTTTCCTCCCTGAGAACCTGGGGGGGAAAACGAAAGAAAAAGAGGCGAAAGAAAAAGGGTCAGTCATAAAGACTGGTAAGTCCTAGTGACTTTCAGTATGAAAACTAGTAAAGGTAACATGATATGTGAAAACTAGAATTAAACATAAGGATGATAACAGAACTGGTAGGATAATTAAGATAATAGGATAAGTCAAGTCTAGCATCGCATATTCGAGATTCGCTGCACCAACTGTACTAGTGTTCTAACCCATGTCAAGTATTAATCATGAAATGATCCCTTGGCTCAATATCATGAAGCGACCCATTACGGGGTCCTACGGTACGATCTACTAATCGATCGGCTCCCTACAAGTTCTAGCTCGTCATGTGTCTGTGTCATACGACCCTATCCTGAAATGTAGTTACCTGTGCTAGGTCCAGCATAGGGTGTATCAAGCCCTATGGTGCCAACCATCGACACGAATCAAGCACGCACAGTGTAAACCTACGGGTGCCCAATGTCTGCTTTTTCAACTTCGGACTACGTGCACGACCATAGTCCGCTTGAACCTACAATGGTGCACCAACTCAGCCGTCGTTCTGGTCGCTTACAATCAGCCCAGTAATCGTGCCCCACCCTGCCTAGTCTCAGGGTATCGTGATACATCTAAGTGGGTTACTGCTGAAAAGGACCGCGTAACTAGGGTTTCTAATGGGTTAAGTGTTGTCATTCAAATTCGTGACTTAACCCTATCCAAATCATGTATCAAGTTGGTTAAGTGTGTTCAAGCGGTTCATGACTTAACCCTATCAAATCATCGTGTCAAGTTGGTTAAGTATATTCAAGTGGTTCATGACTTAACCCTATCATGTGGCATTAATTCATTAATGCACCTCAACCTCTCACATTAGACTAATTGTTGTGGTCACTGGATTTGTCGGGCGGTTCCGGGCAGATTTACACCACAACATAGTCTAACCTCGGGTTTTTCGTGCGATATGACCAACTACCCATATTGGATCCTATTGTTTGCAGTCACTGGATTTGTCGGGCGGTTCCGGGAAGATTTACACTGCAAACTCAACCCAACCTCGAGTTGGCCATTTTCAAGTTTATCTAAGTGTCATGCCCACGTTCAAGTTTTCATGTCATGTTTCATGTCGAATCGTGTCAAGTTCATGTCCATGTCCAGGTTCAAGTTATAATAACGTTCATATTCAAAGCCAATTTATGTTTTACCTAATCTACCCAAATCGTATTCCCATCGCACATAAACTCGAATCGATACAAATAAATCTAATTAGGGAATAACATAAAAAGGGACGGGTATAAGGTGGCAAAAGTGATTACTAACATAGCATGGTATGACTTGAGATAAAAGATTATAACATTACTGGCATATGGAATATTGGCCTCAAACATAAAGATTCCAAATCTAGCAAAATAAGGTACTAGCCAAGATAACAGTTGTCATAAGGTGATAGTATAGTCATGGTAGCGATTGACATAAGGTGATAGTATAGTCATGGTAACGATTGATATAAGGTGATAGTCATAAACTTGTGACTAATAGAAGATTCAACATGATAATATGAGGGGTTTTCTTTTTGATTTACAACATAAATAGGCCCCAAATCAATGTCATGGTAATATACCCAAAATTCAAGATCCAAGATGAACAAGCATGGATGTAAAACAGTCATCATACACAGGTCCAATTTCAATTTACAACATATTCATATTACATTTACAGTTTAAATCTAAAATTAACTGGGGCTTACAGATCGTGGTTCGAGAATTAGAAAAAGAAAGTCGATGTTTAATCTTTATATTCTTAGTCGAGTCCTAACAAAAGTCCCCAAATCAGCGATTCTCTTAACGTAGTTTCAACGTAGAAGAAGTAGTCTCTTTCTCTAACTTTTCAACCAGAATTAGAGCAGCATAATGTCAGAAAGAATTTTGTGTAGAGAGACTAGTGTTAGGGGTTGTTTATATAGGGTCAGGTCAACGAATGTAGACAGAAACGAGGCCAGAAAACATCAAAGTGAATCCAACTTCAGAAGTGGGCTCGGCCACCAGGTCGACACTATGGTCGACCTAGTCCTGGGCAGGTCGACTACATAGTCGATCCCCAGGTCGACCTTGTCCTGGGCGGGAAATTTCCCGCCCAGTCCATTCTGAGGTTTGAATTTCGAAATTTGAATTCGAATTCTGAGCTGTTTTGAACTTGAAAGCTTCTGAAAACTTCGAAAGGTCATAACTTGGTCATACAGACTCCGATTTTCGAAAACTCGGACTCGTTTCCAAGCAGAATTTCGAGACGAACGCAATGGCGTAACCCGTTTCCCTTGATTCTTATTTTAAAATTTAATTCTTCCTTGATTTATGGTTATTACACGTTATAAAAATACAGGTTGTTACATTTATTTAGTAGCTTCATGTAGTAGCTTCATGAACTACTATTGTATATTAAATTTTCCGTTGCGATATATTATATTGCTCTTTATCTGTGTCTGTGATCTGTGATTTTGTGATTTATTCTATGTAACAACCCGTATTTTCAATAACCTGTAATGATGTAAATCGAGGCAGAATTTAATTCTAAAATCTGAATCAAGGGAAACGGGCTATGCCATTGCGTTCGTCTCGGAAAAATACGCGAAATAGAGTCCGAGTTTTCGAAAATCGGAGTCCGTATGACCCGATTAAGGCCCAACGAAGTTTTCAGAAATATTCAAAGTAAAAACAGATTTCAAATTCAAGTTTGAATTTGAAAAATTAGGTCAGATTGGGCTAGGCGGGAGAACTCCCGCCAGAGCACCCAAGTCGACAGCCCTGTCGACTTGGCCAGAGCACCCAAGTCGACAGCCCTGTCGACTTGGGAGTCGACTTGGTTGGACCCAAGTCGACAGCCCTGTCGACTTGGCTGTCGACTTGGTCCAGCCGGGCTGTTTAGCCTGGTGCACCATTTAGAGATTGTGTTGAGCTTGGGGGCCAGATTCGGTTTTGAGGGCTGAGATTGGAACTAGGGTTTAATCCTAGGGTTGAAACTAGTCCTAATCTCTATAAATAAGGCCCTAACCTAACCCTAAATCATCATTATTCATTCATACAACTAAACTATGGCAAAATCAATCCTCTCATGGCCTCCACTCTCTTCATAAATTCCTAAATAAATTTTTATGAGATTTTCCATGCATACAAGTGTTTTCAAGCTTGTATGAGCATCATTAGCTTGCATTCAAGTCAAGTTTCTATATTTGCATCATAAAGCAAGGGTTTTGATCACTTTGGCTTAAGGGTTTTTCTATTAAAGCTTGCATTTTGGGGTTTAATTGATTGCATAAGGGCTTTCTTATATTTGCTATACTCATTTGAGTCCTCATAAGCATTGTAAGCCCTATTCTACTTTCATATTTAAACTCTAAAGTTAATGATGCAAGTTGTGTTTGATCATTATGATATGATATGCAAGTTTATCATGTTATGCAAGTTTGTTATGTTATGATATGCAAGTTTATCATGTTATGCAAGTTTGCCATGTTATGATATGCAAGTTCATCATGTCATGTTATGCAAGTTTACCATGTTATGCTATGCAAGTATGCCATGTTATGATATGCAAGTATGTTATGCAAGTTTGGGATGATCATTTTGTTCATGTTATCATGTTATGCAAGCTTATCTTGAGTATGTGAACATAAAGCTTCAAGCTTTAGGCTAAAGGTTGCATTTTGGCAACATGTAAGTTATCATATCCCTTATGATAACTTGCATGTGAGGCTAAATGCGAACTTATGGTCATTTCTACATGTCATTTATCACCATGTATCACCAATATGCTAAGTTTGGTTTTATGCATGCTTTTGAGGCCTAATGCAAGTATATGAACATAAGTACATTTCATATGCCACCATGTTGAACTTGTGGCTTCAACACTTTTATGTCATGATTATGCTAAGTTTCCCCTTTCTATCCTTTATGCGCTATTGCGATATGTAAGCGATGGGATTGCGTTTGGGGTTGGGTAAACTTAAAAGACATAAAAACATAAGCTTGGGAATTTACCTATTAAGTTAGGTCTACCCATTGGGAATTTACCTATTAAGTTAGGTCTACCCAATTGCTTGAAAACTTGTAATGTGTTTTGGAAACACGATGGACATGACACTTAGAAAATATAAGTGTGACCAACTCGAGGTTGGGTTGAGTTTGTAGCGTAAACCTACCCGGAACCGACCGGCTTAACTAGTTGCTACAAACAATAGGACCCAATGTGAGAAGTTGGTCATGTGGTACCTTGGACCCGAGGTTAGACCAAGTTGTGGTGTAAAGCTACCCGGAACCGACCGGCTTAACTAGTAACCGCAACAAAGTCTAATGTGAGAGGTTAAGGCACATTAATTAATTAATGCCTCATGATTAGGGTTAAGTCATGGTCCACTTAATACTTAACCAATTTGGGCTTGGTAGATTAATCGGGGTTAAGTCGTGAACTCATTGTTACACTTAACCAAGTTAATCCATGATTAGCAAGAGGGGTTAAACCGTACTTAACCCACTAGAAATCCTAGCAATGGGGGCCGACTCCAGCAGTAATCCCAAGTTTGTATCATTAAGACCCTAGGGACTAGGCTAGGGAGGGGGCACGATTACTGGGCTGGAGGTAAGCGACCAAAAACGACGGCAGGGTGGTACGCCGGTGTAGTTCCGGGCGGACTCTGGTCGTGCACATAGTCCGTAGCCGGAGAAAACATGCACGGGTACCAGTAGATCGAGACTGTGCACTCATGTTTATGGTGTCCAGGGGTTGACACCCTAGGGCTTGATACACCGAAGGGTGGACCCGGCACAGTTCGACTACAATTATGTTTGGGCCGTATTGACACCAACACGTGACGAGTTAGGCTTAGGGAGCCGATCGACTAGACCGTTTGGTTGGACCTTGTATTAGGGTCATTTCATGTTATTGGGCCAAAGCTTGGGCCAAGGGATCAATACTTGTTTATTCCAGTCATGTTAGTTTGCTAGTACACCTGTGGTGCAAAACCTTAAACCTGATTATGCGATGACACCTTTATCTACCTTGTTAGTTAATCACCATGCTAGTATGTTGTTATCCTTATGATCATACCTGCTTCTCATGCCAGTTAACTTTATCAGTTTACATTGATTGTAGTAGGGCTTACTCAGTCTTTTTGACTGACCTGTTTTCTTTCGCCTCTTTTCTTCCGTTCCCCCCCAGGTTCTCAGGGAGGGAATATTGGAGCTTAGCTGGATTTCTGATCGCTTGCTTGTGGGATTTTAGCTCATGTACGGTCTTGACATGAAGCTAGCTATGGTTATCACTTAATTTGGGGATAGTACTTATGTATTTCAGTTTTTCAGTAATGTTGTTTTTATCTAGACTTGTGTATTTGGAAAGTTAACATTATGTTGTACCAGACTTATTTTGAAATGGTTTGAAAATCTTCCGCTGTTTTATCTATGTTATTTACTCTGTTTACATATATACATATGTTCTTGTTCTGCCTTGATATATCATTATGCATGTTTACCTGATTCAAACGCCCCTCCAAAGTCAGAGTGCTTGCAAGAGTCACCCTGGCGAAGGTGGGGTGTTACATTTGGTATCAGAGCATATGGTTTACGAAAAGGAACAAAAAAAAAAGGTTTTTAGAAAACTTTTGGAAAACTATTTTCAAAACCAAGTATAAAGTATTTTCCAAAGAAAAGTCTAGTTTATTTTAAAGGCTATTCCCCAAAAAGCCATTAGCAAAATTCCTTCGTTTCTTTTCTCCATTCTGAATCTGTCTTTTTCTTCGTTTTCAGTATGGCCGATAACTTTGCTATTCCGGAGGGAGTACACGTACCTGTTTGGTATAGGAGACTTTTGGAGGTTAGGGCGACCGAAGCCGGCCCCGCAGATGTTCCTCCTCCTCCTCCTCCAGTAGTTAATGTTCCTCCTCCTCCTGTCGCTGAGGTTCCTCTTCCTCCTCCCCCTCAGCATCCTCAAGCTGACTTCGCAAAGACTTGCAAAGATTTCAAAGCAATGGGTGGCAAGAATTTTCAAGGCACTGAGACTTTTGTAGAGGCCAGAAATTGGTTGAAAGAGACCGAGGATTTATTTGCTATCTTTGGGTTAGACGATCAGAGGAAGATCTTGTTGGCGGTTTGGCTTATGAAGGATGAAGCCGCTTATTGGTGGGAAGTCACCAATGGTACTAGGCCTGTTGAGACTTGGGACGATTTCAGGGCAAGGTTCATGCTTAAGTTTCTATCTTCTGCTGAGGAGAATCTGCAAATGGAGAGGTTCATAACTTTGAAACAAGGAGATATGTCTGTCAAAGAATATGTGAACAAGTTCAATCAGTTAGCTCGTTTTGGCCTGGATATGGTGAATACTCCTCAGAAGAAGGCTCTTCGTTTTGCTAGAGGATTGAATGAGCCGTTGTAGGGATTGGATATGTCACATATTCCCCATGGGGCCACGTTTGAGAGTTTGGTTGATATGGCGTTACTTCAGGGAGATGTCAAGAAAGAGACCAAGATGAATGATACTCAAGCCAAGAAGACTGATTCCCAGGGAAAAGGAAATCAGGGTAATCCAAGTGGTCAAAGCAGTCAAGGCAATCAGAACAAGAACAAGAGTCAAGGTAACAAGGGGAACAACAACAAGGGCAAGAACAACAAGGAGAAGTGCCATTATTGCGGTTCAGTTGGGCATCTTATTAAGGATTGTAAGAAGAGGAAAAGGAAGAATGGTGAATGCTTTTTCTGCGGTAAGACTGGACATTTCAGTAAGGATTGCCCGAAGAAGCAAGGGCAAGGCCAGGGTCAGACTCAGCGTGTTGGACCTTCAGGAGGGCAAGTTCATGCTCTCAATACCGCTCCAGTTCCCGATCGAGGTAGTATTTCTGTTGAGAGCCTTGTATATATTTCTGATTTTCCAGTTCGTACCTTGTTTGATTCTGGTGCATCGCATAGCTTTATCTCATCTGATCTTGTTGATAGTTTGCACCTTAGTACTAGCTTGGTAGATGATCCCGTCTGTGTCTCAAATCCTATTGGGGGTTCCGCCCATTTGTCTATGATATGTGGGGATTTGAGGATCTCTATACTGAGTGTAGAGTTCTTGTGCAGTGCTTATGTTCTTGGTTTTAGGGGATACGGATTGATATTGGGCATGGATTGGCTGTCCAGATATGGAGCCATTCTTGATTGTGAGCATAGGGTTGTGAGGCTCGTGACTCGCCTCGGAAACACCCTAGAAATTTCTTGTAATCCGAGAGGTCCCGTCATGCTGTGCTATCTTGAATCACTCGACTCATCAATGGAAACTCTTCAGTCTGTGAGAGTGGTTCGAGAGTATCCGGATGTTTTCGATGAAGTTAGGGGGTTGCCCCCTAAGCGAGAGATTGATTTCCGCATTTATCTGGTGGATAATGCAAAGCCGGTTTCTTTGCCCGTTCGGCACATGGCTCCGCGCGAAAGGCGGGAGCTAAGTAAGCAAGTAAAGGAGTTGCTTGAGAAGAACTTCATTAGACGAAGTATATCTGAATGGGGAGCGCCTGTGGTATTTGCTACCAAGGCAGATGGTTCTCTCCGACTTTGTGTTGACTATCGAGAGTTAAATAAGCTGACTAAGAAGAACAGACACCCGTTACCGAGGATTGATGATCTCTTTGACCAGCTTGTCGGTGCTTCTGTTTTCTCTCAGCTTGATCTTGCTACTGGATTCCATCAGCTCAGGGTAGCTGAAGATAGTATAGACAAGACTGCGTTCAGGACTCCAGATGGATTCTTCGAATGGCTTGTCATGCCGTTCGGCTTGACTAATGCACCCGCATACTTCGTGGACTTGATAAGTAGGGTGTCTAGGGAGTTCCTGAACGAGTTTGTGGTAGTCTTCGTAGATGATATTCTGATCTTCTCTAAGGATGAGGAAGACCACGCAAGGCATCTCGTGGAGGAGATGGATACGCTTAGAGCGCATCAGTTGAAGGCCAAGTCCTCCAAGTGTCACTTTTGGGAGAAAAAGAAGTTAGATTTCTTGGGCACATAGTTTCTAAGCAAGGCTTAGTGGTGGATCCTGCTAAAGTGGTCGCGGTTCAAGACCGGAAAGCTCCGACGAGGACAAGTGAAGTAAGAAGCTTTCTCAGTTTAATTAGTCAGTTAGCGTCCCTTGAGTTTAGACCTACCCTTCTGGATCAAGTAGGGACTTCGCAGAAAGAAGACCCGCAGTTAGTCGAGATCATGGACAAGTTGATTCGAGGCGAGATGTTAAGACACCTCGCTATAGATGACAAGGGATGACTAAGTCGCAATGAGAGAAAGAAGGCTCTTGAAGGTGCACATCACTCGAGGAGGTGGCCGAGTTTGTCCCAAGGTGCATGTTGTGCCAACAGGTTAAAGGCCGAGTCATAGAAGCCCGGTGGGCTATTACATCCATTGGAGATCCCCGTAATGGAAGTAGTAAAGCGTCACGAAGGATTTCGTGGATGGACTGCCTAGATCAAGGAAAAAGAATACGAGCATGTGGGTCATGGTAGGTAGACTCACGAAGAGTGCTCATTTCACTCCGGTAAAGAGCGAAAGGACTGCATCATAGCTAGCGACAGTTTACTTTCAAGAAATAAAGCGGTTGCACGGGGTTCCCTAAAGGATAATTAGTAACCATGACTCAATTTTCACTAGCTAGTTTTGGGATAGTCTACGGGAAGTCATGGGCAAACGGCTGAATCTAAGTACGGCCTATCATTCACAGGCGGATGGTTCATTTCGTTCAAGCATCAGTTATAGAAAATCACGTTAGTAAGAGCAATTGGCAACGTGGATTGGTATTTTCAAGAAAAGTGCTGCTGTGTGGAATACTTTATAGTAAGTAAACGAGATCCAGGATTCACTAGTGAATTTTGGAGAGCTTGCATGAAACCATGAGGTCATAGTTATGTTTAAGCCAAGAATGATAGAAGAGTAAGTGAAAAAGGAAGACGAGAAGCGACAATGAAATGGGTTCCAACTCATATTTGGAAATAAGAGTTAAGAAGCCAAGAAATCATGAAGTAAAGGACGGTCAAAGCACAGTGGAGTTAAACTCAAGGAAACGTGACTTAGAAGACTGAAGGCTAGATACGCGCATCATATCTCTTTCTAAGAGTATATCCTTGATCCTTGTTTTCCGGTGGAACTTACTCGCATGTTATCTTTTTACGTATATCCTCTCGGTCCCATTTTCGGTCCTATTTCTGTCGGGAGGTATGACTCATCGGTTAGTAGTACATGACAAGGTTTGAAGGGGTCCGTTAGGTTGACTAAACCTTTTGAGTTTTTTTTTTTTTTAAATATGGGTTGGGTTAGGAAGGGATTTCTTGTAATCCGAAAGGAGTATATCCTGCTTATCCTCCCGATCTCTTTGTAGCATATCTTTGCTATCCATGTTTATCTAGTTTATCGTGTTAATCTCATCATGAGAACCTTAGGTAGAAACCCTTTGGATGAAACATGTGTTTGAAACATGTTATGCTTGATGGTTGCAAGTGTTTGCAAGTGGTTACTCGTGGATGCATTATACACATTAGGCACTAGATCGGCTCACACACTCCTCATATTGCATATGCATGAGTGTTTATGCTTATTCATGGATGAAGATTTTTGTGTTATCACATGGATGTTGCATATGGATGTATGTTATGTGCACACATATAGATGTTATACATTATGTTAGGAATTGCATACATATGGATTCATTTCACTAACATAATTTGCATTGAGGATATTTGCATTAGATAAGGACATATACACACACCTTTGCATATGTTCATACAACATTTAGAATCTTGTAAGGACAATGATTGCTCGTGGATGATGTTTTGAGTAGATGGATGATTGGATGGTAGGATACGTTCTTCCTAACTTGAAGATTTCGGGGACGAAATCCTTTAAGGAGGGGAGAATGTAACAACCCGTATTTTCAATAACCTGTAATGATGTAAATCGAGGCAGAATTTAATTCTAAAATCTGAATCAAGGGAAACGGCCTATTCCATTGCGTTCCTCTCGGAAAAATACGCGAAATAGAGTCCGAGTTTTCGAAAATCGGAGTCCGTATGACCCGATTAAGGCCCAACGAAGTTTTTAGAAAAATTCAAAGTAAAAACAGATTTCAAATTCAAGTTTGAATTTGAAAAATTAGGTCAGATTGGGCTAGGCGGGAGAACTCCCGCCAGAGCACCCAAGTCGACAGCCCTGTCGACTTGGGAGTCGACTTGGTTGGGCCCAAGTCGACAGCCCTGTCGACTTGGCTGTCGACTTGGTCCAGCCGGGCTGTTTAGCCTGGTGCACCATTTAGAGATTGTGTTGAGCTTGGGGGCCAGATTCGGTTTTGAGGGCTGAGATTGGAACTAGGGTTTAATCCTAGGGTTGAAACTAGTCCTAATCTCTATAAATAAGGCCCTAACCTAACCCTAAATCATCATTATTCATTCATACAACTAAACTATGGCAAAATCAATCCTCTCATGGCCTCCACTCTCTTCATAAATTCCTAAATAAATTTTTATGAGATTTTCCATGCATACAAGTGTTTTCAAGCTTGTATGAGCATCATTAGCTTGCATTCAAGTCAAGTTTCTATATTTGCATCATAAAGCAAGGGTTTTGATCACTTTGGCTTAAGGGTTTTTCTATTAAAGCTTGCATTTTGGGGTTTAATTGATTGCATAAGGGCTTTCTTATATTTGCTATACTCATTTGAGTCCTCATAAGCATTGTAAGCCCTATTCTACTTTCATATTTAAACTCTAAAGTTAATGATGCAAGTTGTGTTTGATCATTATGATATGATATGCAAGTTTGTCATGTTATGCAAGTTTGTTATGTTATGATATGCAAGTTTATCATGTTATGCAAGTTTGCCATGTTATGATATGCAAGTTCATCATGTCATGTTATGCAAGTTTACCATGTTATGCTATGCAAGTATGCCATGTTATGATATGCAAGTATGTTATGCAAGTTTGGGATGATCATTTTGTTCATGTTATCATGTTATGCAAGCTTATCTTGAGTATGTGAACATAAAGCTTCAAGCTTTAGGCTAAAGGTTGCATTTTGGCAACATGTAAGTTATCATATCCCTTATGATAACTTGCATGTGAGGCTAAATGCGAACTTATGGTCATTTCTACATGTCATTTATCACCATGTATCACCAATATGCTAAGTTTGGTTTTATGCATGCTTTTGAGGCCTAATGCAAGTATATGAACATAAGTACATTTCATATGCCACCATGTTGAACTTGTGGCTTCAACACTTTTATGTCATGATTATGCTAAGTTTCCCCTTTCTATCCTTTATGCGCTATTGCGATATGTAAGCGATGGGATTGCGTTTGGGGTTGGGTAAACTTAAAAGACATAAAAACATAAGCTTGGGAATTTACCTATTAAGTTAGGTCTACCCATTGGGAATTTACCTATTAAGTTAGGTCTACCCAATTGCTTGAAAACTTGTAATGTGTTTTGGAAACACGATGGACATGACACTTAGAAAATATAAGTGTGACCAACTCGAGGTTGGGTTGAGTTTGTAGCGTAAACCTACCCGGAACCGACCGGCTTAACTAGTTGCTACAAACAATAGGACCCAATGTGAGAAGTTGGTCATGTGGTACCTTGGACCCGAGGTTAGACCAAGTTGTGGTGTAAAGCTACCCGGAACCGACCGGCTTAACTAGTAACCGCAACAAATCTAATGTGAGAGGTTAAGGCACATTAATTAATTAATGCCTCATGATTAGGGTTAAGTCATGGTCCACTTAATACTTAACCAATTTGGGCTTGGTAGATTAATCGGGGTTAAGTCGTGAACTCATTGTTACACTTAACCAAGTTAATCCATGATTAGCAAGAGGGGTTAAACCGTACTTAACCCACTAGAAATCCTAGCAATGGGGGCCGACTCCAGCAGTAATCCCAAGTTTGTATCATTAAGACCCTAGGGACTAGGCTAGGGAGGGGGCACGATTACTGGGTTGGAGGTAAGCGACCAAAAACGACGGCAGGGTGGTACGCCGGTGTAGTTCCGGGCGGACTCTGGTCGTGCACATAGTCCGTAGCCGGAGAAAACATGCACGGGTACCAGTAGATCGAGACTGTGCACTCGTGTTTATGGTGTCCAGGGGTTGACACCCTAGGGCTTGATACACCCGAAGGGTGGACCCGGCACAGTTCGACTACAATTATGTTTGGGCCGTATTGACACCAACACGTGACGAGTTAGGCTTAGGGAGCCGATCGACTAGACCGTTTGGTTGGACCTTGTATTAGGGTCATTTCATGTTATTGGGCCAAAGCTTGGGCCAAGGGATCAATACTTGTTTATTCCAGTCATGTTAGTTTGCTAGTACACCTGTGGTGCAAAACCTTAAACCTGATTATGCGATGACACCTTTATCTACCTTGTTAGTTAATCACCATGCTAGTATGTTGTTGTCCTTATGATCATACCTGCTTCTCATGCCAGTTAACTTTATCAGTTTACATTGATTGTAGTAGGGCTTACTCAGTCTTTTTGACTGACCTGTTTTCTTTCGCCTCTTTTCTTCCGTTTCCCCGCCCAGGTTCTCAGGGAGGGAATATTGGAGCTTAGCTGGATTTCTGATCGCTTGCTTGTGGGATTTTAGCTCATGTACGGTCTTGACATGAAGCTAGCTATGGTTATCACTTATTTTGGGGATAGTACTTATGTATTTCAGTTTTTCAGTAATGTTGTTTTTATCTAGACTTGTGTATTTGGAAAGTTAACATTATGTTGTACCAGACTTGTTTTGAAATGGTTTGAAAATCTTCCGCTGTTTTATCTATGTTATTTACTCTGTTTACATATATACATATGTTCTTGTTCTGCCTTGATATATCATTATGCATGTTTACCTGATTCAAACGCCCCTCCAAAGTCAGAGTGCTTGCAAGAGTCACCCTGGCGGAGGTGGGGTGTTACATTCTATTTACCCCAGAAGCTAATAACAATCTGTTGTTCTGCACGTTTCGAGTTGACATGTTTTGTCTATTCGGCACGGTCAAAATGGCGGGTTGTTACACACTTCGACGCAATGTGATGGTTAATCTCTTCTCTTTTCAGAGATGAAGAAAACAATCTCGCGAAGGCTTCACCAACCAAAGAAGATGAATATTTGGAAGTAATTAAGAAGGATCCTATCTTTGGAGAAGATGGTTGGGTTGAAGTTCCAAGAGACGTTTAGTTGTTTGGTATGATTTGATTGATTTTTTTAATTACTCTAAAATCATAGGGTGTGGTTTGATTTAGACTATATTGTTTGAAACTTGTACATACTAAGACATATGGTGTGGTTTAGTTTTGATTGGTTTGTATATATATTAGACAAACATATGTAATAATGATAAATTTTTTGGTTTGTGATTAATTAACATATTAAGTATTATTCTCTTCAGTTTAAATAGATTAGGAATGTTCTACTTAGAATAAGTTAATAAATTAAGGGGGGTATTTTTTAAGGATAGTTACTTATGTTCTATTCAGAGTATTTTTTTTAAGGGGAGTATTTTTCGGGATATTACTTAGATTCTAGAATAGTATAACTTAAGGAAAGTATCTTTTATCTTTCTTTTTGATAATGCCAAAGGGGGGATTATAAAATATAGGCATAGGTTATAGAATTCTTACGGACAGGGGGAGTATACGAGGATTATCATCGAACAAGTATACACAGGTATGAAACTTTATAAACTAAGGTTGTCATCATCAAAAAGTGGGAGATTGTTAGAGAATGGAGTTTTGATGACAACAACCTTATTTCAATTATCATTGAGCATAAAATATATGCTAACACTTTTTTTATAATATATATATTTATTTATTTATATGCGTGTGTGTTTGCAGAAATTAAATACAGGAAATATTACTGAAGACTGTACAGTTATAAAGATGATAAAGATTCAAAGTCAGAGAAATTTCAAGACTCATGAGTAATTAAGATTTCAAGAGTTTAAGATTAATATAATTATAGAATCTAGATTGTGTAAGACTCTAAATAGCAATCCAAGTTCAAATTCAAATTCAAAATCTTATTTCCAATTCTGTCCTCAAAACTCTCAATTTTGGTTTTCAATTTTTTTTCTCAATCCTCTCTATTTTATTTTTCTATTTGTTTCTATTTTTATTCTCCTTTGTTTGTCAAACTTAAATTTTTTATACTTTATATATAGTTTAAAACTTTATAATTTTAAATATATTTATATAGTTTAAAAGTATGTTTTCATATGTATTTCTATCATATAATATGAATTTACAACACTAGAATTTTACTCAAGAATTTCCGGATTTAGTTTTATATCAAAACAATTGAAAATCCTTTGAAAATAAAAAATGTACATGGGTATGTCGACATAGCAAAAAGAACATGTCGACATATAACAGCTATTTTTTTCTAATTTTGAAGGGAAGTGTCTTTTCACTATTTGAAACGCTTCAGAACTGTTGCAACCCTTCATACTCTATAAAAAGAGGTTAAAACCAAAATATTTAACATATCTTTTTCCCTAACTTCATCCTCTTTCATCCCACCATTATTTTTAATCATTTTTATGATTCTTACACTTATACTCTACCAAATTCAATTCTATTTTGATCAAACTTCTTCTCTCTACACTCTCTACTCTCTGAATCAAGTGCTATTAAAGAGTTATAGGGCTGTTTTGTAATTTCTTGGGTTGAATAAACCCTGTTTGCAAGTCAAAGAGTAATCGGTGTATCCTTATAGCCGTGAAATCGAGGAATAGGAGTTGGTGTGCCCTTGTTGAGCTGTGAAATCAAGGGATAGGAGTCGGTGTCTCCTTGTTAGCTGTGAAATCAAGGCAGTTGTATTTGACTATTGGAAATAGTAATAAAACTCTGCACAATCCAGCATTGTCCCGGACTGGACGTAGGAGTGATCTGAACCAGTAAAAAATCCAGTGTGTTCTTTCCTTTTCTGCATTTTTATTTCTGTTTATTTTGCTTCTTTGTTTGAATCTGTGTCTGTGATGGTGTTTTTGGTGTTTGATTCATCCCGTAGTTCTCTCTAGTTTTTAGTTTTGTTTAAATTCTTACAAACACTATTCACCCCCTCCCTCTAGTGTTTGTTTTTCCTGAATGATCCATTTCGCAGTCCCTAACGGACAAAATATTGAAATATGAAGCTGAGTTAAGTATATATATACGTCATTTTAACTCGAACAAATTTGACAATCGATTTTATTCATTTTTATAATGAATGCAGTGAAACTAGATTTCAAAATGTGATATTTTGATTATACTATTATTTTGATATTATAATAATTTGAAATGTTCACCTTTAATTTAAAATTTAAATGGAAGGTAAAAATCATTTTTCAGCGAATTTATAAATGTTTTATAAGATACGTTTTTGAATGGAAATCGATTTAATTTATTATATATAATATAATGACTTAAAATGGAGATGTTTGATTTTGGAAGAAAAATGATTGAAGTAAAATTTCAAATGGTAGTTGTGAATAATTTATAATATTTATAAATTATCTTGGATGCGTTTTCAATTTTATTTTAATTATAAATCGAATTCAGGCTTGAATAGAACATGCCGCTGAACGGTAGTTCGCGAACGTCGACCCGTAACTTGGAATTGATGTAAAGGGAGATCCGACCGTCGGATTCTTTAAAATCAGAACCGTTGGGTTCATACCGAAAAGAGGTTTCGAATGAAAATAAGATATTTGAAATCTAAAAGTTAGATTTTAAAATAAGCCCAAACCAGTTTTGGAAAAGGTCGCTATGGATGTAGTTCGGTTGGTATTGGAACCGACTGTAAGGGCCTTGAATAAATTATTAAAAATATGAATAAATTAGGTAATATCATAGTAAATGATTTGAAATGATTTTGGATGAAATATTCCATGTTTGTAAAGATAAAATATATTTTTATTAGAATAAGTTGTTTATCAACTTAAGTAAAGAACTGAAATGGTTTTGAAATTTCCAGAATTTTCCAATATGTATAAACTAAGTTGGAACCCATGCAACGCACACGGGAGGATGTGAATATTATGGCGTGAAGGGGTTAGAAGGGAGATAAAACCATGGGTGTAAGAGTGGTGTATTTGTTTGGAGTAGAGGGAAAGTTGAGTTTTTTAGAGTAGTAAAGTTTAGTTACCTTTTTATGTGGCATGATATATACGGTTAAAAAAAAGCTTGTATTAACCCTATGTTTAGCGAGGAAAAATGAATTGATGGAAGAGTGAAGTAGAGGTGGATGACGGGTCTGTTTTCGATGACATTGTGAGGACGAAGTGTATAGTTTGACAGTCTGCATATTGATATAAGAAACCATCAAAGGACCATTTGATAGTCGTATTGTAAGTATGGTTCACATTGGCCTGAAATAAATTGTTATAGAAAGAAAACGTGCAAGTTTCATGTTAGATAGATAATTGAAATAAAGTATAATATTTGTTGTAGTTCTTGCATATTGAAAAAACTACGGTATAATTACCGTTTATCCACGTATAGCTGGGAAAAATCAGTGAGTTTCAACTTATATGATGTCAATTATTAAGCAGTTACAATAGCTAGAAATATACAAAAAAAATTATCACACGTCATCCTTTCAAAATATGCACAGTCAATGACTACATAAGGAAGTTGAAACATGTAACCTTAATACTGCACGCACATGTTTGCAACGATGACACTGAATATACAATTAATTTTAAATTCGGATAGCATCGTAACAAAGCCTTGAAATTTACTAAGGATTAGTGTATTCGAGTAGTGGAACGATTTTTTTCCATGAACTTATTATCATTTACAGTGATGCATATAAAATAATATATTAACTGCTTGGTTTTGTTGAACTTTTTCATTATTTAGTTCATACCAATTATTTTGAGTTATAAATGGCCTATTGGAATTCATAGTAGTATATAATTAATAGTTCAGATTTAAATCATTGTACGGCTGAAGATAGGGGAAGAAAAGATTAATTTCTAATTATGTTCTGCATAATGAATAATTTACATGACACTTAAACTTCCTTTTTTGCCCTACTTATCTATTTTTAATGTTACTCTTTCAACAATCTGTTTGGTTTTGTATATTTGTAGTAAAGCATGTTACGTGAATATACATATATTATAAATATGACAGATGATTTACCGTAAAAATGGTAATTTAATGTTATCATACCGAATAAAATGATATACTGGTTTTAAAGTTTATGGTTGAACCAGAAAATTATATTTATATTCTTGTATGCATAGACAAAAAATGGAAAAGGGTTAAAATGTGGAAATGTTAAAAGGTGACTATTATTCTGGATATCAACATAACATATAATGTATTATCGGGTCATTCAAAATATGTATGAATTAAATATTAATTACATGAAATAGCCTGAAAAGTTTTAGAAGCTTGATCGATGTTTGTGTCATTCAATTTTGATAAAGGTTTTAAGTTTACAAACTACCTATTTAATACCTATAAAGTTGTCGGTGGTTCATGGACTTGTCTCGGTGCATCTTTAAGAAAAGCGAAATCATGGTATTTTACCTAGTATCGATTACTTATAGATCTCTTGGTTGAAAATTGTTCAAGCATTGAATTAGCTGACTAATCACTTTGTACTTCAAATGAACTAACGGAAGTAGACATACATGAATTACCCACTTGACCATAAAGAATCACAGTAAAATACATTTTTTGGTTGAATCAGCAAGTACAATGTTTGAATCACCCAAGGTTTTAAATCCCGGATATCGGTCGCATTTCGTCTCGGGGATTTTATCGACTCGGTCTCGTATCGGAGGAGATCTCGGACGAGATGAATCTAACTCGGGAGCTCGTCTCGGATTTTCGTCTCGGGTCTGAAAGTTCATATCGGAACAATCTCGGGGTGCATGATATGTTAAAAATGATATTTTAACATAATGATTTTTGTGAATGCTATCAAAAACATAGTAACTTAAACATAAAATGCAAAATAACTTTATTATTCTTTATTTTGCGAAAGATCATTCATACTCTAAATCGTAATATGCTTAAAACAGGAATATTGTTAGACAGGAAACATTAAAAGGATCCAAAACATTAAAAAATTCAGCATAAATAGACCACAAAATACATAATTTAATAAGTAACATGTATGTAAAAAGACGAATATGAAAATCATAAGCATTGTAAAACTTATACAAACATACAATATAGTCATTTAACATGCAAAATGTAAAATAACAAAAGATTGATATGGCTAGATATGAGTTTTTCAACTATAGTTCTAGTTCAGGCACAAATTTAAATTTTAACAAAAAAAACTAAGATCTCAGACGATATTCCAATATTTCGTCACGGTCGATATATCGTTCGATATCGCAATATCTCGGGCGATATATTCGAAAGGAGATTTAGAGTGATATTTGCTGTTTCGTTTCGGAAGGAGCCCAAAACGAGATCTCGGAGGAGATCTCGGGCGATATTTGCGAGATTTGAAACAATGGAATCACCACAATCAAATTCATGCTCCAGCCATTGCTAAGGATGTTTTTTTTACTTTTGCTGCCATGGTAATGTTTGTATTTGGTTTTGTATCAGTTATGTTTGGTTATATAGTTAACAATATAAACAAATTCATGCTTTATTTCACATGCAACAATTTTATTCTCTCAAATTTGAATGATTATATATCAGTATGTCACCCACAATGACATGCAGTAAATGCCACTGGTAAATTAATAGCATGCACCAATCCGCCTTGATAAACTGGTGCCAGCAAAGCACCTTGTGCTTTCCTCTCCACAAGTGTGAACCAGTACTACGCACACGAGTTGTAAGTATAGTTTCTTTTTATATAATATTTGTATACCGTACACGTATACGGCATCAACAAAAAATTCATCTAATAATATATATTTATTTCAGATTATGATTTTCTCTAAACTATCTAACTTGTAATTTCTTAGCAAAAGGGATCTATTAATGTACACGCGTACTAAAGTCAGTTGGGAAAAAGATATAATAACCGAAGTATACATCAATTTTGATCATCTAATTATGGTATATTGCAAGACTAAACTGTCAAGATTATTTTATCATGATTTGATTTACCCTATATTGGAATATTTATTTGTAAAATTATTTTTATCTATACAAAAACGTATTGAATTCCTAATCACTAATCTACCTAAAACCTGACTATAATTAAATGCTAACACGCTATTTATTTTTTTGTCTAACATTAATGTTTACATCTCCTTCCATTCATAAATATAGAGTCTTAGATGGGAACTCAATCAAGGATACGTGGTACATATACAAAATCATAAGTATGAAGTTAATCAAGAATGCACAAAAATGCGTGGCATATATACAAAGTCATAAGTATGAAGTTAATCAAGAATACACAAAAATAAAATAACATAGAAAATTTTAAGAGTTTTTATACCCATATTGTTCATTTCATTATATACTTTTTAATTATATTGTTGGCTGAAAAAAGATCAATGATTCACTGTTCTTGCAAGCTTTCATAAAATTTGGAAACATTGATTACATAGCTAACATTACTTGTTTGTATCCTAGTAACTATTTAATCAGATAAACAAAAAATCAAACAGATGCTCTATGTTAAATATTTAATAAAAATACATATATATCTGACCCAAAAAGGGACTATCCTTTGAATATAAAGACAGTACAACACTTAGTTTCATCAACCTCTAAGTTTTCAGTTGTTATGAGTTAAGATATGACAAAATTTGGTATTTCTTCATTTTTTATCGTGCAATCAGTAGTCATACTAATTGTCTAAGCATATGCCTGGTGAATAGGTAGCTCGATTCCTTGATTTGTCTCCCAAATAAGCAAAATTCTACGTTCTTATTTCATAGCAATATAAGTACTCCTTCCACATAACATCTGAAACATATAACACATACTACAATTCCTTATTACTGCAATATATGGACCCAAAGAAATATAAAAAGTAACTGGAACAAGGGAAAAAAAGATAAACAACTTTATTAAACCTAGAAAATACATATTAAATTTCCAATATGTAGGATATTTAACATATCTGGTACTCTGTTGACATCCAAAATTTTGGATGATGAACCTATAATCCATAGTTTGTATGCCAAATGACAATGGGATAGTTAGCAAAAGTTTTGACTTTTTTTTTTACTTTGGTCATCATATGAAACATATGTACCATCGACTATTTTTTTACTTAATCTACTTAGTCTAGATTATGCCTATCTAGGAAAATCATTCTACTACATCCCTTATAGATTCCTAGGTATCTTTTCCTTACAACATATACCACAAGAGAATGTTGAAACAACAATACAATATTTATACATAATGGATTATACAACCTTATTTTCGATTATATGATCACCATACAGCATGAGGCAAAAATGGTAAACATCAATAAATGTATGTTGGTCGCTGGATAAGATAGGAGAAATGAGATAGAAAAATTAATAGGTGGTGTCAATAATGAGTTGGCCAGCAATTATAGAATTTCGGTTAATTCTACTGTTGCAATTTATGTTGCCTTTAATCAAAACTCGTTAGCAACATTATTATTGTATTCTGTACCAAATAAAGGTAATAACTTGCAAGTTAACGTTATTTTGGATCTCATTTACGCAATTTCAGGAGAGAAGAAAGGAGGAGAACGTTATCTGGTTTTCTGGAGGACATGGTCGGTTATTGAGAATGTGGTTTTGCGATCTGTATTTTGTTAAAAGGAATTGGGTATTCACGGATGCTTTGTATTTTTGAATTGAGATGCTGGGAGACGTCCATATAAACAGTGAAAAGATCCTATTTTACAATTTAAGTAGTAGATAAAGAGATTATGGGAGAGGGAAAACGCAGTTGAAAGGGATTTCATACCACTTTTACTTGGAACTGTAATAACCCGGAAATCCGAGCCAATTTAAAATTTTTATTTTGGCAATTTTAGTGAATTTTGAAAATTTAAAATGAATTATTTTAAATAATATCGACGAGAAATTTATTTTGAATAGAATTAGAACGTATATATTTATTTGAATCGTCGTTAGAATATGAATATTTTATTTTAATTATAAAAGGAATTGAAAATGGCATGGTAGTTCGATAATTCGATTTCAAATTTCAAATTTCAAATGAATGTACAGGATTCAAAATAAACCGGATTTTAGTAAAACCAAAAATATTAGAATCTATTTGTGAATATCGTTCCAACAAATCCGAAAAATTGAAATTTCATAGCGGGAATCAAAAGATACGCCCAGTTGAAAATTCAGAATAGTCGCTATGGAATTCTGGCCCTTAAAAATGGGAATTTTGCAAACGACCTCTATTTTCGACGAAACCAATTTTGTTGGATCCGTGATGTCAAGTTATTGCTAGATTCCAAAATTCGTAAATTTTCAAATCAATATGTGAGCGTAGCAAAGGAAAACGCATTTGACCAGTTTCAGTTGATTTTAATCAACTGGAAAATGGCCTTTTTTCAAACGGTCTCAGAATTTGATGAAATCAGTTTTGTTAGGACCATATCGTCAATACGAAGCTAGAAAATATTTTTTAGGAATTTTTCTAGTTAGTATGTAGCCCCGGTAAATTGAAATGTGCGTTCAAAGTCAATATATAGAGTTATATGTTGATTTTGACGAAAACTGATCGAAACGATCGAATCAGCCTACGATACATATCCAATTGTGTTCGAAATGGGGGTAATTAGCTATGGACGACAGTCGGTGGGTTCGATTTCGAGTTCGAAAATAAAAGTTACTTTTTGAAATTAAAATAAATAATTAAATATATATATATATATTTATATATCTTCCTTTAAACCCTCCCCCTTCTCTTTATCGGGTCAAACCCGTTATCAATAAAAAAAAGAGACAAAAATGGCGATGGCCATCGCCATCGACCACCGCCACGATCGAAGCTCCTCCCCAGGCCGCCTCCCCCTCCTCCTGTCGCTCCTCCCGATCCTCTCTCTCCTCTTCTACCCTCCAAAATCCACGAGACCCAAAATCGCCCCCCTGTATTCCTCCGCCGCCTCAGGAGGCGCGCAGCCCCACAGGCCAACCGCCCCCCTACCACCTTCCCCCACCTCCGTCAGCACCTCGGGTGGGTCCCCCTTCGGCTGGAAATCCCTCCAAACCCTTCGCTGTAAGCTCTCCGATTTGTTTTATTTATTTAGTTTTGTTTATTTTTCTATGTAATTAATTGCATAAGTTTAAAAATATAAATTTTATTATGTGGACTAAGGAAAGACCTGATTTTTAAAATAGAAAAGGTCGGATTTTTATATAGTTAATCAAATAGAAAAGGTCGGATTTTTATATAGTAAATCGAATAAAAAAGGTCGGATTTTTATATAGTTAATCAAATAGAAAAGGTCGGATTTTTATATAGTGAGTAGAATAAAAATAGAATTTTTATCTATATCGTAGCGGTATAAAAATAGAATTTTTATCCATGTAGCGTAGTTATAAAGATGTGATTTTTATATACATAGCAACAATATAAAAATGTGATTTTTATATATGTAGTGAATACGGGCAACGAAAGTGACAGAAGGCGAGCACGACGAAGATTTCTACATATGAAGAGTCGTGGTGTTTGGTTTAGCTTGGGTGAGAACTCCTCACTTTTATTTTTATTTCTAGTTTGAAATATATATTAGGATGCTGACGGTGTTTAGTTGCACCCGACACCCAACGTCCACAGACCATGGATGACTTGTTTGTTTGATTGCTGTGTTGTGAAATTTGATTGTGAGATGTGGAGTGAAATAGAATATTTTATAGTGGAAAATATTTTATAGTTAAAATATAATTTTTAATGTGGATATAAAATAAATATTTATAAAAAAAATCGGACGATTTGTTTATATACACTGATTTGACTGATATTAATTGGGACGGTAAATTATACACATCGCCCAACTGCACAAATAAAATCTGTGATTGTTGATTTGAAACCCCACACGGGTATTGGGATGAGATTTGACGTACACTAATCCCGATTGTTTAGTTGTATGTCAATCGATGGATGACAGACTGTGTAAGTGCTAATCATTTATATTTAATGCTTATGCAGTTGTGTGGTGCACTCTGGATGATGGTTGATTATTTATCGTTGTTATTTTATACATGTGTTGTAGAAAATCCATATAATTAACATTATATGGTAATTGATTGGGCCTCATTCCAGTTTTGAAATAGAAATATTTGAAAAAGAAATATTTGAATAGAAATATTTGAAAAAGAAATATTTGAATAGAAATATTTGAAAAAGAAATATTTGAAATAGAATATTTGAAAATAGAAATATATGAAGTCGTGTTGATTTGATTGACGCCATTTTGACGTGAACGATATTTATATCGATTTTATTCATTTTTCAATGAATATTGAAATAGATTTGAAATTCGAATTAAATTGAAATGAATTGAAATTCGAATTAAATTGAAATTGAATTGAAATCGATTTGAAATGAAATTAAAACGAATTTATATTGAAAAAATTTAATCTTGATTTGAATTTGAAAACGAAGTTGAAATCGTTTTGAAAACGAATTTAAAACAATTTATAAAATACGTTTTAAGAGGAAATCAACGAAATATATATAATATATGTATATTATATATATATATATATATATATATAATGGCCTGAATAGAACGCGCCGCGCCGCGGCAGTTCGCGAATTTCGACCATTGACTTCGAATGGATATTGCGGGAGATCCGACCGTCGGATTCTCCTAAAAATGGAACCGTTGGGTTCGTATCGAAAAGAGCTTTCTAACGGATATTAGAAATTAGAAATCTAACGGTTGGATTTGGAATTATGTCCAAATCAAATTTGGAAAAGGTCGCTGTAAGTGCAGTTCGATGGCCGTTGGTGGAATTCGACTGTACGGGCCTTGATAAAATTAGTAAAATAGTAATAATTTGTGTAAAATCATAAGAAATGATTTGGGAAGAAATGGGTTGAAAAAATCCATATTTGAAAAGATAAAAGTAGATTTTTATCGAAATGAACTAGTTTTGAACTAGAATAATAATTTATTTATTTTTAAAATAAATAAATTGGATTTGAAATGATTTTGAAAATAACTAGAATTTCCAATAATTGAATTGAAATGGATTTGAATCGAAATCATCTTCGGAATTATTCGATGTTGGATTTCGTGATTATACAGATGTTGTTATGGAAATTTGAAAGATATATTTATATCGTTATTTCCAATACGATATTTGTTGGTCGTAGAATTTGATATTGAATATAAGCCGATATATTTTCTATTCAGAGCCTTGTATTTAATATCAAATGTGATTTGGGTTTGTCGTGAATGGTGTCTTCATTAACACTGTTCTTAAACCCAGTTGAGAAAGAGATTAAATCTTTTTATTTAGATTTAATGAAGTGTACCAATTAAATGGTATTTAATTAGAATTGAATTTGAATTGATTTTTGGGTTTATCGTGAACGGTGTTTTAAATAACACTTGTTCTTTAACCCGATAATTAATGGAATGTGAATTTGGGTTGTCGTGAACGGTAACTTCAATAATACTGTTCTTAGACCCAACTGAGTTAAGAAAATCAGAAACTAACTGGAGATTAGTTAAGTTGAATGGTTTCTTGGGTATTGATCTGATGTTGGTTTCGGCCTTCGGGGTTAATATTTAGGGAACTGTTCTCTTACTAATTTACGGTTAAAGACTAATAGAATGGAATGTGATGAGGGTTTATCGTGAACCGTGTTTTAAATGACATTGGTTCTTTAACCCAGTTAAAGATTAAAACCAAGAGGAGTTTTAATGAATCTTTAATTAGATTGAATTGATCGAGAATGGAGTATCACCATGTAATAACCCGGAAAATCTGAGCCAGTTTAAAATTTTTATTTTGGCTATTTTAGCAAATTTTGAATATTTAAAATGAATTATTTAAATATAATCGACGAGAAATTTATTTTGAATATAATTAGAACGTATATATTATATACGTCGTCGTTTGAATATAAATAATTATATATAATTATAATAGAATTGAAAATGGCGCGGTAGTTCGATAATTCGATTTCAAACTTCAATTGAACATACCGGGTGCAAAACAATCCGGATTTTAGTGAAACCAAAAACATTAGGATCTAATTGAGAATATCTTTCCAACGAATCCGAAAAATCAAGATTTCATAGCGGGAATCAAAAGATATGTCCAGTTGAAAATTCTGAATAGTCGCTATGGAATTCAGGCCCTTAAAAATGGGAATTTTGCAAACGACCTCGGATTTCGACGAAACCACTTTTGTTGAGTCCGTGATGTCATATTATTGCTAGATTCCAAATTTCATAATTTTTCGAATCAATATGTGAGCGTGGCAAGGGAAAACGCGTTTGACCAGTTTCAGTTGATTTTAATCGACTGGAAAATGACCATTTTTCCAACGGTCTCGGAATTCGACGAAATTAGTTTTGTTAGAACCGTATCGTCAATACGAAGCTAGAAAATATTTTTCTGGAATTTATAAAGTTAGTATGTGACCCCGGTAATTTGAAATGTGCGTTTAAAATTCAATATAATGATTTAAATGAAAATTCAACGGAAACTGATCGTAACATCCGAATCAACCTACGATACATATCCCATTGGGTTCGGAATGGGGGTAAAACGCTATGGACGACAGGCGGTGGACCTCGTTTAGAGGTCGTATGTAAAAGTCAACTTTTTAGAAAATAAAATAATTAAATAATAAAAATAAAATAAAAAAACCCTCTTCTCCCCTATACGTTCTGCCCCCCCCCCCCCCAATTGAAATCGACCGCAACGCCCTCCCCGACGCCTCAGCAAACCACCGCGCCGCCCCTCCTTCTTCCCCCTCCTCCTCTGTTCCTACTCGACGCCATGCAGACCCCCCTAGTCCCGAACCCGCGACAGCAAACCCCCTCCCCCCCTGTGTATCGAATACTGTAAGTTCTCCATTTTAATTTTGTTTTATTTATTTACTCTATTATTTATTTTTCAGATTAGGATTTTTTTAAAAGAAAGTATAGAAAAGTTTGATTTTTAAAGGCAAGATTTGATTTTTATTTGGTAAAAGGTATGATCTTTATATTTTTAAAGTAATAAAAATATGATTTTTATATTTTTAAAATATTAAAAATATAGTCTTTACTATATAGACGATATAAAAATATGATTTTTGTTTATGTAGAGAAGTGAAAATATAATTTTTACATGATGGAAATATTAAAAATAACATCTTTATATGGGTAGCAAAATAAAAATGTGATTTTTATATTTTTAAAAGAAAAAAGACGATATTTTTAAAAAGTGAAAAGGCGACATTTTTAAATGAGTAGGGAAGTAAAAATATGATTTTTACTTCGAGGAAAATATAAACTTTGTTTTTTAAAAAAAAGGCGAAATCTATATATTTAAAAAGGCGAAGTCTATATATTTAAAAAGGCGAAGTCTATGAATTTGAAAAGAAGAAATCTTTATATTTAAAAGGCGAGATTTTTATATATTGAATAGCAAAGTAAAAATTCGATTTTTATATATTGAATAGCTAAGTAAAAATTCGATTTTTATATATTGAATAGCGAAGTAAAAATTCGATTTTTATAAATTGAATAGCGAAGTAAAAATATGATTTTTACATATGTAGAGAATACGAGCAGCGAAAGTGACAAAAGGCGACAACGACAAGATTTCCTGCATTAGAAGTGCCGTGAAGTTGGATAGCTATCAGTGAGAATTTCTCACCTTTCAATTTCTTTTTCTAGTTATATATATATATACTAGGATGCAGACGGTGTTTAGTAGCACCCGACACCCGTCATCCACAGACCATGGATGGCTTGTTTGTTAAATTGTTTGGTTGTGTAGTTAGTTAAATTATTTTGGTTGAATTGATTTGTTTGGTGAATTTGATTGATGTGTAAATGGCGTGGGCCTTCACTAGACCGGGGATAAGGCTAGGCCTTGTCCCGTTTCTAGTATCGTGCCGTTATGCCGCCGAAATTTTCTAAAATATGTTAGAAAAATAAGAATATAATTTTAATTGTGTAAATGAATTGAATAGAAATTCATATGTTAAAATAAAATGTTTTATCGTTAAAAATATAATTTTTAACGTGAAGTGAATAAAATAAAATATTCATTTACAGACCGGACGGTTTGTTTATGTACACCTATTTGAAGGACATTGATTGGGTCGATAAATTTTACACATCGCCCAACTGCACAAATAAAATCTGTGTTTGATTGTTTGAAACCCCACATGGGTGTTGGGATGAAATTTGAAGTTCACTCATCCTGATAGATTAAATATGTCGATCGATTGATTGACAGGCTGTCATAAGCGTTAGATATCTATATTTGATGCTTATACAGTGTAGTGCACTTTGGTTGATGGTTGATTATTTTTCAATGCTATTGTATATATGTGATGTATGAAAATCCATATAATAAATATTATATGGTAATTGATTGAGCCTCATTCCAATTCAGAAAATAAAGAATATTATAAAACAAAGGTTCATGTGTTGACTGTACTCATCCGTTGAGATTAGTCATGTGTTGAACGAATATTTTAATAATAAAATTTACTTCTTTATCAATATAAAATAAAGGTTCATGTGTTGACTGTACTCATCCGTTGAGATTGGTCATGTGTTGAACAAAATATTTTAATAATAAAATTTACTTCTCTATCATTATAAAGCAAAGGTTCATGTGTTGACTGTACTCATCCGTTGAGATTAGTCATGTGTTGAACGAAATATTTTAAAAATAAAATCTACATCTTTATCA
Source organism: Allium sativum (assembly GCA_030737875.1). Lineage (NCBI taxonomy): Eukaryota > Viridiplantae > Streptophyta > Magnoliopsida > Asparagales > Amaryllidaceae > Allium > Allium sativum. The sequence goes on from CM060915.1 coordinate 373,732,083, forward strand.
TATATAAAATTTGAAACTGACTGGAAAATAGATAAGATGAGTGGTCTCCTGGATATTAATCTGATGTTGGTTTCGGCCTTCGGGGTTAATATTCAGGGAATCGTTCTCTTACTAATTTACGGTTGGAGTCTGATTTAATATCAAACGATAGATACCTTAATTTTCACAAAATATATTAAATAACAAAATGGTCACACGTGGACGGTACTCATTCGTTGAGATTAGTCGTGTGTTGACAAAGAGATAGAGTCGTATATGGAAATAGAAATATTTTGAAATAGAAATATTTTGAAATAGAAATATTTGAGATAGAAATATTTGAAATAGAATATTTGAAAATAGAAATATATGAAGCCGTGTTGATTAGATTGACGCCATTTTGACGTGAACAATATTTATATCGATTTTATTCATTTAAAAATGAATATTGAAAAGTGATTTCGAAATCGAATATTTTGAAATGAAATTTGAATCAAATTGAATAGAAAATGGAAATGAATTGAATGTAAAACGATTTCGAAATGAATTGAATATAAAACGATTTCGAAATGAATTGAATATAAAACGATTTCGAAATGAATTGAATATAAAACGATTTCGAATTGAATGGAATAGAAAACTAATTTGAATTCGAATTGAATATATAACGAATTGAACGCGAATTGAACATATAATGAATTTGATTCAAATAGAAAACCACTTTGAATTGAATCGAATTGAAAACGTATTCGAATTGAATTTAAAACGAAGTGAAATGAATTCAAATTGAATTGAAATTTGAATTGAATAGAAATGAGTTTTAAAACGAATTTATAAAGAAGAATTCAATTTTGATTTGAATTGAAATGGAAGTTGAATTTGCTTTTGAAACGAATTTAAAACTATTTATATAATTCGTTTTAAATGGAAATCGACGAAATATATATTATATATATTATATATATATAATATAATGGCCTGAATAGAACGCGCCGCGCCGCGGCCGTTCGTAAATTTCGACCATTTATTTCAAACGGACATTACGGGAGATCCGACCGTCGGATTCTCCTAAAACTGGAACCGTTGGGTTCGTATCGAAAAGAGCTTTCTAACGAATATTAGAAATTCAAAATCTAACGGTTGGATTTGGAGATACGTCCAACTCAAATTCGAAAAAGGTCGCTATAGGTGCAGTTCGATGGCCGTTGATGGAAATCGACTGTACGGGCCTTGATAAAATTATTAAAAATAGAAATAATTTGTGTAAAATAATAAGAAATGGTTTGGGAAAATTTGGGATGAAAAACTCCATATTTGAAAAGATAAAAATAGATTTTTATCGAAATGAACTAGTTTTGAACTAAATTTAAAACCCGGGTTTTATTTTTAAATAAATAAATTAGATTTAAAAAGGGGTTTTAAATAATCGGAATTTCTAATATATTTGATTAGATTTGAAATGGGTTTATCGTGAACGGTGTTTTAAAGAACACTAGTTCTTTAACCCGATAATAAATAGAATGTGATTTGGGTTTGTCGTGAACTGTGTTTTAAATAACACCTAGTTCTTTAACCCAATAAAAAGGAGTTCTAACGAATCTGCAATTAGATTGAAATGTGAATCTATAATCTAAATTATCAAATTTAGAAATGAGCGGGAATGGAGTATTACCAGTTTTGCTCCAAAGCGATAGTTAAATCTTTAATTAGATTTGAACGTGAAATGGTAATTAATTTTACCGATAACACCGTGGTGTTAGATATGGAGTATTACCAGTTTTGCTTCATGGGATGAATAGGTTGGGATTGGGAAATAAAATAAATAATTACTTCGGTGTGGTTCGCTAATCTCGACTAGTTCAGAAAACCATAATTTGGTTTGAAACGACATCCAAAGGAAGATTACAGGATTAATTTTAAAGAATTTATCTTGGATAAAATTAATGGGAATCTTTCCCTAAGAATGTGAAATTTAGAAACTAGCTGTAGGTTGGCTAAGAAGAATGGTTTCCTGGGTATTGATCTGATGTTGGTTTCGGCCTTCGGGGTTAATGTTTGGGAAATTGTTCTCTTGCTAATTTGCGGTTAGTGACTAATGAATTGGAATGAGGCGTATGTTGTGTTTGTGTAACATTTGTTTTTAATATACGCGGGTTGTTCGGAAAGTCCGGGTGTACACCCATTCTGAATAACCGATTCGACGATATGTCGAAGATGAAGACGGTGGTCGAAGACCGGAAGTCTTCACATCGTTTGGATAATTACTGACGATCCTGATTGGGCTGTACACCCAAGAGGATGGAAATAGTTGGTGGTCGTCCAGACGTACTTGGAGATCGATGGATATGCGAGGAAAGTGCCTCCGGTTTCGTTCAGACCCAAAACGGACTTGTAAATGGATTGTGTGTCTGACACTGGATTTTATTCTGTGTTGATTGATTTCTATTAAATATACATCTGTTTGGCGGCGGAGAATTTATTCTTTTGCTTAACGCCCTTCTCTGAGACGTACGAGCTCAGAGGTTGTATATCGATGGACATCAATCGCATGGCATGAATTGCCTGTGTGGCATGCTAAGATGCAATGATCAAGGCTTCTGTTGAAAAGCAAAGTCTTGTGGTTGATGATCAAAGCACGCCTACGTGGCAGCTTTGTGTATAACGTGAATTCGCGAGCCTCACACCTCGGTATGAGTTAAAAACGGGGTACGGACTGCAGGGAGAGCACGACGTTTCTTTCTAGCTTTGGTGGTGTCAGTGACTTACCAGCCCTGACATATATATACTTTTCACCTTTGTGGTTGTTGGATGAGGCGCCTCGATTTTAGGTCTGTAAGGACCGGGAAACGTGTGTTCAGGAATAAATAATCCTCTAACGTAAGTGAGGACCGGCCCTGAAGCATCCAAGGGTTGCCCAGAGTGCGTAGCCCTGGGACATTTGCTAGAGTGTCTCGAACGCGGAGAGGAGCTTGCCCCTTGCCTCGACTCATGACGGAAATCCAATTTCCAATACGTGTATTGCGGTTTTAATTGTAGAACTAGTATGGCGACATGATATATGGTACCCATGCCGTCTATGATTTATATTTATGATTGAAACTGTTTTGACACTATAGACTTATTATAGTATCAAATGATTTGTTTTAAACGTACCAAGCATGTTTGGCTATTATAAGGGAAAACCCTATCCTCCGGCTTGCGTTGCATTGTGTGATGGGACCTGGGTCTTATAATAGCTTCATTTTTCGGAAAAGCATTGCGATTGTTTATTCTATGCACTGGTATTCTTGGGAGGAAATCCGTTCCGTGTTATACGGCGTGGTCCCTTGAATTTCTCTCTTTTAAAGTAAAGCTTTAAATAACTGTTTTAGTTCTCACACCAGTCACATGACTGACCTGGAGTTTATTGTTTTAACCTAAACTCTGGGTGCCCCTATTTTCCGCACGGGCAGCTAGTAGTTTTGGTTTTGCAGATTTATATTCACAGGATCCTGGTTTACAGCTGGAATGATATCCGGAAAGCTCTGTATCCGTATATCACCTTCAGTTGTGCTTTGTATTATTTTTCGCTGCAATGTAATTTATTGTAATCTCTGATATTTATCAAATGTAATTTATTCAATTATACTCTGTATATTCTTGTATATGATGGAATTGTTGTAATAACAATGAAATGTTCTTCTGTTTGTGTTCTGATTTGTCCTGTTCTCAAACAGTCAGGGGTTTCGAACGGTCTAAATCGGTTTAACGACTGATTCAGATCGAGCGAAATTCCCGGCCGTCACACACCAGTTTTGCTCCAGGCGATAGTTAAATCTTTAATTAGATTTAAACATGAAATGGTAATTGAATTTACCGACAACACCGTGGTGTTAGATATGAAGTATGGCCAGTTTTACTTCATGGGATGAATAGGTTAGGATTGGGAAATTAAAACAAATGATTACTTCGGTAAGGTTCGTTAATCCCGACTAGTTGAATCGATATTCGAAAGAAGATTAAAGAATAAATTTGAGGAATTTATCTTTGATAAAATTAATGGGAACCTTTCCCTAAGAATGTGAAATTTAGAAACTAACTGAAGATTAGTTAAGATGAATGGTTTCCTGGGTATTGATCTGATGTTGGTTTCGGCCTTCGGGGTTAATATTTGGGGAGTTGTTCTCTTATTAATTTACGGTTAGTGACTGATGAATTGGAAGGAGGTGTATGTTGTGTTTGTGTAACACTTGTTTATTATATACGTGAGTTATTCGGAAAGACCGGGTTTATCCCATTTTGAATAACTGATACGACGATAAGTCGAAGATGAAGACGGTGGTCGAAGACCGGAGGTCTTCACGTCGTTTGGGTGATTACTGATGATCTTGATTGGGCCGTACACCAAAGAGGAGGGAATCAGTTAGTGGTCGTCCAGACGTACTTGGGGATCGATGGATATGCGGGGTACTAGGTGCCTCCGGTTTCGTTCAGACCCAGAACGAACTTGTAATTGGACTGTGTGTCTGACATTGGATTTTATTCTGTGTGATTGATTTCTATTAAATATATATCTGTTTGGCGGCGGAGAATTTATTCTTTTGCTTAACGCCCTACACTGAGACGTACGAGCTCAGGGGTTATATGTTGATGGTATCAAACGCATAGAGTGAATTGCCTGTGTGGCATGCCTAAGTGGCAATACGATCAAGGCTTTTGTTGAAAAGCAGAGTCTTGTGGTTGATGACCAAAGCACGGCCTGTGTGGCATAGCTTTGTGTAGCGTGGATTCGCGAGCCTCACACCCCGGTTGTGAACCAGAAACGGGAGAAGGACCTCAGGGAGGACATGCGTTTCTTTCTAGTTAGAAGTGGCGTCAGTGGTTTTACACGCCCTGACGAGTTTGACTTATGTGGTTGTTGCTGTTGCGAGGCGCCTCGGATATATCGGTGACTATGTGAAGCCGATGGAGTCATTCGTTGGCTCATTGACACCCCAAAGGGTGGGGAAACGCAGTGTTCAGGCATTTTAATCCACATCGGTGGACCGGCCCTGTCGCTCCAAGGGCCCACCTGAGTCTGGGTCCTGAGACATGGGCTAGAGCGTCTCGAATCGGTAGAGGACTATCTTTTGCCTCGGTTCACAGATGGAAACCCAATTTCCAAATACGTGACTTTGCGGTTTTGATTGTAGAGCCTAGTATTGGCGACATGATATATGGTACCCGTGCCGTCTATGATTGATACTTATGATTTGAAGTTGTTTTATACACTATGCACTTATAATAGTATCAAATGATTTGTTTTAAACGTACCAAACATGTTTGGCTATTATAAGGGAAAACCCTATCCCCCGACTTGCGTTGCATTGTGTGATAGGACCTGGGTCTTATAATAGCTTCATTTTTCTTTATTTAGCATTGCGATGTTTGTTTTATGCACTGGTATTCTTGGGAGGAAACTCGTTCCGTGTTATACGGCGTGGTCCCCTTATTTACCGAACTTTAAAATAAAGATTAAAAACTGTTTTAGTTCTCACACCAGTTCATGACTGACCTGGAGTTTATTGTTTTAACCTAATCTCTGGGTGTCCTTATTTTGACACGGGCAGCTAGTAGTTTTGGTTGTGCAGATTTATATTCACAGGATCCTGATTTATAGCTGGAACGATACTCGGAAAGCTCTGTATCCGTGTATTACTTCTAGTTGTATATTGTATTATTTTTCGCTGCTATGTAATGTATTGTAATCTCTGATATTTTATAATGTATATTATTTTTTCATACTCTGTATATTCTTGTATTCTGATGGAATTGTTGTAATAAGCAATGAAATGTTCTTATGTCTGCGTCTTTTGTGTGTTGTTCTCAAAGTATTCGCTCTTTCCTTCACGGGGAAGTTACGGGTCATCACAGTTGGTATCAGAGCTTTGGTTTACAAAGCTCAGAGAACAAGGCACATTAGAACCATACGAAAGAATTCATCAGAAATTGGATTAGTAATATCCAATGAGAATGACTCGTTAGAGATGGGATCGGTAGTATCCTAGAACGAGTGTGAAGAGTATATTTCTAAAATGAAAACAAATTTTGTTTTGAAAATTTAAATCAATTATTCGTATTTGATTATTTATTTTATATTGAATTTGGACAATCAGGTATATAGAGATTTTAATATACGTCTGATCCGCGTGTATTTGAAGTTTTAATATACTGGATAGATATAGAATCACACTCTAGTCGCCCGGACATGGTCCTGATGATGATGTATACCATCACCAATATTTTATTTCGAGTGACGAAAGTGGGATTTCTATATATTTCCAATAGACTGGTGTGAGAACCAAAAATTAGATAGGGCTTATTGTTGTGATTTGGCATCAAAAATGTGATTTTTGGCTATATATCAAAATTATGAATTTGAAAGGCTAATCAACTAATTGATTGATGGTTGTGTTGTTTGATTATTGTTTGATTAATTAAATGTTGAACCTTTAGCCAAATTGTACCAAATAGTAAATTGTATTGAAAATTTATCGCATTTGCATGCATGTACATGTACTTACATTGAACAGGTCATAGCAAGGAGGCTAGAGCAGAAGAATAAAATTGCTTGCCCGACAAATAGGTACATATTTACCATAATTTACTGTTTTGTTTGGGTGATGATGATTTTATGAGCCGATTGGCTAGCCGCTTGGCTTTTTCTTTTTCTTTTGGATTGAAGAAGGCCATGGGAGGCTGTATGAAATATCCCGAAGTCCCCGGTGCAGGGGAGGTTATGGCGAAATTTTTCGAAAATTTAGGGTGTTAGCCAAATTTTTGAAAAATTTGAAAAGTTATTGGAAACTGAAAAGTTGAAGAACTTAAGCCGTAGTGAAAATATGGAAAGTTGAGTTGGTTTGTGAAACAACTTTCGGATTCGTCCCTTTTTGGGGACAAAAAGTTTTTAGTGACGGAGATTGTAATAACCCGGAAATCCGAGCCAATTTAAAATTTTTATTTTGGCAATTTTAGTGAATTTTGAATATTTAAAATGAATTATTTTAAATAATATCGACGAGAAATTTATTTTGAATAGAATTAGAACGTATATATTTATTTGAATCGTCGTTAGAATATGAATATTTTATTTTAATTATAAAAGGAATTGAAAATGGGGCGGTAGTTCGATAATTCGATTTCAAATTTCAAATGAATGTATAGGATTCAAAATAAACCGGATTTTAGTGAAACCAAAAATATTAGAATCTATTTGTGAATATCTTTCCAACGAATCCGAAAAATTGAAATTTCATTGCGGGAATCAAAAGATACGCCCAGTTGAAAATTCAGAATAGTCGCTATGGAATTCTGGCCCTTAAAAATGGGAATTTTGCAAACGACATCTGTTTTCGACGAAACCACTTTTGTTGGATCCGTGATGTCAAGTTATTGCTAGATTCCAAAATTCGTAATTTTTCGAATTAATATGTGAGCGTAGCAAAGGAAAACGCGTTTGACCAGTTTCAGTTGATTTTAATCGACTGGAAAATGGCCATTTTTCAAACGGTCTCAGAATTTGATGAAATCAGTTTTGTTAGAACCGTATCGTCAATACGAAGCTAGAAAATATTTTTTAGGAATTTTTCTAGTTAGTATGTAGCCCCGATAAATTGAAATGTGCGTTCAAATTCAATATATAGAGTTATATGTTGATTTTGATGAAAAAACTGATCGAAACGATCGAATCAGCCTACGATACATATCCCATTGTGTTCGGAATAGGGGTAATTAGCTATGGACGACATTCGGTGGGTTCGATTTCGAGTTCGAAAATAAAAGTTACTTTTTGAAATTAAAATAAATAATTAAATATATATATCTTCCTTTAAACCCTCCCCCCTTCTCTTTATCGGTTCAAACCCATTATCAATTAAAAAAAGAGAAAAAAATGGTGATGGCCATCGCCATTGACCACCGCCACGATCGAAGCTCCTCCCCAGGCCGCCTCCCCCTCCTTCTGTCGCTCCTCCCGATCCTCTCTCTCCTCTTCTACCCTCCAAAACCCACGAGACCCAAAATCCCCCCTCCCCCCCCGCTGTAATCCTCCGTCGTCTTAGGAGGTGCGCAACCCTACAGGCCAACCGTCGCCCCCTACCACCTTCCCCCGCCTCCGTCAACACCTCCGGTGGGTCCCCCTTCTGCTGGAAATCCCTCCAACCCCAAACCCTTCGCTGTAAGCCCTCCGATTTGTTTTATTTATTTATTTTTGTTTTTTTTCTATGTAATTAATTGCATAAGTTTAAAAATATAAATTTTATTATGTGGACTAAGGAAAGACTGGATTTTTAAAATAGAAAAGGTCAGATTTTTATATAGTTAATCAAATAGAAAAGGTCGGATTTTTATATAGTAAATCGAATAGAAAAAGTCGGATTTTTATATAGTTAATCAAATAGAAAAGGTCGGATTTTTATATAGTGAGTAGAATAAAAATAGAATTTTTATCTATATCGTAGCGGTATAAAAATAGAATTTTTATCCATGTAGCATAGTTATAAAAATGTGATTTTTATATACATAGCAACAATATAAAAATGTGATTTTTATATATGTAGTGAATACGGGCAACGAAAGTGACAAAAGGCGTGCACGACGAAGATTTCTACATATGAAGAGTCGTGGTGTTTGGTTTAGCTTGGGTGAGAACTCCTCACTTTTATTTTTATTTCGAGTTTGAAATATATATTAGGATGCAGACGGTGTTTAGTAGCACCCGACACTCGTCGTCCACAGACCATGGATGACTTGTTTGTTTGATTGCTGTGTTGTGAAATTTGATTGTGTGATGTGGAATGAAACAGAATATTTTATAGTTAAAAATATAATTTTTAACGTGGATATAAAATAAATATTTATAAACAAATCGGACGATTTGTTTATATACACTGATTTGACTGATATTAATTGGGACGGTAAATTTTACACATCGCCCAACTGCACAAATAAAATCTGTGATTGTTGATTTGAAACCCCACACGGGTATTGGGATGAGATTTGATGTACACTAATCCCGATTGTTTAGTTGTATGTCAATCGATGGATTGACAGACTGCGTAAGCGCTAATCATTTATATTTAATGCTTATGCAGTTGTGTGGTGCACTCTGGATGATGGTTGATTATTTATCGTTGTTATTTTATACATGTGTTGTAGAAAATCCATATAATTAACATTATATGGTAATTGATTGGGCCTCATTCCAGTTTTGAAATAGAAATATTTGAAAAAGAAATATTTGAATAGAAATGTTTGAAAAAGAAATATTTGAATAGAAATATTTGAAATAGAATATTTGAAAATAGAAATATATGAAGCCGTGTTGATTAGATTGACGCCATTTTTAGGTGAACGATATTTATATCGATTTTATTCATTTTTCAATGAATATTGAAATAGATTTGAAATTCGAATTAAATTGAAATGAATTGAAATTCGATTTAAATTGAAATTGAATTGAAATCGATTTGAAATGAAATTAAAACGAATTTATATTGAAAAAATTCAATCTTGATTTGAATTTGAAAATGAAGTTGAAATCGTTTTGAAAACGAATTTAAAACGATTTATAAAATATATTTTAAAATGAAATCGATGAAATATATAATATATACATATTATATATATAATGGTCTGAATAGAACGCGCCTTGCCACGACAGTTCACGAATTTCGACCATTGACTTCGAATGGATATTGCGGGAGATCCGACCGTCGGATTCTCCTAAAACCGGAACCGTTGGGTTCGTATCGAAAAGAGCTTTCTAACGGATATTAGAAATTAGAAATCTAACGGTTGGATTTGGAATCATGTCCAAATCAATTTTGGAAAAGGTCGCCGTAAGTGCAGTTCGATGGCCGTTGGTGGAAATCGACTGTGCGGGCCTTGATAAAATTATTAAAAATAGTAATAATTTGTGTAAAATCATAAGAAATGATTTGGGAAGAATTGGGATGAAAAACTCCATATTTGAAAAGATAAAAGTAGATTTTTATCGAAATGAAATAGTTTTGAACTAGAATAATAATTTATTTATTTTTAAAATTAATAAATTGGATTTGAAATGGTTTTGAAAATAACCAGAATTTCCAATAATTGATTTGGAATGGATTTGAATCGAAATCATCTTCGGAATAGTTCGATGTTGGATTTCGTGATTATACAGATGTTGTTACGGAAATTTGAAAGATATATTTATATCGTTATTTCCAATACGATATTTGTTGGTCGTAGAATTTGATATTGAATATAAGCCGATATATTTTCTACTCAGAGCCTTGTATTTAATATCAAATGTGATTTGGGTTTGCCGTGAATGGTGTCTTCATTAACACTGTTCTTAAACCCAGTTGAGAAAGAGGTTAAATCTTTTCATTTAGATTTAATGAAGTGTACCAATTAAATGGTATTTAATTGGAATTGAATTTGAATTGATTTTTGGGTTTATCATGAACGGTGTTTTAAATAACACTTGTTCTTTGACCCGATAATTAATGGAATGTGAATTTGGGTTGTCGTGAACGGTATCTTCAATAATACTGTTCTTAGACCCAACTGAGTTAAGAAAATCAGAAACTAACTGGAGATTAGTTAAGTTGAATGGTTTCTTGGGTATTGATCTGATGTTGGTTTCGGCCTTCGGGGTTAATATTTAGGGAACTATTCTCTTACTAATTTACGGTTAGAGACTAATAGAATGGAATGTGATGTGGGTTTATCGTGAACCATGTTTTAAATGACATTGGTTCTTTAACCCAGTTAAAGATTAAAACTAAGTGGAGTTTTAATGAATCTATAATTAGATTGAAATGATCGAGAATGGAGTATAACCAGTTTTGCTCCAGGCGATAGTTAAATCTTTAATAAGATTTAACCGTGAAATGGTAATTGAATTTACCAACAACACCATGGTGTTAGATATGAAGTATGACCAGTTTTACTTCATGGGATGAATAGGTGGGGATTGGGAAATTAAAACAAATGATTACTTCGGTAAGGTTCGTTAATCCCGACTAGTTGAATCGATAATCAAAAGAAGATTAAAGAATAAATTTGAGGAATTTATCTTTGATAAAATTAATGGGAACCTTTCCCTAAGAATGTAAAATTTAGAAACTAACTGAAGATTAGTTAAGATGAATGGTTTCCTGGGTATTGATCTGATGTTGGTTTCGGCCTTCGGGGTTAATATTTGAGGAGTTGTTCTCTTACTAATTTACGGTTAGTGACTGATGAACGTATGTTGTGTTTGTGTAACACTTGCTTATTATATACGCGAGTTATTTGGAAAGACCGGGTTTATCCCATTCTGAATAACTAATACGACGATAAGTCGAAGATGAAGACGGTGGTCGAAGACCGGAGGTCTTCACGTCGTTTGGGTGATTACTGATGATCTTGATTGGGTCGTACACCCAAGAGGAGGGAATCAGTTAGTGGTCGTCCAGACGTACTTGGGGATCGATGGATATGCGGGGTACTAGGTGCCTCCGGTTTCGTTCAGACCCAGAACGAACTTGTAAATGGACTGTGTGTCTGACATTGGATTTTATTCTGTGTGATTGATTTCTATTAAATATATATCTATTTGGCGGAGGAGAATTTATTCTCTTGCTTAACGCCCTTCTCTGAGACGTACGAGCTCAGGGGTTATATATTGATGGATATCAAACGCATAGAGTGAATTGCCTGTGTGGCATGCCTAAGTGGCAATATGATCAAGGCTTCTGTTGAAAAGCAGAGTCTTGTGGTTGATGATCAAAGCACGACCTTTTTGGCATAGCTTTGTGTAGCGTGGATTCGCGAGCCTCACACCGCGGTTGTGAACCAGAAACGGGAGAAGGACCTTAGGGAGGACAGGCGTTTCTTTCTAGTTAGAAGTGGCGTCAGTGGTTTTACACGCCCTAATGAGCTTGACTTATGTGGTTGTTGCTGTTGCGAGGTGCCTCGGATATATCAGTGACTATGTGAAGCCGATGGAGTCATTCGTTGGCTCATTGACACCACCAAAGGGTGGGGAAACGCAGTGTTCAGGCATTTTAATCCACATCGGTGGACCGGCCGTGTCGCTCCAAGGGCCCACCTAAGTCTGGGTCCTGAGACACGGGCTAGAGCGTCTCGAATCGGTAGAGGACTATCTTTTGCCTCGGTTCACAGATGGAAACCCAATTTCCAAATACGTGATTTTGCAGTTTTGATTGTAGAGCCTAGTATTGGCGACATGATATATGGTACCCATGCTGTCTATGATTGATACTTATGATTTGAAGTTGTTTTATACACTATGCACTTATAATAGTATCAAATGATTTGTTTTAAACATACCAAGCATGTTTGGCTATTATAAGGGAAAACCCTATCCCCCGGCTTGCGTTGCATTGTGTGATAGGACCTGGGTCTTATAATTGCTTCATTTTTCTTTATTTAGCATTGCGCTGTTTGTTTTATGCACTGGTATTCTTGGGAGGAAACCCGTTCCGTGTTATACGGCGTGGTCCCTTGATTTACCGAACTTTAAAAAAAAGATTAATAACTGTTTTAGTTCTCACACCAGTCCCATGACTGACCTGGAGTTTATTGATTTAACCTAAACTCTGGGTGCCCTTATTTTGACACGGGCAGCTAGTAGTTTTGGTTTTGCAGATTTATATTCACAGGATCCTGATTTATAGCTGGAACGATACTCGGAAAGCTCTGTATCCGTGTATTACTTCTAGTTGTGTATTGTATTATTTTCCGCTGCTATGTAATGTATTGTAATCTCTGATATTTTATAATGTATATTATTTGTTCATACTCTGTATATTCTTGTATTCTGATGGAATTGTTGTAATAAGCAATGAAATGTTCTTATGTCTGCGTTCTTTTGTGTGTTGTTCTCAAAGTATTCGCTCTTTCCTTCACGGGAAAGTTACGGATCATCACAGTTGGTATCAGAGCTTTGGTTTACAAAGCTCAAAGAACAAGGCACATTAGAACCATACGAAAGAATTCATCAGAAATTGGATTAGTAATATCCAATGAGAATGACTCGTTAGAGATGGGATCAGTAGTATCCTAGAACGAGTGTGAAGAGTATATTTCTAAAATGAAAACAAATTTTGTTTTGAAAATTTAAATCAATTATTCGTATTTGATTATTTATTTTATATTGAATTTGGACAATCAGGTATATAGAGATTTTAATATACGTCTGATCCGCGTGTATTTGAAGTTTTAATATACTGGATAGATATAGAATCACATGCTAGTCGCCCGGACATGGTCCTGATGATGAAGTATACCATCACCAGTATTTTATTTCGAGTGACGAAAGTGGGATTTCTATATATTTCCAATAGACTGGTGTGAGAACCAAAAATTAGATAGGGCTTATTGTTGTGATTTGGCATCAAAAATGTGATTTTTGACTATATATCAAAATTATGAATTTGAAAAGCTAATCAACTAATTGATTGATGGTTGTGTTGTTTGATTAATTAAATGTTGAACCTTTAGCCAAATTGTACCAAATAGTAAATTGTATTGAAAATTTATTGCATGTGCATGCATGTACATGTACTTACATTGAACAGGTCATAGCAAGGAGGCTAGAGCAGAAGAATAAAATTGCATGCCCGACAAATAGGTACATATTTACTATAATTTACTGTTTTGTTTGGGTGATGATGATTTTATGAGCTGATTGGCTAGCCGCTTGGCTTTTTCTTTTTCTTTTGGATTGAAGAAGGCCATGGGAGGCTGTATGAAATATCCCGAAGTCCCCGGTGCAGGGGAGGTTATGGCGAAATTTTTCGAAAATTTAGGGTGTTAGCCAAATTTTTGAAAATTTTGAAAAGTTCTTAGAAACTGAAAAGTTGAAGAACTTAAGCCGTAGTGAAAATATGGAAAGTTTAGTTGGTTTGTGAAACAACTTTCGGCTTCGTTCCTTTTTAGGGACGACAAGTTTTAAGTGGCGGAGATTGTAATAACCCGGAAATCCGAGCCAATTTAAAATTTTTATTTTGGCAATTTTAGTGAATTTTGAATATTTAAAATGAATTATTTTAAATAATATCGACGAGAAATTTATTTTGAATAGAATTAGAACGTATATATTTATTTGAATCGTCGTTAGAATATGAATATTTTATTTTAATTATAAAAGGAATTGAAAATGGCGCGGTAGTTCGATAATTCGATTTCAAATGAATGTACACGATTCAAAATAAACCGGATTTTAGTGAAACCAAAAATATTAGAATCTATTTGTGAATATCTTTCCAACGAATCCGAAAAATTGAAATTTCATAGCGGGAATCAAAAGATACGCCCAGTTGAAAATTCAGAATAGTCGCTATGGAATTCTGGCCCTTAAAAATGGAAATTTTGCAAACGACATCGGTTTTCGACGAAACCACTTTTGTTGGATCCGTGATGTCAAGTTATTGCTAGATTCCAAATTCGTAATTTTTCGAATCAATATGTGAGCGTAGCTAAGGAAAACGCGTTTGACCAGTTTCAGCTGATTATAATCGACTGGAAAATGACCATTTTTCAAACGTTCTCAGAATTTGATTAAATCAGTTTTGTTAGAACCGTATCGTCAATACGAAGCTAGAAAATATTTTTCAGGAATTTTTCTAGTAAGTATGTAGCCTCGGTAAATTGAAATGTGCGTTCAAATTCAATATATAGAGTTAAATGTTGATTTTGATGAAAAACCGATTGAAACGATCGAATCAGCCTACGGTACATATCCCATTGTGTTCGGAATGGGGGTAATTAGCTATGGACGACAATCGGTGGGTTCGATTTCGAGTTCGAAAATAAAAGTTACTTTTTGAAATTAAAATAAATAATTAAATATATATTTATATATCTTCCTTTAAACCCTCCCCCCCTTTTCTCTTTATCGGTTCAAACCCATTATCAATAAAAAAGAAGAGAAAAAAATGGCGATGGCCATCGCCATTGACCACCGCCACGCTCGAAGCTCCTCCCCAGGCCGCCTCCCCCTCCTCCTGTCGCTCCTCCCGATCCTCTCTCTCCTCTTCTACCCTCCAAAACCCACGAGACCCAAAATCGCCCCCCTGTAATCCTCCGCCGCCTCAGGAGGTGCGCAGCCCTACAGGCCAACCGCCGCCCCCTACCACCTTCCCCCGCCTCCGTCAGCACCTCCGGTGGGTCCCCCTTCGGCTGGAAATCCCTCCAACCCCAAACCCTTCGCTGTATGCCCTCCGATTTGTTTTATTTATTTATTTTTGTTTTTTTTCTATGTAATTAATTGCATAAGTTTAAAAATATAAATTTTATTATGTGGACTAAGGAAAGACCGGATTTTTAAAATAGAAAAGGTCGGATTTTTATATAGTAAATCGTATAGAAAAGGTCGGATTTTTATATAGTTAATCAAATAGAAAAGGTTGGATTTTTATATAGTGAGTAGAATAAAAATAGAATTTTTATCTATATCGTAGCGGTATAAAAATAGAATTTTTATCCATGTTGAGTAGTTATAAAAATGTGATTTTTATATACATAGCAACAATATAAAAATGTGATTTTTATATATGTAGTGAATACGGGCAACGAAAGTGACAAAAGGCGTGCACGACGAAGATTTCTACATATGAAGAGTCGTGGTGTTTGGTTTATCTTGGGTGAGAACTCCTCACTTTTATTTTTATTTCTAGTTTGAAATATATATTAGGATGCAGACGGTGTTTAGTAGCACCGGACACCCATCGTCCACAGACCATGGATGACTTGTTTGTTTGATTGTTGTGTTGTGAAATTTGATTGTGTGATGCGGAATGAAACATAATATTTTATAGTTAAAAATATAATTTTTAACGTGGATATAAAATAAATATTTATACACAAATTGGACGATTTGTTTATATACACTGATTTGACTGATATTAATTGGGACGGTAAATTTTACACATCGCCCAACTACACAAATAAAATCTGTGATTGTTGATTTGAAACCCCACACGGGTATTGGGATGAGATTTGACGTACACTAATCCCGATTGTTTAGTTGTATGTCAATCGATGGATTGACAGACTTTGTAAGTGCTAATCATTTATATTTAATGCTTAAGCAGTTGTGTGGTGCACTCTGGATGATGGTTGATTATTTATCGTTCTTACTTTATACATGTGTTGTAGAAAATCCATATAATTAACATTATATGGTAATTGATTGGGCCTCATTCCAGTTTTGAAATAGAAATATTTGAAAAAGAAATATTTGAATAGAAATGTTTGAAAAAGAAATATTTGAATAGAAATATTTGAAAAAGAAATATTTGAAATAGAATATTTGAAAATAGAAATATATGAAGCCGTGTTGATTAGATTGACGCCATTTTGAGGTGAACGATATTTATATCGATTTTATTCATTTTTCAATGAATATTGAAATAGATTTGAAATTTGAATTAAATTGAAATGAATTGAAATTCGATTTAAATTGAAATTGAATTGAAATCGATTTAAAATGAAATTAAAACGAATTTAAATTGAAAAAATTCAATCTTGATTTGAATTTGAAAATGAAGTTGAAATCGTTTTGAAAACGAATTTAAAACGATTTATAAAATATGTTTTAAAATGAAATCGACGAAATATATATAATATATATATTATATATATATAATGGTCTGAATAGAACGCGCTTTGCTGCGGCAGTTCACGAATTTCGACCATTGACTTCGAATGGATATTACGGGAGATCCGACCGTCGGATTCTCCTAAAAATGGAACCGTTGGGTTCGTATCGAAAAGAGCTTTCTAACGGATATTAGAAATTAGAAATCTAACGGCTGGATTTGGAATTATGTCCAAATCAAATTTGGAAAAGGTCGCTGTAAGTGCAGTTCGATGGCCGTTGGTGGAAATCGACTGTACGGGCCTTGATAAAATTATTAAAAATAGTAATAATTTGTGTAAAATCATAAGAAATGATTTGGGAAGTATTGGGATGAAAAACTCCATATTTGAAAAGATAAAAGTAGATTTTTATCGAAATGAACTAGTTTTGAACTAGAATAATAATTTACTTATTTTTAAAATTAATAAATTGGATTTGAAATGGTTTTGAAAATAACCAGAATTTCCAATAATTGATTTGGAATGGATTTGAATCGAAATCATCTTCGGAATAGTTCGATGTTGGATTTCGTGATTATACAGATGTTGTTATGGAAATTTGAAAGATATATTTATATCGTTATTTCCAATACGATATTTGTTGGCCGTAGAATTTGATATTGAATATAAGCCGATATATTTTCTATTCACAGCCTTGTATTTAATATCAAATGTGATTTGGGTATGTCGTGAATGGTGTCTTCATTAACACTGTTCTTAAACCCAGTTGAAAAAGAGATTAAATCTTTTTATTTAGATTTAATGAAGTGTACCAATTAAATGGTATTTAAGTGGATTTGAATTTGAATTGATTTTTGGGTTTATCGTGAACGGTGTTTTAAATAACCCTTGTTCTTTAACCCGATAATTAATGGAATGTGAATTTGGGTTGTCGTGAACGGTATCTTCAATAATACTGTTCTTAGACCCAACTGAGTTAAGAAAATCACAAACTAACTGGAGATTAGTTAAGTTGAATGGTTTCTTGGGTATTGATCTGATGTTGGTTTCGGCCTTCGGGGTTAATATTTAGGGAACTGTTCTCTTACTAATTTACGGTTAGAGACTAATAGAATGGAATGTGATGTGGGTTTATCGTGAACCGTGTTTTAAATGACATTGGTTCTTTAACCCAGTTAAAGATTAAAACCAAGTGGAGTTTTAATGAATCTTTAATTAGATTGAAATGATCGAGAATGGAGTATAACCAGTTTTGCTCCAGGCGATAGTTAAATCTTTAATTAGATTTAAACGTGAAATGGTAATTGAATTTACCAACAACACCGTGGTGTTAGATATGAAGTATGACCAGTTTTACTTCATGGGATGAATAGGTTGGGATTGGGAAATTAAAACAAATGATTACTTCGGTAAGGTTCGTTAATCCCGACTAGTTGAACCGATATTCGAAAGAAGATTAAAGAATAAATTTGAGGAATTTATCTTTGATAAAATTAATGGGAACCTTTCCCTAAGAATGTAAAATTTAGAAACTAATTGAAGATTAGTTAAGATGAATGGTTTCCTGGGTATTGATCTGATGTTGGTTTCGGCCTTCGGGGTTAATATTTGAGGAGTTGTTCTCTTACTAATTTAAGGTTAGTGACTGATGAATTGGAAGGAGGCGTATGTTGTGTTTGTGTAACATTTGTTTATTATATACGCGAGTTATTCGGAAAGACCGGGTTTATCCCATTCTGAATAACTGATACGACGATAAGTCGAAGATGAAGACGGTGGTCGAAGACCGGAGGTCTTCACGTCGTTTGGGTGATTACTGATGATCTTGATTGGGTCGTACACCCAAGAGGAGGGAATCAGTTAGTGGTCGTCCAGACGTACTTGGGGTTCAATGGATATGCGGGGTACTAGGTGCCTCCGGTTTCGTTCAGACCCAGAACGAACTTGTAAATGGACTGTGTGTCTGACATTGGATTTTATTCTGTGTGATTGATTTCTATTAAATATATATCTATTTGGCGGCGGAGAATTTATTCTCTTGCTTAACGCCCTTCTCTGAGACGTACGAGCTCAGGGGTTATATATTGATGGATATCAAACGCATAGAGTGAATTGCCTGTGTGGCATGCCTAAGTGGCAATATGATCAAGGCTTCTGTTGAAAAGCAGAGTCTTGTGGTTGATGATCAAAGCACGGCCTGTGTGGCATAGCTTTGTGTAGCGTGGATTCGCGAGCCTCACACCCCGGTTGTGAACCAGAAACGGGAGAAGGACCTCAAGGAGGACATGCGTTTCTTTATAGTTAGAAGTGGCGTCAGTGGTTTTACACGCCCTGACGATCTTGACTTATGTGGTTGTTGCTGTTGCGAGGCGCCTCGGATATATCAGTGACTATGTGAAGCCGATGGAGTCATTCGTTGGCTCATTGACACCCCAAAGGGTGGGGAAACGCAGTGTTCAGGCATTTTAATCCACATTGGTGGGCCGGCCCTGTCGCTCCAAGGGCCCACCTAAGTCTGGGTCCTGAGACACGGGCTAGAGCGTCTCGAATCGGTAGAGGACTATCTTTTGCCTCGGTTCACAGATGGAAACCCAATTTCCAAATACGTGACTTTGCAGTTTTGATTGTAGAGCCTAGTATTGGCGACATGATATATGGTACCCATGCTGTCTATGATTGATACTTATGATTTGAAGTTGTTTTATACACTATGCACTTATAATAGTATCAAATGATTTGTTTTAAACATACCAAGCATGTTTGGCTATTATAAGGGAAAACCCTATCCCCTGGCTTGCGTTGCATTGTGTGATAGGACCTGGGTCTTATAATAGCTTCATTTTTCTTTATTTAGCATTGCGCTGTTTGTTTTATGCACTGGTATTCTTGGGAGGAAATCCGTTCCGTGTTATACGGCGTGGTCCCTTGATTTACCGAACTTTAAAATAAAGATTAATAACTGTTTTAGTTCTCACACCAGTCCCATGACTGACCTGGAGTTTATTGTTTTAACCTAAACTCTGGGTGCCCTTATTTTGACACGGGCAGCTAGTAGTTTTGTTTTTGCAGATTTATATTCACAGGACCCTGATTTATAGCTGGAACGATACTCGGAAAGCTCTGTATCCGTGTATTACTTCTAGTTGTGTATTGTATTATTTTCCGCTGCTATGTAATGTATTGTAATCTCTGATATTTTATAATGTATATTATTTGTTCATACTCTGTATATTCTTTTATTCTGATGGAATTGTTGTAATAAGCAATGAAATGTTCTTCTGTCTGCGTTCTTTTGTGTGTTGTTCTCAAAGTATCCGCTCTTTCCTTCACGGGGAAGTTACGGGTCATCACAGGAACCCTTTTTAAATATGCAATCATAAGTAAGAATTCAGGCCAAAAACATGTACCACTGGAGTATGGTATGCTCCACTACATCGAGGGTGAAGTTTTACCTGCGATGATGAATTACATGCGGTCCCTGCAAGTAAATGCCTTAGGAGATTCCTCTAATAATTAATGATATTGCAACCACTGTAAAATTTATCTCACCGTGGGACTGCTTTCCGCATTAATCAAATGCTAAAATAGCAAAGAAACTAATATATAGCCATTTGTATTAGTAACAAAGAAATGAAAATTAGTTTAAAATGCATTATGAAAATTAGTAACAAAGCCAGTAAACTTACATGAAAGCATTGTTTGAAAAACATGTTGAAGAAATGTTCCATGGCAATTAGAAGGAGATAATTCTATCCTAAACTACGAAAGTCAACACGAAGTTCGAATGCAAAATTCAATTTTGAATGAATGCCATCAAAGTAGACACCAGCAGTATCAAAATTATGTAAAATAGATTCAATATTTGCCACCATTCTCACAGAACGACATCAGATTAAATATTTGAGATTGGTCGATTTAACACGTAATAATTAGTTAGCCTTTCCTTTCTTGTGGGAAACGCCACCTATTTTTGATTTCCAAAAGTAGGCACATCGAAAATGACGAAGAGATGGAAAGGGATAAATAATTGGCGATTGCTGAATGGGAAGTAATTCTAGTGTAAACTATTGGGTGCAATTCAATTTGCAAGGGAGCGTCGTCGATGTGATAAAATTGAATTTGGGATAGAAGGTAGGTTTTGTCGATGGTTCTCCTCCCCGTAGTGACAGTACTCTAAACGGAGAAACGGGGAAAGCACTTCGATTTGGGGGATCACAACTGAGGGCAGTTTTAATTATTTTTCCTAAACGAACTGCTGATAGCGTAAAACGGTGGGGTAGTGGTGATTGGAATTGTGAAGGAACGACGGTGTTGCACACCCGCTTGCCACGTACGCTTTGGAAGAAAACAAACGGTCCACGTCAGCAGTTTGTCTATTTTGTTTTCTAATATAGGTAATAGATTGGAATGGATATGAATGGAAATAATCTTCGGAATATTTTGATATTTGATTCCATGATTATAAGAATATTGTTGAGGAATCTGGAAGATATAGATATCATTATTCCCAATACGATATTTGTTGGTTTCAGAATTTGATATTGAACCTAAGCCGATATGATTTCTATTCAGAGCCTTGCATTTAATATCAAACTGAATTTTGGGTTTGTCGTGAATAGTGTCTTTAATAACACTGTTCTAAAACCCAGTTGAGAAAACAATAAATCTTTTAATTAAGATTAATGAAGTTTTCCAATTAATAAATGTAATTGGAATAGAATTGAAATTGGATTTTGGGTTTATCGTGAATAATGTTTCAAATAACATTTGTTCTTTAACCCAATTGATAGTGAAGTTATGATTTGGAATTTATAAATCTTTTAACTAAGGTTTAATGTAAATTTTCCGAAGTAAAGTTTTCCGATTTAATATATCAAATTGGGATTGAATGGAATTCGATTTAGTAATAATCGAGATGAGCTTCTGTAAAGGAAGACCATTACTATTTCTGCAATTTAAAAGGCCTTGTTGTTATTCCACTTATAGTATTAGTCAGATACGGAAATTTATATTGATTATGATTGATCTAATTTCCGTCAAGATTCCATATTAAATTTAAGATGATTATGGGTTAATCATGAATGGTGTTTTAAACGACAATCATTTTTTAACCCAGTTAAAGACAGAATTAATTTCCTATGTTGAACAATCACTAAATAATGATTTTCGAAGATTAAAACTAAATGGGGTTTTATTGAATTTTTAATTATATTGAAATCTGAGTGAGGTAATTAAATTTACCAAATTCAAGAAGTGTTCAAAATGGAGTACCACCAGTTTTACTCCATTTGATAGTTAAATCTTTAATTAGATTTGAAACTTGAAATGGTAATTAAATTTACCGATAATACAAAGGGTGTTAGATATGGAGTACTACTAGTTTTGGTCCATGGGATGAATAGGTTAAGATTGGGATAGTAAAATGAATGATTACTTTGGTAAGGCTCGTTAATCCCGACTAGTTAATAAACCTTAATTTGGTTTAAGTTGTGAAAAGATATTATAATCTTTTGAATTGATTTCCAAGAATATACGAATAAAAGAATATTCCGGAATGGAATGAGGCATATGATATGTTTATATTTCACATGATTATAAGATACGATAGTTATTCGGAAAGATTGGGTTTAACGCATTGTAACGAACCGAGGATTTTCGGCCTCGAAAATCGACATAAATACATTTACTGTATCTCATGCCGACCTTCCAAACACCAAAAAACATTGGAACTTTTATTAAAAGAAATTAGAGGACGAGATAAGAGAGAAAGAAATATATGAACAAAAGAAGAACCAACACAACACAGAATCAGAGTCTCACATCGCAGCGGAACAAAATATAATCTTTACTATTAATAAGGTAAATTCATTCCACTAAATTACTTGAAGTCCTTTTGAACTTCCCTGTAGTGACCCGAAAATCCCCGCCCGCCGAATTGACCACAAGGCCTGATCCGAAAGTCAGAAATCGTCGGTTCGCTAAGTCTGGGAATACAACACATCAGACCAACAACAGAAGACTTTTATAAACATGAGAATAATGTTACATCAGAGTACATAATATAACAGAGTATATCAAAATATAATACAACGGAAGATTAATTTACAATAAATGTAATACAATGCAGCGGAAACAAATAAAATGACACAGCGGGAGGCTATCAATACCCTAGACACAGCCTTTTTGCTTCGATCCTGAATCCTACTAAATGAAATATTTGCAAAACAAACCACTCGACTTCCCATGTGGAAAATAGGGGCACTCGAGTTTGCAAGGGAAAAGCAAACTACAGGTCAGTCATGGGACTGGTGTGAGAAACTCTACAGTTAAAATTAACTTATTTAAATGATAAGGCAAATCACAGGACCACGCCGTATAACACGGAATGGGTTTAGCCTATGAATGCCAGTGTGTAAATAACAATCAGCAATAGAGATATGGATCTACTATGCATCAATCAACATGCAATATCCCAATCTACCCATTTAGATTAATCCCTACACTTAGGTTTTCCAAATCCAATTCAATTTACAGAAATTATTCCTTTGGACTTTATTTCCCGATTTCTATTTCAAATCATTTGAAATACATATCTAACTTTTACATCAAAGTATATTTCACTTCGGGATCTCAAAACAAATCGTTTGGAAATATGAATTCCAAAATATAACAATGCATACAAACAAGTATGCAACCATATATCGGGAATCTTCCCTCAGACAGGACAGTAAGCGCCCCTCCAACTCGATATATATATGTGCATCTCCCACGCATAGAGCAGGCTACACTGCTGACCACTCACCCTAAGGCACTAGATCCAGCCCATACTTTTAGTCGTCTAGGTTACCCGATCTCTAGCCACATACTTGCTAAACATTTTTTATCCCGAAGTAGGGAAAATCATTTCACAACATAATCACAAGTATAATCAAACCTATTGTACTTCACATCAGCAATTCACACATATGATCAGTCACTATTAATCACATAACCTTTGAGCTCGTACGTCTCAAAGAAGGGTGTTAAGCAAGAGAATAAGTTCTCTGCCATCAAACAGATACATCATTAAAAGCTACTAATCGAATATGTGATGAACTACAATGTAAAACCATAATACATTTTCAAATCATTTTGAAATCATCGGGTTTTAGCCCTTGAAATCCTTTTTTTTTTGTAAAACATTCCCTGTCCAAAATCGGGAATAATATTCTTTTCACTTAAGAAAAATGCCATTTTAAAACCATTCATTAAATTTGAAATGAACACAACAACATCGCTACACATCTCATAGTCAAATCGTGAAGTGTCTCACAAGATGTTAGCATACCAGTATTTCTACCCAACCCAATGCTAAATGTAAAAGCATATCTTGCTTATAAACTAGTCGAGCACAATCCAAACAATCAATCACTCACAATTATGAATATCAACAACCAAGTAAATTTGGTTTAATCACATCACGTGTTTTGGTAAATTCAATTACCGTTTATTCATTCACAATCTAGTTAAAGATTTACTCAAACTCCAATTGGTTTCAATCCCGAAAATCTTTTCTTATTGATTTTTCGGCTTTTTGGAAATTAATCCTGCTTTTACTCGGGTTAACGAACCAATGTCATTTAAACACAGTTCACGACAAACCCAAAATCTAATTCGATATTAAATATAAGGCTCAGAGTATAAATTATATCGGCTTATATTCAATATCAAATTCTGAAACCAGCGGCTATTGTATTGGAATAACGATATCAATATCTTCCAAATTCCCACAACTATATCCGTATAATCACGGAATCCAATACCAAAATATTCAGAAGATTATTTCCATTCAAATCCATTCCAATTCATATATTGGGAATTTCTGGTTATATTAAAACCCTTTCCAAATCCAATTTATTTATTTAAAAACTATTGGATTATTATTTCTAGCGAATAACTAGTTCATTTCGATAAAAATATATTTTTATCTTTTCAAATATGGAATTTTTCATCCCAATTCTTTCCAAATCATTTATTGTGATTTTACACAAATTATTGATATTTTTAATATTTTTATCAAGGCCCGTATAGTCGATTTCCATAAACGGTCATCGAACTGCACTTACAGCGACCTTTTCCACATTTGATTTGAACATAATTCCAAATTCAACCGTTATATTTCAAATCTCGTATATTTATTGGAAAGCTCTTTTTGATACAAACCCAACGGTTCCGGTTTTAGAGAATCCGACGGTCGGATCTCCCGTAATGTCAATTCGAAGTCAGTGGTCGAAATTCGCAAACTACTGCGGCGCGGCGCGTTCTATTCAGGCAGTTAAATATATAATATATATATATATATATATTTCATCGATTTCCATTTATAACGTATTTTATAAATCATTTTAAATTCGTTTTCAAAACGATTTCAACTTCATATTCAATTTTAAATCAAAATTGAATATTCCATTACATGACAATTTTATACAGTGCATGTATATGTCAAATATTATATTTTCAACAATCTAATAATCATTTCAGTACACGACCATTTTATATATCGCATATAAAAGCTAAAAAGAATATTTTTTAGCGAACAAATATTTTTCACATCGCATACATATATATATATATTCACATCGTGTATATATTATTTTCACATCGTATATATATATTTTCCACATTTCACATATATATATTATAAACATTCCATATACATATATATAATTTTCATTTCAAATATATATTATTTCCATTTCATATATATTTTATTTTCGTTTCAAATATATGTTAGTCACATTTCTTATATATTTTATTTTCACTTCAAATATATATTATTTCCATTTCATATATATTTTATTTTCATTTCAAATATATATTATTTCCATTTCATTTTTTTATTTTCATATATATATATATTTTTCATTTCAAAATTATATTATTCACATTTCATATATATATATATATTATTCATATTTTCATATATACATATTTTTCACATTCCATATATATATATATTATTTCCATTTCATATATATTTTATTTTCCATATCGTATATATATAACTTACACATCGTATATATATAATTTACACATCGTATATATATATATAATTTACACATCGTGTATATATATATATACATATATATTTTCACATCGTATATATATAATTTACACATCATATATATATAAAATTTACACATCGTATATATATAATTCACACATCGTATATATATAATTTATTATACAACATTTCACATCACAATACAATCCAATAAATCGTCCATGGTCTGTGGACGATAGGGAGCAGTTCTGTAATGTCCCGTATTTTTCCAGTGTAATAATTAATTTATTCAATTATTCAAAATAATGGTTTAGTAATTTAAAGGTTGTTTAATTAAATAATAGTGAATATTTAATTAATATAAATAATAGAATAATATATTTATTTCTGAAATAGTCAGAATAGTGAATTGACAATATAATGTGAACTGGACAATTTAAAATATATATAATTCAGTTTAGAGTTGAATTATATTAACGAATATATTATTTAAACGACAATTGAACGTATAATTATAATATAATTATAATCGAGCTCAAAATGGCGCGGCATCTCGCTATTTGGCGATTCGAACTTCAACTGAATATACATAATCCATTTTAAATCGGATTTCTGTGAAACAAGAAACGTTCGGAGCTGGTGAAGTATATTTTTCTAATGGAAGAGAAAAATCGGGATTTCGTCATGTAGATTTTGATTTATGTCCAAATCAAATTTTAGAAAAGTCGCTATGGAATTCCTTTATAATTTGTAACGATTTATAAAAGGAATTTAAATATAAATCGAATATCGATGTAACTGGGAATTTGAAATACCGAGTTGTAAATCCATATATATTTATTATAGAGCTGTATGATTTTCTAGTGTGAATATATACGATAATATTTATTTATAAATATTAAATTTAAATGTTTTTAAATATATTTATATATTTAAATGGGTTACTTAGAGCTTTAAAAATAGTCAGTTTTGCATACGACCTCAGAATTCGATGAAACTAATTTTGTTGGATCCACAATATCAGATTATTGCTAAATTTCAATTTTTCGTGATTTTTGAAGTCAGTATGTGGCCGTATGGGATTTTAATGTGAAATACAGTCGATAATTTGACTTTTAAAAATACGCTGTGTGAGCAAACGAAGTCGGAATTCAACGAAACCAGTTTCGTTGGGTCCGTAATGTTGAACTGAAGGTGTATGTCAATTTCCATGATTTTTGGATATCATGTGTGATTACAGGAATTTTTAACAATAAGAAAATATAGCGTTTGCTTAAATTAAAATTAAATAATCAATAAAAAAAATCATTTCTCTTCTCTATAAATACCCTACCCACCCTCTAAACCTAATTTCAGTTTTCCACTTGGTCAATTACATCCGCCGCCACCAGATGAAAAAGAAAAGGTGAAATATCCATCTTCAAAAATCATTCTAAATTCCAAACTAAATCTATAAATCCCAAAGGCTATGTATATGAGACCGCTAAGGCAAGGGCTTCAAGGCCATACCAGTCGATTTGAACTCGATGCCGAATCGCGAGTGTAAGCAGAAGAGCTAGGGTTCGAATTCACTAATCTTGTAGTTGTTAATCTCGAGAACGGAGAGTAGATTTGAGTTCGTAGTAGGAAACCGCAACTTATTGAGGGTTTGCGGGGTATTCCGTTGATGTTGGTGTCGCGCGTGTACAGCAGTTTGGGGGGGTTCCTATTCGACGGAATTTGCAGTGGTGGGGCGAGCTTATGTAGATGGTGGTAGTCGAGGAGAGGGTTGTTTGCTGAGTTGTTTGGTGTGATTATTTCGTGATTTGGTGGAGGCAAGAATTGGGTTTAAGCTTGGGAGTTGTTTCAGAAGAAGGAGGAAATACGCGAGTGGTATTTGGAGGAGATGAACGAAGACGTGGGTTTGGGCTTGAGAGAGGAGTTGGGCGGGGAAAATTCAAGGTTAAGCCCAAATAAATTATAAAAGGAAATTCAATTTATTTTGATTTATAATGTACAAACTTGTAAATTATATAATTTTATCATACGGTATCGGAATTAGGCAAAACAAGATCCGTTGGGATCATATGGATGGTGGCTACACACTGGAACTGACTGGGAGTGAATTGAAGCTCGTTACATTTTATAGCGAAATAAATTGTCCGTCTGAATCAAGCGATGGTTATCGTTATTAACGATGATCATCCAATGTGAGTAAAACTCACCAACTCTGAACAGTTATATTCTATAACGTATTCTTAGAACTGATAATTATCTGTTGATTGATGTGTGTTAACTGTTTGGTTGAATTGCTTAGGTATTGGTTGAAATTATAGATAACGATATATATAAATCGTTAATCAAATATTGATTCTGTTTAACAGAATATTTCATAGTGAAATGAAATTGATGTTAATTATATTTTTTAACATCTATGATGCAGGGAAACAGGTTGGAGGGACCCAATTGGGTTCCTCAATATGTAAAATACTCTTTTGTTTCATATATTGTGATAAATGATGTGATATATAATCTGTTGTTGATTATGTGTGTTTGAATGATATCGATCACTGTTGTTTGGTATTTTAAATACCGTAAGAAATACTGGGATGTAGAAAGGGACTTTCAAAGTATATTTTGAAAATAAATTATTTTTATAAAATCAATGGATTTTATATACAAAAGAAAAAGGATTTTTTAAAAGGAAATAATTATAAAATCAAAGAGTTGAAAAGGAAAATATTTGTAAAACAAATATAAAGGAAAATACTTGTAAAAGAAATGTAAAAGGAATATTTATTTATCTAAATAGAATAATTTTTAAAAGGAAATATTTATTTAGAAAATAAATAAAGTTATAAAAAGAAATAGTTATTTAGGAGATAAATAGAATATAAAAGGAAATACTTGAAAAATGAAAGATGTGTATAAAAAGAGAATTTTACACTAAGGAAAGTTTAGACCTATGCTTCGCACACGGGTATAACAGAATATGAATTTAAAGTAGAATTTAAATAGAAATCTATTTTAACAGATAAGTGGAAAAGATAAATTTATAAATAATATTTTATAAATTAAATAAAATGTTTATCATTGGATAAATAGAATATATAAGTCAGGACTTATATAGAGAAGTACGAATCGATTTCAACATCGATATTTGAAACTGAATATGAACGTAGAGTTAACCAGTTATAGTTAATCAGTTAGAGTTAACCAGTTAGAGTTAATCAGTTAGAGTTAACCAGTTAGAGTTAATCAGTTAAAGTAAATCGATAGAGTTAATTAAATAGAGTTAATCGAATTTGAGTTAATCGAATATTAGTTATTC
The DNA here is from genome assembly GCA_030737875.1 of Allium sativum. NCBI lineage: Eukaryota > Viridiplantae > Streptophyta > Magnoliopsida > Asparagales > Amaryllidaceae > Allium > Allium sativum. Next base: position 373,761,032 of record CM060915.1, read on the forward strand.
GAATAGAGTTGAAGTGAGATAACCGAATATTAGTTATTCGAATAGAGTTAAAAGGAGTTGTCGAATATTACTTATTCGAAAGGAGTTAATCGAATATAATTAATCGAAGAAAGGAGTTATTGAATATTAGTTTATTCGAAAGGAGTTAATCGAATATAGTTATTCGAAGAAAGGAGTTATCGAATATTAGTTTATTCGAAATGAGTTAATCGAATATTAGTTATTCAAAGGAGTTAATCGAACAGAGATTTACTCGAAAGAGAGTTATACGTCGAATTCTATTATATCGAATTCGGGAAGGTATTATTTACTTTTCGGGTTTTAAATCAAGATTTGTTTATTTATAAATAAATTAGTTGTTGGCTTATTTATTCAAAATAGGAATTTACGTTAGATTTCTAAGTTAGATAATTCAAAAGTAGGATTTATAACGATAGCGTTATAATAAATGTTTTCATAAAAGAAGTGGATTCATAATTTGAATCCGAGAATTTGCTTAAGCAAATGATTGTAGAAATTTGAGCGGCGGGCTTTGTCTATTGAAAGGTTAAGAACGTTGTTCAGTTAAGGTCTGAGAGGTAATTATACCCCAACTTGATTGACTTCCTTACTTAACTAAGAAATAGTTGAGGTTCGATGGCGAGAGTTAGTTAGAAATACAGTTAAGTAATAAGCGATTAATGGATTGAGTAGTCGTAACGATGTTTTATACAATGTTAGTTTGGAATCCATATAAATGAGTTTGGGAAACGTTTTCCAAATATAGAATCAGAGATATTTTCTAAATATAGAAAATGGAGTGTTTTATTTATAAGGAACTAAGAAATGGAGTTAAGCTAAATTAGAAACTGACTGGAGATTAGTTAATTTGAATGGTTTTCTAAGTGTCTATCTGATGTTGGTTTCGACCTTCGGGATTGATACTTAGGGAATTGTTCTCATACTAGTTTACAGTCAGAGACTGATAGTTGTGGAAGAATAGTGATACGTAAATAAGCTATGGAAACGTTTTCCAGTGTTAATAACATATAGTTTCTAAACATAGAAAATAAGGAAATATGAATATATATATACATATATACATATATACATATATACATATATATATATATATATATGTTTGATGAATTGATCGATAATTCCATTTGGAAATAAGATCGTTGTGTGTACACGGACATTTTTCATTTGATAGTTAAATCACCAACTATCAAAGTTTCTTCCCCCCAGAATGTTGATCATTTTGTTTTTCGGACTGTACTAACACAATGGCACGGTCATGACCCTTCAGACAATATTTGAAAAGATATTTCATGCAATGCCCATGATTGCAGATCTCAACATTAATGTGACACTGGTATCGAACCAAAAGATCCCTATTAAAAGGAACCACCCACTGGTTATCTAAATCTGTATTTCTATCTCTGACAGTATGTTTGGTTTTTCTTCTCCTGTAAATTGGAAATCTGCATTCATCAAACATTGTACTTGAACAATACCTGAAAAAGAAAAAGAAAAATTAGAGTTAAATACAAAAAAAAATTATATTTTAGAGTTGAATAAAGTTTTTGATCATACTTTTTTGGGAATTTCCTTGTACATTTAGAACCCTTCCTGCTTTTTGATTTTTTTTGGGGTTACAAAATTTCAATGAGCTATTCTGTAACTACATATAGCACAATGTTAGTTATTTAATATTAATCCTTCAATATTGAAGCTTATTATATTGCACGTCCAGCTTATGTTTTCCATGAACTTTGCATCTGATGTGGGTTTAACCACCTGTTGGAACAATAAACACGAACATAGCAGATTACACTATTTATAACATGGTTTCATTAGCTAGCTAGAAATATAATTAAACAGTAAAGGAAGGTTACAGTACCATCGAATGTAGTCATCCGTGTAGCACTGGGTGCATTACAAAATTAGATAGCTATATCCTTAGCGGTAAATGAAGCAAACATAGTATGAAGGTGATAAAAATATTAACACATTACACTATGATTAAAGTTCATTATGCTATATAATAATAGCCTCAACTTCTATCATTTTCTAGAACTACTGAAGCTTATGCAACTCCCTTACCATCTCTCTTGTATGTATGCTAAGAAGTAAACGAAGCACTTCTGAATACGGTAAGATAGTAAAATGTGACGACCCCAAAACCCCGTACGACGGTGTTAAGGGTAATCTTTGGAATATAACACATAAACAGATAATAGTAGAACATAATTAAATAAATACACCAGATAATGAACAAAAGAATACACTGGATAAACATAATCATCAGAGTTACACAGTATACAGGATCATACTTAGTACAAATACAGTTCAGCTATACATAAATGTCTACAGCGGAAAACAATCATAATATGTACAATAGGAGCTGAAGAGCATAAAAAGAGATAAATGATAGAATCCATCTTTAGCTCCAGCCATCCAGAAAGAGCCTGCTAAAACCTGAACATAAGGCTGCCTGTGTAGAAAAAGGGGCACCCGAGTTTGCAAGTGAAACAAACTACGAGTCAGTCATGGGGCTGGTATGAGAAATCTACTTAACACATTTTATAATATGGCTAATCACAGGACCACGCCACTTTCGCGGAACGGGTTTACTCCATTGGATTGCCTGTGCTTTACAACAAGTAAATCTTTTAAACATCGCAATGCTTTTTATAAAAATGAAGCCATTATAAGCCTCAGTTCCCATCACACAATGCAACGCAAACCGGAGGATAGAGTTTTTATCTTATAATGGCCAAAATATGCTTGATACGAATAAAACAAAAGCATTCGATATTATTACTAGTGTTTATATGTTTCAAAAACAATTTCAAATCATAAGTATCAATCACAGATGGCATTAATGCCCCATACCACTATGTCGCCATATATTGGTATACAATCAAAACCACACAGTCACGTATTTGGAAATTGGATTTCCGTCATGAACCAAGGCAAAAGATAGTCCTTAACGACTTCGAGACGCTCTAGTCCGTGTCTCAGGAACAGCCGCAACTGCCCCTTGGATCGTCAGGGCCGGTCCACCAATGTGGATTATTATGCCTGAACACTGCAATTCCCCGCCCTTTGGGGCGTCATTGAGCCAACGAATGGCTCCGTCGGCTTCACATAGTCACCGATAAATCAGAGTCGCCTCGCAATAGCAACAACCACACAGGTGAAAATAATATATATGTCAGCCAGTTTAAGCACCGACACCACCTCTAACTAGAAGGAAACGCATGCCCTCCCTGATGTCCTCTCCCGTTTCTGGTTCATACCGGGGTGTGTGGATCGCGAATTCACGTTATACACAAAGCTACGCCACACAGGCGGTGCTTTGATCATCAACCACAAGACTTTGCTTTTCAACAGAAGCCTTGATCACTGCATCTTAGCATGCCACACAAGCAATTCACACCATGCAACTGATGGCTATCAATCACACAGAATGAATTCCAATGTCAGACTCACAGTCCATTTACAAGTTTGTCCTGGGTCTGAACGAAACCGGAGGCACTATATACCTCGCATACCCATCGATCTCCACGTACGTCTGGACGATCACCACTCATTATCCATATTTTGGGATGCCTCCCAAACAGGACATCAGTTACCATCCAAACGAGGTGATGATCTCTGGTCTTCAACCACCGTCTTCATCATCGATTTCTTATCGTCGATTCAGTTATTCAGAATGGGATAAACTCGGTATTTCTGAGCAACTCGCGTATATAATAAACAAGTGCTACACAAACACAACATACGCCTTATTCCAATTCATTAGTCACTAACTGTAAATCAGTAAGAGAACGATTTCCCAAATATTAACCCCGAAGGACGAAACCAACATCAGATCAAAACCCAGGAAACCATTCGACTTAGCTAACCTTCAGTTAGTTCCTAAATTTCACATTCCATATCGTTTATAATATTTTATAATGATTTATCGCTATTTTTATTTATTTAAAAATAGCCAATTTATTCAAATAACGCTTCAGGCCATAACGCGGCCGTGGCGCTGTTTTTCTTCATATTTACTTGCACATATCTAAAAATCTAACCGTTGGATCTTCACAAAATTTATATCATTAGAAAGAACTTTTCAAAACGAATCCAACGGTTCCAGTTTTGGGAAAATCCGACGGTCGGATCACCCGGTATACTCGTTTGAGGTTTTGATTTCAAAATACAAACTGCAGTGTCGTTATTCGATTTAATTTAATTACATTTTTATATATATATATAATCGATTCTGGCGCTGTTTTTCTTCCGATTTGAATTAAACATTCCAGACAATCCAACCGTTGGATCTTTACAAAGTTGGTGTCGTTGGAAAGATATTTCCAAAGCGAACCCAACGGTTTCGGTTTCGGGAAAATCCGATGGTCGGATCTCCCGCACTAATCGTTTGAAATCACGGTTTCAAAACACGAACTGCAGCTTCGTTATTCGATTTATTTTAATTATATATATATATAAATATAATCTATTCTTCGATTTCAAAACCAACTCTTCTCATACATTTGATAAAAATGATATTTCTATCCAATGGACATTTATTTCGACACTTCACTATTTTTAACAATTCATATATATAATAAAAATGTGATTTTTATTGTAAAACAATTTATTTCAAAACACGAATATTTTATATAGTTCATATAGATGATAAAAATATGATTTTTATTGTAAAACAATTTATTTCAAAACACGAATACCATTCAACACATGAATTTCTATTCAACGAGTGAATTTCTATTCAACACATGAATGTTTTCTATAGTTCGTATATATACAATAAAAAGGTGATTTTTATATTTAAAACAATTTATTTAAAACACAAATACCATTCAACACATGAATTTCTATTCAACGAATGAATTTCTATTCAACACATGAATGATTTCTATAGTTTATATATATACAATAAAAATGTGATTTTTATTGCAAAACAATTTATTTCAAAACACGACTATTTTATATAGTTCATATAGATGGTAAAAATATGATTTTTATTATGAAACAATTTATTTCAAAACACGAATGTCGTTCAACACATGAATTTCTATTCAACACACGAATATAGTTTCAACACATGAAAATAATTCTAACATATGAATACTATTCAAAATTTCGTCAGCATAACGGCAGGGTAGTTAAAACCGGGGTCGTCCCTAGTACGGCTCCTCGCTCTACCTTAAAGCCTCGCAGCTTTTGTGTAACGGCCCGAGAAATTCCGACGCTCGAATTTTCAACAATGATACACAATCCCGTATCACTTGCCAAAACCCCAAGTATCGAACCCCTGACTGTTAATAGGAAGAAGTTAGAGGGTGAGAAAAGAAGGAAAGAAATGTTAGAATAGAAGTAAGAAGAAGAACACACATCAGAATCTCACAGCGGAACGGATAAAATATAATATAATAAATACCTTTATAAAGGAAACTGTATATATACATACCATTCATCAGAGTACAACATGGATCAATCACAGCGGAAATATACTTTGTATAACTAATGGTGAAGCCACCTGCTTCAGCTCCTGAAAACTCCAAGCAAAATTTAACCTGTAAATATACTCGGTCTGACCCGAGCACATTTGATTTAAAACAAAATTCACCGGGTCAGTCTGGAATACTATCAGTGATAAATTCACAGCACAAACAACTTGTTTAACTTTGGAAATCCTTTTGAAATAAAAGGATAATAGTAAGACCAGTCCACACATAAACACGGACGGTTTTTACCTTACTATAACCCAAAACATTTTTGAAATCACTATCTTTTCTGATATTGCAATAGTGTCTATCAAACCACAAATAAATAATAATCTAGTAGAACGCTTGCATCTCACGCTCTACATATATAGTATACAAATTAAAAAAAATGCGGGCGCTTATCGGAAATTGGATTCCTGACTATGACAAGGTATGGGACCACCTGCCGATAGTGTATCTCTAGAGGCGAATACACTGGGTTCAACAAGAACGTCTTGCAACCCGGCCCATACATGACTGGCCACTCATTTCGCTTGAGTGTATCAAATGTATATCACCAACGGTTGGGCTCAAACCACCGTTTCCCGATAAGGGACAACATCGATAGATTAAAGAAGCAAAAGGAATTTCTCTAGATAGGTGATTATACGCCCTAATGGGAGCGACCCACACAGCCATGCTGCCTGCCAGATTTTTGTCATTCCCCATTTGATGAGGCTTGAGGCTAGAATTTACGTCCTTTTTAGATCAGCACATCACTTTGAATGCCACATCGTCAGATCCGTCAAATCACTGATTGACGTCCTCAACAATACATTACGTGTTAACTAAAAGAAGTTTCCTTCTCCGCTTCCACTCTTGGTACGGTTGAAGAAATCAATATACGTGATCATCTGGAAATACTCTGTCAGACACTCGTCTATACAAGTCATCCAGTAACAGAATGAACCGAAGGCACTCTCCTACCGCATCCAATATAGGAATCACCCCAAGGATCAGTAACGAGAAGTCCTTGCAACCCGTAGATTTCAACCATGACAGAACCCCAGTATATCTCTGCGTCGACTTAGAGAATGTTAGTGGTTCTTCCACTTATGAAGATCTACGGTCTTCAATGCTCCATCTTCATCGCTTGCACGTTAGTCGCGATCGTGCAGTTGATTTGAAGTGGTTTTGGGTCTATTTCCCATCCCGGTCTCTTCGAAAACAACTCGTCAAAAGGTAAATAGAACATTTCATTTGATAGTCGGTGGTTTAACTATCAAATCTTAACAGTGCCGTTAAGCAGATTGGCAGCTCAGGTCATTTATATCAAAATACTTCATTAAACCACTTCATCGATTCTTATAATCGATTTCATAATCTTATCTCGACAAAACTCTTTTGGTTCATTATTTTGAAATATTTATCAATATTCACTTCGAATAACATATTTATCAAACTTTCACTTTATTCTCTTGGTTCGGAAATATTCTTATATATTTCATAAAACATCTTTATTCCCTTTATCTTGAAAAAATACCATTTCAATTCTTAACCCTTCCTGTATTGTCTTATTTAAAAATATCGCTATTGCTTCACAAACTTCTTTATATTTCCATTACCCATTGGGAATATCATCATATTTATCCTTAACCAAAAGGTAAAATTTCAATTAAAAATCTTATATGGTTGTAATATCGCTAAGTGATTCATCTCCTTATAACATAGCCTCAAAAGGGTTTATCCACTTTAAAGAATCGCGTTTGAACTTATAGTTTTATTTTCAATATACGATTTCATTTCAAAACCAATATCGCTCTTTATTTCACACTCCTAGGAAACCCAACATCCTCTACCCTTGCAAACCAATACCATCCTGTGATAATAGTGAAGCCGCCAAGTTGGGGTATTTTAATTACCTCTCAGACCTTGACCGACAACGTTCTTATCGCAAGATAATAAGGGTTTACAACTTAAAAACCTTATATTCCATTTCCTTTCTTCGCTTATTATGGTTTGATAAACCATTTCCTTTGATTTGAAAAATCACTTTACTGGTAAATTCCCCTTTCTTGATTAAGTAAACGCCTCGTCAAAATCTTATTTGCCTTTCGATTTAAATGTGGTTTCATAACCCATTTCTTACATTCGTAATCTCCTTAGAATCCTTTTTACTTAATTTCTTAAGTAAATATTTACCAACCTCTTTTAATTTCTATTTTAATCATACTCGGTTTATTTAATTAAATAAACCTTATTTATATCCTCGCTTTCACTTACAAATCCCCTTTTCACATCTTGTTTGAAATCATGAATATAAATCTTCTTTAATCTCTTACTAGATCGCATTCAAACTTGTTTTCATTTGTTTACTTCTTAAATTTAATTTACCATTAGAACCCATCGCTTTGATTATCATTATTTAAAATGATAATCTACTTTAACATTAACCTTTTAAAAAGTGGTTAATCTCATTAAATTGAGTAATTAACCAATTAAAGGATTATTAAATAACAAATAACTTTATTAACAAAATTCCAATTTGATAATCACTTTAAACCATAGTTAACCAAAGATTAACTAGCTTTGAACAATCTTCGTTATGTTTAAAGAATATTCGAAAATTTATCGATTTGATTAATTAAAATCAAACCAACCAAACCGTATACTTTGGTTAAAACAGTCGCTTTTGTCGACTGTTACCATCAGTTAACCACTAACTGATATTCATTCACCGTTTCCCCTTTTTAAATTAATTAATAGCTTAATTAATTTAAAAATATCATTTACTTATTTTATAAAACACTTATTCAAATTCTCATCAATATATTAGTTTTCTACTTTCCTGATCATTAATGACATTACAATTCTTTATATAAAACTTTTAAACAACTTCTTTGATAAACAAGACTACAAATATAAATATATTTATAAATTTCTATTTTGATTAATTTGTATAAACAACTTCAAAATTTCATTTAATAAATTTATAACAAAAATCTTTGTCAGTTCGCCTAGCGGCAAAACGACGCCATAAACGATGGATTTTACACCATCACTGCCAATCACTTAATCAATATTGTTGATTGATTAAAAACATCGATTGATTAAAAACACAACACGATCAACAACCATTCAACCATCAACATTCAACAGGTTTTGATGTCGATTTGGGGTGTCAATTCATATGTATGAAAAATGTGAACAACAAACAATAGTTTTGAGGAATTCGGTTTGATTCCTCCTGCCTGTCCTTCTCTGCATCACAGGTTATTATAGAATTCCATGATAGAATAAATAAATTAACCACGATAATATAATTATCAACAACCATTACATCAACCATCAGCAACCAATGCAAACAATCAACCAATATATATTTTAATATGGATTTATCACATCATGGTAGTCCAGAAAAGTGTGAGAATTAACTCACCAGTAAATATGGTTGACGGTGGACATGTTTGTTCCTCTTAATTTTGAACGGACGTTCAAAATTAACTGAAATTTCAACTGCATCATATCGACTCCCGGTCAGCGCCATCGTCTAGAGCTCGTCTCTACGATCCCAACGGATCCTGTTTCATCGAATTTCGTCAACGTATGAAAGCGATATCGTAAGTTAAAGTTTATATAAGTTTGACGAGAATTAAAACTAAATTAATTATTAATTAACCTTACAAAAACCGTTATTACCTTAAAAAGGCAGTCCACGTCAGCATCGTTTTAGGACCACACGCGTTTTCCTCCATCGTTAATTGCTAAAACCCGACTTTCTTCCTCTTTGTCCTTTGAACTGGCCTTTCCACCGATCAACTCCATGGCGCCACCTCGTCTGTGCACCGGAGCAATGCCTAACCATTACCAGGGGACCGCGCCACCTCCACCTTCTCACGCCAGAACCCAGACCGCCCAGCTCCGCCCCTAGCCACCAGAAATCGCAACAACCCCAATTTCCGTCGAACTCCAATTGCCGCCACCACAGGTAGAATTAGACAACCGGACCTCCGCCTTCCTGACCCCCTCGCTGCCCAGCAACTTTCCACTTCAGGTCCTCCGACCAAAGATGCCTCACTTCGCCAGAATCATCCCAAATCTGGTTGTGACCCAAACAAAAACGCCCAAATCTACATCTCAGTTCATCTCTCCTCCCCGACCACCACGACCACTATCTGACCCTCCGACCAAAGAAGAAAAACACCACCTTTCTGTCCTCTACAACTTCCCCTTTGGTCCCTCATCTATCGACAACCAAAACTCCACCAAAAGGGACAAAAACGAAAATGATTTTCTGCCTTTCCTCGCAATTTCCGGCCACCACCGGCGAAGAAACCACCCCAACTTTTGGCTGTAGGTAGCCCTCCTCCCGATCTACAACATTCCCTCAGAACCCCCTAGCAAAAACTTCACGGATTGAGAGGAATAATTGATTTTAGAAATAAGGACTTATTTGCAAAATTGATGGAGAAAATAAATGTTTTGCTGAAATTTTCTGATGGGAAAGGGTATATATAAAGGGATTTTATTATATTTTATATTGACGTGACGAGTGACAACGACCGACGATTTTTATTTCGTGTCTATCGCTATTTTCAATACCGTTTATTCGCTCTTGCGCTCACATACAAACCCCTTTCGTGACGCAACTGGACGGCATAGTATAATTTGACGATACGGTCCTAACGAATCTTGTTTTGTCGAGTTCCGTGTCCGTTTGCTCAAACAGCTCTCGTTCACGTCCAATTTGGTCGTTTTTATTTTGCCACGCTCACGAAATAACCCCGATTGACGCGCAACTTGAAATCTTGCAATAATTTACTGTTGCGGTCTCAATAAAATTTGTTTCGTCAAAAACAAAGGTCGTTTGAATAAAATCTCTTTTATAACTGCCCAATTTCAAAGAAAATAAACAAATTTTAAAATACCTCAATATAATATTAATAAAATATTGAAATTAGCCATATACGACCAGAATTGTATACACTACAAAGATAAAATATCTCGGGTTGGATTTCAAGCCAAATCGATATTCAAAATACTTAAAAACCCCTTTATTTAATATAAATAACGATAAAATTATAAAGGAAATTCCACAGCGTCTATTTCAAAATTTGATTTGGACATAAATTAAAATCTACAACACGAAATCTCGATTTTTCTCTTTCATATGAAAAATATTGTCTAACTGGTCCGGACGTTTCTTGTTTCGAGAAAATCCGACTTATATTGGGCCTTGTACCGCCGTTTGAAGTTCAAAACGCCAAATTACGAACTACCGCGCCGCTGCAGCTCGTTTTATAATTAAAAATATAAATTATACGCTCGACAGTCGTTAAATAGGTGATATCGTCGATATATTTTCAACTAAGACAATATCGACCCTTATATTTTGCCAATGCACGTTATACAGCAAATTCGACAATTTCCGTATATTTTGAAATTAAAATGTTATTTTATTCTATTTATTATTTAAATTAAATATTCAAAAATAATTAAATTCCATTATTTAAATTAAAACTGCCTTTTTAAATAAGAAAATAATTTAAATAATCGGCCAAAAAATACGGGTCGTTACATTCCTTCCCCCTTAAAATAATTTCGTCCTCGAAATTGCTAAGGTAGAAAGAACGATACAACCCCACTATTAAATCACAGTTTTATTCCCAAAATTAATTTAATTGGTTTTAAAACCAATAAATTTCAAATAATAAAATTTTCCAAAATTCTTCAACAAAATTCTAACACCTTAAATTTTAGAAAAATTTCGGCAGAGTCTCCCCTGCACGGAGGGACATCTGCAATATCGCAGGTTCAACAAATATATATACATCGACTCTCATGGTCGGCAAATCCAAAATCGGATCTCAAAACCCAAATCAAAACCCAAAAATTTATATTTTGCGTAGACGTACCTTTTTGCAAGCGTTATCAAGCAAAATTCTCAATTTATAACAATCTACGCAATCAATTCTTATCCGCATAGCCTTCTCATACCTGTACTTAACTTCATTTTCCAGGTAAGTGACAATATATGGAGTTTAAAATAACAATCATTGGCTAACAAGTATAACATCATAAATTTCAATTCATCCAGCTATTAAACCGTTAACGAATGTTATTCAGTTCATACAACAAACAAACAAGGCATACCAAATCAACCGATCTCTTTGATTCAGAATTAATATTTTTCATTTGGTTTCACTTATCGATTCATATTAGATCGATTTCTTATTCAATTATTAATTCAATTACCAAATCTCAATGGTATTTTATTTGGTTCCAACACCATATCCATTTCTGATTTAACTTGACTTAACCAAGTCAAGTCGTATTCTCATATTTGGTTTTAATTCCATCCAAAACAATCAAACAACAAGAGATCCCAAAAATTCAGTAAAATAATTTCCTTTTTTATATAGAAATATAGTTTGGGCAAAATTATTTCATTTACCCACTTTTCAAAACAATATTATGTCAATTCTTCTGTTCAAGTGTTTAGAAACTCCTATCGACGTCGTGGCATCCCACGATTCGACCAGAATTTATAAACTACTCAACAGACAAGCCAACACAATATAAATTTTTTTTATATCAACTTACAAATACGCTCTCTCATATATATACACTCAACTCAATCTAGGGTATTACTAACCCAATCTCTATTGAGTTACACCACAGAGCCAAGGTTATCACTAAACCAATAGCTCTGATACCAACTGTAACGGCCCGGGAAATTCAGACGCTCGAATTTTCAATAATGATACACAATCCCATATCACTTTCCAAAACTCCAAGTATCAAACCCCTGACTGTTAATAGGAAGAAGTTAGAGGGTGAGAAAAGAAAGAAAGAAATGTTAGAATAGAAGAAAGAAGAAGAACACACATCAGAATCTCACAACGGAACGAATAAAATATAATATAACAAATACCTTTATAAAGGAAACTGTATATATACATACCATTCATCAGAGTACAACATGCATCAATCATAGCGGAAATATACTTTGTATAACTAACGGTGAAGCCACCTGCTTCAGCTCCTGAAAACTCCAAGCGAAACTTAACCTGTAAATAAACTAGGTCTGACCCGAGCACATTTGATTTAAAACAAAATTCACCGGGTCAGTCTGGAATACTATCAGTGATAAATTCATAGCACAAACAATTTCTTTAACTTTGGAAATCCTTTTGAAATAAAAGGATAATAGTAAGACCAGTCCACACATAAACACGGACGGTTTTTACCTTACTATAACCCAAAACATTTTTGAAATCACTATCTTTTCTGATATTACAATATTGTCTATCAAACCATAAATAAATAATAATTTAGTAGAACGCTTGCATCTCACGCTCTACATATATAGTATACAAATTAAAAAAATCGCGGGCGCTTATTGGAAATTGGATTCCTGACTATGACAAGGTATGGGACCACCTGCCGATAGTGTATCTCTAGAGGCGCATACACTGGGTTCAACAAGAACGTCTTGCAACCCGGCCCACACATGACCGACCACTCATTTCGCTTGAGTGTATCGAATGTATATCACCAACGGTTGGGCTCAAACCACCGTTTCCCGATAAGGGACAGCATCGATAGATTAAAGAAGCAAAAGGAATTTCTCTAGATAGGTGATTATACACCCTAATGGGAACGACCCACATAGCCATGCTGCCTGCCCGATTTTTGTCATTCCCCGGTTGATGAGACTTGAGGCTAGAATTTACGTCCTTTTTAGATCAGCACATCACTTTGAATGCCACATCGTCAGATCCGTCAAATCACTGATTGACGTCCTCAACAATACATTACGTGTTAGCTAAAAGAAGTTTCCTTCTCCGCTTCCACTCTTGGTACGGTTGAAGAAATCAATATACGTGATCATCTGGAAATACTCTGTCAGACACTCGTCCATACAAGTCATCCAGGAACAGAATGAACCGAAGGCACTCTCCTACCGCATCCAATATAGGAATCACCCCAAGGATCAGTAACGAGAAGTCCTTGCGACCCGTAGATTTCAACCATGATAGAACCCCAGTATATCTCTGCGTCGACTTAGAGATTGTTAGTGGTTCTTCCACTTATGAAGATCTGCGGTCTTCAATGATCCATCTTCATCGCTTGCACGTTAGTCGCGATCGTACAGTTGATTCGAAGTGGTTTTGGGTCTATTTCCCATCCCGGTCTCTTCGAAAACAACTCGTCAAAAGGTAAATAGAACATTTCGTTTGATAGTCGGTGGTTTAATTATCAAATCTTAATAGTGCCGTTAAGCAGATTGGCAGCTCAGGTCATTTATATCAAAACACTTCATTAAACCACTTCATTGATTCATATAATCGATTTCATAATCTTATCTCGACAAAACTCTTTTGGTTCATTATTTTGAAATATTTATCAATATTCACTTCGAATAACATATTATCAAACTTTCACTTTATTCCCTTGGTTCGGAAATATTCTTATATATTTCATAAAACATCTTTATTCCCTTTATCTTGAAAAAATACCATTTCAATTCTTAACCCTTCCTGTATTGTCTTATTTAAAAATATCGCTATTGCTTCACAAACTTCTTTATATTTCCATTACCCATTGGGAATATCATCATATTTATCCTTAACCAAAAGGTAAAATTTCAATTAAAAATATTATATGGTTATAATATTGCTAAGTGATTCATCTCCTTATAACATAGCCTCAAAAGGGTTTATCCACTTTAAAGAATCGCGTTTGAACTTATAGTTTTATTTTCAATATACGATTTCATTTCAAAACCAATATCGCTCTTTATTTCACACTCCCAGGAAACCCAACATCCTCTACCCTTGCAAACCAATACCATCCTTCGATAATGGTGAAGCCGCCAAGTTGGGGTATTTTAATTACCTCTCAGACCTTGACCGACAACGTTCTTATCGCAAGATAATAAGGGTTTACAACTTAAAAACCTTATATTCCATTTCCTTTCTTCGCTTATTATGGTTTGATAAACCATTTCCTTTGATTTGAAAAATCACTTTACTAGTAAATTCCCCTTTCTTGATTAAGTAAACGCCTCGTCAAAATCTTATTTGCCTTTCGATTTAAATGTGGTTTCATAACCCATTTCTTACATTCGTAATCTCCTTAGAATCCTTTTTACTTAATTTCTTAAGTAAATATTTACCAACCTCTTTTAATTTCTATTTTAATCATACTCGGTTTATTTAATTAAATAAACCTTATTTATATCCTCGCTTTCGCTTACAAATCCCCTTTTCACATCTTGTTTGAAATCATGAATATAAATCTTCTTTAATCTCTTACTAGATCGCAATCAAACTTGTTTTCATTTGTTTACTTCTTAAATTTAATTTACCATTAGAACCCATCGCTTTGATTATCATTATTTAAAATGATAATCTACTTTAACATTAACCTTTTAAAAAGTGGTTAATCCCATTAAATTGAGTAATTAACCAATTAAAGGATTATTAAATAATAAATAACTTTATTAACAAAATTCCAATTTGATAATCACTTTAAACCATAGTTAACCAAAGATTAACTAGCTTTGAACAATCTTCGTTATGTTTAACGAATATTCGAAAATTTATCGATTTGATTAATTAAAATCAAACCAACCAAATCGTATACTTTAGTTAAAACATTCGTTTTTGTCGACTGTTACCATAAGTTAACCACTAACTGATATTCATTCACCGTTTCCCCTTTTTAAATTAATTGATAGCTTAATTAATTTAAAAATATCATTTACTTATTTTATAAAACACTTATTCAAATTCTCATCAATATATTAGTTTTCTACTTTCCTGATCATTAATGACATTACAATTCTTTATATAAAACTTTTAAACAACTTCTTTGATAAACAAGACTATAAATATAAATATATTTATAAATTTCTATTTTGATTAATTTGTATAAACAACTTCAAAATTTCATTTAATAAATTGTAACGACCCGGAATTTTGGGGCCAATTTAAAATTTTTATTTTAAAAATTAATGAATTTTATATATTTAAAATAATTTATTTTAACTAAGAACGACTAAAAATTTATTTCAAAACGAATAAATTTAATTTAATTATAAAAGGAGTTTAAAACAGCGCTGCAGTTTGAAAATTTGAATTTGAACTTTGACTGACTATACAGGATTCATTTTAAATCAGAATTGAGTGAAACCAGAAATATTTAAATCTGTTTAATAATATCTTTCTAACGAATCTGAAAAATTGAAATTTCATAGCGGAAATCAAAAGTTATGGCCAACTCAATTTTTAGAAAAGTCGTTGTAGAATTTATATATATTATATAAGGCCGGAAAGGCTATTTTTCACATATGAAGGAATTTCTACTCGAAACTACTTCCATTGAGTTCGGAATGACGTTTCTGCATTGAAAAACAGTAAACACTTATATATTTTGAGTTTTGGAGTTTATTTGTTTAAAAATGTATTTTTAATATTAAATATATTGGCCTTAAAAATAGTCATTTTTCAAACGACCTCGGTTTCCAACGGAACCACTTTTGTTGGAACCGGAATGTCAAATTATTGCTAAGTTTCAATTTTCATAATTTTTCGAATCAATATGTGAGCGTGACAAAGGAAAACGTGTTTTGTCAGTTTCGGTCAAATTTAATCAGCTTAAAAATAGCCATTTTTCAAACAGTCTCAGAATTAGACAAAATTAGTCTTGTTAGAACCGTATCGTCATAAGAAAGCCAAAAATAAATTTTCTGTAATTTTTAGAGGTCGTATGTGGCCCCGACATATTTAAATGTACGGTCAATATTTAATTAATTAATTTTTAATGGAATTTTAAATAAAATATTTACAGATTTCGGAATTGGGCCACGAGACCTGTCCCATTGCATTCAGAAGGCATCAAAACCTTAAGAACAATAGTTGTTGGGCCTAATTCTGATTTAGTGGCTAATCGGACCTTAACGGGCTATTAGAGTAATATAATATTAGAAATATAAGGATTATTTCGAAACCCTAATCCCCTTTATATGTAACCGCCGTTCTTCAAACTCCAATGGCCAGAAACGCACCGAATTCAATTGCTAAATTCTCCCAATCCTCTTGATGATTTTCAACACTCCATATACCGAATCGAAGAACACTTTGAGCTCTACGATTCTATACGGTGGTGATGGGCTCTGGATCGACGTGGTGGATGCAGTTCGGATGGGAAGTCAGCGAGTTTTGGCTCGTTTTCGGGTGGCCTGGGACCACCGAGCTTGGCGGCGGGGCTGGCGTGGGGAGCACGCGTGAAGGGCTTCGGACTGGTGGCGGTTGATCGATGAACGGCGGGCCAGGGGGCGTGTGCGATGGGGAGGATTGGATCGAACTTTGGGGTTCTCGGTTTCAGCTGATAACGTTGAGGAAGAAGGAGAAAACTAATTAAGGTTAAGGATAATATTAATTAACTAATTAAGGATTTTATTATTTATTAAATTATACAAACTTTAAAACGCTGTAACTTCTACATACAGCGACGAAATTCAACGAAACGAAGTGCGTTGGGATCGTATTTCAGAGATCTACGCTATGACACAAACCTGAACTAAAACAGAGCAGATCAATTTTTGACCAAATTACCGATCTGATTTATTCTGAATAAAAAGCAAGGTGAGAAATCTATTTATTTTCTTTCCTTTATAATTATAAATAATCCTGAAATTATTGTTGTTAATCTACAGTTAATTCATGTTGTTATTATTCTATGCTGAATATAATATATACATCTATTTGTCTGATGATGTTATGTGGCGATAGAATTGTCAAAATTAACACTTTTTAATTAGAATTTGATTAAACAAATAAAAATATATATAATTTTTGTTTATATAAAAGATCAAATGTATAAGACGACAAATTTTGTAAATTTATTGAATTAGAATTTTCAACACATGTGAAACACAGAATTTTGGTCAATTTGTTAAAACAGAATTTGCAACAAAATTGAAAAACAAACATTGTTGTTATATTTGTTGAACTAGATTTTCTACAAAATAGAACAAACATTTTTATCTCTTTTTGTTGAACTAGTTTTTCAACAAAAATATGAATATATATATTTGTGTAATACTATTTACGGTAAAAGGAACAGAATTAAAAGATGAATTTTTTTTAATGTAACATTGCTTACAATAAAAAGCAGAAATTTTAAAATTACATTTTTATTGTCAGAGTAAAGACAATAAAGAGAATAGATTTTAAAGATGTATTTTTATTGTCAAATTAAAGACAATAAAAAGAATTGATTTCAAGGTTGCATTTTGTTGACATGTTAGAAGTAATATAAAGAGTAGGCATAAAAGATTTACATTTTTATGTCAATTTGTTTTCAACAGAAAGATTACATCTTTTAAATGTAATTTGTTTTCATTTAAAAATTGTTTTCATTTAAAAGACTACATTTTTAATGTGGTTATGTTTTCATTTAAAGATTGAAAATATATACATCATTTTAATTTGATAATGTTACATTGGCTTTAAAAATACATTCTCGTATAAAATGTTACATGAGATTAAAAGTACATTTTTGGTTATAAGATGTAACGTTAGATTTAAAACTCCATTTTGCTAGAAAGATTGCATTATAAACAAAAAGTGATTTTTGTTTAAAATGTTGTATTGGAAATAAAATATACATTTTTGGTTAGAACTTTATTAAGTGAAATAAAATATACATTTTTGGTTAAAACATAGTATTGAGATAAAAATCACATTCTTTGGTCAAAACTTTATTAGTGAGATAAAGATCACATTTTGGTTAAAGCATGATTAGTGAAATAAAACTCACTTTTATCTGTCATTGGAAACTCAGAATTTATTTGACAAATAAAATTTACTTTTTATTTGTCATTTGAAAATTAGAATTTATTATACAAATAAATTCACTTTTATTTGACATTAGAATACATAGAAAAATATTCACATATAAAATATTCTTTTATATGTTATTAGAACGTATAGAAAAGTATAAACCAATAAAAGGATTTCTTTTATTTGTTATTAGTACACGTAGAAAAGTGTAAAACATAAAATACCATTTTTATGTTATTCTAGAATTGAAATTAAAGTTTGATCTTCTATTTGCATTCACTAATGCAAACATACATTGAAAATAAAATTTATTCTTGTATTTGCATTCTCCGATGCAAATATGTATTGAAAATGAAATTTATTGTTTTATTTGCATCCACCAATGCAAATATATTAAAAATAAAACTTTTTCTTTTATTTACGTTCACAAATATAAATATATTTTGAAATTAAAGTCTATTCTTTTATTTGCACTCTCCAATGCAAATATACTTTAAAAATAGAATTTTTCCTTTTATTTGTATTCACATATACAAATAAAACATTGAAATATAATTTGTCCTTTTAATTTATATTCACTAATACAAATAAAACATTGAATTGGAATTTGTCCTTTTATTTGTATTCACATATACAAATAAAACATTGAAAACAAAAGTTCACTTTTTACTTGTATTCACAAATACAAGTATACACTGAAAATAAAATTGTTCTTTTATTTGCATCTACAAATGCAAATGTACATGGAAAATAGAATTTGTTCTTTTATTTGCATTCATTATTGTAAATAATCACTTTTGTCAATTTACACTAGTGGAAACAAAAAAACACTTTTGTAAATTTATATGAGTTGAAAGTAAAATATGATTTAAAGAGTTGCATTTTGTTTGCAATTTTAGATGCAAACAAATATTACATTTTTATTTTTGTATTTTAGTTTAGAAATAGGAATATACATGTTTGTTTATAAGTTTAGTTGCAAACAAAATATTTAATAAAGATTATATTTTTATTTGCATATTTAGATGCAAATAAACGTCATAGTTAAAAGATTATATTTTATTTGCATATATAGATGCAAATAAACATCGTAGTTAAAGATCATATCTTTCATTCGCACATTTAAAGGCAAATGAACACCGTAGGAAAAAGATGCATTTTGTTTACAACTTTAGATGTAAACAAAACATTAAAAGTTAAATATATTTGCATACAAATAAAAGAAAATAGAAAATTATCTTTTATTTTTCATCCACAGTAATGCTATATAAATATATTACAGTTTATTAGACCTTAGAAATAAATAGGGAAATTATACGAGTAAAAATATGCTTGTACTCGATATTAGAAATATTATAACATGTGAGTCCATTGTCACCAACATGTCAGTAGAATTAGACTGGTTAAATTCTTTAACCAATCATTTATTTATAAGTATTGTTGTTGGCTGAAAACCCCACATGGGTGTTGGGATGAATTTACATACACTAGTCCCAATATTTAGTTACATGTCGATCGATAGATTGACAGGCTGCAATGAGTGTTATTTTTTTTTCATTTTAATACTCACACAGTTATAAACTTCACTCTGGTTGTGAATGGACGCTTGATGATTATTTATTTTAACTGTCATATACATACAATGTACGAAACCCATATATCTAAAGTTATATGGTAACTGATTGAGTCACATTTCATTTCAGGATTTCGTTAAATGAAGAATATCTTTTAAAAATAAGAATATTTAGAATAAAGAACATTGTAATATACCTACCGTTTAAAATAAAGAATATTGTATTATGAAGAATATTTTATATAAAGAATCCTTTTTATTTAAAGTAATTTTTAAACGACAAATATTTTAAGACAATATTTAACAAAGGATAAAATAATGATTTCTACGTCCATTCTTAGATGGACAAAAGATAATATTACCTTTCTATTGAAATAAACTAGTTATTAACTAGGATAAGTCTTTTAATTAAGATTTTTAGAGTTTCAATTATATTTTGTAGTTGAGATAAATTGATATGTGAATTGGGTTTATCGTGAATTATGTTTTAAACGACATTTGTTCTTTAACCCAATTTACAGTGAAAATATGATTTAGGAATTATAAATCTTTTTATTAAGATTTAAAAAGAAATTTTCTAAAGACCAGTTTCCCAATTTAATATTAATAAAATTGGAATTGAGTGGAAATTCGATTTGATAATAATCGAGATAGGCTTCTGTAAAAGAAGACTGATACTATATATGGAATTTAAAAGGCTTTGTCGTTATTCCATTTATATTATTAGTCTGATACAGAAATTTATATCGATTATATATTGACTTGATTTCTGTGAAAATTCCATATTTAATGGAAGGCGACTTTGGGTTTACCGTGAACAATGTCTTAAATGACATTAGTTCTTTAACCCAGTTAAAGATAAGATAAATTTCTTAAATTTAAATAATCATTGAATAATGATTTTTGTTTTAAAAACCAAATTGGGGGTTTAATAAATCTTAAAAATTTAAGAATAATTTAAAGAGTTTATCTTTGATAGAATAATTTGAATATTTTATTTAAAAGAATATTCTGAATTGGAATGAGACGTTGGATGTGTTTTAGAATACTTGATTTTAAATTATAAAAATACGAGAGTTATTCGGAAAGACCGGGTTTAACCCATTCCGAATAATTTCTACGACGATGAAGAGTCGAAGATGAAGACGGTGGTTGAAGACCGACGATCTTCACATCGAACGGATGTGTTGCTACAGAGACCCTTGATAGGAGTAGCTACCTTGAAGGGGCTTCAGTGGTGGTCGTCCGGACTATTGTTGATTGTTCGGATTTGGTTTTCGCTCAGACCCAGAGCATAAGCTAATAAATGGATGCGTGTCTGACATTGCGTTTCGTTCCATGTGAATTAAATCGATTTCTGTTAATGTCTGTTTGGTGGTGGAGGATTTATTCTCTACTTAACACCCTGGTATATATTAATAGTGATTGATCGCATGGCGTGAATTGTCAATGTGGCACGCCAAGATGCAATTGATCAAGGCTTTTGTTGAAAAGCAGGGCCTTGTGGGATGATCAAAGCATAGCCTATTACGGCATAGCTTTGTGTATATCATGACTTCGCGAGCCTCACACCCCGGTATGAGTCAAAAACGGGATATGGACCGTAGGGAGTGCACACGTTTCTTTCTAGCTAGTGGTAGTGTCAGTGCTTTAACACGGCCTGGCATTTTACTTATGTGGATGATGGATTTTGAGGCACCTCGGATTTTTATAGGCCGATAGTGGTCATATTATAGGTTCAAAGGAACCGGGAAACGTGTGTTCAGGCATAACTAATCCACTGCCGATAGGCGGGGACCGGCCCTACCGCATCCAAGGGTTGCCCATAGGTGTGATCCTGAGGCATTTGCTAGAGTGTCTCGAATCGGAGAGGAGCTTGCCCCTAGCCTCGACTCATGATGGTAATCCAATTTCCAATACGACCTTGCGGTTTTGATTGTAGAACTAGTATGGCGACATAATAGGATGGGGTACTATGCCGTCTATGATTAATACATTATGATTGACATTTTTTTTGAAATATATATATTCACATATATACACACTAATATTAAATCCGTTTTATCGTATCAAGCATCTTTTGACCATTATAAGGTAAAACCCTATCCTCTGGTTTGCGTTGCATTGTGTAATGGGACTTGGGTCTTATAATGGTTTCATTTTTCTAAAAAAAAAACATTGCGTTGTTTAACGTTTTTACTTTATTTTATGCACTGGCAATCCAATGGAGTAAACCCGTTCCGCGTTAGCGGCGTGGTCCTGTGATTAGCCTTATTATTAGATAGTTAAGTCATGATTTGTCATACCAGTCCCATGACTGACCTGTAGTTTGTTTCACTGGCAAACTCGGGTGCCCTTAGTTTCTACACGGGCAGTCGAGTAGCTTTTTGCAGATATGTTTACAGGATCCTGGCTTACAGCTGAAGCAGTATTCGGAAAACTCTGTATCCGTGTATTCCTTCTAGTTGTATATTTGTATTATTTTTCCGCTGCTATTTAAATGAAATTTAAAACTCTGATATTATTGTATTTCCAATGTATATTATAAGTTCATACTCAGTTATATTCTTGTACTCTGGTGTAATTGTTGTAGTCAGCAATAATATGTTCTTTAGTTTATGTCCTGATGTGTGTTGTTCTCAAGGCAATCCAGCCTTTCCTTTACGGGGAAGTTTGGGTCGTTTCATAAATTTATAACAAAAATCTTTGTCAGTTTGCCTAGCGGCAAAACGACGCCATAAACGATGGATTTTACACCATCATTGCCAATCACTTAATCAATATTGTCGATTGATTAAAAACACAACACGATCAACAACCATTCAACCATCGACATTCAACAGGTTTTGATGTCGATTTGGGGTGTCAACTCATATGTATGAAAAATGTGAACAACAAACAACAAACAATAGTTTTGAGGAATTCGGATTGATTCCTCCTGCCTGTCCTTCTCTGCATCACAGGTTATTTTAACATTCCATGATAGAACAAATAAATTAACCACGCGATAATATAATTATCAACAACCATTAAATCAACCATCAGCAACCAATGCAACCAATCAACCAATATATATTTTAATATGGATTTATCACATCATGGTAGTCCAGAAAAGTGTGAGAATTAACTCACCAGTAAATACGGTTGACGGTGGACGTGTTTGTTCCTTTTAATTTTGAACGGACGTTCAAAATTAACTGAAATTTCAACTGCATCAGATCGACTCCCGGTCAGGGCCATCGTCTAGAGCTCGTCTCTGCGATCCAAACGGATCCTGTTTCATCGAATTTCGTCAACGTATGAAGGCGATATCGTAAGTTAAAGTTTATATAAGTTTGACGAGAATTAAAACTAAATTAATTATTAATTAACCTTAAAAAAACCGTTATTACCTTAAAAAGGCAGTCCACGTCAGCATCGTTTTAGGACCACACGCGTTTTCCTCCATCGTTAATTGCTAAAACCCGACTTTCATCCTCTTTGTCCTTTGAACTGGCCTTCCCACCGATCAACTCCATGGCGCCACCTCGTCTGTGCACCGGAGCAACGCCTGACCATTGCCAGGGGACCGCGCCACCTCCACCTTCTCACGCCAGAACCCAGACCGCCCAGCTCCGCCCCTAGCCACCAGAAATCGCAACAACCCCAATTTCCGTCGAACTCCAATTGCCGCCACCACAGGTAGAATTAGACAACCGGACCTCCGCCTTCCTGACCCCCTCGCTGCCCAGCAACTTTCCACTTCAGGTCCTCCGACCAATGATGCCTCCTTCGCCAGAATCATCCCAAATCCGGTTGTGACCCAAACAAAAACGCCCAAATCTACATCTCAGTTCATCTCTCCTCCCCGTCCACCACGACCACTATCTGACCCTCCGACCAAAGAAGAAAAACACCACCTTTCTGTCCTCTACAACTTCCCCTTTGGTCCCTCATCTATCGACAACCAAAACTCCACCAAAAGGGACAAAAACGAAAATGATTTTCTGCCTTTCCTCGCGATTTCCGGCCACCACCAGCGACGAAACCACCCCAACTTTTGGCTGTAGGTAGCCCTCCTCCCGATCGACAACATTCCCTCAGAACCCCCTAGCAAAAACATCACGGATTGAGAGGAATAATTGATTTTAGAAATAAGTACTTATTTGCAAAATTGATGGAGAAAATAAATGTTTTGCTGAAATTTTCTGATGGGAAAGGGTATATATAAAGGGATTTTATTATATTTTATATTGACGTGACGACTGACAACGACCGACGATTTTTATTTTGTGTCTATCGCTATTTTCAATACCGTTTATTCGCTCCTGCGCTCACATACAAACCCCGTTCGTGACGCAACTGGACGACATAGTATAATTTGATGATACGGTCCTAAGGAATCTTGTTTCGTCGAATTCCGTGTCCGTTTGCTCAAACATCACTCGTTCACGTCCAATTTGGTCGTTTTTATTTGCATTTTATTTTGCCATACTCACAAAATAACCCCGATTGACGCGCAACTTGAAATCTAGCAATAATTTACTGTTACGGTCTCAATAAAATTTGTTTCACCAAAAACAGAGGTCGTTTGAATAAAGTCTCTTTTATAAGTGCTCAATTTCAAAGAAAATAAACAAATTTTAAAATACCTCAATATAATATTAATAAAATATTGAAATTGACCATATACGACCAGAATTGTATACACTACCAAGATAAAATATCTCGGGTTGGATTTCAAGCCAAATCGATATTCAAAATATTTAAAAACCCCTTTATTTAATATAAATAACGATAAAATTATAAAGGAAATTCCACAGCGACTATTTCAAAATTTGATTTGGACATAAAATAAAATCTACAACACGAAATCTCGATTTTTCTCTTTCATATGAAAAATATTGTCTAACTGGTCCGGACGTTTCTTGTTTCGAGAAAATCCGACTTATATTGGGCCTTGTACGACCGGTTGAAGTTCAAAACGCCAAATTACGAACTTCCGCGCCGTTGCAGCTCGTTTTATAATTAAAAATATAAATTATACGCTCGACGGTCGTTAAATAGGCGATATCGTCGATATATTTTCAACATAGACAATATCGACCCTTATATTTTGCCAATGCACGTTATACAGCAAATTCGACAATTTCCGTATATTTTGAAATTAAAATATTATTTTATTCTATTTATTATTTAAATTAAATATTCAAAAATAATTAAATTTCATTATTTAAATTCAAACTGCCTTTTTAAATAATAAAATAATTTAAATAATCGGCCAGAAAATACGAGTCGTTACATTTTGACAATGGGGATTTCATGCATCTAGTTCGCACGCAGGCGGCATGTATTTTTTTTTCATTCTTTTCCACAAACTAATCCTATGTGGTTTCAACCAAATAATTCTCAACCACAAACGGGTATTTTTCAACCACAATCAATCAATTTCAACCACAAACAATTCAAATCAACCATTCGCTATCAACCAATTTTCACACCAATCACAACCAATAAATATCGTCCACGGTCTGTGGACGAGGGGCGTATATATATATATATATAATTATTTCACTCCTATTTCAACACATATATAATTTTTTACAATGCATATATATAACTTATACATCGAACGTACAACTTATACAACGCTTATACATGAGGTGTCTTCTAGAATGTTGAAGACGTCCACACGAGTCCACTGTCTCTTGTTTCACTGAATTTCGTCAAGAAACGAAAAAGATATGATTTTTACAGTGAAATCAAAAACCGTAGCGCCTTAAAGTGCTATAATATAGTTAAATTAAAAATAGCCGTATACCTCTCTGAATTCTTCTAAACTAGGTTTAGCTTTTTCTCGAAATCCGTGTAGTTTTGACCCGATCAGCCTACGCCACCTGGAAGAGGGTCGAGAGGAGCCTGAACGGGGGGTGGAGCGGTTGAACTCGGTAGCAGATCGGAGCTCCGGCGGCGCGATGAAGTTCGTCACTTTGGGTGCTCGGTTCTCCCCAAATACACTTCGAAAAAATGCAAATCCTATATGGATTTAAAGCTTGCACAAATCTCTACAAAATTGCCAACAGGGCCATTCGATTTTATTGCGTGGATGTGGAGTTTTTGAAGAGAGAAGGGAAGAGGGTTATTCCGCCGTGCGTTAAGGGTTCATCGGGGAGAGAGAATATTCACTGGCCAATGAGAGATTTTATTTTATTTATATATTTTAAAAATCCAAAAATACCCCTCTTCGCGTACTAACACCAATCCAAACCCAACGACTGTCGTCCCTAGCGTTTTACCCCCATTCCGAACACAATGGGATATGTTTCGTAGCCCCATTCGACTGTTTCAGTCAGTTTTCATTCAAATTAAAATATAAAACATTCAATATTTAATTTGAACGTACATTTCAATTTGCCGGGACCACATACTGATTCTAAAAATTCCCGAAAAATAAATCTAGCTATGTTTTGACGATACGGTCCCAACAAAACTAGTTTC
Organism: Allium sativum; assembly: GCA_030737875.1. NCBI lineage: Eukaryota > Viridiplantae > Streptophyta > Magnoliopsida > Asparagales > Amaryllidaceae > Allium > Allium sativum. The sequence goes on from CM060915.1 coordinate 373,787,419, forward strand.
ATTGAATTCAGAGACCGTTTGAAAAATGGCCCTTTTCTGGTCGATCCAATTTAATAGAAATCGACCAAACACATTTTCCTTTGCCACGCTCACACACTAGCTTCAAAAATTATGAAATTTTAAACCTAGCAATAATTTGACATCTCGGATCCAACAAAAGTGGTTTCGTCGAATTCCGAGGTCGTTTGCAAAATGGCCATTTTCACGGGCTATATAAACTATATAGCGACCTTTCTGAAAATTCATTTGGCCATAACTTTTGCTTCCCGCTACGAAACTTCGATTTTTCAGATTCGTTAGAAAGATATTCACTAACAGATTTAAATATTTTTGGTTTCACTGAAATCCGTTTTGTTTTGCACCCGGTACAGTCAGACAAAGTTTGAATTAAAATTTTGAAACTACCGCGCCATTTTAGGCCTTGTTTATAATTAGAATTAATTATATTTATTTTCAAACGTCGATTCAAGCTTACTTTTCATCGTTATTATTAAAAATATTTATTTTAAATATTTAAAATCCACTAAAATAGCCAATTTAAAAAAAAAAAATTGGTTCAGATTTTCCAGGTTGTTACATAAAATTTCATAAACTTATGGGCAGTCTGACTTGATTTCTAAGCTTTTTTCAAACAAAATGTAAACAATAGATTTGAACTACATTAAGGTATTCTAACAATATAACAACAAAGAAGTAACATGTAACTGATGTATTATAATGATATAAAACTGTCTAATACCATTACTGTCGACCCAAATCTTAAGAGTATATATGATACAAATTAAATATTTAAGTCAAAAGTAGTTATTTTGAAAGGAACAGCCTAAATAAATTGCTAATTTATATTGCTTCAGTTGAAGTAAATAATAGGCCAAAAATCATAAACCGTAACTGCATTTCTAAGTTAACATAATGAATTTGATCTAAAAAAGAATGATCTAATTTTGTTGACATCAAATAAACAAAGGAAATTTTGTTTTTGTAACACTTAACATTTATAGATGCATTCAACAGAAAACTAATGTACTTTTGGAACTGTGCTTCTATTCCTAGTCTATTGCCATCTCGCATCTAATGCATAGAAGTATATGCTTCATTGACGGCAAATTAGATTGTTGAGTTGCCTGGTTTTAATACTTTGCAATATAATCTATTTGTAACAAATAATCATAACAATGAAGACTTGATTAAATCAATCAAAGCAGTTAAAATAAACAAATACGTTGGAGTTTTTAAGTAATCTATATGTTTACCTCCATATACCCATGTTTTTCAGGATCCAAAACTTCCATATCCATACTCAGCAATAGCAGAGATTAATGTTCTGTAAAATCAAAATAAATGTGATCTATAAACATTCGAGTAGAGATTAATGTTCTTATATCAAATAGTAACCTTAAACGGAGAGAAACCTGAGGTGAAACCCATTTTGTCCAGGGATAAACCTAGCCATTGCAGAACGATTATCATAATCTTTGATATATTGTAAAATGAAAATAAATATATTCCTACAATAAATTGAAAAGACATTAAAGTCCTTGCATGAAATAGTTACCTCAAATAGAGAGAAGAAACTTAAGTTGAAATTCACTGTGTCCGCAGATATACCCTCCACTGAGCGATGATTTCAGAAACAATCAGAATAGAATAAGCATGTTTCAGATATAGATGTAATTCAAACCCCTAGCATGTTTCACTTGGATCTAATTTTGTTTTGAATACAGTTTGAAAATAGAATTACTGCTCAAAAATAACTATCTGGCCTAAGAAAGTAGTAATATAAATTTACAGGACTTCCAGTATAAAGAACTTTAAATTTTGTATTACAACATGCATTATTTCTTTATTGCATTATTTCTTTGTTTAAACAATGTTTATCCCTAATGATTTATCAATCTTGTAAAATATGCAAGTAATTAAGGGATTTCTTTTGTCAAATTGAATAATGCTACTCGAGCTCATGCGTAGAAGTATAAAACAATTCATTTTAGTTGACTGGATGCGAAAATTCATTATTTATTGTGGAAAGAATAGAAGTTACAAACAGACTACCTCCTCAAATTTTAAGTAAGAATCGCAAGACTAATTAAAAGTTAACAGAACTCTCATATAAAGACGTTAAACTTTGTCATACTCTAAAAATACATATGCAAATGAATTAGGTATAAAAATGATGGATAATGATTCCCATTAGTTATAGTAAAGATGAACAAAAACAATTGCATACTTGAATTAAATTACTATTTGGCTCTTAATATTTGTAATATAAATTGATAACAAATATTATCATTGCAATTTCTGAATATTAAAAATGAAAGATGAAAGTAAGAGTCAACTCAACCTTATGTTGTCAACACACTTCAATGTATGCTGCAAGTTATGGATGTCCTGACTTAAAACCTCGAGGCAAACTGTAATATTTCTGTTTCTTCATGGATGGCCATCAAAATGCCTGTATAATAATAAAAACATATTTTTTTTGTTTTAGTCATTTGTAGTAAACTTCATAATAATAGCACTATTACATAACTCAATCTTAGGCACATTATTAAAATACTTGTGCAACAGATATAAACAAAAATGCCATTTTCAAAAGTTAAGAAATGTAAATCCATTAAAATATCATCAAAATTTTCACATGAATAGCACAGATTTGAAAAACCCATGATACCCCGTTAATATAAATTCAATAACACGTAGGGTAAAAGCATGTCTAGAAATGACTTTACAGTATAAGGGGCGGTAACATGTTTGTGAAAAAGAGTATGCGAAAGAAAGATCGAGTAATAGGAGAAGGATTATAGAAGATAGATCATTATATCCAATCATTTTCTAAAAAGGCAGACAGATTCAAAAAGTATTTACCAATTATTACTAATTAACCAATTGATAAGAAACATCAGAAAAGAACAGGAAAAAATATAGCAATCTACAAAAAAAAAATGTTAACAAATTTATCTACTTAACGTATCTAGGTAGATAAATAATTTTATTTTGTAATGTTAGAACTTAGCATATACAACATAAAGGCATAATTGAAGTACTGGAAAAGTTAAAAGATAATGCTTGTTGAATCATTTATACAAACACTTTGTGTGCATGCAAATATGGATGAAGACTGAAGGCGAAAGAAAACTGAAACGACCCAAACTTCCCCGGTAAGGAAAGCCCGGATAGCGTTGAGGACAAGACAAATCAGAACGCAAATAGAAGAACATTTCATTGTTATTACAACAATTCCATCAGATACAAGAATGTACAGAGTATAAGTGAATAATATACATTCGATAAATATCAGAGATTACAATAAATAACATATAATTACATCGCAGCGGAAAATAATACAAAAGCACAACTAGAAGTAATGCACGGATACAGAGCTTTCCGAGCATCGTTCCAGCTGTAAATCAGGACCCTGTGGATATAAATCTGCAAAACCAAAACTACTAGCTGCCCGTGCGGAAAATAGGGGCACCCAGAGTTTAGGTTAAAACAATAAACTCCAGGTCAGTCATGTGACTGGTGTGAGAACTAAAACAGTTATTAATCTTTATTTTTAAAGTTAGGTAAATCAAGGGACCACGCCGTATAACACGGAACGGGTTTCCTCCCAAGAATACCAGTGCATAAAACAAACAGCGCAATGCTAAATAAAGAAAAATGAAGCTGTTATAAGACCCAGGTCCCATCACACAATGCAACGCAAGCCGGAGGATAGGGTTTTTACCTTATAATAGCCAAGAATGCTTGATACGTTTAAAACAAATCATTTGATACTATTATAGGTGTATAGTGTATAAAACAACTTCAAATCATAAGTATCAATCATAGGCGGCATGAATGCCTCATACCACTATGTCGCCATATATAGGTTATACAATCAAAATCGCAAAGTCACGTATTTGGAAATTGGATTTCCGTCTGTGAACCGAGGCCAGGGATCGTCCTCTACCGATTCGAGACGCTCTAGCCCGTGTCTCAGGAACAGAACGCATCGTCCCTTGGAGCGACAGGGCCGGTCCACCGATGTGGATTAAAATGCCTGAACACTGCGTTTCCCCGCCCTTTGGGGCGTAGGTGAGCCAACTGAATGACTCCATCAGACCCGGATCGTCCGATCAAACCGAGGCGCCTCGCAACAGCAACAACCACACAGGTGAAAAGTATATAAATGTCAGGGCTGGTAGGTCACTGACACCACCCTAGCTAGAAAGAAACGCATGCCCTCCCTGAGGTCCTCTCCCGTTTTTGGTTCACAACCGGGGTGCGAAACTCGCGAAGTAAACGTTACACAAAGCTACGCCACAAAGGCCGTGCTTTGATCATCACCACAAGACTTTGCTTTTCAACAGAAGCCTCGATCAATTGCCACTTAGGCATGCCACACAGGCAATTCACTCCATGCGTTTGATATCCATCAATATATAACCCCTGAGCTCGTACGTCTCAGAGAAGGGCGTTAAGCAAGAGAATAAATTCTCCGCCGCCAAACAGATATATATTTAATAGAGATCAATCACGCGGACTAAAATCCAATGTCAGACACACAGTCCATTTACAAGTCCGTTCTGGGTCTGAACGAAACCGGAGGCACCTAGTACCCCGCATATCCATCAATCTCCAAGTACGTCTGGACGATCACCAACTGTTTCCATCTTCTTGGGTGTACATCCCAATCAAGATCATCAGTAATCACCCAAACGACGTGAAGACTTCCGGTCTTCGACCATTGTCTTCATCTTCGACTTATCGTCGTATCACTTATTCAGAATGGGATAAACCCGGTCTTCCCGAATAACTCGCGTATATTTTATAAAAGTGTTACACAAACACAACATACGCCTCATTCCAATTCATCAGTCACTAACCGTAAATTAACAAGAGAATAATTCCCCAAATATTAACCCCGAAGGCCAAAACCAACATCAGATCAATATCCAGAAAACCATTCTGCTTGGCTAACCGACAGTTAGTTTCTAAATTTCACATTCATAGGGAAAGGTTCCCATTAATTTTATCCAAGATAAATTCCTTGAATTTATTCTTTAATCTATTTTTGAATATCAATTCAAACTAGTCGGGATTAACGAACTTTACCGAAGTAATCATTTGTTTTAATTTCCCAATCCCAACCTATTCATCCCATGAAGTAAAACGGGTCTTACTTCATATCTAACACCACGGTGTTATCGGTAATTTCAATTACCATTTCACGTTCAAATCTAATTAAAGGTTTAACTATCGCCTGGAGCAAAACTGGTGATACACCATTCTCGATCATTTCAATCAAATCAAAGATTCATTAAAACTCCACTTAGTTTTAATCGTTAACTGGGTTAAAGAATCAGTGTCATTTAAAAACACGGTTCGCGATAAACCCAAAGTCACATTCCATTAATTATCGGGTTAAAGAACGAGTGTTATTTAAAACACTGTCCACGATAAACCCAAAAATCAATATCAATTCAATTCCAATTAAATATTATTTAATTAGTACACTTCATTAAATCTAAATAAAATGATTTAATCTTTTCTCAACTGGGTTCAAGAACAGTGTTAGTGAAGACACCATTCACGACAAACCCAAATCACATTTGATATTCAATACAAGGCTCTGAATAGAAAATATATTGGCTTATATTCAATATCAAATTCTACGATTAACAAATGTCGTATTGGAAATAATGATATAAATATATATCTTTCAAATTTCCATAACAACATTTGTATAATCACGAAATCCAACATTGAAATATTCCGAAGACAATTTCGATTCAAATCCATTACAATGCAATCATTGGAAATTCTGGTTATTTTCGAAACCATTTTTAAATTCAATTTATTTATTTAAAAATAAATAGAATTATAATTCTAGTTCAAAACTAGTTCATTTCGATAAAAATCTATTTTTATCTTTTCCAATATGGAGTTTTTCATCCCAATTCTTCCTAAATCATTTCTTATGATTTTACACAAATTATTACTATTTTTAATAATTTTATCAAGGCCCGTACAGTCGATTTCCATCAGTGGCCATCGAACTGCACTTACAGCGACCTTTTCCAAATTTGATTTGGACATAATTCCAAATCCAACCGTTAGATTTCAAATTTCTGATATTCGTTAGAAAGCTCTTTTCGATACGAACCCAACGGTTCCGGTTTCAGGAGAATCCGACGGTCGGATCTCCCGCAATATCCGTTCGAAGTCAATGGTCGAAATTCGCGAACTGCCGCGGCGCGGCGCGTTCTATTCAGGCCATTAATTATATATATTATATATATAATATATACTTCGTCGATTTCAATTCAAAACGTGCTTTATAAATCGTTTTAAATTCGTTTTCAAAACGGTTTCAACTTCATATTCAATTTCAATTCGAATTCGTTTATATTCAATTCCAATTCGAATTTATTTATATTCAATTCCAATTCGAATTTATTTATATTCAATTCTTTTCAAAATATCAGATTTTGAAATCACTTTCGATATTTATTATAAAATGAATAAAATCGATATAAATATCGTTCACGTTAAAATGACGTCAATCTAATCAACACGGCTTCATATATTTCTATTTTCAAATATTCTATTTCAAATATTTCTTTTTCAAATATTTCTATTTTCAAATATTTCTATTTCAAATATTTCTTTTTCAAATATTTCTTTTTTCAAATATTCTATTTCAAATATTTCTTTTTCAAATATTTCTATTTTCAAATATTCTTTTTCAGATATTTCTTTTTCAAATATTTCTATTTTAAAACTGGAATGAGGCCCAATCAATTACCATATAATGTTAATTATATGGATTTTCTACAACACATGTATATATCAACAACGATGAATAATCAACCATCATCCAAAGTGCCTTCTACACTGTATAAGCATCAAATATAAATATTCAACGCTTATAACAGCCTGTCAATCAATCGATCGACATACAACTAAACAATCGGGATTAGTGTACGTCAAATATCATCCCAATGCCCGTGTGGGGTTTCAAGCAATCAAACACAGATTTTTATTTGTGCAGTTGGGCGATGTGTAAAATTTATCATCCCAATCAATGTCCTTCAAATAGGTGTACATAAACAAACCGTCCGGTTTGTAGATGAATATTTATTTATTCACATTCCCATTAAAATTATATTTTTAACGATCAAACTATTTTATTCAAACTATGAATATTCTATTCGGTTCATTTATTAAATAAAATGTTATCTTTATTTTTCTAACTTATTTTTAGAAAATTTCGGTGGCATAACGGCACGATACTAGAAACGGGACAAGGCCTAGCCTTATCCCCGGTCTAGTGAAGGCCCACGCCATTCACACATCAATCAAAATCACCAAACAACCAAATTCAAATCAAATCATCTAACTAATCTATGCAACCAAACAAACAAGTCCATGGTCTGTGGACGATTGTGTCGGGTGCTACTAAGCACCGTCTGCATCCTAGTATATATATAACTAGAAAAAGAAATTGAAAGGTGAGAAATTCTCACCGATAGCTATCCAATCATTTTGACTCTTCTTTTATAAAAATCTTCGCCGTTCTCGCCTTTCGTCACTTTCGTTGCCCGTAGCCACTACATATGTAAAAATCGAATTTTTACTTCGCTATTCCATATATAAAAATCGAATTTTTACTATGCTATTCAATATATAAAAATCGAATTTTTACTATGCTATTCAATATATAAAAATCGAATTTTTACTATCTCTCTATATAAAAATTATATTTTTATATTAAAGCCATATATAATTTAAAAAGAATGCTAATTTTAAAAACAATGTATATTAATATTTTAAAAACTGATTTTGCAGTGCTATTAAAGCAAATTCAAAGTAGTTAAACCTTAAGAAAATCCTATTTTTTTTATCATCATAAAAACTGCATTTTTATGATTCTAAAAACCCAATTTTATTATCCTAAAAGAAACAAAATCCTAATCTGAAAAATAAATAATAAAGTAAATAAATAAATAAAACAAAATTAAAATAGAAAACTTACAGTATTCGATACAGGGGGGAGGGGGTTTGCTGAAGCCAACGCGGGGGTTCAGGGTGTCGGTGGAGGCTGTCTTGGGGCTTGAGATCGCTGGAGGAGGGGGATGGCCTGGTGCTCGTCGCGGTGGCGGTCAGCAGGGGGTGGCGCGGCTGCGGTTTGGGCACGACGAGGAGGTGCGGTCCTTGACAGGAAAGGGGAGGGAGAAGGAGGAGCAGCTCGAGGTGGAGAAGAAGGAGGAGAGAGGCGGAGAGGCTTTGGTGGTGGTTGGAGCTCGGGCGATGGCGTTGGGAGGGGCGGCGTTCGATTCGAACGAGCGGTTTTTTTCTTTTCTGAAAGATGAAATCGAGTTTGGGAATAGGGGGGGCCAGAAAGAAGGTATAAGGGAAGAGAGAGAAATTTAATTTTTAATTATTTTAATTGCAAAAAAGTTGACTTTTACATACGACCTCAAAACGAGGCCCACCGCCATTCGTCCATAGCGTTTTACCCCCATTCCGAACACAATGGGATATGTATCGTAAGCTGATTCGACTATTTCGATCAGTTTCCGTTGAATTTACATTTAAAACATTATATTGGATTTTAAACGTACATTTCAAATTACCGGGGTCACATACTAACTAGAAAAATTCCAGAAAAATATTTTCTAGCTTCGTATTGACGATACGGTCCTAACTAAAGTGGTTTCGTCGAAATCCGAGGTCGTTTGCAAAATTTCCATTTTTAAGGGCCTGAATTCTATAGCGACTATTCAGAATTTTCAACTGGACATATCTTTTGATTCCCGCTATGAAATTTCGATTATTCGAATTCGTTGGAAAGATATTCACAAAGAGGTCCTATTATTTTTGGTTTCACTAAAATCCGGATTGTTTTGCACCCGGTACATTCAATTGAAGTTTGAAATCGAATTATCGAACTACCGCGCCATTTTCAATTCCTTTTATAATTATAAATAATTATTTATATTCTAACGATGACGTATATAATATATACGTTCTAATTCTATTCATAATAAATTTTCCCGTGGATATTATTTAAAATAATCTATTTTAAATATTCAAAATTCGCTAAAATTGCCAAAATAAAAATTTTAAACTGGCCCAGATTTTCGGGTTGTTACAATCTCCCCCACTTAAAACTTTTCGTCCCCGAAAAGGAACAAAGTCGAAAGTGGTTTGATTAATCAACTCTACGTTCGATCTGGCTTCCATTCTCCAACTTTTCAGTTTCTGAGAATTTTCAAATTCTTCAAAAATTTGGCTAACACCCTAAATTTTCGAAAAATTTCGCCATAACCTCCCCTGCACCGGGAGCCACGGGAAAATCCCGAAATTGCCATATAGGCCTTCTGATCTCAAAAAGAAAAAGAAAAAGCCAAGCGGCTAGCCAATCGGCTCATAAAATCATCATCACCCAAACAAAACAGTAAATTATTGTAAACATGTACCTATTTGTCGGGCAAACAAATTTTATTCTCTGCTCTAGCCTCCTTGCTATGACCTATTCAATGTAAGTATATGTATATGCAAGCAAATGCGACCAATTTCAATATAATTCAATATTTGATTCAAATGAACTAAATGGTTCAAATTTATCAAACAATTAAACAAACAACACAAACATCAATCAATTAGTGAATTATCATTTGAAATTCATAACTTTGATATATAGACAAAAATCTCATTTTTGATGCCAATTCACAACAAATAAATCTATCTATATAAGTTTTGGTTCTCACACCAGTCAATTGGAAATATATAAATATCACACCTTCGAAACTCGAACACAACACTGATGATGGGTACCCATCATCAGAATCATTCCCGGGCAACTACAGTGGGATTCTATATCTACCCAGTATATTAAAATTTCGAATATACGTTTGCAAGGCGTATGTGCAAAACCTTTATATACTGGACTGTCCAAATCAATATAAATAAATAATCAAATACGTATAATTGATTTAAATTTTCAAAACAAAATTGGTTTTCATCTTAAAAATATACTCTTAACACTCGTTCTAGGATACTACTGATCCCATCTCTAACGAGTCATTCTAATTGGGTTTTACTAATCCAATATCTGATGAATTCTTTCGTATGGTTCTAATATGCCTTGTTCTCTGAGCTTTGTAAACCAAAGCTCTGATACCAGCTGAAACGACCCAAACTTCCCCGGTAAGGAAAGCCCGGATAGCGTTGAGGACAAGACAAATCAGAACGCAAACAGAAGAACATTTCATTGTTATTACAACAATTCAATCAGATACAAGAATGTACAGAGTATAAGTGAATAATATACATTCGATAAATATCAGAGATTACAATAAATAACATATAATTACATCGCAGCGGAAAATAATACAAAAGCACAACTAGAAGTAATGCACGGATACAGAGCTTTCCGAGCATCGTTCCAGCTGTAAATCAGGACCCTGTGGATATAAATCTACAAAACCAAAACTACTAGCTGCCCGTGCGGAAAATAGGGGCACCCAGAGTTTAGGTTAAAACAATAAACTCCAGGTCAGTCATGTGACTGGTGTGAGAACTAAAACAGTTATTAATCTTTATTTTTAAAGTTAGGTAAATCAAGGGACCACGCCGTATAACACGGAACGGGTTTCCTCCCAAGAATACCAGTGCATAAAACAAATAGCGCAATGCTAAATAAAGAAAAATGAAGCTGTTATAAGACCCAGGTCCCATCACACAATGCAACGCAAGCCGGAGGATAGGGTTTTTACCTTATAATAGCCAAGAATGCTTGATACGTTTAAAACAAATCATTTGATACTATTATAGGTGTATAGTGTATAAAACAACTTCAAATCATAAGTATCAATCATAGGCGGCATGAATGCCCCATACCACTATGTCGCCATATATAGGTTATACAATCAAAATCGCAAAGTCACGTATTTGGAAATTGGATTTCCGTCTGTGAACCGAGGCCAGGGATCGTCCTCTACCGATTCGAGACGCTCTAGCCCGTGTCTCAGGAACAGAACGCATCGTCCCTTGGAGCGACAGGGCCGGTCCACCGATGTGGATTAAAATGCCTGAACACTGCGTTTCCCCGCCCTTTGGGGGCGTAGGTGAGCCAACTGAATGACTCCATCAGACCCGGATCGTCCGATCAAACCGAGGCGCCTCGCAACAGCAACAACCACACAGGTGAAAAGTATATAAATGTCAGGGCTGGTAGGTCACTGACACCACCCTAGCTAGAAAGAAACGCATGCCCTCCCTGAGGTCCTCTCCCGTTTTTGGTTCACAACCGGGGTGCGAAACTCGCGAAGTAAACGTTACACAAAGCTACGCCACAAAGGCCGTGCTTTGATCATCACCACAAGACTTTGCTTTTCAACAGAAGCCTCGATCAATTGCCACTTAGGCATGCCACACAGGCAATTCACTCCATGCGTTTGATATCCATCAATATATAACCCCTGAGCTCGTACGTCTCAGAGAAGGGCGTTAAGAAAGAGAATAAATTCTCCGCCGCCAAACAGATATATATTTAATAGAGATCAATCACGCGGACTAAAATCCAATGTCAGACACACAGTCCATTTACAAGTCCGTTCTGGGTCTGAACGAAACCGGAGGCACCTAGTACCCCGCATATCCATCGATCTCCAAGTACGTCTGGACGATCACCAACTGTTTCCATCTTCTTGGGTGTACATCCCAATCAGGATCATCAGTAATCACCCAAACGACAAGAAGACTTCCGGTCTTCGACCATCGTCTTCATCTTCGACTTATCGTCGTATCACTTATTCAGAATGGGATAAACCCGGTCTTCCCGAATAACTCGCGTATATTTTATAAAAGTGTTACACAAACACAACATACGCCTCATTCCAATTCATCAGTCACTAACCGTAAATTAACAAGAGAATAATTCCCCAAATATTAACCCCGAAGGCCAAAACCAACATCAGATCAATATCCAGAAAACCATTCTGCTTGGCTAACCGACAGTTAGTTTCTAAATTTCACATTCATAGGGAAAGGTTCCCATTAATTTTATCCAAGATAAATTCCTTGAATTTGTTCTTTAATCTATTTTTGAATATCAATTCAAACTAGTCGGGATTAACGAACTTTACCGAAGTAATCATTTGTTTTAATTTCCCAATCCCAACCTATTCATCCCATGAAGTAAAACGGGTCTTACTTCATATCTAACACCACGGTGTTATCGGTAATTTCAATTACCATTTCACGTTCAAATCTAATTAAAGGTTTAACTATCGCCTGGAGCAAAACTGGTGATACTCCATTCTCGATCATTTCAATCAAATCAAAGATTCATTAAAACTCCACTTAGTTTTAATCGTTAACTGGGTTAAAGAATCAGTGTCATTTAAAAACACGGTTCGCGATAAACCCAAAGTCACATTCCATTAATTATCGGGTTAAAGAACGAGTGTTATTTAAAACACTGTCCACGATAAACCCAAAAATCAATATCAATTCAATTCCAATTAAATATTATTTAATTAGTACACTTCATTAAATCTAAATAAAAAGATTTAATCTTTTCTCAACTGGGTTCAAGAACAGTGTTAGTGAAGACACCATTCACGACAAACCCAAATCACATTTGATATTCAATACAAGGCTCTGAATAGAAAATATATCGGCTTATATTCAATATCAAATTCTACGATTAACAAATGTCGTATTGGAAATAATGATATAAATATATATCTTTCAAATTTCCATAACAACATTTGTATAATCACGAAATCCAACATCGAAATATTCCGAAGACAATTTCGATTCAAATCCATTCCAATGCAATCATTGGAAATTCTGGTTATTTTCGAAACCATTTTTAAATTCAATTTATTTATTTAAAAATAAATAGAATTATAATTCTAGTTCAAAACTAGTTCATTTCGATAAAAATCTATTTTTATCTTTTCCAATATGGAGTTTTTCATCCCAATTCTTCCTAAATCATTTCTTATGATTTTACACAAATTATTACTATTTTTAATAATTTTATCAAGGCCCGTACAGTCGATTTCCATCAGCGGCCATCGAACTGCACTTACAGCGACCTTTTCCAAATTTGATTTGGACATAATTCCAAATCCAACCGTTAGATTTCAAATTTCTGATATTCGTTAGAAAGCTCTTTTCGATACGAACCCAACGGTTCCGGTTTCAGGAGAATCCGACGGTCGGATCTCCCGCAATATCCGTTCGAAGTCAATGGTCGAAATTCGCGAACTGCCGCGGCGCGGCGCGTTCTATTCAGGCCATTAATTATATATATTATATATATAATATATACTTCGTCGATTTCAATTCAAAACGTGCTTTATAAATCGTTTTAAATTCGTTTTCAAAACGGTTTCAACTTCATATTCAATTTCAATTCGAATTCGTTTATATTCAATTCCAATTCGAATTTATTTATGTTCAATTCCAATTCGAATTTATTTATATTCAATTCCAATTCGAATTTATTTATATTCAATTCTTTTCAAAATATCAGATCTTGAAATCACTTTCGATATTCATTATAAATGAATAAAATCGATATAAATATCGTTCACGTTAAAATGACGTCAATCTAATCAACACGGCTTCATATATTTCTATTTTCAAATATTCTTTTTCAAATATTTCTTTTTCAAATATTTCTATTTTCAAATATTTCTATTTCAAAAATTTCTTTTTCAAAAATTTCTTTTTTCAAATATTCTATTTCAAATATTTCTTTTTCAAATATTTCTATTTTCAAATATTCTTTTTCAAATATTTCTTTTTCAAATATTTCTATTTTAAAACTGGAATGAGGCCCCAATCAATTACCATATAATGTTAATTATATGGATTTTCTACAACACATGTATATATCAACAACGATGAATAATCAACCAACATCCAAAGTGCCTTCTACACTGTATAAGCATCAAATATAAATATTCAACGCTTATAACAGCCTGTCAATCAATCGATCGACATACAACTAAACAATCGGGATTAGTGTACGTCAAATATCATCCCAATACCCGTGTGGGGTTTCAAGCAATCAAACACATATTTTTATTTGTGCAGTTGGGCGATGTGTAAAATTTATCGTCCCAATCAATGTCCTTCAAATAGGTGTACATAAACAAACCGTCCGGTTTGTAAATGAATATTTATTTATTCACATTCCCGTTAAAATTATATTTTTAACGATCAAACTATTTTATTCAACCTATGAATATTCTATTCGGTTCATTTATTAAATAAAATGTTATCTTTATTTTTCTAACTTATTTTTAGAAAATTTCGGTGGCATAACGGCACGATACTAGAAACGGGACAAGGCCTAGCCTTATCCCCGGTCTAGTGAAGGCCCACGCCATTCACACATCAATCAAAATCACCAAACAATCAAATTCAAATCAAATCATCTAACTAATCTATGCAACCAAACAAACAAGTCCATGGTCTGTGGACGATTGTGTCGGGTGCTACTAAGCACCGTCTGCACCTAGTATATATATAACTAGAAAAAGAAATTGAAAGGTGAGAAATTCTCACCGATAGCTATCCAATCATTTTGACTCTTCTTTTATAAAAATCTTCGCCGTTCTCGCCTTTCGTCACTTTCGTTGCCCGTAGCCACTACATATGTAAAAATCGAATTTTTACTTCGCTATTCCATATATAAAAATCGAATTTTTACTATGCTATTCAATATATAAAAATCGAATTTTTACTATGCTATTCAATATATAAAAATCGATTTTTTACTATCTCTCTATATAAAAATTATATTTTTATATTAAAGCCATATATAATTTAAAAAGAATGCTAATTTTAAAAACAATGTATATTAATATTTTAAAAACTAATTTTGCAGTGCTATTAAAGCAAATTCAAAGTAGTTAAACCTTAAGAAAATCCTATTTTTTTATCATCATAAAAACTGCATTTTTATGATTCTAAAAACCCAATTTTATTATCCTAAAAGAAACAAAATCCTAATCTGAAAAATAAATAATAAAGTAAATAAATAAAAAAACAAAATTAAAATAGAAAACTTACAGTATTCGATACAGGGGGGAGGGGGTTTGCTGAAGCCAACGCGGGGGTTCAGGGTGTCGGTGGAGGCTGTCTTGGGGCTTGAGATCGCTGGAGGAGGGGGATGGCCTGGTGCTCGTCGCGGTGGCGGTCAGCAGGGGGTGGCGCGGCTGCGGTTTGGGAACGACGAGGAGGTGCGGTCCTTGACAGGAAAGGGGAGGGAGAAGGAGGAGCAGCTCGAGGTGGAGAAGAAGGAGGAGAGGGGCGGAGAGGCTCTGGTGGCGGTTGGAGCTCGGGCGATGGCGTTGGGAGGGGCTTCGTTCGATTCGAACGAGCGGTTTTTTTTTCTTTTCTGAAAGATGAAATCGGGTTTGGGAATAGGGGGGGGGGCAGAAAGAAGGTATAAGGGAAGAGAGAGAAATTTAATTTTTAATTATTTTAATTGCAAAAAAGTTGACTTTTACATACGACCTCAAAACTAGGCCTACCGCCTGTCGTCCATAGCGTTTTACCCCCATTCCGAACACAATGGGATATGTATCGTAAGCTGATTCGACTATTTCGATCAGTTTCCGTTGAATTTACATTTAAAACATTATATTGAATTTTAAACGTACACTTCAAATTACCGGGGTCACATACTAACTAGAAAAATTCCAGAAAAATATTTTCTAGCTTCGTATTGACGATACGGTCCTAACTAAAGTGGTTTCGTCGAAATCCGAGGTTGTTTGCAAAATTTCCATTTTTAAGGGCCTGAATTCTATAGCGACTATTCAGAATTTTCAACTGGACATATCTTTTGATTCCCGCTATGAAATTTCGATTATTCGAATTCGTTGGAAAGATATTCACAAAGAGGTCCTATTATTTTTGGTTTCACTAAAATCCGGATTGTTTTGCACCCGGTACATTCAATTGAAGTTTGAAATCGAATTATCGAACTACCGCGCCATTTTCAATTCCTTTTATAATTATAAATAATTAATTATATTCTAACGACGATGTATATAATATATACGTTCTAATTCTATTCATAATAAATTTTCCCGTGGATATTATTTAAAATAATCTATTTTAAATATTCAAAATTCGCTAAAATTGCCAAAATAAAAATTTTAAACTGGCCCAGATTTTCGGGTTGTTACAAAAACATTGATATTAGCATATACATAGTACATGCATAGAGAATGTCAAAATAGGAACAAAAACTTCAAATCAATAAAACTGTCAACACGGACGCGTAAGCACATAAGGCGAGAACCTGTAAGTTGGTCATATTATTAGAGCATAAAATATAATTACGGTGAAATCAATTCATAGTGAAAACTAAAATATTGAACTCCACATTTGAAAGACTGGAAGAAAGAAAACTATATCCAAGTATGTAAGAGTAGAAGAATGGAACCGATTCCCAGGATACCATTTGAACCGAAATCCATGAAATACTAAAACGATGGAAGATAATTTCCCTTTAGACGCGAAATCTGCCAGTATCCTACGTTGAAAAATCATATATTTTTTTAGAGAAAAGTGAGGGAAAAGAGATTAAGGGAAGTGGGAAACGTGCTTAGAGGAGTGGGATGGAGAATGAACCGGGGATGGGTTAATTGACAATTTAGTAAAGAGAGAATTAGGAAAGGTTAATTGACAATTTAGAAACGTAGAAAGGTTAATTGACAATTTAGTAGAGAGGGAATTAGGAAAGGTAAATTGATCATTTAATTGACAATTTAGAATAGTAGAAAGGTTAATTGACAATTTAGAAACGTAGAAAGGATTTGGTACTAATCATTGAATAGAAAGGAAAGAAATCAGGGAAGATAATTGTAGGTATAGGCATATGTATATGTTGATAGATTTTACACATTTGAACAATTAAAATTAAATACACAGAGGTAGCTATATCCGAATTTTATGAAACTAATTACGACTCTGCATTAGAAATGTTCTAGTATTTAAAAAGGGAAATATTTAAATTTCAAAAATATTTTATTTTCAAAGAATTTATAGATTCTAATTAAAATCTCGCAAATGATTGAAACTTGCGTATTTTACTATGATAAGCATATATATGCATATGGTTAAGAAATGTTGAAATATTCTATTTAAAATATAGAATTCCAGTTAATTTAAAAACATTAATTTCAACATTAAATTCTAAAATAAATTTTAATTTCTGAAAGGTAAAAAATGGTTGTATTCTAATTAAACTAATTGAAACATATTAATAACTTTACAAAATTCAAGAGGTTATTTGGTACTAATCATTGAATAGAAAAGAAATAAATCAGGGAAGATAATTGTAGGTATACGCATATATGTATATGTTCATAGATTTTACACATTTAAACAATTAAAATTAAATACACAGAGGTAGCTATATCCGAATTTTATGAAACTAATTATGACATTTGCATTAAAAATGTTCTAGTATTTAAAAAGGGAAATATTTAAATTTAAAAAATATTTTATTTTCAAAGAATTTATGAATTGTAATTAAAATCTCGCAAATGAATGAAACTTGCGTATTTTACTATGATAAGCATATATATGCAAATGATTAAGAAATGTATAAATGTTGAAATATTCTATTTAAACTATAGAATTCTAATTATAATTGTGCTCCTTTATTAGTTAATATGTTTCATATAATTAGTTTTTCATTCCTTAAATAAAACTGTGCTCCTTTATTATTTAAATAAGTTAAGAGAAAGGAAAGGAAAGGTTTCCTTCTTTGAATAAATTTAATAAGTAATCACCTTGCACAAATATGTATATAAGAGTATATTTGATACAATCTAATTTATATACACATTAAACTGTAATAAAAATTTATTTTTGAAACTAAATGCAATATTGCTTTTATTTAAACGAAACTTAGAAACATTCTAAATGAATCTAGATTAATTAATAATTATATCGATATAAGTTATGTTATTTTAATCTGTTTAGGATAAGGTAAGTAACGTATATAAGATAAAATTTGAAACTAATATGATTTATTTAAATAGATAGATTAACGGACATTTCATGTCTCATATAAATCGATCGTTAATCAATTAGTCAATTTAATTAAAGGGAAGGAAATGTAAAGTTTTCTATCTCTAATTAATATCATTTTCCATGCTTGTCAGTTTGAAATAAGTTAAGTGAAGAAAACGAAAATTTTCATTCCTTAAATACAATTGTGCTCCTTTATTAGTTAAATAAGTTAAGAGAAAGGAAAGGAAAGGTTTCCTTATCTGAATAAATTTAATAAGTAATCACCTTGCACAAATATGTATATAAGAGTATATTTGATACAATCTAATTTATATACACATTAAACTATAATAAAAATTTATTTGTGAAACTAAATAAAATATTGCTTTTATTTAAACGAAACTTAGAAAAGTTCTAAATGAATCTAGATTAATTAATAATTATATCGATATATGTTATGTTATTTTAATCTGTTTAGGATAATGTAAGTAACGTATATAAGATAAAATTTGAAACTAATATGATTTAATTAAATAAATAGATTAATGGTTAAATAATTTGAACCATTATATCAAACCTTTTATACTTTTTTGTTGAATATTTATTTATGTATTTAATATTTACATGTGCTTGATTAGTTAGAATAATTATTCCTAATTTATAACAATACATGTAATTTTTTAATATATTGTCATTCGTATGTAGTTTCAAATAATTTAAAAAACTACAATAAAATAATATTTTTAATCAATTTTATAGCATTACAAAGTTGGAATAATTAAAGATTAGTGGGAATAATTCAAGGTCGGACCGAAGGTTAGAATAATTAAATGACCTTGATAAATATGGGTAATTTGGGTATTTTACGGTTGGACCAATTAGTAATCATTAAAGATTAGTGGGAATTATAATATAAATAGATAGATATGCTTATTAGTCTTACCTAATAAAAACATGTTAATAGTGACAATTTATTTCACTGTATCTTCATATAATTGATATTAATCTTAAAATTTGCATGCCAACGCAACTACTTTTCTAAATTTACTATGTTATGTAGTTCATGACTATTTGTTAAGAATATTTAATGAAGAGCACAATACATATCTATATACATATAAAAATTAAATATCTTGGAATTTGGGTTGTTTATATTTGCCATAAAAGTTTATAAATTTAATCTACCTCTACATTTGTTAATCAAATATGTAATGAGGATATATCAAAACTAGGTAAAAAGTAAAGCCGACACTATTTTTTAGTACCCCATGTCTTTTATATGAAAATCGAGATTTTTACCAGATTAAATTTAGTATCCTCTCCACGCGAAGTTATTGTTATGTTTTTGAAAATTATATACGTTTGGATATATCAGAACTGTTTAGGTAAAAAGTAAAGCCGGCACTATTTTTTAGTACCCAATGTCTTTTATATGAAAATCAGGATTTTTATTAGATTAAATTTAGTATCCTCTCCACAGGAAGTTGATATTATGTTTCTGAAAATTATATATGTTTGGCATTATATCTGGCATAGATTGTTTAAGATCTTAGTAATGATACTTTTGTAATGATTTTTGTGCGTATGCGGAAGCGCAATAAATAGGATCTAGATTTGCCAATTGAACACCAATCTAATCTGATAGCAATTATTCTATTACATCAACAAAATAGTAAATAACTATAGCAGAGAAACAAAGAGACACAATATTTATACTGGTTCCACTATCCTCGAGATAGTGTACGTCCAGTCCAACAGAGAGAGATTTTATTCCACATGAGAGAATTACAAGAGATTACAAAATAAGAGTTTACATATACAAACCTCAATCAGGTTTAACAAGAAGAGACACCATTGGGGATCACTGGCTCCCGGCCAGGATGGGTTTACACTAAAGTCTGCCCCTCAATATATAGCCAGTGCATATCTATGTGAGTCATCAATTAAATTACCAACATATGGTAATAATATAATGGAGGAAAATTACCATAACAACAAATGTGCAAACATAGAAAGTAAATCAATCCGTTTCTATAGCATAGATGGAAGAAATTAATGCCTTCATTTATTTCTCTACCACCTCATCAAATGCAATCAATGCATTCCCATTATAAAATATTTACTTTCCATTCTTTGCAAATTTGTTCCAATCAATTTGTGATTTTGTATCACCAAATTTAACACTCCACCTTGATGCAAAATCACATATCTCCAACACCCCACCTTGAGTCAAATTCTCTTCTCATCATAAAATTCTTCAATAGAACTCCACCTTCAATCAAAATCTCACAACGAGATACACCAAAAAATGAATATTTACCAAATGGGTTCCAGCAAAGCCACCCCCCATCGCATAACTGTTAACGAGCTCAGACTACGTCCCCGCCCGCCAACAAAATGTTGTAAATATCCAAAATATAAAAAAAGACAAATTCCAATGTAATCTCAACACCACCAAGACCAAAAAATTATTCTCTCAATTAAAACCAACCTCGATTTCAGGGCAATGAGATATACCCAGTCGATTTGAAAGGACTACGACCACACCTCAATTACAAACACAACCCACCGCCTGCAAAAGATGCATCTACCACCTGAGATGCACTGTGCAAAAACCAAAGGTCTAAAAAGTGCTTGCAATACCACAAGATCTCCATCGTCTTTGTGGATTTCAAAACTCGACATCCGTCTTCCATTTGACATGATCTCTTCATCTCCGGGATCCCTCGAGCATCATCAACATCTAGACCCTTGTCGATACCATGATCCTCCACCTTAGGACCATAAGCAGTGCCCATATTAACCTCTCCACCCTGCTGTGGACTAGGTTCTTCAACCGTCACCCGCCTTCTTCTTCGTCTTCTTCCATCTTCCCTCATCCATATTAGAGTGCTTCTTCACAATAAACTCCATATCACGTCAAAGTTCCCAGATTGGAATGCTCTTCACTCTCGACATAATCTCCTCCACCAAAGTCTCCTTTTCTCCAAAATAGTAATAGCTTAATCACCACTGAATCTACCAACCTTTGTAGAAATAATTGATGCACAATTTTAAACAATCGCCTTGCTCTGATACCAAATTGTTATGATTTTTGTGTGTATGCGGAAGCGCAATAAATAGGATCTAGATTTGCCAATTGAACACCAATCTAATCTGATAGCAATTATTTTATTACATCAACAAAATAGTAAATAACTATAGCAGAGAAACAAAGAGACACAATATTTATACTGGTTCCACTATCCTCGAGATAGTGTACGTCCAGTCCAACAGAGAGAGATTTTATTCCACATGAGAGAATTACAAGAGATTACAAAATAAGAGTTTACATATCCAAACCTCAATCAGGTTTAACAAGAAGAGACACCATTGGGGATCACTGGCTCCAGGCCAGGATGGGTTTACACTAAAGTCTACCCCCTCAATATATAGCCAGTGCAAATCTATGTGAGTTATCAATTAAATTACCAACATATGGTAATAATATAATGGAGGCAAATTACCATAACAACAAATGTGCAAACATAGGAAGTAAATCAATCCGTTTCTTTAGCATAGATGGAAGAAATTAATCCCTTCATTTATTTCTCTACCACCTCATCAAATGCAATCAATGCATTCCCATTATAAAAATAATTACTTTCCATTCTTTGCAAATTTGTTCCAATCAATTTGTGATTTTGTATCACCAAATTTAACAACTTTATCTACAAACAATAATGGGTTCATGTGCATTGGATGGTAACCTGTAAGCTATCTTCCAAATTCAACCCAGGCTCATGTCATTGTATATCCACTCAAGAGAAAAAAGTCACCTTGCATTTTAGTTCCTTTTTAAGGGTCGTATTTCTTTCTCCTTTTTATTGGACTGGAGATCTGTAAGTTAAACGATTAGTAATTTCTTTATTTATTCCTTAGTTGAAGGGTTTACCAATCAAATGAACATAGAAGCAAATGTGCATATGGCCTGTACAATGCATAAGCCTAAATGGGGATTTTCAATATAAGCTAAATGATGCAACACATATTACCATAGTATTTGAAACCAAAACATTATGGTTCAATAAAAAATTGGGTGTCAGCATCATTTGTAAATTTTAAATCTAGCAGTTTCCTTACTTCTACTAAGCCAGGTAACTGAATCCTGATTTTCCTTTTTGAATCATCTCTCCTTTATTAAGTTTGAGGTAACTAAAGTAAATGCTAAATTTTCTTCTAGATTCAACATTCATTTCAAACTGTATTCAATATATTTTTACTTATTTTTTAAATAGTTTTAATTGATGTCAAAATTTTAAATGTCAACATCTGTAGTACCAAAATATATATACATATCTTATAGACACACGAGGCATACATTTCGAGCGGATTTGGAAATTTGAACGTAGTTTACTCCCCTTTTGTCATGTATTTGCTTTTTGTCCAATAAAAAAAATCATTTATCTATAACTTTATTCTAACAATTGTACAATTTTAAAGGTAAATCATCATGTAATAATTTCATTTTTAAGCTCACTGATTTTTTGTATTTTATGCAGTTATTTTTTTTTGTATTTCCAATAATTTTGCTCACTGCTATTAATAAGATAAATAGCAGCCAGGATTTAATTACGGTGTACAAATCTGATTGGTTATTTGGTTTGACCTGCAAGTAGATTATATGGTAAATTACATTTCCACGGAAAAGGTCCATCAACCACACTGCAATTAATCCACTCTCGGGTAGTTCCCTTTTTCTTCTCATGAATTCTGATAACCATTTCGGAATCATTCCAGATTTCAATGAACGATACAAGTTTTTGTGGAACATATTTACACAAAAGTTGATTGCATTTTCGAATTGCAATTTTATTAAACATTTTTGACCGCAAATTAAAATCATACATAAACAAAGTTAGAATTTGGCAGTTATTAGAAACATTAAATCTCCCTTTAAAAAAACATCAAACTGGTTGTAATTCCTTGATTGATAAGGGAATATCTTAAATATATGCCAGTGATTAAGTCCATTATCATATTACCTAATGCTATATACTCCCTCCAGTCCAAAATATAGGACGTTTTGTGAAATATTTTATTTTTCAAAATATAAGACGTTTTTACCTATAATAAATTGTACCTAACTTGCCATGAACTAGTTTTATTGGTTCATGTGAGTAGGTGGCTGCTTGGGAAAAACCAACAACCACTTTTTTATACTTGAAAGTAGAGAGAAAATAACTTAACTTAACATGAAAAAAGGAGCCAACCAACCTAAAAAAGGATTTGAATTTTTTCTTAGTTCCCGTGCAAATCTCTAAAACAACTTATATTTTGGATTGGAGGGTGTATATGTAACAACCCGGAAAATGCGAGCCAGTTTAAAATTTTTATTTTGGAAAATTCAGTGAATTTTGAATATTTAAAATGAATTATTTTAAACAAAAACGATGAAAAATTTATTTTGAATATAATTAGAACGTATATATTTATATAGATCGTCGTTAGAATATAAATTTTATTTATATATATAAAAGAATTGAAAATGGCGAGGTAGTTCGATAATTCGATTTCAAAATTCAAATGAATGTACCGAGTGCAAAATAAATCGGATTTTAGCGAAACGAAAAATAATGGAATCTAATTGGGAATATCTTTCCAACGAATCCGAAAAATGGAAATTTCATAGCGGGAATCAAAAGATATGTCCAGTTGAAATTTTAGAATAGTCACTATGGAATTTCGGCCTTTGAAAATAGCCATTTTGCAAACGACCTCGGATTTCGACGAAACCACTTTTGTTGGATCCGCGAGGTCAAGTTAATGCTAGGTTTCAAATTTCGTAATTTTTCGATTTAATATGTGAGCGTGGCAAAGGAAAACGTGTTTGGCCAGTTTTAGTTGATTTTAATCGACTGGAAAATGACCATTTTTCAAACGGTCTCAGAATCTGACGAAACTAGTTTTGTTAAGACCGTATCATCAATACGAAGCTAGAAAATATTTTTCTGGAATTTTTAGAGTTAGTATGTGACCCCGGTAAAATGAAATGCGCGTTCAAATTCAATATATAGAGTTATATTTTGATTTTGATGAAAACTGATCGAAACGATCGAATCAGCCTACGATACATATCCCAATGTGTTCGGAATGAGGGTAATTAGCTATGAACAACAGGCGGTGGGTCTCGTTTCGAGATTGAAAATAAAAGTTGCTTTTTGAAATAAATAAATAAAAAAAATTATTAAATCCCTCTCTCTCCTATACCCTCAGCCCCCCCCCCCCCCCCCGTTGTTTTTCAGAAACATAATAATAAAAAAAGAAAGGAGAGAGAAGGGGGATCGCGATCCTCCACCCCCCCGGTTGAACGCCGCCGCCGCCTAGGGCGGGGCCACCGCACCAAGCCTCCCTTCCATCTCCTGCTCCTCCGCCTCTTCTTCTCCTCCTCTCTGAAACTCGACCTCGCCCTAACTCCTTACCCTTCGTCAGCCACCGCCGCCGCCTGAAACCCCAAGCCACCCACTGCCTCGCCCCCTGACCGCCAGCAGCCGCCTCTGATCCCTTCTGGTCCCCCCTCCTCCTCGATTAGCGTGTACAGCACCCCCCTCTCATTTCACCAAAATACAGTAAGCTTTTCTATATTTTTTCTTCTTCTTTTATTTTATTTTATTTCATTTATTTATAGCATCGTTTAATGTATATAAAGCGTTGATATTTTCAGTTTTCTAAGATATAAATATATAGTTTAAAAATCCGTTTAACCTGATAAAGTTCTGATTTTTAAGACAATAAAAATGCGATTTTTATCACGGTAAGGATATGATTTTTATTGTTGTAAAGATTGGATTTGTATAGTTTAGAAGACGATATCTTTAAACATGAATAGGTTCGATCTTTAACTTCATGAAAGGTGGGATTTTAATAACATAAAAGATTAGATTTTTAGTAAAACAAAGATGAGATTTTTTATATAATGAAAGGTCTTATTTTTGTATAGTGAAAGGCGATTACTTTTATAAAGAAGAAAGGCGAAATTTTTATATGATATAGAAAGAATAAAAATATAATTTTTATATTTTAGAAAGGATAAAAATTCGATTTTTACTTTATAGAAGAGATAAAGGAATGATTTTATAATGAAAAAGTGAAAAGATTATATCTTTGTAGTAGGAAAGATATGATTTTTATATTATCAAAAGAATAGAAATACGATTTTTATCATACGTGAAATATAAATATATAATTTTTATAAAGTAGAAGTATTAAAAATATGATTTTTATATAATAGAGAATATAAAAATATTATCTTTATATATGTAGCGAAATAAAAATCTGATTTTTATTATATATACGTTGAAGTGGAAAAGTGATTTTTATAGCGATGATATAAAAATTCGATTTTTATATATTGAATAGCAAAGTAAAAATTCGATTTTTATATATTGAATAACAAAGTAAAAATTCGATTTTTATATATTGAATAGCAAAGTAAAAATTCGATTTTTATATATTGAATAGCAAAGTAAAAAATTCAATTTTTATATATTGAATAGCAAAGTAAAAATTTCATTTTTATATAGAGAGGAGCGTTATAAAAATATAATCTTTATTATATGAACATCGATGTAAAAATAGAATTTTTATCTATATAGTAGCGATGTAAAAATATAATTTTTATCTATATAATAGCGGTATAAAAATGTGATTTTTATATATGTAGTGAAAGCTGGCAACGAAAGTGATAAAAGGCGAGAACAGCGATGACTTCTACATAAGAAGAGTCGTGGCGTTTGGATTAGCTAGTCGGTGAGAACTTCTCACTTTAAATCTTCTTTTCTAGTTAAAATATATACTAGGATGCAGACGGTGCTTAGCAGCACCCGACACCCGTCATCCACAGACCATGGATGACTTGTATGTTTGATTGTTTGATGTGTTTTGAAAATTGATTGTGTGATGTGAAATGAAATAAAATATTTATATAGTTAAAAATATTTTATCGTTAAAAATATTATTTTTAACGTGTGTGTGTGAATAAAAATATGTGTTTGTTGATTTGAAACCCCACACGGGTGTTGGGATGATATTTGAAGTCCACTCATCCCGATTGATTAGTTATATGTCGATCGATTGATTGACAGGCTGTGTGAGCGTTAATTATTTATATTTGATGCTTATACAATGTAGTGCACTTTGGATGATGATTGATTATTTATTGTTGTGATTATATACATGTGTTGTATGGAAACCATATAATTAACATTATATGGTAATTGATTGGGCCTCATTCCAATTGGGAAAATAAAGAATAATCATGTGTTGAAAATTATCATGTGTTGAAAGAAATATTTTAACAATAAAATTTACATCTTTATCATATTTAAAGTTAGAAACTAACTGGAAAATAGATAAGATGAGTGGTTTCCTCGATATTGATCTGATATTGGTTTCGGCCTTCGGAGTTAATATTTAGGGAGTCATTCTCTTACTACTTTGAGGTTGGAGTCTGGTTTGAAAATCAAACGATAGATACCATAATTTTACAAAATATATTAAATAACAAAAATAGTTGTGTTGACAGTACTCATTCGTTGAGATTAGTCAAGTGTTGAAAGAAATATAGATTCATGTGTTGAATAGAATAAATATTCATTTGTTGAATAGAATAACGAAGTGATTGAAATCTATAAAGCAGTGTTGATTAGTGATGCGCCATTTTGACGCGAACGATATTTATATCGATTTTATTCGAATATCGAAAAGGAAGTGATTTCAAAATATAACATTTTGAAAATATATATATTGATGATGTGGAATATTCAATTTTGATTTGAAATTGAATATGAAGTTGAAATCGTTTTGAAAACGAATTTAAAATGAATTATAAATACGTTTTAAAAGGAAATCGACGAAATATATATAATATATATATATTATATATAATGGCCTGAATAGAACGCGCCGCGCTGCGGCAGTTCGTGAATTTCGGCCATTGACTTCGAATTCACCTTGCGGGAGATCCGACCGTCGGATTCTCCTGAAATCGGAACCGTTGGGTTCGTATCGAAAAGAGCTTTCTAACGAATATTTGAAATTAGAAATCTAACGGTTGGATTTGGAATTATGTCCAAATCAAATTTGGAAAAGGTCGCTGTAAGTGCAGTTCGATGGCCGTTGATGGAAATCGACTGTACGGGCCTTGATAAAATTATTATAAATATCTATAATTTGTGTAAAATCATAAGAAATAGTTTGTTAAGAACTGGGATGAAAAATTCCATATTTGAAAAGATAAAAATAAATTTTTATCGAAATGAACTAGTTTGAACTAGAATTAAAATCAATTTATTTTTGAAATAAATAAATTGAATTTGAAAGTGGTTTTGAAAATAATCAGAATTTCCAATACGTGAATTGGACTGGAGTTGAATCGAAATTATCTTCGGAATATTTCGATGTTGGATTTCGTGACTATACAGATATTGTTATGGGAATTTGAAAGATATATTTTATATCGTTATTTCCAATACGATATTTGTTGGTTTCAGAATTTGATATTGAATATAAGCCGGTATATTTTCTATTCAGAGTCTTGTATTTAATATCAAATGTGATTTGGGTTTATCATGAATGGTGTCTTCATTAACACCGATTCTTAAGCCCAGTAGAGGAAAAAGATTGAATCTTTCTATTTAGATTTAATGAAGTGTATCAATTAAATGATATTTAATTGGAATTGAATTTGAATTGGTTTTTGGGTTTATCGTGAACCGTGTTTTAGATGACATTGGTTCTTTAACCCAGTTAAAGACAGGATATTGATTTTTGAGAAGATTAAAACTAAGTGGAGTTTTAATGAATCTTTAATTAGATTAAAATGTGAATTGATAATTTAAATTATCAAATCTGAAAGGTGATCGAGAATGGAGTACCACCAATTTTGCTCCAAAGCGATAGTTAAATCTTTAATTAGATTTGAACGTGAAATGGTAATTAATTTTACCGATAACACCGTGGTGTTAGATATGGAGTATCACCAGTTTTTCTCCATGGGATATATAGGTTGGGATTGGGAAATAAAACAAATAATTACTTCGGTGTGGTTCGGTAATCCCGACTAGTTTGGAAAACCATAATATGGTTTGAAATGATATCCAAAGGAAGATTAAAGAATAAATTTAGAAGAATTTATCTTGGATAAAATTAATGGGAACCTTTCCCTAAGAATGTGATTTTGTGAATAAAAGAACATTCTGAATTGGAATGAGGCGTTTGTTGTGTTTGTGTAACATTTGTTTATTATATACGTGGGTTATTCAGAAAGGCCGGGTTCATACCCATTCTGAATAACCGATTCGACGAGATGTCGAAGATGAAGACGGTGGTTGAAGACCGAAAGTCTTCACATCGTTTGGGTGATTACTGATGATCTCGATTGGGCTGTACACCCAAGAGGAGAGAAATAATTGGTGATCGTCCAGACGTACTTGGAGATCGATGGATATGCGAGGAAAGTGCCTCCGGTTTCGTTCAGACCCAGAACGAACTTGTAAATGGATTGTGTGTCTGACATTGGATTTTATTCTGTGTTGATTGATCTCTATTAAATATACATCTGTTTGGCGGCGGAGAATCTATTCTCTTGCTTAACACCCTTCTCTGAGACGTACGAGCTCAGAGGTTGTATATCGATGGACATCAGTCGCATGGAGTGAATTGCCAGTGTGGCACGCGTAAGTGGCAAATGATCAAGGCTTCTGTTGAAAAGCAAAGTCTTGTGTTTGATGATCAAAGCACGGCCTGTGTGGCGCAGCTTTGTGTATAACGTGAATTCGCGAGCCTCACACCTCGGTATGAGTCAAAAACGGGATAGTGACTGCAGGGAGAGCACGACGTTTCTTTCTAGCTATGGGTGGTGTCAGTGCTTAAACTGGCTGACATTTATATACTTTTCACCTGTGTGGTTGTTGGATACGAGGCGCCTCGGATATAGGTCTGTTAGGACCGGGAAACGTGTGTTCAGGAATAATTAATCCTCAAAAGTAAGGTAGGACCGGCCCTGAAGATCCAAGGATTGCTGTGTGCGGTCCTGAGACATTTGCTAGAGTGTCTCGAACAGAGAGGAGCTTGCCCCTTGCCTCGGCTCATGACGGAAATCCAATTTCCAATACGTGTATTTCAGTTTTATTTGTAGAGCCTAGTATGGCGACATGATAGATGGTACCCATGCCGCATAGGATTGATATTTATGATTGAAAATTGTTTTGACACTATACACTTATAATAGTATCAAATGATTTGTTTTAAACGTATCAAGCATATTTGGCTATTATAAGGGAAAACCCTATCCTCCGGCTTGCGTTGCATTGTGTGATGGGACCTGGGTCTTATAATAGCTTCATTTTTCGAAAAAGCATTGCGTTGTTTGTTTATTGCACTGGTATTCTTGGGAGGAAACCCGTTCCGTGTTATACGGCGTGGTCCCTTGAATTACTCTCTTTTAAAATTGAATTAATAACTGTTTTAGTTCTCACACCAGTCACATGATTGACCTGGAGTTTATTGTTTTAACCTAAACCCTGGGTGCCCCTATTTTCCAAACGGGCAGCTAGTAGTTTTGGTTTTGTAGATTTATATTCGCAGGATCCTGATTTACAACTGGAACGATGCTCGGAAAGCTCTGTATCCGTGTAATACTTTCAGTTGTGTTTTGTATTGTTTTTCCGCTGCTATGTAATTTATTGTAATATATGATATTTATCGAATGTATAATATTCATTTATGCTCTGTATATTCTTATATTCTGATGGAATTGTTGTAATAAGAATGAAATGTTCTTCTGTTTGCGTTCTATTATGTCTTGTCCTCAAGGTAATCCGGGCTTTCCTTACCGGGGAAGTTACAGGCTATCACAGTTGGTATCAGAGCTTTGGTTTACAGAGCTCGAGAACAAGACACATTAGAACCGAATGAAAGAATTCATCAGATATTGGATTAGTAATATCCAATTAGAATGACTCGTTAGAGATAGGATCAGTAGTATCCTAGAACGAGTGTGAAGAGTATATTTTTCAAATGAAAACAAATTTTGTTTTGAAATTTAAACCATTTTATACGTATTTGAATAATTTATTT
Source organism: Allium sativum (assembly GCA_030737875.1). Classification (NCBI taxonomy): domain Eukaryota; kingdom Viridiplantae; phylum Streptophyta; class Magnoliopsida; order Asparagales; family Amaryllidaceae; genus Allium; species Allium sativum. The sequence continues at coordinate 373,817,581 of CM060915.1, forward strand.
ATATTGATTTGGACAATCTAGTATATAAAGGTTTTGCATATACGCGTCATGAACGTATATTCGAAGTTTTAATATACTGGATAGATATAGAATCACACTCTAGTCGCCCGGGGACAATTCTGGTGATGTCGCGACATCATCAGTCTGTGTTCGAGTTTCAAAGGTGTGATATCTATATATTTCCATTAGACTGGTGTGAGAACCAAAATTAGATAGGATTATTGTTGTGATTTGGCATCAAAAACATGATTTTCTGTATATATATCAAAAATATGAATTTGAAACGTTAATCCACTAATTGATTGATGGTTGTGTTGTTTGTCTATTTGTTTGATAATTTTGAACCATTACGCCTAATTGAACCGAATATTGAACTGTATTGAAAATTAGTCGCATTTGCTTGCATATACATGTACTTACGTTGAACAGGTCATAGAAAGGAGGCTAAAGCAGAAGAATAAAATTGTTTGCCCGACAAATAGGTACATGTTTACCATAATTTACTGTTTTGTTTGGGTGATGATGATTTTATGAGCCAATTGGCTAGCCGCTTGGCTTTTTCTTTTGAGTTGAAGAAGGCCATGGGAGGCTATATGAAATATCCCGAAGTCCCCAGTGCAGGGGAGGTTATGGCGAAATTTTTCGAAAATTTAGGGTGTTAGCCAAATTTTTGAAGAAATTGAAAAGTTCTTAGAAACTGAAAAGTTGAAGAACTTAAGCCGTAGAGAAAATATTGGAAGTTGAGTTGATTTGTTAAACAACTTTCGGCTTCGTTCCTTTTCGGGCACGTAAAGTTTTAAGTGGGGGAGATTGTAACAACCTGGAAAATGCGAGCCAGTTTAAAATTTTTATTTTGGCAATTTTAGTGAATTTTGAATATTTAAAATGAATTATTTTAAATAAAAACGATGAAAAAATTATTTTGAATATAATTAGAATGTATATATTTATATAGATCGTCGTTAGAATATAAATTTTATTTATATATATAAAAGGAATTGAAAATGGCGCGGTAGTTCGATAATTCGATTTCAAAATTCAAATGAATGTACCGGGTGCAAAATAAATCGGATTTTAGCGAAACCAAAAATAATGGAATCTAATTGGGAATATCTTTCCAACGAATCCGAAAAATTGAAATTTCATAGCGGGAATCAAAAGATATGTCCAGTTGAAATTTTAGAATAGTCGCTATGGAATTTCGGCCTTTAAAAATAGCCATTTTGCAAACGACGTCGGATTTCGACGAAACCACTTTTGTTGGATCCGCGATGTCAAGTTATTGCTAGGTTTCAAATTTCGTAATTTTTCGATTTAATATGTGAGCGTGGCAAAGGAAAACGTGTTTGGCCAGTTTCGGTTGATTTTAATCGACTGGAAAATGACCATTTTTCAAACGGTCTCAGAATCTGACGAAACTAGTTTTGTTAGGACCGTATCGTCAATACGAAGCTAGAAAATATTTTTCTGGAATTTTTAGAGTTAGTATGTGACCCCGGTAAAATGAAATGCGCGTTCAAATTCAATATACAGAGTTATATTTTGATTTTGATGAAAACTGATCGAACCAGCCTACGATACATATCCCATTGTGTTCGGAATGGGGGTAATTAGCTATGAACGACAGGCGGTGGGTCTCGTTTCGAGGTCGAAAATAAAAGTTGCTTTTTGAAATAAATAAAAAAAATATTAAATCCCTCTCTCTCCTATACCCCCCCCCCCCGTTGTTTTTCAGAAACATAATAAAAAAAGGAGAGAGAAGAGGGGATCGCGATCCGCCACCCCCCCTGGTTGAACGCCGCCGCCTAGGGCGGGGCCACCGCACCAAGCCTCCCTTCCATCTCCTGCTCCTCCGCCTCTTCTCCTCCTCTCTGAAACCCGATCTCGCCCTAACCCCTAACCCTTCGTCAGCCACTGCCGCCGCCTGAAACCCCAAGCCACCCACTGCCTCGCCCCCTGACCGCCAGCGCCAGCAGCCTCCTCCGATCCCTTCTGGTCCCCCGTCCTCCTCGATTAGCGTGTACAGCACCCCCCTCTCATTTCACCAAAATACAGTAAGATTTTCTATATTTTTTCTTCTTCTTTTATTTTATTTTATTTCATTTATTTATAGCATCGTTTAATGTATATAAAGCGTTGATATTTTTAGTTTTCTTAGATATAAATATATAGTTTAAAAATCCGTTTAACCCGATAAAGTTCTGATTTTTAAGACAATAAAAATGCGATTTTTATCACGGTAAGGATATGATTTTTATTGTTGTAAAGATTGGATTTGTATTGTTTAGAAGACGATATCTTTAAACATGAAAAGGTTCGATCTTTAACTTCATGAAAGGTGGGATTTTAATAACATGAAAGCTTAGATTTTTAGTAAAACAAAGATGAGATTTTTTATATAATGAAAGGTCGTATTTTTGTATAGTGAAAGGCGATTACTTTTATAAAGAAGAAAGGTGAAATTTTTATATGATATAGAAAGAATAAAAATATAATTTTTATATTTTAGAAAGGACAAAAATTCGATTTTTACTTTATAGAAGAGATAAAGGAATGATTTTATAATGAAAAAGTGAAAAGATTATATCTTTGTAGTAGGAAAGATATGATTTTTATATTATCAAAATAATAGAAATACGATTTTTATCATACGTGAAATATAAAAATATAATTTTTATAAAGTAGAAGTATTAAAAATATGATTTTTATATAATAGAGAATATAAAAATATTATCTTTATATATGTAGCGAAATAAAAATCAGATTTTTATTATATATACGTTGAAGTGGAAAAGTGATTTTTATAGCGATGATATAAAAAATCGATTTTTATATATTGAATAGCAAAGTAAAAATTCGATTTTTATACATTGAATAGCAAAGTAAAAATTCGATTTTTATATATTGAATAGCAAAGTAAAAATTCGATTTTTATATATTGAATAGCAAAGTAAAAAATTCGATTTTTATATATTGAATAGCAAAGTAAAAAATTCGATTTTTATATATTGAATAGCAAAGTAAAAATTCGATTTTTATATAGAGAGGAGCATTATAAAAATATAATCTTTATTATATGAACATTGATGTAAAAATAGAATTTTTATCTATATAGTAGCGATGTAAAAATAGAATTTTTATCTATATAATAGCGGTATAAAAATGTGATTTTTATATATGTAGTGAAAGCTGGCAACGAAAGTGATAAAAGGAGAGAACAGCAATGACTTCTACATAAGAAGAGTCGTGGCGTTTGGATTAGCTAGTCGGTGAGAACTTCTCACTTTAAATCTTCTTTTCTAGTTAAAATATATACTAGGATGTAGACGGTGCTTAGCAGCACCCGACACCCGTCATCCACAGACCATGGATCGCTTGTATGTTTGATGTGTTTTGAAAATTGATTGTGTGATGTGAAATGAAATAAAATATTTATATAGTTAAGAATATTTTATCGTTAAAAATATTATTTTCAATGTGTGTGTGTGAATAAAAATATGTGTTTGTTGATTTGAAACCCCACACGGGTGTTGGGATGATATTTGAAGTCCACTCATCCCGATTGATTAGTTATATGTCGATCGATTGATTGACAGGCTGTGTGAGCGTTAATTATTTATATTTGATGCTTATACAGTGTAGTGCACTTTGGATGATGATTGATTATTTATTGTTGTGATTATATACATGTGTTGTATGGAAACCATATAATTAACATTATATGGTAATTGATTGGGCCTCATTCCAATTGGGAAAATAAAGAATAATCATGTGTTGAAAATTATCATGTGTTGAAAGAAATATTTTAACAATAAAATTTACATCTTTATCATATTTAAAGTTATAAACTAACTGGAAAATAGATAAGATGAGTGGTTTCCTGGGTATTGATCTGATATTGGTTTCGGCCTTCGGAGTTAATATTTAGGGAGTCATTCTCTTACTACTTTACGGTTGGAGTCTGATTTGAAAATCAAACGATAGATACCATAATTTTATAAAATATGTTAAATAACAAAAATAGTTGTGTTGACAGTACTCATTCGTTGAGATTAGTCAAGTGTTGAAAGAAATATAGATTCATGTGTTGAATAGAATAAATATTCATTTGTCGAATAGAATAACGAAGTGATTGAAATCTATAAAGCAGTGTTGATTAGTGATGCGCCATTTTGACACGAACGATATTTATATCGATTTTATTCGAATATCGAAAAGGAAGTGATTTCAAAATATAACATTTTGAAAATATATATATCGATGATGTGGAATATTCAATTTTGATTTGAAATTGAATATGAAGTTGAAATCGTTTTGAAAACGAATTTAAAATGAATTATAAATACGTTTTAAAAGGAAATCAACGAAATATATATAATATATATATATTATATATATAATGGCCTGAATAGAACGCGCCGCGCTGCGGCAGTTCGTGAATTTCGACCAATGACTTCAAATTGACCTTGCGGGAGATCCGACCGTCGGATTCTCCTGAAACCGGAACCGTTGGGTTCGTATCGAAAAGAGATTTCTAACGAATATTTGAAATTAGAAATCTAACGGTTGGATTTGGAATTATGTCCAAATCAAATTTGGAAAAGGTCGCTGTAAGTGCAGTTCGATGGCCGTTGATGGAAATCGACTGTACGGGCCTTGATAAAATTATTATAAATATCTATAATTTGTGTAAAATCATAAGAAATAGTTTGTAAAGAACTGGGATGAAAAATTCCACATTTGAAAAGATAAAAATAATTTTTTATCGAAATGAACTAGTTTGGACTAGAATTAAAATCAATTTATTTTTGAAATAAATAAATTGAATTTGAAAGTGGTTTTGAAAATAATCAGAATTTCCAATACGTGAATTGGACTGGAGTTGAATCGAAATTATCTTCGGAATATTTCGATGTTGGATTTCGTGACTATACAGATATTGTTATGGGAATTTGAAAGATATATTTTATATCGTTATTTCCAATACGATATTTGTTGGTTTCAGAATTTGATATTGAATATAAGCCGATATATTTTCTATTCAGAGCCTTATATTTAATATCAAATGTGATTTGGGTTTGTCATGAATGGTGTCTTCATTAACACCGATTCTTAAGCCCAGTAGAGGAAAAAGATTGAATCTTTCTATTTAGATTTAATGAAGTGTATCAATTAAATGATATTTAATTGGAATTGAATTTGAATTGGTTTTTGGGTTTATCGTGAACCGTGTTTTAGATGACATTGGTTCTTTAACCCAGTTAAAGACAGGATATTGATTTTTGAGAAGATTAAAACTAAGTGGAGTTTTAATGAATCTTTAATTAGATTAAAATGTGAATTGATACTTTAAATTATCAAATCTGAAAGGTGATCGAGAATGGAGTACCACCAGTTTTGCTCCAAAGCGATAGTTAAATCTTTAATTAGATTTGAACGTGAAATGGTAATTAATTTTACCGATAACACCGTGGTGTTGTATGGAGTATCACCAGTTTTGCTCCATGGGATATATAGGTTGGGATTGGGAAATAAAATAAATAATTACTTCGGTGTGGTTCGGTAATCCCGACTAGTTTGGAAAACCATAATATGGTTTGAAATGATATCCAAAGGAAGATTAAAGAATAAATTTAGAAGAATTTATCTTGGATAAAATTAATGGGAACCTTTCCCTAAGAATGTGATTTTGTGAATAAAAGAACATTCTGAATTGGAATGAGGCGTTTGTTGTGTTTGTGTAACATTTGTTTATTATATACGTGGGTTATTCAGAAAGGCCGGGTTCATACCCATTCTGAATAACCGATTCGACGAGATGTCGAAGATAAAGACGGTGGTTGAAGACCAGAAGTCTTCACATCGTTTGGGTGATTACTGATGATCTCGATTGGGCTGTACACCCAAGAGGAGAGAAACAGTTGGTGATCGTCCAGATGTACTTGGAGATCGATGGATATGCGAGGAAAGTGCCTCCGGTTTCGTTCAGACCCAGAACGAACTTGTAAATGGATTGTGTGTCTGACATTGGATTTTATTCTGTGTTGATTGATTTCTATTAAATATACATCTGTTTGGCGGCGGAGAATTTATTCTCTTGCTTAACGCCGTTCTCTGAGACGTACGAGCTCAGAGGTTGTATATCGATGGACATCAGTCGCATGGAGTGAATTGCCAGTGTGGCACGCGTAAGTGGAAAATGATCAAGGCTTCTGTTGAAAAGCAAAGTCTTGTGGTTGATGATCAAAGCACGACCTGTGTGGCGCAGCTTTGTGTATAACGTGAATTCGCGAGCCTCACACCTCGGTATAAGTCAAAAACGGGATAGTGACTGCAGGGAGAGCAAGACGTTTCTTTCTAGCTATGGGTGGTGTCAGTGCTTAAACTGGTTGACATTTATATACTTTTCACCTGTGTGGTTGTTGGATACGAGGCGCCTCGGATATAGGTATGTTAGGATCGGGAAACGTGTGTTCAGGAATAATTAATCCTCAAAAGTAAGGTAGTGCCGGCCCTGAAGATCCAAGGATTGCTGTGTGCGGTCCTGAGACATTTGCTAGAGTGTCTCGAACGGAGAGGATCTTGCCCCTTGCCACGGCTCATGACGGAAATCCAATTTCCAATACGTGTATTTCGGTTTTATTTATAGAGCCTAGTATGGCGACATGATAGATGGTACCCATGCTGCCTAGGATTTATATTTATGATTGAAAATTGTTTTGACACTATACACTTATAATAGTATCAAATGATTTGTTTTAAACGTATCAAGCATATGTGGCTATTATAAGGGAAAACCCTATCCTCCGGCTTGCGTTGCATTGTGTGATGGGACCTGGGTCTTATAATAGCTTCATTTTTCGAAAAAGCATTGCGTTGTTTGTTTATTGCACTGGTATTCTTGGGAGGAAACCCGTTCCGTGTTATACAGCGTGGTCCCTTGAATTACTCTCTTTTAAAATTGAATTAATAACTGTTTTAGTTCTCACACCAGTCACATGACTGACCTGGAGTTTATTGTTTTAACCTAAACTCTGGGTGCCCCTATTTTCCATACGGGCAGCTAGTAGTTTTGGTTTTGCAGATTTATATTCACAGGATCCTGATTTACAACTGGAACCATGCTCGGAAAGCTCTGTATCCGTGTATTACTTTCAATTGTGTTTTGTATTGTTTTTCCGCTGCTATGTAATTTATTGTAATCTCTGATATTTATCGAATGTATAATATTCATTTATGTTCTGTATATTCTTGTATTCTGATGGAATTGTTGTAATAAGCAATGAAATGTTCTTCTGTTTGCGTTCTATTATGTCTTGTCCTCAAGGTAATCCGGGCTTTCCTTACCGGGGAAGTTACGGGCTATCACAGTATACAATTGTGTCAAATGCATTGTTGTCATTATCATTTTTGGATAGTGTAATTCCTTAACTCTATTCATAAATATATGCTGTTTTTAATTAACTAATTATATTTTTTGAAATTTGGAACGTACTTTAATCCCTTTTTGTCATATATTTACTTTTTGTCCAACATAAATCATTTATCTATAACTTATTATAACGTGTGTACAGTTCTAAAGGTAAATCATCATATAATAAAGAAACTTAAGCTCACTAATTTTTGTATTTTAAGTAGCTCTTTTTTTTGCGTTTCCAATAATTTTGCTCACTGTTATAAATCTACCTTTCTATGTGAAAGTATCAGAAAGTCACTTTTGAAATTAATGGTAGTAATATGAACCAACGTCAGATAAGATGAGATAGATAACAACTAGGATTTAATAAAGATGTACAAATTTGTTGGTTACTAGTTTGACCAACAAGTAGATTATATGATAACTTCCACGTCCAAGGGAAAAAGGCCATCAGGCACGCTACAATTAATATTCTCCAAACTACTTTCAATTGTCTTCTAATAAATTTAAATAACCATTTTGGAATTGTTCGATCTTTTAACGAACGAATCAAGTTTTTGTGGAAAATATTTACACAAAAATTGATTATATTTTCAAAATGCAACTTTGTATATTATTGTATTTGAAGCAACTGCTAGAATAAAACTAATATATGGAGTAAACTATTGTAAACATTGATTATCTGCTCTATTTCATCAATTTAACTTCATCTACACTTAATATATACTGATTTATCCATTTCTGCAAATTATTCTTTGTAAAAAAAATTTGACAACAAATCAGAATTATACAAAATAAACTTAGAATTTGTAACAACCCGGAATTTTGGGGCCAATTTAAAATTTTTATTTTAGAAATTTTAAGGGATTTTGGAAATTTGAAATTGATTTATTTTAAATTATAACGACTAAAAATTTATTTTAATCGAAGTTAAAACGAATAAATTTAATTTAAATATAAAAGGAGTTAGAAATGGCGCGGCAGTTCGAAAATTCAATTTCTAATTTCATTTTAATATAAAGAATTTAAAATAAATCAGAACTGAACGAAACAAGAAATATTTAAATCTGTTTGACAATATCTTTCTAACGAATCTGAAAAATCGAGATTTCGTTTTATAAATAAGAAGTTATGTCCAGTTTAAAATTTAGAAAAGTCGCTGTAGAATTTATATATATTTTAATATAATACATGACCCTTAAAAATAGCCATTTTTCAAACGACCTCTGTTTCTGACGAAACCACTTTTGTTGGAACCGGAATGTCAAATTATTGTTAATTTTAATTTTCCAGAATTTTTCATTTTAATATGTGAGCGTGGCAAAAGAAAACGTGTTTTGTCAGTTTCAGTCAAATTTAATCGACCTGAAAATAGTCATTTTTCAAACAGTCTCGGAATTTGACGAAATTAGTTTTGTTAGGACCGTATCGTCAAAACATAAGCAGAAATAATTTTTCTGTAATTTTCTGAGTCTGTATGTAGCCCCGGTGAATTTATATATACGGTTAAATTAAATAATAAATGTTTTTAATTTAAATTAAAGAATTCAGGCTGAAGACAATCATTTGGGCTCACGGGACATAGCCCATTGGGTTCAGAATAGGGGTTATTAGCTAGGAATGACTGTCGTTGGACCTGAATTGGAGTTAGTGGGCTAAACGGGCCTTAAGGGTTAATTAAATAATATTTTAATATAAATACACACTAAGAAATACGCACAAACCTTAACTCCTCAATACGTAGCCACCGTATGTCGGATTTCAATGGCCTACGAGCTCCGAATTTGATTCAACAAAATCACCCAATCCTTTAGATTATTTTCAACAATTCAATACTCAAATTGAAGAGCATCTCCTAAGCTATGATTCCATACGAGCTTATCATCCTCAAGTGACCAGAACTTCGAGTTTCAGCGCACCAAAACCCGCGGGTTTCGACCGCCGCCACGTCTGCTGTGCACCACCGAGTGGGCCCCCACCTACGGCGAACAGGCGCCGTCCCTCCCCCTTCCACGTGGCGTGTCCTGATCGATCTCCAGTGCCTCGATCGACGAGCAAAACTCGGCCCTAGGTTTGAACGTATTGGGTAAAAGGCTCGGCCGATTCCTGTTGAGGAAGAAGAAGTAATTTCTAATTATTTTGTTTAATTTATTTTATTTAAAATGTTTACAATGTAAATTAAAGCATATCTCATTGGTACGAACGCGAAATTTAACGATTTCAGATCCTGTGCGATCGTAGAGACGAGATCTACGCTGCTGTCAGACTAGATCCAATTCTGAGCAAATTAAAATTTGAGGAAATTTCAGATAAGAATTGTTTGGTGAGATTTCTATTTTTAAAATCAAATAAATTATTTATTTCATTGTGAAACTTATATTCATATTAAACTCATGCTGATGTTGTGTATATATTTGTTGAAATATTGATTGTTTTATGGTCGTGATGAATCACTGAACTAAATTGTGTGTATTAAGTTTGGATGAAAATAAATATATCATGGTTGCTTTGTTGAAATCAAATATGTCATCTTGATCGTAAATTTGATGAAAACAAATATGTATCTTGTGATTATAAATTGTTGGAAAACAAATATATCACTGTTATATGTTTTTGTTGAAATAGAATTGTCAACAAAAACAAAGTTATCCTTTTTATTTATTTTTGTTGAAATGTTAGAATTGATTTAACATAAAATATCCTTTTTATGTTAATATGAAGGGTTAGAAAAATGTTAACACTAGAAAAGGAACATTGTTATGTATAAAATGTTGACATAAGAGAAATCTCATTTTTATGTATTAATGTTAACAAAACAAAAATCACATTTTTGTTAAAAGAATTTGTGTCATTTTCTAATTAGAATAAAAAGATCATTTATGTTAGAAATGTCTAATTAGAATAAAAAGTAGTAGTGACGAAAATCACATTTTTGTCATTATAAAGTAGTAGTGACAAAATTTACTTTTTGTCAATAAAAAAAAAGAGGTTGTAGCGACGAAAATAAACATTTTTGTCAATTAGAAAGGCTGAAACAAAAATAAACTAGAATTGCCAATTGATTAAAGGAACCACTTTTAAATGAGATATTAGAAATAGAAATTATATTTTATGTAAAATGTGACATTAGAATAGAAATTACATTTTATGTAAAATGAGACATTAGAATTAAAAATTACATTGAATGTAAAATGTGAGAATAGACAAATAAAATTACATTTTTATTGTAACGTGAATCATTAGAAAAGAGGTGACAATAAAAATTACATTTTTATTGTAATGTGAATCACTAGAAAGGAAATGTTTTCATATAAAACACTATTTTATATGATATTAGATTTCACAGAAAATGTTTACATATAAAATATTATGATATATGATATTAGAATAACATAGAAAATTGATTACCAATAAATGACCATTTATATGTTATTAGAAGTCATAGAAAAATGTGTATATATAATATACTTTTATATGGCATCAGAGTTCATAGAAGAATGTTAATATATAAAATATACTTTTATATGTCATTAGAATACTTAGAGAATGTGAACATATATAAATTGACTTTTATACATAAGAAAATGTAAGGAAATAAATGTGTCATGTTAGTGAAACCAAAATATACATGTTTGGTCAATTAAAAAGAATGAGACAAAATATACATTTTTGTCAATTAATTTAAAAAAAAAGAGTGAAACTAAAAATACACATTTTTGGTCATTGAATAGGATTAAACCAATTTTGGCAGTAAAAAGGGATTAAACCAAGATAAACATTTTCGTTCATTAAAAAGGACTAAACAAAAATAGACATTTTTGTTTATCAAAAGGGTTTAAGGCAAGAATATACATTGTTGTCATGAAAAAATACATTTTTATTCACATTATAGATAGGAATAAAAACATAGAATTAGAAAGCACCTTTTTATTTACATTCTGGTTGTAAATAAAACCCACGATTATAGAAAAGTATATTTTTATTTACATATTAGATGTAAATAAAACATAATATGAAAAAGGAACATTTTAGCATTATTCTCTTTTGAGAATAAAAAGATCATATTTTCAATGTAATGTTAGAACAGACAAAAGATTCATGTTTTATTATGGAATCATGTTTTACATTAAAAACACATTTTTATGTAATATGGGGAAATATAGAGAAGAGGATTATATTTTTATTTGCAAATTACTTGCAAATAAAACATGAATAGTGGAAAAGCACATTTCGTATGTGTGAACATGATTAGAGAAAAAGAAGTATATTTTTATATGCCTTTTTATATGCAAATAAAAACCATAGAAAAGGAAGTACATTTTTATTTCCAAATTTATTGCAAATAAAAAGAAAGATGAATATATGAAGATATAAAGTACATTTTTCATTTGCAATTTAGTTGTAAATAAAAACATGATTATAAAAGTTGACATTTATATTTATATTTTAGATATAAATAAAAGCATGAATTGAAAAAGGATATTTTTATTTATATTTTAGATATAAGTTAAAAAAATGAAATTAAAAAGTACATTTTTATTCACCTTTTAGATGTGAATAAAAACTTGAATTAAAAAGTATATTTTTATTTACATTTTAGATGTAAATAAAAACATGAACATGAAAAGTACATTTTTATCTACATTATAGATGTGGATAAAAACATAGAAATAAAAGTAACATTTTAGACTTACATATTAGATGTAATCAAAAAGGTAGAATTTAATGTATATTTTTATTGTCAAAATAAAGACAATAAGAAGATTAGAATTAAAAGTGTATTTTTATTTACATTGTAGATGCAAATAAAAGCATAGAAATAAGAAATGTATTTTTATTTACATTTTAGATGTAGATAAAAAAGTAGAAATAATAATGACATTTTTATCGTCTTTTTAGATGCGATAAAAAGAATAGATTTTAAAATTACATTTTCTATGTAATTAAAGAATAAAAGCAAAGATTACATTTTTTCAATGTAATTAGGAATGAAATGAAGAGATTACATTTTCCAATGTAATCAGAAATGAAGTAAAAAGATTTCATTTTTAATGTAATTAAAGGTGAAATAAAAGATTGCATTTCTTTTAATATAATTAAATGAATAGAAAAGTTACATTTTGAGTAAATATAAAAGAATAGGAAAATGTTAAGAAATAGGAAAATGTCATGTTTTAAAATGTAAAAACATGTTATCATTAAAATCACGTTTTAGTGAAATGTAAATAAAGGACATAGAGAAATATTCATCGTTTGGATCAGAAATGATAAATAATAAAAATTTACATTTTTATTATCATATAAGGAATGAAGAAATGTTTTGAAAAGGACTTTGGTTCATTAAAAAATAACTTGAATACGAAGTTTAGAAAATTATTTAAAGAATAAATAATTTGAAATCATCGAGCGAATGGATTATATTTATATCTATATAAATATAAATTAAAATAATAAACCGCGCGCGGCAGTTCATGTTTCGATAATTGTAACTTTAAATGATTATACCGAAAAATCCGACCGTCGGATTTTCCCAAAATTGGAATCGTTAGGACCGCTTTGGGAAGATCTTTCCAACGATATAAACTTTGTTAAAATCCAACGGTTAAATTTCAGGATATGTGTAAATCAATTTGGACAAAAACAGCGCCAGGGCCGCCGATCGACCCGAAGCGTCGTTAAATAGATTTAGCTATTTTTATATATGTATAAATAGCGATAGGTCGTTATTAAATATGAATAACGATATGAAATGATTTCAAAATATATATATGCGAGGATCATTTGAAAAGTCCGAGTTTAATCTCATTTCAAATGATTATACGTCGATCTAAGTCGAAGAGTTGAAGACGGTGGTTGAAGACCGGCGATCTTCACATCGAATGGATGTGTTGCTACTGAGGCCCATGATTGGAGTAGCTACATTGAAGGGGAGTCAGGAGTAGCCGTCCGGACGGATTGTTGATTGTTCGGATATGCGAGGTATAAGGTGCCTCCGGTTTCGTTCAGACCCAGAACGGACTTGTAAATGTATGGTATGTCTGACGTTGTATTCCTTTATGCTGTATTCGTGGACCTCTGCTAAATATATATCTGTTTGGTGGTTAACACCCTTCTCTGAGACGTACGAGCTTAGAGGTTATATATTGGTAGAAATCAATAGTATGGTATGGATTGACAATGTGGCATGCTAAGATACATGGATCAAGGCTTTGGTTGAAAAGCAGGCCTTGTGGTTGATGATCAAAGCATAACCTGTTAGGCGTAGCTTTGAGTATAGCGTGACTTCGCGAGCCTCACACCCCGGTATGAGTCAAAAACGGGATTAGGACTGCAGGGAGGGCACACGTTTCTTTCTAGCTAGGAGTGGTGTCAGTGCTTAAACTGGCTGGCATTTTACTTATGTGGATGATGGATTGAGGTACCTCGGATTTATAGATTGTTAGTGACCATATGGAGGTTCAAAGGAACCGGGAAGCATGTGTTCAGGAATTGCCAATCCGGTACCGTTAGGTGGCGACCGACCCTGAAGATCCAAGGGTTCACTGCGGGGGATCCTAAGGCATTTGCTAGAGTGTCTCGAATCGGAGACGACGATCCCTGGCCTCGGTTTCATAATGGAAAACCAATTCCCCATACGACATTACAGTCTTGATTGTAAACTTATATATGGCGACATAGTAGGATGGGGTACTATGCCGTCTAGGATTGATACATTTACATTGAAGTATTTTAATACTGCTTAAACACTGACAATAATATTAAATACTATTTTATACGTATTAAGCATGTTTGATCATTATAAGGTAAAACTCTATCCTCCGGTTTGTGTTGCATTGTGTGATGGGACTTGAGTCTTATAATGGTTTCATTTTTCTAAAAAGCATTGCGTTGATTTAACGATTTACTTTATTTTATGCACTGGCAATCCAATGGAGTAAACCCGTTCCGCGTTAGCGGCGTGGTCATGTGATTATCCTTATTATTAGCTAAGTTAAGTTAAGATTTCTCATACCTCTATCGATCGATTAAGGTCGGGCAAAATGTGTGTTGTTATAGTTGGTATCAGAGCCAGGTTAGCTCAAATCTTTGGGGTACAACTCGTTAGAACTGAACCAAAGACTCATCAGAGATTGGATTAGTAATATCCAATAAGAATACTCATTAGAGATAGGATCAGCAGTATCCTAGAATGAGAAAACTCATTAGAGATGGGGTTAGTAATGCCCTAGAATGAGTTGAGAGTGACAAGTCTTTAATTAACATATTTGTATAACCCGATCTTAGAAAATATGATTTTTGAATATATAAAAGTTATATATTTAATGAGTTAATCAACTAATAAAATTATTGAAACGAATAAAGATTAAAGGTTGAGATTGGTTAATTAAACAACCTTTAGCTTCGTTCCTTTTCGAGGATGGAAAGATTTTAAGTGGGGGAGATTGTACCAACCCGGAATTTTGGGGCCAATTTAAAATTTTTATTTTAGAAATTTTAAGGGATTTTGGGTATTTGGAATTGATTTATTTTAAATAATAACGACGAAAAATTTATTTTAATCGAAGTTAAAATGTATAAATTTAATTTAAATATAAAAGGAGTTAGAAATGGCGCGGTAGTTCGAAAATTCGATTTCTAAATTCAATTTAATATACAAAATTCAAAATAAATCAGAACTGAACGAAACAAGAAATATTTAAATCTGTTTAACAATATCTTTCTAACGAATCTGAAAAATCGAGATTTCGTATTATAAATAAGAAGTTATGTCCAGTTTAAAATTTAGAAAAGTCGCTGTAGAATTTATATATATTTTAATATAATATATGACCCTTAAAAATAGCCATTTTTCAAACGACCTCTGTTTCTGACGAAACCACTTTTGTTTGAACCGGAATGTCAAATTATTGTTAAGTTTAATTTTCTAGAATTTTTCAAATTAATATGTGAGCGTGGCAAAAGAAAACGTGTTTTTGTTAGTTTCAGTCAAATTTAATCGACTTGAAAATAGACATTTTTCAAACAGTCTCGGAATTTGACGAAATTAGTTTTGTTAGGAGCATATCGTCAAAACATAAGCAGAAATAATTTTTCTGTAATTTTCTGAGTCCGTATGTAGCCCCGGTGAATTTATATATACGGTTAAATTAAATAATAAATGTTTTTAATTTAAATTAAAGAATTCAGGCTGAATACAGTCGTTTGGGCTCACGGGACATAGCCCATTGGGTTCAGAATAGGGGTTATTAGCTAGGAATGACTGTCGTTGGACCTGAATTGGAGTTAGTGGCTAAACAGGCCTTAAGGGTTAATTAAATAATATTTTAATATAAATATACACTAAGAAATATGCACAAACCCTAACTCCTCAATACGCAGCCGCCGTTATAATAACCCGGAAATCCAGGCCAATTTAAAAAATTTATTTTGGCAATTTTAGTGAATTTTGAACATTTAAAATGATTTATTTTAAATAATATGGACGAAAAAATTATTTTGCATAGAATTCGAACGTATATTTTATATAGATCGTCGTTAGAATATAAATATTTATTTATATATATAAAAGGAATTGAAAATGGCGCGGTGGTTCGATAATTCGATTTCAAAATTCAAATGAATGTACCGGGTGCAAAATAAACCGGATTTTAGTGAAACCATAAATATTTGAATCTAATTGAGATTATCTCTCCAACGAATCCGAAAAATCGAAATTTCATAGCGAGGATAAAAAGATATGTCCAGTTGAAATTTCAGAATAGTCACTATGGAATTTCGGCCCTTAGAAAATAGCCATTTTGCAGACGACCTTGGATTTCGACGAAACCACTTTCGTTGGATCCGAGATGTAAAGTTATTCCTAGGTTTCAAATTTCATAATTTTTCGAATCAATAGGTGAGCGTGTCAAAGGAAAACGCGTTTGACCAGTTTCAGTTGATTTTAATCGATTGGAAATTGGTCATTTTTTCAAACGGTCTCAAAATTCGATGAAATTAGTTTTGTTAGGACCGTATCGTCAGTACGAAGCTAGAAAATATTTTTCTGGAATTTTTCTAGTTAGTATGTGGCCACAGTAAATTGAAATGCGCGTTTAAATTCAATATATAGAGTTATATGTTGATTTTGACGGAAACTGATCGGAAAGATCGAATCAGCTTACGAACATATCCCATTGTGTTCGGAATGGGGTTAATTAGCTATGGACGATAGGCGGTGGGCCTCGTTTGGAGATCGAGATTTAAAGTTACTTTTGTGGGGATAAATAATTAAAATATGATTTTTATATAAATTACCCCTTTTTATTCTTCCATGCCCTAGCCCCCCTCCCCCCGTTCAAAACCTCTCAGCCCAAATTGAAAAGAAATCCCGCCGCCTCCCTCGATATCGCCCCACCCCCTCTTGGCGCCGCCGCGCCTCAGCGCCGGCTGACCCTCCGACCTCAGCCCCCCCTCTTCCCTCGCCTCCCGTTCCTCCTTTCCCCCTCTCCTTATCCGACCACTCGAAGCCCCAAATCAACGAAGGGCGCCACCGTGGGACCCCCTGGCCTCACCTTCGCCTGTTGCACCCCCCTGTCGCCATCCCCAGCACAGCGCCGCCGCCCCATTGCTCCCCTCCGGCCAAAGCCAACAGTGAAACCCCTTTCCTCCTTAAAAGCAATGTAAGCTTCTTTTATATATTTAATTTAATTAATATAGACAGGTTTTTAAAAAAATCTTATTTTTATACAAGATTTGTAACAACGAAAAGAGGAGATTTTTAACTATGAAAGCTTTGATTTTTATGAACAAAAAACTATGATTTTTGTTTATATAAAATACGGTTTTTATTTTAAACAAAGATAAGATTTTTATAGAAGAGAAAAATAGATTTCTATAGATAAAAAGGTGGGATTTTTATAGATAAGGAGTTTGGATTTTTATAAATAAAAATGTAGGTTTTATGGAAGAAAGAATAGAGTTTTATAGCAGAAGAATATGGTTTTTATGTATGTAAAGGTTCGATTTTTACATACGTATTAGCGAGATAAAATTAGATTTTTGTTGTCATGAAAGCGAGAGAAAGATTATATTTTTATGAAGTAAAAATATATTTTTATGTAGTAGAGTTTATATTTTTAACAATGAAAAGGAGAGATCTTTGAAAATATAAAGGCGAGTTCTTTGAAAATATAAAGAAGTGATTTTATATGTATAACAACGAAATAAAAATGTAATTTTTATATGATGGAGAATATAAAAATTCGATTTTTATATTTGTAGCGATATAAAAATGTGATTTTTTTATACATGTAGAGAATACGGGCGACGATAGTGACAAAAGGCGAGCACGACAAGAGTCGTGGCGTTTGGATTAGCTAGTCAGTGAGAACTTCTCACCTTTTAATTTTGTTTTCTAGTTAATAATATATACTAGGATGCAGACGGTGTTTAGTAGCACCCGACACCCGTCGTCCACAGACCATGGACGGCTTGTATGCTTGGTTGTTTGATTTTGATGTGTAGTTTATTGTGTGATGTGAATGAAATAAAATATTTTAAAGTGGAAAAATATTTTATAGTTAAAAATAGAATTTTTAACGTGTATTTAAAATAAATATTTATAAACAAATCGGAGATTTGTTTGTATAAACTGATTTGATTGATATTGATTGGGACGATAAATTTTACACATCGCCCAACTGCACAAATAAAATCTGTGTTTGATTGTTTGAAACCCCACACGGGTATTGGGATGATATATGACATACACTAATCCCAATAATTAGTTGTATGTCGATCGATTGATTGACAGGCTGTTATAAGCGTTAAATATTTATATTTGATGCTTATACAGTGTAGAACGCACTCTGGATGATGGTTGATTATTTATCGTTGTTATTTTGTACATGTGTTGTAGAAAATCCATATAATTAACATTATACGGGAATTGATTGGGCCTCATTCCAGTTTTGAAATAGAAATATTTGGAAAAGAAATATTTGAAATAGAATATTTGAAAATAGAAATATATGAAGCCGTGTTGATTAGAATGACGCCATTTTGACGTGAACGATATTTATATCGATTTTATTCAATTTTCAATGTATATTGAAAGTGTTTTTCGAAATTTGAATTATATTGGAAATAATCGAAATTCGAACTAGATTGAAATAGAATTGAAATCGTTTTGAAATGAATTCAAATTAGACTGAAATAGAATTGAAATCGTTTTGAAATGAATTCGAATTAGATTGAAATAGAATTGAAATCGTTTTGAAATGAATTCGAATTGAAATTGAATTAATTTGATATTCAAATTGAATTGAAAACGAATTGAAATTGAATTAAAAATCGTTTTGAAAGGAAATCGACGAAGTATATATATTATATATATATTATATATATAATATAAGGGCCTGAATAGAACGCGCCGCGCTGCGGTAGTTCGTGAATTTCGACCATTGACTTCGAATGGATATTGCGGGAGATCCGACCATCGGATTCTCCTAAAACCGGAACCGTTGGGTTCGTATCGAAAAGAGCTTTCTAATGAATATTAGAGATTTGAAATCTAACGGTGGGATTTGGAATTATGTCCAAATCAAATTTGGAAAAGGTCGCTGTAAGTGCAGTTCGATGGCCGTTGATGGAAATCGACTGTACGGGCCTTGATAAAGTTATTAAAAATAGTAATAATTTGTGTAAAATCATAAGAAATTATTTGGGAAGAGTTGGGATGAAAAACTCCGTATTTGAAAAAAATAAAAATAGATTTTTATCGAAATGAACTAGTTTTGAACTAGAACAATAATTTATTTATTTTTAAAATAAATAAATTGGATTTGAAATGGTTTTGAAAATAACCAGAATTTCCAATAATTGCATTGGAATGGATTTGAATCGAAATTGTCTTCGTAATATTTCGATGTTGGATTTCGTGATTATACAGATATTGTTATGGAAATTTGAAAGATATATATATATCGTTATTTCCAATACGATATTTGTTGGTCGTAGAATTTGATATTGAATATAAGCCGATATATTTTCTATTCAGGGCCTTGTATTTAGTATCAAAATGTGATTTGGGTTTGTCGTGAATGGTGTCTTCATTAACACTGTTCTTAAGCCCAGTTGAGAAAAAGATTAAATCTTTTTATTTAGACTTAACGAAGTGTACCAATTAAATAATATTTAATTGGAATTGAATTGGTGTTGATTTTTGGGTTTATCGTGAACAGTGTTTTAAATAACACTTGTTCTTTAACCCGATAATTAATGGAATGTGATTTTGGGTTTATCGTGAACCGTGTTTTAATTGACGCTGATTCTTTAACCCAGTTAAAGATTAAAACTAAGTGGAGTTTTAATGAATCTTTAATTAGATTGAAAAGATCGAGAATGGAGTATCACCAGTTTTACTCCAGGCGATAGTTAAATCTTTAATTAGATTTGAACGTGAAATGGTAATTGAATTTACCGATAGCACCGTGGTGTTAGATATGAAATATTACCAGTTTTACTTCATGGGATGAATAGGTTGGGATTGGGGAATAAAATAAATAATTACTTCGGTGTGGTTCGCTAATCCCGACTGGTTTTAAAGTGGTATTCAACGGAAGATTAAAGAAGTTATCTTTGATAAAATTAATGGGAACCTTTCCCAAAATATAAGAATATTTGAATAAAAAGAATATTCTGAAGTGGAATGAGGCGTATGTTGTGTTTGTGTAACACTTTTATAATATATACGCGAGTTATTCAGAAAGACCGGGTTTATCCCATTCTGAATAACTGATTCGACGTGGTGTCGAAGAGGAAGACGGTGGTTGAAGACCGGAGGTCTTCACGTCGTTTGGATAATTACTGATGATCTTGATTGGGCTGTACACCCAAGAAGATGGAAACAGTTGGTGATCGTCCAGACGTACTTGGAGATCGATGGATATGCGGGGTACTAGGTGCCTCCGGTTTCGTTCCAACCCAGAACGAACGTGAAAATGGACTGTGTGTCTGACATTCGATTTCAGTCTGTGTGATTGATTTCTATTAAATATACATATGTTTGGCGGCGGAGAATTTATTCTCTTGCTTAACGCCCTTCTCTGAGACGTACGAGCTCAGGGGTTATATGTTGGTAGATATCAAACGCATGGAGTGAATTGCCTGTGTGGCATGCCTAAGTGGCAATTGATCAAGGATTCTGTTGAAAAGCAAAGTCTTGTGGTGATGATCAAAGCACGGGCTGTGTGGCATAGCTTTGTGTAACGTTGATTCGCGAGCCTCACACCCCGGTAGTGAACCAAAACGGGAGACGGACATCAGGGAGGGCATGCGTTTCTTTCTAGTTAGAAATGGCGTCAGTGGTTTTACATGCCCTGACGAGTTTGACTTATGTAGTTGTTGCTGTTGCGAGGCGACTCGGATATACCAGTGACTATGTGAAGCCGAATGAGCCATTCGTTGGCTCATTTACGCCCCATAGGGCGGGGAAACGCAGTGTTCAGGCATAATAATCCACATCGGTGGACCGGCCCTGACGATCCAAGGCTTGCCTGCGCTCTTGCCTGAGGGGCGGACTAGAGCATCTCGAATCGGTAGAGGACGATCCCTGGCCTCGGTTCACAGACGGAAATCCAATTTCCAAATACGTGACTTTGCGGTTTTGATTGTAGAGCCTAGTATGGCGACATAGTGGGATGGGGCGCTTATGCCGTCTATGATTGATACTTATGATTTGAAGTTGTTTTATACACTATACACTTATAGTAATAATAAATGATGTGTTTTAAACGTATCAAGCATTCTTGGCTATTATAAGGTAAAAACCCTATCATCCGGCTTGCGTTGCATTGTGTGATGGGACCTGGGTCTTATAATAGCTTCATTTTTCTTTATTTAGCATTGCGCTGTTTGTTTTATGCACTGGTATTCTTGGGAGGAAACCCGTTCCGTGTTATACGGCGTGGTCCCTTGATTTACCTAACTTTAAAATAAAGATTAATAACTGTTTTAGTTCTCACACCAGTCCCATGACTGACCTGGAGTTTATTGTTTTAACCTAAACTCTGGGTGCCCTTATTTTGACACGGGCAGCTAGTAGTTTTGGTTTTGCAGATTTATATTCACAGGATCCTGGTTTACAGCTGGAATGATATCCGGAAAGCTTTGTATCTGTATATCTCTTCTAGTTGTGTATTGTATTATTTTCCGCTGCTATGTAATTTATTGTAATCTCTGATATTTTTCTGCTATGTAATATTTATTCATACTCTGTATATTCTTGTATTCTGATGGAATTGTTGTAATTAACAATGAAATGTTCTTCTGTTTGCGTTCCGATGTGGTTTGTTCTCAATTCAATCCGGCCTTTCCTTACCGGGGAAGTTCGGGTCGTTTCATTTGGTATCAGAGCTTTGGTTTACAGAGCTCGAGAACAAGACACATTAGAACCATGCGAAAGAATTCATCAGATATTGGATTAGTATTATCCAATTAGAATGACTCGTTAGAGATAGGATCAGTAGTATCCTAGAACGAGTGTGAAGAGTATATTTTTCAAATGAAAACAATTTTGTTTTGAAAATTTAAATCAATCATTCATATTTGATTATATATTTATATTGTTTTGAACTATCCAGTATATATAGATTTTGCATATACGTCTGATCCGCGTGTATTCGAAATTTTAATATATTGGGTAGATATAGGATCACACTGTAGTCGCCCGGAGATGATTCTGTTGATGACTACGTAACATCAGCAGTTTGTGTTCGAGTTTCGAAGGTGTGATTTCTATATATTTCCTATTGACTGGTGTGAGAACCAAAATATAGTTAGAATATATTGTTGGGATTTGGCATCAAAAATGTGATTTTTGACTATATATCAAAATTATGAATTTCAAAAGCTAATCAACTAATTGATTGCTGGTTGTGTTGT
Organism: Allium sativum; assembly: GCA_030737875.1. Taxonomy (NCBI): domain Eukaryota; kingdom Viridiplantae; phylum Streptophyta; class Magnoliopsida; order Asparagales; family Amaryllidaceae; genus Allium; species Allium sativum. The sequence goes on from CM060915.1 coordinate 373,839,920, forward strand.
TGATTATTGGTTGATTAATTAAAATTTGTGCCCTATAGCCAAATTGAATCAAATAGTGAATTGTATTGAAAATTAGTCGCATTTGCTTGCATATACATGTGCTTACATTGAACATGTCATAGCAAGGAGGCTAGAGTAGAAGAATAAAATTTGTTTGCCCGACAAATAGGTACATATTTATCATAATTTACTGTTTTGTTTGGGTGATGATGATTTTGTGAGCCGATTGGCTTTTTTTTTTTTGGATTGAAGAAGGCCATGGGAGGCTATATGAAATATCCCGAAGTCCCCGGTGCAGGGGAGGTTATGGCGAAATTTTTCGAAAATTTAGGGTGTTAGCCAAATTTTTGAAAAATTTGAAAAGTTCTTAGAAACTGAAAAGTTGAAGAACTTAGGCCATAGTGAAAATACTGGAAGTTGAGTTGAATTGTTAAACAACTTTCGAAACAACTTTCGGCTTCGTTCCTTTTCGGGGATGAAAAGTTTTAAGTGGGGGAGATTGTAATAACCCGGAAATCCGAGCCAATTTAAAATTTTTATTTTGGCAATTTTAGTGAATTTTGAACATTTAAAATGATTTATTTTAAATAATATGGACGAAAAATTTATTTTGCATAGAATTCGAACGTATATTTTATATAGATCGTCGTTAGAATATAAATATTTATTTATATATATAAAAGGAATTGAAAATGGCGCAGTAGTTCGATAATTCGATTTCAAAATTCAAATAAATGTACCGGGTGTAAAATAAACCGGATTTTAGTGAAACCAAAAATATTTGAATCTAATTGAGATTATCTCTCCAACGAATCCGAAAAATCGAAATTTCATAGCGAGGATAAAAAGATATGTCCAGTTGAAATTTCAGAATAGTCGCTATGGAATTTCGGCCCTTAGAAAATAGCCATTTTGCAAACGACCTCGGATTTCGACGAAACCACTTTTGTTGGATCCGGGATGTAAAGTTATTGCTAGGTTTCCAATTTCACAATTTTTCAAATTAATAGGTGAGCGTGGCAAAGGAAAACGCGTTTGACCAGTTTCAGTTGATTTTAATCGACTGGAAATTGGTCATTTTTTCAAACGGTCTCAGAATTCGATGAAATTAGTTTTGTTAGGACCGTATCGTCAATACGAAGCTAGAAAATATTTTTCTGGAATTTTTCTAGTTAGTATATGGCCCCAGTAAATTGAAATGCGCGTTCAAATTCAATATATAGAGTTATATGTTGATTTTGACGGAAACTAATCGGAACGATCGAATCAGCTTATGATACATATCCCATTGTGTTTGGAATGGGGTTAATTAGCTATGGACGATAGGCGGTGGGCCTCGTTTGGAGATTGAGATTTAAAGTTACTTCTGCGGGGATAAATAATTAAAATATGATTTTTATATAAATTACCCCTTTTATTCTTCCAAGCCCTAGCCCCCCCCCTCCCCCCCACCCCGTTCAAAACCTCTCAGCCCAAATTGAAAAGAAATCCCGCCGCCTCCCTCGATATCGCCCCTCCCCCTCTTGGCGCCGCCGCGCCTCAGCGCCGGCTGACCCTCCGACCTCAGCCCCCCTCTTCCCTCGCCTCTCGTTCCTCCTTTCCCCCTCTCCTTATCCGACCACTTGAAGCCCCAAATCGACGAAGGGCGCCACCGGGGGACCCCCTGGCCTCACCTTCGCCTGCTGCACCCCCCTGTCGCCATCCCCAGCACAGCGCCGCCGCCCCATTGCTCCCTTCCGGCCAAAGCCAACAGTGAAACCCCTTTCCTCCTTAAAAGCAATGTAAGCTTCTTTAATATATTTACTTTATTTTAATTAATGTAGATAGGTTTTTAAAAAAAATCTTATTTTTATACAAGATTTGTAACAACGAAAAGAAGAGATTTTTAACTATGAAAGCTTTGATTTTTATGAACAAAAAACAATGATTTTTGTTTATATGAAATACGGTTTTTATTTTAAACAAAGATAAGATTTTTATAGAAGAGAAAAATATATTTCTATAGATAAAAAGGTGGGATTTTTATAGATAAGGAGGTTGTATTTTTATAAATAAAAATGTAGGTTTTATGGAAGAAAGAATTGAGTTTTATAGTAGAAGAATATGGTTTTTACGTATGTAAAGGTTCGATTTTTACATACGTATTAGCGAGATAAAATTAGATTTTTGTTGTCATGAAAGCGAAAGAAAGATTATATTTTTATGAAGTAAAAATATATTTTTATGTAGTAGAGTTTATATTTTTAACAACAAAAAGGCGAGATCTTTGAAAATATAAAGGCGAGATCTTTGAAATATAAAGAAGTGATTTTATATGTATAACAACGAAATAAAAATGTAATTTTTATATGATGGAGAATATAAAAATTCGATTTTTATATTTGTAGCGATATAAAAATGTGATTTTTTATACATGTAGAGAATACGGGCGACGATAGTGACAAAAGGCGAGCACGGCGAAGAGTTTCTACATATGAAGAGTCGTGGCATTTGGAATAGCTAGTCGGTGAGAACTTCTCACCTTTTAATTTTGTTTTCTAGTTAATAATATATACTAGGATGCAGACGGTGTTTAGTAGCACCCGACACCCGTCGTCCACAGACCATGGACGGCTTGTATGCTTGGTTGTTTGATTTTGATGTGTAGTTGATTGTGTGATGTGATGTGAATGAAATAAAATATTTTATAGTGGAAAAATATTTTATAGTTAAAAATAGAATTTTTAACGTGTATTTAAAATAAATATTTATAAACAAATCGGAGATTTGTTTATATACACTAATTTGATTGATATTGATTGGGACGATAAATTTTACACATCGCCCAACTGCACAAATAAAATATGTGTTTGATTGTTTGAAACCCCACACGGGTATTGGGATGATATATGACATACACTAATCCCAATAATTAGTTGTATGTCGATCGATTGATTGATAGGCTGTTATAAGCGTTAAATATTTATATTTGATGCTTATACAGTGTAGAACGCACTCTGGATGATGGTTGATTATTTATCGTTGTTAATTTGTACATGTGTTGTAGAAAATCCATATAATTAACATTATATGGGAATTGATTGGGCCTCATTCCAGTTTTGAAATAGAAATATTTAGAAAAGAAATATTTGAAATAGAATATTTGAAAATAGAAATATATGAAGCCGTGTTGATTAGATTGACGCCATTTTGACGTGAACGATATTTATATCGATTTTATTCAATTTTCAATGTATATTGAAAGTGTTTTTCAAAATTTGAATTATATTGGAAATAATCGAAATTCGAACTAGATTGAAAAAGAATTGAAATCGTTTTGAAATGAATTCAAATTAGATTGAAATAGAGTTGAAATCGTTTTGAAATGAATTCGAATTAGATTGAAATAGAATTCAAATCGTTTTGAAATGAATTCGAATTGAAATTCAATTAATTTGAAATTCAAATTGAATTGAAAACGAATTGAAATTGAATTAAAAATCGTTTTGAAAGGAAATCGACGAAGTATATATATTATATATATAATATAAGGGCCTGAATAGAATGCGCCGCGCTGCGGCAGTTCGTGAATTTCGACCATTGACTTCGAATGGATATTGCGGGAGCTCCAACCGTCGGATTCTCCTAAAACCGGAACCGTTGGGTTCGTATCGAAAAGAGCTTTCTAATGAATATTAGAGATTTGAAATCTAATGGTGGGATTTGGAATTATGTCCAAATCAAATTTGGACAAGGTCGCTGTAAGTGCAGTTCGATGGCCGTTGATGGAAATCGACTGTACGGGCCTTGATAAAATTGTTAAAAATAGTAATAATTTGTGTAAAATCATAAGAAATGATTTGGGAAGAGTTGGGATGAAAAACTCCGTATTTGAAAAAATAAAAATAGATTTTTATCGAAATGAACTAGTTTTGAACTAGAACAATAATTTATTTATTTTTAAAATAAATAAATTGGATTTGAAATGGTTTTGAAAATAACCAAAATTTCCAATAATTGCATTGGAATGGATTTGAATCGAATTTGTCTTCGGAATATTTCGATGTTCGATTTCGTGATTATACAGATATTGTTATGGAAATTTGAAAGATATATATATATATATATATCGTTATTTCCAATACGATATTTGTTGGTCGTAGGATTTGATATTGAATATAAGCCGATATATTTTCTATTCAGGGCCTTGTATTTAGTATCAAAATGTGATTTGGGTTTGTCGTGAATGGTGTCTTCATTAACACTGTTCTTAAGCCTGGTTGAGAAAAAGATTAAATCTTTTTATTTAGATTTAATGAAGTGTACCAATTAAATAATATTTAATTGGAATTGAATTGGTGTTGATTTTTGGGTTTATCGTGAACAGTGTTTTAAATAACACTTGTTCTTTAACCCGATAATTAATGGAATGTGATTTTGGGTTTATCGTGAACCGTGTTTTAAATGACACTGATTCTTTAACCCAGTTAAAGTTTAAAACTAAGTGGAGTTTTAATGAATCTTTAATTAGATTGAAAAGATCGAGAATGGAGTATCACCAGTTTTACTCCAGGCGATAGTTAAATCTTTAATTAGATTTGAACGTGAAATGGTAATTGAATTTACCGATAACACCGTGGTGTTAGATATGAAGTATTACCAGTTTTACTTCATGGGGTGAATAGGTTGGGATTGGGGAATAAAATAAATAATTACTTCGGTGTGGTTCGCCAATCCCGACTAGTTTAAAAGTGGTATTCAAAGGAAGATTAAAGAAGTTATCTTTGATAAAATTAATGGGAACCTTTCCCAGAAATTAAGAATATTTGAATAAAAAGAATATTCTGAAGTGGAATGAGGCATATGTTGTGTTTGTGTAACACTTTTATAATATATACGCGTGTTATTCAGAAAGACCGGGTTTATCCCATTCTGAATAACTGATTCGACGTGGTGTAGAAGAGGAAGACGGTGGTTGAAGACCGGAGGTCTTCACGTCGTTTGGATAATTACTGATGATCTTGATTGGGCTGTACACCCAAGAAGATGGAAATAGTTGGTGATCGTCCAGACGTACTTGGAGATCGATGGATATGCGGGGTACTAGGTGCCTCCTGTTTCGTTCTGACCCATAACGAACGTGAAAATGGACTGTGTGTCTGACATTGGATTTCAGTCTGTGTGATTGATTTCTATTAAATATACATCCGTTTGGCGGCGGAGAATTTATTCTCTTGCTTAACACCCTTCTCTGAGACGTACGAGCTCAGGGGTTATATGTTGGTAGATATCAAACGCATGGAGTGAGTTGCCTGTGTGGCATGCCTAAGTGGCAATTGATCAAGGCTTCTGTTGAAAAGCAAAGTCTTGTGGTGATGATCAAAGCACGGCCTGTGTGGCATAGCTTTGTGTAACGTTGATTCGCGAGCCTCACACCCCGGTAGTGAACCAAAACGGGAGACGGACATCAGGGAGGGCATGCGTTTCTTTCTAGTTAGAAGTGGCGTCAGTGGTTTTACACGCCCTGACGAGTTTGACTTATGTGGTTGTTGCTGTTGCGAGGCGCCTCGGATATACTGGTGACTATGTGAAGCCGAAGGAGCCATTCGTTGGCTCATTTACACCCCATAGGGCGGGAAAACGCAGTGTTCAGGCATAATAATCCACATCGGTGGACCGGCCCTGACGACCCAAGGCTTGCCTGCGCGCTTGCCTGAGGGGCGGACTAGAGCGTCTCGAATCGGTAGAGGACGATCCCTGGCCTCGGTTCACAGACGGAAATCCAATTTCCAAATACGTGACTTTGCGGTTTTGATTGTAGAGCCTAGTATGGCGACATAGTGGGATGGGGCGCTTATGCCGTCTATGATTGATACTTATGATTTGAAGTTGTTTTATACACTATACACTTATAGTAATAATAAATGATGTGTTTTAAACGTATCAAGCATTCTTCGCTATTATAAGGTAAAAACCCTATCCTCCGGCTTGCGTTGCATTGTGTGATGGGACCTGGGTCTTATAATAGCTTCATTTTTCTTTATTTAGCACTGTGTTGTTTGTTTTATGCACTGGTATTCTTGGTAGGAAACCCGTTCGGTGTTATACGGCGTTGTCCCTTGATTTACCTAACTTTAAAATAAAGATTAATAACTGTTTTAGTTCTCACACCAGTCCCATGACTGACCTGGAGTTTATTGTTTTAACCTAAACTCTGGGTGCCCTTATTTTGACACGGGCAGCTAGTAGTTTTGGTTTTGCAGATTTATATTCACAGGATCCTGGTTTACAGCTGGAATGATATCCGGAAAGCTTTGTATCCGTATATCTCTTCTAGTTGTGTATTGTATTATTTTCCGCTGCTATGTAATTTATTGTAATCTCTGATATTTTTCTGCTGTGTAATATTTATTCATACTCTGTATATTCTTGTATTCTGATGGAATTGTTGTAATTAACAATGAAATGTTCTTCTGTTTGCGTTCCGATGTGGTTTGTTCTCAATTCAATCCGGCCTTTCCTTACCGGGGAAGTTCAGGTCGTTTCAGCCGTATGTAGGATTTCAATGGCCTACAAGCTCTGAATTTGATTCAAAAAAATCTCCCAATCCTTTAGATTATTTTCAACAATTCAATACTCAAATTGAAGAGCATCTCCTAAGCTATGATTCCATACGAGCTGATCATCCTCAAGTGACCAGAACTTCGAGTTTCAGCGCACCAAAACTCGCGGGTTTCGACCGACGCCACGTCCGTTGTGCACCACCGAGTGGGCCCCCACCTCCGGCGAAAAGGCGTCGTCCCTCCCCCTTCCACGTGGCGTGTCCTGATCGAGCTCCAGTGCCTCGATCGACGAGCAAAACTCAGCCCTAGGTCTGAACGTATTGGGTAAAAGGCTCGGCCGATTCCTGTTGAGGAAGAAGAAGTAATTTCTAATTATTTTGTTTAATTTATTTTATTTAAAATGTTTACAATGTAAATTAAAGCATATCTCATTGGTACGAACGCGAAATTTAATGATTTCAGATCCTGTGCGATCGTAGAGACGAGATCTACGCTGCTGTCCAGACTAGATCCAATTCTGAGGAAATTAGAATTTGAGGAAAATTTAGATCAGAATTGTTTGGTGAGATTTCTATTTTTAAAATCAAATAAATTATTTATTTCATTGTGAAACTTATATTCATATTAAACTCATGCTAATGTTGTGTATATATTTGTTGAAATATTGATTGTTTTATGGTCGTGATGAATCACTGAACTAAATTGTGTGTATTAAGTTTGGATGAAAATAAATATATCATGGTTGCTTTGTTGAAATCAAATATGTCATCTTGATCATAAATTTGATGAAAACAAATATGTATCTTGTGATTATAAATTGTTGGAAAACAAATATATCATTGTTATATGTTTTTGTTGAAATAGAATTGTCAACAAAAACAAAGTTATCCTTTTTATTTGTTTTTGTTGAAATGTTAGAATTGATTTAACATAAAAATATCCTTTTTATGTTAATATGAAGGGTTAGAAAAATGTTAACACTAGAAAAGGAACATTGTTATGTATAAAATGTTGACATAAGAGAAATCTCATTTTTATGTATTAACGTTAACAAATCAAAAATCACATTTTTGTTAAAAGAATTTGTGTCATTTTCTAATTAGAATAAAAAGATCATTTATGTTAGAAATGTCTAATTAGAATAAAAAGTAGTAGTGACGAAAATCACATTTTTGTCAATATAAAGTAGTAGTGACAAAATTAACTTTTTGTCAATAAAAAAAAGAGGTTGCAGCGACAAAAATAAACATTTTTGTCAATTAGAAAGGCTGAAATAAAAATAAACAAAAATAAACTAGAATTGCCAATTGATTAAAGGAACCACTTTTAAATGAGATATTAGAAATAGAAATTATATTTTATGTAAAATGTGACATTAGAATAGAAATTACATTTTATGTAAAATGAGACATTAGAATTAAAAATTACATTGTATGTCAAATGTGAGAATAGACAAATAAAATTACATTTTTATTGTAACGTGAATCATTAGAAAAGAGGTGACAATAAAAATTACATTTTTATTGTAATATTAATCACTAGAAAGGAAATGTTTACATATAAAACACTATTTTATATGATATTAGAATTCACAGAAAATGTTTACATATAAAATATTATGATATATGATATTAGAATAACATAGAAAATTGATTACCAATAAATGACCATTTATATGTTATTAGAAGTCATAGAAAAATGTGTATATATATAATATACTTTTATATGGCATCAGAGTTCATAGAAGAATGTTAATATATAAAATATACTTTTATATGTCATTAGAATACTTAGGGAATGTGAACATATATACATTGACTTTTATACATAAGAAAATGTAAGGAAATAAATGTGCCATATTAGTGAAACCAAAATATACATGTTTGGTCAATTAAAAAGAATGAGACAAAATATACATTTTTGTCAATTAATTAAAAAAAAGAGTGAAACAAAATACACATTTTTGGCCATTGAATAGGATTAAACCAAAATACATAACTTTAGCAGTAAAAAGGGATTAAACCAAGATAAACATTTTTGTTCATTAAAAAGGATTAAACAAAAATAGACATTTTTGTTTATCAAAAGGGTTTAAGACAAGAATATACATTGTTGTCATGAAAAAGTACATTTTTATTCACTTTATAGATGTGAATAAAAACTTAGAATTAGAAAGCACCTTTTTATTTACATTCTGGTTGTAAATAAAACCCATGATTATAGAAAAGTATATTTTTATTTACATATTAGATGTAAATAAAACATAATATGAAAAAGGAACATTTTAGCATTATTCTCTTTTGAGAATAAAAATATCATATTTTCAATGTAATGTTAGAACGGACAAAAGATTCATGTTTTATTATGGAATCATGTTTTACATTAAAAACACATTTTTATGTAATATGGGCAAATATAGAGAAGAGGATTATATTTTTATTTGCAAATTACTTGCAAATAAAACATGAATAGGGAAAAAACACATTTTGTATGTGTGAACATGATTAGAGAAAAAGAAGTATATTTTATTTGCCTTTTTATATGCAAATAAAAACCATAGAAAAGGAAGTATATTTTTATTTGCAAATAAAAAGAAACATGAATATATGAAGATATAAAGTACATTTTTCATTTGTAATTTAGTTGTAAATAAAAACATGATTATAAAAGTTGACATTTTTATTTATATTTTAGATATAAATAAAAGCATGAATTGAAAAAGGATATTTTTATTTATATTTTAGATATAAATAAAAAATGAAATTAAAAAGTACATTTTTATTCACCTTTTAATTGTGAATAAAAACTTGAATTAAAAAGTATATTTTTATTTACATTTTAGATGTAAATAAAAACATGAACATGAAAAGTACATTTTTATCTACATTATAGATGTGGATAAAAACATAGAAATAAAAGTAACATTTTAGACTTACATATTAGATGTAATCAAAAAGATAAAATTTAATGTATATTTTTATTGTCAAAATAAAGACAATAAGAAGATTAGAATTAAAAGTGTATTTTTATTTATATTGTAGATGCAAATAAAAACATAGAAATAAGAAATGTATTTTTATTTACATTTTAGATTTAGATAAAAAAGTAGAAATAAAAATGACATTTTTATCGTCTTTTTAGATGCGATAAAAAGAATAGATTTTAAAATTACATTTTCTATGTAATTAAAGAATAAAAGCAAAGATTACATTTTTTTCAATGTAATTAGGAATGAAATAAAGAGATTACATTTTTCAATGTAATCAGAAATGAAGTAAAAAGATTTCATTTTTAATGTAATTAAAGGTGAAATAAAAGATTGCATTTCTTTTAATATAATTAAATGAATAGAAAAGTTACATTTTGAGTAAATATAAAAGAATAGGAAAATGTTAAGAAATAGGAAAATGTCATGTTTTAAAATGTAAAAACATGTTATCATTAAAATCACATTTTAGTGAAATGTAAATAAAGGATATAGAGAAATATTCATCGTTCGGATCAGAAATGATAAACAATAAAAATTTACATTTTTATTATCATATAAGGAATGAAGAAAATGTACATGTTTTGAAAAGGACTTCGGTTCATTAAAAAATAACTTGAATACGAAGTTTAGAAAATTATTTAAAGAATAAATAATTTGAAAGCATCGAGCGAATGGATTATATTTATATAAATATAAATTAAAATAAAACAAACTGCGCGCGGCAGTTCGCGTTTCGATAATCGTAACTTTAAACGATTATACCGAAAAATCCGACCATCGGATTTTCCCAAAACTGGAATCGTTAGGACCGGTTTGGGAAGATCTTTCCAACGATATAAACTTTGTTAAAATCCAACGGTTAAATTTCAGGATATTTGTAAATCAATTTGGACAAAAATAGCGCCAGGGCCGCCGATCGACCCGAAGCGTCTTTAAATAGATTTAGCTATTTTTATATATGTATAAATAGCGATAGGTCGTTATTAAATACGAATAACGATATGAAATGATTTCAATATATATATATATATATATATATGCGAGGATCATTTGAAAAGTCCGAGTTCAATCTCATTTCAAATGATTATACGTCGATCTAAGTCGAAGAGTTGAAGACGGTGATTGAAGACCAGCGATCTTCACATCGAATGGATGTGTTGCTACTGAGGCCCATGGTTGGAGTAGCTACCTTGAAGGGGAGTCAGGAGTAGCCGTCCGGACGGATTGTTGATTGTTCGGATATGCGAGGTATAAGGTGCCTCCGGTTTCGTTCAAACCCAGAACGGACTTGTAAATGGATGGTATGTCTGACGTTGTATTCCTTTATGTTGTATTCGTTTATCTCTGCTAAATATATATATGTTTGGTGGTTAACACCCTTCTCTGAGACGTACGAGCTTAGAGGTTATATATTGGTAGAAATCAATAGTATGGTATGGATTGACAATGTGGCATGCTAAGATACATGGATCAAGGCTTTGGTTGAAAATCAGGTCTTGTGGTTGATGATCAAAGCATAACCTGTTAGGCGTAGCTTTGAGTATAGCGTGACTTCGCGAGCCTCACACCCCGGTATGAGTCAAAAACGGGATTAGGACTGCAGGGAGGGCACACATTTCTTTCTAGCTAGGAGTGGTGTCAGTGCTTAAACTGGCTGGCATTTTACTTATGTGGATGATGTATTGAGGAACCTCAGATTTATAGGTTGTTAGTAGCCATATGGAGGTTCAAAGGAACCTGGAAGTGTGTGTTCAGGAATTGCCAATCCACTACCGTTAGGTGGGGACCGGCCCTGAAGATCCAAGGGTTCACTGCGGGGGATCCTGAGGCATTTGCTAGAGTTTCTCGAATCGGAGAGGACGATCCCTAGCCTCGATTTCATGATGGAAAACCAATTCCCAATACGAAATTACGGTCTTGATTGTAAACTTATAGATGGCGACATAGTAGGATGGGGTACTATGTCGTCTAGGATTGATACATTTACACTGAAGTATTTTAATACTGCTTAAACACTGACAATAATATTAAATACTATTTTATACATATTAAGCATGTTTGATCATTATAAGGTAAAACTCTATCCTCCGGTTTGCGTTGCATTGTGTGATGGGACTTGAGTCTTATAATGGTTTCATTTTTCTAAAAAGCATTGCGTTGATTTAACGATTTACTTTATTTTATGCACTGACAATCCAATGGAGTAAACCCGTTCCGCGTTAGCGGCGTGGTCCTGTGATTAGCCTTATTATTAGCTAAGTTAAGTTAAGATTTCTCATACCAGTCCCATGACTGACCTGTAGTTTGTTTCACTGGCAAACTCGGGTGCCCATGTTTTCCACACGGGCAGTCGAATAGGTTTTTTCAGATACTTATCTCTTTAGCAGGATCCTGGATCGAAGCTTAAAGCTGTGTCCAGAGCATAGAAAGTCTTCCGCTGTGTATTGTATTAATTTATTGTAATTTATCTTCCGCTGTAATTTAATTTATCGATGTACTCTGATATTCTGTACTCTGATGTAACATTATTATGATGTTTATAAAAGTCTGCTGTTGTTGTTCTAATGATTGTATTCCCAAAGTTAACGTATGCGGGTTTTGAACGATTTTAGTCGATCTATCGATCGATTAAGGTCGGGCAAAATGCGTGTCGTTACAGAATTTTCCAATAATTGAAAACATCAGATCTTCCCTTTTTTAAACATTGAATCAGTTATAATTTTTTGATTGACATGGGAAAATCTTAAACACATGCCAATAATTAAGTCCTTAGTCATATTGCTTAATGCTATATAGAGATACAGTTGTGTCAACTACATTGTCGTCATTATCATTTTTGGATGGTGTAATTCCTTAACTCTATTCATTAACATATAGTGTAGTTCATTAACTAAGTTATAATTCAGTGCTTGCACTAATTTTTTTCCATTTACTAAATTTTTCCCTAGGAAAGCAGGTGTGCACATAAATTTTCATTGCTTGGCTTATATTCTCATTTCATTTCATTGGCATTGAACTCAAAATCCAATTTAGGGCCAAAATGTTTACCTTTACTATATAATCATGACAGGTTCCTCTATATGGATCATTGCTTGAACCAGTGGTTTGTTATGTTTCATCCGTGCACACAGGCATTCATGCTAAGGCTTCTACAATTTCGACATTTGAAGATACTTCAAAATCATCAACGAATAGTAGGTGGGATAAAGTATCCGGTATCCTTCAATTTTTTCAATGTAGCTTTCATAATTTTTTTGTCTGCTTCTTATGTCTACCTATATTTAGAAATTTCGTAAGTTGGATCATTTGTTTCTCATATTATCTATTTGCTTCCAGCTTGGTCTTCTATACTGCTGTATTTATGTGACTCGATCATACTAACAAAATTTGAAATAAATCTCAACTGGTAGAATTATTTTGTATTATTTATGGATCCTTATGTACTTCTACGGAAACAACAATTAGGAGAATTAATGATACAAAGTATTATTTGTTTTTTATTCATATATCTCATTTCCCTAATTGAAGCTACTTCCTGGCTATTGCTACTGATATTTACTGTACAATTTATGTGTACCCTCAATTTGCTTAAGATAAATCTTTTTTTGTGAATATCTACTGGATTTTATCAATGGAACTAATAATATAACAACAAAAATGAGCAACAACTTACCATCTAACTTAAGGGGATAAAATTGTTATGTTAACCCATAACTAAATTTTAATCCCTTTTAATAGAAAACTGAACAATGGAGTTTATTTCTTCAATTCCCCTACCACATATCCAAGAGCATTGACATTTATTTTCCATTTAGAGTGGGATGCTATGTTTATTATTAAATAGCTATATGGTTATGATAAGATATTTATGAACACACATAAAATAGGTTATAACTTATTTCTTACAATAGTTTGTTAATTATTACTAAATAATTTATGTAAGCTTAAAGGTAGGTTTTCATTGTTTTAAGCTTCATTAACCATTTCATTTCGGTCTAACGCCCGAGTTAAATATATAAGACAAAAAAATCAGTTTTGTGAATTTTTTGAACAATGGAGTTTATTTCTTCAATGCCCCTACCACATATCCAAGAGCATTGACATTTATTTTCCATTTAGAGTGGGATGCTATGTTTATTATTAAATAGCTATATGGTTATGATAAGATATTTATGAACACATATAAAATAGGTTATAACTTATTTCTTACAATAGTTTGTTAATTATTACTAAATAATTTATGTAAGCTTAAAAGTAGGTTTTCATTGTTTTAAGCTTTATTAACCATTTCATGTCGGTCTAACGCCCGAGTTAAATATATAAGACAACAAAATCAGTTTTGTGAATTTTTTGAAGCTTAAAATTTGTTTAATTCCATATAACACTAAAATTCTTCTTCCAAATTTTATACAATGTTACCTTTGTCTTTTAAATACAAAGCAGTTCGAATTTTTTGTTGCGACTACATAGGATAATCGTTTTAAATGTCTGTTTTATATTCCACTATATCACATTTGATATTTAACCTACTGTACATTAGGAATCTGCTTTGAACAAAATTACATTTTTACATTTCTTTCTAACACCTATATTGTTCAGTTGCTTAATTTGTATAATAATTATTAGACTTCGATTATTTATTTAAATTCTGAGAAGATTGAATTTAGAGTAGTTTATTGGTTATTTTAGTTCCATTCTCTTTTCTCTACATAATAATATTTAGTTTGGAAAATCTCCGCCGAAGCACACAACTTCATAGATTTTATAAAAACAGAACATCTAATTTGATCCAAATTTGAATCTTAGGTGTGCTTTGAAGGCGTCTTTGTTTTCGAAGCTTCATCGCTTGCAGTATCATGGTTATGCAAAAAAAATTCTTTAGGTGATGTTTAGAGGTATCTTACTATCCATAACGCTGCTCTACGTTTTAACTTTGTTTTTTACTATTTGTTGCCTGTACATATTGCTTCTACAATAGGTATTGTTGTTTGAACTTTTAAGTTTAAAATTGTTTCATTTGGTTGCTTTATGAACCGTACGTAGAAGTATAGGTGATGGAATTGAGCATATCAGTATTGGTCATGGCATGCAATGTTTATAGCTCTAGGCGAAGATGCTGTCAGTAAGTTTGAAGAGGAAGGTGAACATTGTAAAGGCTCTGGAGGTGGGTGAAGATGGATCAGATGAAGGCAACAATTGAGAATGGCGTACTTGATCTTACAAGAAATCTGAGTTAAGGCTATCAAGATTGATGATAAGATTTAATATGTCTTTTTTTTATTTTCATGGTGTGAGATTTTTTGTTGTTGTTATGGTATTGATAATCAGATGTCTGTTGCATTATGTACTATTCTCATATCTAGATGAATAAAACAACAGCTTGAATAATTTTTTTCTCACTGCTATAATTAGCGTATTATAGACCGATAAGTATATCCATTTTTTAGTAGAACTGTGTATTTCTGGACTTTGCAGAGTTAAGCCTAAGCGGTTGCATTAGATTATGTAACAAATAAGCATTTGATGGTGAAGTAAAGAGAAGAGAGAAGAACATTGATATATAGTTATACTAAGACGCTATTGGTAATTGTAGGCATTCAAAATTATAGTTTAGGATATGCTTGATATTTTATTATCGAAACATGGTATATCTACAATACTCAATTGCTTAGTGACATGCTTAATGGTTGCTTCTCTTTAGTTTGAATCAAGTTTATCAAACTGATCAAGGGATAGAGGATGGGTTGTTTGAAATTTTGGTTATCAAGTTAATTGGAACGTTTTGGCATCAGGCAACAGGTATATACTACAGTGTGAATACTTGTTGGAAATTTTATGAATTATTTAAATATGTTTATGATGCCTCCTATTTGTGAATAGTCCCACATCATGGGATTATAAGAAAAATGCTTGAATAAAGCAACGGACACAACTAATCCTACAAGTCAAACTGCAACACTCTAATGACAATAAAGGATAGTAGTACAAACAAGCTTTAGAATAACTGTGTCAGTTTAGACTTTAGAGAGATATGTGATCCATTCATGCAAGAACTTTAGCGTGTTCCAAATGTTGTACACCCAACAAATCATCATTGTAGAAAGGCTATAGAAGAGAAAACACAAACCATACAAAAAGTCGAAGTCAGTGAAAGTATTGAGATGGCTATTTAGCATCATATATGCATTTTCTTTTGCTGCTATCATATTATGTTCATTAGTTGCAGGCTTGTAGCTATGGTTGCTTCTCCTCCAACCGCTGCAGCACTAGCAGCAGCGACAAGACAACCATTCCTGCAGGGTTAATGGGGAGGTGGTTTGATTCATAATGGATTAAATATGAACATACTTCGAAGAAGGAGAAGGTAGCGATGAGAGTAACGCATGGTGGGACTTAATACAGAATTAAGGATTTGCACAGTCTTGTTAAATAGTTATTCTATAAAATATGGCTCGACAATTAAATGCAGGTCCACCTGGACGTGCATATATACTCGTATAGAAATAAATCTTTACTAAGAGCTTTAAATAAAACTTACAATCTTCACAGTACATTATCACATCTGGACAGTTATAATAACATGTCATCATATACAGTCACATAGCGGAAAAATATTAGATATCATACATCTGAACACCTACAGCTCGTCTCTGGACTTTCCATTATCCGATAACCTGGACCTGTACAACCTGGTCTAATCCAAGCATTACAAATACCAGGTCAGTCCGGTGACCCGAAGTGAGATAAACACACTATCCAACTTGATTTCAAAGTTGAAATTTTTTTTTGAAAGAAAACGATAATCGTAAGACCAAATCCACACATAAATACAGATGGTTTTTACTTTACGATAACCCAAAACATTTTTGAAACAATATTATTCTGATGTTATGATAGTGTCTAAATACAAATAAATATCAATCTAGTCGAACGCTTGCATCTCACGCTCCACGTATACAGTATACAATCAAAAACCGCGGGCGCTTATTGGAGATTGGATTCCGACTATGACAAGGTATGGAACCACCTACCAATAGTGTATATCTAGAGAAGAATACACCGGGTTCAATAAGAACGTCTTGCAACCCGGCCCACACATAACCGACCACTCATTTCGCTTGAGTGCATCGAATGTATATCACCAACGGTTGGGATCAGCAATCGTTTCCCGAAAAAGGGACAGGATCGAAATTGATTAAAGAAGGAAATGGAATTTCTCCAGATAGGTGATTATACACCCTAATGGGAGCGACCCACATAGCCATGCTGCCTGCACGATTTTTGTCATTTTCCGATTGATGAGGCTTGAGGTTTAAATTACCTTTAGAACATCTGGCCACCATTTACTTTGAATACCACATCGTCAGATCCGCTGGATATCACTAATTGACATCCACAAAAATACTCTAGCGGCTAAGCTAAGAGAAGTGTTTGTTTCTCCGCCAACATCTATAGTACGTTTGAAGAAATCAACGTACGTGATCCCTTTGGAAATACTCTGTCAAACACTCGTTCATACAAGTAATCCAGGAACATGATGAACCGAAGGCACTCTCCTACCACATCCTTATATAGGAATCATCCCAAGGATTGGTAGCGAGTATTCCTTGCAGTCCGTAGATTCCAATCGCGACAAAATCACTATCGAAATATCTCTAGCCGCTAAAGCAGAGAAATTCAACAAGTAGTTCTTCCACTAATGAAGATCAACAGTCTTCAATTGCTCCATCTTCAATTAGCATCTTTCATGTATTTGCTGGTCGGAATGGTTTTCGAGTATAAATTCGATCCCAGTCTTTCCATATAAACAATCGTATTGGCCAAATTTGATAGTCTGTGATTTATCTATCCAATAAATAATCATGTGAATAAAATGAGTTTAGTAGTTCAGTGCCAGCATTACATGGCCTATTAAATTAATTAATAAAAAACGATTAACGATAGTGATTTTCTCTCAAATCAAATCGGCTTTCACTTAATCAAATTGGATATATGTATTATCTTTGTATCTCATGATTCGATTATTCGTATTTGAAGATGCGATTTTCAGTTCTTTTATTGTCATCCGATTTCATTTGTCGCGTATATCCAGATGCTTTCGAATTTTTCTTCTGATTTGCATGTAGAAAGATATAAGTGATTTTCTTTGTATCTCATGATTCGATTATTTATATTTGATTATGAAATTTTTAGTCCTTTTGTTGTCAGTTGATTTCATTTGTCGCGTATATCTAGATTATTCCTATCTGATTATGCGATGTTCATTTGTCGCGCATATCCAGATTTTCAGTCCTTTTGTTAATAATAACAACTATGATAAATAGTTAAAATGATTAAATAATTAATTGTATGTGATTTTCTATTTTATTGTTAATTCAAAAAAATACTTCAACGTATAAGATTTATCTTTTTGAACTGTGCCAAAGATAATTAGTTTTATCTTTTTTGAATTGTGCAAAAGATAATGGATGAAATTTATCATTTTGTAATGGCATCATTTGTTAATGAATTTGTATTTGCTGATGATGTTATTCACATAACTGAGAATGAGTTTGTCTACCGCTTTTTGAAGAAAGATAAATCATTTTATCAAATTTACTTGCGTGTATGCTCTTATAATAAACATTTCTAGACAATGGCACAGAAGGTCATATGTTTACCATATACTTGCAAGTACATATACATATATACATATTTTTAAGCTGTCAAAACTAATGCATAATAGGTTACGTGTTTACTAAATACACATATTTTGGATATATCAAATAGTCTAAGCACATATGTACTTAACAGATTATGTGCTTACTAAACGAACACCTTTTACATATGTAAGCATACCATGTAACCAACCTCATAACTACTGGATCATTCATTTCATAAATTCCATGGAAAATAAACACTTCAGGGCGCCATTTTTATCAGAAAAAAGATAAACGGTTTTATCTTTTTCCCAGAAAATCATATAACTTATACTTTTAACAGAAAAAAGATAAACAGTTTTATCTTTTTCCAAGAAAATCATATAACTTATACTTTTAACAGAAAAAAGATAGATGGTTTCCCAGAAAATTATATAATCTTATCTTCTTGGGCTATTTTGTAATGGCATAGTAAAAATTTAGTAGAAGATGATGGGTCGAACCTTGCTAAACTACCAACAAAAAGTATCTACAAAAAGATAAAGCAAAGACCAAAGACACTTATAATATAATAAGATATAAAGAAAGGTGTTACAAATAAACAGAAAGTTTGCAAAACGGAGCATAATGTGCACTGCATGTCAAACCCAGGAAGAAACAACAATGAGAAGATTTATAATATACAGCATAAGCAATTCAGGTCCTTTCACTACACAAATTTACCTACTCCGTTGAAGTTGCAGGTTCATATTTACCATTGTCATTATACATATAATTCAAAATCACTGCAAAAAGCCTAGTGTTCTACGGTAGTAAAATCAGGTTAAAAAGGCTTCTGCAGAAGCATAACAGTGAACCTCTCGTGCAACCTTGCTTTCTTAGTCCCATTCCTCAAAGCCCGTAGTGCCTTGGCTGAAAATTATTTACAGTTAAAGACAACGTAGTTTGAAATCATTTACAGTTAAAGATAAACGGTTTTATCTTTTTCCCAAAAAATCATATAACTTATACTTTTAACAGAAAAAAGATAAATGGTTTTATCTTTTTCTCAGAAAATCATTTAATTTTATTCTTTAAAATCATATAAATATTTCCAAATAATGGCATAGCAGGTCATATGTTTACCTTTTACTTGCATGTACATATACATATATACATATTTTTAAGCTGTCAAAACTAATGCATAGCAGGTTAGGTGTTTACTAAACACAAATATTTTGGATATATCAAACCGTCTAAGCACACATATATATAACAGATTATGTTCTTACTAAACAAACACCTTACATATGCAAGCATACCATCTAACCAACCTCATTACTATTGGACCATTCATTTCATAAATTCCATGGAAAATAAACACTTCAGGGCACCATTTTTATCAGAAAAAAGATAGGCGGTTTTATCTTTTTCCCAGAAAATTATATAACATACACTTTTAACAGAAAAAAGATAAACAGTTTTATCCTTTTCCAAGAAAATCATATAACTTATACTTTTAACAGAAAAAAAGATAAATGGTTTCTTAGAAAATCATATAATTTTATCTTCTTGGGCTATTTTGTAATGGCATAGTAAAAATTTAGTAGAAGACGACGGGCTGAACCTTGCTAAACTACCATCAAATCATAGCTACAAAAAGATAAAACGAAGACAAAAGACATTTATAATATAATAGGATACAAAGAAAAGGTTTTACAAATAAACAGAAAGATTGCAAAACAGAGCATAGTGTGCACTGCATGTCAAACCCCAGAAGAAAAAACAATGAGAAGATTTATAATATACAACAGAAGCAATTCAAATCCTTTCACTACACAAATTTACCCACTTCGTTGAAGTTGCAGGTTCATATTTACCATTTTCATTATACATACATAATTCAAAATAACTGCAAAAAGCCTAGTGCTCTACGGTAGTAAAATCAGTTTAAAAAGGCTTCTGCAGAAGCATAACAGTGAACCTCTCCTGCAACCTTGCTTTCCTAGTCTCATTCCTCAAAGCCCGTAGTGCCTTGGCTGCAAATCATTTACAGTTAAAGACAACGTAGTATGAAATCATTTACAGTTAAAGATAAACGGTTTTATCCTTTTCCAAGAAAATCATATAACTTATACTTTTAATAGAAAAAAGATAAATGGCTTTATCTTTTTCTCAGAAAATCTGTAAGGATCCGTAACTTCCCCGGTAAGGAAAGAGCGGATACTTTGAGAACAACACACAAAAGAACGCAGATAGAAGAACATTTTATTGCTTATTATAACAATTCCATCAGAATACAAGGATATACAGAGTATGAATAAATATTACATAGAAAATATCAGAGATTACAATAATTTACATAGCAGTGGAAAATAATACAAAGCATAACTGAAAGTAATACACGGATACAAAGCTTTCCGAGTATCGTTCCAGCTATAAATCAGGATCCTGTGAATATAAATCTACAAAACCAAAACTACTAGTTGCCCGTGCGAAAAATAAGGGCACCCAGAGTTTAGGTTAAAACAATAAACTCCAGGTCAGCCATGTGACTGTTGTGAGAACTAAAACAGTTATTAATCTTTATTCTAAAGTTCGGTAAATCAAGGGACCACGCCGTATAACACGGAACGGGTTTCCTCCCAATAATACCAGTGCATAAACAAACAGCGCAATGCTAAATAAAGGAAAATGAAGCTATTATAAGACCCAGGTCCCATCACACAATGCAACGCAAGCCGGAGGATAGAGTTTTTACCTTATAATAGCCAAAGCATGCTTGATACGTTAAAAACACATTATAGTGTCAAGACAATTTCAATCATAAATATCAATCATAGACGACTTTAATGACCCATACCACTATGTCGCCATACTAGGTTCTACAAATAAAACCGAAATATCATGTATTGGAAATTGGATTCCATCATGAGTCGAGGCAAGGGGCAAGCTCCTCTCCGATTCGAGACACTCTAGCAAATGTCTCAGGACCCCACTATGATCCTTTGGAACCTCCAAGGCCGGTCCTCTCTTACTTTTGAGGATTGGCAATTCCTGAACACACGTTTCCCGGTCCTAACAGACCTATATCCGAGGCGCCTCGCATTCCAACAACCACACAGGTGAAAAGTATATATAAATGTCAGCCAGTTTAAGCACTGACACCACCATTAGCTAGAAAGAAACGTCGTGCACTCCTTGGGTCCTTATCCCGTTTTTGACTCATACCGAGGTGTGAGGCTCGCGAATTCACGTCATACACAAAGCTGCACCATACAGGCCATGCTTTGATCATCAACCACAAGACTTTGCTTTTCAACAGAAACCTTGATCATTTGCCACTTAGGCGTGCCACACAGGCAATTCACTCCATGCGACTAATGTCCATCGATATACAACCTCTGAGCTCGTACGTCTCAGAGAAGCGCGTTAAGCAAGAGAATAAATTCTCCGCCGCCAAACAGATGTATATTTAATAGAGATCAATCAGCACAGAATAAAATCCAATGTCAGACACACAGTCCATATACAAGTTCGTTCTGGGTCTGAACGAAACCGGAGGCACTTTCCTCGCATATCCATCGATCTCCAAGTACGTCTGGACGATCACCAACTGTTTCCCTCATCTTGGGTGTACAACCCAATCAAGATCATCAGTAATCACCCAAACGATGTGAAGACTTCCGGTCTTCAACCACCGTCTTCATCTTCGACTTATTGTCGAATCGGTTATTTAGAATGGGTATAAACCCGGCCTTTCCGAATAACCCGCGTATATAATAAACATGTGTTACACAAACACAACATACGCCTCATTCCAATTCAGAATATTCTTTTATTCAAAATTTCACATTCTTAGGGAAAGTTTCCCATTAATTTTATCAAAGATAAATTCTTCTAAATTTATTCTTTAATCTTCCTTTGGATATCATTTCGATCCATATTATGGTTTTCCAAACTAGTCGGGATTAGCGAACCACACCGAAGTAATTATTTATTTTATTTCCCAATCCCAACCTATTCTTCCCATGGAGAAAACTGGTAATACTCCATATCTAACACCACGGTGTTATCGGTAAAGTTAATTACCATTTCACGTTCAAATCTAATTAAAGATTTGACTATCGCTTTGGAGCAAAACTGGTGATACTCCATTCTCGATCACTTTCCAATTTTGATAATTTAAATTATCAATTCACATTTCAATTTAATTACAGATTCATTAAAACTCCACTTCGTTTTAATCTTCCCACAAATCAATATCCTGTCTTTAACTGGGTTAAAGAACCAATGTCATCTAAAACACGATTCACGACAAACCTAAAATCACATTTGATATTAAATACAAGGATCTGAATAGAAAATATATCGGCTTATATTCAATATCAAATTCTACGACCAACAAATATCGTATTGGAAATAACGATATAAATATATCTTTCAAATTCCCATAACAATATCTGAATAATCACGAAATCCAACATCGAAATATTCCAAAGACAATTTCGATTCAAATCCATTTCCAATTCGTATATTGGAAATTCTGATTATTTTTAAAACCACTTCAAATTCAATTTATTTATTTCAAAAATAAATTGATTTTAATTCTAGTTCAAAACTAGTTCATCTCGATTAAAATCTATTTTTATCTTTTCAAATATGGAGTTTTTCATCCCAGTTCTTTTCAAATCATTTCTTACGATTTTACACTAATTATTGATATTTTTAATAATTTTATCAAGGCCCGTACAGTCGATTTCCATCAACGGCCATCGAACTGCACTTACAGCGACCTTTTCCAAATTTGATTTGGACATAATTCCAAATCCAACCGTTAGATTTCAAATTTCTAATATTCATTGGAAAGCTCTTTTCGATACGAACCCAACGGTTCCGGTTTCAGGAGAATCCGACGGTCGGACCTCCCGCAACGTTAATTCGAAGTCAATGGTCGAAATTCATGAACTGCCACGGCGCGGCGCGTTCTATTCAGGCCATTATATATAATATGTATATATATATATTATATATTTCGTCGATTTCCTTTTAAAACGTATTTTATAAATCGTTTTAAATTCGATTTCAAAACCATTTCAACTCTATATTCAATTTCAAATCAAAATTGAATATTTCATATCATTAACATATAAATGTTAATATTTTCAAAACGTTATATTTTGAAATCACTATATTTTCTATATTCATTATAAAAACGAATATAATCGATATAAATATCGTTCACGTAAAAATAGCACAACTCTAATCAGCACGGCTTTATATATTTCAATAAATTCGTTATTCTATTCAACAAATGAATATTTATTCTGTTCAACACATGAATCTATATTTCTTTCAACACATGACTAATCTCAATACATGAGTACTGTCAACACATGACTATTTTTTCTATTCAACACATGAACCTTTATTTTATTCTATTCTTTATTTTCCCAATTGGAATGAGGCCCAATCAATTACCATATAATGTAATTATATGGATTCCACACAACACATGTATATAATAGCACTGACAAATAATCAACCATCATCCAAAGTGCACTACACTGTATAAGCATCAAATATAGATATCTAACGCTTATAACAGCCTGTCAATCAATCAATCGACATACAACTAATTATTGGGATTAGTGTATGCCGTATTTTATCCCAATACCCGTGTGGGGTTTCAAATCAACAAACACAGATGTTTGCGAACGAATTATACAATTGTAAACAAATTTTGGCGCCGTTGCCGGGGACCAAAATAATTTTTATTTTTAAATCCTTCGGGTTATATATTTATTTTCTTATCTTTTTTTTTTTAAAACACAATTTTTTTTTATTTGTACGAGAAAACAAAAGAAAAAAAACTGTCATTTTTTTTGCCATTTATTTTCTCAAATTTCTTTCCCTTTTTTATTTCTTTCCTCTTTTACGTATTTTTTCTGTTTTACAACAATAAAAAAAACTTTTTGCCATTTTCTTTCTCTCCTGCTTTTGATCTCCCTATTGCTGTCAGATCAAACCAACCTCAACATACTCACCCTCCTGAAATTGCTCCAGTACGCCACCAATTCAACTCCCTCGTAACGACCCGTATTCTACGTATCATTGGATCGTAGAATATTTATTTCTTTCACATACGAAGTCGTATGGTCATGTAACTTTGGGAGACGACTATTGGGGTCATTTCCCATGTTCGTGATTTTTGTCGATTTTTAAATGACCATTTTACCCCTAGTTGGCACTGTTTTGGCCATAACTTTTGACTGGAAAGGAATTTTGACCTGAAACCATTTCCATTGGCTCCGGATGATGGTTTACAATTCCGTAGAGTGGTCACATTAGCCAAACGGACTCACCGTTTGGGAGATATGGCTGAAACAAGTTTCAGATGGTGAAAAACAGCTTAATTGGGCTTAACCGGATGATTAGCAGCTAGGCCCAGAGGGGGATTTCTGGTTTAGAGGCATAGGAGGGCTGATTAGGGTTAGGAAATCACTTTCATTTCAGTTTTGAGCCACCACAAACCTTCTTGAGACCTTAGTAATGGCTTCCATCCTCTAAAACCACTCCAAAACACATTTTTAGTGAAGATTAAGCCTAAACTACATCAAAACAAGGCCAAATAGCAACAGAGCAAGGTTGGAGTTGCTGCTATACATAGGAATTCGACCCAAACAGAGAGTATTTCAGATTTGGTGTTTTATTTTGTGGCCAAGGTGAGTGATTTGCATGATTTCTCACTAATTACGGTTGATTAAGGGGTAATTAGCGTTAATTAGCAAATTTACACACAAATAAAATCTGGAAAAATATTGATAAACTAGAATATGATGTTTTATGCCTCTGTTAGAAAATTTGGACAATGTGATTAAGTTTTACTAAGTATGTGCTTAAACATGATTAAGTGAGATTATGGAAAAATGTGAGGTTTAGCCACTTTTGATCCATTTTGATTCATTTGAATTGTTGTTTTGCTGTTTGTGGTTGCTATTACATGTTGCTATGACTCTATGGTGTGTTTTATGATTGATTAGAAGTGTTAGATTTGTCAAAAACGTCGTCGAATGGCGTAAACAAGTTGCTGGAAAAAGTTGCAGAAAAAGTGTGCAGGGTTTCGGATCGGATCGGACATGGGCTCGGCTCGGATTGGAGACCTGGGCAAGGAACCCGACCCGAACTAGGACCTGGCGCAAAAGAAACTTGGCGAAAAGGAAGGCCATGTTGGTTAAGCTGGGGATCGGATCGACTAAGGGACGAAGAGCTCGGATCGGAACTAGACACTTGGGAGAACTGGCAAGAAGGAAGGCCACGCTAATTGAACTGGGATCGGATCAGATGAAGAAGGAGGGATCGGATCGGAGCACGTGAAGGACGAGGGAGCGGATCGGAGCGGAAGCACGAACTGGAAGGAGGAGGACACCCGACCCGACCCGAAGTGAGGCACCCGACCTGAACCGATGCGACGCTGTGGACCCGAACCGAACCGCTACAGGAGAAGACTACGAACCGACCCGAGGTAGAGGACCCGACTCGAACCGATAGCTAGAAGGAGAACCCGACCCAGTATTGACCAATAACCCGAGATGCAAAGGTAGTCCAATATGGGAAGTTAGAGCTCAGGATCCAGTTGAGAACCGATGAGTTCACTTCATGATTGGGCTTTGCTGCGGGACGTGTGCCAAGGGGCAGACGATGTCTATGACTTTGGATCACTATATATGGGAGGTACGTGAACGGATTCAGGGCCACAGTGGCCTAGGTACGACTAGAGGGATATAAACCAATGAAGTGGGGTCATTTGTAAAGATTTGGTCATGACTCCATGTGGTAAGCTTGGTAGTAGCAGTAGTTGTACAAGTCGAACTCCGTCACTACTTCGATGGGTCTAGTGATTGACAGTGGTGGACATCGTATGCTTTACGCACTGAGTGAGAGATGTGAGGATGATTGCTATGGTTGATTTGTTTGCTATCATTATGACATACACACCCCACCCCGTATTCTTTACACTATTTATTATGGCACCTTAGAGTACTGTACGGTATGTGGTACTAACTCTTTGGCTGTAGGTCCAGGTTCAGGTATGGTTTAGTATACCAGTTATTGTTCTGTTTAGATGCTTATCGCTCATACCAGGCTTTATGTCTGACCCAGAGTTTTATGTCTCCTCTTATTACTCTGGGTGCTCACACGAGCAGACTAGAGACAGGTTAGCTGGTGATGCACGGGTAGATGATCCGGAGACGAGCAGGAGGCTTCCACGTAATATATATATAGTATTCTCCCTGTGTTGTTGAAGATCACTGCTTGGGCATTAGTGGTGCATCTTCTACTTTAGTTTTCTTTTGTTTAGAGACAGTAAATTTGGAAAGTTGTAATAAGCTGTATTTGGATTTCCGCTGCTCTGATGTTGATGTTGATTTTAGTTATCAGCTTATGCACTGTCTCACCTGTTTTATGTCAAGTATGTTATTATTATTGTATTTTATTCCATGCGCTGTGAGACATTCTACAGGTTCCTCGCTAGTTAATTCCCTTCTTTCTTTTTTCTGACGACCGTTCCGTGCTAGTCGGGCGTGTGTACATCGCACTTTCGGAGGAAACGCCGACTGGTACGGGGCGGGCTGTCACACTTGGTATCAGAGCTCTAGGTTGCGTAGTTAACCTAGGGGAGTTATCAGGGAGAGATAATATACGTATACGAGAGATCGTATTTGTGATTACTTTGGTTTTCAAAAGATATATATATATACTATTACTAGTATAAGGATGAAGTCGTACTGCACTAGCACCACTATGGGGTCGTTAATCGTTTCCTTTTTCAGATTGACGATGAGCCGATATGTTAGAGGTACTGGTAGGGGAGCAAATAATGGGAATGCTGCTGACATGAGGACGATGTTTACTGACCTCATGAGAGAGATGCTTAGGGATGTGCAGAGGGCAGCTCCCAATGGTGGAAATGGTGGTGGTCCAATAGTGCAGGCGCCGAGAGTCGACTTCTCCAAGCTGAATAAGGATTATACTAGCCTTTGTGGGAATCCGTTCCACAGAACGGAGTCGGCTACGGATGTTCAGGATTGGTTGGATAGTTGCGAACGTATCTTCGAGGATTTGGGTATCGAGGATGCGATGAAGAGAAAGCTAGCGTCCCGTCAGCTGCAAGGGCGGGCAATGAATTGGTGGAATGCTATAAAGGCAGCTACTCCCGAAGATCAGATTACTTGGGAGCAGTTTAAGGCTCGCTTTAGCGAGAAGTTCATTCCGGCTGCTCAGAAGTCAGTGCTGTTTAAGAAATTCTTGGAGCTCAAGCAGAATGGCAGAGCTGTCTCGGAGTATATTGCTGAATTCGACACTTTGTCAAAATATGGGTTATCTCTTATTGATACTGTCGAGAAGAAGAACGAGAAATTCATAACTGGTTTGGATCAGTACTTGGGGGAAAGGCTTATTAACCACATCGATGAGACGTTTGAATTGATTGTAGGGAAAGCATTGAGGTCAGAAATTCTCTATCCTAAGCCGAAGACTGAGGTTGCATCCGCAGATGGGCCAAAGCCATAAGCAAGTGGTGGAGGCAAGGGTGGTTCCCAGAATAAGAGAAAGCAGAATCAGGCTAAGGATGGCCAGAAGAAAAAGAATAAGCAAGATGTTGAGTGCTTCAGCTGTGGTAAGAAGGGCCATTATGCTAGTAATTGTCGGGCCAAGCCAGCGGACAGGAAGTGCTTCAACTGTGGCCAAATGGGACATCACAAGGACAAGTGTCCGCAACCCCCCAAAGAAAAGCAAATGGTGAAAGCCTACGCCCTTAATGCTATTCCTTCTTCGTCGAATGCCCCAACTGCGGCGGAGAAGGGAAAGAATGTCGTCATTCAAGGTATGCTTTCTGTTTATGATGTTCCTGTTAGAGTTTTGTTTGATACCGGAGCTTCCAGTTCTTTCATATCTAGTGACCTGGTAGATAGGTTGGGATTGGAGCCCGAGATTGTCGATAGACCTTTAGTAGTGACGAACCCGATTGGTGGTTCGACTAGCCTTAGCATGATTTGTCGTAATGTGGTCTTATCGAGTCATGGATGCATGTTTATTTGTGATTTCTTTGTTTTGGGCTTTACTGGGTTTGGCAACATTTTGGGAGTAGATTGGCTCCGAAGATACGGGGTGGTGGTAGACTGTGAGGGCTTTTTGGTGACAGCTAGAGCAGATGATGGGCGGAGGATAGTGTTTGGTGGTCTACCCAGTGAGGGAGTGTTGGCTAGTTTTCTAAACTCCCTCGACATTCCGCATAGTGAGTTGTCAGGTTTGCCCGTGGTTGGCCAGTATCCGGATGTTTTCGAAGAAGTGACCGGGTTTCCACCACACCGAGAGATTGAGTTCCGTATTGATTTGGTGAAAGATGCCAAACCTATAGTGATGCCACTTCGTCGTATGGCACCAAGGGAGCAGCGAGAGCTCTAGGTGCAAGTCAACGATCTTTTGAAGAAGGGATTTATCAGAAGGAGTGTTTCTGAATGGGGAGCAACAGTTGTGTTTGCTACCAAGGCGGATGGTTCCCTTCGTTTGTGTGTAGACTACCACGAGTTGAATAAAGTGACGAGGAAGAACAAGTATCCTCTACCGCGGATAGATGATTTGTTCGATCAGTTGAGTGGCGCGAGAGTATTTTCCCAGTTGGATCTCGCGACAGGTTTTCATCAGCTTAGAGTGGAAGCTGAGAGTATAGCCAAAACGGCATTTCGGACGCCGTCTGGATTTTATGAGTGGTTGGTCATGCCATTCGGGCTGACCAATGCCCTAGCATATTTTGTGGATCTTATGAATAGGGTATTCAGAGATCAGTTGAATAAGTTTGTCCTTGTGTTCGTTAATGATATTTTGGTCTATTCAAGGACAGAGGAAGAACACAAGGAACATTTAAGAATAGTGATGGAGGTGTTGAGAAAACACCAATTGAAAGCAAAGTTTTCTAAGTGTCACTTCTGGAGGAGGGAAGTGAGGTTCTTGGGCCATGTTGTATCAGAGAATGGTATTGCCGTGGACCCGGCGAAGGTGGCTACGGTACAGGATTGGCCTACGCCCAAGAATGCAACTGATGTAAGAATTTTCTTGGGGTTAGCTGGATATTATCGTAAGTTTATCCAAGGTTTCTCCAAGATAGCAGCACCATTGACCCAGTTGACCAAGAAGAATCAAGCTTTTGTCTGGGATGAAAGGTGCGAGAATGCATTCAAGAGTCTAAAGGACAAGTTGACATGCGCACCAGTGTTAGTCATTCCTAAGGGGAATGAAGAGATGACGGTATACACGGATGCCTATGGTACCGGACTGGGTGCTGTATTGATGCAAGGCGGTAGGGTTGTAGCTTATGTAGGTCGGCAATTGAAACCGCACGAGAGAAGATACCCTACCCATGATTTAGAATTAGCAGCGATCGTGTTCGCATTAAAGATGTGGAGACATTATCTCTTGGGAGAAAGATTTGAGCTGTTTACAGATCATAAGTCGTTGAAGTATCTCTTCTCTCAGAAAGATCTGAATCTCCGTCAGCAGAGATGGTTAGAGTTCTTAGCTTCCTATGATTTTAACATCGCATATACACCGGGAAAGGGCAATGCGGTGGCAGATGCATTGAGTAGGAGACATGCCAGCCTAGGGGCTATGTTTCTAGAATGGAAGCAACTGGAGTACATCGCTGAGTTTGATTTCAGACCAAAGTGCGAATTGGATCCAGAAATGTTAGCAAGTTTGACGATCAGACCCACTTTGATTGAGCGGATCGGCTCTAGTCAGAGGGACGATCCTAACCTATTGGAAATCATCTCCAAATTAGAGATGATTATCAATGAGGAGATGAAAAAGTATGGGCTTGATCGAGAAGGATGGCTTAGAAAGAATGGAAAGCTTGTTGTACCCAATGTCGATGGATTGAGAGATGAGGTGCTTAAAGAATGTCATCACTCAAAACTGACTATACACCCCGGTGGTAATAAGATGTGTCGAGATATGAAGCAGACCTACTACTGGGAAGGGATGAAAAGAGACATTGGGAAGTTTATATCCAAATGCATGAATTGCCAGCTAGTTAAAGCCGAGCAAAAGAAGCCTAGTGGGTTGTTGCAACCATTAGAAGTTCCCGAATGGAAATGGGAGCAAGTCTCGATGGATTTCATCGATGGTTTACCAAGGACTAGATCGGGACATGATAGCATTTGGGTAATTGTGGATCGGTTGACTAAGAGTGCAAGATTTATACCAGTCAAATCGACCAGAACGGCAGCTAAGTTAGCAGAATTGTATATGAAATGGGTAGTGAGATTTCATGGAGTACCTAAAAGCATTGTGAGTGACCGAGACCTGTTGTTCACTAGTGGGTTTTGGAAGAGCTTACAAGAGGCTCTAGGGTCAGAGTTACATCTCAGTACCGCATATCATCCTCAGACCGACGGTCAGACGGAGAGGGTGAATCATATTTTGGAAGATCTCTTGAGAGCATGTATATTGGATTTTGGTGGATCATGGGATGACCATTTGCATCTAGTAGAGTTTGCATATAATAGTAGCTACCAATCCAGTATCGGTACGGCTCCATTTGAAGCTTTTACGGAAGACCGTGAAACTCACCATCATGTTGGATAGAGACTGGCGAGAAGTTTATGCTTGGACCAGATGTGGTGAGGGAAACTTCAGATAAGATCAAGATCATTCAACAACGAATGAAGGCTGCCCAAGATAGGCAGAAGAGTTATGCTGATAAGAGGAGAAGAGACTTAAAATTCTCCGTTGGTGACTTGGTATTTGTCAAGATTTCTCCGTTGAAGAGCGTGATACGATTTGGCAGGAGAGGCAAGTTGGCACCAAGATTTGTTGGCCCATTCCCTGTTCTTGAACCAGTCGGGAATTTGGCATATAGAGTTGACTTACCAGAAAAGATGGCGGGAGTTCACAATGTATTTCATGTATCCCAACTAAGGAAGTTCATTCACGACTCAGATATGACTATTTCACCTGATCAGTTAGAGGACTTCGAAGTATAACCCGAGGCGGTTGGGAACCGCAAGCCGACCCGTATTGTCGAGCACGACATGAAGCAACTTCGAAGGAAGGCGGTGAAGCTAGTCAAGATTCAGTGGAGCGAAAACGAGAATGATTGCACTTGGGAGACAGAGGAGAGCATTAGGAAGACGTATCCAGAACTCTTTGCCTGGTAAGATTTTAACTTCGATTTAGTTTTCCGCATGCTAGGATAGGCTTGTTTGCTTGTTTTGCATGTTTGATTGTTGTATGTGGTTGTTAGCCATGTGGGATCCTTTGTATGTTTAGGGTTAAGGAATTTCGGGGGCGAAATTTCTTAAGGGGGGAAGAGTGTAACGACCCGTATTCTACGTATCATAGGATCGTAGAATATTTATTTCTTTCACATACGAAGTCGTATGGTAATGTAACTTTTGGAGACGACTATTGGGGTCATTTCCCATGTTCATGATTTTTGTCGATTTTTAAATGACCATTTTATCCCTAGTTGGCACTGTTTTGGCCATAACTTTTGACTGGAAAGGAATTTTGACCTGAAACCACTTCCATTGGCTTCGGATGATGGTTTACAATTCCGTAGAGTGGTCACATAAGCCAAACGGACTAATCGTTTGGGAGATATGGCTGAAACAAGTTTCAAATGGTGAAAAACAGCTTAATTGGGCTTAACCGGGTGATTAGCAGCTAGGCCCAGAGGGGGATTTCGGGTTTAGAGGCATAG
The DNA here is from genome assembly GCA_030737875.1 of Allium sativum. Taxonomy (NCBI): domain Eukaryota; kingdom Viridiplantae; phylum Streptophyta; class Magnoliopsida; order Asparagales; family Amaryllidaceae; genus Allium; species Allium sativum. Next base: position 373,871,831 of record CM060915.1, read on the forward strand.
GAGGGATGATTAGGGTTAGGAAATCACTTTCATTTCAGTTTTGAGCCGCCACAAACCTTCTTGAGACCTTAGTAATGGCTTCCATCCTCTAAAACCACTCCAAAACACATTTTTAGTGAAGATTAAGCCTAAACTACATCAAAACAAGGCCAAATAACAACAGAGCAAGGTTGGAGCTGCTGCTATACACAGGAATTCGACCCAAACAGAGAGTATTTCAGATTTGGTGTTTTATTTTGTGGCCAAGGTGAGTGATTTGCATGATTTCTCACTAATTACGGTTGATTAAGGGGTAATTAGCGAATTTACACACAAATAAAATCTGGAAAAATATTGATAAACTCGAATATGATGTTTTATGCCTCTGTTAGAAAATTTGGATGATTTGATTAAGTTTTACTAAGTATGTGCTTAAACATGATTAAGTGAGATTATGGAAAAATGTGAGGTTTAGCCACTTTTGATCCATTTTGATTCATTTGAATTGTTGTTTTGCTGTTTGTGGTTGCTATTACATGTTGCTGTGACTCTATGGTGTGTTTTATGATTGATTAGAAGTGTTAGATTTGTCAAAAACGTCGTCGAATGGCGTAAACAAGTTGCTGGAAAAAGTTGCAGAAAAAGTGTGCAGGGTTTCGGATCGGATCGGACATGGGCTCGGCTCGGATTGGAGACCTGGGCAAGAAACCCGACCCGAACTAGGACCTGGTGCAAAAGAAACTTGGCGAAAAGGAAGGCCATGTTGGTTAAGCTGGGGATCGGATCGACTAATGGACGAAGAGCTCGGATCGGGACTAGACACTTGGGAGAACTGACAAGAAGGAAGGGCACGCTAATTGAACTGGGATCGGATCAGATGATGAAGGAGGGATCGGATCGGAGCACGTGAAGGATGAGGGAGCGGATCGGAGCGGAAGCACGAACTGGAAGGAGGAGGACACCCGACCCGACCCGAAGTGAGGCACCCGACCCGAACCGATGCGACGCTGTGGACCCGAACCGAACCGCTACAGGAGAAGACTACGAACCGACCCGAGGTAGAGGACCTGACTCGAACCGATAGCTAGAAGGAGAACCCGACCCAGTATTGACCAATAACCCGACATGCAAAGGTAGTCCAATATGGGAAGTTAGAGCTCAGGATCCAGTTGAGAACCGATGAGTTCACTTCATGATTGGGCTTTGCTGCGGGACGTGTGCCAAGGGGCAGACGATGTCTATGACTTTGGATCACTATATATGGGAGGTACGTGAACGGATTCAGGGCCACAGTGGCCTAGGTACGACTAGAGGGCTATAAACCAATGAAGTGGGGTCATTTGTAAAGATTTGGTCATGACTCCATGTGGTAAGCTAGGTAGTAGCAGTAGTTGTACAAGTCGAACTCCGTCACTACTTCGATGGGTCTAGTGATTGACAGTGGTGGACATCTTATGCTTTACGCACTGAGTGAGAGATGTGAGGATGATTGCTATGGTTGATTTGTTTGCTATCATTATGACATACACACCCCACCCCGTATTCTTTACACTATTTATTATGGCACCTTAGAGTATTGTACGGTATGTGGTACTAACTCTTTGGCTGCAGGTCCAGGTTCAGGTATGGTTTAGTATACCTGTTATTGTTCTGTTTAGATGCTTATCGCTCATACCAGGCTTTATGTCTGACCCAGAGTTTTATGTCTCCTCTTATTACTCTGGGTGCTCACACGAGCAGACTAGAGACAGGTTAGCTGGTGATGCACGGGTAGATGATCCGGAGACGAGCAGGAGGCTTCCACGTAATATATATATAGTATTCTCCCTGTGTTGTTGAAGATCACTGCTTGGGCGTTAGTGGTGCATCTTCTACTTTAGTTTTCTTTTGTTTAGAGACAGTAAATTTGGAAAGTTGTAATAAGCTGTATTTGGATTTCCGCTGCTCTGATGTTGATGTTGATTTTAGTTATCAGCTTATGCACTGTCTCACCTGTTTTATGTCAAGTATGTTATTATTATTGTATTTTATTCCATGCGCTGTGAGACATTCTACAGGTTCCTCGCTAGTTAATTCCCTTCTTTCTTTTCTTCTGACGACCGTTCCGTGGTAGTCGGGCATGTGTACAGCGCACTTTCGGAGGAAATGTCGACTGGTGCGGGGCGGGCTGTCACACTCCCCGTCATCATCCATCTATTTCAGACCCAAAAACCAGCAATCCAGATCGTTGTTCTCTACCATCCCTTTGCCACGTTCATTACCAAGTTCATACTCATCAGCGCCGAACATAAGCCTGAGCCTCCACGATCAAGCGCCGATCACAAACCTTGCTGCCGCAACTTCTCAAAGACAAATACTCCATCCCACCAAATACTCCATACTCGTCCTCCTCTCGCATTACAAGAGTCATTCAACCATCCAGGCACTGCATACTGCTTTTCGATCCACAACATCCCCTCCACCTATAACTTCCTACACAAGACAATTTGCCATACTCTTTTGCTGCGAAACAGCGCCATCAACTTCGACCATAGTCAGCTTCAACTAGAAACCCCTCCTGTACTCTTCTCTTCACTGCAGCACATCCACACACCGACCATCATCTTGGCATCTCCGATCATTCCCTCTACAACCAAAATACAGCAGCCTCCTCATCGTACAAACCACCATCTCCCCTTCAATTCATACACCAAATCTCCTCTATCTACCACGCACCAACTCCATACCATTCACTGCTATCATAAAACCCATAAACCACGGAAATCACACAACCAACTTCTTGCACCATCTTCGATCCGAAATCACAAAACTGGACCGCCCCCTTCATTTCAAATCACCCCTTCTGCATCAATCCATCCCTCATCCACCTCAAAATTCACCAAAACCCGAAACCAAAAAAATTCAACGCTGTTTGCCTACCTGTCTACCCATTATTCACTTGTTCATTACCCTTACCAGCAGCGTCAAGCCAAACCTCAATCCAGCAATCAATTCGCAACCAGACGAGAACCAGCAAAACAAATTTCAAAGACAAGCCTACCTCAAATTGCTATCAAACAGTGAATCATTTTTGGTGGCAACCGTCCATTCCGACCTTAACCAGAGAAACCCAAATCGAAAACACCCAATCACACCCTATTCGAACCTCGCTCAAACCCTATAAAATCGAAATTCAACCTCGCTCCAGTTATTTTGAAACAAATTTTTGGTCTTGTATTTTTTCACCTGAAATCGCACAAATTCAGAGACCCCAAAGGATTTTTTTTAAAAACATGAGAACTGGTTTACGTGGGGCGATTTGGATTTTGTAAAGGGGGCACGAGATTTCGATTTTGAAGAGGGGCGTGATTTATTTTTTTTTCTGAGAAAGGGACTGATTTATTTCCTTATAAAAAGGAAGCATGTTGACTTGGTGTATTGAAGTTTGATTCTAGGGGTTTATATTGTGGCAAAATCGCATGGTTTTGTTTTTGTTTCAATTAAAGTCGAGCCAATTGTTTTCTAATTCACTCTGCAGTGCTTTTGTCCGAACCACATTATACTGTAAAGCACAGTTCTTTTGATATATTTTTAAGCTTAGTTTAGTTTTTTTTTTTGGTTTTCTAGTTGAATTTAGTTTTTTTTTCTTTTACTTTATTTAGCCTAGTTAGTTTTTAGTTGGTTTTTGTTTTAATATCGATTCAGCGGCTGCACACCAAGTGGGGTGTGAACGCGCTAGCGCGACTCAATTGCACTGGACGGACTGCCGATCAAGGTGATTATTTTCTAACTCTACAGGGACTGCTGCTGCAAATAAAAAATATATATATACATTGCTTGTAAAAATCTTCTGTAGGGCACCGGCTTGCTTGTAAAAAAATTTTTGTTTTTATTTATTTATTTCTGCAATTGACTGTTCTGTGACTGTTCTGAGACTGTTCATTCTGTGACTGATTAAAACATTAAAAAAAAATTTATTTGCATTCATCTTAGTTTTGTTTTTATTTTCTAAGGACTTCATTATATTTTGACAAATTGGTTTAGTTCTAACGGATTATTTCTCGGTGTCTAGACTACGGCAGAGTAATAACTGTTTATAACTATTACGGTGATTCGTAAATATTATATCGGTTGTTCCTCTGAAGGTACTTAAACCTTCGGCTGCATTGCTAGGGTGATTCCTGGTGCACCGATAACTCCTGTCCGTTAACTGGCTGAGAAATCTTTTGTTGAAATAAATCAAACCGTCATTATATAATTCTAGAGGGTGTAAATAAGTAAATTGCATTAGTTTCATCTTTTTTTTAAAAAAAAATTCTTTTGTGTCTAGCTCTTTTTCTCTAAAAAAAAAATCTATTTGCTTCTCAAATTCTTTTAATCTTCTTCCCTTATTCTTCTCGCTTGTGCATGCGTAATTGGACTCGTGATCCTTCAAATAATCGTTTAGTTCGAACAAACATTCCTTTAACCATGGCCGTAGAAAGACCCCCTCGATCTCTTATGGATAGATACTTCCCCGATCGGGTTTCTATTCCTTCTTGCATCATATTGCCCGCCCCAACGGGTAACCACTTTGAAATTCATTCGAATCACATAAATACTCTTCCAAAGTTCGGCAATTTAGAACATGATGATCCTTATATTTTCTTGACCAAATTTGAACAAGTTTGTGCAGCTATGAAATTTCAACAATTAAGTGACGATGTTATCAAACTTAGGTTAATTCCATTTGCACTTACCGATTATGCTGAGAAATGGTTGTATAGCTTGCCTTCAAATACGATTGGAACTTGGGGTGAATTTGTGAACATTTTTCTAAAGAAATTTTACCCTCTGGAAAAAACATCCAAAATTCGAAACGAAATCGTCAATTTTCATCAATTTGGGGGTGAATCCTTTGCAAAATATTTTGAAAGATTTAAAGAACTTCTAGTCAAATGTCCACATCACAATTTCGAAAAATGGACTCTTTGTCAAATTTTATACGATGGACTTGAAAATAACTCTCGAACCATGCTCGAATCGATGTGCATTTTCTAGCCCAAGATCACAATGCCGCTTGGCAATTTCTCGAAAATTTGGCCGAAAAATCAGCTCAATGGGAAAGATCTAACGAGATATCAATTTATTCTCGATCTAATGCTCATTCGGTAGGATCATCAGTAGCCTGAGAAGCAAAAATAGACGCGATGATATCCAAATTCGATAATGTCCTTTCATCAACTCAAATAAATCAAGCTCAAGCGTCTCAGACCTCATGTTACAAATGTAATGATCCTAACCACATAGCCGATCAATGCCCACATTCATTGGAACAACTCAACGCATTTAACAAAGCTAGGAACGATCCATTCTCCCCAACATAAAATCCAGGTTGGAGAAACCATCCGAACTTCTCTTGGACCCACAACAATGCAAATTCGAGTGCGGTTCGACCTCCTTTTCAGTCATTTTTGAATAATCCTTCGAAACCTCCCTTTCAACAAATTCAATTCCAACATCCTGCGCCACTTTCTCAAAACCAAGCGCAACAATCTTTTGTTCCCCAAGACGATAAACGATTGACATCTCTTGAGAAAACTCTCGAAGAATTGACAAAAGCGACGACTCAAAATCTCCAATCAAATAGCATTCTTCAAAATTTATTGACTTCGCACATGCAAAACACGAGTCAATCGATTTCTAAACTTGAAATGCAAATGAGTCAGTTAGCCACTTCCATAAGCGAACGGGAAAGAGGCACTTTCCCTAGTCAACCCATTCCAAACCCCAACCGTCAAAATCCTAACTCCAACCAAATTCACATCATTCAAGATTCAAATGTTAGTCACTTGAATGCGGTCACGACTCTTAGATCTGGCAAAAAGATTGACAACCATGTGGTCAACCCAAATGCCTTATCGGACGATCTTCCAAACCCTATCGAAAATTCGACCAACTCAGATCAAAACATTGAGCCAATTTCTGACAAGGACCATCCTCAAACTCAAGTAGCCCAACCTACTGAGTTGCCTGCTCCATTTCCTCATAGACTCCGACCTAGGAAAAAGACGGATCAGCTAGAAAAGATCCTTGAAATATTTAAGCAAGTTAAAGTGAACATTCCTCTTTTAGATATTATTCAACAAGTTCCATAGTACGCGAAATTTCTAAAAGATTTGTGCACTCAAAAACGTCATACACATGTACCTAAGAAAGTGTTTCTGGAGGCAACTTTAAGCGAAGTCTTGTCCCAATCAATGCCAGTGAAATACAAAGATCCTGGCTGCCCCACAATATCATGTACTATTGGGGACAAGAAAATCGATAGATGCCTGCTAGACTTAGGTGCTAGTGTTAACTTGCTTCCATATTCCGTCTATCGCCAATTAGGGCTAGGAGAATTGAAACCCACCAAGGTTACCCTTCAGCTTGCTGACCGATCAATTAAGAAACCTGTGGGAGAAATCGAGGATGTGTTGATCAAAATTGGCGAATTCATCTTTCCAGTTGATTTCATTGTCTTAGAAACTCAACAGGTTAGCAATCCTGCAAACCAGATCCCTTTGATTCTAGGACGACCCTTCTTAGCAACCTCTAATGCTCTCATCAACTGTAGAAATGGGTCTATGAAACTTTCTTTCGGTAACATGACTGTCGAGCTAAACATTTTTAGAACTGAAACTCTCCTAACTCTTATGTGGACCAGTTTTCTGAAATCCATGCTGTCCATGATAATGAATCTGAGCTCGACCATCTGAATAACAAAATTGAATCAAATTACGAAACTTTGTTTCAAGATACTACTGAAAATGTCTTTGATTCGATTCCTGTTGAGCCTCTCACAAATGAGTCTATCCCTCAACCAATTTCTTCGGTTGAGTCGTCCCCAAAATCTGACCTCAAAGTGCTTCCCAGTCATCTTAAGTACGCTTACTTAGGAGACAATGAAACTTTTCCTGTCATTATCGCTTCTGACCTTACTTTAGAGCCGGAACAATTGCTCCTTCCCATCTTTAAGAAAAATAAGGAAGCAATTGGTTGGTCCATGGCTGATATTAAGGGGATTAGTCCTTCGATTGTCCAACATCGAATCCACCTTATAGATGATCCCCAGCGTCGACTGAACCCCATCATGAAAGAAGCAGTTCGTGCTGAAATCTTTAAATGTCTTGACAATGGAATCATCTACCCGATTTCCGATAGTCAATGGGTTAGTCCGATTCATGTCGTACCTAAGAAATCAGGGATTACCGTAATCCAAAATGAAGCTAACGAGCTTATCCCAACCTGCACTCAGACCGGTTGGCGTGTTTGCATTGACTATAGGAAACTTAACGCTGCAACACGTAAGGATCATTTCCCTCTGCCATTTATCGATCAAATGTTAGAACGACTAGCGGGTCATGAGTACTATTGTTTCCTTGACGGGTACTCGGGCTATAATCAAATCCCTATCGCTCTTAAGGACCAAGAGAAAACCACTTTCACTTGTCCATTTGGTACATTTGCGTACCGACGTATGCCTTTTGGTCTCTGTAATGCACCTGCAACCTTTCAGAGGTGCATGATTAGCATTTTTTCTGATATGATCGAGCGATTTTTGGAAGTGTTCATGGATGATTTTTCCATATTTGGTAATTCTTACTCTGAGTGTTTACATCATTTTGATCTTGTTCTTAACCATTGCAAAGATAAACACTTAACTCTTAATTGGGAAAAGTGTCACTTCATGGTCAAACATGGCATTATTTTAGGACATGTCATCTCTAATAAAGGAATTGAAGTAGACAAAGCTAAAATCGAAGTTATCTCGAATCTTCCCATTCCCAAATCCGTTAAGGACATCCGATCCTTTTTAGGTCATGCTGGTTTTTACCGTCGCTTTATAAAATATTTTAGCAAAATCACTCGACCTTTGACCAGTCTTCTTGGTAAGGATGTCCCTTTCGACTTCAATTCTGACTGCATTTCATCTTTTGAGCGTCTTAAAAATGAACTTGTCTCTACCCCGATCATTTGCTCTCCTAATTGGAAGCTGCCTTTTGAAATCATGTGTGACGCCTCGAATTTCGCTGTTGGCGTTGTCCTAGGACAACACATCGATAAGATTCTTCACGTCATTTACTATGCGAGTAAGACTTTGAACGATGCCCAAATCAATTATACGACCACTGAAAAAGAACTTTTGGCAGTTGTTTTTGCTCTAGAAAAATTCAGGCCTTATCTAGTTGGCTCACACATCACGGTTTATACCGATCATTCCGCACTTAGGTATCTTTTCTCTAAAAAGGATGCTAAGGCTCGTCTCATTCATTGGATCCTTCTACTTCAAGAATTTGACCTTACCATTAAGGATAAAAAAGGATCTGACAACTTTATTGCGGACCACTTGTCTCATCTTACAAATGCCCCGTCTTCTTCTCTTCCGATCAACGAGAATTTCCCTGATGAATAGCTGTTTTCTCTATCCACTGATCCTTGGTTTGCTGACATTGTCAACTACTTAGTCACCAAGCAGATCCCTTCTTTTTGGTCTAGGCAGGATAAACACAAATTCTTTTCCCAAGTGAAACATTTTTATTGGGACGACCCCTATCTTTTCAAGTATTGTCCCGACCAAATCATTCGAAGGTGTGTTCCCGACACTGAAACTCACAGTGTCCTCTCTTTCTGTCATGACCAAGCCTACGGTGGTCACTTCGGTCCCAAAAAGACAGCCGAAAAGGTTCTCCAGTCGGGTTTCTACCGGCCCAACCTTTTCAAAGACGCATATGAATTTTGCAAAACTTGTGATCGATGTCAATTCTTAGGGAAAAATTCTAAACGGAATATGATGCCCCTAAACCCCATTCTAGAGGTCGAAATTTTTGATGTGTGGGGTATAGACTTCATGGGACCCTTCCCTAATTCTTTTGGGAACCTTTACATTCTCTTAGCTGTTGATTATGTTTCCAAATGGGTCGAAGCTGTTCCATGCAAAACAAACGATAACCAGGTTGTTGTGCGCTTCTTGAAAGAAAATATCTTCTCTAGGTTTGGCACACCTCGCACAATAATCAGTGATAATGGAACACACTTCTGTAATCGTTCTTTTGAAGCTCTCATGAGAAAGTATTCGATAACCGACAAGTTATCCACTCCTTACCATCCTCAAACTTATGGGCAAGTTGATGTATCGAATAGGCAGAATAAACAAATACTTGAGAAAACTGTGAATCGAAATCGTAAAGATTGGTCCCAAAAGTTAACCGACGCTCTTTGGGCTTACCGCACTGCTTTTAAAACAAACTTAGGTATGTCCCCTTATCGGTTGATTTTTGGTAAGCCATGTCACTTGCCAGTTGAACTAGAACATAGGGCGTTATGGGCAATAAAAACTTTAAATCTTGATTTAGAGCAAGCAGGCGAACATAGGAAGCTTCAACTTAAAGAACTTGATGAGATTCGAACTGATGCCTGTCAAAATGAACGAATTTACAAGGACAGAACAAAAGTTTTTCATGATAAATCAATTTTACGTAAAACTTTCATGCCAGGTCAAAAAGTTCTGTTGTATGACTCAAAACTGCATTTATTTTCAGGTAAGTTAAAATCTAGATGGACAGGACCTTACACTGTACGGACTGTTTTTCCATATGGTGCGGTAGAAATTGAGAATCCAACCGATGGATCATCCTTTAAGGTCAATGGTCAACGCCTTAAACCTTACTTGGAACCAATACCCAACCAAGAGGAAGAGCTCATGGTCCTCCATGAGCCACATTACATTCGGTAAGACGCACTAACCCTCTTTTGTACATATGTAAATATTCTCTTATTTGTTTTTCCCTTTCACTAATATATGTCTGATTAAGACTGTGAGGGCACAGTCACACTCAAGTGTGGGGGGGGGATTTACATTACATCAGCAATCAAATTTTATGAAGTAGGTCATTCATTGAACAAGGATTAACTTAAAATTCATAAATAACACCTTGGTTCTTGTTTGATAAGTTGAATTGTTGGGTGATGGGAATGGACATTATTTATTCATTGAATCGTAATGTGTCTTTTTAAGATGCTAGCTTGAGACTGTGCAGACGTTAGTCGTGTTCTGGAGTAAGCGTGTCAACCTTTGTTATACATGTTAGAATGTGCAAGTAAAAATAATCAAAAAAAGAAAATCAAATATTAATGATTTTGCACTTACATTTGATTGGATTTTCTGAGTTCGTTTTCATGCATAATATTTTCTTTTCACTCAAATTTTCAAAATCGTAAGTTCTAAAATCCACTTGGCCCATTTAAGGAGAAATGACTCATTGTAGCATTCTTCTTCGATACCCCACATTATTCAAACCCAAGTTTTAGTCGATTCATATCCATGTTTCGACAAGTTTATCTTACATTGGTATACTCAAGAACCTTTGTTTAAAGGTCAAAAATGTCACTTTTTATACCAATATTACACCACCCACGCCGTACTTGTTTTAAGGTAGGATAACCATATACCACATCTTATTTTATAAGGGTTATCTATCTTACGAAACTTTGCTTATCATTCCTTTCAGCTTTTTGTATAACATCAATCCAGACTTGTGTGTTGAATTAGGGTTATAGAAGTAGAGTAACTAGGGCACAAAACTTTCCTTTCATGAAGTGTTGGTTTAGTAGAGGAGGAATCAAATGAAATAATGTATAGCATCATTCCATTCCATCTCCATTCATCGTTCATAATGCAAAAAAAAAGGAAAAAAGAAAAAAAATGAAATAAAGAGAGAGTCTCTCTGAATAAAATAGTCTTCATCATTCTTGACTATGAAGCATCCATTTCCATTCCATCCACATCCATCATACCGTACTTAGAAGCAAGGATTGTAGTTGAGGAGATGAAAGGAAACAAAACGTCCATATGTGCCTCAGTATTACTTTATCTTTTGTAACTTGAAATTCAACTAATACACTTGCCCTCTTATCTAGAATATTTTTAGAACTTGCAAAATTTTCCTTCATCTATGCATAACTCATATCCAATACATTACAGTTACACTGGTGCAAAATTATTCAAAAAATAAATAAATGAAGAAATGATTGGGTGCACATTGTCGATGTGTAGAACTTTGGTTGACACCACGCTCCTAACCTTCAGGACAATTACAGTGTTATCAAGGAATTACGATTCAGCTTGAAAATTTTTATTCATTTTTGCACCAACATTGGGATGGACAATTTGGGATTGAACCGTTATTATTGGAGTTAGGTAAAGTCCTTGGAATGTGAAAGACCTTAAATATACTGTTTGATTAATCCGTGTACACAAGACGCTTTGGATTTTGTGGGTAGTATCCGCTGAAAACCCTCACGAGACAACACTCGTCCTACTAGGGACACCTAGGGGTTTAACGGCTTGTTGCATACGCTAAATGCAATCGTGTTTCCTACGAAAGTGTGACATATCTTAGTTTAGTTTATTCGAGGACGAATAAAAAGATAAGTAAGGGGTATTTGATATACACGTAAATGTGTATATTTTATCCGCTTATTTATCTAGTTTTCTATTTAAAATAATTAATATTGTTTATTTATGGCTGTGTTTTCAGTTTGTTGATATAAAGCTTGGTTTAGGGCATTTGATGGATAAAGCATGAAGAATTTGCTTAAAAAGAGTGAAGTTGAAATTACTAAAGCTTGAAGAGTTTAAAGCTTGAAGAACGGTTGCAAATAGAGTTCAGTTGGGTAGATTTGGCTCACTAAAGACCTCATATTGCGTTCACATTAGCTAATTTGCAAGGCCTCTCACTCTACAGCTGCGTTCACACAAGCTTATGTGTTAGTTTGGCTAATTTTTTAATCCCACATTATGGAATTTGCCAAGTAGCCTTTGTCATATCAGCTATAAATACACTTTATCTCATTCATTGTAAGATACACTTAGTTTTATTCTGTAATCTTTCTCTTGGAATATAACACTTCTTCCTCTGTTCTATTTAGTTTTAGTTTTATTTATGTTCATGTTATTTAATTTCTGTTTTTCTTCTTCTTTAGCTATGTCTAGCTAATCCCCTTTGATTAGGGGGTGATGACGCTAATAGATATGATTCAACATGAATCACATAGCCAATATATGAGGACTTTATATATGTAGATCTAGATCTGATCAAGGGTTAGAACTGAACCTTCATATTCTGTGTCGTTTAAGAGTTATGCTCCTTCACAGGGTATATTCGTGTTCGATCTAACAATTATCAGATTTAGATCTAGTTTTAGGCTTTTAGAAATTAATTTGTGAATCTGTCCTGATAGTCTATGGTTGTTTAAGAGCTCAGCTCCTACATAGGCTATTCTTGTCGTTATTTACTTATTTGTTTCTAAGAATCTATTTATCGTTGATTCGTGTTTGTGACAGAAACATGAATTAGATCTATATTTATTTGTTGGCTATTGATGAGTGTGAATCTAATCTATGTCATTATCCCCTAATTGCTTTCTCTTATTAGATAAATCTCTCTTCTTTATTAAATTGCTGTTATTTTCTGTGTTTTCAATCAATCAAAATGTTGGAATAACTTGATTGGATTTATTAATTAAAATATTTTTGGTCCCAAAGTTCGACACCCTCTACAACAATCCTTGTTGTTTAGGAAAGCCGAACGGATTTTACAGTTGTTTACAATTGTATAATTCGTTCGCAAACAAATTTTTGGTCTTGTATTTTGTCACCTGAAATCGCACAAATTCAGAGACCCCAAAGGAATTTTTTTTATTCACATACCCATTAAAAATTATACTTTTAACGATAAAATATATTTTTTTAACTGTATAAATATTTTATTTCACATCACACAATCAATTTTCATCACAACATACAAGCCATCCATGGTCTGTGGACGACGGGTGTCGGGTGCTACTAAGCACCGTCTGCATCCTAGTATATATTTTAACTAGAAAAGAAAATTTAAAGTGAGAAGTTCTCACAGGGGATTCCACTCCGCCGTGCTTTGCTTCTGAACTGCTGAACCGTCTGGATCTGTTTGAAATTCCAATGCAGTCTTTACTACGCTGTTCATAATAAAAATTATATTTTTATTACTTCATTTCAATAAATAAAAAATCATATTCCTATATAAAAATTATATTTTTATATTTCTACTTCATATGTAAAGATCGAATTTTTATTTCATCGCTGTAAAAATCTCATTTTTACTTTACTATATATATATATAAAAAAATCAGATTTTATTTCGCTAAATATATAAAGATAATATTTTTATTTTCACTTTGTTATAACAACTAAATTTTTATCTTTACTTCGTTATAAAAATTATATTTCTAAATCGCTCGTCTTCTAATAAAGATTATATTTTTATAACTCTACATGAATAAAAATCATATTTTTAATATGCCACTAGTATAAAAATTATATTTTTAACCTTTCTATATTATAAAAACTATATTTTTGTACCGCTACTTATAAAATAAAAATCAAATTTTTATACTATTAAAAATCGAATCTTTATAAAATGAAAATCAAACTTTTCTATGTTTTAAAAATTATACCTTTTCATGTTTAAAAATTTCAGATTTCTAACTCGCAATTACATAATAAAACTGAAAAACAAATAAATATATATAAATAAATTATATAAAACTCACCAAAATCGAATTCATGGGCTGTCGAATTGAGGTGGAGGGCTCGAGGTGTTGTAGAAGCGGAGGAAGGAAAAGCAGAAGGGGGGAGTCGGCGGTGGTCTTCAGCAGTGGGGCGGTGGCGGTTTTGAGATGAAGGGGGTGTGGTTTTTGGGTCTCGGGGGTTTGGGGAAGGGCGCTGCTCCCCTGTGCTAGAGGAGGGGATGGAGGAGGAGTTGTGATGGGAAGAGGGGGGGTGCGATGGCGATTTGCGGCGGAGGAGGGAGAGCAGAAGTAGGAAGTAGAGAAGAGGGCGGCGCAGCCGCAATAGGGCGCAGTGGCGGCTCGATCGGAGGAGCGACAGCTCCTCCCTCTTCTTCATTTTTTTTTTGTTTTTAATTCTCGAACGTGAACTGAAGAAGAAAGAAAGAGGGAAAGTTGAGAGAAAATGGGCGTTGACCCTATATAGTAATATATATATATTTATTTATTTAATTTCTTTTTGAATTCTAAAAAGTAACCTTTACATTCGAACTCAAAATCGAACCCACCGACTGTCGTCCCTAGCGTAATACCCCCATTCCGAACACAATGGGATATGTTTAGTTAGCTATTTCGATCGTTTTGATCAGTCTTCATCAAAATCAACATATAACTCTATATATTGAATTTGAACGCGCATTTCAATTTACTGGGGTCACATACTAACTCGAAAAATTCCAGAAAAATATTTTCTAACTTCATATTGACGATACAGTCCTAACAAAACTAGTTTCATCGAATTCTGAGACCGTTTGAAAAATGGCCATTTTCCAGTCGATTAAAATCAACTGAAACTGGTCAAACGCATTTTCCTTTGCCACGCTCACATATTGATTCGAAAAATAATTAAAATTGGAATCTAGCAATAACTTGACACCACGGATCCAACAAAAGTGGTTTCATCGAAATCCGAGGTCGTTTGCAAAATTTCCATTTTTAAAGGCCAAAATTCCATAGCGACTATTCTGAATTTTCAAATGGACGTATCTTTTGATTCACGCTATGAAATTTTGATTTTTCAGATTCGTTGGAAAGATATTCTCAATTAGATTCAAATATTTTTGGTTTTGCTAAAATCCGGTTTATTTTGCACCCAGTACATTCAATTGAAATTTGAAATCGAATTATCGAACTACCACGCCATTTTCAATTCCTTTTATAATTGAAATAAAATATTTATATTCTAACGACGATCTATATAAATATATACGTTCGAATTCTATTCAAAATAAATTTCTCATCATTTTTATTTAAAATAATTCATTTTAAATGTTCAAAATTCACCAAAATTGCCAAAATAAAATTTTTAAATTGGCTCGCATTTTCGGGTTGTTACAATCTCCCCCACTTAAAACTTTTCGTCCTCGAAAAGAAATGAAGCCGAAAGTTGTTTTACTAATCAACTCAACTTCCATTATTTTCTTTACGGCTTAAGTTCTTCAACTTTTCAGTTTCTAAGAACCTTTCAAATTTTCCAAAAATTTGGCAAACACCCTAAATTTTCGAAAAATTTCGCCATAACCTCCCCTTCACCGGGGACTTCGGGATATTTCATATAGCCTCCCATGGCCTTCTTCAATCCAAAAGAAAAAGAAAAAGCCAAGCGGCTAGCCAATCGGCTCATAAAATCATCATCACCCAAACAAAACAGTAAATTATGGTAAACATGTACCTATTTTGTCGGGCAAACAATTTTATTCTCTGCTCCAGCCTCCTTGCTATGACCCGTTCAATGTATACACATGTACATATATGCAAATGCAACCAATTTTCAATATAACTCAATATTCGGTTCAATTAGGCTAAACGGTTCAAAATTTCAAACAAATAACCAAACAACTCAATCAGCAATCAATCAGTGAATTAGCGTTTCAAATTCATAATTTTGATACATATACAGAAAATCATGTTTTGATGCCAAATCACAACAATAAATCTATCTAAATTTGGTTCTCACACCAGTCTGATGGAAATATATAGAAATCACACCTTCGAACCACGAACATAAATACTGATGATGTGGCCACATCATCAGAATTATCCCCGGGTGTCTAGAATGTGATTCTATATCTATCCAGTATATTAAAACTTCGAATATACGTTCATGACGCATATATGCAAAATCTTTATATATTGGATTGTCCAAAATCCTTACAAACAAAATATTCAAATACGTATAAACTGGTTTAAATTTTCAAAACAAAAATTGTTTTCACTTGAAAAATATACTCTTCACACTCGTTCTAGGATACTACTGATCCTATCTCTAACGAGTCATTCTAATTGGAAATTACTAATCCAATCTCTGATGGATTCTTTCGTTCGGTTCTAATGTGTCTTGTTCTCGAGCTCTGTAAACCAAAGCTCTGATACCACTGTAAGGACCCGTAACTTCCCCGGTAAGGAAAGAGCGGATACTTTGAGAACAACACACAAAAGAACGTAGACAGAAGAACAGTTCATTGCTTATTACAACAATTCCATTAGAATACAAGGATATACAGAGTATGAATAAATATTACACAGAAAATATCAGAGATTACAATAATTTACATAGCAGCGGAAAATAATACAAAGCACAACTGAAAGTAATACACGGATATAGAGCTTTCCCTGTATCGTTCCAGCTGTAAATCAGGATCCTGTGAATATAAATCTGCAAAACTAAAACTACTAGCTGCCCGTGCGGAAAATAAGGGCACCCAGAGTTTAGGTTAAAACAATAAACTCCAGGTCAGTCATGTGACTAATGTGAGAACTAAAACAGTTACTAATCTTTATTCTAAAGTTCGGTAAATCAAGGGACCACGCCGTATAACACGGAACGGGTTTCCTCCCAAGAATACCAGTGCATAAACAAACAACGCAATGCTAAATAAAGAAAAATGAAGCTATTATAAGACCCAGGTCCCATCACACAATGCAACGCAAGCCGGAGGATAGGGTTTTTACCTTATAATAGCCAAAGCATGCTTGATACGTTAAAAACACATTATTTGATACTATTATAAGTGTATAGTGTCAAGACAATTTCAGTCATAAATATCAATCACAGACGGCATTAATGACCCATACCACTATGTCTCCATACTAGGTTCTACAAATAAAACCGAAATATCATGTATTGGAAATTGGATTCCATCATGAGTCGAGGCAAGGGGCAAGCTCCTCTCCGATTCGAGACACTCTAGCAAATGTCTCAGGACCCCACTGTGATCATTTGGAACCTCTAAGCCCGGTCCTCTTTTACTTTTGAGGATTGGCAAATCCTGAAAACACGTTTCCCGGTCCTAACAGACCTATATCCGAGGTGCCTCGCATTCAAACAACCATACAGGTGAAAAGTATATATAAATGTCAGCCAGTTTAAGCACTGACACCACCACTAGCTAGAAAGAAACGTCGTGCACTCCTTGGGTCCTTATCCCGTTTTTGACGCATACCGAGGTGTGAGGCTCGCGAATTCACGTCATACACAAAGCTGCGCCATACAGGCCATGCTTTGATCATTAACCAAAAGACTTTGCTTTTCAACAGAAGCCTTGATCATTTGCCACTTAGGCGTGCCACACAGGCAATTCACTCCATGCGACTGATGTCCATCGATATACAACCTCTGAGCTCATACGTCTCAGAGAAGGGCGGTAAGCAAGAGAATAAATTCTCCGCCGCCAAACAGATGTATATTTAATAGAGATCAATCAGCACAGAATAAAATCCAATGTCAGACACATAGTCCATTTACAAGTTCGTTCTGGGTCTGAACGAAACCGGAGACACTTTCCTCGCATATCCATCGATCTCCAAGTACGTCTGGACGATCACCAACTGTTTCCCTCATCTTGGGTGTATAGCCCAATCAAGATCATCAGTAATCACCCAAACGATGTGAAGACTTCCGGTCTTTAACCACGGGTCTTCATCTTCGACTTATCGTCGAATCTGTTATTCAGAATGGGTATAAACCCGGTCGTTTCGAATAACCCGCGTATATAATAAACACGTGTTACACAAACACAACATACGCCTCATTCCAATTCAGAATATTCTTTTATTCAAATTTTCACATTCTTAGGGAAAGGTTCCCATTAATTTTATCAAAGATAAATTCTTCTAAATTTATTCTTTAATCTTCCTTTGGATATCATTTCGATCCATATTATGGTTTTCCAAACTAGTCGGGATTAGCGAACCACACCGAAGTAATTATTTATTTTATTTCCCAATCCCAACCTATTCTTCCCATGGAGAAAACTGGTAGTACTCCATATCTAACACCACGGTGTTATCGGTAAAGTTAATTACCATTTCACGTTCAAATCTAATTAAAGATTTGACTATCGCTTTGAAGCAAAACTGGTGATACTCCATTCTCGATCACTTTCCAATTTTGATAATTTAAATTATCAATTCACATTTCAATTTAATTACAGATTCATTAAAACTCCACTTCGTTTTAATCTTCCCACAAATCAATATCCTGTCTTTAACTGGGTTAAAGAACCAATGTCATCTAAAACACGATTCACAACAAACCCAAAATCACATTCGATATTAAATACAAGGCTCTGAATAGAAAATATATCGGCTTATATTCAATATCAAATTCTACAACCAACAAATATCTTATTGGAAATAACAATATAAATATATCTTTCAAATTCCCATAACAATATCTGTATAATCACGAAATCCAACATCGAAATATTCCAAAGACAATTTTGATTCAAATCCATTTCCAATTCGTATATTGGAAATTCTGATTATTTTTAAAACCACTTCAAATTCAATTTATTTACTTCAAAAATAAATTGATTTTAATTCTAGTTCAAAACTAGTTCATCTCGATAAAAAACTATTTTTATCTTTTCAAATATGGAGTTTTTCATCCTAGTTCTTTTCAAATCATTTCTTATGATTTTACACTAATTATTGATATTTTTAATAATTTTATCAAGGCCCGTACAGTTGATTTCCATCAACGGCCATCGAACTGCACTTATAGCGACCTTTTCCAAATTTGATTTGGATATAATTCCAAATCCAACCGTTAGATTTCAAATTTCTAATATTCATTGGAAAGCTCTTTTCGATACGAACCCAACGGTTCCGTTTTCAGGAGAATCCGATGGTCGGATCTCCCGCAACGTCAATTCGAAGTCAATAGTCGAAATTCACGAACTGCCGCGGTGCGGCGCGTTCTATTCAGGCCATTATATATATATATATATATACTATATTTTGTCGATTTCCTTTTAAAACGTATTTTATAAATCGTTTTAAATGCGATTTCAAAACCATTTCAACTCTATATTCGATTTCAAATCAAAATTGAATATTTCATATCATTAACATATAAATGATAATATTTTCAAAACGTTATATTTTGAAATCACTACCTTTTCTATATTCATTATAAAAACGAATATAATCGATATAAATATCGTTCACGTCAAAATAGCGCAACTCTAATCAACACAGCTTTATATATTTCAATAAATTCGTTATTCTATTCAACAAATGAATATTTATTCAGTTCAACACATGAATCTATATTTCTTCCAACACATGACTAATCTCAATACATGAGTACGGTCAACACATGACTATTTTTTCTATTCAACACATGAATCTTTATTTTATTCTATTCTTTATTTTCCCAATTGGAATGAGGCCCAATCAATTACCATATAATATTAATTATATGGATTCCACACAACACATGTATATAATAGCACTGACAAATAATCAACCATCATCCAAAGTGCACTACACTGTATAAGCATCAAATATAGATATCTAACGCTTATAACAGCCTGTCAATCAATCGATCGACATACAACTAATTATTGGGATTAGAGTATGCCGTATTTTGTCCCAATACCCGTATGGGGTTTCAAATCAACAAACACAGATTTTTATTTATTCACATACCCGTTAAAAATTATACTTTTAACGATAAAATATATTTTTAACTGTATAAATATTTTATTTCACATCACACAATCAATTTTCATCACAACAAACAATCAAACATACAAGCCATCCATGGTCTATGGACGACGGGTGTCGGGTGCTACTAAGCATCGTCTGCATCCTAGTATATATTTTAACCAGAAAAGAAAATTTAAAGTGAGAAGTTCTCACAGGGGATTCCACTCCGCCGTGCTTTGCTTCTGAACTGCTGAACCGTCTGGATCTGTTTGAAATTCCAATGCAGTCTTTACTACGATGTTCATAATAAAAATTATATTTTTATTACTTCATTTCAATAAATAAAAAATCATATTTCTATATAAAAATTATATTTTTATATTTCTACTTCATATGTAAAGATCGAATTTTTATTTCATCGCTATAGAAATTTCATTTTTACTTCACTATATATATATATATATATATAATAAAAATCAGATTTTATTTCGCTACATATATAAAGATAAAAAAAAATTATTTTCAGTTTGTTATAACAACTGAATTTTTACCTTTACTTCGTTGTAAAAATTATATTTCTATATCGCTCTTCTTCTAATAAAGATTATATTTTTATAACTCTACATGAATAAAAATCATATTTTTAATATGCCACTTGTATAAAAATTATATTTTTAACCTTTCTATATTATAAAAATTATATTTTTGTACCGCTACTTATAAAATAAAAATCAAATTTTTATACTATTAAAAATCGAATCTCTATAAAATGAAAATCAAACTTTTCTAACTCGCCATTACATAATAAAACTGAAAAACAAATAAATATATATAAATAAATTATATAAAACTCACCAAAATCGAATTCATGGGCTGTCGAATTGAGGTGGAGGGCTCGAGATGTTGTAGAAGCGGAGGAAGGAGGAGCAGAAGGGGGGAGTCGGCGGTGGTCTTCAGCAGTGGGGCGGTGGTGGTTTTGAGATGAAGGGGGTGTGGTTTTTGGGTCTCGGGGGTTTGGGGAAGGGCGCTGCTCCCCTGCACTGGAGGAGGGGACGGAGGAGGAATTGCGATGGGAAGGGAGGTGCGATGGCGATTTGCGGCGGAGGAGGGAGAGCAGAAGTGGGAAGTAGAGGAGAGGGTGGCGGCACTGCCCTAGGGCGCGGTGGCGGCTCGATCGGAGGAGCGATAGCTCCTCCCTCTTCTTCCTTTTTTTTTGATTTTAATTCTCGAACGTGAACTGAAGAAGAAAGAAAGAGGGAAAGGAGAGAGAAAATGGGCGTTGACCCTATATAATAATATATATATAATTTTTTTTATTTAATTTCTTTTTGAATTCTAAAAAGTAACCTTTACATTCGAACTCAAAATCGAACCCACCGACTGTCGTCCCTAGCGTAATACCCCCATTTCGAACACTATGGGATATGTTTCGTTAGCCAATTCGATCGTTTCAATCAGTCTTCGTCAAAATCAACATATAACTCTATATATTGAATTTGAACGCGCATTTCAATTTACTGGGGTCACATACTAACTCGAAAAATTCCAAAAAAATATTTTCTAACTTCGTATTGACCATACGGTCCTAACAAAACTAGTTTCATCGAATTCTGAGACCGTTTGAAAAATGGCCATTTTCCAGTCGATTAAAATCAACTAAAACAGGTCAAACGCATTTTCCTTTGCCACGCTTACATATTGATTCGAATAATTATGAAAATTGGAATCTAGCAATAACTTGACACCACGGATCCAACAAAAGTGGTTTCGTCGAAATCCGAGGTCGTTTGCAAAATTTCCATTTTTTAAGGCCAGAATTCCATAGCGACTATTCTGAATTTTCAACTGGACGTATCTTTTGATTCCCGCTATGAAATTTTGATTTTTCGGATTCGTTAGAAAGATATTCTCAATTAGATTCAAATATTTTTGGTTTCGCTAAAATTCGGTTTATTTTGCACCCGGTACATTCAATTGAAATTTGAAATCGAATTATCGAACTATCGTGCCATTTTCAATTCCTTTTATAATTGAAATAAAATATTTATATTCTAAGGACGATCTATATAAATATATACGTTCGAATTCTATTCAAAATAAATTTCTCATCGTTTTTATTTAAAATAATTCATTTTAAATGTTCAAAATTCACTAAAATTGCCAAAATAAAATTTTTAAATTGGCTCGCATTTCCGGGTTGTTACAAAATCATTTAATTTTATTCTTCAAAATCATATAAACATTACCAAACAACGGCATAGCAGGTCATATGTTTACCTTTTAATTGCATGAACATTTACATATATTAAAGCTATCAAAACTAATGCATAACAGATTAGGTGTTTGCTAAACACACATATTTTGGATATATCAAATTGTCTAAGCACATATGTATATAACATATTATGTGCTTATTAAACAAACACCTTTTACATATGTAAGCATACCATCTAACCAACCTCATTACTAATGGACCATTCATCTCATAAATTCCATGACAAATAAACACTTCATGGCGCCATTTTTATCAGAAAAAAGATAAATGGTTTTATCTTTTTCTCAGAAAATCATACAACTTATACTTTTAACAGAAAAAAGATAAACGGTTTTATCTTTTTTCCAGAAAATCATATAACTTATACTTTTAACAGAAAAAAGATAAATGATTTCTTAGAAAATCATATAATTTTATCTTCTTGGGCTATTTTGTAATGGCACAGTAAAAATTTACTAGAAGATGATGGGCTGAACCTTGCTAAACTGCCAACAAATAGTAGCTACAAAAAGATAAAGCAAAGGCCAAAGACACTTATAATGTAATAAGATACAAAGAAAAGGTGTTACAAATAAACAGAAAGATTGCAAAACGGAGCATAATGTGCACTACTTGTGAAACCCAAGAAGAAACAACAATAAGATTTATAATAATCAACAGAAGCAAGTCAAATCCTTTAACTACACAAATTTACCCACTCCGTTGCAGTTGCAGGTTCATATTTGCCCTTGTCATTATATATACAGAATTCAAAATCACTGCAAAAAGCCTAGTGCTCTACGATGGTAAAATTAGGTTAAAAGGGCTTCTACAGAAGCATAACAGTGAAGCTCTCCTGCAACCTTGCGTTTCTAGTCTCATTCCTCAAATCTTGCAGTGTCTTGGCTCCAAATCATTTACAGTTAATTATAACGTATTATGAAATCATTTACAGTTAAAGATAAACGATTTTATCTTTTTACCAAAAAATAATATAACTTATACTTTTTAAAAATAAATGGTTTTATCTTTTTCTCAGAAAACCATTTAATTTTATTCTTCAAAATCATACAAGCATTTCCAAAAAATGGCATAGCAGGTCGTATGTTTACCTTTTACTTGCATGTATATATACATATATACATATTTTAAACTGTCAAAACTAATGTATAGCAGATTAGGTGTTTACTAAATACACATATTTTGGATATATCAAATTGTCTAAGCATATATGCATATGACATATTATGTGCTTACAAAACAAACATCTTTTACATATGTAAGCATACCATCTAACCAACATCATTACTACTGGACCATTCATTTCATAAATTCCATGGCAAATAAACATTTCAGGGCACCATTTTTATCAGAAAAAAGATAAACAGTTTTATCCTTTTCCCAAAAAATCATATAACTTATACTTTTAATAGAAAAAAGATAAATGGTTTTATCTTTTTATCAGAAAAGCATTTAATTTTATTCTTTTTAACAGAAAATCCTATAAGGCCTATATATATATACAACCTTGGCAAAACAAATTTCCCTTCTATTGGTTATAAAAATAAAACGAATACTTATGCATATATATATATATATATATATTTATATTTATATTTATATAAACATTTCTAGGTTTGTATGCACATATATGTTTGTTTGGTTCATATACCTAGTCATTATTATTATTATTTTTGAAAATTACCTAGCCAATATTCTATATATATATATATATATAACAATGGCATAGCAAGTCATATGTTATATACTGCACTGATGTCCTCCTTCATCGACAACCATATAACAAGTGTCTAAATCAACCAAACTTACATCAAAAAGTTAAAAATTCATCCAAATTGAATCAAACTTATTTTTATGAACTTCTAATCATTTTAATCTATACATTCTTAATTCAGTAAAGGAGGTTTGACAATTGCGTTATGTATTATGTAAATAAAGGTATAAAACTTAAAACATAGTAAATCCTAGGTATTAGAAAACTTACTTATGTACTAATCGATAGAAGAAGATGATGTCGTCTAGCAAGCAATGTTGTACTTGATAATCTGATCCAAAGTAAACCCTAGATTAAGTAAAAAAAAACGATTATAATTAGATTCAAATAAAATCTGAAAATCGATCAGAGAGCTTGGTATAAAAATCATCGCAACTAAATTTTGATAAAATTTAATGGAAATGGATCAATTTTGGGTAAAACATAATTTGCGATTCGCTCAAATTTCTAAATGGAAAATGGCAGAAAGAGGAAATTAATCGAGACATGTCATGTATAATGATTTTCAGTAAATAATGTCCTGAAAAATAATTATCAAAGGGCCATGTCCTATAAATTAATTGTACAAGGTAAATAAGCCCTTATAGTAAAATCGCCCAAATTTTAAACTCTTAAATTTTTCAATATTCTGAATATAGATTTTCATTTTCTTATTGAACATAAGGTTACGTCAAACTATTTTATTTTCATACTTAGGAAAATATTCTATAATCATATTCAACTTCCTCTTCTACTATTATTTCCAAAACATTTACTAGCTCATCACTCGTTACCAACATTGGGAAAACAATTCATCTTATTGCTAGTAAAATAACGTTATGAAATCTCTCTTATTTTAATACTTGAACACGATAATCAACTCCTATTCTTTTAGAATAAACCATTTCCAAAACTCCACTTTTCAATTTCCTTTTTCCTCGAAAATATTGTTATAACTTCTCTCAATCTACTTTTATTTCCTTTACTTCGTAAATATTATTATATATAATATATTCTCACATCTTCTCATTTCCGTTACTTTGGAAATCCCATTATAATCTCAACTTTCTCAATTAACGTTATGCTATTATTTCTCATATGGAAATAATAAATTTATTCTTACCCTCTTTCCCATTACAAACTAATATCATTCTCGGATAGTTCTGAAGTCATTCAAGTTGGGGTATTTATTTACCTCTTAGACCTTGATCAACAACGTTCTTATCTTCAGATAGACATAGAGTTGTAATTCAAAAACCAATATACCAATATTATTCTGATACCAACAACATCTCATTTAACTATTTTATTTAAAACATGATTTATAAAACTTTATTACTTTGGAAAATATCTCTTTTTATAAATCCTGTTTACACAACTCAGGTTTTATATAAACCCCCTTTTCTTTATTCTCTTTACTTAATTTAAATACTAAGTACACAATTACTTTTTGCTACCTTATTCGCTTAAAATCCCTTTCATAACTTCGTTATATAACTCTCTGGCTTTATTATTAACCCATTCACAAATTCCTTTCACAGTTCAATTCGATCTCACTTTAACTTCGATCACCTTTTAATGGTATTTCAATTAAAAAGTAGTCTCTTATAATATTATTAAAATAATAATTTAAATCAATCATTAACTACCATAGTAGTAGTTAATTTCTTTCATTAACTAAATTAAATAATACATTCGTACTAAAATCTTATAAAAATTAAATAAATATCCATCAAGCCATTTCACTAGATTAATTCAAATTAATAATCCTAGTGACTTAAATCAACTCAAAGCATGGTTATTTCGTTATCCGATTCTAGTTAATTATTATTTAAAAATAAATTGATAATATAATTGATTTAAATAATTTCATTTTAATTGTTCTTAACAAAAAAAATTCCCCAACTCTTAACGTTGGGTTCCGTTCCGCTCATTTTCTTATAAACTTCTTAACATAAGAAATTTCTTTATAAAATCAATTTATAATTAATTATAAATTTATTAATAAATAAAAAATATTAATTTCCGTTTTTACAAATTTTTATTCAAAATACAGATTTAAAAATCTATCTTCAGTTATAAAATAATTTTTATAACTTCATTTCGTCTTTATAAAACAATTGATTTATAGGTTATATACTGCCAATTACTCATCCAACATTACGCATTGGTTTGGACAAAACAAATATTAAATTTCAGGTCAAAATTCAACAACCAAATTAATCATCTGATCAGAACAGTTCATATAATGATAATACAAAAATAAATATCATTAAATGTATTTGAGGAATCCCGCTGGATCTCTCTAACCTGTTCTTCCCTGCATTAAATCTGTTATCTCAAATATGATCATTTGATTCAAATAAATAATGTCCTTCGTAACAGTCAGTAACGATAATTCGATATCAACCAATTTTTTTCACACAAACATAACAATTCGACCAATTCATTAAACTAAACACGTTTATTTATAAACATGACCAAAAAGATAAGTTACCCTAATTGGGACCAATCGCTAAAATAACAATTTGGTGTTTTACTGAAATTAAACAATGTTTAATTTCATTAATTCAAACAATATGTGAATATATATTTTACAAACAATAAACAATCGACCATTAGCAACCATAACACACAAAATAATAACCCAACTAATACAAAATATAAGTGGGGAGAACTGAGTGAGTTTAACTCACATTGTTTCTGTTGTCGCTAAAGTGGTTCGGTTTCCATTCCAATCCAGAATAATTCCATAATGTTCTGATAGTCTTCACGATTTTGGCGCAGCTCGTTTGGTTTAATTCTGTTAATACACATATGAATTATCAATAATTTAAGCTTATGGTTAATTTATAAATAATAAGTTCTTAAATAAAAATTTCTACTTTAATTACTTAATGAATAATTAGGTCGGTTAAGTTATTTCTTCATGCTATATCTTTCCTTTGGCTTCACCCCGATCATCTGCCTGCATCAATTTCACGTATTCAGTATATGATTTTTTTTAAGTGGAACAGTATTTTCTTAATTACAAAATTATTAGATTAATTCCTTAAATTATTTCCATTGCTTCTGAAAAAATCTGGCCTAACACTTTCGTTCTTCCCGATACCCTTCACTGTGCTCATCCCTTTGCACTTTCCGTTTGAAGCGTCTACTTGTTCCAAAATGAAATTAATTAATAGTTATCTTAATTAAATTATAATCAACCAAATTCGTTTTAGCGGAAAAACAGTTATCGCTTCGTTTCCCACATACTAGTTCGTGCCTTGTTCCAGTTGCTCACGACGTCACGCACAGAATAGTGATCATCGCGCCAGATTCCGGTCTTTGGAGTCTGATCAGGTGACGCCATGAGCAGCGCCAGAGCCGCCTCCACCTTCACACGAAATCTCGATTAGACCAGTGCTCTAGTTCGTCTACAAAACCACTTCGAAGTTGCGCCTTTCTGGTGCCTATCCGACCCCGTCGCAGACCGGAATTTGATCATAACCGTTCAAAAAGAAGCCCTCCTTGAGCCGAACCATTTTGCAGTTAAATAATTTCTGCATTAATAAAAGAATTAAAAGAAATTTGTAGGGAAGTATCGAAGGATTTGGACCGTTCAATATATTAGTGGCGGCTGTCTGATGCATTGACCGCAGAAGTAAACTGGTGGTGTATTTGGCAATTCACGTTGCATATATATAGGTGGGGGTTTAGATATAATAATATTATATTATAATATAACTTCATCATGAAGTATCATGTAAAATCTACCGCATACGAAACTAATTTTTCAAACGGCCTCCAAATTCGATGAAACTAATTTTGTTAGGACCGTATCATCAAAACATAGCTAAATTTCAATTCACATAATTTTTGGAGTCAATATGTGGTCCCGGTAAATTAAAATGTATGTTGTAATTCAATATTGAATGTTATATTAATATTTTAATTTTGATGAAAACTGAATAAAAAAATTGAATGGGCTTACGAAACATACCCCATTGTGTCCGGAATAGGGGTATTTGGTTAGGGCCGATAGTCGTTGGGCCTCATTGGGAGTTCGAATGAAATTGAACTAATTATTGAATTAAATAAAATTTAAAAACCATCCTATATAAATGTAAAACATCCTAACCCTAAGCTCGTTTATTTCTGCGGTCAAATACCACAGCCGCCTTGAATTTCTTCACCAAAAGCAAAAACCGTAGTTTCAAAATTCCTATTAAATAAAAATAAAATCAAACATAAATTTATAAATTGCAAAACTCCTATATTTGTGATTCTCTTTGCTTGCGCTTCAATCTGGTATGGGTATAGGGTTATTCGAACATAATGAAGTCACTTCCTGTGAAGCCAGCATCAACCGAGGGTTCGCATATGCTGGAATTTGGAGCATTGAATCTTGAAATCGATGTCGTGTTTGAGATCATGGGGTCGAATGGAGCTAGTGTGAATTTTCTAGATTTAAAATAAAACAAAAAAGTTTGAACCTGTAGCTTGCGCTATAGGGTGGATGTCGACATAGGTTTTGACTAAGGAGGCGCGCAGGTGTTCTTATGGTAATGGGGAGGAGGAGTTTGCAAAGAGGAGGCCGTCGGTCATTCCCGTTCATCGAACGGTGGAGTATGGAGGTGACAAGGAGGAGAGAGGACGTTGGTAATGGGTTTGAGAGCTTCAGGTTGCGGTTTAATTCTGTGTTGAAGAAATAGGATTAAGCGGCTAATAATGGTTAATTAAATTAATGAGGTGATTAAGGGAAAATGGTCATTAACCTCTTTTGTTTTATTTAAACTCAAATAAGATATTTAAAACGGTTCAAGACCGACAATCTTCACATCGAATGGATTTCTACTGATGCCTTTGATTGGAGTTGCTGCCTGAAAGGATTAGTTGTCCGGACGTACTTGTTGATTGTTCGGATATGCGAGGGCCTCTCTCTTATACTGGACATGTGGGGAGAGGAACAAGGTGCCTCCGGATTCGTTCATATCCAGAACGGACTTGTAAATGGATTGTGTCTGACATTGTATTGTGTGCTATATTTTTTGATCTCTTCTAAATTTATATCTGTTTGGTGGCAGAGAATTATTCTCTTGCTTAACACCCTTCTCTGAGACGTACGAGCTTAGAGGTTATATATTGGTAGAAATCAATGGTATGGTATAGATTGACAATGTGGCATGCTAAGATGCAAATGATCAAGGTTTTTTGTTGAAAAGCAGAGTCTTGTGGTTGATGATCAAAGCATGGCTTTAAGCAGCATAGCTTTGTGTATAGCGTTAATTCACGAGCCTCACACCTGGTATGAGTTAGAAACGGGATAGTGACTGCATGGAGTGCATGACGTTTCTTTCTAGCTAGAAGTGGTTTCATGGTATGGAGCCCAAACATTTTTACTTATGTGGATGATGGAATGAGGCGCCTCCGATATTGGGTCTCTAATGGGTCATAGATAGGTCTGATAGGACTGGGAAACGTGTGTTCATAAATAACTAATCCACTAAAGTAAGTGTGGATAGGCCCTGAACATCCAAGGGCTCACCATCATCCTAGTCCTGAGGCATTTGCTAGAGTGTATCGAAACTGGTGAGGAAGATCCTTTGCCTCGACTCATAGATGGAAATCCAATTTCCAATATGACACTTTTCGATTTTAGTTGTAAAACTTTATGGCGACATAGTAGGATGGGCTACAATGTCGTCTATAATTGATACATTTATATTTGAAGTTGATTTAGACACTATGCACTTATAATAGTATCAAATGAGATTATTATTTTTAATGTACCAAGCATGTTTGGCTATTATAAGGTAAAACTCTATCCTTCGGCTTGCGTTGCATTGTGTGATGGGACCTGAGTCTTATAATAGCTTCATTTTTCCAAAAAGCATTTCGTTTTTTGTTATAACATTTTATTTCAAGTTTTGGTATTCGTGGGAGAAAACCCGTTCCGTGACATACGGCATGGTCCAGCGATTTACCCTTTTTTAAAGTAAAAGTTTAATGTTTGAATCAAAAAAGGTTCAAACACCAAAGGTACACAAATTATACTTCACCAATATGGTTAGAAATTTAAAGGAGCCACAATCGCCAAAGGATTAAAAACAAAAAGTGCGGAAAAGTAAAATCAAGACAAGACATAGAGTGGTTCGACCTTAAGCTTGGCCTACGTCCACTATGAAGGTAGCTTCCATTATCATGACATTATTTAGAAGACATGAAATCTCACTTTTGCAATACATCTTCTCTCTCTCACATATAAATTTCTCTTGGATCTATGCAAACCTATGGGGAGATGATTGGACCAGCAAAGAAGTGATTAGATCAGAGGAGGAATGATGGATAATCTTCAAATGTGAGGAGGATAAAGGAGAATCTTCAATATCTATAATACTTGGTAGATTTTGATCATAACCATGGTGGATCAAGCTTTAGATCTTTGTTTGGAAGTGGTAGATGATGTCATAATGATTGAGGAAGCAATTTGGCAACCCTTCGGGGTTGTGGAAATCCATCCCTTCAATGGTTGAAGCCATGGCCTACTTATAGGTGAGCTCCAATGGAGAAATGAGCTGAAATTCTTATGTACATGCTTCTGGCCGTTCACCTCAGTATTTATGAAAATGCTAGTGTTAGCTGTAAACAGATGTAGACAGTTGTTCTGCTTGTCTGTGCGACCTGAGTGTGTGCGAGCGACCAGACCGGAGGAAGATTGAGGTTTAAGGAACGACCGACCAGGGGAACTTGCGACCGATCATTCCACTTTGCTTGACTAAATGGTGGTGTCTGTTCTACGGATTTGCGACCGACCAGGGTAGCACGAGCATGCGACTGAGATAGTATGGGTGACCGACCCAAGTATTTGGACATTGCACTTGTATGATTCAACATGAAGCTTGAGCGAATGACCGTATGGTTGGACTATGTACGAGCGAGCAGAGCAAGTGTGATCGAACCCTTTTTAAAATGTACGAGTTATTTTGTACTCGACTCTCATCATGTTCGACCAACCTCTTTTGTTCTGAATGACCGATCCCTCATGTCATGCCCGACCCTTAGTTTGCACTCGTCTCCTGTTATGTGCGAACGAACTTTCACCCTTATTCGACTAGGGATTATTCGATCATCCTTTAGTATGTACGACCGAGCCCTTCAATGTACGACCAAGCCTTATAATACTCGATTCGTAGTTTCAATTAAGATTTAATCAACCAACATATATAAGGGATAAACATTTGACCCTCGAAGTTTTGTAATTTTTAATCAAAAAATTACAGACTTCTAAATAATTTAATGTAACATAGTTTGGTGGATTAAATCCGATTTTCCATCGGATGATTTTACATAACTCAGGGTCGCACATAGGTAATTATGATCGACTGAGGTCAATCGTCCTTACTCATAATCAAGCGAGTCTGGGATCGCTCGCACTTATGATTGATTGAGCTTCCCTAATCAGGTTAACATGTCGATGTGGTCGAGTAGACCAATTGAGCTTGAGCGAGCAAAGTGAATCGAAACAAACGAAATAACGTGTCATTTTGGTCTGAATGAGACCCTTACCTATCTCGTTAATTGAGCGACCAAGAAAATTAAGCGAGTGGGCCTGATTATTCACCTATGATTGTGCGACCGGCTAGAACAATCTATATAGATCTGAGAGAGCGATTCTGGGTGAGTCCATTCATCTTCTCGCCTTTTATACATTCTTTCTACCTCCATTTTTACTCTTTACTTAATTTCTTCTGAGAAACTTGTAAATGGAGGCGTTGCTCTAAAGAATTTTTCAACTCAATTCAATTCTTTCAAACACATCAAATCTTCGATTCATCGTCGCGCTCTTCATCTCTGGTAAGGCTCCACTGTGCTCGATGTCTCAACAAAACTCCACAACTTCAGAACCAATCAAAGCAATCCATTCTTAAATCCGAGGCAATCTGCTAGCTTATAGGTGAATTCCCCTTTTTAATTTCTCTTTGTGTTAATGGATTAACTTCGTGAATGTCCAAGGCTTGAATTTGAGAATTTTGGGATATGATCTGAACAACATGAGCATGAATTGAAATTTTTGGTTGTTTGTTGAGATTGTAATGATTGGAAATCATCATGGTTAGGATTGAAATTCTCTAGAGTTGTATATGTAATCATATAATGAATCTGAATCACACAAAACTCTTTGAATTTATGATTCTAGTAACATGCCTGCGAGTTGTTTGTTGAAATGTCTTAGTCGGTCCTTTGCTTTTATTTGGTGTAGTTATGTTACTATCAATGTAGCTTTGTCGATCATTGCTCGAACTTATAATATGTTAGCGCTTTCTCTGTGAATTTGTGAGGTTTGTACATGTTTGGTTAGCACTTTCAATATCTGTCCATTGCATTTGTGTGGAAACACTTAGCCTGGATGCTTTTGGTCCTATCGTCATTTGCACTCTTACTCAACTTATGTGGTCGCACAATTTCAACCTGGAAGGGGTCGTTCTTGCTCAATCCTTATGTGGGATTGGTTAGGAACAAGTCCACTTTCGTTGAATATGAACGAGCGCCTTGAGTTGAGCGTATGCGAACGAGGGGGTCTGTCCAAACGTGGCCAGGATTGGAGAAGTATGTGCAGCCTGGCCTCAGCTGTATGTGCGCGATCGGGTCAAAAACCCTTCATAAACGATCAGTCATAGGTCATGTGCAACCGATCAGGTCTGGTTCGTTCATGTTTAAATCTATTTGGGTCGTCCTTACTTGACTCTATAGGGGTCGTTCGCGCACAACCTTGCTTTGTTTGTACACATATGACCTCTCCCACTTTGATCATGCTTAATCTTCCTTGACGTCAAGGCTATAATTGATTGCTATTGCTGAACCTTTTAGTAGTGCTAATTTGTAGTGACTATTCATGTAGAAATGCTAACTCGTCATCAGTCATGCCAGAATCCTGAGGAAGGAACTATGTCTGGTGAAGCTGGTGGTTCTGACCAAGTTTACAAACACTACATCAGGTATTGCCCCCAGCGTGAAAATTATTGAGAACTTTCCTACACACCGCACGATTTCCAAAATACCTCCCAAAAGGCATGAGACAGAACTCTCTTTTATCTCGTTTCAACAGCTGTGCAATCAGTTTTGAATTTCAGAAAAGGAAGAGAATAAATTCCCTGGGAAGAATGAGTTTGCTGATGTTCCCCCAACTGGGTATTTTGCCGTTAATCGTGGTATGCTAATGAGCGGGGCGATCCCTTCTTTTAATCCTTATCTAAAGATGATTCTCTGACACTTAGCCATTGCCCCATGCCAATTGCATCCAAATAGTTATGCTATTTTAATGAGTCTTTATGTACTTTTTATGAGGGAGAAACAACGTGCACCTTCATTTGAAGATATATGTTCTTTATATTCCTTTAAAAGAAGGAAGACAAATTGTCCTTCTATTATTTTCATCGAGAGTCGGGGCCTCAAAATAATTACTGGTCTGGTGGAAAGTGTCCGCGGATTTACGAACCAATACTTTTTTGTCCGATGCCCTGCCAATTTTTGTGGTTTTTGGATGGAAGGAGGTGAATGCTTTTACTTTTTCAGTATTTCATTTCCTTCCTTATCAACCAAATTTTTGTGGGTTTTGAGAGGGAGCAAGTTCCATCTTTAACTATGTTACAGTGCTTCCCGGTCAGAACATTGCCTATGATCCGGACCTAAGTAGCTCTTTACTTGCTGTAAATGAAGGCAAAAGGAACATGAAAATTTTAATTACAGAAGAGTTCCTTCGTCGATGTAACTTACTCCCTCTCAGGCGAACTCTCACGACAGATTCAACTGATAAAAAAGGTTTTGTCAGCAAATCTCTGGCTAGGAGGACTCCAAAAAAGAAGGGTTCCCACCCTGGTAAGAGCAGTAAAACATCTCCTTAATCCAAATTGGTTTCTATTAAGAAGGCAGTGTCTAAGCGGCGTAAGGGTAAGGACCCAATGACTTTGTCCGATCAAGTCGAGAAGGAGGGTTCTTCTTCAAGCTCTACGGAAGGAACTGGTCATGATGATGTAGGTGAAAATACTTAAAAAACCATTTCGGATCCAGCGCGAGAAAATGAGTAGTTTGATGAGAAGCTTGCCATCCGTGATGGTGAAGAAGAAGTTGTTTCCGAAACTTTTAAGAACCTTGATTATCTTAGCCTATCTAAAGACATTATTCAAGGTGATATTGTTGCCCAAATTTGTAAACCCTAGACCTTATATATAGGAGTACTCAAAACTAGGAAAATTACTTGTGAAGCTAGGGATA
Organism: Allium sativum; assembly: GCA_030737875.1. Taxonomy (NCBI): domain Eukaryota; kingdom Viridiplantae; phylum Streptophyta; class Magnoliopsida; order Asparagales; family Amaryllidaceae; genus Allium; species Allium sativum. The sequence continues at coordinate 373,905,637 of CM060915.1, forward strand.
GCCTTAGAATCACCCCATAAAATTGGTTCGTTAATGGATACATATTAGCGCGCATTTTACTTATGCCATATATTCCTGATGCTTCGCTTAAACCCTTTTATTTTGCTCTAGTACTCTTCTAATTTGAGTACTAAAATTCTTATCTTTTCATTTTCCAGATTTAGGAGAAAGGCACTCATTATTGGACAGCTTTACCGAACAGGATGGTTCAGTTAATCCCCAAAATCTTTTGCAATCTCGTCTTTCCTATTGTTCAAAGCGTTCTCAATTTTTTTTAGATCATCCGCCTAAGCATAATTTCGAACCTTCATTGACTGATCAACGGAAGATGGGGAAGCACGACCATGTTTCTGACAAAGGTGCTAAGGACAAAGAGTATGAGCTGAAGGGGGGCGAGAGGAAAAGGAGTAGTGATGATCAAGGTGAGGTTGAGACCCCGAAGCGTCATAAATCAACTGAGCCCTCAAATCCTGATCCCCCTATTTCCCCGAAACAACCCTTTGCAGCTTCTCAATCCATTGTTCCGACTCATAATCAAATTCAGACGATCCTCGACAAGCCTCCTTAAAAATTCCACCCGAAAATTCGAAGCTTACGGATCAATTAGGAGGATGGGATTTAAGAGGAATGAATTTTGATTTGGATTTACACCAGGACGGCAAGCGGAATGCTATCAGAGAGATAAACACTATAAAGAACTGCATGACTACCCAACTTGATACCGCAAAGAGTCAACTTGAAATGCAGTTAGACGATGCCATGAACACAACCGGAGGTCAATTTGAGTCGTGGAACAAATTTGGCTATGAGTTCCAGAGGTTGAACACCCGACATCTCGAACATATTAAAATTTTGGAAAATGACAAGGTTGGACTGATCCATGTGATTAAATCCCAAGAATCTGAAATTGGATCTTTAAAGGATGGAGGTGTTGGGGTATGCAGCTTAGAAGCCGAAAATGAGGAGCTTAAGAGAGAGGTTGAGGCTGCTAAAAAGCAAGTTCAAGAAGCTCAATCTGCCCGAGAGTTTTTTGAATCTCAATTGACTTCGGAAAAGGAAGCTTCAGCTTGTTATCAATAGGAAAAGATGATTCTTGAAGACAAGATTTCTACCCAAAGCAAAGCTCTATAAATTCTAGAAGAGGACAACACCAAACTGGCCGATGCACTTGAACAGGCCAAAGCTAAAACTGATGACACATTGTTCCAATTTTTCGTTTACAATGTTATGAGTTGTGGAAGTTTAAGCTATTTGAATAAGGACTTACCACGAACTTTAACTCTCGTTTGGGAACAGGTGCTCAAATATTTCAAAGGTGAAGAAGATGGTGTTCTTCAAGAGACTCTCCTAGAAGCATAGGACCTTGATGCTTTGGCTAAAGGCCGAAAGATATTGATAGAGGAGCGAGCTCACTCCCACGGGGAGAACACCCCGGATGTTACCGCTATTCATGCCCCTTCCTACCTACTAATGCTAAGGTCTCAATTTATTAAGTTCCCCTTGCGGAACTTCCTGCCATTCATACTTATGGGAATGCTATTGAAGTTCATTCTACCAATGAGCTCATTATTCAGGAGGATACAGTCGATTCGTGTCAGGAGATGGTAAGGAAAATGGTGATATTTAGGCCGGTTGTATATACGAGTGTTGGGCCTCACTTATTACTTTATGCTTATGTTGTTGACTTGGTGATGAACTTATGCTTTACTTTGTTTGCATAGGATAGTGTCTTTGTTTGTTGTATTGCAGCTCCGTACTCAGCTTTGTCATACTTCTGCTTATGCACTGCATGATGAACTTACATCACAGTACACTTGTATCACATCACACTTTATCGATTACATGGTTGTAACGAACTTATGGTATGTAAAACTAGCATTATTGGATTTCTTTTGATGCGATATTTACGCCCCCATACAAAAGTTCGTTACAATTTTATTAGGCTAAAAGTGATCAATTTTTCTATATTCTTTTAGTTACAGCTAGAATTCAGCTTAGTTGATCAATTCATGTCATTTTTCAAGTGTCTGTCTTTGAGGAGTTTTATGTTCGTCATGCATTCAGTCGTATTCGTACTAACCTGGCAGTCCAGGACCTTCGGAGATTAGACTTGAATACATGCCTCCAAAGAGGGGGTTTTGTGTTTTTTTGTGTATCTAACCATATTTTCCGCTAACCGGTAGTCCAGGTCCTTCGGAGATTTGGATTAAATACTTATAAGTTTAATCCAATATTATGTCTTATCTGCTCTGATTAATTCAAGATCAGAAAGACTATATTGGATACCCCTTTTCAGCTGGGATTTCTATTCATGTTGGTCCTTCCAGCTTGTTGCCGGTCCTTTCGGCCTGATGCTGGTACTTCCAACATCTGGTTTTGTCAATCCTTCCGACTGCTGGTCCTTCCAACTTGTTGCCGTTCCTTTCGGCCTGATGTTGGTACTTCCAACATCAGGTTTTGTCAATCCTTCTGACTGTTGGTCCTTCCAACTTGTTGCTGGTACTTCCAACATCAGTTTTTGTCGGTCCTTCCGAGCGTTGGTCCTTCCAGCCTGATGTTAGTACTTCCAACATCAGGTTTTGTCTTGTTTTGAAGAGTCGGTGTCCTAGACCTTTCATTTAATAAAGTGCCTTCATGGTGGGACTTAGGATCTTTTATTTGTTGGTCAAATTGGGTTGCTTCCATCCTTTGGCTTTGGATAGCTAATTTCTCCAAGGCTTGCAAGGTGGTGCGTTAAATCATCTTGCTTAGTTTGCATGATGTTTTTTGGCACTCAACGCTTGAGCTGTCCCATTTGGGATATGCTTGGATCATAAACGAGTGGTTGTTCTCAGTTTTCCTACATTAAAAAATCAACTTTAGGCAAAGTTTGTAAATGCATGATTCGTGCAAGCAAATAGACTTTCCCATACATGACTTTTTATACGTACATAGTTCAAAAGTAATGCTTGCAAATATCTACAACTTTTTGGAATAGACTTGAACAATGCATTAAAGAAGTAGCGAATATGCTCACTATTCCTGTAATAACCCGGAAAATCTGGGCCAGTTTAAAATTTTTATTTTGGCAATTTTAGCGAATTTTGAATATTTAAAATGAATTATTTTAAATAAAATCGACGAGAAAATTTATTTTGAATATAATTAGAACGTATATATTATACGCTTCGTCGTTAGAATATAAATAATTATATATAATTATAAAAAGAATTGAAAATGGCGCGGTAGTTCGATAATTCGATTTCAAACTTCAAATGAATGTACCGGGTGCAAAACAATCCGGATTTTAGCGAAACCAAAAACAATAGGATCTAATTGAGAATATCTTTCCAATGAATCTGAAAAATCAAAATTTCATAGCGGGAATCAAAAGATATGTCTAGTTGAAAATTCTGAATAGTCGCTATGGAATTCAGGCCCTTAAAAATGGAAATTTTGCAAACGACCTCGGATTTCGACGAAACCACTTTTGTTGGATCCGTGATATCAAATTATTGCTAGATTCCAAATTTCATAATTTTTCGAATCAATATGTGAGCGTGGCAAAGGAAAACGCGTTTGACCAGTTTTAGTTGATTTTAATCGACTGGAAAATGGCCATTTTTCCAACGGTCTCAGAATTCGACGAAACTAGTTTTGTTAGGACCGTATCGTCAATACGAAGCTAGAAAATATTTTTTGGGATTTTTTAGAGTTAGTATGCGACCCCGGTAAATTGAAATGCGCGTTCAAATTCAATATATAGAGTTATATGTTGATTTTAACGGAAACTGATCGAAACGATCGAATCAGCTTACGATACATATCCCATTGTGTTCGGAATGGGGGTAATTAGCTATGGACGACAGGCGGTGGACCTCGTTTAGAGGTCGTATGTAAAAGTCAACTTTTTGAAAAGAAAAAAAAATTAAATCTCCCTCCTCCCCTCACTCTATACCTGCCCCCCCCCCCCCCCCCGTTCAAAACGAATCAGAAAAAAAAAAGAAAAAAAAAAGAAGAAGCGGAGAGGAGCATCGCGCCCCCCTAGGGCAGCGCCGCCCACCGCCGTGCCCCAGGTGGTGGCGCGCCACCTCCGAACCCCACCCCCCTGCCCTCGCGACCCGACAACCCCCCTGACCAAATCGCCACCGCGACAGCACCCCCCTTCTTCAGATCGAAGACCCCCCCCCCTCTCTGCCTCGACCACCACGAGAACCCCCCCCCTTCCCCTGCGCCACCGCGCAATCGGTACCCCCCCCCCCCCGACGTCGGCGACCCTACCGCAGCCCCCTCTAACCTCGAGCGCGCCACCACTCTCGACAACAGCTTGCGTCCAACCCCCCCCCCCCCTTCGCAGAAAATCCAGACCGAGGTGAGTCTTATAATCCTTTTTATTTAATTTTAAAACTGAAAAAAACAGAGATTTTAAAACTGGTTTTTATTTACCAGAGTTTTGATTTTTATTTTCAGTTCTAATTGATTAAAGAGAAATCAGATCTTTGTATATTATATGAGGTTAAAGTTTATAATTTCTATCATAAGAAAGGCGACATTTTTATGGTATAAAGGTGGGATTTTTTTATAGAACACAAAGATTAGATTTTTACATTGTAAAAGAAGTGATTTTAAATAATAAAAATATGATTTTTATTATATGTGAAGTTTAAAAATAAACTTTTTATAATATAGAAAGGTTAAAAATATCATCTTTATATTTGAAAAGGCAAAATCTTTATATGAAGAATAGCGTGATAAAAATAGAATTTTTATCTATGTAACATCGTTGTAAAAATAGATTTTTTATCCATATAGCGTGATTATAAAAATTCAATTTTTATATATTGAATAGCGAAGTAAAAATTCGATTTTTATATATTGAATAGCGAAGTAAAAATTCGATTTTTATATATTGAATAGCGAAGTAAAAATTCGATTTTTATATATTGAATAGCGAAGTAAAAATTCGATTTTTATATATTGAATAGCGAAGTAAAAATTCGATTTTTATATATTGGATAACAAAGTAAAAATTCGATTTTTATATATTGAATAGCGAAATAAAAATTCAATTTTTAAATATATGAAGTGATTATAAAAATATGATTTTTAAATTGAAAGTGAACAAATAAAAATGTGATTTTTATATATGTAGTGGCTACGGGCAACGAAAGCGACAAAAGGCGAGAATGGCGATGATTTCTCTAAAAGATTCTCTAAAAGAAGAGTCAAGATGATTGGATAGCTTTGGTGAGAACTTATCACCTTTCAAAATTTCTTTTTCTAGTTATATATATATATACTAGGATGCAGACGGTGTTTAGTAGCACCCGACACAATCGTCCACAGACCATGGACTTGTTTGTTTGGTTGTGTAGTTGGTTAGATTATTTGGTTTGAATTGAATTGTTTGGTGAAATGGAATGGATTTGATTGATGTGTGAATGGCGTGGGCCTTCACTAGACCGGGGATAAGGCTAGGCCTTGTCCCGTTTCTAGTATCGTGCCGTTATGCCGCCGAAATTTTCTAAAATAAGTTAGAAAAATAAAGATATCATTTTATTTGATAAATGAACCGAATAGAATATTCATAGGTTGAATAAAATAGTTTGATCGTTAAAAATATAATTTTTAACGTGAATGTGAATAAATAAATATTCATTTACAAACCGGATGGTTTGTTTATGTACACCTATTTGAAGGACATTGATTGGGACGATAAATTTTACACATCGCCCAACTGCACAAATAAAATCTGTGTTTGTTGATTTGAAACCCCACACGGGTGTTGGGATGAAATTTGAAGTTCACTCATCCTGATTGATTGAATATGTCGATCGATTGATTGACAGGCTGTTATAAGCGTTAGATATCTATATTTGATGCTTATACAGTGTAGTGCACTTTGTATGATGGTTGATTATGTATCATTGCTATTATATACATGTGTTGAATGGAATCCATATAATTAACTTTATATGGTAATTGATTGGCCTCATTCCAATTGGGAAAATAAAGAATATTATAAAGTAAAGGTTCATGTGTTGACTGTACTCATCCGTTGAGATTAGTCATGTATTGAACGAAATATTTTAACAATAAAATTTATATCTTTATCACTATAAAGTAAAGGTTCATGTGTTGACTGTACTCATCCGTTGAGATTAGTCATGTGTTGAACGAAATATTTTAACAATAAAATATACATCTTTATCATATATGAAATTAGAAATTAACTGGAAAATAGATGAGATGAGTGGTCTCCTGGATATTGATCTGATGTTGGTTTCGGCCTTCGGGGTTAATATTCAGGGAATCGTTCTCTTACTAGTTTACGGTTGGAGTCTAATTTTAAATCAAACGATAGATACCATAATTTTTATAAAATATATTAAATAACAAAAATAGTCACACGTGGACAATACTCATTCGTTGAGATTAGTCGTGTGTTGACAAAAATATAGATTCACATATTGAATAGAATAAATATTCATTTGTGGAATAGAATAACGAATTTATTGAAATATATAAAGCCGTGTTGATTAGAGTTGCGCTCTTTTTGACGTGAACGATGTTTATATCGATTATATTCGTTTTCATAATGAACATTGAAAAGGAAGTGATTTCAAACTATAACGTTTTGAAAATATTATCATTTATATAGTAATGATAGGAAATATTCAATTTTGATTTGAAATTGAATATAGAATTGAAATGGTTTAGAAAACGAATTTGAATTGAATCGAATAGAAAACCAATTTGAATTGAATTGAATATAAAACCAATTCGAATTGAATTGAAAACCAATTCGAATTGAATTGAAAACGAATTCAAACTGAATTGAAATTTGAATTGAATAGAAATGAATTTTTAAAACGAATTTTTAAGGAAGAATTCAATTTTGATTTGAATTGAAATGGAAGTTGAAATTGTTTTTGAATCGAATTTAAAACTATTTATAAAATTAGTTTTAAATAGAAATCGACGAAATATATATTATATATATTATATATTTAATATAATGGCCTAACTAGAACGCGTCGCGCCGCGGCAGTTCGCGAATTTCGACCATTAACTTCGAACGGACATTACGGGAGATCCGACCGTCGGATTCTCCTAAAACCGGAACCGTTGGGTTCGTATCGAAAAGAGCTTCCCAACGAATATTAGAAATTTGAAATCTAACGGTTGGATTTGGGGTTATGTCCAAATCAAATTCGAAAAAGGTCGTTGTAAGTGCAGTTCGATGGCCGTTGATGGAAATCGACTGTACGGGCCTTGATAAAATTATTAAAAATAGTAATAATTTGTGTAAAATCATAAGAAATGATTTGGGGAAAATTGGGATGAAAAACTCCATATTTGAAAAGATAAAAATAGATTTTTATCGAAATGAACTAGTTGTGAACTAAAATAAACCCGTTTATTTTTAAATAAATAAATTGGATTTGAAACGAGTTTTAATCGAATTGATTTGTGGGTTTATCGTGAACAGTGTTTTAAATAACACTTGTTCTTTAACCCGATAATAAATAGAATGTGATTTGGGTTTATCGTGAACTGTGTTTTAAATGGCATTAGTTCTTTAACCCAGTAAAAGGAGTTTTAATGAATCTGCAATTAGATTGAAATGTGAATTGATAATCTAAATTATCAAATTTAGAAATTGGGCGAGAATGGAGTATTACCAGTTTTGCTCCGAAGCGATAGATAAATCTTTAATTAGATTTGAACGTGAAATGGTAATTAAATTTACCGATAACACCGTGGTGTTAGATATGGAGTTTTACCAGTTTTGCTTCATGGGATGAATAGGTTGGGATTGGGAAATAAAATAAATAATTACTTCGGTGTGGTTCGCTAATCTCGACTAGTTTGGAAAACCATAATTTGGTTTGAAACGACATCCAAAGGAAGATTAAAGGATAAATTTTAAAGAATTTATCTTGGATAAAATTAATGGGAACCTTTCCCTAAGAATGTGATTTCGTGAATAAAAGGATATTCTGCATTGGAATGAGGCGTATGTTGTGTTTGTGTAACATTCGTTTTTAATATATGCGGGTTGTTCGGAAAGGCCGGGTTTATACCCATTCTGAATAACCGATTCGACGATATGTCGAAGATGAAGATGGTGGTTGAAGACCGGAAGTCTTCACATCGTTTGGGTGATTACTGATGATCTTGATTGGGCTGTACACCCAAGAAGATGGAAACAGTTGGTGATCGTCCAGACGTACTTGGAGATCAATGGATATGCGAGGAAAGTGCCTCCGGTTTCGTTCAGACCCAGAATGAACTTGTAAATGGATTGTGTGTCTGACATTGGATTTTATTCTGTGTTGATTGATTTCTGTTAAATATATATCTGTTTGGCGGCAGAGAATTTATTCTCTTGCTTAACGCCCTTCTCTGAGACGTACGAGCTTAGAGGTTATATATCGATAGATATCAATCGCATGGCATGAATTGCCTGTGTGGCACGCTGAGTTGCATGGATCAAGGCTCCTGTTGAAAAGCAAAGTCTTGTGGTTGATGATCAAAGCACGGCCTACGTGGCAGCTTTGTGTATAGCGTGGATTCGCGAGCCTCACACCTCGGTATGAGTTAAAAACGGGATACGGACCGCTGGGAGAGCACGACGTTTCTTTCTAGCTTTGGTGGTGTCAGTGACTTACCAGCCCTGACATTTATATACTTTTCACCTTTGTGGTTGTTGGAATGAGGCGCCTCGATTATAGGTCTGTAAGGACCGGGAAACGTGTGTTCAGGCATAATTAATCCTCAAACGTAAGAGAGGACCGGCCCAGCCGAATCCGGGGTTGCCCAGAGTGTGTAGTCCCAAGGCATTTGCTAGAGTGTCTCGAAGCGGAGAGGAGCTTGCCCCTTGCCTCGACTAATGACTGAAATCCAATTTCCGATACGTGTATTTCGGTTTTATTTGTAGAGCCTAGTATGGCGACATAGTGGGATGGGGCACTTATGCCGTCTATGATTTATATTTATGATTGAAATTGTTTTGACACTATACACTTATTATAGTATCAAATGATTTGTTTTAAACGTACCAAGCATGTTTGGCTGTTATAAGGTAAAACCCTATCCTCCGGCTTGCGTTGCATTGTGTGATGGGACCTGGGTCTTATAATAGCTTCATTTTTTGAAAAAGCATTGCGTTGTTTATTGATATGCACTGGTATTCTTGGGAGGAAACTCGTTCCGTGTTATACGGCGTGGTCCCTTGAATTACTCTCTTTTAAAATAAAGTTTTAATAACTGTTTTAGTTCTCACTCCAGTCACATGACTGACCTGGAGTTTATTGTTTTAACCTAAACTTTGGGTGCCCCTATTTTCGACACGGGCAGCTAGTAGTTTTGGTTTTGCAGATTTATATTCACAGGATCCTGGTTTACAGCTGGAATGATATCCGGAAAGCTCTGTATCCGTATATTACCTTCAGTTGTGCTTTGTATTATTTTCCGCTGCTATGTAATTTATTGTAATCTCTGATATTTATCGAATGTAATTTATTCAATTATACTCTGCATATTCTTGTATCTGATGGAATTGTTGTAATAGCAATGAAATGTTCTTCCGTCTGCGTTCTGATTTGTCTTGTCCTCACAGTAATTCGTTCTTTCTCATCTCTTCAGAGACCGAGGAAGTTCGGGTCGCTTCATTTGGTATCAGAGCTTTCGTTTACAGAGCTCGAGAACAAGACACATTAGAACCATACGAAAGAATTCATCAGATATTGGATTAGTAATATCCAATTAGAATGACTCGTTAGAGATGGGATCAGTAGTATCCTAGAACGAGTGTGAAGAGTATATTTTTCAAATGAAAACAATTTTGTTTTAAAATTTAAATCATTTTACACGTATTTGAATATTTGTTTATATTGAATTTGGACAATCCAATATATAAAGATTTTGCATATACGCGTCATAAACGTATATTCGAAGTTTTAATATACTGGATAGATATAGAATCACACTCTAGTCGCCCGGACCTGATTCTGATGATTGACGCGTCATCATCAGTAATTATTTTCGTGTTTCGAAGGTGTGATATCTATATATTTCCATTAGACTGGTGTGAGAACCAAAACTAATATAGCTAGAATTTATGGTTGTGTATTGGCATCAAAAACATGATTTTTTGTATATGTATCAAAATATGAATTTGAAACGTTAATCCACTAATTTATTGATGTTTGTGTTGTTTGTTTATTTGTTTGATAATTTTGAACCATTATGCCTAATTGAATCAAATATTGAATTGTATTGGAAATTAGTCGCATTTGCATGCATATACATGTATATCATTGAACAGGTCATAGCAAGGAGGCTAGAGCAGAGAATAAAATTTGTTTGCCCGACAAATAGGTACATGTTTACTATATAATTTACTGTTTTGTTTGGGCGATGATGATTTTATGAGCCGATTGGCTAGCCGCTTGGCTTTTTCTTTTTTTTTTTGAGATCAGAAGGCCTGTATGGCAATTTCGGGATTTTCCCGTGGCTCCCGGTGCAGGGGAGGTTATGGCGAAATTTTTCGAAAATTTAGGGTGTTAGCCAAATTTTTGAAAATTTGAAAATTCTCAGAAACTGAAAAGTTGGAGAATGGAAGCCAGATCGAACGTAGAGTTGATTAATCAAACCACTTTCAACTTTGTTCCTTTTCGGGGACGAAAAGTTTTAAGTGGGGGAGATTGTAATAACCCGGAAAATCTGGGCCAGTTTAAAATTTTTATTTTGGCAATTTTAGCGAATTTTGAATATTTAAAATGAATTATTTTAAATAAAATCGATGAGAAAATTTATTTTGAATATAATTAGAACGTATATATTATACACGTCGTCGTTAGAATATAAATAATTATATATAATTATAAAAAGAATTGAAAATGGCGCGGTAGTTCGATAATTCGATTTCAAACTTCAAATGAATGTACCAGGTGCAAAACAATCCGGATTTTAGCGAAACTAAATGCGATAGGATCAAATTGAGAATATCTTTCCAATGAATCTGAAAAATCAAAATTTCATAGCGGGAATCAAAAGATATGTCCAGTTGAAAATTCTGAATAGTCGCTATGGAATTCAGGCCCTTAAAAATGGAAATTTTGCAAACGACCTCGGATTTCGACGAAACCACTTTTGTTGGATCCGTGATGTCAAATTATTGCTAGATTCCAAATTTTATAATTTTTCGAATCAATATGTGAGCGTGGCAAAGGAAAACGCGTTTGACCAGTTTTAGTTGATTTTAATCGACTGGAAAATGGCCATTTTTCCAACGGTCTCAGAATTCGACGAAACTAGTTTTGTTAGGACTGCATCGTCAATACGAAGCTAGAAAATATTTTTCGGGAATTTTTAGAGTTAGTATGCGACCCCAGTAAATTGAAATGCGCGTTCAAATTCAATATATAGAGTTATATGTTGATTTTAACGGAAACTGATCGAAACGATCGAATCAGCTTACGATACATATCCCATTGTGTTCGTAATGGGGGTAATTAGCTATTGACGACAGGCGGTGGGCCTCGTTTAGAGGTCGTATGTAAAAGTCAACTTTTTGAAAAAAAAAAATTAAATCTCCCTCCTCCCCTTACTCTATACCTGGCCCCTCCCGTTCAAAACGAATCAGAAAACAAAAAAAAAGAAAAAAAAAGAAGAAGAAGCGGAGAGGAGCATCGCGCCCCCCCCTAGGGCAGCGCCGCCCACCGCCGTGCCCCAGGTGGCGGTGCGCCACCTCCGAACCCCACCCCCCTGCCCTCGCGACGCGACACCCCCCTGACCAAATCGCCACCGCGACAGCACCCCCCCCCCCCTCATCAGATCGAAGACCCCCCCCCTCTCTGCCTCGACTACCGCGAGAACCCCCACTTCCCTGCGCCACCGCGCAATCGATACCCCCCCCGACGTCGGTGACCCTACCGCAGCACCCCCCCTAACCTCGAGCGCGCCACCACCCTCGACAACAGCTTGCGTCCAACCCCCCCCCCCCCCCCCCCGTCATAGAAAATCCAGACCGAGGTGACTCTTATAATCCTTTTTATTTGATTTTAAAACTGAAAAAAACAGAGATTTTAAAACTGATTTTTATTTACCAGAGTTTTGATTTTTATTTTCAGTTCTAATTGATTAAAGAGAAATCGGATCTTTGTATATTATATGAGGTTAAAGTTTATAATTTCTATCACAAGAAAGGCGACATTTTTATGGTATAAAGGTGGGATTTTTTTATAGAACACAAAGATTAGATTTTTACATTGTAAAAGAAGTGATTTTTAATAATAAAAATATGATTTTTATTATATGTGAAGTTTAAAAATAAACTTTTTATAATATAGAAAGGTTAAAAATATCATCTTTATATTTGAAAAGGCGAAATCTTTATATGAAGAATAGCATGATAAAAATAGAATTTTTATCTATGTAACATCGTTGTAAAAATAGAATTTTTATCCATATAGCGTGATTATAAAAATTCGATTTTTATATATTGAATAGCGAAGTAAAAATTCGATTCTTATATATTGAATAGCGAAGAAAAAATTCGATTTTTATATATTGAATAGCAAAGTAAAAATTCGATTTTTATATATTGAATAGCGAAGTAAAAATTCGATTTTTATATATTGAATAGCGAAGTAAAAATTCGATTTTTATATATTGGATAACAAAGTAAAAAATCGATTTTTATATATTGAATAGCGAAATAAAAATTCGATTTTTAAATATATGAAGTGATTATAAAAATATGATTTTTAAATTGAAAGTGAACAAATAAAAATGTGATTTTTATATATGTAGTGGCTATGGGCAACGAAAGTGACAAAAGGCGAGAATGGCGATGATTTCTCTAAAAGAAGAGTCAAGATGATTGGATAGCTTTGGTGAGAACTTCTCACCTTTCAAATTTTCTTTTTCTAGTTATATATATATATATATACTAGGATGCAGACGGTGTTTAGTAGCACCCGACACAATCGTCCACAGACCATGGACTTGTTTGTTTGGTTGTGTAGCTGGTTAGATTATTTGGTTTGAATTGAATTGTTTGGTGAAATGGAATGGATTTGATTGATGTGTGAATGGCGTGGGCCTTCACTAGACCGGGGATAAGGCTAGGCCTTGTCCCGTTTCTAGTATCGTGCCGTTATGCCGCCGAAATTTTCTAAAATAAGTTAGAAAAATAAAGATATCATTTTATTTGATAAATGAACCGAATAGAATATTCATAGGTTGAATAAAATAGTTTGATCGTTAAAAATATAATTTTTAACGTGAATGTGAATAAATAAATATTCATTTACAAACCGGACGGTTTGTTTATGTACACCTATTTGAAGGACATTGATTGGGACGATAAATTTTACACATCGCCCAACTGCACAAATAAAATCTATGTTTGTTGATTTGAAACCCCACACGGGTGTTGGGATGAAATTTGAAGTTCACTCATCCTGATTGATTGAATATGTCGATCGATTGATTGACAGGCTGTTATAAGCGTTAGATATCTATATTTGATGCTTATACAGTGTAGTGCACTTTGGATGATGGTTGATTATGTATCATTGCTATTATATACATGTGTTGAATGGAATCCATATAATTAACTTTATATGGTAATTGATTGGGCCTCATTCCAATCAGGAAAATAAAGAATATTATAAAGTAAAGGTTCATGTGTTGACTGTACTCATCCATTGAGATTAGTCATGTGTTGAACAAAATATTTTAACAATAAAATTTATATCTTTATCACTATAAAGTAAAGGTTCATGTGTTGACTGTACTCATCCGTTGAGATTAGTCATGTGTTGAACGAAATATTTTAACAATAAAATATACATCTTTATCATATATGAAATTAGAAATTAACTGGAAAATAGATGAGATGAGTGGTCTCCTGGATATTGATCTGATGTTGGTTTCGGCCTTCGGGGTTAATATTCAGGCAATCGTTCTCTTACTAGTTTATGGTTGGAGTCTAATTTTAAATCAAACGATAGATACCATAATTTTTATAAAATATATTAAATAACAAAAATAGTCACACGTGGACAGTACTCATTCGTTGAGATTAGTCGTGTGTTGACAAAAATATAGATCACATATTGAATAGAATAAATATTCATTTGTGGAATAGAATAACGAATTTATTGAAATATATAAAGCCGTGTTGATTAGAGTTGCGCTATTTTGACGTGAACGATGTTTATATCGATTATATTCGTTTTCATAATGAACATTGAAAAGGAAGTGATTTCAAAATATAACGTTTTGAAAATATTATCATTTATATAGTAATGATAGGAAATATTCAATTTTGATTTGAAATTGAATATAGAATTGAAATGGTTTAGAAAATGAATTTGAATTGAATCGAATAGAAAACCAATTTGAATTGAATTGAATATAAAACCAATTCGAATTGAATTGAAAACTAATTCGAATTGAATTGAAAACGAATTCAAACTGAATTGAAATTTGAATTGAATAGAATTGAATTTTTAAAACGAATTTTTAAGGAAGAATTCAATTTTGATTTGAATTGAAATGGAAGTTGAAATTGTTTTTGAATCGAATTTAAAACTATTTATAAAATTCGTTTTAAATAGAAATCGACGAAATATATATTATATATATAATATAATGGCCTGAATAGAACGCGCCGCGCCGCGGCAGTTCCCGAATTTCGACCATTAACTTCGAACGGACATTACGGGAGATCCGACCGTCGGATTCTCCTAAAACCGGAACCGTTGGGTTCGTATCGAAAAGAGCTTCCCAACGAATATTAGAAATTTGAAATCTAACGGTTGGATTTGGGGTTATGTCCAAATCAAATTCGAAAAAGGTCGTTGTAAGTGCAGTTCGATGGCCGTTGATGGAAATCGACTGTACGGGCCTTGATAAAATTATTAAAAATAGTAATAATTTGTGTAAAATCATAAGAAATGATTTGGGGAAAATTGGGATGAAAAACTCCATATTTTAAAAGATAAAAATAGATATTTATCGAAATGAACTAGTTGTGAACTAAAATAAACCCGTTTATTTTTAAATAAATAAATTGGATTTGAAACGAGTTTTAATCGAATTGATTTGTGGGTTTATCGTGAACAGTGTTTTAAATAACACTAGTTCTTTAACCCGATAATAAATAGAATGTGATTTGGGTTTATCGTGAACTGTGTTTTAAATGGCATTAGTTCTTTAACCCAGTAAAAGGAGTTTTAATGAATCTGCAATTAGATTGAAATGTGAATTGATAATCTAAATTATCAAATTTAGAAATTGGGCGAGAATGGAGTATTACCAGTTTTGCTCCGAAGCGATAGTTAAATCTTTAATTAGATTTGAACGTGAAATGGTAATTAAATTTACCGATAACACCGTGGTGTTAGATATGGAGTATTACCAGTTTTGCTTCATGGGATGAATAGGTTGGGATTGGGAAATAAAATAAATAATTACTTCGGTGTGGTTCGCTAATCTCGACTAGTTTGGAAAACCATAATTTGGTTTGAAACGACATCCAAAGGAAGATTAAAGGATAAATTTTAAAGAATTTATCTTGGATAAAATTAATGGGAACCTTTCCCTAAGAATGTGATTTCGTGAATAAAAGGATATTCTGCATTGGAATGAGGCGTATGTTGTGTTTGTGTAACATTCGTTTTTAATATACGCTGGTTGTTCGGAAAGGCCGGGTTTATACCCATTCTGAATAACCGATTCGACGATATGTCGAAGATGAAGACGGTGGTTGAAGACCGGAAGTCTTCACATCGTTTGGGTGATTACTGATGATCTTGATTGGGCTATACACCCAAGAAGATGGAAACAGTTGGTGATCGTCCAGAAGTACTTGGAGATCGATGGATATGCGAGGAAAGTGCCTCCGGTTTCGTTCAGACCCAGAACGAACTTTTAAATGGATTGTGTGTCTGACATTGGATTTTATTCTGTGTTGATTGATTTCTGTTAAATATATATCTGTTTGGCGGTGGAGAATTTATTCTCTTGCTTAACGCCCTTCTCTGAGACGTACGAGCTTAGAGGTTATATATCGATAGATATCATTCGCATGGCATGAATTGCATGTGTGGCACGCTGAGTTGCATGGATCAAGGCTCCTGTTGAAAAGCAAAGTCTTGTGGTTGATGATCAAAGCACGGCCTACGTGGCAGCTTTGTGTATAGCGTGGATTCGCGAGCCTCACACCTCGGTATGAGTTAAAAACGGGATACGGACCGCTGGGAGAGCACGACGTTTCTTTCTAGCTTTGGTGGTGTCAGTGACTTACCAGCCCTGACATTTATATACTTTTCACCTTTGTGGTTGTTGGAATGAGGCGCCTCGATTATAGGTCTGTAAGGACCGGGAAACGTGTGTTCAGGCATAATTAATCCTCAAACGTAAGAGAGGACCGGCCCAGCCGAATCCGGGGTTGCCCAGAGTGTGTAGTCCCGAGGCATTTGCTAGAGTGTCTCGAAGCGGAGAGGAGCTTGCTCCTTGCCTCAACTCATGACGGAAATCCAATTTCCGATACGTGTATTTCGGTTTTATTTGTAGAGCCTAGTATGGCGACATAGTGGGATGGGGCACTTATGCCATCTATGATTTATATTTATGATTGAAATTGTTTTGACACTATACACTTATTATAGTATCAAATGATTTGTTTCAAAAGTACCAAGCATGTTTGGTTGTTATAAGGTAAAACCCTATCCTCCGGCTTGCGTTGCATTGTGTGATGGGACCTGGGTCTTATAATAGCTTCATTTTTTGAAAAAGCATTGCGTTGTTTATTGATATGCACTGGTATTCTTGGGAGGAAACCCGTTCCGTGTTATACGGCGTGGTCCCTTGAATTATGCTTGTGGATGGCATTCTTGGAATCTTCACAAATCTTTGACATCTATCGCTTTTTTTGGTGTATGCTGTGCAGTCTTGATTTACATTTGGCCAGAAGTAACCATATAGCAAAATTTTCTTGGCTAATGTCTGACCACCAGTATGGCCTCTGCATTCTCCCTCATGTAACTCCATCATGATTGCTTTTAATTCCTTCTTTGTAACACATCGAAGCAGGGGCATAGAAAATCCTCGCCTATACAGTCGTCCATCCTGAATGAGATACGTAGGACCTTTACGTAGAATTTTCCTATGCTTCTTGGCTTATGGCGGAAGTGCACCGGTCATGAGATATTCTTAGATTGGTGTCATCAATGAGTCGGGCTCATTGGTTACTTTCGTGACCCAATCCATATCAATCTACTCCGTGTTGGGACTGGAAAGGACTTCCACCAGAACTAGTCCCATAAATTGAGCATCGCCTATGCTGGCATACTTTGCCAGTGAATCTGCCTTGGTATTTTCTTCTCTCGGAATGTGAGATGTAACAACCCGTGTTCCGACAGATGGATTTTTTTTCCAAAAATCCAATTCATCGAAACCCGAGTTGGTTTGCTCTGGTATCCTACAGAAAAGGCAGAGACATAATACATGTCAGAGTTCGGAAAACATCTCACAGCGGAAGGACAAAAATATAATGTAATTAAAACAAAGCTTTACCTTAATAATAATACTGCTAATCTGTATGCAAAGCCATACAGTCTCTGTCATGAACCTAACCTGCGAATGCTACGAGGAGGGGGTCTGAACATAAGTTCTGTGTGAATGAATTTAGAATAAAATTCTGAATAATCCAACATATACCGTTCTATTATGTATTTCTTAGTATATTAGGTTATTTGTGATATTAGCACTCTAGGCTTCACACACGTCGCACCCATCTACTCACCAATAGATCAACCTAATATAGTGTATATGTAGCTACCCCGTACTCGCACAGTCTCTTCAGTAAGTATGTTGTCCCCTTACTCAATGTTCGTACAAATTCCCTTACGTATATACATATATATATGTATGTATGTATGCATATATGTATATATATCAACGCTATGTTTTCCTATAATCCTCTGTATTACATAAGCATTTGGATTGCTACCCTAGATCCCACTAGATTCTTACGTAATGTCCTCTAGTCTATGATACACCTAGAGCGACATGAGTGTACCTAGACTTCCCCATGTATGTATCGTCGATCGTTCTCGATGTCTACTGCACATGTTCTCTATATGTGTGCCCGAGTCCCGTGGTAGGGCTAATCAAGAAACACAGAACTCGTTCGGGAGCTTTCAGATATCTGTCGATTGCAGATGCTAAAGTCTGCTTTTACAATGGTTATGGTCCCACTACACCCCTCCCTCAACTAACAAATGAAAGGCACCCAAGAAAATCAAGAATGAGAACTTAACCCCGGCCCCCCTATGCCCTTCAAACCTATAGGCCAACCACACCCATAACTAGATAGCAAAGTATATGGTCTTTTGGAGTTCTCCGCCTTTCCGCTTTACGTACTGACTGAAGATGGTAGGTAGATGACGAGTTGCTATCAAAAGGCACTAACTGGTCTCGCCGAATCATGCTGGTCCATCTTAGCCTTTTGATTTCCCCTTATTATTGCAATCAAGGCATACTCATTGGTTCATCCACGCAGACCTAACCTCTGTGAGCATAGGCGGATCATCTGCCGCTCACAGAGGAATACCAAGAGTACCCTACGTCCCCAGAAGCCGCGTGCTTCTTAACCCAGTCCGTTGGAGCCTTCTGCATGATCAGATGGACGTTCGCTCCTCCGCGTATCTTACGGCATTGTGATGATCTACCACATATGGTTATTCTTCCCCTATCGTATGGACTGGTTCAAGTGCCTCATTCATATGTGTTATTAGACCTATGTCTAATTATGCGCTTGTTGTTCTTTTTAACTTGATTGTCCTTATTCATTTTGCCTTTCGATTCTAATTATCAAGTTTCTCTTGCTTATTAATGTTTCATATATGACTCATTGCTTGTAAGTTTCATTAATAAGCTTTGTACCCCGTTATCCATCTTAACTTTTTTCTTATGTAATTTTTTTTCCTCATATCTTCTTATCCAGTCATACTTCCATCTATTGATGTTGCCACAATCCATCATTGTTTTCTTTGTTTTCTTAACTAAGGCTTATTGCCTAGTTTTCTTAACTAAGGTTTATTACTTAGTTCTCTTAACTAAGATTTACTACTTAGTTATCTTTATCGTTATTTACTTAGTTCTCTTAACTAAGGTTTTCTAATCATAACTCATGTTATGTTTATCAACAGATTTCTAATTATTGCTTTGTAGTTTGTATTCAACTTATTTTATAATATAAGTCGTCCCATTCTCTAGTCTTATTATCATCTTCCCTTGTCCCTAGGACAAGTCTACCTATTATATGACTTTCATATTTCCCCTAAATGTTCATAATAGGTTGCTATCATTCCCCATTATTATGTTGGTTAAGTTTGTCCGTATACCTAAGTTGACTTAACCCTATCCTTTTATTCAATCAAACCCACTTAACCCCTTTTTCTTATTATGCTCATACGACCACTCGTGTACTATCTTGGTTAAGTGTTACATTTGATTCTTATATAAACATATTTATTTATATGTTTACACACTAGACCTCCCACATTAGACTAACCTTTTGTGGATGCTGGATATGCCGGGTGGTTCCGGGCAGACTTCTACTGCAATTGCAGTCTAACCTCATGTCTAGGTGTTATGTAAATATGTCAATAACCTCTCATATTAGACATGTTACTTGCGGTTGCTGGTTATGCCGGGTTGTTCCGGGCAGACTTCCACTGCAAGTTCATTCTAACCTCAGATTTTTGGCATGTTCATCTTTTAAATGGATTGTACACTTACGATTCATGCCCCAAATCATGTTTAATATATCAATTACCCAAATTTAAGAAAGTATTCACGTCTCTAATTTCAAACTTATAAGTTAGGTTCCATAATTATCTAAGATAAGTTTTACCCCAACCTATATAATTTTAATTAGGTTTACAATTTACCCATTCCTTTATCAAATTAAGATTTTTAACTTTAAATCCGTTTTCCAAATCCCCAATTCAAACTTATATTTTAAAACTTCAAACCCATAATATTAGATCCGCATTGAATCGCCTCTTCCCAAATCCCATTCCATATCCGATGATTTCAATTCACAAATATTCCTGTTAATGTCATAGATCGGAATTCATTATTATGTGTTATTTAGCATAGCTTCTTGTTCCCAAGTTATACTCAAAGATTCATTATGAATTACGCTCCGAAATTCCCAATTACATATTATACCTCAATAATTTCCCAATATTCTTCCAAATTACATTAATATTATTCACAATTCCAAATTACATTAAAAAGGAATTGGGATGAAGAAGAATAGAATAGATATACAACAGGCATTACAATTATTACAACATGAATTTTAAATTGGATCTTTAATTGGGGAATGACGAACAATATTTATACAATTATACGAAAAGTGTATTGTAAATCCACTCACATTGATTTTTGCTTTCCCTTCAACTGGATTCAGAAACTAGCTTTGATTGAATTTAAGAAGAAGATGTGGATGTTAAATTACTAATCTTTGATCTTCATCTATCTTGTGTTGAAGAAAAATAATTAATTTAATTAGAGTTGAAGCAGCGTTACAACGTCACCATTAATTTTTAGAGGAGAAGAGGATTTCTTGAGAAAGAAGAAGCATAACTTTAGCGTAGCTGTGGGATTATGACGTTTAGGGTTGGGTTTAGAGTTTTATTTATAGGTAGTTTAGAACAACTAGGGCCTTAGGATTAAAATAGTATCCATCTAAACCTTACACCTCGCTAAAGAAAAAAATGTTCTAGAGTAGGCTAGACCAACCCAGGTATGCTGCACCATTAACGTACGCATGCACCCATAAACAAGTTGGGTCCAAGCGCACTTATTTGGCTGCATTGTTTACTATTTTTAACGTTTAGTTTCTTTTTTAAATGTTCAATTGCCTTTATTTTAAATTAAATGTGCCTCCTTTTCTTCCCCAAATTAATTGCATGTTTTATGTCATGCCTGAATCCTTTCATATTGCATGCAATTAATTCACTACTTTTGAATTTCAAACGCCAAAATTTACATCTACTTTTATTTTCAATGTTGCATTGCAATTTACTTCGTTAATTCATCGCTTGTTTCCTTATATATATATATATATATACACATATATATACACACACACACATATATATATATATATATGCATGCATTTTATTTTCTTCCCATCATATGCATTTCATACATTTTAATTAATTCCTCAACTCTCTCTTTCTAAACCTTCCTTTAATTGCATCAATTATATTAATGTTTCTTTTTTTTTCAAACCATTTCATGTCTTTCTTTAATCAATTAATTTTCCTTCATGCATTTAACTTTATTTTTATTTTGATTGCACATCCTTATTTCACAATCAATCAATTTACCTTTAATGCATTTATTTATTTATTAATTCATTGCAATTAATGCACTCTACTTTTATGCACTCAATTCTTTTTTATTATTCTATGCATTAACAATATAACTTTCAATATATTAACTTATGCATATATTCACATAATTAATTGCATGTTATTAATTCACCTCTTTCTTCCATTTGCATTTTAATATATATATATATATATATATATGCACTGATTATGATACCCTTTAATGCCAAAGCATCTATTGCATGCAACCTATTACCTTTGCATGAAATCTATTTCTTTTTATCGCATGTATTGCACTGACACATTGTCTATTTTAACGTATTGAATTTTCATGCATGCACTAATATTTTAATTGTAAATTCTATTACACATTAATTTTTAACATTGACATTAATATATTCCTTTGCATTGTTATCGTATTAATTTTTCCTTCTCTTTCATGTATTAATTAATTTTCATTGTACATCACCATTGTTTACGTATCTATGCGTATATACATATAATTCATTTTTAATTATATTAAAAAAATACGGGGTGTTACATTCTCCCACCCTTAAAGAATTTCGTCCCCGAAATTCGATAGAGGTAAAATATATAGTCCCTCACATAATATCAAATCATCAAGTGTGCATCCAATTTTTACAAACATTGTGCACATGAGCAAAGTTAAATACATCATAGTAATGTATGTATGCCTAATTTGGTACCACCTATATGTATGAAAACTTTAAAAACTCTTTTCAAAACATGATGCTCACATCCTAAATATACTTGCAGTTCTATAAGAATGCAATATTTTTGTAAAATCAAAACATTTTTCAACCAAATTTTCCCACACTCTTACAGAATAAGAGCATAGTTCATCTAATTGTTGCATCCAAAACCCTACCAATTATTATTAAATTTCAAAATTTAGAAAAATCTAATTTTCTAAATTCAATTTCTTATGTTACAGAAAGGTATAAAACGGAAAAATTCACTTCTTCCGTTTTTCTTTTATGTACCTTTTCTAATTGCACTTGGATTTTTATGTAACTACTCTATAAAGATTTCCTATTTTCCTATCCAAGTACAACTACTTAAGAAAATTTTCTCTTCTCTTTTTTTTTTAACTTATCTCGGAAAATTTTTATTCATCTTTTCTTAAGATTTTCATTTTCTTTTCCCGTCACATTTGTTGCTTTACTGAATTCGTTGTTTTCTTCTTAGTTAGACTATTCTCTTTCTTAGCTTATCTTTCCATTAAGTCTTTCCAACTTTCAGCATCCTACACAACTACTACCAAAGGCCAAGAATCATATGACTATTTCACTAAAGAAAAGTCCAACCACAACTCTCAACACTTACTTGCCCTTCCACTATCTATTAGTCACTACTAGTCCTTGCCGTGTATTACTAGCCTACATTTTTTTTTCAAGCAACAACTCTAGGCCTCACAATGCTTAAGCATTCTGCGGGAATTTTCCACTATTCCAAGATGATCCTTGCTGTTTACTTATAGCCTCAAACTTCTTCTCGTTCTTTCTAGGCACTAATCCTTACCTACTCCATTATTTTCTTTTCTTTTTTAAAAAAACATGGTTTGGCTTTTCTCTTTTTTTCATTACATTTTTCTTTCAAAAATTAAAAATGCTAAAACTTTTACTTTCTTCGCCAAAACTTACTTTTGCCAAACCATAAAAACATGTTACAACATTAAAAAAAAATGCGAAACGTTTATTTTTTCAAATCACACAACTGGAGTAGACAAGGACAATTATTTTCTTAATTGGGTTTACAAATTACCTAGGCCTTCCTAGATACATCCACGAAATCGTTTCTCCCAACTATATATATTCCTAATCATTTTCCATAATTGGACCTTTTTCAAATTTTTAAGGTTTCCCAACCAAACCCACTAATCTCAGTTACTATCGTATGGGATACATATTTTTCTAATACCAATCATTTTGTACACTTTCCACCCAACATACCTAAGAGTCTCAACTTTCCATGTTCATTCTATTAGTGTACAAAACTGATATCCCATTTCTTTCCATATTCTACTCTTTTTACGTAGTGGGTTCCCTTATGGATCTAGGTTTATATATATGATATATTTATATTTTTAAAAATACAAATATGCTCACTCATTATCTATATAGGAATCCTAAACGGAAGCTCTGATACCAGATGTAACAACCCATGTTCCGATAGATGGATTTTTTTCCAAAAATCCAATCCATCGAAACCCGAGTTGGTTTGCTCTGGTATACTGCAGAAAAGAAAGAGACATAAAACATGTCAGAGTTCGGAAACCATCTCACAGCGGAAGGAATAAAATACAATGTAACTAAAACAAAACTTTACCTTAATAATAATACTGCAAATCAGTATCCAAAGCCATACAGTCTCTGTCATGAACCTAACCTGCGAATGTTATGAGGAGGGGGTCAGAACATAAGTTCTATGTGAATGAATTTAGAATAAACTTCTGAATAATCCTACATATATCATTCTATTATATTTTTCTTAGTTTACTAGGTTATTTGTGATATTAGCGCTCTAGGCTTCAAACACGTCGCACCCATCTACTCACCAGTAGATCAACCTAATATAGTGTATATGTAGCTACCCCCTACTCGCATAGTCTCTTAGGTAAGTATGCAATCCCCTTACTCAATGTTCGTACAAATTCCCATACGTATATATATATATATATATCAACGCTACGTTTTCGTAGAATCCTCTGTATTACGTAAGCATTTGGACTGCTACCCTAGATCCCACTAAGTTCTTACGTAATGCCCTCTAGTCTATGATACACCACCCATAGTGACATGAGTGTACCTAGACTTTCCCACGTACGTATCGTCAATCGTTCTCGAGGTCTACTTCACATGTTCTCTATATGTGCGCCTAAGTCCCGTGGCAGGCTAATCAAGAAACACAGAACTCGGTCGGGAGCTTTCAGATATCTGCCGATTGCAGATGCTAAGGTCTGCTTTTACAGTGGCTATGGTCTCACTACACCCCTCCCTCAACTAACAAATGAAAGGCACCCAAGAAAATCAAGAATGATAACTTAACCCCGGCCCCCCATGCCCTTCAAACCTATAGGCTAACCTCACCCATAACTAGATAGCAAAGTATATGGTCTTTTGGAGTTCTCTGCCTTTCCGCTTTACGTACTGACTGAAGATGGTAGGTAGACGACGAGTTGCTATCACAGGGCACTAATTGTTCTCGCCGAATCACATTGGTGCATCTTAGTCTTTTGATTGCCCCTTATTATTGCAATCAAGGCATATTCATTGGTTCACCAACGCAGACCTAACCTCTGTGAGCACAGACAGATCATCTGCCACTGACAGAGGAATACCAAGAGTATCCAACATCCCCAGAAGTCGCGTGCTTCTTAACCCAGTTCGTTGGATCCTTTTGCATGATCAGATGGACGTTCTCTCCTCCTCGTATCTTACGGCATTGCGATGATCTACCACGTTTGGTTATTCATCCCCTATCGTATGGACTGGTTCAAGCGCCTCATTCCTATGTGTTATTAGACCTATGTATGATTATGCGCTTGCTGTTCTTTTTAACTTGGTTGTCCTTATTCATTTTGTGTTTCCATTCTAATTACCAAGTTTCTCTTGCTTATTAATGTTTCATATATGACTCATTGCTTGTAAGATTCATTAAAAAGCTTTGTACCCCATTATCCATCTTAACTTATTTCTTATATAAGTTTTTTTTCTCATATCTTCTTATTCAGTCATACTTCCATCTGTTGATGTCGCCACAATCTATCTTGTTTGCTTAGTTTTCTTAACTAAGGCTTATTGCTTAGTTTTCTTAACTAAGGTTTATTACTTAGTTCTCTTAATTAAGATTTACTACTTAGTTGTCTTTATCATTATTTACTTAGTTCTCTTAACTAAGGTTTTCTAATCATAACTCATGTTATGTTTATCAACAGATTTCTCATTATCGCTTTGTAGTTTGTATTCAACTTATTTTATAATATAAGTTGTCCCATTCTCTAGTCTTATTATCATCTTCCCTTGTCCCTAGGACAAGTCTACCTATTATATGACTTTCATATTTCCCCCAAATGTTCATAATAGGTTGCTATCATTCCCCATTATTATGTTGGTTAAGTTTGTCCATATACCCAAGTTGACTTAACCTATCCTTTTATTCAATCAAACCCACTTAACCCCCTTTTCTTATTACGCTCATACGACCACTCGTGTATTATCTTGGTTAAGTGTTACATTTGATTCTTATATATACATATTTATTTATATGTTTACACACTAGACCTCCCATATTAGACTAACCTTTTGCGGATGTTGGATATGCCGGGTGGTTCCGGGCAGACTTCTACCGCAATTGCAGTCTAACCTCGTGTCTAGGCGTTATGTAAATATGTCAATAACCTCTCACATTAGACATGTTACTTGCGGTTGCTGGTTATGCCGGGCGGTTCCGGGCAGACTTCCACCGCAAGTTCATTCTAACTTCGGGTTTTTGGCATGTTCATCTTTTAAACGGATTGTACACTTATGATTCATGCCCCAAATCATGTTTAATATATCAATTACCCAAATTTATGAAAGTATTCATGTCTCTAATTTCAAACTTGTAAGTTAGGTTCCATAATTACCTAACATAATTTTTACCCCAACCTGTATAATTTTAATTAGATTTCTAATTTACCCATTCCTTTATCAAATTAAGATTTTTAACTTTAAATCTGTTTTCCAAATCCCCAATTCAAGCTTATATTTTAAAACTTCAAACCCATAATATTAGATCCGCAATGAATCACCTCTTCCCAAATCCCATTCCATATCCAATGATTTCAATTCACACATATTCTTGTTAATATCTTAGATCGGAATTCATAATTATGTGCTATTTAGCATAGCTTCTCGTTCCCAAGTTATACTCAAAGATTCATTATGAATTACGCTCCAAAATTCCCATTTACAGATTATACCTCAATAATTTCCCAATATTCTTCCAAATTACCTTAATATTATTCATAATTCCAAATTTCATTAAAAAGGAACTGGGATGAAGAAGAATAGAATAGGTATACAACAGGCATTACAATTATTACAACATGAATTATAAATTGAATCTTTAATTGGGGAATGGCGAACGATATTTATACAATTATACAAAAAGTGTATTGTAAATCCACTCACATTGATTTTTGCTTTCTCTTTAACTGGATTCTGAAACTTGCTTTGACTGAATTTAAGAAGCGGATGTGGATGTTAAATTACTAATATTTTATCTTCATCTATCTTGTGTTAAAAAAGAATAATTAATTTAATTAGAGTTGAAGCAGTGTTACAACGTCACCATTAATTTTCAGAGGAGAAGAGGATTTCTTGAGGAAGAAGAAGCAGAACTTTAGCGTAGCTTTGGGATTGTGAATTTTAGGGTTGGGTTTAGATTTTTATTTATAGGTAGTTTAGAACAACCAGGGCCTTAGGATTAAAATAGAATCCATCTAAACCTTACACCTCGCTAAAGAAAAGAATGTTCTAGAGTAGGCTAGACCAACCCAGGTATGCTGCACCATAAACGTACGCATGCACCCAGAAACAAGTCGGGTCCAAACGCACTTATTTGGCTGCATTTTTTTCTTATTTTAACGTTTAGTTTCTTTTTTAAACATTCAATTGCCTTTATTTTAAATTAAATGTGCCTCTTTTTCTTCCTCTAATTAATTGCATGTTTTATGACATGCCTTAATCCTTTCATATTGCATGCAATTAATACACTACTTTTGGATTTCAAACACCAAAATTTACATCTACTTTTATTTTCAATGTTGCATTTCAATTTACTTTTTTAATTCATCGCTTGTTTTCCTATATATATATATATATATATATATATATATATATATATATGTGCATACATTCTATTTTCTTCCCATCGTATGCATTTCATGCAATTTAATTAATTCCTCAACCCTCTCTTTCTAAACCTTCCTTTAATTGCAACAATTATGTTAATGTTTCTTTTTTTTCAAACCGTTTCATGTCTTTCTTTAATCAATTAATTTTCCTTCATGCGTTTAACTTTCTTTTTATTTTGATTGCACATCCTTATTTCACAATCAATCAATTTACCTTTAATGCATTTATTTATTTATTAATTCATTGCAATTAATGCACTCTACTTTTATGCGCTCAATTCTTTTTATTATTCTATGCATTAACAATATAACTTTCAATATATTAACTTATGCATATATTCACATGCACATAATTGATTGCATGTTATTAATTCACCTCTTTCTTCCAATTGCATTTTAATATTAATATATATATATGTGTGTGTGTGTGCACTGATTATGATACCCTTTAACGCCAAAACATCTATTGCATGCAACCTAATACCTATGCATGAAATCTATTTCTTTTTATCGCATGTATTGCCTTGACACATTGTCTATTTTTACGTATTGAACTTTCTTTCATGCACTAATATTTTAATTGTAAATTCTATTACACATTAATTTTTAACATTGACATTAATATATTCCTCTGCATTGTTATCGTATTAATTTTTCCTTCTCTTTCATGTATTAATTAACTTTCATTGTACATCACCATTGTTTACCTATCTATGCATATATGCATATAATTAATTTTTAGTTATATTAAAAAATGCGGGGTGTTACATGAGATATGCTATAGTGTTCGAAATTCTCCAGTAGTTCCAAAGTTTTGCGTAGACAAGTCGACAAATTACCCATTTTGGCCTAGAACTCCTTCCGAACTTGACATACTATCAACTGTGAATCACTGAAAATTTGTAAGGTTTTTAGTTGCAATTCCCTTTCTAGCTTTATTCCTGCAATGATGGCTTCATATTCAACTTCATTATTTGTTGATGGAAACTCCAATCTTAGCGCATAGCAGATAGATCTTCCTTTAGGAGTCTCCAAGATTACTCCTGCTCCAGAACAGTAGCCATTTGATGCTCCATCAATAAATAACTTCCATTGAACATCGGCCTCAATAGCAGGTTCTTCTTTTCCCTCTCCTCGATCAATGAATTCTACGATAAAATCTGTAACGTCATATTGACTGAGTTCGATATTCCATTTCAACAACCTCCCGGAAGACTCTAGACGGAACAAGACTTGCCTTAAAGGCTTATCAGTGAGGACCTTAATGGGATGAACCTGGAAGTAGGGGCAAAGCTTTTTTGAAGCAATAAGTAAGCAATAAGCGAGTTTCTCTAACTTCGGGCAATTCAACTCTGCCCTAGTTAGCCTCTTACTAATATAATAAATGGGCCTCTGGACTTTTGAATCCTCTTTTACCAAGACTGCACTCAGAGCAATACTGGACACTGCCAAATATAGGAACAAGTCTTCGTCGTCATTGGGCTTGGAAAGCATCAGAGGATTCGCCAAATGCTGGATCATCTCCTCAAATGCTTTCTGACATTCCAGAGTCCATTGGATATCTTTCTTCCCTTTTCTGAGGACATCAAAGAAAGGAAGGCACCTGTCTGTTGCCCTTGAGATAAAACGATTCAAGGCTGCAATTTTCCCATTTAAGCATTAAAGTTCCTTTTTGGTCCTTGGAGCATGCATCTCCCTTAAAGCTATTACTTGAGCTGGGTTGGCTTCTATGCCATGGGCATTGACCATAAATCCCATGTAATGACCCGCATTGGCAGAGGTATTTTTATTAATTTATTTAATTATATAAATAGTGATTTAGGGAATTTAATCGTCGTTAATTAAATCATAGTGAATATTTAATTAAATTAAATAATAGAATCTTATATTTATTTCAGAAATAATCAAAATATTGGAAATCACAATATTTTGTGAACTGGGTCATCCCTAAGATTTAATTCAGCTTAGAGTTGAATTATATTGACGAATATATTCAATCGACGTCAGTTTGAAACGTAGAGTTTTAATATAATTAAAATAGAGCTCGAAATGGCACAGTAGTTCGCTATTTGGCGAGTCGAACTTCAACTGGATATACAGAGTTCGTTTTAAATCGGGTTTCTGTGAAACAAGAAGCGTGTGGAGCTGGTGGAGTATATCTTTCTAGTGGAAGAGAAATATCGGGATTTCGTCGTGTAGATTTTGAGTTACGTCCAAATCAAATTCTCAGAAATGCAGCGCCCTGACCATAACGATTTAATTATATTCTATATAAGGGTTTAAATAGAAATCGAACATCGATATAACTCTGACGATGTAATATCGAGTTGTAAATACATATATAGGATTTTATCTCAGCTGTATGATATTCCACTATGAATATAGACGATAATATTTATTTTTAAGTATTAAATTTAATTATATTTAAATATATTTATATATTTAAATAGGCTATTTAGAACTCTGAAAAATAGCCACTTTTGCAAACGAAGTCGGAATTCGACGAAACTAATTTTGTTGGATCCGCAATGTCAAATAGTTGTTAGATTCCAATTTTCGTGATTTTTAGAGTTACTGTGTGGCCGTACGGATTTTTAGAGTGAAAACAGTTAGTATTTTGATAGTTAAAAATACGCTGTGTGAGCAAACGAAGTCGAAATTCGTCAAAACCAATTTCATTGGGACCGTAATGTCGAACTGTAGCTGCGTGTCCATTTTTATGATTTTTGGGTATTGTATGGAGACATAGGAAATTTTAAAGTGAAAATCAAGCTAGAAATCAATTAAAATAATAATACTTTTACCCTATAAATACTCCTATCTCCTAAACCTAATTTCCATTCCACCGAAGTCAATAGAATAAAACTTCGAGCCGCCGTTTCTTCTATCCATTCCTCAAACAAAACGTGAGAAGGGAAATTCAAAGTAAAATCAAAGAAAATTCAATAAATCCTAAGTTGTATATGTGAGGACTCATGAGAGCACTCTCTATCGTTTGGTGGTCATTTTGTGCAAGTCGCACCCTGTTGCGAGCTCGAGAAAGTTAGACACGAGGTAAGGGTCAACTGATTTGATGAGCTAAAGCTTCAATTTGGGGTTCGAATGTGGTATTTGTGATTTGGGGTAGGGATTGGCACCGAATGGCAAAGTACTGGGTGGTGCGATGGGGTTTTTGAGGTCACGGTTTTCCACTGTGTCGGCATCGAGTTCGGAAATTCAGGTACAGGGTGTTGCGGATTTGAATGAGGAGTAGCGTGGTATATTTTGTTCAATTTATTTTGGATCATGGGAGGAGGATGGGCGGTTTGAAATCACGACAATGGCCATTTGTTTGCGTCGAGTTCGAACTGGGAAATTGAGGTAGAAGGCGACGAGTTGTACAATATTAGTATGAGGAGAAAGAGGGGTTCAAGCTAAGAATTTTGGTATTTATGTTGTGATTTTTAATCAAGTGAAGTGGAAGGGAAAGAGGAGTTTAGATGCGGCTATAGCACTGGTTTGTGAGGAGCAGGTATCGATGGAAGAAGGGGATGAGAACGAGCAGACCTGGTATGTTTTGAGATGCGCCGCCAAGGTGAATAATGTTTAAGGCCCATTATTCAATAGTGAAGTCTAATTTTAATTTAAATAACACTTATAACTTATTAAATTGACAACTTGTTCATACATCATCAGAAACTCGAACGGTCAGATCCGTTGGGACCGTATGGACGAGAGCTACACACTGGAACTGACTGGGAGTGGATTGGAGCTAGTTTGAATTTATGGCGAAATAAATTGTTTGATTCAAATCAAACAAACAGTTTATCGTTCTTTAACGATGAACTGCCAACGTGAGTAAAACTCACCAACTCTGAACAGTTATATTTTTATAACGTATTTTTAGAACTGTTAATCGTCTGTTGATTGTTGTGTGTTAATTTGGTTGATTGAACTGCTAGTCAGTTAGATGAAATTATATATATATATATATATATATATTGATTTTGTTTATCAGAATAATCCGTACTGAACTGAAACTGATGTTGATTTTTATTGTGTAACATCTGTGGATCCAGGGAAACAGGTTGGAGGGACCCAACTGTGTTCCTCAACATTTATTTTACTGTTTTTCATATATTGTGATATACGATGTGATATAAAATCTGTTGTCGATTATATGTGTTTGGACGATACTGATATTTATAAATGGAATATTTATAAATAAGAAATATTTATAAATTGGAATATTTATAAATAAGAGATATTTAGAAAAGGGAAATTATAAAATCAAAGAATAAATTTGAAAAGGGAATATTTGAAAATCATTTACAAATAGAATTGATAGGAAATATTTAGAAAATAAATAGAGTTAAAAAGGGAAATTTATTTATAATGGAATAGGACATTATAAAAGGGAGAACATTATAAAAAGGAAACTGTTATAAGAAGGAAATCATTTTTAAAGTGGAGAACAGTTACTAAAAGTAAATCTTTAAAAATGAATAAACGTTGTTAAAAAGGAAATCTTTATAAAGCGAATAAAGTCAGTAAATCGAATATGGTATTCGAAAGGAGTTAAATCTTATATAGTTATTCGAAATAAAGTTAAAACAGATATTAGTTATTCGAAGTAGAGTAAATTAAGTGGAGTAAATTAAATAGAGTTAATCGAATAGAGTTAAAGAAATAGAGTTAAGCAAAATTAGAAACTGACTATAGATTAGTAAGTTGAATGGTTTCCTGAGTATCGATCTTATGTTGGTTTCGGCCTTCGGGGTTTATACTTAGGGAATCGTTCTCATACTAGTTTATAGTTAGGGACTGATAGTTGTGGAAGGATAGTGATACGTAAATAAACAATGGAAATGTTTTCCAGTGTTAATAACATATATTTTCTAAACATAGAAAATAAGGACATGTGAATATATATATGTATATATGTTAAATGATGATTGATCGATATAATTTCCATCTGGAAATAATATCGTTGTTTGCACACCTGTTTTTCTTTGATAGTTAACTCACCGACTATCGAAGTTTTCGACTATTTTAACGTTGTTAATATGGAGAGACCGGTTGGATTATTATCCGAAAAACCACTCTGTATTGGCATAAGCGTTGCGAATCATATATGCCAAAGATAATTGAAGACGGAGTTATGCAAGGGCTATCCTGTTTACAGAATAGTGCCTTCGGTTTGTCCAGTCCCAGGACGACCTGTATGGAAGAATGCCTGATAGAGTATATCTAATAGATCGCGTAAGTTGATCTCTTCAAACGTATCCACGTTTAGTGGCGGAGGAATTTGTTTCTCTTAGCTATATACTCGTGGTATTTTTGGGGAAATCAATTTGTGATTTGGCAGGTATGACGATGTGACATTCAAAGTGAATGAAGATGTGGCATGTAAAAGATAAGCGTAGCTTCTAGCCTCACATCCGGTAAACGGCAGAAATCGGGCAGGCAGCATGGCTAAGTCGGTCGCTCCGAAGTAGGTGTATAATCACCTATCTAGAGAATATTCATTTGCTTCTTTAATCTATCAATGTTGTCCCATATATATACGGGAACGGTTGCTGATCCTAACCGTTGGTGATGTACATTCGATACACTCAAGCGAAATGAGTGGTCGGTCTTGTGTGGCTGAGTTGCAAGATGTTCTTGTTGAACTCCAGTGTATCGTTCCTAGAGTACACTAATCGGAAGGTGGTTCCATACCTTGTCATAGTTGGAAGTCCATTACCCAATACGTGCTTGTGGTTTCGATTGTATACTATATGTAGAACGTGAGAAGAAAGCATTTCTGCTAGATTGATATCTATTTGTACATAGACATTATTATAATATCAAAAGGTTTTTGATATAAAGATATTTTGGATTCTCATAAGGGAAAAACCCATTCCGTTATACGGCGTGGTCTTATGAGATAACGTTTACTTGTTCAGACCGTTTTAAACTTTTTTACTCATACCAGTCCATGTTGCGTGCTTGGGGAATGTGTCGCATGATAGGGGGTTCTCGCTTCTCATTAGGTGGCGAACGGGAGACTCATACCCCTACATGTCCCAAAAATGAGGGTTGGTTGTGAAGTCGAAAGGCTGGCCGTAAAATGTGGTGCTGGGGTACCAATGTAAGCCACAGTGGGGTATTACCTTGTTGCTTCGGGATGATGAGGAGAGGATGGTTGCTAAGCCTACTTGAATCGGATTTTCGGGTCATTACAGTTGGTATCAGAGCTTAAGTTAAGAATTACCTTGGCTCTTTGGCGTGACTCGGTAGAGATAGGGTTAGTAATACCCTAGATTGTGTTTGAGTGTATATATACGAGTGCGTATTTGTATTTGATATAAAAATGGTTTTATATTGTGGAGATTCATTGGCTAAGTTGTTTATGAGTTCTGGTTGATCAGTTTGATCCACTGTATCGGTAGGAGTAAATAAACACTTGAATACGATGGACCGACATAGTATGGATATGTGATATATTATCATATATAGGTTGTGATTATAATCGAGTAAGATTATAACATGTGAAATGGTCATATATAACCAATCAGAATTCATATAAGTGAAATACGTGAAATCATATGGATTGAATCAGAATTTGAAATTAAAACCTTGGAGATTTGGAAAGGTGTTTGTTAACAGATTTGGATTAAGTATAAGAGAATTTTAAAATCCTGGGAAATTTTAAATTGGTTTAAAGCCTTGTGAATGGTATTTGAAATATATTTCAAAGTGGAAATGTTTAAGAAATGGTTTTGAAAGTGATATAGTATTGAACTCACTTTGATCGCTGGAAAATAGATTCCGATGATGAGCTAGACATTATCGGTGTTCATTTTCGAGTGTGTAAATGACGGATTACTACTAATGAGACTGTTTTTGAAATGGATTAGAAAAATAAGTTGTTTTGAATTTCAAAAGGGAATTTTTGATTTTGAAAAGTGAAGCTGTATAAAACTCCCAGAAATAGATCATTTAATTTGAAACGAATTTAGATAGAAATGTGCAGAAGCAAATAGAAATTGAATTGGATTGGTAGGTTAAGAGTTTGGAATTGAGGATGGAACTCGAATTGGAAATGTTATTGTGGTTTGAATATAAGCAAATAATTGGTTGAGATAACATTGGTATATGTTGGGTTGATAATAGGTGGAAAGGACATAGTGATATGCCCGACAAAAAGGTACAAGTTTATATTTGATATAAGCATGAGATTTATGAGCCGAATTGGCAAGCCGCTTGGCTGTTTGATTTTCTTTTGAGTTGGAGATGGCCTAGAGAGGCGAGTTGTGGTTTTACCGATAGGGCTGTACAAAAGAGGTTATGGCGAAATTTTCCGAAAATGTAAAGTGTTAGAAAATTTTCAGAATTTTTGAAAATTTTAGTTGGTCGGAATGAATTAATATTTTAGTTGATATTAATTGGTTCAGTGAAACTGAAGTTGAGAGGTAAACAAATCTTAGGAATTCCAATAGATAGGGTCATCCTCTACCTTAGCAATTTCGAGGACGAAATTATTTTAAGTGGGGAAGATTGTAATGACCCGCATTGGCAGAGGTATTTTTATTAATTTATTTAATTATATAAATAGTGATTTAGGGAATTTAATCGTCAGTAATTAAATTATAGTGAATATTTAATTAAATTAAATAATAGAATAATATATTTAATTCAGAAATAATCAAAATATTGGAAATCACAATATTTTGTGAACTGGGTCATCCCTAAGATTTAATTCAGCTTAGAGTTGAATTATATTGACGAATATATTCAATCGACGTCAGTTTGAAACGTAGAGTTTTAATATAATTAAAATAGAGCTCGAAATGGCACGGAAGTTCGCTATTTAGCGAGTCGAACTTCAACTGGATATACAGAGTTCGTTTTAAATCGGATTTCTGTGAAACAAGAAACGTGTGGAGCTGGTGGAGTATATCTTTATAGTGGAAGAGAAATATCGGGATTTCGTCGTGTAGATTTTGAGTTATGTCCAAATCAAATTCTCAGAAATGCAGCGCCCTGACCATAACGATTTAATTATATTTTGTATAAGGGTTTAAATAGAAATCGAACATCGATATAACTCTGACGATGTAATATTGAGTTGTAAATATATATAGGATTTTATCTCAGTTGTATGATATTCCACTGTGAATATAGACGATAATATTTATTTTTAAATATTAAATTTAATTATATTTAAATATATTTATATATTTAAATAGGCTATTTAGAGCTTTGAAAAATAGCCACTTTTGCAAACGAAGTCGGAATTCGACGAAACTAATTTTGTTGGATCCGCAATGTCAAATATTTGTTAGATTCCAAGTTTCGTGATTTTTAGAGTCACTATGTGGCCGTATGGATTTTTAGAGTGAAAAACAGTCAGTATTTTGACAGTTAAAAATATGTTGTGTGAGCAAACGAAGTCGAAATTCGACGAAACCAGTTTCATTGGGACCGTAATGTCGAACTATAGTTGCATGTCCATTTTTATGATTTTTGGGTATTGTATGGAGACATAGGAAATTTTAAAGTGAAAAATCAATCTAGAAATCAATTAAAATAATAATACTTTTACCCTATAAATACTCCTATCTCCTAAACCTAATTTCCATTCCACCGAAGTCAACAGAACAAAACTTCGAGCCGCCGTTTCTTCTATCCATTCCTCAAACAAAACGTGAGAAGGGAAATTCAAAGTAAAATCAAAGAAAATTCAATAAATCCTAAGTTGTATATGTGAGGACTCATGAGAGCATTCTCTATCGTTTGGTGGTCATTTTGTGCAACTCGCACCCTGTTGCGAGCTCGAGAAAGTTAGACGCGAGGTAAGGGTCAACTGATTTGATGAGCTAAAGCTTCAATTTGGGGTTCGAATGTGGTATTCGTGATTTGGGGTAGGGATTGGCACCGAATGGCAGAGTACTGGGTGGTACGATGGGGTTTTTGAGGTCACGGTTTTCCACTGTGTCGGCATCGAGTTCGCAAATTCAGGTACAGGGTGTTGCGGATTAGAATAAGGAGTATCGTGGTATATTTTGTTCGATTTATTTTGGATCATGGGAGGAGGATGGGCGGTTTGAAATCACGACAATGGCCATTTGTTTGCGTCAAGTTCGAACAAGGAAATTGAGGTAGGAGGTGACGAGTTTTACAATATTGGTATGAGGAGAAAGAGGGGTTCAAGCTAAGAATTTTGGTATTTATGATGTGATTTTTAATCAAGTGAAGGGGAAGGGAAAGATGAGTTTAGATGCGGCTATGGCACTGGTTTGTGAGGAGCGGGTATCGATGGAAGAAGGGGATGAGAACGAGCAGACCTGGTATGTTTTGAGATGGGCCGCCAAGGTGAATAATGTTTAAGGCCCATTATTCAATAGTGAAGTCTAATTTTGATTTTAATAACACTTATAACTTATTAAATTGATAACTTGTTCATACGTCATCAGAAACTCGAACGGTCAGATCCGTTGGGACCGTATGGACGAGAGCTACACACAGGAACTGACTGGGAGTGGATTGGAGCTAGTTTGAATTTATGGCAAAATAAATTGTTTGATTCAAATCAAACAAACAGTTTATCGTTCTTTAACGATGAACTGCCAAGGTGAGTAAAACTCACCAACTCTGAACAGTTATATTTTTATAACGTATTTTTAGAACTGTTAATCATCTGTTGATTGTTGTGTGTTGATTTGGTTAATTAAACTGCTAGTCAGTTAGTTGAAATTATATATATCTATATCTATATATATATATATATTGATTCTGTTTA
The DNA here is from genome assembly GCA_030737875.1 of Allium sativum. Lineage (NCBI taxonomy): Eukaryota > Viridiplantae > Streptophyta > Magnoliopsida > Asparagales > Amaryllidaceae > Allium > Allium sativum. The sequence goes on from CM060915.1 coordinate 373,942,736, forward strand.
TCAGAATAATCCGTACTGAACTGAAACTGATGTTGATTTTTATTGTGTAACATCTGTGGATGCAGGGAAACAGGTTGGAGGGACCCAACTGGGTTCCTCAACATTTATTTTACTGTTTTTCATATATTGTGATATACGATGTGATATAAAATCTGTTGTCGATTATATGTGTTTGGACGATACTGATCATCGTGATTTGATATGTTGAATACCATAACATACCAAAATGTTGATAAGGGAATATTTTCAAAGTGATATTTTAAAATAAAATATTTATAAATGGAAAATTTATAAATAAGAAATATTTATAAATTGGAATATTTATAAATAGGAGATATTTAGAAAAGGGAAATTATAAAATCAAAGAATAAATTTGAAAAGGGAATATTTGAAAATCATTTACAAATAGAATTGATAGGAAATATTTAGAAAATAAATAGAGTTAAAAAGGGAAATTTATTTATAACGGAATAGGAATTATAAAAGGGAGAACGTTATAAAAAGGAAACTGTTATAAGAAGGAAATCATTTATAAAGTGGAGAACCGTTACTAAAAGTAAATCTTTAAAAATGAATAAACGTTGTTAAAAGGGAAATCTTTATAAAGCGAATAAAGTCAGTAAATCGAATATGGTATTCGAAAGGAGTTAAATCGAATATAGTTATTCGAAATAAAGTTAAAACAGATATTAGTTATTCGAAGTAGAGTAAATTAAGTAGAGTAAATTAAATAGAGTTAATCGAATAGAGTTAAAGAAATAGAGTTAAGCAAAATTAGAAACTGACTAGAGATTAGTAAGTTGAATGGTTTCCTGAGTATCGATCTGATGTTGGTTTCGGCCTTCGGGGTTTATACTTAGGGAATCGTTCTCATTCTAGTTTATAGTTAGGGACTGATAGTTGTGGAAGGATAGTGATACGTAAATAAACAATGGAAATGTTTTCCAGTGTTAATAACATATATTTTCTAAACATAGAAAATAAGGACATGTGAATATATATATATATATATATATGTTAAATGATGATTGATCGATATAATTTCCATCTGGAAATAATATCATTGTTTGCACACCTGTTTTCTTTGATAGTTAACTCACCGACTATCGAAGTTTTCGACCATTTTAACGTTGTTAATATGGAGAGACCGGTTGGATTATTATCCGAAGAACCACTCTATATTGGCATAAGCGTTACAAATCATATATGCCAAAGATAATTGAAGACGGAGTTATGCAAGGGCTATCCTGTTTACAGAATAGTGCCTTCGGTTTGTCCAGTCCCAGGACGACCTGTATGGAAGAATGTCTGACAGAGTATATCTAATAGATCGCGTAAGTTGATCTCTTCAAACGTATCCATGTTTGGTGGCGGAGGAATTCGTTTCTCTTAGCTATATACCCGTGGTATTTTTGGGGAAATAAATTTGTGATTTGGCAGGTATGACGATGTGACATTCAAAGTGAATGAAGATGTGGCATGTAAAAGATAAGCGTAGCTTCTAGCCTCACATCCGGTAAACGACAGAAATCGGGCAGGCAGCATGGCTAAGTCGGTCGCTCCGAAGTAGGGTGTATAATCACCTATCTAGAGAATATCCATTTGCTTCTTTAATCTATCAATGTTGTCCCATATATATACTGGAACGGTTGTTGATCCCAACCGTTGGTGATGTACATTCGATATACTCAAGCGAAATGAGTGGTCGGTCATGTGTGGCTGAGTTGCAAGATGTTCTTGTTGAACTCCAGTGTATCGTTCCTAGAGTACACTGATCGGAAGGTGGTTCCATACCTTGTCATAGTTGGAAATCCATTACCCAATACGTGCTTGCGGTTTCGATTGTATACTATATGTAGAATGTGAGATGAAAGCGTTTCTGCTAGATTGAAATCTATTTGTACATAGACATTATTATAATATCAAAAGGTTTTTGATATAAAGATATTTTGGATTCTCATAAGGGAAAAACCCGTTCCTTTATACGGCGTGGTCTTATGAGATATCGTTTACTTGTTCAGACCGTTTTAAACTATTTTACTCATACCAGTCCCATGACTGACCCGGAGTTTATTTTGTTTTGTTTCCCTAAACTCTTTGGTGCCTAAATTTGTACGGGCAGTCAAGTAGTCGGAATTTACATATACACTTGGGGAGCTTGGAGCAGGAGGCTTCAAGATTCTATAGCTATTATTATTTCCGTTGTTGTTGTAAGTGCTGTACTCTGATAAGTGCTATTGTATATATAACTGTTATATTTCAAAGTTATGTTATATATTATATGTTATTCGTTCCGCTATGAGATTTGTGTTACTCTGATGTTGTAAGTTCTTCTTCTTCTTCTAATCTAAGTTACTATCTTATCTATTCTCACCCTCTGTCTTCTTTCTATTAGTTTCTTGAATTTCCAGTGCAATTTGGGGTTGGACTTGTGTTTTTGGTCAGCTCAAATTGGACCGGATTTTCGGGTAATTACATCCCAGGAACTTGCCTGAAGAAACTCCGAAAGAGCACTTTAAGGGGTTCAACCTCATTCTGTACTGAGGTAGGTTGTCAAACATATGGGCTAGGTTTTCCAAATAGTCGACGGCCTTTTTTGACTTCACTGGCATATCATCTACATAGACCTCCATTATTCTGCCGATTTGCACTTTGAACATAGCATTGACTAACCGTTGTTAGGTTGCCCCCGCGTTCTTTAGGCTAAATGGAATTACTTTGTAGCAGTATAGGCTAAGATCGGTGGTAAAGCTCGTATCTTCTTGATTTGGTCCATACATCATGATCTGATTGTAGCCTGAATATGCATCCATAAAAGATAGCATCTCATGTCTAACTATGGAATCTATGAGCTGATCTATCCTAGGAAGAGGGAAACTATCTTTTGGATAGACTTTATTAAGATCTGAGTAGTCTACGCAAACTCACAACTTGCCATTTGCTTTCTTTACGAGTACGGGGTTTGAGACCCTGTTTGGGTAAGTGGACTCCCTGATGAAGACGTTTTCCATTAACCTATCAACTACTTCCTTTAAATCCCTCGACCTTTCCGGCACCAGGGTCCTCCTTTTCTGCTTGATAGATGGGACACATGGATCAGTGTTGAGCTTATGGACTACAACATCCAGGGATATGCCGCACATATCGGAATGGCTCCATGCGAACTCATCTAAGTTAGCTTTTAAAAAGACAATTAACTGACTCTTTAACTCCAGGCTCAACTGTGATCCTATATTCAGCACACAATTGTATCTTTCGGATTAATAGCAACAAGAATTGTGATCTCAACTGGGGCCGCTCTTTCATCTCCTGCACTGGCCTTTCTAGGATTAATTTCTTTCCGCGCTCCACTATGTTCGCCAATGCAGGGACCCCTCTCTAGTTGCTATAAGGGGAGTTCGCGAATGCGGAGTGGAGCCTTCGCACTCTTCCCCAAGTCTTTCTTCCTGGCCTCACGCAGCTCTATGATGTAGCAATCCCTTGAAGTAGCCTAATAGCCTTTAATTATGCCAATTTCATTCTCGGTTGGAAACTTCATAATTAAGCACCATGGAGCTAGTGCTATTTTAAAGCCAGCTAGAGTTGGTCTTCCTAGGAATGCATTGTAAGCTGAAATCTCATTCACTAAGACAAAGGTTTGTATCATGGATACCCTGCATTCTCCATCCGCCAGCTCCACGAGCAAGTCGATTTTACCGATGGGTTGTGCTGGCTTTCCAGTGAATCCATGAATTTTATTTGGATATGCTCAGACACCTATCATGGAAAGCTTCATTTTCAAAAATGTATTTATGACGATCACATTAACGGAGGCTCCCTTATCAACTAGGACTCTTTTCACAATTGCAGGGCCTAGTCTGACTGTGATCACCATGGCATCAACAGTTGGTGTGAGTAGTCCATACGAATCTCTATCTCTAAACATCATATCCTCAGCTGAAGTTTTAGGCATCTTCACTGGAAGCTCATTGCTCAAGATCAAACATCTTTCTTCTTTTGATATGCCTTTCAGCTCGTTAGCGTATTTTTCCATGTATGCCCAGCTGCTCCCAACTGGATGGGTCCCTCCAAAAATCTTGTTGATTACCGGCCTCGAGTCAATAGGAGCCTGGGCTTTTTCACTTGAGTCGGGTTGACTGGTAGCATTACCTTGTCCTTGCGCAGCTGGAGCATTCTGAGGACTCCTCACATATTGCTGGAGTTGGTTCTTTCTGATGAGCTCCTCAATTAGGCTTTTCAGGTGCTAACATATGTTAGTGTTATGCCCGACTGGTTGTGAAAACTGCAGAACTTACCGGAGTTGGCTTGTTGCTCTGTAATTTTCTACGGCTTTATACGAGGAATAATGCTCGAATCCTTTGTAGCGGAGTAAATTTTCTCGGGGTTTCATTCAAGGGGGTCAATTCGGAATGCTTATAGAATCGTGCTTTTTTATAGGATTTACTTTCCCCTCGTTCCCCTCTTTTGGGCAGAGTTGTCATTTTGCTCAGCTTGGGCCTCGCTGGCTTTTTTCTCATTGATTGTGCTATCTCTGAAACATTCCCAATAACAGGTGGATCATCTTCGACGCTCATATACTCCTCAGCCTTCATATAAAATTTCTTTAGAGTTTTGTGTTTCATCATCTTGAGCCACTTCCCAAAATCTGATTTCTTATTGCTGCCACCCTTCAATGTTGCCAGTAAATACCATGGTTTTGGTTCTATGACTTCAGCTACCGCAGCATGGAACCTTGTAAGAAAATCTTTGATCGTCTCTCTAGGTATTTGCTCAATTTCGCTAAGCAACATCACATCTCTTACTTTGGTAGTTTGTAGTCGTAATTGATCTTGGAATCTTCTTGCCAAATCAGCAAATCGATCGACACATTTAAGTGGGAGCATAGTATACCATAGTGAAGCTACCCCTTCCAAGCACACGGGGAAGTATAAGCATTTCATCTCATCAGTGGCTCTAGCTCCGTTCATGTGTTGATCGTATTTGAACAGGAAGATGTTCAGATCTCCAGTCCCACTATAGGGTGCTATTGTCAAGGGTGTAAATTTCATAGGGAATTTTCCTTGATGAATATTTTCTGTGAATGTATTCTTGCTGGGTGAAAACTCCTATTCCTTCTCGTCGTCTTGACGGGCCATGTTTTCTTTCATTATTCGTTGGATCATGTCCGAGATACGCTCTTCATCACTAGTTCGTTCCTTGGCACAGGTGTCAGTTCTTTTATCGGAGTGACCCCAGTTCAAGTTCTGATGCCCTGGACCTCCCTTGGGAGGTGCTCTTTTGGTGGGACTTGTGGCACTTCGAGTTGTACGCTTCTCATCATGTTGTGGTACATTGACTTTAGAGTCCTCAACACCGGCCTCCTCCTTATCTACCACTAATAAGTGGGATCAACTTGGGTCTAAGGCAGAAGAGTCCTCTTTTTCTTCAGCATTGACCACAACTTTCGGAGGCGGAGGATCGGCATGAGCATTAAGCAAAGCATCAAGTTTTTCCAACATCATTTTAGTCCTAACATTCATTCTTTCATTCAAGCCAGTTACCGGCATGTCCAATTCCTCCCGAGTCACGGATGGCCTCAAGGTCTCTCCAACTTCTCAATTCAAAGTTTGTGGTGTAACTTCATTATTGTGAGTATTTTCAACACTCGTATTATCTCTAATGGACTTGTTGTTCTTTTTCGAACCAACCATGATTTCAGACAAATTTTTGAACTTCGAAGCAAACTCTACGTTGGGTCCACTCTTTAGGCTGTGGGATCCTATCGTAGCAAGTATAATTCCACAAAATACTTCAATATTCCACCAAGGCTATGGACCTTGTGGAAAGCGAAAGAGCCCCACGGTGGGCGCCAAATGTTTAAATCAAAAATGGTTCAAACACCAAAGGTACACAAATCGTACTTCACTAATATGGTTAAAAATTAAAAGGAGCCACAATCGCCAAAGGATTAAAAACAAAAAGTATGGAAAAAGTAAAATCAAGACAAGATATAGAGTGGTTTGGCCTTAAGCTTGGGCTACATCCACTATGAAGGTAGCTTCCATTATCATGACATTATTTACAAGATATGAAATCTCTCTTTTACAATACATCTTTTCTCCCACATATACATTTCTCTTGGATCTATGCAACCCCGTGGAAAGATGAATGGACTAGCGAAGAAGTGATTATATCGGAGGAGGAATGATGGATAATCTTCAAATGTGAGGAGGATAAAGGAGAATCTTCAATATCTATAATACTTGGTTGATTTTGATCATAGCCATGGTGGATCAAGCTTTAGATCGTTGTTTGGAAGTGTCAGATGATGTTGGAATGATTGAGGAGGCAATTTGGCAGCTGTTCGGGGTTGTGGAAAACCATCCCTTCAATGGTGGAAGCCATAGCCTATTTATATGTGAGCTCCAATAGAGAAATGAGGTGAAATTCTTATGTATAGGCTTCTGGTCGTGCATTTCAGTATTTACGGAAATGCACTACTAGCTATAAACAGATGTAGACAGTTTTTATGCTTGTCTGTGCAACTTGGGTGAAGGCGAGCGACCAAACCGGGGGAATATTGAGGTTTATGGAACGACCGACCAGGGGAACGTGCGAACGATTGTTCCAATTTGCTTGACTAAAAGGTGGTGTCTGTTCTATGGGTGTGCAACCGACCAGGGTAGTGCGAGTGTGCGACTGAGATAGTATGGGCGACCGACAAGTATTTGGACATTGCCCTTGTATGAGTCAACATGAAGCTTGAGCAAACGACCGTATAGTTGGACTATATATGAGTGAGCAGAGGAAGTGATCAAACCCTTTTTAAAATGTACGAGTTATGTTGTAGTCGACTCTCATCATGTTCGACTGATCTCTTTTGTTCTGAACGGCCGATCCCTCATTTCATGCTCGACCCTTAGTTTGCGCTCGTTCCCTATTATGTGCGAACGACCTTTCACCCTTATTCGACTAGGGCTTATTTGATCATCCTTTAGTATGTACGACCGAGCCCTTCAATGTACGACCGAGTCTTATGATACTCGATTCATAGTTTCAATTAAGATTTAATCAACCAACATATGTAAGGGATAAACATTTAATAACTGTTTTAGTTCTCACACTAGTCCCATGACTGATCTGGAGTTTATTGTTTTCACCTAAACTCTGATTGCCCATATTTTCCACACGGGCAGCTAGTAGTTTTGGTTTTGCAGATTTCTATTTAATAGGATCCTGGTTTACAGCTGGAGCTATATTCGGAAAGCTTTGTATCCGTGTATTTCTTTCAGTTGTGGTAGTTGATGTATTTCCGCTGTGCATTGTATTGATACATTTTTATTTCCGTTGCAATGTAATTTTTAATCTCTGATATCATTTTTCTGATGTGTGATATTTATCCATAGTCTAATATTCTTGTACTCTGATGTAATTGTTGTAATAGCAATGAAATGTTCTATTGTTTGTGTTCTGATGCGTCGTGTTCTCGATACAATCCGAGCTCCTTCGCCTCTTCGGGGATCGGAGAAGTTTGGGTCATCTCAGTTTGGTATCGAAGCTTTGGTTTACAAAGCTCGAGAAAAGGGCACATTAGAACAAACGAAAGAATTCATCAGAGATAGATTCGTAAATCCTATGAGAATGACTCGTTAGAGAGAGGGTTAGTAATGCCCTAGAATGAGTTTGAAGAGTGCTACTTCTAAAAATGAATTTAGTTTTGAAAATTTTATATTATTATACGTATTTGAGTACTTTATTTTATTTTGAATTTGGACTATCGAGTATAAGAGGATTTTGCATATATGCCTCACAAACATGTATACGAAGTCTTAAATGTACTGGATAGATATAGAATCACACTCTAGTCGCTCGGAGATGGTTCTGACGATGACAGCTGCATCATTAGTATTTATGTTCGAGTATCGAAAGTGGGATATATATATATTTCCAATTGACTGGTGTAAGAACCAAAACTTAGTTCGAGTTTATTGTGTGATTTGGCATTGAAATATGAATTTTGAGTATATTAAAGTTATATATTTGAAAAGTTAATTAACTAATTGATTGCTGGTTGTGATGTTTGATTATTAGTTTGACTAATTAAAATATTGGAATGAAAAAAACAATGTGAAATGAAGAGGTAAAATTTAGCCAAATCGAATTCAATATTGAACTGAATTGAAAATTGATTGGAATTGCATATATAGGCATATATATATATATATATATGTTGAATAGGCCAGGATATGGAAGCTAAGAAGATGAATAAAATTATATGCTCGACAATAAGGTACACGTTTACTATATTCATTGAGTTTCATGGTTTTATGAGCCGATTGGCAAGCCGCTTGGATTTTTCTTTTTCTTTTTAATTGATGAGGGTCCTGTAAGGCAATTTGTGGTTTTACCGATCAGCCCTTACAAAGGAGGTTATGGTGAAATTTTTCGAAAATTTAAGGCATTAACCAAACTTTTAAGAAAATGGGAAAGTTCTTAGAAACTCCAAAGTTGAAGAGCTTGAGTCAAGCGAAAGTGGAGTTGATTAAGTGAATAACCTTCGATTCTATCTTCCTTTCCGAGACGAAAAGATTTTAAGTGGGGGAGATTGTAACAACCCAGATTTTGGAACCAATTTAATTTTATTTTTAATTGATTTAACAGATTTAAAGAATTCAAAATGATTTATTCTGAGGATTAACGATTTAAAATTTATTTAAATCGAAGTTAGAACTTATAAATTTATTTTAATTATAAAATGAGCTTGGAATGGCGCGGTAGTTTGAAAATTCGATTTTAAATTTCAATTGAATATACATAATTCAATATAAATCAGAATTGGATAAAACAAGAAACATTGGAATATTTTGAACTGTATCTTTCTAACGAATGTAAGAAACTGAGATTTCAATTTATAAGTTGGAAGTTATGTTCAGTTTAAAATTTAAAATAGTAGTTATGCAATTTATATTTTTTTTAATATTATATAAAGCCCTTAAAAATAGAAATTTTGCAAATGACCTCCGTTTTCGATGAAACCACTTTTGTTGGATCCGGAATGTCAAATTATTGTCAGGTTTAATATTACAAAATTTTTGGATTAATATGTGAGTGTAGTAAATTTAAACGCGTTTTCAATTTCAGTTTGAATTTACTAAGCCAGTTAAAAGGCCATTTTTCAAACGGTCTTCAAATTCAATGAAACTAATTTTGTTTAGACTATTTGTCAAAACATAGCTAGATTTCAATTTTATATAATTTAAATTTTTGGAGTCAATATGTGGCCCCGGTATATTAAAATGTATGTTGTAATTTAGTATTGAACGTTATATTAATTTATATTTTAATTTTGATGAAAACTGATTAAAACAGTCGAATGGGCTTACGAAACATATCCCATTATGTCCGAAATAGGGTATTTGGTTAGGGGCGATAGTCGTTGGGTCTCGTTCGGAGTTCGGACGAAATTGAACCAATTAGTGAATTAAATAAAATATAAAAACCATCCTATATAAATGTAAAACATCCTAACCCTAAGCTCCGCTATTTCTGCGGTCAAATACCACAGCTACCTTGAGTTTCTTCACCAAAAGCAAAAACAGTAGTTTCAAAATTCCTATTAAATCAAAATAAAATCAAAGATAAATTTATAAATTGCAAAACTCTTATATATTTTATCCTCTTTGATTGCGCTTCAATCTGGTATGGGTATAGGGTTTATTCGAAGATGATGAAGTCATTGCCTATAAAGCCAACGCCATTCTGGGGTTTGCATATGTTGGAATTTGGAGCATTGAATCTTAAAATCACTGTCGTTTTTTATATTATGGGATCGAATGGAGCTAGTGTGAATTTTCAGGATTTAAAATAAAATAAAAAAATTCGAACCTGTAGCTTGCGCTACAGGGTGGTTGTTGACATCGATTTTGACTAAGGAGGCACGCAGGTGTTCTTATGGTGATGGGGAGGAGGATTTTGCAAAGAGGAGGCCGTCGGTAATGCCTGATCGTCGAATGGTGGAGTGTGGAGGTGAAAAGGAGGAGAGAGAGGACGTTGGTAATGGGTTTGAGAGCTTCAGGTTGCGGTTTAATTCTTTGAGGAAGAAATAGGATTAGGCGGCTAACAAGGGTTAATTAAATTAATGAGGTGATTAAGGGAAAATGGTCATTAACCCCTTTGTTTTATTTTAAACTCAAATAAGATATTGAATCGCTAAAACTTTTGCAAATCAAAATAGAATTTGACAAGGTTGGAACCATTGGAACCATGAGATCAAACTCTATGTTGTGGAATCAATTTGGGGAAATTCGGAGCAAGTAACGAGTTTTGACTAAATTAAACGTCCAGTTTAATTTAGTTAAAAAATCGTTATTTCAATTTCGAAACTGATCAATGTGATAACTCTATCACTAAAGTATTGTAGAGTTATTTATTTTATAAATGAATATATAAATGGCCAGTGTTGGTTTTTATCAGTTTTAATTATAATAAAATTGTATATGGTGTCTGTTAGCTCACATTCACTATTGTTTAAAACCCGTGGATGATTTAATTGACTGGATTGTGTTGTGATTGTGATGATTAACATATTAAAAATAATGTTAATATTATTGTGGTAGTTGAAATTAAAATTATAAATACCCATTTATAATTTAAACAGTGAAAATTGGTTAATTAGAAAAATAATTCGAATCAATTTAGAGTTGGTTAAATATATTAACCAATGATTAATTTGAATCGATTGTGGTTGTTTAAAAACCCCACATGGGTATTGGGATGATAATTGATATACACTAATCCCAATATTTAGTTGTATGTCAATTGATTTGTTGACAGGCCGTGGTGAGCGCTATTTATTTATTTTAATGCTTATACAGTTGTAGAATGCACTATGGATGATGTTTGAATGTTTAATGATTATTTATCATTATTATTGAATACATGCTATGTATGGAATCCATATAACTGAAATTATATGGTAGTTGATTGAGTCGCATTCTGATTCAGAATATGAACGAATATTCTAAAATAATATTCAGTGAAGAATCAAAATATTATTTTGATGTCCGATTTTGGATGGACACGAAAATATTGAAATATATGAAGTCGAGTTAAGTAGATGTACGCCATTTTGACTCGAACGGAATTTTATGTTGATTTTATTCATTTTATAATGATTATTGAAAAGAATTGATTTCAAAATCTGATATTTTGAAAATATTATCATTTTAGTAGTATAATGATATGGAATATTCAGTTTTGATCTAAAATTGAAATGTAAGTTGGAATCATTTTAAAATGAATTTATAAACAATTTATAAAACACTTTTTAAATGGAAATCGATGAAATATATTATATATATTTAAATGGCCTGAATAGAATGTATCGCACAACGACCATTAACGATTTTGAACCATTAACTTCGAATTGGCGCAACAGGAGATCCGACCGTCGGATTCTCCTAAAACCGGAACCGTTGGGTTTGTATCGAAAAGAGATTTCAAATGATAATAAGAGATTTGAAATCTAATGTTAGATTTTAAGATATGTGCAAATCAGTTTTGGAAAAGGTCACTATAAATGCAATTCGGTGGCCGATATTGGAAACAGACTATAAGAGCCTTAATAAAATTATTAAAAATATGAATAAATTATGTAAAATCATAATAAATGACTTGTAATGATTTTGGATGAAATATTTAGCATTTGTAAAGAAAAAAGATATTTTTGTCAGAAGAAGTTGTTTTGTAACCTGAGTAAAAGAACGAAAAGTATAGAAATGGTTTTAATATAACCAGAATTTTGCAATGAATAAATTGGATTAGATTTTAATGGAATATCTTCAGGATATTTCAATATGGATTCCGTGATTGTACAAATATTATTGAGGAATTTGGAAGATACAAATATCGTTATACCCAAATACGATATTTGTTGGTTTCAGAATTTGATATTGAATATAAGTCGATATAATTTCAATTCAGAGCCTTGTATTTAATATCAAATTATATTTTGGGTTTGTCATGAATGGTTTCCTGAATAACACTATTCTTAAACCAAGTTGAGAAAGGAATAAATCTTTTAACTAAGATTACTGAAGTTATCAATTAATAAATATAATTGAAGTCATATGGAAGTTGATTTTGGGTTTATTGTGAACAATGTTTTAAAACAACATTTGCTCTTTAACCCAATTAACAATGAAGTTATGATTTGGAATTTATTAATCTTTAAACTAAGATTTAATGGAATTTTCCAAAGTAAACTTTTCCAATTTAATATATTAAATTGGAATGGAATGGAATTCGATTTGGTAATTATCGAGATGAGCTTCTGTAAATGAAGACCATTACTATATATGGAATTTAAAAGGCTTTGCCATTATTCCATTTATATTATTAGTCTGATACGGAAATTTATATCAATTATATATTGATATGTTTTCCGCGAAGATTCCATATTTAATGGTAGTTGATTTGGGTTTATTGTGAATTTTTTTTAATAACATTGATTCTTTAACCCAGTTAAAGACAAGATTAATTTCCTAAAGTTGAATAATCGTAAAGTAATGATTTTTGAGATTAAAACCAAGTTGGAGTTTTAATGAATCTTTAATTAGATTGAAAGTTAAATGGTAATTAAATTTACCAAATTCAAGGAATGTTTCGAGATGGAGTACCGCCAGTTTTACTCCATGCGATAATTAAATCTTTAATTAGATTTGAATGTGAAATGGTAATTAAATTTACAGATAAAACGATGGCAACTAGAAATAAAGTACTACCAGTTTTATTCCATGGGACGAATAGATTGGGATTGGAAATAATAAAATAATAAATGACTACCTAGGTAAGGCTCGATAATCCTAACTAGTTTTATAAACCATACTTTGGTTTAGAATTGTTAAAAGAAAATAAAATATTTGAAAATGATATACAAAGGAAGATTAAAGAATAAGTTTAAAGGAATTTATATTTAATAAAATTAATGGGAACCTTTCCCTAAAGAAATTAATATTTGAATGAAAGAATATTTAGGATTAGAATGAGGCATATGATGCGTTTATATATCACTTGATTATAAGATGCGCAAGTTATTCGGAAAGACCGGGTTCAGCCCATTCTGAACAACTATTACGACGATTAAAAGTCAAAGATATTGAAGACGGTGCAAGACCGACGATCTTCACATCGAATGGATTTTGTGTGATGACCCCAAACCCCGTACTGACGGCGGCAAGGGTAATCTTTGGAATATAACACAGAAACAGATAATAGAAGAACAGAAATAAATAAATACACCAGATAATGAACAATAGAATATACTGGATAAACGTAATCATCAGAGTTACACAGTATACAGTATCTTACTTAGTACAAATACAGTTCAGCTATACATAAATGTCTACAGCGGAAAACAAACATAATGTACAATAGGAGCTGAACAGCATAAAAAGAGATAAATAATAGAATCCATCTTCAGCTCCAGCTATCCAGAAAGAGCCAGCTAAACCTGAATACAAGGCTGCCCGTGTAGAAAAAGGGGCACCCGAGTTTGAAAGTGAAACAAACTACGAGTCAGTCATGGGACTGGTATGAGAAATCCACTCAACACATTTAAAATATGGCTAATCATAGGACCACGCCACTTTCGTGGAACGGGTTTACTCCATTGGATTGCCAGTGCTTTAAAAACAAATCTTTCTTTTAAACATCGCAATGCTTTTTATAAAAATAAAGCCATTATAAGACTCGGTTCCCATCACACAATGCAACGCAAACCGGAGGATAGAGTTTTTACCTTATAATGGCCAAAATATGCTTGATACGAATAAAACAAAAGCATTTGATATTACTACTAGTGTTTATATGTTTCAAAAACAATTTCAAATCATAACTATCAATCATAGACGACATGAGCGTCCCATGCCACTATGTCGCCAAATATAGGTATACAATCAAAACCGCACAGTCATGTATTTGGAAATTGGATTTTCGTCATGAACCAAGGCAAAAGATAGTCCTTACTGACTTCGAGACAATCTAGCCCATGTCTCAGGGTCAGAGCGCATCGACCCTTTGGATCGTCAGGGCCGGTCCACCGATGTGGATTATTATGCCTGAACACTACGTTTCCCCGCCCTATGGGGCGTAAATGAGCCAACGAATGACTCCATCGGTCCCGGATCGACCGATAAAACCGAGGCGCCTCACTATCCATCATCCACATAAGTAAAATGTCAGGCCGTGTAAAAACACTGACACAACTCCTAGCTAGAAAGAAACGCAAGCCCTCCCTGATGTCCTCTCCCGTTTCTGGTTCATACCGGGATGTGAGGCTCGCGAATTCACGTTATACACAAAGCTACGCCACACAGGCGGTGCTTTGATCATCAATCACAAGACTTTTCTTTTCAACAGAAGCCATGTTCACTGCATCTTAGCATGCCACACCGGAAATTCACACCATGCAACTGATGGTTATCAATCGCACAGAATGAATTCCAATGTCAGACACACAGTCCATTTACAAATCCGTTCTGGGTCTGAACGAAACCGAGGCACTAAATACCTCGCATATCCATCGATTCCCACGTACGTCTGGACGATCACCACTCATTATCCATATTTCGGGATGCCTCCCAATCAGGACCTCAGTGACCATCCAAACGAGGTGAAGATCGGTCTTCAACCCCCTTCTTCATCTTCGACTTCTTATCGTCGATTCAGTTATTCAGAATGGGATAAACCCGGTCTTTCGGAGCAACTCGCGTATATAATAAACAAGTGCAATACTAACAGACATACGCATCATTTCAATTCATTAGTCACTAACCGTCAATCAGTAAGAGAACGATTTCCTAAATATTAACCCCGAAGGCCGAAACCAACATTAGATCAATACCTAAGAAACCATTCGACTTAGCCAACCTTCAGTTAGTTTCTAAATTTCCCATCCATATCGTTTATAATATTTTATAACGATTTATCGCTATTTTTATTTATTTTAAAATAGCCAATTTATTCAAAACGACGCTTCGGACCATAACGCGGCCGTGGCGCTGTTTTTCTTCAGATTTGATTTATACATATCTGAAAATCTAACCGTTGGGTCTTCACAAAATTTACATCATTAGAAAGATCTTTTCAAAACGAATCCAACGGTTCCAGTTTCGGGAAAATCCGACGGTCGGATCTCCCGGTATAATCGTTTGAAGTTTCGATTTCAAAATACGAACTGCAGCGTCGTTATTCGATTAAATATAGTTATATTTATATATATATAAATATAATCGATTCTGGCGCTATTTTTCTTCAGATTTGAATTAAACATTCCATACAATCCAACCGTTGGATTTTTACAAAGTTGGTGCCGTTGGAAAGATATTTCCAAAGCGAACCCAACGGTTGCGGTTTCGGGAAAATCCGATGGTCGGATTTCCCGCACTAATCGTTTGAAATCACGGTTTCAAAATACGAACTGCAGCTTCGTTATTCGATATATTTCAATTCTATTTATATATATATCGATTCTTCGATTTCAAAACTATATAATTTTCATACATTTGATAAAAATGATATTTTTATCTAACTGTCTTCTATTTCAACACTTCACTATTTTTAACTGTTCATGTATATAATAAAAATGTGATTTTTAATGTAAAACAATTTATTTCAAAACTTGACTATTTTATATAGTTAATATAGGTGATAAAAATAGGATTTTTATTATAAAACAATTTATTTCAAAACCAGATTATTTTATATAGTTCGTATTGATGATAAAAATAGGATTTTTATTATAAAACAATTTCTTTCAAAATATGAATACCATTCAACACATGAATTTCAATTCAACGAATGAATCTCGATTCAACACATGAAGGTTTTCTATAGTTTATATAAATAGATAAAAGGTGATTTTTATATTTAAAAACACGAATACCATTCAACACATGAATTCTATTCAACGAATGAATTTCAATTCAACACATGAAGGTTTTCTGTAGTTTATATAAATAGATAAAAAAAAGGTTATTTTTATATTTAAAAACACGAATACCATTCAACACATGAATTCTATTCAACGAATGAATTTCAATTCAACACATGAAGGTTTTCTATTCAACAGACGAATATAGTTTCAATACAGGAAAATAATTCTAACACATGAATATTATTCAAAATTTCGGCAGCATAACGGCAGGGTAGTTAAAACCGGGACTGTCCCTAGTACGGCTCCTCGCTCTACCTAAAAGCCTCGCAGCTTTTGACAATGGAGAATCATGCATCTAGTTCGCACGCAGGAGGCATGTATATTTTTTTCATTTCCACAAACTAATCCTAGTTGGTTTCAACCAAATATTTCTCAACCACAAACGGGTATTTTTCAACCACAATCAATCAATATCAACCACAAACAATTCCAATCAACCATTCGCTATCAATCAATTTTCACACCAATCACAACCAATAAATATCGTCCATGGTTTGTGGATGAGGGGCGTATATATATATATATATATATATATATATATATATATATATATATATATATATATAGCAATTCACTTCTGTTTCAACACATATATAATTTTTACAACGCATATATAACTTATACATCGAACGTACAACTTATACAACGCTTATGCAAGAGGTGTACAACGCTTATATAACTCATACATCGACTATATAATTTATACATCATCGTTTTCCATATCGTTTATAAATTAGAAATCTCACATTGGGTTCCACTCCACCAAAAATAGCAGAAGGCTCAGAAAAATATGCGGTCTCTTCTAGAAGGTAGAAGACGTCCACACGAGTCCACTGTCTCTTGTTTCACTGAATTTCGTCAAGAAATGAAAAAGATATGATTTTTAGAAGTTCGCTACGCTTTTAAATGTTAAAAACAGATTAAATAAAACACAGTCGTACCTTCAGCAAACTGTTCAAAACTAGGTCATCGTTTTTCATGAAATCCAGCGCACTTGGTGATGATCGGGAGGTGCCACGTCGAAGAGGGAGGAGAGGGCTTCCCAACGTCGGTGGTGGCGTTCTGATCGACGGCAGGATGGTGCTCCGGCGGGTCTTTGAACGGGCAGACTTTGAGGGTCTGGATCTCTTCGTATACTTCACGATAATTTCTAAAATTTATGTGGATTTGAAGGTCTTGCGATTCTCTACAAAATCCCCAACATGAGCATTCGATTTTATTGCGTGTATTTGGAGATACGGAGGAGAGAAGTCGTGAAAAGGAGCCGCCGTTCGATACTGGGGCTTGGGCGTGACGACGGGGAAAGAGAAATAGTGTGGACCAATGGGATTTTTTATTTTATTTTATAATTTTTAAAATCTCCAAAATACCCCTTGTCCCACACGAACACCAATTCAAACCCAACGACTATCGCCCCTAGTGTTCTACCCCCATTCCGAACACAATGGGATATGTTTCGTAGGCCCATTTGACTTTTCAGTCAGTTTTCCTTCAAATTAAAATATAAAACATTCAGTATTTGATTTGAACGTACATTTCAATTTGCCAGGGCCACAAACTGATTCAAAAAATTCCAAAAAAATAAATCTAGCTATGTTTTGATGATACGGTCCCAACAACACTAGTTTCGTCGAATTCTGAGTCCGTTTGCAAAAAGGCCCATTTCTGGTCGATCCAATTTAACTATAATTGACCAAAACACGTTTTCCTTTGCCACGCTCACCTACTAGCTTCAAAAATTATGAAATTTGAAACCTAGCAATAACTTCACATCCCGGATCCAACAAAAGTGGTTTCGTCGAATTCCGAGGTCGTTTGCAAAATGGCCAATTTCACGGGCTATATAAATTCCATAGCGACCTTTCTGAAAATTCATTTGGCCATAACTTCCGCTATGAAACTTCGATTTTTCAGATTCGTTAGAAAGGTATTCACTAACAGATTTAAATATTTTTGGTTTCACTCAAATCCGTTTTGTTTTGCACCCGGTACAGCCAGTCAAAGTTTGAATTCAAATTTTGAAACTACCGTGCCATTTCAGGCCTTGTTTATAATTAGAATTAATTATATTCGTTTTCAAACGTTGATTCAAACTCACTTTTCATTGCTATTATTTAAAATATTTATTTTAAATATTTAAAATCCACTATTTTATCCAATTTAAAAATTTTAAATTGGTTCAGATTTTCCGGGTCGTTACAATCTCCCCCACTTAAAACTTTTCGTCCCCGAAAAGGAACAAAGTCGAAAGTGGTTTGATTAATAAACTCTACGTTCAATCTGGCTTCCATTCTCCAACTTTTCACTTTCTGAGAATTTTCAAATTCTTCAAAAAATTGGCTAACACCCGGAATTTTCGAAAAATTTCGCCATAACCTCCTTTGTACGGGGAGAGGTTTGGAAATTTATTGGGCCGTATTAAGTACCCAATAAATCCTAATAAGCATACACATATTTATAGTGATATATTCTGGTGTTTACAGGGGAGCGTGTATAGATAATAACTCCAGAGAATAAATTCTCGTCCCCTTGTCAAAGCCTGAGGGAGTGTGTATCTTAATTGCTCCAAAGGATAAATCCTCGTCACCTCGTCCCGTGTCGGAAATAAATAGTCCATGTGCTGAATCTAATAACTAGAGAGACGTGATTATTGTCAACTCCAGACCCGTGTGGGGTTTTTATTAATCTGGCAATTTTATCGTTACAATTTAAATAGTCCATATCAGTCGTCAGTTCAACCTGTAAAATATAGTCATCGCCATACAAGCCTCTCGCTCGTATGGTAAATCTTCCACCTCGTCACACAAGCTCCAAATGCTTATGTGGTATATGATGAAGTATGCCTATCTTCAAAAGTATGCCATGTAATGTAGTTCAAAATTAATTGTTACTATCCTATGGCGACGTTTATTATTACACATAGAATAACCAGCACTCCGCATCCAATGGCATTCACAGGAGTTGATATAATAATATTTCGCATCCAACTTATTAAGTTTTACCTATTAGTCGGGCACGCAAATAAATTATTTACTCAACAGCTATCCATTTACCTGTTCAAACATATATAATGAACATGTATATATTTCTATCTATTTTCTAATCAGTTCTATGTGTGATTTAATCGAATAAATTCTACCATTATTCTCTTATTGATTAAATTAACTATCGCTTTAATAATTCAATTAATCAAATTTTCAATCACACAACACAAACAACAATAAAATTGTTCTTAACTTTTCAAAAAATATACTAATCAATTTCTATACTCTTTTAAAATCATCCAGACTATAGAATTAAAAGTGCACATCCATGGAAAGAAAATAACAACAGAGTAGAGAACTAATTGGTAATGCAAAGTATGGTAAATGTACCTTGCACCGGAGTCAATCAGATATATCCACTCGACATCTAGGATAGGCTTTCTGAATGCTCTCCTCAGTTTCCCAAGTACAATCTCGCGGATCCCCACTCCATTGCACTTTGACTAAGTGAACCTTCTTGTTCCTCAGCTCTTTGGTTTCTTTGCCGATAATCTTTAGCGGCTCTCTTCTCACAGCCAATTCTGGAGTAATTTCAATATCCTGTTGAGCTGCTTCTTCCACGATCAAGTCTGGATCATGAACGTGCTTTCGAAATTGAGATATGTGAAATACATCATGAACTCCAGGCAACCAATCAGGCAATTTAACCCTATAAGCGAGAGTTCCGATCCGTTCCAGAATAGGAAACGGGCCAATGAATTTGGGCGCCAACTTCCCAGTTTTACCGAACCGGATAACTCCTCTCATCGGCGATACTTTCAAATTTATATAGTCGCCAACAGCAAATGATATATCTCTTCTTCTCCTATCGGCATAGCTCTTTTGTCGGCATTGAGCGGCGAGTAATCGTTTCTTAACGAAATCGACTTTGTCGGCAGCCTCTCGGATCATATCAGGTTCTAACACGAGTCTATCTCCAGGTTCAACCCAACAAGCAGGGGATCGGCACGGTCTACCATATAATGCTTCGAATGGCAACATTGTCAGGCTCACCTGGTAGTTGTTATTATATGAGAATTCAGCCAAATGCAGATGGTCTTCCCATGATCCACCGAAATCTAGAACACAAGCCCGCAATAGATCTTCTATTATACAATTCACCCTCTCAGTCTGACCGTCTGTCTGAGGATGATAAGCGGTGCTCAAGTTCAGCTTCGTTCCCAGCTCGACTTGAAATGCCTCCCAGAATTTGCTAGTGAATATTGGATCCCTATCACTGACTATACAGAGCGGAACTCCATGTAGTCTAACTATTTCCTTGAAGTATATCTGCGCCGGACTCTGAGCAGTTATGTTTGATCTGACAGGAATGAAATGGGCGGTCTTCGTGAAGCGATTTACGATCACCCAAATACTGTCATTTCCTTTTCTGGTTCTGGGCAAACCATCTATGAAGTCCATGGAAATATGTTCCCACTTCCAGCCTGGAACGTCTAGCGGTTGTAACAATCCAGCCAGTTTCTGTTGGTCGCTTTTGACTAGCTGGCAAGTAGGGCATCGACTAACATATATCGAGATGTCTCTTTTTAACGACTTCCACCAGAATGTTCGCTTGATATCGTTATACATTTTACTCACACCCGGATGGATACTGAGCTTAGATTTGTGGCATTCATCAAGCACATCTCTTCTGAGTTCAGGAATTTCTGGAACACAAATTCGTCCTTGTAACCTCAGAATCCCTTCGTTTTCGAGCTGGAAATCCGAAGCATTGCCTTCACGAATTCGCTGACTCATTCCTTTAATAAATTGGTCATCTTTTTGGAGAGCCGGTATCTTGTCAATCAAAGAAGTTGCAATGATAAAACTGGCGATCATTTCATTCTTTCGGCTTAACGCATCGGCCATGACATTGGCTTTCCCTGGAGTGTATAGAATTTCAAAATCATATGCTGCAAGGAACTCTAGCCAACGTTGATGCCTCAGATTCAGGTCATTCTGGGTGAACATATACTTTAACGACTGATGGTCTGTATACAGTTCGAATTTCTCACCCAGAAGATAGTGTCTCCAGATTTTCAAAGAGAATACGATAGCCAACAACTCAAGATCATGAGTTACATAGTTTTTCTTGTGCGGCTTCAGTTGACGGCTAGCATAAGCGATCACTTGACCTCTTTGCTTTAATACTGCTCCAAGGCCTTCTCTAGAGGCATCTGTCCAGACTTTTAAATCCTGATTGTCGTCAATAATGGTTAACACTGGAGCAGTCGTTAATCTTAACTTTAGCTCTTCAAAAGCCTCCTCACTTTCTGGAGTCCATTTGAATTTTGAGTGCTTCTTTGTAAGCTTCGTTAAGTGACCAGATATCTTCGAAAAGTTTTTAACGAACTTCCGGTAATAACTAGCCAATCCGAGAAAACTGCGGACTTCTATAGGAGTACTGGGCTGCTTCCAGTTTTGAATAGCTGTGATTTTACTTGGATCCACGGCAATTCCTTCTTTTGATACGACATGGCCCAGAAATTTTACTTCATCTTGCCAGAATATGCATTTGGATAGTTTGGCTTTTAGAACGTTCCTTCTCAGAATTTCTAGAACCTGTTCCAGATGCTTCTCATGTTCGGCCTTTGATTTAGAGAAGATTAGAATATCATCAATAAAAACCAGAACAACTTTATTCAAAACCCCTCTGAATACTCTATTCATCAAATCGACGAAGTATGCTGGAGCGTTACATAAGCCGAACGGCATTACTAACCATTCGTAGAATAAGTCTGGGCCCCTGAATGCTGTCATAGGAACACACTCTTCGGCAATTCGAAGCTGATGGAAGCCTGTAGCTAGGTCCATCCTTGAGAATACTTGTGCCTCATTCAGACATTCCAATAAATCATCGATTCGCGGCAATGGATATTTGTTCTTTATTGTCTGCTTGTTCAAATCACGATAATCCACACATAGCTGTAGAGTACCGTCAGATTTTGGGACAAACACAACTGCTGCACCCCAATCAGAGAAACTAGGCCTGATCAGACCCTTCCATACGAGCTGTCGTGTTTGATTGTCTAATTCCTCTTTCTCTTTCAAGGACATTCTTCGAATAGCGTGAACTACCGGCCTTGCATTCAGAATTAAAGCAATTTTGAAATCAATTTCTCTCTGTGGAGGTAAGCGAACAACTTCTTCAAACACATCTGCATAATTCTTGACGACAGGAATATCTTTCACTAGGTCGGGAATATTCTCTGTGACTTCGGAGATATTTTCTATTTGAACAGGAGAAACATCCAAAGCTGCCCAGAAGTCTTTTCTATTAGCATTCTGACCTTCACAGGGAATGGTTATATAACCACCTGATTTTATCTTTGCCTTAACGATCCTGTCGGCGCATTTAACCTCTGCCTCATATTTGGTTAGCCAATCCAATCCCAAAATAAGATCGAATTCAGTAAAATTCATGACGATAGAGATAGTAGGGAATTTATAGTAGGAAAAAGAGACAGGTACTGCACAAACCCAACTGAGATCGATGGAACCCCCGACCGGATTTTGGACGGTCATTGGTTCTTTAAGCTTCCTCAATTTCAGATCCAACTTCTTAACTGCATTCTTTGCAATAAAGCTTCGTGACGCGCCTGTGTCAAACAGTACTTTAACTGGAATGTTCTTAACAGTAAGCGTGCCTTCCAAAACATCAGACCTTCCCTGACTAGCTGAAGTTTCTGCCACTTCATTCACTTGTACCATTCCAGGCTTCTTTAAGAGCCAACAATCCTTTGCAAGATGACCAATCTGATGGCATTTACTGCAGCCCCTTTTCTCTTGAAACTCCCCATCAATTCTAAACCTTTTCTTCTTTTGCTTTCGATTGGCTCTATATCCATCCTTTGTTTGTTTCTTTAAAGATCTGCAATTCCCTTGCAAATGCCCTTGCTTATGGCAGTTATTGCATATGACAGTTGTTACTGGTTCTTCCTCAGATCTGGCCCTTTTCCGATTGTCCTTGGGCTTCTTGCTCACCTTAGACATCGTACTGGCCTCAGGACGATCAGTTTTAGACTCAATTTTATTACTAGAGCTGACTTCCTCTTCGTACTGTAACATACCTTTCTTGTCGAGATCCTCGTACTGGTAAGCCATATAAATCATTTCTGAAAAAGGAAGCTTCACATGCCCCATTACTTTATTCTGGTATTTCCTTTGAAGCTCTTTAATAAATCTCAAATTCTTCCTCTTCGGATTTTCAATTAGATGAGGGGCAAAGTGAGAAAGTTCATTGAATTTCTTATGATATTCTGGAATGGTCATATCTCCTTGTATCAGGTAAGAAAATTCATCACATAGTCGCTCAATCGCTTCAGGAGGAGTAAATCTTTCCAGGAAAATCACTTTGAATCTATCCCAGGTGATATCACCTTCTGGATTATCCTCAATAACTGAATCCCGCCAGAACAAAGCTTCGTCTTGGAGTGCCCAGGACGCCAATAATCTTTTCTGGTCATCTCTCAGCTTTAATCCTTCAAAGATTTTCTCAGCCGAACGAATCCAGGCTTGTGTTTTCATAATTGATTCTTCACCCAAGAAGGGTTTTCCACCCAGATTTCTATATTTCATAAATAGAGCTTCTATATCCGGGTCAGTAATACTTCTTCTGTTTCTGGCACTCATTTTCTAGTACTTCTGCAAATAGCAGATCAAGTGTCAGGTCACAGAAAAGATATTTTAAAGCATAGAAACGTATACTTGAATGTAAATGTATCTATCGAGGTGTTATTTCATTCTGCTACTCATACTAGGATATTACTGATCCTATCTGTAATGAGTTACCCATCCTAGAACACTACTGGTTCTATTTCTGACGAGTTCGTTAATATGTTATATTCCAGAACTAAGCTTAACCAAAGCTCTGATACCACGTGTGACGACCCCAAACCCCGTACTGACGGCGGCAAGGGTAATCTTTGGAATATAACACAGAAACAGATAATAGCAGAACAGAAATAAATAAATACACTAGATAATGAACAATAGAATATACTGGATAAACGTAATCATCAGACTTACACAGTATACAGGATCTTACTTAGTACAAACACAGTTCAACTATACATAAATGTCTACAGCGGAAAACAAACATAATGTACAATAGGAGCTGAACAACATAAAAAGAGATAAATAATAGAATCCATCTTCAGCTCCAGCTATCCAGAAAGAGTCAGTCATGGGACAGGTATGAGAAATCCACTCAACACATTTAAAATAAGGCTAATCACAGGACCACGCCACTTTCGTGGAACAGGTTTACTCCATTGGATTGCCAGTGCTTTAAAAACAAATCTTTCTTTTAAACATTGCAATGCTTTTTATAAAAATGAAGCCATTATAAGACTCAGTTCCCATCACACAATGCAACGCAAACCGGAGGATAGAGTTTTAACCTTATAATGGCCAAAATATGCTTGATATGAATAAAACAAAAGCATTTGATATTACTACTAGTGTTTATATGTTTCAAAAACAATTTCAAATCATAACTATCAATCATAGACGACATGAGCGTCCCATGCCACTATGTCGCCAAATATAGGTATACAATCAAAACCGAACAGTCACGTATTTGGAAATTGGATTTCCGTCATGAACCAAGGCAAAAGATAGTCCTTACCGACTTCGAGACAATCTAGCCCATGTCTCAGGGTCAGAGCGCATCGACCCTTTGGATCGTCAGGGCCGGTCCACCGATGTGGATTATTATGCCTGAACACTACGTTTCCCCGCCCTATGGGGCGTAAATGAGCCAACGAATGACTCCATCGGTCCCGGATCGACCGATAAAACAAAGGCGCCTCGCTATCCATCATCCACATAAGTAAAATGTCAGGCCGTGTAAAAACACTGACAAACCACCTAGCTAGAAAGAAACGCAGGCCCTCCCTGATGTCCTCTCCTGTTTCTGGTTCTTACCGGGGTGTGAGGCTCGCGAATTCACGTTATACACAAAGCTACGCCACACAGGCGGTGCTTTGATCATCAATCACAAGACTTTTCTTTTCAACAGAAGCCCTGTTCACTGCATCTTAGCATGCCACACCGGAAATTCACACCATGCAACTGATGGTTATCAATCGCACAGAATGAATTCCAATGTCAGACACACAGTCCATTTGCAAGTCCGTTCTGGGTCTGAACGAAACCGGAGGCACTAAATACCTCGCATATCCATCGATTCCCACGTACGTCTGGACGATCACCACTCATTATCCATATTTCGGGATGCCTCCCAATCAGGACCTCAGTGACCATCCAAACGAGGTGAAGATCGGTCTTCAACCCCCTTCTTCATCTTCGACTTCTTATCGTCGATTCAGTTATTCAGAATGAGATAAACACGGTCTTTCTGAGCAACTCGCATATATAATAAACAAGTGCAACACTAACATACATACGCATCATTTCAATTCATTAGTCACTAACCGTCAATCAGTAAGAGAA
The DNA here is from genome assembly GCA_030737875.1 of Allium sativum. Lineage (NCBI taxonomy): Eukaryota > Viridiplantae > Streptophyta > Magnoliopsida > Asparagales > Amaryllidaceae > Allium > Allium sativum. Next base: position 373,968,188 of record CM060915.1, read on the forward strand.
CGATTTCCCAAATATTAACCCCGAAGGCCGAAACCAACATCAGATCAATACCCAAGAAACCATTCGACTTAGCCAACCTTCAGTTAGTTTCTAAATTTCCCATCCATATCGTTTACAATATTTTATAATGATTTATCGCTATTTTTATTTATTTTAAAATAGCCAATTTATTCAAACGACGCTTCGGGCCATAACGCGGTCGTGGCGCTGTTTTTCTTAAGATTTGATTTACACATATCTGAAAATCTAACCGTTGGATCTTCACAAAATTTACATCATTAGAAAGATCTTTTCAAAACGAATCCAACCGTTCCAGTTTCGGGAAAATCCGACGGTCGGATCTCCCGGTATAATCGTTTGAAGTTTCGATTTCAAAATACGAACCGCAGCGTCGTTATTCGATTAAATATAATTATATTTATATATATGTAAATATAATCGATTCTGGCGCTGTTTTTCTTCAGATTTGAATTAAACATTCCATACAATCCAACCGTTGGATTTTTACAAAGTTGGTGCCGTTGGAAAGATATTTCCAAAGCGAACCCAACGGTTGCTGTTTCGGGAAAATCCGATGGTCGGATCTCCCGCACTAATCGTTTGAAATCACGGTTTCAAAATACAAACTGCAGCTTCGTTATTCGATATATTTCAATTCTATTTATATATATATATATATATATATATCGATTCTTCGATTTCAAAACTATATAATTTTCATACATTTGATAAAAATGATATTTTTATCTAACTGTCTTCTATTTCAACACTTCACTATTTTTAACAGTTCATGTATATAATAAAAATGTGATTTTTAATGTAAAACAATTTATTTCAAAACTTGACTATTTTATATAGTTAATATAGGTGATAAAAATAGGATTTTTATTATAAAAAAATTTATTTCAAAACCAGATTAATTTATATAGTTCATATTGATGATAAAAATAGGATTTTTATTATAAAACAATTTCTTTCAAAATATGAATACCATTCAACACATGAATTTCAATTCAACGAATGAATCTCGATTCAACACATGAAGGTTTTCTATAGTTTATATAAATAGATAAAAAGGTGATTTTTATATTTAAAAACACGAATACCATTCAACACATGAATTCTATTCAACGAATGAATTTCAATTCAACACATGAAGGTTTTCTGTAGTTTATATAAATAGATAAAAAAGGTGATTTTTATATTTAAAAACACGAATACCATTCAACACAAGAATTCTATTCAACGAATGAATTTCAATTCAACACATGAAGGTTTTCTATTCAACAGACGAATATAGTTTAAATACAGGAAAATAATTCTAACACATGAATATTATTCAAAATTTCGGCAGAATAACGGCAGGGTAGTTAAAACCGGGACCGTCCCTAGTACGGCTCCTCGCTCTACTTTAAAGCCTCGCAGCTTTTGGCAATGGGGAATCATGCATCTAGTTCGCACGCAGGCGGCATGTTTTTTTTTTTCATTTCCACAAACTAATCCTATGTGGTTTCAACCAAATATTTCTCAACCACAAACGGGTATTTTTCAACCACAATCAATCAATATCAACCACAAACAATTCCAATCAACCATTCGCTATCAATTTTCACACCAATCACAACCAATAAATATCGTCCATGGTTTGTGGACGAGGGGCGTATATATATATATATATATATATATATATATATATATATATATATATATATATATAGCAATTCACTTCTATTTCAACACATATATAATTTTTACAACGCATATATAACTTATACATCGAACGTACAACTTATAAACGCTTATACAAGAGGTGTACAACGCTTATATAACTCATACATCGACTATATAATTTATACATCATCGTTTTCCATATCGTTTATAAATTAGAAATCTCACATTGGGTTCCACTCCACCAAAAATAGCATAAGGCTCAAAAAAATATGCGGTCTCTTCTAGAAGGTAGAAGACGTCCACACGAGTCCACTGTCTCTTGTTTCACTGAATTTCGTCAAGAAATGAAAACGATATGATTTTTAGAAGTTCGCTACGCTTTTAAATGTTAAAAACAGATTAAATAAAACACAGCCGTACCTTCAGCAAATTGTTCAAAACTAGGTCATCGTTTTTCGTGAAATCCAGCGCACTTGGTGATGATCGGGCGGTGCCACATCGAAGAGGGAGGAGAGGGCTTCCCAACGTCGATGGTGGCGTTTTGATCGACGGCAGGATGGTGCTCCGGCGGGTCTTTGAACGGGTGGACTTTGAGGGTCTGGATCTCTTCGTATACTTCACGATAATTTCTGAAATTTATGTGGATTTGAAGGTCTTGCGATTCTCTACAAAATCCCCAACATGAGCACTCGATTTTCCATTGTGTTCTGATGTGTCGTGTTCTCAATACAATCCGGGCTCCTCCATATCTTCGGGGATCGGGGAGGTTTAGGTCGTCTCATCTTCCTTACGGAACCAGTGAAATATGTTTCATTAAAATCGGAGTTCATTTGGCTAGTTGTTTATTCCTTTTGAAGTTACCCCTGTTAAATAATATAAGTGGTTAAATAAAAACAGAGGCGTTTATCGTTGTCCTGATCCAATGGCAAGTCCGATTGACCTGAAAATTGAAATCTTATAATAATTAATTAATACGAATCCAGCGGCACTCATTTCGTCGTATTCAGAGGCTATTTCCCGATACGCTATTTTATACGCATCCCAATGCTATTTTGAACCCCAAATTACCTGGTCTCCAGAAATAACAAACTATATACCTATCCTGACTCTAATCGTCACTACAAACTCAACAAAATTTGTTTCATGGCATAAGTCGATCGTCTGCTCAAGTTTTACACAAATATCCCATTATTAAATTAAATAAATTTAATTATGTGCTTTAGAAAATAACTGGGCGTTTACGGCGGCCATTGTCACATACGACATCGGTTTGCCACAAAATTTGATATTGTACAATAATTTAAAGCTACGGTTCCAACGGAACTGATTTTGTTGAAAACGGACTCTATTTGCAAAATGGCCTCTTTTAAGGCTTATAATAATATTGATAAAACATTATAAAAACCCAAAATAATCGAATAAAATCAAAATAAATTATTATAATCATAAATACTCAACTGGAGATATCATATAGCCTCAAAATTAAATCATACAACTCAATATCATTAATTTCGAGTTAAACGATGTCCAAATTATATTAAAACTCTTTTAAATATATCAAATAAACGTTATAATTTAATAAGGATTTCCATAGCAACTATTTCAAAATTTGAATTGGACATAACTAACAATCTATAACACGAAATCTGGATTTTTCTCTTCCATATGAAAATTACAATCAACAAGATTTCAACATTTCTTGTTCAACAGAAATCTGACTTATATCGGATCATGTATATTGATTTGAAGTTCAAACTCAGTATTACGAACTGCCGCACCATTATGAGCTCGATTATAATTATATATAAATTTAATGTTTAAACTTCGTTTTAATAAATGATTTCAATATTAAAATCTAATAATACTCCAAATATAGTATTTAAAATAATAAATTAAATTAAATATTTGACTACCAAAAATACGGGACATTACATTCTTCCCCCTTAAAAGAATTTCGTCCTCGTAATTACTAAGGTGAGAAAAATGTTCTGAACCCTACTTTCGAAACTCGGTTTATTTTAAATCAAAAACTAATCTATTATTATAAATAAATCTTTTCAAAAATATCAAAAAATTTATAACATTTTAGATTCTCGGAAAAATTCGGTAGAGTCTCCCCTGTATGGAGTGACATTTGCGATATCCCAGGAACAAATAATATATATACATCGACCCACACGGTCGGAAAACAAAATTCAAAACCCAAAAATTATATTTTTGCGTAGGCGTACCTTTTTCGAGCATCATTGAGCATTCTTGCTCAATTTACGCACAGTCTACGCAACCAAACTTAATTATCATGGCAATCTAGCACCTGTACTCAACTCAGTTCAACATACAAGTCACTCATACATGAAATTCCAAATAACCTTTCACTGATTAAGAAGTATAACTCCCCAAATTCCAAGAATTAAACATGAATTATCAATTCATTTTATACAATACAAGTTTATATAACCAAATCTAATTCATATTCGGTTTCATTCCAATTTATAATTCTGGAATTTATCTCTAATTCATTCAACCTTGTTATTAAATCGCTGATTTATGATATTCAAACAATCAACAACCAATTCAATCAAATCAATTGAATTTACACTCAATTTCATATTTACTTTGGTTTATCACATTTGAACATCAATCGGTTTATATTCGATTGATTTTGATTTATAATTCATATAATTTCCAAATTCCAAATTTCTTTAATTTAATTTCAATATCATTACTAATTTAATTACACTTAACTAGGTTAAGTTTCAATTCAAACTTTCAATCCAATTTGAATTCCATTCAAATCAATCAACACACAATATCTCAATAATTTCATAAAATTATATCTTTTCTATACAAAAATATATTTTGGGTAAAATTATTTCATTTACCCTCTTTACAAAACAATATTGTATCCATTACCAGTTCAACGCTTCTCAACACTTGAACTAATCAAATAATACAATACAAAACATTTGTATATAAAACCTACAAATACACTCTCATATATATACACATGCACACGCACTCAAACTCAATCTAGGGTGTTACTAACCCCATCTCTATCGAGTTGCGCCACAAAGCCAAGGTTATTACTAAACCGATAGCTCTGATACCACTATAACAACCCAAGGATTTTCGGTCTCGAAAATCAACATAAATACATTTACCGTATCTCATGCCGACCTTCAAACACCGTAAAACATCGGAACATTTATAGAAAGAAATTAGAGGGTGAGTAAGAGAGAAAGAAATATAAGAACCGAAGAAGAAGAAGAAGAACCAACACAACTCAAAATCAGAGTCTCACATCGCAGCAGAACAAAATATAATATAGAAATAAATCTTTACTGAGAGCTTTAAACAAAACTTACAATCATCAGAGTGCATTATCACATCTAGACAGTTATAATAACCCTTCCAAATATACAGTCACACAGCGGAAAAATACTAGATATCATACGTCTGAACACCTCCAGCTCGTCTCTGGACTTTGCAGTATCTGATAACCTGAACCTGTACAACCCGGTTTAACCCGAGCATTACAAATATCGGGTTAGTCTAGCGAACCAGAGTGAGATAAACACACTAAGTTTAAGGGGAATCATCTAACATGATTCCAAAAGTTCAAAAAAAAATCGAAAGAAAAGGATAATCGTAAGACCAAATCCACACATAAATATGGACGGTTTTTACGTTACGATAACCCTAAACATTTTGGAAAACAATATTATTCTGATATTATGATAGTGTTTAAATGCAAATAAATATCAATCTAGTAGAATGCTTGCATCTCACGCTCCACATATATAGTATACAATCAAAAACTGTAGGCGCTTATTGGAGTTTGGATTCCGACTATGTCAAGGTATGGAACCGCCTGTCGATAGTGCATCTCTAGAGGGGAATACACTGGGTTAAACAAAAACGTCTTGCAACCCGGCCCACACATGACCGACCACTCATTTCGCTTGAGTGTATCGAATGTATATCACCAACGGTTGGGATCAACGGCCGCTACCCGAAAAAGGGACAGCATCAAAATAGATAAAAGAAGGAAATGGAATTTCTCTAGAAAGGTGATTAAACACCCTAATGGGAGCGACCCACATAGACATGTTGCCTGCCCGATTTTTGTCATTTCCCAGTTGATGAGGCTTGAGATTTAAATTACCTTTAGAACATCTGGCCACCATTTAATTTGAATGCCACATCATCTGATCCGCTGGATATCACTAATTGACGTCCATAAAAATACTCTAGCAGCTAAGCTAAGAGAAGTGTCGGGTTATCCGCCAACAACTATAGTACGTTTGAAGAAATCAACGTACGTGACCCTTTGGAAATACCATGTCAGACACTCGTCCATACAAATCATCCATGAACAGGGTGAACCAAAGGCACCCTTCTACCACATCCTTATATAGGATTCACCCTAAGGATTGGTAGCGAGTAGTCCTTGCAATCAGTAGATTCGAATCATAACATAATCATTGTTGAAATATCTCTAGTCGCTAAACCAGAAAAATTCAACAAGTATGTCTTCCTCTTAGGCAGATTAACGGTCTTCAATTGCTCCATCTTCAATCAGCATCTTTCACGTATTCGCTGGTCGAAATTTTTTTTGAATATAACTTCGATCCCGGTCTTTCCGTACCAACAATCGTATTGGACAAATTTGATAGTCTGTGATTTAACTATCAAATAAATAATCATGTAAATAAAATGAGTTTACTAGTTCAGTACCAGCATTACATGGACTCTTTAATTAATTAGTAAAAAACAATTAACGATAGTAAATTTTAAACTTTTAGATTTTTCAAAATTCTGAATATAGCTTCTTATTTTCTTATTTAACATAAGGTTATTTCAAACTATTTTATTTTCATGCTTAGGGAAATATTTTATAATCATATTCAACTTCCGATCCTACTATTATTTCCAAAACATTTACTAGCTCATCACTCATTAACTATATTGGGAAAACGATTCATCTTATTGCTAGTAAAACAATGTTACGAAATCTCTCTTATTTATTACTTGAATACAATAATCAACTCTTATTCTTTTACAATAAACCATTTCCTAAACTCCACTTTTCAGTTTCCTTTTACCTCGAAAATATCATTATAATTTCTCAAAATCTTCTTTTATTTCCTTTACTTCAGAAATATTTTTTATATAATATATTCTCACATCTTCTCATTTCCGTTACTTTGGAAATCCCATTATAATTTCAACTTTCTCAATTAACTTTATGTTATTATTTCTCATATGGAAATAATAAATTTATTCTTACCCTCTTTCCCATTACAAACTAATATCATGAAGTTGTTCAAGTTGGGGTATTTATTTACCTCTTAGACCTTGATCAACAACGTTCTTATCTTTAGATAGACATGATTTGTATTTCAAAAACCAATATACCAATATTTATTCTAATACCAAATACATCTCATTTAACTATTTTATTTAAAATATGATTTATAAAACTTTCTTACTTTGGAAAATATCACTTTTTATAAATCATATTTACACAACTTAGGTTTTATATAAACCCCCCTTTCTTTATTCCCTTTACTTAATTCAAATATTAAGTACACGATTACTTTATGTTATCTTATTCGCTTAAAATCCCTTTCATAACTTCGTTAAAACTCTCTGGTTTTAATATAAACCCATTCACAAATTCCTTTCACAATTCAATTCGATCTCACTTTAAATTCGATCGCCTTTTAAAGGTATTTCAATTAAAAAATAGTCTCTTATAATATTATTAAAATAATAATTTACCTCAATCATTAACTAATGTAGTAGTAGTAGTTAATTTCTTTCATTAACTAAATTAAATAATAATTTCATATTATAATCTTATAAAAATTAAACAAATATTCATCAAGCCATTTCATTACATTAATTCAAATTAATAATCCTAGTGACTTAATCAACTCAAAGCATGTTTATTTCGTTATCCGATTCTAATTAGTTATTATTTAAAATAAACTGATAATATAATTGATTTAAATAATTTCATTTTAATTGTTCTTAACAAAAGCGATTCCCTAACTCTTAATGTTAGGTTCCGTTCCGCTCATTTGCTTATAAATCTTCTTAACATAAGAAATTTCTTTATAAAATCAATTTATAATTAATTAAAATTTTTATTTATAAATAATAAATATTAGTTTCCTTTTTTACGAACTTTTATTCAAAATACAGATTTAAAAATATTTCTTTAGTTATAAAATAAATTTTATAACTTCATTTCATCGATTTACCTGACGATAAATCGATATTTATAAAACAATTGATTTATACGCCATATACTGCCAATTACTCAACCAATATTACCCATTGGTTTAAACAAAACAAATATTAAATTTCAGGTCAACATTCAATAACCAAATAAATCATCTAATCAGAACAGTTCATATAATGATAATACGAAAATAAATATCATTAAATATATTTGAGGAATCCTGTTGGATTGCTCCAGCATGTTCTTCCCTGCATTAAATCTATTATCTCAAATATAATCATTTGATTCAAATAAATAATGTTCTTCATAACAATTAATAACAATAATTCAATATCAACCAATTTATTTCACATAACCATAACAATTCAACCAATTCATTAAATTAAACACATTTATTTATAATCGGTACCAATAAGATAAGTTACCCCAATTGGGACCAATCGTTAAAATTAACGATTTGGTGTTTTACTGAAAATAAACAGTGTTTAATTTCATTAACTCAGGCAATATGTGAATATATATTTTACAAATAATAAACAGTCATCCATTAGCAACCATAACACTCAAAATAAAAACCCAATTTATATAAAATATAAGTGGGGAGAGCTGAATGAGTTTAAATCACCTTGTTTCTGTTGTCGCTAAAGCGTTTCGGTTTCCATTCCAATTAAATTAAACCATTGTTTAATTTACCAATAACTCCTGCGATCTCCGGGTTTGTCCAGAATAATTACATGATGTTGTGTTAGTCTTCACGATTTTGGCGCAGCTCGTTTGGTTTGATTCTGTTAACACACATATGAATTATAAATAATTTAAGCTTACAGTTAAATTATAAATAATAAGTTCTTAAATAAAATTTCTAATTTAATTACTTAATGAATAATTAGGCCAGTAAAGTTATTTCTTCATGTTGTACCTTTCCTTTGGCATCACCCCGATCATTTGCCTTCATCAATTTCACGTATTCAGTAGCTAATTTTTTTAAAATGGAACAATATTTCCTTAATTACAAAATTATTAGATTGATTCCTTAAATTATTTCCTTTGCTTCTAAAAAACACTGGCCCAACATTTTGTTCTTCCTGATACCCTTCACTGTGCTTGTCCCTTTGCACTTTCCGTTTGAAGCGCCTACTTGTTCCAATATGAAATTAATTAACAGTTATCTTAATTAAATTATAATCAACCAATTTCGTTTTACTGGAAAAATAGTTACTACTTCGTTTCCCATGTACTGGTTCGTGCCTTGTTCCAGTTGCTCACGACGTCACGCACAGAACAGTGATCATCGTGCCAAATTCCGGTCTTTTGAGTCAGATCGGGCAACGCCAGGAGCAGCGCCAGAGCCGCCTCCGCCTTTCACATGAAATCTCGATCAGACCGGTGTTCTAGTTCGTCTGCAAAACCACTTCGAAGTCACGCCTTTTTGGTGCCTATCCGACCCCCTCGCAGATCGGAATTCGATCATAACAGTTCAAAAAAATCCCTCCTCTAGCCAAACCATTTTGCACCTAAACGATTTCCGCATTGATAAACGAACTTAAAGAAATTTGTTGAGAAGTATCAGAGGATTTGGGTCGTTCAATATATTAGTGGCGGCTGCCTGATGCAATGACCGTGGAAGTAAACGGCTAGGGTATTTGACTGGTTCACGTTGTACATATATAGGTGGGGATTTAGAAATAATAATATTATATTATAATATAACTTCGTCGTGAAGTATCACGTAAAGTCTACTGCAAACGATCTCCATTTTTGACAAAAAATGTAATCCTAGCATAAAAAAATATTCTGGACTTGATGGTACAGGTTTCGTCGAATTCCGAGGTCGTTTATGAAAAGTCCTTTATAAATCATAGGCTAAAAATCACGTATTTGAATTTTCCATGATCACAAAATCAACCCAATCAACTTGAAACTTTGAAATTATACTAGATCTCTTCCTTACGGATACAATGAAATTTGTTTCATTAAAATCAGTGTTCATTTGACTCTGCGTTTATTCCTTTAAAGTTACCCTATTCAAATAATATAAGTGGTTAAATAAAAATAGAGGCATTTATCGTTGCCACGATCCAACGGTAAGTCCGATTGACATGAAAATTGAAATCTTATAATAATTAATTAATACGAATCCAACGACACCCATTTCATTTCATTGCATTCCGAGACTGTTTCCCGGTATGCTATTTCATACGCACCCCAATGCTATTTTGGACCCCAAATTACCTGCTCTCCAAAAATAACAAATTGTATACCTATCCTGACTCTAATCGTTACTATGAACTCAACAGAATTAGTTTCGTGGCATAATTCGATCATCTTCTCAAGTTATACACAAATATTCCTTCAATAAATTAAATAAATTTAATTACGTGATATAAAAAATAACTAGGCGTTTACGGGTGTCCTTGTCACATACGACATCGGTTTGCCACGAAATTTGATACCGTATAATAATTTAACGCTATGGTTCCAATGAAACTAATTTCATTGAAAATGTGGCTATATTTGAAAAATGGCCTCTTTTAAGGCTTATAATAATATTGATAAAATATTATAAAAACCTAAAATAATCAAAATAAATTATTATAATCATAAGTACTCGACTGGAAATATCATATAGCCTCAAAATTAAATCATACAACTCAATATAATTAATTTCGAGTTAAACGATATCCAAATTATATTAAAACTCTTTTAAATATATTGAATAAACGTTATAATTTAATAACGATTTCCATAGCGACCATTTTAAAATTTGAATTGGACATAACTAACAATATATATAATACGAAATGTGGATTTTTCTCTTCCATCTGAAAATTACAATAAAGAAGATTCCAATATTTCTTGTTTTACAGAAATCCGACTTATATCAGATCGTGTATATTCAATTGAAGTTCAAAACTCAATATTACGATCTACCGCGCCATTACAAGCTCGATTATAATTATATATAAATTTAATGTTTAAACTTCATTTTAATAAACGATTTCAATATTAAAATCCAATAATACTCCAAATATAATATTTAAAATAGTAAGTTAAATTAAATCTTTGACTACCAAAAATATGGGACATTATACCCATTCTGAATAACTGATACGACGATTAAAAGTCAAAGATATGAAGATGGTGGTTGAAGACCAGAGATCTTCACGTCATTTGGATGATTACCGATGTCTTGATTGGGATGTATACCTAAGACGAGGTAATAAATGGTGGTCGTCCAGATATACTTGGAGATCGACCGAATATGCTAGGGCCTGTCTCCTGTATTGGACATACGGGACGAGGAATAAGGTGCCTTTGGTTTCGTCCAGACCTAGAACGGACATGCAAATGGATTGTATGTATTTCATTATATTTCACGTTGTATTCATTGATCTCTGCTAAATATATATTTGTTTGGTGGCGGAGAATTTATTCTCTTGCTTAACACCCTTCTATGAGACGTACGAGCTTAAAGGTAATATATTGGTGGAAATCAATGGTATGGTACAGAATGACAATGTGGCATGTTGAGATGCATGGATCAAGGCTTTTGTTGAAAAGCAGAGTCTTGTAGTTGATGATCAAATTACAGATTTAATATAGCATAGCTTTTGTAGCGTTAATTCACGAGCTTCACTCCCCGGTATGAACCTAAAACAAGATTAGGGACACAGGGAAATGGACGTACATTGGTTTCTAGCTACGAGGGATGTCATGGTATGGAATCCAGACATTTTCTTATGTGGATGTTGGATACTGTTTGATGGAAGGCGAGGTACCTCGGATTTGATTTGGGTCGCCAATGGCCCTTGATTGGTCGACATACTGACCTTGTGATAGGTCCGATAAGACCGGCTAACGTATTGTTTTTGGTATAACTAATCAATGATGGCTGATCGGCTCTACAAGATCCAAGGGTTACTAAGGGTGTGATCCTGAGGCACTGCTAGTGTGTCTCGAGATCGAAAAGGAATATCTTTTGCCTTGGTTCATAGATGGAATCCAGTTTCCAATACGCGACTTTCGATTTCAGTTGTAAACCAATATGGCGACATAGTAGAATGGGGTACTATGCCGTCTATGATTGATACATTCTTATTTGAAATTGATTTCTATGCTTATAATAACAATAAAGATAAATTTCGCATGTCAAGCATGTTTGGCTATTATAAGGTAAAATTCTATCCTACGGCTTGCGTTGCATTGTGTGACGGGACCTGAGTCTTATAATAGCTTCATTTTACCTTTTAGCATTGCGTTGTTTGTTTTATGGTATTCTTGGGGGTATACTCATTCCGTGTTATATGGAATGGTCCCTTGATTTACCCGACATTAAAATAAATTTAATAACTATTTTAGTTCTCACACCAGTCCCATGAGTGACTCGGAGTTTATTGTTTCCACCTAAACTCTGGGTGCCCATATTTTCCACACGGGCAGCTAGTAGTTTTGGTTTTCGTAGATACTTCTTTTCATAGGATCCTGGATTACCGCTGGAGCTATACTATGGAACGCTTTGTATCCGTGTATTTCCTTCAGTTGTAGTAGTTGATGTTTTCCACTGCATATTATATTTATGTATTCTATTTCCGCTGTTTTGTAATTTAAATCTCTGATATTATTTTTCGCTATGTAATTATTTATTTGTACCCTGGTATCTTGTACTCTGATGTAAATTATTGTAATAATTATGAAATGTTCTATTGTTCTGCGTTGTGATGTGTCGTGTTCTCATACAATCCGCGTTCTCGAACGGTCTTGGCCGGTTTAGCGATCAATTAGGGCCGAGCAAAATTCAGTGCATACCAATATATTTTACTTCGTAAACATGATTAGTAGGCCCGATCTATAGCTCCTTTCCCTCTCTTCGTCCGTAAAATTTACTCCATCTTCAAAAAAGAGCCGACCTCACTCCCTTCGACATCCACTCGCTGCTCCCCCTTCAGTTGATTGGAAGGCTATCTACCACCGCTACCAGATATACGCCACCCCCACTACCCAGTTTGTCCTTAATCATAATCGAACGATGCACCTTCCCAGTTTGATTTCGGACAACATACAGATCCAAATGCCATCGTGACCATCGATGATAGAGATCTCAACAAAGTTGTAGTTGGAGATTTTGGTGATGGATGAGCAGATTGGCGACAAAACAAGGAGGAAGGTCGGCGAATTACAGATCCACCTTTCTTTCTTTCTTGTCACTATGTATATATAAGCTCTTCAAAAATATAATTAGATGAATAATTTTTTTCCTTAGCCTCCTGCTTCATCATTTTAATGGTGGAAAACTAATAGCTCAAATCAAGTTCTAAATCACTCATCATTTTAGTGCAATTCATGGATTAGCGATCTTTGATTTGGATAGAATTCAATAGAGGAATTCGTTGTTAAAAGTGTGTTTAATTTTTTGGATGTAAGGTATGCTTTATATATATATTAATTATAATCTATGTAATGCTCGATGAAAATAAATATAGCCATCCTAATTTATATGTATGCATCATTGTGTTGTTCAAGTTGAAGATTGCTAATGAAGATGATGTTTTTTGTTGAATAGTTTGATTGTCTTTTTATTTGATGAATCAAAAGATGAATTTTTATTATGATTTAAAATGTTCAGTATATATTTGTTTCTAAATATTCAATTTAAATGTAGTTGTTTGGATTTAATAGCTTGCATATTCAAGTGATAATTTTTTTCTTTGTTTTGTTAAATTAAAACTAAATATATATATAAGTTGTATTACAATGATTTATTTTAGGTCTTTGGTTTTATAAATTTAATTTGAAGTTTACGTTAAATTTTGGTGATACAAAATCACAATAGGTGGAGACAAATATGCAAAATGGAAAGCAAATATTTTAATATAGGTATGCATTGATTACATTTGGATGAGATGGCCAAGAAATTAATGCAAGGATTATTTTCTTCCATTTTCGCTAAGGAAATGTAACAACGCGGAAAATTGGGACCAATTTAAAATTTTTATTTTAAGAATTTTTGATAGAAAATACGTCGGAAATTAAAATTTTCATTTTTAAATAATATTAAAGCCATTGAAAATAGTAATTTTTCAAACGACCTCCGTTTTCGATGAAACCAGTTTTGTTGGAATCGAAATGTCAAATTATTGCTAGGTTTAAATTTTCATAATTTTTAGAATTAATATGTGAGCGTGGAAAAAGAAAATGTGTTTTGTCAGTTTCAGTCAAATCGGATCAACCAAAAAAAGGCCATTTTTCAAACGGTCTCGGAATTCGACGAAATTAGTTTTGTTAGGACCGTATCGTCAAAACATAACTAGAAATAATTTTTCTGGAATTTTTAGAGTCCGTATGTGGCCCCGGTAAATTTAAATGTATGATCAAATTAAATAATTAAATAATTTATAGATTAAATTAAAGAAAACAAGCTAGAGTTGATCAAACAGGATGATGGGACCTAGCCCATTGCATCCGGAACGTGGGTATTTGCCTAGGGACAATTCTTGTTGGGCTGGATTTGGAGTCTATACAGATTAACGGGCTATTTTCTTAATTAAATAATTAATTAATATAGAATATACTGTATATATACAGTATAAAATACGCTAACCCTAATTCAGTATATACATGCCGCCACTATCTCTTTCAATGGCTATGAACGCTCCATCGTTCCCCCTTGAATAACCCCAAATCCACTTGACGAAATCCACCACTCCTGTTGAGAATATTGTAGAGAAGTCCTTCCCCTTCAATTTCATACTTGGCTCGGATTTTATAGTGGAGTATCCACAGAGAACAACGCCCCCGAAGTTGCAACGTTCAGTTCGCCATCGAGCCACCTGGGAGCCGTCGCAGTTGACCTCGCCACCCTCGACAGAAGCGCCATCCTCCCCCCTTCCACATGGCAGACCCCGATCCTTCCCCCGCCCCTCAATCCGCGTGCAAGATCGTACCCTAGGTTCGAAGACTTTAGGTAAAACATTGACTGTTATCTAATGGAAGGATTAACAAAGGGTAGGGGTGAATTAAGGAAATTAATTCTATTTAATTAAAAAATATGTAATTAATATTAAAACCATTGTATCTCTTCCAAACTGAAACAGAATTTGATGATTTTCGTTGCTTGGAATCGTATTTACGAGATCTACACGATGGCGTTGACTAGATCTAAAACAGAGCATTTTCAAAATTCAGGAAATTTCAGATCTGAATTTTTCAGAATTAAAAGCAAGGTGAGAATTCTTTTTAAATAATTATAATCAAATAATTATGATTGTGTTTGGAAATCTTTACCAATCCGTTGTTAATTTCGGTTGATGTTATACACAACTTGATCTAGAATTACTGATGTTGTTTTGGTGTGATTCGTTTGGTTAAATTACATATAATGGAATTATGGAGATTATTCAACAAAATAAAAGTTTCATGTATGTTTAATTAGAATTGGTAAATTATAAATGTCATGTATGTTTGATTAGAAGTGACAAATTATAAATGTCATATGTACTAAATCAGAATTGACAAAATATAATTGTCATTTGCGTTAAATTAGATTTGTATGAAACCATAGTCATCATTTTGGTTAAAGTAGATTTGCATGATAACATAGATGTCATTTTGTTTAAAATAGACTAGTATGAAATCATAATTATCATTTTTGTTAGAACATGTTATGTTAAAAATATCATGTTAGAATAATGTCATGTTAAAAATGTCATTTATGTTAGAATCATATTATGTAAATAAAACATGTCGTTTATGCTAAAATTATTTTATGTAAATAAAACATATCGTTTATGCTAAAATCTTGTTATGTAAATAAAACATGTCGTTTATGTTAAAATCATGTTTAACCAATTAGAATTGACAATTATAATTGTCATGTTTAACAAATTATAAAACATAGAAAAAAATTAACATATAAAATATTCTTTTATATGATATTTAAATACATAGAAAAATGTTAACATAGGAAAATATCCTTTTATATGTTATTAGAATACATAGAAAAATGTAAACACATAAAATATTCTTTTATATGTTATTAGAACACATAGAAAGGGTAAACAAATAAAATCTTCTTTTATTTGTCATTAGATTATATAAGAAAAAGTTATGGAAATAAAGAGGTTATATTAGTTGAAAACAAAATGTACAATTTGTTAAATAAAAGAGTTAAAAACAAAAACTACATTTTTGTTGAATAAAAGAGTTAAAAAAATTTCCAAATGTAATTGTTGGAAACAAAATTGGCCTTTTTGTCAAATTAGAATTGTTGAAACCAAAATGAACATTTTTGACAAATTAGAATAGTTGAATTAGAAATATACATTTTTGGTCATTACAAAGAATTAAACCAAAATGTATATTTTGTTCATTTAAAAAGGATGAAACTAAACATTCATTTTATCACTAAATTAGAAGTAGACAAAAATATTCATTTTTGTCTAATTTAAAAGGATGAAACTAAACATTCATTTTTATCATTAAATTAGAAGTAGACAAAAATATTCATTTTTGTCTTATTTAAAAGAATGGAAACAAAGCATTCAATTTTGTCATTTAGATAGAATGAGACCAAAAACTTTATTTTTATCATTTAAGAAGATGAGACAAAAATATTCATTTTTGATCATTAAAAAGGATTTAACCAAAATATACATTTTGGTCATTAAGAAGAAAGATTACATTTTTGATCATTAAAAAAAGATGAAACATTTTTGTTCATTTAATAATGGTTAAACAAAAAGATACATCTTTGTTCATTGAAAAGAAGGAGACATTTTTGTCCGTTAAAAAGAAAGTATACATTTTGTTCATTAACAAGAAAGAGACATTTTTTGTTCATTAAAAAGAGGGAGACATTTTTGTTCACTAAACAAAAATAGACATTTTTGTTCATTTAAAAAGTGATGAAACAAGAATATACATTTTGTCAATTAAAAAGGATTAAATAAAAATAAAGTAGAATTGTCATTAAAAGTATAAAATATCATTTTATTGTACTTACATATATTAGAATTTATATGCAAGTATAAAATATCACTTTTATTGTAAATGCATATATTATAATTTATATGCAAGTATAAAATATCATTTTATTGAACTTACATATAATAGAATTTATATGCAAGTATAAAATATCACTTTTATTGTAAATGCATATATTAGAATTTATATGTAAAGATAAAATGTTTGAAACATTAAAAAAATTAAATTTTTTTTTTGTAAAGATAAAATATATGTAAAATATTCATAGTATAGATAAAGTGGTTGAAACATTAAAATTCACACTTTTAATGTAAAGAAGGAATTATTTAAGTATTCATGTTTAGATAATAATGTGGAAACATTAAAATTTACATAGTTGATGTAAAGCATGATTCATGTAAAATAATCATTGTTTGAAATAGAAAGTTTTAAGATAAAATATTACATTTTTATTGTGTATAAGGAAATGATGAGAAATATGCATTGTTGAAATAAATTAGTTAATTAGTAAAAAATTACATTTTTATTGAATGTATAATTCGCTAGAACAATGCATAGTGGAAATGAATTAGTTGATCAACTAATGGTTTTGAAGTCGTCGTGTGAATTATATATATATACACACTCACACACACACACACATATATATAAATGAATCGCGCGCGGTAGTTCGCGTTTCGAAATCGTAACTTTAAATGATTATACCGAAGATCCTCCCATCGGATTTTCCCAAAACTAGAACCGTGAGGACCGCTTTGGGAAGATATTTCCAACAACATAAATTTTGTTAAAATCCAATGGTTAGATTTCGAGATATGTGTAAATCAAATTTTGATAAAAACAGCGCCAAGGTTGCATAGCGACGTGGAGCGTCGTTAAATTAATTTTACCTATTTTTATATAAATAAAAATAGCGATAAATCGTTATAAAATAATATGGATGATATGAAATGGTTTTTAAATTATATATATGCGAGAATAATTTGAAAAGACCGAGTTTAATCTCATTTCAAATGACTATACGACGATTTAAATAGAAGATATTGAAGTCGGTGATTGAAAACTGGTGATCTTCACATCAAATGGACGACTACTGATGCCCGACATTGAGTAGCTCCCAGTAAAGGGTTAGTACCGGTAGTTTGTCTGGACGTACTTGTTGATTACCCAGATATGCGAGCGCCTCTCCTTTGTATTGGACGTACGGGAAGGAATAAGGTGACTCCGGTTTCGTTCAGACCCAGAACGGACTTGTAAATGGATGCGTGTCTGACATTGGAATTCATTTCATGTAAATTAAATTGATTTCTATTAATATATATCCGTTTGTTGGCGGAGAATTTATTCTCTTGCTTAACACCCTCAGAGGGTATATATTGATAATGATTGATTGCATGGCGTGGATTGTCAATGTGGCACGCCAAGATGCAAATGATCAAGGCTTTCATTGAAAAGCAGGGCCTTGTGGTAGATGATCAAAGCATAGCCTGTTTAGGCATAGCTTTTGGTATAGCGTGACTTCGCGAACCTCACACCCCGATATGAGTCTAAAACGGGATTAGGACTACAGGGAGTGCACACATTTCTTTCTAGCTAAGAAGTGGTGTCAGTGACTTACCAGCCCTGACATTTTTACTTATGTGGATGATGGATTATGAGGTACCTTGGTTTTTATAGGTTGTTAGTGGCCATATTAGAGGTTCAAAAGAACCGGGAAGCGTGTGTTCAGGAATTGCCAATCCACTAACGTTATGTGTGGACCGACCCTGAAGATCCAAGGGTTCACCGCAGGGAATCCTGAGGCATTTACTAGAGTGTCTCGAATCAGAGAGGACGATCCCTAGCCTCGACTCATGATGGAAACCCAATTTCCAATACGACACCATCGGTTTTGATTGTGGAACTAGTATGGCGACATGATATATGGTACCCATGCCGTTTATGATGATTGAAATTGTTTTTGAAACATATATACACTAATAATAATATCAAAATTCATTTTTATCGTATCAAGCATTTTTGACAATTATAAGGTAAAACTCTATCCTCTGGTTTGTGTTGCATTGTGTAATGGGACTTGAGTCTTATAACGGTTTATTTTTCTAAAAAGCATTGCGTTGTTTAACGATTTACTTTATTTTATGCTCTGGCAATCCAATGGAGTAAACCCGTTCCGCGTTAGCGGCGTGGTCCTGTGATTAGCCTTATTATTAGATTAGTTAAGTTAGATTTCTCGTACCAGTCCCATGACTGACTTGTAGTTTGTTTCACTGGCAAACTCGGGTGCCCATATTTTCCACATGGGCAGTCGAGTAGCTTGTTTTGCAGATATTTGAGCAGGGTTCTGGATTGAAGCTTAAAGCTGTGTCCAGAGCATTTACAGTCTTCCGCTGCAATGTATTAAATATATTATAATTTATCTTCCGCTATATTTTTATTTATCGATGTACTCTGATATTCTGTACTCTGATGTAACATTATCATAATGTTTTATAAAAGTTTTCTGTTGTTGTTCTGATGTGTTGTATTCCCAAAGTTAAAGTATTCGAAGATATCCAACTTTTGGGTCAGACCAGTGTGGTTTATGGTTGATTCAAAGGGTGGGGATTTTCGGGTCTTTACAGGAAAGGAATTAATTGATTATTTGCTATGTTTGCGCCACTTGTTTCCTCTGTAATTTGCCTCCACTATTTATTACCATATCTTGGTAATTTGATTGATGACTCACAATTTTTTTTTTATTGGCTATATATTGAGGGGTACACTACATTGTATACGCATCCTAGCATGGAGCCAGCGATGCTCAAATGGAGTATCTCTTCTTGTTAATCCTAATTTGAGGTTTTGGTTATGTAAACTCTTATCTTGTAGTCTCTTGTATCTCTCCCTTATATGGAATAAAATCTCTTTCTTTTTTTTGGACTGGACGTATGATAGGAGAACCAGTATAAATATTGTGTCTTTATTTTCTTCTTTATAGTTATTTACTTTTTTTGGAGTAATAGAATAATTGATGATAGATTCATTGATGTACAATTAACAAATCCAGATCCTGTTTATTGCGCTTCGGCATCTGTGCAACTTTCGCACAACTGATTGTTATCGGAGCAAGGCGATTTGTTTAGATTGCGCATCAATGGCTTCAAGGAAATGCAGCATGTCTTATGGTAATTATACTATTACTGTTTTGGGTAAATAAAGAAGACTTCGGTGGAGGAGATTATGTTGAAAGAGAAGAGCGTTCCAATCTTGGAATTTTGACGTGATAAGAAATTTAGTGTGTTGAAGGGATCATTGAATTTGGGAACTTTTGATCACGTTTCAGACAAATCTTTTTGGTATTACAAACTTTTTTTTTGGACCATTGATTTTTGCATGGTGCATTTAAGATGCATCTTTTGCAGGCGGTGGGTATCTTTATTGTATTACAAACTTTTTTTAGACCACTGGTTTTTGTGTGGTGCATTTCATGAGGTAGATGCATATTTTGCAGGCATTGGGTGAAGTTTGTAATGGTTTTGATTAAGTGGTAGAAGAGAGATTTTTTGTACGTACAGAGATTTGGATTATGGCTCTGTATTTGAATTGGTGATTGAAAGAATTATTTTTTTGGCCTTGGTGGTGTTGAGATAATTTTCAAATCTTCCCTTTTTTGGGGATATTTGCAACATTTTGTTGGTGGGCGGGGACGTAGACAGAGCTTGTTAACAAGTTGCGACGGGGGGTAGCTTTGTCGGAACCCATTAGGTAAATATTCATTTTTGGTTTCTATCTCATTATGAGATTTTGATTCAAGGTGGAGTTCATTTTAGAAGAGTTTTACGAGGTGAAGAGAATTTGATTTGAGTGGGGTATTGGGGATATGTGATTTCGCATCAAGGTGGAGTGCTAAATTTTGGTGATACAAAATCATAATAGGTGGAAACAAATATGCAAAATGGAAAGCAAATATTTTAATATGGGTATGCATTGATTGCATTTGCATGAGATAACCAAGAAATTAATGCAAGGATCATTTTCTTCCATCTTTGCTAAGGAAAGGAATTGATTGATTATTTGCTATGTTTGCGCCACTTGTTTCCTCTATAATTTGCCTCTCACAAAGTTTTTTTTACTGGCTATATATTGAGGGGTAGACTACATTGTATACCCATCCTGTCATGGAGCCAGCGATCCCCAAATGGAGTGTCTCTTCTTGTTAAGCCTAATTTGAGTTTTTGGTTATGTAAATTCTTATCTTGTAGTCTCTTGTATCTCTCTCTTTTGTGGAATAAAATCTCACTCTTTTTTTTGGACTGGACGTACATTATCTTATGGATGATAGAGTGGAACCAGTATAAATATAGTGTCTTTATTTTCTTCTTTATAGTTGTTTACTTTTTTTGGAGTAATAGAATAATTGATGTTAGATTCATTGATGTACAATTGACAAATCTAGATCATGTTTATTGCGCTTCCGCATCTATGCAACTTTCGCACAATAGTCTAAATTTTAGATCTAGAATTTTGTGCTCATATTAATGGATTTATATCTTAAAGATATACTTCAACTTTATACTCAATAAGTTCAATGTTTGATTGTTGATCCATGTTTTATCTTTCATAACTAAGTGTAACATTAGACTTGAAAGTTTATATATATACATAGTTTTTTTATCATATATTTTGATTCGATAAAAAAATTGTCAACACTCAAATATTTTAAAATTGATTGTTGTAATTATATGATTTATATTATCTGAGAGTTTTGGATGAATTTCACTCATACGTACACACACGGATATATATACGTATGTATGTATGTATATGTATATGTATATATAGTTAAGTCTACATTCACGATTACATGTCAAATTTATTATTTATTTCAAATATTTATAATATGAATTAATTTCTTTTCTTTAAAAGTTAAAAAAGGAAAAAATAAATGTATGCTTTAAACATTTGCTATTTATATCCTTACATCAGATGTTTGTTGATTTCATTTATATGCTGCACCGAATGTGAAATTCAATGAATCATATATCTTAATCGTTATTTATTTCCCATTTTATGTAACTGACCATCTATTGATTCAAATTATATCTCTACACCCATTCTGTTACTTCATAGCACATACCATATGTTGCACTTACAGAATTTACATTATATACATCTGTTTGTGCTTACATCCGTGCCACATGTTTGTTAAATGTAATTGAAAATAAACCAATAATTTAGTTAAGGAGAGAGAAGACAAACCTCTCTCTATGCAAATAATATTCTCCCTATTAATTGAATAAGTTATTTAAAGTTAATGAAAATTTTCCTTCTCTAACTTACCTTATTAATTGAATATGTTAAAGGAAGAAAATGAAAAGTTTCCTTCTCTAACTTCCCTCGTTAATTGAATATGTTAAGGAAAGGAATTGAAAAGTTTCCTTCTCTAACCTCCCACATTAATTGAATAATTTAAAGAAAAGTTTCCCTCTCCCCTTAATTAGTGATTATGTTAAAAGAAGGAAAACAAAATTTTTCATCTCTAAATAAATTCAATAGTTACTAGCATATACAAATACGTACACAAGAGTATATTTGACATAATCTATTTTACATACACATTAAATTAAGCAAAATTTATTCACAAAATAAAATAATGATTTTATGGAAAAGAAACTTGGAAAATTTTTTAAATGAACTTAGACTTCATAGGCCCATTAAAGATCCATAATGGATTTCTTTGAAATCCACTCATTTCTTCCATTGTGAGATTAACCAGATCCGACAATGGTATCGGAGTCCAATGGCTTATGCGGTCTGAAATAGTCATATTAGGGCTAACTAATTAAGTTTTCTCACTTATTATGGTGTCTAAAAGGGAAATGTATAGGATTAGAATTAGGTAATCAAGAACCCTTTCCTACCTGGTTATCGGCCTAGCCTAAAAGGTAAAGTGAGACCAAAGGTTGCTCCTAACAGAAAAGGCCTAAATTAAACTGGGCCTTATGCTAATTTTCAAAATTGTTTTGAAATTTAAGATTAGGTATGTTTATAATGAATTTTATAATAAACATAATTTTTCAAAATATTTGAAAACAGTTAACATAAATATAAAATTTCTGCAATAACTAATTTATTGATTTAATTAAATAATAAACAAGGGCATGTGATGTATATAAAGATATGTGTTATGTGGTTTTAAATTGTCTAAAACAACATAAATGTACACGCTTGTTTGCTAAATGAAGTTTGAAATTAATATAATTTAATTAAAATAGTTTAATTAACTGAATAAATTAAAAGATTAATTAATTAACATCAATTAAATATGATTTAATTAATACAAACTAAATGTCGAACTTTAAAGAAACTCATAATAGACTTAAGAAATAAATACGTAATCATACGTATACTGTGATTTCAGATGCGTCTAACACTTAAATCACACGGGTAATTCATAAGAATTATACGATTTCATAAGTCAATATCACTCAGTATAATATATTGATTGCTACAAATATTAATATTCGATTCAATATTGTCCCCCACCATTTATATATTAATTGATCACTTGCATACTTCTTAGTTTTTGAGCTTTCCTCAAGCTGGGAATGTTATGTATAGTGTTATATATATTTGTATGTGTGTATATATATATCTGAGTGTGTGTGTGTGTATGTGTGTGTGTATGTGTGTGTGTGTGTGTGCATGTGTGTGTGCGCGTGTAATAGACGAGGTGAAATAGATGCACATATTTGTTGATCCTTCCTCAAGGTATGTGAACTATGCTTCAGTTATCATGAATGGTGGGTATGAGTGAATAATCTCTCCTTATTTTTTGATCCTTCCTCAAGGTAATGATGAGATTGGACAAGGAACCACATGTTAGGGGTTGTATTTGATACAACCGATAAGGAGTTACCTATCGCATATGGGAGTATGATTTGTTGAGCTTTCCTCAAGATTATAATCCCATGATATGTGAGTCCTAATACCTAATAGTGAAGTCGAAAGACTTCTATGTTTTGACTTAGGGTTTGGCGAAACATTAAAGACTAGTGGGAGCTTATCATTAAAATGAAACATAAAATATAACCTTACTAATATTATAAGAACATCTATTATATTCTTCCTAATAATCTGTTACTTAAACTTGTAGAAAATGTCAACTCCAAAACTTGTTTCTGAAAGCGACAAGCTCATCGGAACTAACAATACAGACTGGATAAAATCATTTAAAATAACGTTAACCTACAAGCACTATTTGACTTATGTTACGTGTGAACCCGAAGCTGAACCTCCTGATGATGCATACCCTAAAGAACGACTTGCTTATCTAAAATATGAATCATACCTAGAAATTGCACAAGATTTCGTGTTGTCTCTTAGATAAACTATTGTGAAGGCAATCCGAGAACTTGACTATCCATGAGATTTTCAATAGTCTTAAAGCTCTTTTTGGTGAAAGTGTCTTTCTGCAAGGTATGAACTTTCAAAGAAACCGTTTAACACCAAAATGACCAAGGGACAGTAAGTGGATACTTATGTTCTAATAATAAAAGGGTATTTTGATAGACTTCTACAATTAGATGTAGAGATAAACAATGAAATACAAGTAGACTTGATCCTTGGTTCTCTCACTCCTCAATATTAACTGTTCATATTGAATTACAGTATGAACCAATAAAATGTGAACCTTGTAGAGCTCCTCAATATGTTGAGGTCAGCTGGGTTTACATTTAAGGATCAAGGTGTCGTACTTGCTATGAAGGGTAATGCATAATCTTTGAAAGGTTCGAAGAAGCGGAAAAGAGATGGTAAGAAAGAGAAAGGTAAGAAGACCAATGATAAGAATGAATGTCACCACTATGACAAGAAAGGTCATTGGAAAAGGAACTGTCCTTAGTACTTGAAGATTGTTAGGGAAAGGAACCAGAATGGTTCTTCCACTCCATCAGGGTCTTAAGAACTGATGCCACATAACAAAAAAAATGTGAGCCTCTAAGTTGATGAAGGATCTATTGTAGATGCAATGACGGTTGGTGATTATCATTTGGTTTTGGCTAATGGTGTGGTATTGGTATTAAATAATTGCTACTTAGTAAAAGGCTTTATTTGTAGAATTATATCTATTTCTAGATTGTCTGAGACTGGATATGTTTTTTTTATTATGTGAACAATGTTATGAAAATTAGTTTGGATGGAAATAAGGTCTGGTGGTGTTCGGTGAATAAATCTTCTAACAGTATAAATGAAAATTATCTTTGGCACTACAGGCTAGATCATATTAGTGAGAAACGACTTAAAAAATTGAAATTCGAAGGTTTTCTCTCATCATTTAATTCTATATCATTTGACACATGTGAGTCGTGTCTCAAAGGTAAAATGACCAAACATCCCTTCAGTAGGAGTAATGAAAGATTTGATGAACTCTTAGGGTTAATATATAGTGATGTATGTGGCCCAACGCCTATAGTAACCGAAGATAATAGTTCTCACTTTGTTACCTTCAGTGATAATTTCTTTGTACTTGGATATGTATTCCTTATGAAGAACATATCTTATGTCTACGAAAAATTTGTGGAATATAAAATTGTAGTAGAAAATCAAACAGGCTATAAAATAACAATTCTTTGATCAGATCGAGGAGGCGAATATGTCGGAAAAGAATTCCAATAGTACTTAAAAGATAATGGGATTATCTCGATGATTACTCCACAACACAATAGTGTGTTGGACCGAAGGAACCGTACTTTATTAGATATGGTTCGTTCAATGTTGAGTAAGGCTGAGTTACCTCTTTCCTATTTGGGACATTCGCTAGAAACCACGACACATATGTTGAACTTGTTACCCACTAATTATGTGCTTAAGATGCCTTATGAGATCTAGAATAGGAAGAAACCCGACTTCAATTATTTGAAAGTACGGGGTTGCCCGTCTTACGTTAAGAACGTTGGACATGATAAACTTGAGGAAAGATTAAGCTTACGCAAGTTTATAGGGTATCCAAACAAATTTAGGTGAAGTATTTTCCAGAACATTAGGGAACAAAAGGTGATTGTTTTCACATACACTGTCTTCTAGGAAAGAGAAACTATATCAAAATAAATTAGCGGTCAAGTTGTAGACTTGGATGAGATCTAAGAAACTAACAATAAGACCAAAATAGTAGGAGAAACAAGTTCACACACATATAAAAACACTCAATCTATTATAAAGTCCAATAGAAAATCTCACATGCTAGAGAGATACTATGGTTTTCTCGTGGATGGCGATGACACTCCTTTGACTTTCCATGCTAAAAAGGAGGACCGTGTTTTGGACAATGACACTCCTTTGATCTTCCAATAAGAATTGTAGAGTAAATACTCTACACTCCGGCTTGAATCTATGAAAGCCGAAATGGACTCCATGTACGAAAACAAAGTTTGGATTTTGTCTGAAGTACCCCAAGAAATAAAACCCATCGGCTGCAAATGGATTTTCAAGAGAAATCTAAACACGGATGGAGAAGTGGAGAATTATAAGGCAAGGCTCGTTGCTAAATGATATCATCAAATCCAAAGTGTTGATTATAACGAGAATTTTCCCCCCATAGTCATGCTTAAATCAATTCAGGTTATGCTTTTCGTTACTACATTCTATGACTACGAAATATGGAAAATGGATGTAAAGACGGCTTTTCTAAATGGTGATTTAGAAGAAATGTTTATATATTGCAGCTAGAGGGTTTGTGCTTAATGGGAGTGAAGGAAAAGCGTGCAAGCTATTAAAGTCCATTTATGGGCTTAAACAAGCCTTAAGGAGTTAGAACAAATGTTTTAATAAAGTAATCAAACAGTTTGGTTTTTATCAAAGATAAAGAGGAAGCATGCATATACATAAAGGAATAGGGAAAGGTATTTTATTCTTAGTACTCTATATTGATGATCTATTATTGATTGGCAATGACATTTCATTATTGAAATCTGTGAAAGCCTGACATTCCACAATTTTTTTAATGCAGCATTTAGGACAAGCATCATATATACTTGGCACAAAGATCTATAGATATAAATCTAATAGGCTATCGGGTTTCCTAATCCTTGTACATAGACACAGTATTAAAAAGGTTTATGATGAAGAGCTCTAAGTGTGGAAATGCTCTGATTCGATCTGGAGTCGTCCTTCCTAAAAAAGACGCTCCTTATACTGATGAGGAGAAAGAGCGTATGAAAAGGATTCCTTATACTACAGCCGTAGGATCCATAATGAATGCTCTGCTATGTACCACACTGGACATTTCATAAGCATTAGGATGTGTAAGCCGATACCAGTCTAATCCTTGAAGAAAAAAAACATTAGATGACCATAAAAAGCATACTTATGTATTTGAGAAATACTAAGGACTTATTCCACATATATGGGAATGGAAACCTGCTTATGAAGGGGTACTGATTCGAGCTATTAAAGCGATATAGATGATAGTAAATCTGTATCTAGTTTTGTATTTAGATTAAATAATGGAGTTGTTAGCTGGAAAAGTTCCAAGGAATAAACAATTTCTGATTCCACAACGAGGTCCGATTACATCGCCTTTATTGATGTAGCAAAAGATGCGGTTTAGATGCGCAAGTTTTTAAGCAAACTTAGAGTGATTGCCTATACCAAGAATCCTATAACATTATTTTATGACAACAATGTGGCAATACATATCGCAAAGGAAACAATAGTGCATAAGAAGTCACGACACATTCGTTGAACTCCGCCTAATTCGAGAACTCCTTGAGAAGAAAGAAGTGTGATTCAAAGGTAGATACCAAGTACAACATAGCAGATATATTAACTGAAGACTTGGCTTGGTCAATCGAGAAATGAATTGAAGGGATGGGATTGAGATGCCATAATTGGCCCTAAGAGCAAGTGGGAGATTGATAGAGTCAATTTTATGCTCTAGGGATAATTCTATAATTTATCGAAAATTAATTAATTATTAGATCAATTCTTGTTTGAAATAAAGGTGTTTTTTCTATTATATATTCATTATGATGTGTTATATATAATTAAATGTTTATTTAAAATATACTTAATAGAAAATCCATAAATGGTGTGTAATGTGATAGTAATTACAAAGAGTTGTAATCATGAGTATTGGATCACAATGAAACAGACATATTATTTTAAATGTTCCTAGTCAAGATGCATTGAGAATGGATATCAATGTGTCTATTGAGACTAGAGTATGTAATACTCTCAAAATGTTGGGTAGTGTACTACTTATGATTATTGCGGGCAACAAGGGGTTACATACGAGTAGTTATTGGACAACAATGGAACGTTCGTTCAATAATTTTATTGGTTAGTATAACTACGGTAAACAAAATATACTGATGTGGATAATTTACACGTTTCATTTGCTTGAGAATAATGTGAGTTTTTAAAATGAAAGCTCTACTTTGATTATATTCAAATAATGGAATAATGTTCACTGAGTGACTATATTTAGGTCAAGTGGAAGTATTAGGAGTGAAACACTATTCAAGAGTGTATTCGTCTTCTCAGTTATATGAGGTTAGATGGTCAACTTAAGTCAACCAAAAGTCAAAATCTCTAGCCTGAGTAGATCGGTTAGTAATAATTGTTATTATTGAACCAAAGACTTTGTGTTTGGACAAAAAAGTTGAATGTGGATGATGTCGGAATTTTAACCATCACTAATTTCCATAATTCCAAAGTGATATTGTGACACCCCATCTCCATTAAGGTCACTCACAAAGGGAATGCCTTAATTTTGGTGGAGCGTTTATTGTGTATAGAATAGAAAAGTAAACAAGACAGATAAATATATTGGTACTTGGAAAATAAAAACCACTTTTATTGCGGTGGAGAAATAGTTTGGTTACATCACATCAAAAACCAACTACAAAACCAAAAACACTTATTATCCCTCTTGACAAATAAGTTCTGAGTACATAAAATAAAAGACAACCCCAACATAAAATAGCCATAAATAAGATAGGCTGAACTTTACTTCAGCAATCCAAGCAACTTACAAAAGAAAGAGATAAAGCTGTCCAAAATCAAGCTCCACTAGTATTAGTCCCACCCTGAGCACCTGTGGGGGAGGAAGAAAAGAGATGGAAACAAAGGGGGTCAGACATAAATTCTGGCAAGTGCAATAACTTTAACAATATAATCATTAAAGTAACTAGGATAAGGCATAAGCCGGTAAATAAGGAAATGAATGTGAACCAATGGGCATGACAAAGCAAACAAAGGAAATAAGATGAACAAAGATAACGTTAAAGGCGCACCTAATCACTATAAGATAATTACTACATTGCACCACACCAAACACCCTAAAAGTTAATCCCGCTTACAGAACTTAATAATGATAATGGTAGTTTCGTGTACCCCTAGCTGCCTTCATAGGTGTCATCTGCCCCTATCTCCACTAGTTGTACCCACTACCCTCATTCGATCGGCTCCCTAACTCGTAGATACCAGTGCCAGCCCCACAGTGGGGTGTATCACTCCCCAAAGTGGCAACCCGATACCACCAAAGATGCACGGCTTATACCTACACGATGCAACAACGTCTTACCTACCAGCCCGGGCCCACACACGCACATGACCCCGTTGGACTTGCGTTGTCATCGCTAACCCGTTTTGATCTCTTACAATCAAACCCAGTACGTGTGTCCCGTCCTCGACTTGGGTCGAGCCCACAAAGATACTTAATGGGTTACTGGTCTGATACCCCCCCCCATGCCTGACACAAGCCTTCCACCTATGCTGGGTCCCCACTAAGGTTTCCCCACTTAACCCCATTCTTA
Organism: Allium sativum; assembly: GCA_030737875.1. Classification (NCBI taxonomy): domain Eukaryota; kingdom Viridiplantae; phylum Streptophyta; class Magnoliopsida; order Asparagales; family Amaryllidaceae; genus Allium; species Allium sativum. Next base: position 373,997,885 of record CM060915.1, read on the forward strand.
TTCACATCTTCTTACATGTTTCACTTGGTTAAGCGCATCTAATTGTATTTCACATGCCACCCAAGGCACCCACTTAATTTCACATGCCAACCAAGGCACCCACTTAACCCCCCATGTCCCACCACATGTTTATCTGGTTAAGTGTTACTTAATTCATTAGAACCGTAACCTTGTAAAGACCTCCCACATTAGACTGGCATTTGTGGTTGCTGGATTTGTCGGGCGGGTCCGGGCAGTCTTATACCGCAAACGAGCCTAACCTCGTGTCTTTACGACTGTTACGCATTTAATTCATGCCTTTGACCTCTCACATTAGACTGGCATTTGTGGCTGCTGGATTTGTCGGGCGGGTCCGGGCAGTCTTACACCACAAAAGAGTCTAACCTCGTGTCTTAGGCGGTTTACTATTATACATCTTTATTTAACCCCAAAGTGGATTAATATCCCTATTCAAATTTGTAAATAAATTCCAAATATACTTATGTCCATAATTGTCACCTAAATTATGTCCATTTATTTCAGGTATACAAATTATACCAATTATTGCCTCAAATTAACTGTATGCCTTTTAAGGCCATTACATGCCAATTCTCAATATATGTATATTCAATATTACCCCCATCGTCCCCACGTTGTTCTTTCGCTTATCATGACATATATATATATATATATATATTAGACTAGCAATTAGTCTAACACATAAAAGGGAAGAAACACCGCAAATTTGCATAACACACAAATTGGATCTAACTTACAAATAAGGATTACAACATATCTAGCATAAACTTGGTATTGTCATGAATCTAAACATAGGCCTAAAGGTGTGAACTTGCATATATGAATATAGTTTTCACCCAAAACTTGCATATATGAATATAGTTTTCACCCAAAACTTGCATAGGCCATAGTCACAAACTTGCATAAAACTATGTACGTCATAGATCTAAACCTAAAGGTGTAAACTTGCATATATGTGAATCCAATTTCTACCTAAACTTGCATATAGTAATTTTACTTGGTTCACATGTAAACTTGTGTGCAATTCACATTGAAACTAGCATATAATCTACACCCAAACTTGCATATAAAATGATGCCAAACATGAATCAAGTTGAACATAGGTGATTGGGCATATACAAAGGAATCCACAACAAAAACTGTCATTATGAACAACTAGCATATATTCACCAAAATATCACATTTTTCTAATGTTTCACAAACATAGCCATATAACCCAAATTATAACTTAACCCAATTAACTTGTTATTTATCTTATTAAAGAAATTGAACTCACAACTCAAAGAAGGTCTTGAGTTCTGGGATCTGTGTTCTGAAATTGATTTAGCTCGCATTTGAAGTAGACAAATTTGTTGTTGTTGTTATAGACTTGAGTTGAATTGAGCTGATTAGCTTTTCTTTGCTCCTAGTTGGTGGCGGCTGCTCTAGGTTGCAGGGTGATAGCATGACGGCCATGGTTCTAATTTTTATTAGGTTTTAGGGTTTGAGTCTACATGTGTTTATATAGAGATTAGGATTAATTTTAGGCCATCCGATCAACCTAGAAGCAACCTGAACCATCCAAAAAGACAACTCAGCCCTAATGACTCAGCAGCAGCTCAGAATTGGGCTTAATTCAAATCTGCCCGATGGGGGGTAGGTCGACCCCCAGGTTGACCTCCTGGTCGACCTATAGGGTAGGTCGACACTAAGGTCGACCCCTTGGTCGACCTGGCCTGGGGCGGGAAATTTCCCGCCTTGCCCGGTTGTGAGTCTGAATTCGTTTTTGAATTTAAATTTAAATTTCTGGAAACTTCCGAGAGCCATAACTTCTTCATACGAAGTCCAATTTACGCAAACTCGGACTCTATCTTAACCATAATTCCGAGACAAACACAATGGCGTAACTGTTTCCCTTGATTCTCACATTTAAAATTAATTATTCCTAAATTCGTTAGTTTAATGTTAACAATAAAAATGGGGTGTTATAGATATAGTTTAGACTTAAAGAATTAGTGTAAAAAAAGTCACAACAAGGCAATGCTTAACAAAGTGAAATTGGATTTTACCAAAACTAAGTAGGCGATAATTTTAACCAAAATGTCATGTTGCCTTCTAAGTAAAGTGTGAACATTAATATTCGAATAGTTCGATATTAATCACTAACCAAATTTACAGTTGATGAGTCATACAATCGAAACAATGAATTCTCCTTTGACCAGACGGTTTGATTAGTTTGTAATCGTTACAACTTAATTAAATTACGTAGTATTTATGAAATACTAATTATGAATATGATTTGAAAAATAAATATTACAAGATATATTTGCAGTAATCATTAATATATCAACCAATATATGATATTGATAAACAATTAAATTACATTTAATCGGGTAATATTTTAAATGGACTTAAATAGGTTTAATGCCCATGAAAATGGGGTTGAATTTTTGGTTATAGCATGATAAAGGAGGCTAGGGTTTGAAGGGGCAAGATTGATGGCTGAAATTGAAGGAAAGTAACATAGGATTAGATCCATCTTTCTTTCTTTCTTGTCAACATATATATAAGCTCTTCAAAAACCTAATTACGAACATCTTTAAGGTTTGAGCTGCAAAATGGACATATAGGGGATTAATCATTACTGTAGAGATGATGTTATGCCATTTTTTTACTTTTTACTTAGTGGGTGTCGAAATAGTGCGGTTAGTGGTGCTGAGACTTATGACTTTCGTTTTTAGCACTGCCAAAGTTTGAGATTATGACATTGAAGTTAATTTCACCAGTACCGTGTTTTAAGGTCGGTTAGGTTTTCGGTGATGATATATAGACACTTGGTTATGGCTTTTTCGACACAAAGCACTGTTGATATTTTGACTATCTCTGATATGAGCCTTTTGTCATTATTGTTTTGGTATCAGAATAATCGGCTGGATCATCACCAAATACTTGACTGTCCATATGCATACATAAAGTGTTTTTCTATACATGAATTTCATCAAAATTTTGATCCTAATGATTCATGTGGTGGTTTATGTGAAGATATAATATTAACATGTGTTATGGAATAATATTACCAGGCAACACCATGTCTAGGGAACATGATGTTGGTAAACCAAAACCAAGTAGCTCTACTACACCTCGCCTTAAGAAGGTGATTGTTTTCCAGCATTTCCTTATTAGCACTCAAGAAGAAGTGGATACCATCCTTAGGAGCTTTGGTATGACTGAAGTTGAGACAATCCCTGCCTTTGACCAAGATGCCATTCAGGATCCACCAGAGGGATTCTTTGCCTACATAGCCATTCACATTTGGCATGGGGGCTTCTTTCCTTTTCCTAACTCTACCTCCAAATTTTTTGCATCACTTGAGATTTTACCCTATTCAACTGTCCCCAAACACATATGCTCTCCTTTTTTGCCTTCAGGTTTTACATTTAAATTGGGATAGGCTTCCCTCAGCACCAACCTTCTCCATTATTTGCTACGTTTGTCAAAAGTAGCGTATTTGTTTATTCTTCGCGAGGATACTACAAGAAAGTTAATCGGTGATAGTAGTGATATGTACATAGATTGGGAAAACCATTTTTTCTATATCAGATGCCCCTTGATATTTCAGACACTTTTACCGATCCGTGTAAGATTCCTGTTGTTCTAGAACTACTATATCATCTTCATGTTCTTTCTGATTTTGTTTCTCTTTAGCTCCTGCTCCCAAGTGGAAAAGTTTAAGGAGAGATGAAACTCAAGTTATTGATGCCATCTATAAGGAGGTTGAAGAGTTAGGATAGAGGTCAATTTTATTGACCTTGGATAATCTTCGCAAGCGCGCCCTTCTCACTTTTGGGCAAAAGATCTTAGGGTGACCACCCTTACATTTTCCTAATGCCAAAGACTTATCCTTAGATTTTGACATTTTTACCCCCATAACTCCTTTGTTTCTAGGTACTAGGTGTAAGATTGTTTTGCTGAAGTGATCCAAATTTTGTATTCGTGTTATAGCTTTCTTAACTTTATTTTTTTGTAATCGTTTTAACCAGCATCCCAGGCTTCTGAAGAGATATCTACCACGGCTGCGTCGACCAAAACCACAGATGTAGCTGAAAAGAATCTCGCCTCCACTGTTGATGATTTAACTCCTAAGAGACATAAGGGTGACCTTTCCATCCTCCCTACTTCTTGAAAGGACTGGTTATAGGAACCACTGAGCAGTGAACTCCTGGACCTACCACTCTTACTATCGGATTGTAGCAACCCGTAACTTCCCCGTTTAGGAAAGCCCGGATTGCTTTGAGGACAACACAAATCGGAACACAAACAGAAGAACATTTCATTGTTTATTACAACAATTCCATCAGAATACAAGAATATACAGAGTATGAATAAATATTACACATTTGACAAATATCAGAGATTTAAATTACATTTAAATATATAGCAGCGGAAAAATAATACAAAACATAACAGAAAGAAATACGCGGATACAGAGCATTCCGAATATCACTTCAGCTATAAACCAGGATCCTGTGAATATAAATCCGCAAAACCCAACTACTAGCTGCCCGTGTCGAAAATAAGGGCACCCAGAGTTTAGGTTAAAACAATAAACTCCAGGTCAGTTATGTGACTGGTGTGATAACTAAAACAGCTATTTCAAGCTTTACTTTAAAAGAGAGTAATTCAAGGGACCACGCCGTATAACACGGAACGGGTTTCCTCCCAAGAACACTAGTGCATATAACAAAATAGCGCAATGCTTTTTAGAAAAATGAAGCTATTATAAGACCCAGGTCCCATCACACAATGCAACGCAAACCGAAGGATAGGGTTTTCCCTTATAATAGCCAAACATGTTTGGTACGTTTAAAACAAATCATTTGATACTATTATAAGTGTATAGTGTCAAAACAATTTCAATCATAAATATCAATCATAGACGGCATGGGTACCATATATCATGTCGCCATACTAGGCTCTACAAATAAAACCACAATGTCACGTATTGGAAATTTGATTCCATCATGAGTCGAGGCAAGGGGCAAGCTCCTTTCCATTCAAGACACTCTAGCAAATGTCTCAGGACCACACACAGCGATCCTTGGATCTTCAGGGCCGGTCCTCTCTTACTTTTGAGGATTGGCAATTCTTGAACACACGTTTCCCGGTCCTATAGGACCTATATAATGGTATGTACGTCGGCTCACATAGTGTTAGTTATCGACCATATATTCGAGGCGCCTCACATCCAACAACCACACAGGTAAAAAGTAAATAAATGTCAGGGCTGGTAGGTCACTGACATCACCCATAGCTAGAAAGAAACATCGTGCTCTCCCTGCAGTCACTATCCCGTTTTTGACTCATACCGAGGTGTGAGGCTCGCGAGTTAACGCTATACACAAAGCTATGCCACACAGGCCGTGCTTTGATCGTCAACCACAAGACTTTGCTTTTCAACAAAAGCCTTGATCATTTGCCACTTAGGCATGCCACATAGGCAATTCACTCCATGCGACTGATGTCCATCGATATACAACCTCTGAGCTCGTACGTCTCAGAGAAGGGCGTTAAGCAACAGAATAAATTCTCCGCCACCAAACAGATGTATATTTAATAGAGATCGATCAACACAGAATAAAATCCAATGTCAGACACACAGTCCATTTACAAGTTCGTTCTGGGTCTGAACGAAATCGGAGGCACTTTCCTCGCATATCCATCGATCTCTAAGTACGTCTGGACGATCACCAACTGATTCCCTCCTCTTGGGTGTACAGCCCAGTCAAGATCATCAATAATCATCCAAATGATGTGAATACTTCCGGTCTCCAACCACCGCCTTCATCTTCGACTTATCGTCGAATCGGTTATTCAGAATGGGTATAAACCCGGCCTTTCTGGATAACCGGCGTATAAAATAAATAAGTGTTACACAAACACAACATACGCCTCATTCCAATTCAGAATATTCTTTTATTCAAATTTTCACATTCTTAGGGAAAGGTTCCCATTAACTTTATCAAAGATAAATTCTTCTAAATTTATTCTTTAATCTTCCTTTGGATATCATTTCAAACCATGTTAAGGTTTCCCAAACTAGTCGGGATTAGCGAACCACACCGAAGTAATTATTTATTTTATTTCCCAATCCCAACCTATTCATCCCATGGAGCAAAACTGGTAATACTCCTTATCTAACACCACGGTGCTATCGGTAAAGTTAATTACCATTTCACGTTCAAATCTAATTAAAGATTTAACTATCGCTTTGGAGCAAAACTGGTGATACTCCATTCTCGATCACTTTAATCTAATTAAAGATTCATTAAAACTCCACTTAGTTTTAATCTTCCCACAAATCAATATCCTGTCTTTAACTGGGTTAAAGGACCAATGTCATCTAAAACACCGTTCACGATAAATCCAAAATCACTTTCTATTGTTAATCGGGTTAAAGAACAGGTGTTATTCAAAACATCGCTCACGATAAACCCCAAAAACCAATTTAAATTAAATCCCAATCAAATACTAATTAACCGGACAATTTCACTAAATCTTAATTAAAAGATTTATTCTTTTCTAAACTGGGTTCAAGATCAGTGTTATTTAAGACACCATTCACGACGAACCCAAAATCTCATTTGATATTAAATACAAGGCTTTGAATAGAAAATATATCAGCTTATATTCAATATCAAATACTGAAACCAACAAATATCGTATTGGAAATAACGATATAAATATATCTTTCAAATTTCCACAACCATATCTGTATAATCACGAAATCCAACATCAAAATATTCCGAAGATAATTTCGATTTAAATCCATTCCAATTCACGTATTGGAAATTCTGATATTTTCAAAACCACTTCAAATCTAGTTCAAAACTAGTTCATTTTGATAAAAATATATTTTTATCCTTTCAAACGTGGAATTTTTCATCCCAGTTCTTTCCAATTCATATATTTTGATTTTACACAAATTATTAATAATTTTAATAATTTTATCAAGGCCCATACAGTCGATTTTCAATAACAGCCACTGAACTACACTTACATCGACCTTTTCTAAATTGGATTTTGACATAATTCCAAATCCAACCGTTAGATTTAAAATTTCTAATATTCATTGGAAAGCTTTTTTCGATATGAACCCAATGGTTCCGGTTTCAGGAGAATCCGACGGTCGGATCTCCCGTAACGTCAACTCGAAGTCAATGGTCGAAATTCGCGAACTACCGCGGCACGGCGCGTTCTATTCAGGCCATTAATATTATATATATATATATATATATATATTGTGACAGCCCGCCCCGCACCAGCCTGCATTTCCTCCAGAAGTGCGCTGTACACATGCCCGACTAGCACGGAACGGTCGTCAAGGAAAGGAAAGAAAGGAATGAACTAATCAAGGAACCTGTAGAATGTCTCACAGCGCATGGAATAAAATACAATAATAACATACTTGACATAAAACAGGTGAGACAGTGCATAAGCTGATAACTAAAATCAACATCAATCATCAAAGCAGCGGAAATCCAAATACAGCTTATTACAATTTTCCAAATTTACTGTCTCTAAACAAAAGAAAGCTAAAGTAGAAGATACACCAACAATGCCCAAGCAGTGATCTTCAACAACACAGGGAGAATATTATGTATATAGTACGTGGAAGCCTCCTGCTCGTCTCCGGATCATCTACCCGTGCATCACCAGCTAACCTGTCTCTAGTCTGCTCGTGTGAGCACCCAGAGTAATAAGAGGAGACATAAAACTCTGGGTCAGACATAAAGCCTGGTATGAGCGATAAGCATCTAAACAGAATGATAACAGGTATACTAAACCATACCTGAACCTGGACCTGCAACCAAAGAGTTAGTACCACATACCGTACAATACTCTAAGGTGCCATAAAAATAGTGTAAGAATACGGGGGTGGGGTGTGCATGTCACAATGATAGCAAACAAATCATCCATAGCAACCATCCTCACATCTCTCACTCAGTGCGTAAAGCGTACGACATCTACCACTTTGGAACACTAGACAAACTGAGGTAACGACGAATCCCGACTTGTAGAAACCCTGCTATGACCAAGCTAAACATATGGAGTCATGACCAAACATTTCAATGACCCACTTCATTGGTTGTAGCCCTTGGTCCTACCTATGCCATAATGGCCCTGAATCCGCCTTCGTCCCTCCTACCATAGTGGTCCAAAGCTATAGACGTCGATAACTCCTTGGCACGCGTCCCGCAGCAAAGCCCAACCATGAAGCGAACTCGTTGATCCCCATCTGAATCTTAAGCTCTAACTTCTCATTTGGACTTCCTTTGCATCTCGGGTTTGGTCGAATTGGAGTGGGTCTTCAAAAAAGTTGTCGTGCAGTAGCAGCTCTAGAATTCAGTTCGGTTCGGTAGTCATCACCCTCGTCGGTTCGGTTCGGGTCGGTGGTCATCTCTTCATTCGGTTCGGGTCGGATACCCTACTTTGGGTCGGGTCGGTGTCCTCTGGGTCGGGTCGGTGTCCTCCGGGTCGGGTCAGTGTCCTCCTCCGGGTCGGGTCGGGTTGCTTTCTTCCTTCCAAACTTCTTCGATCAGCTCCCTGTTTTCCATCCACTCCGATCCGATCCTATCCGATCCGATCCCTTCACCTTCTCCCGCTGTAGCTTTCCATTCTTAGGTCGATCCGTTCTGGTCTCCACTATTCTTCCGATCTGATCCCCTTGTCCACTCCAAATCTAAGCAAACGGCCTTCCTTCTCGCCAAGTCCCCTGTGTGCCAAACTCCGGTTCGGGTCGGGTTTCTTGCCCAGTCCACATTTCCGATCCGAGCCCCCCCATCCGATCCGATCCGGTTAGGAACCTGCACATTTCTGCAACTTTCCAGCGAGCTTTCTACGCCATTCGACGACGTTTTCGAGCAATTTAACTATTCTAATCAATCATAAAACATACCATAGACTCATAGCAACATGTAATAGCAACCACAAACAGCAAACAACAATTCAAATGAATCAAAAGGGATCAAAAGTGACTAAAACTTCATATTTTCCCATAGTCCCTCTTAATCATGTTTAAGTACATACTTAGTAAAACTTAACCAAATCGTCTAAATTTTATAACAGAGGCATGAAATATTATTTAAGAATTTCTAAACATTTTTCCAGAATTTATTGGTGTATAAATTCGCTAATCTTCACTAATTACCCTTAATTAACTGTAATTAGTGTCAAAACGATGTTATCACTCACCTTGGCCACAACTAAAACCCCAAAACTGAAATATTCTCTGATTTGGCGTTGTTCCCAATCTTACACAGCAGCTCTACCTCGGTTCTCGTGCTAATACTCCTTGATTTGATGTTTGCTAAGCCTAATCTTCAATTAGAAAGTGATTTTTGGGTGTTTTAGAGAGATTTAGTGAGTGGAGGCCATGGCTAGGTCAAGAGGAATGAAAGTGGCGGCTGGAAAATGTCTAAAGAAATGTTTTCTAACCCTAATCAGCCCCTATATACCCCTAAACCCGAAATTCCCCTTGGGCTTAGCTGTTAATCACCCGGTTAAGCCCAATTAAGCTGTCTTTCACCATCTGAAACTTGTTTCAGCCATATCTCCCAAACGGTAAGTCCGTTTGGCTAATGTGACCACTCTACGGAAAGAGAAACCATCATCCGGAGCCAATGGAAGTGGTTTCAGGCAAAAATTCATTTCCAGTCAAAAGTTATGGCCAAAACAGTGCCAACTAGGGGTAAAATGGTCATTTAAAAATCGGGAAAAATCATGAACAAGGGAAATGACCACAATAGTCGTCTCCCAAAGTTACATGACCATACGACTTCGTATGTGAAAGAAATAAATATCCTACGATCCTATGATGCGTAGAATGCGGGTCGTTACACTCTCCCCCCCTTAAGAAATTTCGTCCCCGAAATTCCTTAACCCAAAACATACACAAGATCCCGCATGCCTAACAACCATATACAACAATCAAACATGCAAAGCAAGCAAACAAGTCTATCCTAGCATGCGGAAAACTAAATCGCTAATAAAATCTTACCAGACAAAGAGTTCTGGATACTTCTTCCTTATGTCCTCCTCTGTTTCCCAAGTACAATCATTCTCGTCTTCGCTCCACTGTACCTTGACCAGCTTCACCGACTTCCTTCGAAGTTGCTTCATGTCGTGCGCGACAATACGGGCCGGCTTGCGGTTCCCAACCGCCTCGGGTTCTACTTCGAAGTCCTCTAACTGATCAGGTGAGATAGTCATATCTGAGTCGTGAACGAACTTCCTTAGTTGGGAAACATGAAATACGTTGTGAACTCCCGCCATCTTCTCCGGTAAGTCAATTCTATATGCCAAATTCCCGACTAGTTCAAGAACAGGGAATGGACCAACAAATCTTGGTGCTAATTTGCCTCTCCTTCCAAATCGTATTACGCTCTTCAACGGAGAAATCTTGACAAACACCAAGTCACCCACGAAGAATTTTAAGTCTCTTCTTCTTTTATCAGCATAACTTTTCTGCCTATCTTGGGCTGCCTTCATTCGTTGCTGAATGATCTTGATTTTATCTGAAGTTTCCCTCAACACATCTGGTCCAAGCATAAACTTCTCGCCAGTCTCTATCCAACATGATGGTGAGTTGCACGGTCTTCCGTACAAAGCTTCAAACGGAGCCATACCGATACTAGATTGGTAACTATTATTATATGCAAACTCTACTAGATGCAAATGGTCATCCCATGATCCACCAAAATCCAATATACATGCTCTCAAGAGATCTTCTAAAATACGATTCACCCTTTCCGTCTGACCGTCGGTCTGAGGATGATATGCGGTACTGAGATGTAACTCTGACCCTAGAGCCTCTTGTAAGCTCTTCCAAAATCCACTAGTGAACAACGGGTCTCGGTCGCTCACAATGCCTTTAGGTACTCCATGAAATCTCACTACCCACTTCAAATACAATTCTGCTAACTTAGCTGCCGTTCTAGTCGATTTGACTGGTATAAACCTTGCACTTTTAGTCAGTCGATCTACAATTACCCAAATGCTGTCATATCCCGATCTAGTCCTTGGTAACCCATCGATGAAATCCATCGAGACTTGCTCCCATTTCCATTCGGGAATTTCTAAGGGCTGTAACAACCCACTAGGCTTCTTTTGCTCGGCTTTAACTAGCTGGCAATTCATGCACTTGGATATAAACTTCCCAACGTCTCTTTTCATCCCTTCCCAGTAGTAGGTCTGCTTCATATCTCGATACATCTTATTACCACCGGGGTGTATAGTCAGCTTTGAGTGATGACATTCTCTAAGCACTTCATCCCTCAATCCATTGACATTGGGTACAACAAGCTTTCCATTCTTTCTAAGCCATCTATCTCGATCAAGCCCATACTTGTTCATCTCCTCATCAATACCCATCTCTATCTTGGAGATGATTTCCAATAGGTTAGGATCGTCCCTCTGACTAGAGCCGATCCGTTCAATTAAAGTGGGTCTGATCGTCAAACTTGCTAACATTTCTGGATCCAATTCGCACTTTGGTCTGAAATCAAACCCCGCGATAAACTCCAGTTGCTTCCATTCAAGGAACATAGCCCCTAAGCTGGCATGTCTTCTACTCAATGCATCAGCCACCGCATTGCCCTTTCCCGGTGTGTATGCGATGTCAAAATCGTAGGAAGCTAAGAACTCTAACCATCTCTGCTGACGGAGATTCAGATCTTTCTGAGAGAAGAGATACTTTAATGACTTATGATCAGTAAACAGCTCAAATCATTCTCCCAAGAGATAGTGTCTCCACATCTTTAACGCGAACACGATCGCTGCCAATTCTAAATCATGGGTAAGGTATCTTCTCTCGTGCGGTTTCAATTGCCGACTTGCATAAGCTACAACCCTACAGCCTTGCATCAATACAGCACCCAGTCCGGTACCACAGGCATCCGTGTATACCGTCATCTCTTCATCCCCCTTAGGAATGACTAACACTGGTGCGCTTGTCAACTTGTCCTTTAGACTCTTGAATGCATTCTCGCACCTTTCATCCCAGATAAAAGCTTGATTCTTCTTGGTCAACTGGGTCAATGGTGCTGCTAACTTGGAGAAACCTTGGATAAACTTACGATAATATCTAGCTAACCCCAAGAAACTCCTTACATCTGTTGCATTCTTGGGCGTAGGCCAATCCTGTACCGTAGCCACCTTCGCCGGGTCCACGGCAATACCATTCTCTGATACAACATGGCCCAAGAACCTCACTTCCCTCTTCCAGAAGTGACACTTAGAAAACTTTGCTTTCAATTGGTGTTTTCTCAACACCTCCATCGCTACTCTTAAATGTTCCGTGTGTTCTTCCTCTGTCCTCGAATAGACCAAAATATCATCAACGAACACAAGGACAGACTTATTCAACTGATCTCTGAATACCCTATTCATAAGATCCACAAAATATGCCGGGGCATTAGTCAGCCCAAACGGCATAACCAACCATTCATAAAATCCAGATGGCGTTCGAAATGCCGTTTTAGCTATACTCTCAGCTTCCACTCTAAGCTGATGAAAACCTGTCGCGAGATCCAACTGAGAAAATATTCTCGCGCCACTCAACTGATCGAACAAATCATCTATCCGCGGTAGAGGATACTTATTCTTCCTCGTCACTTTATTCAATTCGCGGTAGTCTACACACAAACGAAGGGAACCATCCGCCTTGGTAGCGAACACAACTGGTGCTCCCCATTCAGAAACACTCCTTCTGATAAACCCCTTCTTCAAAAGATCGCTGACTTGCACCCCGAGCTCTCGCTTCTCCCTTGGTGCCATACGACGAAGTGGCATCACTATAGGTCTGGCATCTTTTACCAAATCAATACGAAACTCAATCTCTCGGTGTGGTGGAAGTCCGGTCACTTCTTCGAAAACATCCGGATACTGGCCAACCACGGGCAAACCTGACAACTCACTATGCGGAATGTCGAGGGAGTTTAGAAAACTAGCCAATACCCCCTTACTGGGTAGACCACCAAACACTATCCTCCGCCCATCATCCGCTCTAGCTGTCACTAAGAAGCCCTCACAGTCTACCACCACCCCGTATCTTTGGAGCCAATCTACTCCCAAAATAATGCCAAACCCAGTAAAGCCCAAAACAAAGCAATCACAAACAAACATGCATCCATGACTCGATAGAACCACATTACGACAAATCATGCTAAGGCTAGTCGAACCACCAATCGGGTTCGTCACTACTAAAGGTCTATCGACAATCTCGGGCTCCAATCCCAACCTATCTACCAGGTCATTAGATATGAAAGAACTGGAAGCTCCGGTATCAAACAAAACTCTAACAGGAACATCATAAACAGAAAGCATACCTTGAATGACGACATTCTTTCCCTTCTCCGCCGCAGTTGGGGCATTCGACGAAGAAGGAATAGCATTAAGAGCATATGCTTTCACCATTTGCTTTTCCTTAGGGGGTTGTGGACACTTGTCCTTGTGATGTCCCATTTGGCCACAGTTGAAGCATTTCCTATCCGCTGGCTTGGCCCGACAATTACTAGCATAATGGCCCTTCTTACCACAGCTGAAGCACTCCACATCTTGCTTATTCTTTTTCTTCTGGCCATCCTTAGCCTGATTCTGCTTTCTCTTATTCTGGGAACCACCTTTGCCTCCACCACTAGCTTGTGGCTTTGGCTCATCTGCGGATGCAACCTCAGTCTTCGGCTTAGGGTAGAGACTTTCTGACCTTAACGCTTTCCCCACAATCGATTCAAACGTCTCATCGATGTGGTTAATAAGTTTTTCCCCCAAGTACTGATCCAAACCAGTTATGAATTTCTCATTCTTTTTCTCGACAGTATCTATAAGAGATAACCCATATTTTGACAAAGTGTCAAATTCAGCAATATACTCCGAGACAGCCCTGCCATTCTGCTTGAGCTCCAAGAATTTCTTAAACAACATTGACTTCTGAGCAGCTGGAATGAACTTCTCACTAAAGCGAGCCTTAAACTGCTCCCAAGTAATCTGGTCTTCGGGAGTAGCTGCCTTTATAGCATTCCACCAATTCATTGCCCGCCCTTGCAGCTGACGGGACGCTAGCTTTCTCTTCATCGCATCCTCGATACCCAAATCCTCGAAGATACGTTCGCAACTATCCACCCAATCCTGAACATCCGTAGCCGACTCCGTTCCGTGGAACGGCTTCCCACCAAGGCTAGTATAATCCTTATTCAGCTTGGCGAAGTCGACTCTTGGTGCCTGCACTATTGGACCACCACCATTTCCACCATTGGGAGCTGCCCTCTGTACATCTCTAAGCATCTCTCTCATGAGGTCAGTAAACATCGTCCTCATGTCAGCAGCATTCCCATTATTGGCTCCCCTACCAGCACCTCTAGTATATCGGCTCATCGTCAATCTGAAAAAGGAAACGATTAACGACTCCATAGTGGTGCTAGTGCAGTACGACTTCATCCTTATACTACTAATAGTTTATATATATATAGCTTTTAAAAACCAAAGTAATCACAAATACGCTCTCTCGTATACGTATATTATCTCTCCCTGATGACTTCCCTAGGTTAACTACGCAACCTAGAGCTCTGATACCAAATGTGACAGCCCGCCCCGCACCAGCCTGCATTTCCTCCAGAAGTGCGCTGTACACATGCCCGACTAGCACGGAACGGTCGTCAAGGAAAGGAAAGAAAGGAATGAACTAATCAAGGAACCTGTAGAATGTCTCACAGCGCATGGAATAAAATACAATAATAACATACTTGACATAAAACAGGTGAGACAGTGCATAAGCTGATAACTAAAATCAACATCAATCATCAAAGCAGCGGAAATCCAAATACAGCTTATTACAATTTTCCAAATTTACTGTCTCTAAACAAAAGAAAGCTAAAGTAGAAGATACACCAACAATGCCCAAGCAGTGATCTTCAACAACACAGGGAGAATATTATGTATATAGTACGTGGAAGCCTCCTGCTCGTCTCCGGATCATCTACCCGTGCATCACCAGCTAACCTGTCTCTAGTCTGCTCGTGTGAGCACCCAGAGTAATAAGAGGAGACATAAAACTCTGGGTCAGACATAAAGCCTGGTATGAGCGATAAGCATCTAAACAGAATGATAACAGGTATACTAAACCATACCTGAACCTGGACCTGCAACCAAAGAGTTAGTACCACATACCGTACAATACTCTAAGGTGCCATAAAAATAGTGTAAGAATACGGGGGTGGGGTGTGCATGTCACAATGATAGCAAACAAATCATCCATAGCAACCATCCTCACATCTCTCACTCAGTGCGTAAAGCGTACGACATCTACCACTTTGGAACAATAGACAAACTGAGGTAACGACGAATCGCGACTTGTAGAAACCCTGCTATGACCAAGCTAAACATATGGAGTCATGACCAAACATTTCAATGACCCACTTCATTGGTTGTAGCCCTTGGTCCTACCTATGCCATAATGGCCCTGAATCCGCCTTCGTCCCTCCTGCCATAGTGGTCCAAAGCTATAGACGTCGATAACTTCTTGGCACGCGTCCCGCAGCAAAGCCCAACCATGAAGCGAACTCGTTGATCCCCATCTGAATCTTAAGCTCTAACTTCTCATTTGGACTTCCTTTGCATCTCGGGTTTGGTCGAATTGGAGTGGGTCTTCAGAAAAGTTGTCGTGCAGTAGCAGCTCTAGAATTCGGTTCGGTAGTCATCACCCTCGTCGGTTCGGTTCGGGTCGGTGGTCATCTCTTCATTCGGTTCGGGTCGGATACCCTACTCTGGGTCGGGTCGGTGTCCTCCGGGTCGGGTCAGTGTCCTCCTCCGGGTCGGGTCGAGTTTCTTTCTTCCTTCCAAACTTCTTCGATCAGCTCCCTCTTTTCCATCCACTCTGATCCGATCCCTTCACCTTCTCCCGCTGTAGCTTTCCATTCTTAGGTCGATCCGTTCTGGTCTCCACTATTCTTCCGATCCGATCCCCTTGTCCACTCCAAATCTAAGCAAACGGCCTTCCTTCTCGCCAAGTCCCCTGTGTGCCAAACTCCGGTTCAGGTCGGGTTTCTTGCCCAGTCCACATTTCCGATCCGAGCCCCCCCATCCGATCCGATCCGGTTAGGAACCTGCACATTTCTGCAACTTTCCAGCGAGCTTTCTACGCCATTCGACGACGTTTTCGAGCAATTTAACTATTCTAATCAATCATAAAACATACCATAGAGTCATAGCAACATGTAATAGCAACCACAAACAGCAAACAACAATTCAAATGAATCAAAAGGGATCAAAAGTGACTAAAACTTCATATTTTCCCATAGTCCCTCTTAATCATGTTTAAGTACATACTTAGTAAAACTTAACCAAATCGTCTAAATTTTATAACAGAGGCATGAAATATTATTTAAGAATTTATAAACATTTTTCCAGAATTTATTGGTGTATAAATTCGCTAATCTTCACTAATTACCCTTAATTAACTGTAATTAGTGTCAAAACGATGCTATCACTCACCTTGGCCACAACTAAAACCCCAAAACTGAAATATTCTCTGATTTGGCGCTGTTCCCAATCTTACACAGCAGCTCTACCTCGGTTCTCGTGCTAATACTCCTTGATTTGATGTTTGCTAAGCCTAATCTTCAATTAGAAAGTGATTTTTGGGTGTTTTAGAGAGATTTAGTGAGTGGAGGCCATGGCTAGGTCAAGAGGAATGAAAGTGGCGGCTGGAAAATGTCTAAAGAAATGTTTTCTAACCCTAATCAGCCCCTATATACCTCTAAACCCGAAATTCCCCTTGGGCTTAGCTGTTAATCACCCGGTTAAGCCCAATTAAGCTGTCTTTCACCATCTGAAACTTGTTTCAGCCATATCTCCCAAACGGTAAGTCCGTTTGGCTAATGTGACCACTCTACGGAAAGAGAAACCATCATCCGGAGCCAATGGAAGTGGTTTCAGGCAAAAATTCATTTCCAGTCAAAAGTTATGGCCAAAACAGTGCCAACTAGGGGTAAAATGGTCATTTAAAAATCGGGAAAAATCATGAACATGGGAAATGACCACAATAGTCGTCTCCCAAAGTTACATGACCATACGACTTCGTATGTGAAAGAAATAAATATCCTACGATCCTATGATGCGTAGAATGCGGGTCGTTACATATATATATATATATATATATATATATATATATATATATATATATATATATTTCGTCGATTTCAATTCAAAACGTATTTTATAAATCGTTTTAAATTCGTTTTCAAAACAATTTCAACTTTATATTCAATTTCAAAGCAAAATTGAATATTCCACACCATCGATATACAAATGATAATATTTTCAAAATGTTATATTTGAAATCACTTCCTTTTCTAAAATCATTATAAAACGAATATAATCGATATAAATATCGTTCGCGTCAAAATGGCGCATCTCTAATCAACACGGCTTTTTATATTTCAATAACTTCGTTATTTTATTTAACAAATGAATATTTATTCTATTCAACACATGAATCTATATTTCTTTCTACACATGAATATTCTCAACACATGAGTATCGTCAACACATGACTATTTTTGTTATTTAATATATTTTATAAAATTATTATAAAGATGTAAATTTTATTGTTTAAAATAATTTTACTCAACACATGAATATTTTCAACACATGAATATTCTCAACACATGAGCATCGTCAACACAAGACTATTTATGTTATTTAATATATTTTATAAAATTATGATAAAGATGTAAATTTAATTGTTTAAAATATTTTACTCAACACATGAATATTTTCAACACATGAATATTCTCAACACATGAGCATCGTCAACACATGACTATTTATTTTATTCAACACATGAATCTTTATTTTATAATATTCTTTATTTTCCAAATTGGAATGAGGCTCAATCAATTACCATATAATGTTAATTATATGGATTCCATACAACACATGTATATAATAGCAATGATAAATAATCAACCATCATCCAAAGTGCACCACACAACTGCATAAGCATTAAATATAACTAATTAACGCACATACAGTCTGTCAATCAAACAATCGGCATACCACTAAACAATTGGGATTAGTGTACATCAAATATCATCCCAACACCTGTGTGGGGTTTCAATCCACAAACACTGAATATTATTTGTGCAGTTGGGCGATGTGTAAAATTTATCGTCCCAATCAATATCCTTCAAATAGGTGTACATAAACAAACCGTCCGGTTTGTAAATGAATATTTATTTATTCACATTCACGTTAAAAATTATATTTTTAACGATAATTAATTTATTTCACACATGTATGTTTTATTATCCATTTCACATCAATATCACAAACTTCACAACACATCAAACAAGCATACAAGTCGTCCATGGCCTGTGGACGACGGGTGTCGGGTGCTGCTAAGCACCGTCTGCATCCTAGTATATATTTTAACTAGAAAACAAGATTTAAAGTGAGAAGTTCTCACCGACTAGCTAAACCAAAACCACGACTCTTCATATGTAGGAAATCTTCGTCGTGCTCGCCTTTTGTCACTTTCGTCGTCCGTGTCCACTACATATATAAAAATCGCATTTTTATATTGTTGCTATGTGTATAAAAATCACATTTTTATAACTACGCTATATAGATAAAAATTCTATTTTTATACCGCTACTATATAGATAAAAATTCTATTTTTATAACGGTGTTCATATAAATAAAACCATATTTTTCTCTCGCCATTCTCGATATATAAAAATTGTATTTTTATATCTCTGGTACATATGTAAAAATCACTCCTTTACACCGCTACTTCCATGATAAAAATTATATTTTTATCTTGCTAGTAATATAATAAAAATTATATTTTTATTACTCTACATAAATAAAAATCATATTTTCATTCTTCCTATGATATAAAATTCATATTTTTATTCTTTCTATGATATAAAAATCATATTTTTATTCTTGTATTATTTAATTTTACCTATAAAGACCACACCTTTATTTTCAAAATCATATCTTTATAATAAAAATCATATTTTTATTATAAAAATTATCTCTTTATTCTATTTTAAAAACAATACTAATTATATAACCTGATTTTTCTATTTTTAAACCAACAAAGATCATATTTTTAAATTGTGTACATGAATAAAAAAAGGGAATAAACGACTTACAGTTGCTGAACGAAGAGGGGGGAAGGATCCACAGTCGCTGTTGGTGGTCGGAGGAGGTTCGGGAAGCCCAAGGACTGAGTGACTATACTGAAAATGGCAAAAATCGTATTTTTATGGAGGAGGGGGGGTCCACGGCGGAGCTGGGGTGTCAGGGTGCGGCGGCGTAGGGCCGTGGTTGTCGGGGGGTGGTGCGGTGGTGATTGTGGGACCACGGCGGCCTGGGGGTGCGGGTTTGGGTGGGATTGAGGGCGGTTTCAACTAGAGAAGAGGAGAGAGGGAGGAGTAGGGCGCTGCGACTGGCAGAGGACTTCGACGGCGGGCGGCGGCCATATAGGGGGGCGCGACCCCCTTTTCATTTTCTTTTTTTTTCATCTGACGGTGAGAGAATAAAAGGGGGAGGAGGGAGAAAGAGTATAGAGGGAGTTTTTTTTTATTATTTAATTATTTAATTTCAAAAAGCAACTTTTAATTTCGACCTGTAAACGAGACCCACCGTCTGTCGTCCATAGCTAATTACCCCCATTCCGAACACAATGGGATATGTATCGTAGGCTGATTCGACTGTTTCGATCAGTTTTCATCAAGATCAAAATATAAATCTATATATTGAATTCTAACGTGCATTTCAATTTACCGGGGCCACGTATGGACTCTAAAAATTCTCGAAAAATATTTTCTAGCTTCGTATTGACGATACGGTCCTAACAAAACTAATTTCGTCAAATTCCGAGACTGTTTGAAAAATGTCCATTTTCCAGTCAATTAAAATCAATTAAAACTGGTCAAACGCGTTTTCCTTTGCCACGCTCACATATTGATTCGAAAAATTACGAATTTTGGAATCTAGCAATAACTTGACATCACGGATCCAACAAAAGTGGTTTCGTCGAAAACCGAGGTCGTTTGCAAAATTCCCATTTTTAAGGGCTAGAATTCCATAGCGACAATTCTGAATTTTCAACTGAGCATAACTTTTTATCCCCGCTATGAAATTTCAATTTTTCGGATTCGTTGGAAAGATATTCTCAAATAGATCCTAATATTTTTGGTTTCGCTAAAATCCGGTTTATTTGGAATCCTGTACATTCATTTGAACTTTGAAATCGAATTTTCGAACTATCGCGCCATTTTCAATTCCTTTTATAATTAAAATAAATATTTATATTCTAACGACGATTCAAATAAATATATACGTTCTAATTCTATTCAAAATAAATTTCTCGTCGTTATTTTTTAAAATAATTCAATTTAAATAATCAAAATTCACTAAAATTGCCAAAATAAAAATTTTAAATTGGCTCAGATTTTCCGGGTTATTACACGGACTATCTCTAATGTTAGGTCCTCTTAGGAAGTGACTCGGGAGGGTGATTTCACGGATTGTCTTTTGATGTCTAGCCTTTTGGAAGGTTCGAGTCAGGTAGAACATAAATCAACTTTGCACTCGTCTCCTCAACATACTGGTCCTCCAAGGTTCCTTTCACGGGCTCAAGATTTTGACGAACTCGTGAGGCTTGCACTTTCTTCAGGTGACACCGCCTACGTGTCATTGCCTCGTGTATCCCTAGATTTGGTGAAGTCTCGACAATCCCTTATTGAACAACAACTTTTGATATACTCTTGCTTCTTTTTTTATGCAAACATTGAATTTTCTTTCTGTCTTCAGATCACTAAGAAATGGTACTCTCTTCTGGGAGAGACTATCTCATCTTCTTCGAAGGTTGTGACATTGGAAGAGGAGAAGGTTGCATTTGATTCCAAGGTTAGGTACTTGATGGAGAGGCATAGGAAGGAGTATATGAAACTAAAAGTATCTCTTAAGAAGGTTGCATTTGATTCCAAGGTTAGGTACTTGATGGAGAGGTATAGGAAGGAGTATACGGAACTAAAGGTATCTCTTAAGAAGGTTGAATTGGAGTTGGAGGTTGAGAAAAAGGCTAAGCTTCTTTTGAATGATCAAGTGTTGGCGCTTCAATTGTTTAAGCAGAAAGTTGAAGATGAGAAAACCAGGATGGTACCTAATCATACTGAGAGGATTAAAGAGAAAGATGACCAACTTTCCCAAGCTCAGAATGCACTTTCCCACGCCAAGAGCATACTTCATGAAGCTAAGAATAGGTTTTCTTCATTTCTGGAATCCCACTACCCGAGGGCAATGCAAAAGTCTACTGAGAATGCTCTTTTTTTGGTGTATTCCAACAATTTTCAAAAGTATCCAGCAATTGCATTTCCTTTAGTTCATCATTCTATTCCAGACCGACTAATGCGCAAGGTTGAGCAGACTTAAGCAAGGTATGAATGCTTTTCAGGAGGCCCACGGGCAACTTGAAGACCTTTTGTATATCGAGGACCTTCCTATGATGCCGATTTATGCGAGGAAGAGGATGTATCTACTGATGCTGATGATGGTTGGGACAAAGAGGATGGTGATCATAACCTAAAAGGTAAAGGGCTTCTTGGTGATTGTCCGGAGAACAAATCATTTTTCTCCTTCTGTTGGTGATGCTCACGTTTCTAAAGAAATATCTCTAGGTCCTTCGGATGTTCCGCTTGACCTAGACTTAGTGGGAATTTCTTCCACAGATGGTGATTCTTCAAGCCAAGGTCAGAAAGGACAGGTGCGACCTGCTTAACCTAAAATGTCTGCTATTCATATATGGTTCTTACTTTAGTTGTGCTTTTTCTTTCCCTTTAAGTTCATAATAACCTGTTTCCTACAACAGCATATAATTGAACAAGCAATGTTTTACAAATATAATATGAAGTTAGATAGTGACCAGAAAAGGATGTAACTTAGCCCTTCTTTAAATAAATGAAGTTGCTGATGGTATTAAAATGTTGTTGACGATGAATTTCTATTTTTTCAATTCTCTATCTCATTTTGTATTGTAACAGAATCCCTTTTTTACTCGAAGACGCACTTTAAGTGATGCTTTCCAATCGTATTCTACCCTTATGAGTGGGTGCTCATCGCAAACTATTCCTCAGGCTTCATCCGGGTTTGAAATTGATCCTTTAATATGTTATCTTCATCGTATTTGTGTGAATTACGGACTTCCCTTAGGTTGCCTAAGTGACGAACAGGAAGCCATTCCCAAAGAAACTTAGAGCTTTGTCTTATTAATTCTAATATATGTAAGATATACATCATCCAATGTGGTTATTGTCGTAACTTCTGATGTGTACGTACTTTTATAGCAAACTCCTTTGCTAATGAAAACTATTATTGATGAATATTATTCTTTCGAAGTAGAATTTGTTAACGATTGTGTTGTGTCTTTCATGCTAATAGTGAAGTCAACCTAAATTTTTTTACCTCCTCGACTTAGAGAAGATTCATTAGTAATCGTAAATCCAAAGAGAATTTTTGAAGATGCTCCTACTTCAAAAATGGGAAAAGTTGTGTTATCTTCGAAAGGTGACAATTAGGAATCAATATGAACAAATATCCACTCTACAAAGCCAATTGAAAGAAAAAGACGAAGATATTCTTGAGTTGGAAAAGCGACTAAGGGTTCGTCTTTCTATCAACATAGATGAAGAGATAAGTAGACTTATTCTATGAATAAATGGATTAGGGGTTGAATTGGATGACACTAAGGCAAATTATAAACCCTTAGAGTATGCTTTTAAAGTGTCTTGACTTGGACTAAAGGGTTTAGTTATCACAAAGCTTTTCTATTTAACAACTATGACCTGGTACTAGAATGACATATATGTGAGATACTTGTTATGATGATATTTTATATGTGGTTATTTGTGGAATAATTTTGCTAATAAGTCTATGTGAATATCACCTATCACATGGTTTTTGTGCTTTTATTGTAAACACTCTTTTTTAGGAGACTTGTTGCACCATCATGCGCACACTTGACACACACTGTTTGGTGTTAACCTTTTTGGGTAGATAGAATAACCTGCTTATCCTCTGTGAAACAGTATTGGTACTGCAGTCAAACAATATATGAATATACGATAGGATAATATGTTTATTTATACTCCAAATTCTAAGGATAGCCATTATATTTAATAAGTATTCAGAAAATCCTTTTATGTGAGGTGTTCAAGAAAGCATAACCTTTTTTAGAAAGCGTTAATGCATAGATTATGAGACTCCATCTCGGGTATTGCTTGGCAGACCTTTTTCCTTCATAAAAAAGAACTCCATCCTTGGAGCCTAGATTAAGGTATTTGTTGGAAGTCCAGAACCCCTTTTTCTAGAAGTATAAATACGGTTGTTGAAACCCATATTTGGGAATTCTGCGAAGGCAGACTAGAAATCTACATCTAGTGATAGCGGTTGGAAGCTTCGAGATCCAGATCCGGGTATTAGTGAGAGGAGAACAAAAATTCTTCTTCGATAATGGTTAGAAATCCCGAACCATAACCCCGATTTAGGTTTTTGATAGTAGGTTAGAAATCCACTTTTGGCAATTAGTTAAAAGTCCCGAACCAACCTTGAATCATGTATTTATGATAGGAGACAAGAAAAACTATTTCTGGTAATAATAGAAGTCCGAACCAACCCAGAGTCAGGCATTTTAGTAGAAGACCAGCTATCCACATCTGGTATTAATAAAAGTCCTGAACCAACCCAGATTCGAGTATTTTAATAGAAGACCAAATATCGACATGTGGTATTAATAGAGGTCCCCAACCAACCTAGATTCGAGTATTTGATAGAAGACCAGATATCCACATCTGGTATTAATAGAAGTCCCGAACCAACTAACCTAGTTCGGGTATTTGATAGAAGACAAGATATCCACATCTGGTATTAATAGAAGTCCCAAACCAACCCAGATTCTGGTATTCAATAGAAGACCAGATATCCACATCTGTTATTAATAAAAGTCCTGAACCCGCCCAGATTCAGGTATTTGATGGAAGACGAGATATCCATATCTAGTATTAATAGAAATGTCTTCCCCTGTTCGGTTCATTTTGCAAAGCAGAGGATGTACGTGCTTTGTTAGCCGCTTTCTAGGCTTGTGATTGTCAAAGCAGAGGGCGTACATGCTTTTTTGGCCACTCTCTGGCTTGTGCGTCCGATGCGCTTGGCTAGCTTATTCTCAAGAAGGGCACAAGGACTTACCCGACCACCCTCCAGGAGGCGCCCTACCATGGCCATCATAGGCGGTGAAAACGGCTTAGACGCTTTAAACGGGCCATTGTAGGCGCAGCTTAAAGGCTTACTCTTTTTTGTTCTACCATGTTCATCGTAGGTGGTGATAGAGGCTTACACTCCACCCCCACCCTCCAAATGTTGCCTCACCTTATCCATCATAAGCAGTGATAAGGGTTTTTCGTTCCCTTCTGCGGGATACAAGAACATAAGCAAAGGTAGGATGTGCTCTTTTGCGAGCAGAGGTGGGACGTGCTTAGTTCATAGCAGAGGCAGGGAGTACTCTTCGGTGAGCAGAGGCAGGGCATGGTAATTATAAGCTCCATCCTGACCATTTCTCGCATGGCTAGGAGGCTTACGCTTTTGATGCTTTAACCTGGCCCTTACTGATTTAGGCGTGGAAAAAGGCTAAAACACCACCCCTCCTCCGAGGGGTGCCTTTCCCTGGTCATCTTGGCGGTGACAAGGGTTTTTATTCATTTATTTATTTGACTCATTTTGGGTTATTCCAAATTTTTTGAGAGGGTTTCCATACCCTTAGTTGTGTAGGCACTCTTTCTTCAAAGAATCCATTGTTGTAGTTGACTATTTTTTTCTTTATATATCTGTACAATTTCCCTTGACTAAAGAAATTGATGATCATCCGTTCTAGGACTCTGCAATAATTGGTTTCATGCTCGTTCATTATATGGTAGTAGAAATAGGGTCCTCCCAACTTGACTTCATTTTTAGGCCTCATCTTTTTTGATAGCCAATAGTTGAGTTCACATTCGGATAGAAAGTATATATTCTCGATGGATGTTGTAAGTTTTCATTCCCTTGGGAATCTTGACTCAAAGATCCCTTTAGACATTGGAACTTAGTCCTTTTGTTACTTAGTTTTATTGTTTTATTGGTTCTTCCTTATTCTCAAGCTTTCTCTTTGTTGTTTTGTTAGATTGAGGTGCAACCTTCTTAAACTGCCTTGATGCAATCTGTTTGAGTTTCTCCAATGTTCTTTGCTCAAATATAGTTCCTTTAGCTTGTGCATAAATATCCTTTTTTGGTTGAGTGAACAAGTTGTACCCCTTTGAGTTAGAACCACTTATGGCAAAGATAGGGGTTGTACCTACGTGGAAAGGGTTGATGCTCCAACGGTCAGGGTTATAAGGTTCTACTTCCTTTCTCCCGCTTTCAATTTGTAAGGCTTCCAATCTAAGCCTTTTTTTCTCCTATCACCCTCGGGTCAGAAATATCTGACATACCCGTTGGAGATCCGGAAGACTCTTGTTGGGATCCTTTAGCCATTATTCTCGCTTCTTCAAAGCTTAGTCCAAATCGAGATGGAACAGCAAAGTTAGAATTGTGGCTGCTAAACACAAGATCGGATGTTCAGGCCCTCCTTCTAGTGCCAAAATGTTAAGGATATTTTTCGTCAACACCAGAATTTAGTCTACAAAAGTGAACCTAAGGAGATTAAATGGTTATTTAGCTTCTACAAGCTTGAGTTAGTTCACTATTTCCTAGATATCAAGGTTTAGAGTTCAAAGATTACTTACTGTTCCCTCAAAGGGTAAGTACCACGCTTACGAGACTCAAAAACCAACCGTTACCTTGGGATGAGGCATCCCTAAGCAAAATGCAGGTTAGAAGGCTAAACAGCTTGTAGAAGGGTATTTTGGGTAGTTTGATTTATGTAGGAGGCACTTTTGTAGAGAAGCATTGAAGATATCATTAGCATAAGCATTAAGGAAATTCATGAAATTAATCTCAAGTGTCGATTATCTCTTTATTGATCACTTTGTTGAGTACACAGAAATTCCTAAAAAAAATTCCCAAATCGATTTAAAAATTAGGGTCTTCTCTCTAAGAAAATGATTACAAGAGTTGAGAATGAGAAAATTCCTCTCAAACGTGACTCGTGGGGTCTTATTTATAGACAAATCAGGACCCCTTTTGTCATTAGCTCAGCAGAAGCTTCTTCTGGATGTGGCAACAGGCTATTGTCCACTTTGCACCCTTCAGTTTCGGTAATAGTGTTTCGGCAGCCTTTCTTTCTACTTGGCGTTGTCACTGGGTCTAATTTGGTTTTCAGAGTGTCGGTCTTATCTTTCAAAGCTTAGCCTTGATGCTGCTTTTCATATGTATTGATACCAAGTCCCTTGGTATATAGCCTCCAGAACAGCTTTCGGTCTTCAACGACAAGTTCCGGTTTCAACTTTGAGCTTTTAAGCATTGTTCTTGTGCTTTCGTCTCTTATGGCTTCAGATCTATCATCTCTTTTGGTATCGACACTAAGCAAGTTAGTGTGGATAGCACTTCTTCTTAAAAGCTTCGGTTTGCTTTCGGTGAGTCTTTGGGGATGGTCCCAATCTTGTGACAGCATGCTTTTGGTCAACCTCCTGGTGGATTTTGAAGTTGTGTCATGGTGTTAGTATCGATACCCAGCAAATTGGTACCGGTAGCCCTTTGCTCCATCCTATTGGTGTTTCGGATAACATGCTTTCGACAATCGCTTATCATCTGCTTCCGTTATTAGAAGGGAATGTTTTATAGATTTGCTTCTTTGCTGATGGCTTTCAGCATTGAAATTGTTTTGTCGCTATCAACTTTCGCATCGGTACCAGGCCTTCGCCTCTTAATTTGGGTTGCAAGCACTTTAATCAGATCTTCCTCTTACTACTTTCAATATCGGTTGCTTTAGTAGTTTAGTGTCGGTCATGTACTTCCGAATCATTCTTTTAGTACCAGCAATGCTCCAATACCCTTCACCGATAGCCGGTTTCAGTGTTAAATTTGGTAGTAACAGTTATATTTTATAATCTCCCCCTTTTGATGATGGAAAACATACAAGCTAGCCATCTTTGATACAAAGATGAAAAGTTGAAATCTAGATAAAAGTACTTGTTAAGAGTCTAAAATTACTGTAATGGGAACTTTCAAAGGTGCTGCATCTAAATGTAACAAAGTACTTTTGTAAGTCTTGTCATATGCGTAAAGCATTTTTTGTTGCCTAACTACAAATTTGCATTGTTTGTATTTCCAAACCTTGGAACTTAATGTATACGTATATGTTAAACTTCTACTTTGGTGAAATATTGATGGACTAAAGTATTTTGATGTATGTTTTAGTGCACTTCATGAAGTTTTTGACTGAAATTAGCTGATGAAGTGGACAGTTAATGAGTCGATATACCACAGAGAAGACAAAGAAGTGGGAACGTGCTTGTTTCCTGTAACAAGCATAGAAGTCTCTACATAAATGAAAATAAACGTAGAAGTGAACTGGTTCATTTGAATGTTATATGTACCACAGTAGACTAGGGAAGACAGCAGGTGGCATAAATTTTTTAGCTTCATTGTGCTTTGTATCCTGAATAATACAATTCTTTATTCTTCTTAACTGATTTCAGTTTTCTCAAACTGATATTTTTAGTAATCGAGTTTCAAGTACCAGCAAAATTTTATCTTTTTTATTCTATTTTGAATATGCAATGTTTGTCCTTTTTTCTTTGATTTCAAGATTTATTATTTTAGTTCATGTTTGATGTTTTTATGGTCATGGGTCGTTCTCTTTTGACACTGAAAATTTTCTTTTATAAATTTATATTTTATTATTTTCTTCTTTTGGTTTTTTGTTCAAGCAAAAAAGTAGGCACTTTTATATTTTCTGCCATATTACTAGCATCTTAAATATGTTGTTTATGTGTTAGAAATATCTTCTATATTTATACTACATAATAAAAGCTTTTATGTTAACCTTTGTGAAACACCCCCACACTCCTTAATGTCACACATATAAGAATGCACTAAGGGTTATGATACGCTTAGGTATAAAGCAGAAACACAGAGACTAAAATTCACAAGATAGAAATATAAGATATAATAGAAATCTTAAAACAACATTTAATAAAGCAAGTCAAATCACAGTGGTTATCACATTTCCAGAGTACCAAATAGTCATCAACATAAAACTAAATACACTATCTTGTGGAAAACCATAATATCATAGTACATAAATAAAACCATCCCTCTCAATGTCAACACAACAAACAAAAAATGAGAAATGAACAAATACATGATTCTGAAATGAGCCAGAATCCAAGCTGGACTTAACAATAAAGAATCACTACTGAGACCCTCCACCCTACGAACCGGGGGAAGGGGAAAGGAAGGGAGAAGGAGAAAACAAGCTAGGTCATACATATGTCTAGTGAGTTCTAGTATGTAACACCCCGCATTTTTAATGAAATTAAAAATGTGGAAATATGTATATATATTATATATATAGATATATTTAAGAGAAAAATAAATAATGACAATAAAATTTCATGTAATAAGTTCATGTAATGAAATGAAGTAAAAAGATTAATAAAAGAAATTAAATGCAATACATGAAATGTGAAGAAATGCATGCGAATAATTAAATAGAAATAAAAAAGGAAAATTTGAGAAGCTTCAAGAATTTGAACATGAAATTAGCGTCATTGCATTCTTGGCGATTTTCTAGTCAATTTAGACCTATAGTTTGTAGAAAACTGATTTAAATGAAGAAGATATCTTTAAATTAAATATTGCAGCAAAACATGAAAAAGAGGAATGAGAAAAGAATAATGTTTAGCATCGTTCTAAGATTTATAAAGAAAGGACTTAGTGGCTCATTTGGTTAGAGCACATGACTTGTATACAAGAGGTTCTGAGTTCAATTCCCGCTAGTGCCATATTTTTGTTTTAGGGGAATGGCTAAAAAGTGGCTTAGTGTGAACGCAGTTCAATTAAAAAAAGCGGTTTAGTGTGAAAAGGGTTAATTGGAAAGATAGTTAAAAAGAAAAGAAAAATATACACACACACACACATATGACATGTGGGTGTCAACACACCTGATGTTGCGCATCATGTTGCACACTTGGCGCATATTTATTTGTTAATGACGATTTTTGAGTTTTAGGGCTGACGTGGCCTTTTTTGATTGGTTGGATGACGTGTCTTTGAGCTGTGTGGTTTTGCTGATCTCCTAGTCAATCTAAAGGCTCTAACTAAGCTAATACATCTATATAATCCATCTAATCTAACCTTAATCTGAACTAAATTCATTCATAAGCCTCCATGATGCTGCATCCAAAACTAAACTAGTTTCTCTTCTTCAACGAATCAAAGCATAGGAATTGTGAAAAAAGGGAACGATTCTAGAACAAAAACAAAAGCTTAATTTAGATCTATATTCTTTCTTCTTCTACCACTGTGAGTACAGTTACTTTCACAAGATAATTAATTAAAAATAATGGTGATAAGTGTGAACTGGACTGTATGACTATGCCTGTATCATATGTTATTAGATCTATTATGTTGAGATATGCCAGTTCTTTTATCATATGTTATTTGATCTATTTTGTAGATTCATATGTGTATTTAAATCTACTCTTTTCTATTCTATGCAAGTTTATGTTAATTAGATCTATGCAAGTTTATGTTGATTAGATCTATTCTATTCTATGCAAGTTTATGTTAATTAGATCTATGCAAGTTTATGTTAATTAGATCTATGCAAGTTTATGTTAATTAGATCTATGCAAGTTTATGTTGATTAGATCTATTCTATTCTATGCAAGTTTATGTTAATTAGATCTATGCAAGTTTATGTTAATTAGATCTATGCAAGTTTATGTTAATTAGATCAATGCAAGTTTATGTTGATTAGATTTATTCTATTCTATGCAAGTTTATGTTAATTAGATCTATGCAAGTTTATGTTAATTAGATCTATGTAAGTTTATGTTAATTAGATCTATGCAAGTTTATGTTGATTAGATTTATTCTATTCTATGCAAGTTTATGTTAATTAGATCTATGCAAGTTTATGTTGATTAGATCTATGCAAGTTTGTGTTGATTAGATCTATTATATTCTATGCAAGTTTATGTTAATTAGATTTATGCAAGTTTATGTTAATTAGATCTATGCAAGTTTATGTTAATTAGATCTATGCGAGTTTATTTTGATTAAATTTATCCTATTCTATGCAAGTTTATGTTAATTAGATCTATGCAAGTTTATGTTAATTAGATCTATGCAAGTTTATGTTGATTAGATCTATCCTATTCTATGCAAGTTTATTTTAATTAGATCTATGCAAGCTTATGTTAATTAGATCTATGCAAGTTTATGGTAATTAGATCTATGCAAGTTTATATTGATTAGATCTATTCTATTCTATGCAAGTTTATGTTAATTAGATCTATGCAAGTTTATGTTAGTTAGATCTATGCAAGTTTATATTAATTAAATCTATGCAAGTTTATGTTGATTAGATCTATCCTATTCTATGCAAGTTTATGTTAATTGGATCTATACAAGTTTATGTTAATTAGATCTATGCAAGTTTATGTTGATTAGATCTATCCTATTCTATGCAAGTTTATGTTAATTAGATCTATCATATTCTATGCAAGTTCATATTCCACATGATTAGTGGATCTATATTATGTGTGGATGATGTCTCTTTCCCTCTTCTTTTCCTTTTTCTTATGAGTTAGGCTAATGACGAGCCTAACATATTATGTGAATTATACGTACGAATGGCGTAGGAACGTTCGGGAAAAGTTTGGGAAAAACATTGAATATTATGTAATTGCATAAATTGGTTTGTAATCATGTAATTAACTTGGGGCATAAATTGGTATAATTTAGGTACATGGAATTATGGACATAATTAGAATGAGAATCACGAACATAGCCTAAATTGGGAATTATGGACAAATTGGAATATGGATATTAATTCAAATTGGGTTTTGAATAATAGAATGAGATAATGAACGCCTAAGACATGAGGTTAGACTTGGTTTGCGGTATAAACCTGCCCCCGACCCGCCCGACATATCCAGCAACCGCAAACGGCAGTCTAATGTGAGAGGTCAAAGGCATAAACTAGAAGCGTAGTACGGCAAAGACACGAGGTTAGATTCGGATTGCGGTATAATTTTAAAGTACCATTTTTATATATCTGTCTTGTGATGTTCTATTCTATACACTTATAATGCTCCATGAAAGTTGATGCATTCCCTTTGTGAGTGACATTAATGGACGTGGGGTGTTACATAGTAATTTCTAGCATGAGCATAAATTAAGGAAGCATTAGACAGAAGAACAGTTCTAAGGACATTAAACATAAAGTTGTAAAGGTAGTAAACAAGGTTAACCATGAACTTATTTAGGGACCCCTTAAATAACCGGATAATCAAATCAACAAAATACGTCGGTCCAATGGTTATCCCAAAAGGCATAACCAGCCACTCAAAGAATCTATTGGGAGTCCTAAAGGCAGTCTTATGTATGTTATCATCCGCCACCTTAAGCTGATGAAAATCTGTAGCCAAATCCAACTGCGAGAAAACTGAACCGCTTACCAACTGATCGAACAAGTATCTATCCGAGGGAGTGGGTCTCTATTCTTCTATGTGAGCTTGTTCAATTATCTGTAATCCACACATAAATGAAAAGAGCCGTCTGCCTTAGTCGCGAAGACAAGTGGTGCTCCCCACTTAGAAATACTCCGTCTGATAAACCCTTTCTCAAGCAACTCGCCCACCTGCTTACTAAGATCCCTCCTCTCCCTCAGAGCCATGTGGTGCACTAGCAATGCAACAGGCTTAGCATTCTCCACCAGATATATCCGAAAATAAATCTCGTGCCTATGAGGTCCCCTCTCACCTCCTCGAATACGCCCGGAAAATCTCCAACTATGGGCCCAAACTGAGACCGTCTACGGAAGCATCTATGGAATCCAAAAAACTAAGCATGGCTGACCCTTGCAAGTCGTATGAAATCTTGAGAGTCCTATCATGGCATGTTAAAAGCCTCACAACTCTCCTTTGACAGTCAAGGATGGCGCCATGCATGCCAGCCAATCCATCGGTAGAACAAGCCCTTAACCTATGAAACCCAGTACATATGCAATACAATCAAACTCAATGCCAAGAACATAAATCCTCATACCTCTACACATCATAGATAAATGAGTTGTACCTCCTATAGGCTTTGAGAAAACTATCGGATCAGAAACTATAAAAGTATCTAGGTGCGGACTATCAACAATGGAACTGGATATAAAAGAATGAGAAGCATCAAAATCAGACAAGGTCCTAGTAGAGAAGTCGAAAAGAGAAATCAAACCTTCTACAATGACCTTTCTACCTCTGTCCTAACTGCTACCAACGGTCTAAAGCGCCTCAAGCGCATAAACCTATGCTTTAGATGGACCTGCTCCCTGTCTCTGCCTTTGAGGGCACTGTCTGCTATAATTTCCCATATGTCTGCATTGGAAGCAAGTACCTTTCTTAGTTGTCCTCTTGCAATCTCTGATGAAGTGCCGCATCATGCCACACCCATGGTACTTCACTTCCTTCTTGATTTGCGCTTTATTTGACCTCTCTCCCTTTTTCTT
This sequence comes from Allium sativum, assembly GCA_030737875.1. Classification (NCBI taxonomy): domain Eukaryota; kingdom Viridiplantae; phylum Streptophyta; class Magnoliopsida; order Asparagales; family Amaryllidaceae; genus Allium; species Allium sativum. The sequence goes on from CM060915.1 coordinate 374,030,640, forward strand.
TCCTCCTTTCTTAGGCCACCACTTTTTCTTCCCAAAACCTATTTTAGCCACCTCAATCTTAGCCTCATGTGTACTCTCTTTCCTATCATCGTGCATAAAGGTCATCTCAACCGGAGCCTTAAAAGTCGCACCTATAGGAATGTGCATCACTACAAGTCCTTGAAGGGGTTGGTTCAGCCCCCTCGCAAACCTCAATGCCTTCTTATGTGCAGCATTAACCAGATCTAAGCCAAATCTTGCCAGCTCGTCAAATCTATTCCCATACTCTATAACCAACATATCACCTTGTCTCAAACTCAAGAATCTTTCAAATTGCATCCCTTCTTCAGCTTGTGATAAAGACATTTTCTCGAACTTATCTTTGATCTCATTCCATGTCCTTATGACCTGCTCCACCTCGGCCACTTCGCACCAGTATGACTACTCTCCTTTCAGTTGCCAGGTGGACAACTGAATCCTCCTCCTCCTCCTGTCATCAAGCTCTAATAATCCAAATACAACATCGTTCTCTCTAAGACAATTACGAGCATCAACAAAACTCTCCAATTCAAGAAATGGCTTGCCACCCATAGTAGAAAAATCCTTACAAAGCTTAGGAAAATTAGCCGTTAGATTGGTGGGACTACCGCGGCTACAACTGGAGGTTGGGCATTTCCTTGCCCTTCGGCAGGCATCATAGATTCAACATACCTATGGAACCTGTAACAACCCGAAAATCTGGACCAGTTTAAAATTTTTATTTTGGCAATTTTAGCGAATTTTGATTATTTAAAATGAATTATTTTAAATAATATCGACGAAAATTTATTTTGAATATAATTCGAACGTATATATTATACGCGTCGTCGTTAGAATATAAATATTTATATATAATTATAAATAGAATTAAAAATGGCGCGGTAGTTCGATAATTCGATTTCAAACTTCAGTTGAATGTACCGGGTGCAAAACAATCCGGAATTTAGTGAAACCAGAAACATTAGGATCTAATTGATGATATCTTTCCAACGAATCCGAATAATCGAAATTTCATAGCGGGGATCAAAAGATATGTCCAGATGAAAATTCTGAATAGTCGCTATGGAATTCAGGCCCTTAAAAATGGACATTTTGCAAACGACCTCGGATTTCGACGAAACCAGTTCTGTTGGGTCCGTGATGTAAAATTATTGCTAGATTTCAAATTTCATAATTTTTCGAATCAATATGTGAGCGTGGCAATGGAAAACGCGTTTGACCAGTTTCAGTTGATTTTAATCGACTGGAAATTGGCCATTTTTCTAACGGTCTCAGGATTCGACGAAACTAGTTTTAATAGGACCGTATCGTCAATACGAAGCTAGAAAATATTTTTCTGGAATTTTTCAAGTTAGTATATGGCCCCGGTAAATTGAAATGTGCGTTCAAATTAAATATATACAGATTTATATTTTAATTTTGATGAAAACCTATCGTAACAGTCGAATCAGCTTGTGATACATATCCCATTGTGTTCGGAATGGGGTATTTAGCTAGGGGTGACAGTTGTTGGGATTCGATTGGAGTTCGAAGATTAAAGGACTGATATTCGAATTAAATATTAAAATTTAAAGGGTATGAATCTTGGTCAAAAACCCTAGAAAAAGTCAAAGGCCTCTTTATTTTCTTCATTACGGCCAAATCACGATACAAGCCGCCTCCTTCCTGATTCAGCGATCAAAATCGCTCCGTCTTTTCCTCCTTCAAAACTTCGAATCCCACCCGAATTAGATAATGGTTCTTAAACTGAAATTATCGATCTCCTCAAGCCCTTCCGAATCATATGGCTGAGATTATTTTTAGTGGCGCCAACCGCTCGAATTTGGGGGTCAAACTACCGTCGTTCAACCTGGATTTTCGTACATGGGAGGGGATCGCGACAGGAGCTACTCAAAGGGGTGGCGCGGCGGTTGTAAGCCGTCGACGAGGTGGAAGATGATCGACTTCCGGTCTGACGATGTGGCGGCGCTGTTCGATTCTTGTTTGGAGCTTCAGAACGACGGTTTTTACAGTGAGCAGGCAATGCAAAACAAAGAAGAAAGGTGATTTTTTTTGAAATATATAAACCATTGTTTAAAATTCAGTTTTTGAGAAGGGAATATACTTGTTTTTGAAAATAAAAATATACATTGCTTATAGAAATAAAAATATACATTGCTTATAGAAATAAAAATATACATTGTTTATAGAAATAAAAATATACATTGTTTATAGAAATAAAAATATACATTGTTTATAGAAATAAAAATATACATTGTTTATAGAAATAAAAATATACGTTGTTTTAGAAATAAAATTATCATTGTTTTAGAATAGAAAATTAGCACTGTTTTAAAATAGAATTGTAGATAAAAAATATGATTTTTATACATTTAGCAAATTAGAAATGTGATTTTTATATATTGAATAACGAAGTAAAAATTCGATTTTACATATGTAGTGACTACGGGCAACGAAAATGACGAAAGGCGAGAATGGCGATGATTTCTATAAAAGAAGAGTCAAGATGATTGGATAGCTTTAGGTGAGAATTTCTCACCTTTCAATTTCATTTTCTAGTTATATATATATACTAGGATGCAGACGGTGCTTAGTAGCACCCGACACAATCGTCCACAGACCATGGACTTGTTTGTTTGATTGCAAAAATTAGTTAGATTATTTGGTTTGAATTGAATGGTTTGGTGAAATGAAATTGATTTGATTGATGTGTGAATGGCATGGGCCTTCACTAGACCGGGGATAAGGCTAGGCCTTGTCCCGTTTCTAGTATCGTGCCGTTATGCCGCCGAAATTTTCTAAAATATGTTAGAAAAATAAAAATATCATTTTATTGAATAAATGAACCGAATAGAATATTCATAGGTTGAATAAAATGTTTTATCGTTAAAAATATAATTTTTAACGTGAATGTGAATAAATAAATATTCATTTACAAACCGGACGGTTTGTTTATGTACACCTATTTGAAGGACATTGATTGGGACGATAAATTTTACACATCGCCCAACTGCACAAATAAAATATGTGTTTGATTGTTTGAAACCCCACACGGGTGTTAGGATGAAATTTGAAGTTCACTCATCCTGATTGATTAAATATGTCGATCGATCGATTGACAGGCTGTTATAAGCGTTAGATATCTATATTTGATGCTTATACAGTGTAGTGCACTTTGGTTGATGGTTGATTATTTTTCAATGCTATTATATACATGTGTTGTATGGAATCCATATAATTAACTTTATATGGTAATTGATTGGGCCTCATTCCAATTTGAAAAATAAAGAATAATATAAAATAAAGGTTCATGTGTTGACAGTACTCATCCATTGAGATTGGTCATGTGTTGAACGAAATATTTTAGTAATAAAATTTACATCTTTATCAATATAAAATAAAGGTTCATGTGTTGACAGTACTCATCCATTGAGATTGGTCATGTGTTGAACGAAATATTTTGATAATAACAACTATTTTGAAAAAGAAATATTTGAAATAGAATATTTGAAAATAGAAATTTATGAAGCCGTGTTGATTAGATTGGCGCCATTTTGACGTGAACGATATTTATATCGATTTGAATTGAAAACGATTTCGAAATGAAATGAATTGAATATAAAACGAATTCAAATTGAATTGAAAGCAAATTGAAATGAATTCAAATTGAATTGAAATTTGAATTGAATAGGAATGAATTTTAAAACGAATTTATAAAGAAGAATTCAATTTTGATTTGAATTGAAATGGAAGTTGAAATTGCTTTTGAAACGAATTTTAAAACTATTTATATAATTCGTTTTAAATAGAAATCGACGAAATATATATTATATATATTATATATATAATATAATGGCCTGAATAGAACGCGCCGCGCCGCGGCAGTTCGTGAATTTCGACCATTTATTTCAAACGGACATTACGGGAGATCCGACCGTCGGATCCTCCTAAAACCGGAACCGTTGGGTTCGTATCGAAAAGAGCTTTCTAACGAATATTAGAAATTAGAAATCTAACGGTTGGATTTGGAGTTACGTCCAAATCAAATTTGAAAAAGGTCGCTGTAAGTGCAGTTCGATGGCCGTTGATGGAAATCGACTGTACGGGCCTTGATAAAATTATTAAAAATAGTAATAATTTGTGTAAAATCATAAGAAATGATTTAGAAAGAATCGGGATGAAAAACTCTATATTTGAAAAGATAAAGATAGATTTTTATCGAAATAAGCTAGTTTTGAACTAGAACTATAATTCTATTTATTTTTAAATAAATAAATTGAATTTGAAAAGGGTTTTAAAGATAACCAGAATTTCCAATGATTGCATTGGAGTGGATTTGAATCGAAATTGTCTTCGGAATATTTCGATGTTGGATTTCGTGATTATACAGATGTTGTTATGGAAATTTGGAAGATATAGATATATATATCGTTATTTCCAATACGACATTTGTTAATCGTAGAATTTGATATTGAATATAAGCCGGTATATTTTCTATTCAGAGCCTTGTATTGAATATCAAATGTGATTTGGGTTTGTCGTGAATGGTGTCTTCACTAACACTGTTCTTGAACCCAGTTGAGAAAAGATTAAATCTTTTTATTTAGATTTAATGAAGTGTACCAATTAAATAATATTTAATTGGAATTGAATTGATATTGATTTTTGGGTTTATCGTGAACAGTGTTTTAAATAACACTCGTTCTTTAACCCGATAATTAATGGAATGTGACTTTGGGTTTATCGTGAACCGTGTTTTTAAATGACACGGATTCTTTAACCCAGTTAACGATTAAAACTAAGTGGAGTTTTAATGAATCTTTAATTAGATTGAGATGATCGAGAATGGAGTATCACCAGTTTTGCTCCAGGCGATAGTTAAATCTTTAATTAGATTTGAACGTGAAATGGTAATTGAATTTACCGATAACACCGTGGTGTTAGATATGAAGTACTACCAGTTTTACTTCATGGGATGAATAGGTTGGGATTGGGAAATTAAAACAAATGATTACTTCGGTAAGGTTCGCTAATCCCGACTGGTTTTGAATTGATATTCAAAAATAGATTAAAGAATAAATTCAGGAATTTATCTTGGATAAAATTAATGGGAACCTTTCCCTATGAATGTGAAATCAGAAACTAACTGTCGGTTAGCTAAGCAGAACGGTTTTCTGGATATTGATCTGATGTTGGTTTCGGCCTTCGGGGTTAATATTTGGGGAATTATTCTCTTGATTAATTTACGGTTAGTGACTGATGAATTGGAATGAGGCGTATGTTGTGTTTGTGTAACACTTATTTAAAATATACGCGAGTTATTCGGAAAGACCGAGTTTATCCCATTCTGAATAACTGATACGACGATAAGTCGAAGATGAAGACGGTGGTCGAAGACCGGAAGTCTTCACGTCGTTTGGGTGATTACTGATGATCTTGATTTGGTTGTACACCCAAGAAGATGGAAACAGTTGGTGATCGTCCAGACGTACTTGGAGATCGATGGATATGCGGGGTACTAGGTGCCTCCGGTTTCGTTCAGACCCAGAACGGACTTGTAAATGGACGGTGTGTCTGACATTGGATTTTAGTCCGTGTGATTGATCTCTATTAAATATATATCTGTTTGGCGGTGGAGAATTTATTCTCTTGCTTAACGCCCTTCTCTGAGACGTACGAGCTCAGGGGTTATATATTGATGGATATCAATCGCATGGAGTGAATTGCCTGTGTGGCATGCCTAAGTGGCAAATGATCAAGGCTTCTGTTGAAAAGCAAAGTCTTGTGGTTGATGATCGAAGCACGGCCTTTGTGGCGTAGCTTTGTGTAACGTTTACTTCGCGAGTTTCACACCCGGTATGAACCAAAAACGGGAGACGGACCTCAGGGAGGGCATGCGTTTCTTTCTAGTTAGGAGTGGCGTCAGTGCTTGAACTGGCTGACAAGTTTGACTCATGTGGATGTTGCTTATTATTACTTGCTGAAAAGCGAGGCGCCTCGTGATATCGGTTTCGGCCGATGCTTCTGGTCGGCTGACGGGCCAGGCTTACGCCCCAAAGGGCGGGGAAACGCAGTGTTCAGGAATTTTAATCCACATCGGTGGACCGGCCCTGTCGCTCCAAGGGTCACTCGAGCTCTGATCCTGACACACGGGCTAGAGCGTCTCGAATCGGTGAGGATCTTGCCCCTAGCCTCGGTTCATACCATAAATGATAATCCAACTTCCAATACGACATTGCGGTTTTATTTGTAAACCTATATATGGCGACATAGTGGCATGGGACGCTCATGTCGCCTATGATTGATACTTATGATTTGAAGTTGTTTTATATACTATGCACTTATAATAGTATCAAATGATTTGTTTTAAAACGTATCAAGCATTCTTTGGCTGTTATAAGGGAAAACCCTATCCCCCGGCTTGCGTTGCATTGTGTGATAGGACCTGGGTCTTATAACAGCTTCATTTTTCTTTAGTTAGCATTGCGCTGTTTGTTTTATGCACTGGTATTCTTGGGAGGAAACCCGTTCCGTGTTATACGGCGTGGTCCCTTGATTTACCTAACTTTAAAATAAAGATTAATAACTGTTTTAGTTCTCACACCAGTCACATGACTGACCTGGAGTTTATTATTTTAACCTAAACTCTGGGTGCCCTTATTTTGACACGGGCAGCTAGTAGTTTTGGTTTTTGCAGATTTATATTCACAGGATCCTGGTTTACAGCTGGAACGATATCCGGAAAGCTTTGTATCTGTATATCTCCTTCTAGTTGTGTATTGTATTATTTTCCGCTGCGATGTATTTAAATGTAATTTAAATCTCTGGTATTTCTGTGTAATATTTATTCATTCATACTCTGTATATCCTGGTAATCTGATGCATTGTTGTAATATACAATGAGATGTTCTTTTATATGTGTTCTGTTGTGGCTTGTTCTCGAACTATCCGACGCCTTCCTTTACGGGGAAGTTGCGGGTTTTCACAGTTGGTATCAGAGCTTTGGTTTACAGAGCTAAAGAACAAGGCACATTAGAACCATGCGAAAGAATTCATCAGATATTGGATTAGTAATATCCAATTAGAATGACTCGTTAGAGATAGGATCAGTAGTATCCTAGAACGAGTGTGAAGAGTATATTTTTAAAATAACACCAATTTTGTTTTGAAAATTTAAATCAATTAAACGTATTTGATTATTTATTTATTTTGAATATGGACATTCCAATATATAAAGATTTTGCATATACGCGTCATGAACGTATATTCGAAGTTTTAATATACTGGATAGATATAGGACCGCACTCTAGTAGCCCGGAGATGTTCTGATGGTGGTTCGAAACATCATCAGCATTTATTTTCGAGTGACGAAGGTGTGATACCTATATATTTCCATTAGACTGGTGTGAGAACCAAAACCTATATATATAGCTAGGACACATTGTTGTGAATTGGCATCAAAAACATGATTTTTGTATATGTATCAAATTATGAATTTGAAACTCTAATTGACTAATTGATTGATGTTTGTGTTGTTTGTTTAGTTGTTTGCTAATTTTTAACCATTAAGCCTAATTGGATCAAATATTGAATTATATTGAAAATTGGTCGCATTTGCTTGCATATATATACTTGCATTGAACAGGTCATAGCAAGGAGGCTAGAGCAGAGAATAAAATTTGTTTGCCCGACAAATAGGTACATGTTTACTACATAATTTACTGTTTTGTTTGGGTGATGATGATTTTATGAGCCTATTGGCTAGCCGCTTGGCTTTTTCTTTTTCTTTTTGAGATTAGAAGGACCGGGGGAAGCTATTTGAAATTCCCCGATGCTCCCGGTGCAGGGGAGGTTATGGCGAAATTTTTCGAAAATTTAGGGTGTTAGCCAAATTTTTGAAGAATTTGAAAATTCTCAGAAACTGAAAAGTTGGAGAATGGAAGCCAGATCGAACGTAGAGTTGATTAATCAAACCACTTTCGACTTTGTTCCTTTTCGGGGACGAAAAGTTTTAAGTGGGGGAGATTGTAACAACCAGAAAATCTGGGCCAGTTTAAAAATTTTATTTTGGCAATTTTAGCGAATTTTGATTATTTAAAATGAATTATTTTAAATAATATCGACGAAAATTTATTTTGAATATAATTCGAACGTATATATTATACGCGTCGTCGTTAGAATATAAATATTTATATATAATTATAAATAGAATTAAAAATGGCGCGGTAGTTCGATAATTCGATTTCAAACTTCAGTTGAATGTACCGGGTGCAAAACAATTCGGAATTTAGTGAAACCAGAAACATTAGGATCTAATTGATGATATCTTTCCAACGAATCCGAATAATCGAAATTTCATAGCGGGGATCAAAAGATATGTCCAGATGAAAATTCTGAATAGTCGCTATGGAATTCAGGCCCTTAAAAATGGACATTTTGCAAACGACCTCGGATTTCGACGAAACCAGTTCTGTTGGGTCCGTGATGTAAAATTATTGCTAGATTTCAAATTTCATAATTTTTCGAATCAATATGTGAGCGTGGCAATGGAAAACGCGTTTGACCAGTTTCAGTTGATTTTAATCGACTGGAAATTGGCCATTTTTCTAACGGTCTCAGGATTCGACGAAACTAGTTTTAATAGGACCGTATCGTCAATACGAAGCTAGAAAATATTTTTCTGGAATTTTTCAAGTAAGTATGTGGCCCCGGTAAATTGAAATGTGCGTTCAAATTAAATATATACAGATTTATATTTTAATTTTGATGAAAACCTATCGTAACAGTCGAATCAGCTTGTGATACATATCCCATTGTGTTCGGAATGGGGGTATTTAGCTAGTGGCGACAGTTGTTGGGATTCGATTGGAGTTCGAAGATTAAAGGAGTGATATTCGAATTAAATATTAAAATTTAAAGGGTATGAATCTTGGTCAAAAACCCTAGAAAAAGTCAAAGGCCTCTTTATTTTCTTCATTACGGCCAAATCACGATACAAGCCGCCTCCTTCCCGATTCAGCGATCAAAATCGCTCCGTCTTTTCCTCCTTCAAAACTTCGAATCCCACCCGAATTAGATAATGGTTCTTAAACTTAAATTATCGATCACCTCAAGCCCTTCCGAATCATATGGCTGAGATTATTTTTAGTGGCGCCAATCGCTCGAATTTGGGGGTCAAACTACCGTCGTTCAACCTGGATTTTCGTACATGGGAGGGGATCGCGACAGGAGCTACTCAAAGGGGTGGCGCGGCGGTTGTAAGCCGTCGACGAGGTGGAAGATGATCGACTTCCGGTCTGACGATGTGGCGGCGCTGTTCGATTCTTGTTTGGAGCTTCAGAACGACGGTTTTTACAGTGAGCAGGCAATGCAAAACAAAGAAGAAAGGTGATTTTTTTTGAAATATATAAACCATTGTTTAAAATTCAGTTTTTGAGAAGGGAATATACTTGTTTTTGAAAATAAAAATATACATTGCTTATAGAAATAAAAATATACTTTGCTTATAGAAATAAAAATATACATTGTTTATAGAAATAAAAATATACATTGTTTATAGAAATAAAAATATACATTGTTTATAGAAATAAAAATATACATTGTTTATAGAAATAAAAATATACGTTGTTTTAGAAATAAAATTATTATTGTTTTAGAATAGAAAATTAGCACTGTTTTAAAATAGAATTGTAGATAAAAAAATATGATTTTTATACATGTAGCAAATTAGAAATGTGATTTTTATATATTGAATAACGAAGTAAAAATTCGATTTTACATATGTAGTGACTACGGGCAACGAAAACGACGAAAGGCGAGAATGGCGATGATTTCTATAAAAGAAGGGTCAAGATGATTGGATAGCTTTAGGTGAGAATTTCTCACCTTTCAATTTCATTTTCTAGTTATATATATATACTAGGATGCAGACGGTGCTTAGTAGCACCCGACACAATCGTCCACAGACCATGGACTTGTTTGTTTGATTGCAAAAATTAGTTAGATTATTTGGTTTGAATTGAATGGTTTGGTGAAATGAAATTGATTTGATTGATGTGTGAATGGCATGGGCCTTCACTAGACCGGGGATAAGGCTAGGCCTTGTCCCGTTTCTAGTATCGTGCCGTTATGCCGCCGAAATTTTCTAAAATATGTTAGAAAAATAAAAATATCATTTTATTGAATAAATGAACCGAATATAATATTCATAGGTTGAATAAAATGTTTTATCGTTAAAAATATAATTTTTAATGTGAATGTGAATAAATAAATATTCATTTACAAACCGGACGGTTTGTTTATGTACACCTATTTGAAGGACATTGATTGGGACGATAAATTTTACACATCGCCCAACTGCACAAATAAAATATGTGTTTGATTGTTTGAAACCCCACACGGGTGTTAGGATGAAATTTGAAGTTCACTCATCCTGATTGATTAAATATGTCGATCGATCGATTGACAGGCTGTTATAAGCGTTAGATATCTATATTTGATGCTTATACAGTGTAGTGCACTTTGGTTGATGGTTGATTATTTTTCAATGCTATTATATACATGTGTTGTATGGAATCCATATAATTAACTTTATATGGTAATTGATTGGGCCTCATTCCAATTTGAAAAATAAAGAATAATATAAAATAAAGGTTCATGTGTTGACAGTACTCATCCATTGAGATTGGTCATGTGTTGAACGAAATATTTTAGTAATAAAATTTACATCTTTATCAATATAAAATAAAGGTTCATGTGTTGACAGTACTCATCCATTGAGATTGGTCATGTGTTGAACGAAATATTTTGATAATAACAACTATTTTGAAAAAGAAATATTTGAAATAGAATATTTGAAAATAGAAATTTATGAAGCCGTGTTGATTAGATTGGCGCCATTTTGACGTGAACGATATTTATATCGATTTGAATTGAAAACGATTTCGAAATGAAATGAATTGAATATAAAACGAATTCAAATTGAATTGAAAGCAAATTGAAATGAATTCAAATTGAATTGAAATTTGAATTGAATAGGAATGAATTTTAAAACGAATTTATAAAGAAGAATTCAATTTTGATTTGAATTGAAATGGAAGTTGAAATTGCTTTTGAAACGAATTTTAAAACTATTTATATAATTCGTTTTAAATAGAAATCGACGAAATATATATTATATATATTATATATATAATATAATGGCCTGAATAGAACGCGCCGCGCCGCGGCAGTTCGTGAATTTCGACCATTTATTTCAAACGGACATTACGGGAGATCCGACCGTCGGATCCTCCTAAAAACGGAACCGTTGGGTTCGTATCGAAAAGAGCTTTCTAACGAATATTAGAAATTAGAAATCTAACGGTTGGATTTGGAGTTACGTCCAAATCAAATTTGAAAAAGGTCGCTGTAAGTGCAGTTCGATGGCCGTTGATGGAAATCGACTGTACGGGCCTTGATAAAATTATTAAAAATAGTAATAATTTGTGTAAAATCATAAGAAATGATTTAGAAAGAATCGGGATGAAAAACTCTATATTTGAAAAGATAAAGATAGATTTTTATCGAAATAAGCTAGTTTTGAACTAGAACTATAATTCTATTTATTTTTAAATAAATAAATTGAATTTGAAAAGGGTTTTAAAGATAACCAGAATTTCCAATGATTGCATTGGAGTGGATTTGAATCGAAATTGTCTTCGGAATATTTCGATGTTGGATTTCGTGATTATACAGATGTTGTTATGGAAATTTGGAAGATATAGATATATATATCGTTATTTCCAATACGACATTTGTTAATCGTAGAATTTGATATTGAATATAAGCCGGTATATTTTCTATTCAGAGCCTTGTATTGAATATCAAATGTGATTTGGGTTTGTCGTGAATGGTGTCTTCACTAACACTGTTCTTGAACCCAGTTGAGAAAAGATTAAATCTTTTTATTTAGATTTAATGAAGTGTACCAATTAAATAATATTTAATTGGAATTGAATTGATATTGATTTTTGGGTTTATCGTGAATAGTGTTTTAAATAACACTCGTTCTTTAACCCGATAATTAATGGAATGTGACTTTGGGTTTATCGTGAACCGTGTTTTTAAATGACACGGATTCTTTAACCCAGTTAACGATTAAAACTAAGTGGAGTTTTAATGAATCTTTAATTAGATTGAGATGATCGAGAATGGAGTATCACCAGTTTTGCTCCAGGCGATAGTTAAATCTTTAATTAGATTTGAACGTGAAATGGTAATTGAATTTACCGATAACACCGTGGTGTTAGATATGAAGTACTACCAGTTTTACTTCATGGGATGAATAGGTTGGGATTGGGAAATTAAAACAAATGATTACTTCGGTAAGGTTCGCTAATCCCGACTGGTTTTGAATTGATATTCAAAAATAGATTAAAGAATAAATTCAGGAATTTATCTTGGATAAAATTAATGGGAACCTTTCCCTATGAATGTGAAATCAGAAACTAACTGTCGGTTAGCTAAGCAGAACGGTTTTCTGGATATTGATCTGATGTTGGTTTCGGCCTTCGGGGTTAATATTTGGGGAATTATTCTCTTGATTAATTTACGGTTAGTGACTGATGAATTGGAATGAGGCGTATGTTGTGTTTGTGTAACACTTATTTAAAATATACGCGAGTTATTCGGAAAGACCGGGTTTATCCCATTCTGAATAACTGATACGACGATAAGTCGAAGATGAAGACGGTGGTCGAAGACCGGAAGTCTTCACGTCGTTTGGGTGATTACTGATGATCTTGATTGGGCTGTACACCCAAGAAGATGGAAACAGTTGGTGATCGTCCAGACGTACTTGGAGATCGATGGATATGCGGGGTACTAGGTGCCTCCGGTTTCGTTCAGACCCAGAACGGACTTGTAAATGGACGGTGTGTCTGACATTGGATTTTAGTCCGTGTGATTGATCTCTATTAAATATATATCTGTTTGGCGGTGGAGAATTTATTCTCTTGCTTAACGCCCTTCTCTGAGACGTACGAGCTCAGGGGTTATATATTGATGGATATCAATCGCATGGAGTGAATTGCCTGTGTGGCATGCCTAAGTGGCAAATGATCAAGGCTTCTGTTGAAAAGCAAAGTCTTGTGGTTGATGATCGAAGCACGGCCTTTGTGGCGTAGCTTTGTGTAACGTTTACTTCGCGAGTTTCACACCCGGTATGAACGAAAAACGGGAGACGGACCTCAGGGAGGGCATGCGTTTCTTTCTAGTTAGGAGTGGCGTCAGTGCTTGAACTGGCTGACGAGTTTGACTCATGTGGATGTTGCTTATTATTACTTGCTGAAAAGCGAGGCGCCTCGTGATATCGGTTTCGGCCGATGCTTCTGGTCGGCTGACGGGCCAGGCTTACGCCCTAAAGGGCGGGGAAACGCAGTGTTCAGGAATTTTAATCCACATCGGTGGACCGGCCCTGTCGCTCCAAGGGTCACTCGAGCTCTGATCCTGACACACGGGCTAGAGCGTCTCGAATCGGTGAGGATCTTGCCCCTAGCCTCGGTTCATACCATAAATGATAACCCAACTTCCAATACGACATTGCGGTTTTATTTGTAAACCTATATATGGCGACATAGTGGCATGGGACGCTCATGTCGCCTATGATTGATACTTATGATTTGAAGTTGTTTTATATACTATGCACTTATAATAGTATCAAATGATTTGTTTTAAAACGTATCAAGCATTCTTTGGCTGTTATAAGGGAAAACCCTATCCCCCGGCTTGCGTTGCATTGTGTGATAGGACCTGGGTCTTATAACAGCTTCATTTTTCTTTAGTTAGCATTGCGCTGTTTGTTTTATGCACTGGTATTCTTGGGAGGAAACCCGTTCCGTGTTATACGGCGTGGTCCCTTGATTTACCTAACTTTAAAATAAAGATTAATAACTGTTTTAGTTCTCACACCAGTCACATGACTGACCTGGAGTTTATTGTTCTAACCTAAACTCTGGGTGCCCTTATTTTGACACGGGCAGCTAGTAGTTTTGGTTTTTGCAGATTTATATTCACAGGATCCTGGTTTACAGCTGGAACGATATCCGGAAAGCTTTGTATCCGTATATCTCCTTCTAGTTGTGTATTGTATTATTTTCCGCTGCGATGTATTTAAATGTAATTTAAATCTCTGGTATTTCTGTGTAATATTTATTCATTCATACTCTGTATATCTTGGTAATCTGATGCATTGTTGTAATATACAATGAGATGTTCTTTTATATGTGTTCTGTTGTGGCTTGTTCTCGAACTATCCGACGCTTTCCTTTACGGGGAAGTTGCGGGTTTTCATGCCGCGATGGGAACACCCTCCGAAAAGTTGGGAGCTCCAGACATTCAGAAAAAGAAAGAGGAAAGGATACAAAAAAGGAATTAGGGTAATATTGTAGTTGACCTAAGGGATAGTTTTCAAAAACAAGCTTTACTATTTACTTTTGAAAACACTTTTTCATAAATTTTTCTTTGATGTCGTAACCTTAGGCTCTAATATTAAATGAAATATCCCATGCCCATTAATGTCATCCATAAGGATGTGCTAAGGTTTATGAAACGCTTAGGTATAAATTAGCAATACAGAGACTAAAATTCACAAGACAGAAATATAAAACACAGTGGAAATTTTAAAACAACATTTAATAAGGCAAGTCAAATCAAAGTGGTTATTACATTTCCGAAATACCAAATAGTCATCAACATAAAACCAAATGCATTTCCTAGTGGAAAACCATAATATAAGAGTACATAAGTAAAACCATCACTTTTAATGTCTATACAGCAATCGAAAAATGAGAAATGAACCAATACATAAGTCTAAAATGAGTATGAATCCAAGCTAAACTAAACAATCAAGAATCACTACTGAGGCCCTCCACCCTACGAACTGGTGGGGAAGGAAGGGAGAAAGAGAAAACAAACTAGGTCATACAACGTTTGGTGAGTTCTAGTAATTTCTAGCATGAGCATAAATTAAGGAAGCATTAGACATGTGAACAGTTCTAAGGACATAAGACATAAAGGTAGTAAACAAGGTTGGGCATGTAAAAAACTGGCTTTTCATTCATATCCAAGATTGTTGCACCACTTACCAAAGATATAATAGTTAGGCTTTACCTAATTCTACATGTCGATTAGCTTCTATAACCACAATGTGATAACCTATGCCAGCTATGGAACTCGGGGTTATCAAGCCTGAACCCATAAACTAAACGGACACAGCAGTTAATCACAAATGTTATAGCGGCTTATTCTCCCCACTTGGAACAATGCACGCTCGTCATCCCGTCGAAACGCCCCCGTACCCACCTTATTTGGACCTCACACTATTCAGTGCAGTAAAGCATTCCCTGAGCTCTATCTAGTGTGAGACCTCCATAAATGATAATAGGGATGCTGCCTGATACAAGTCCTCAACCAAATATGCAATTGACACAAGTCACCCCTAGACTTGATCCCATTTATTTTTCTATTAGGTTACTTATTTTCCCCAATCAGCCTCAAGCTGTCGGAACGGACCTAAACTATGAGCCACTTATTTTTCCCAATCAGCCCCACGCTGCCGGAACAGACTCCCGCTACAATCTTATTATTTTATTAGGCCTCTTATTTTCCCTAGTTATCCCCATGCTGGTGGAACTGACCTAAACTACGAGCCAATTATTTTCCCCAATCAGCCCTATGCTACCGGAATGGACTCCACTACCTTAATTTATTAAATTTATCTTTAATTTAACTTCACACAATTTAAGTTTAGAAATAAGCCTAATATAACCTCATGTTATATTCCTAGGTTGTATTAAACGTTCCCAATTAATGTTTATCCTTTTATGCAACCCAAACCCACGTTACTTAGCGTCCAACTAAGTTAACCTATTCCAGTTTATGTGTTTGCATGTTATACAATTACACGTAAGTATTATCCCCAAATTAAATTCCAACACTGATTAAAATATTTAGTTAGTTCCAACATGCCCAATAATCCCTTTTTTATTCAGTTTCAATATTATTCCAATTTTAATGCAAAATAATGATAAACTATAAACTTGCAAACTAAAACTCAAAAATGGTTTACTAATCTAAAAATACATAAAACTCACAGATTTGACGAAGAGAGCTTCCCGCGTGGCCTTTCTTATTTCAGTAGAACTCCGCCTCCAGAAGTATTTATAAAAATAAATATTGACATTATAGAACTTCTTTATCCCCATAAAAGTTTAATTATTTGGCCCTTCCTAATTTTGAGGATAGGCCTCGGGAAGAAGAAGACAGAAAGAATGGATGTGAAGAAATGAGAAAGGCTCTGCTAGTTTATTTATAGGGTTTACTGGGCATCCTCAACCATCCAAAATTATGATTAAATCTGAGCCAGCCGCATCACTGGGCCAATTAGAAAGCGCCATGTCAGCTTCAGGTTCAAAAGTAACGTTGGAATGATACAAGTCGCTCACTGCCTTGCGTGCCACGTAATGCATGAATTAACGCATGCCTGGGTCGACCCACCCGCGCCATGTGTTGACCTAAGGTTAACCCAAGTGTTGTTGGGTCGTCCCTGGTGCTACATTATATATTTATTATTACATATATATATATATATATTTATGATTTCTAACTTAACTTCTTTAATTCATAACTTATCCACTTTTACTCTGTTTCCAACAAACCAAGTGTCTATTTTCATCAAAATTACAACGGACCTAAGGTTGCTAGTCCCATAGTCCAATTCTGAAGTTTATTCTAATTAATATTTAGTTTATTACCCTTTTCTATTTAATTATTGTTTATTAAAATTAGGGATGTTACACTTTGTATATATTACACTGAATATAAAAGTGGATATATGCATATGTAAGAGAATTTGTATATTTTTCCTGCATTATGCTTCTTCCTATATAGATTTTGATATCTAAAGGTTTTATGCATTTAGGTCCTTATCGAATATATGTTTTGTGTTTGGTAATTTCTATGCATAAGTTGGCATATTGACTGAAGTTAGTTTTTATTTGGAGTACATATTAACAAAAAAATAGATATTGATGTGTTGTTCTTGTTTGAATAAATGACAATTGAATCTATGTACAGAGAGAACTCAAAAGGATGTACAAGGATACTGGATCAAACCATTGATAAGCCTATGGATGAGGAGGCTCGATGACTTAGGAACATGCATATAGAGAAGGTATCATATGACTATCTACCTACCATGTTCTTGTCAATGCTTGTGTTTTATTCTCTTTCTAGACTGACCACATTGTAATTGTTCTATATTTAATGATGAACAGATGAAGTTTTAGAGAAGATGTTGATGTTTCCAGTTCTTTGCCTACTTTTATCGCATTCCAAGATGCTTGGAGCATTAAAGGAATTGTATTTACATCATATTGTTTTTGCAGTATTTGTTTTGGTATATCTCAGTTACTTAATGTAGCTTTTGTAGATGTAAATTATACTATGCTAAATCATATTGTTTCCGTTCGTTGTAGTTTCTAATCATACCTTGTAGAATCTTCAAACATTTTCTTCTTTGTTTTATCTAGTTCAATTTTTGATTCTTGATGTAGTACCGATTGATGGATTTTTTTTCATTTATAGCAGTTTTTTCCGCTTCTATTGTACTTTTTGGTTAAATGGATCGGGTCAGGTTGACCTTGCAAATAATTGGATTGGTTCGGTCAACCGATTTATTAAATGGGTTAAATGTGTTGGGTTTGTGCGTTGAATTAGTTGAATCAAATTCTAGCTGACCCATTTATTACCTGACCCGACCTATTTGACAAGTCTAAATCAGGCGCATATTCTACCAATTTCAAGTGTCGTGCTAAACAACTTATAGTACTCTTACGTAATCTATTAAGTATTACTAAAGTAGAGCAACTTCAAGCACTCTTGTTAATTTTAAAAGTTCTCTACCTTCTCATTAATTCTTTTTATATATTTTATTTTTGTATTAGTTTATCACTTTACAATTGTTTACTAACTCTCTCCCAATATTTTACCTCTTTCGTCATTTTTCATTTTAGTATGAACATTTTAAAGTTTACCCACTTATCTATAAACAATTTAACAGTTAGGTCCTAACATTTATATCTAGTCCACATATTTAAATTAATTACCAAAGCCAAAACCTAAGTAATTTAAATAAATTTAATTAACTAATATTTCTTTCGATACGAAAGAATTATAAAACTATGTTTTTTGGCTTCAGACGCCTAGACATCAAATTTTCTATAATCATTTTAGTTCCTCGCAATTTTTTTATAATATTATACATTTAATACCATATTTCATAACCAATCACATAATATTAACACTACTTACATGAGATTAACCATATTCATATTAACAAAAATGAGAAAAATAATAATTTAAATATATAAACACATTAATCACATGTCTTAATTCTACACATAATAATAATGGAAAGTTCATAGTTTAACTCATTAAATCAATATAAGTACCATGTACATGGCCGTTCCTAGAAGTTTTGGTGCTTAATCCAAAAGTGAAAACGAGACCCTTATACAAACGTTAACGTATTACTTCCACATAATTTATTTATTTTAAAGTAATGAGAGGAGGTAAAAGAGTATTCACAATAATAATTAGGGTTGTTATGGTAATGGTTACCGTTACCATTTATCAAATACAGTTACCATACCAATTTTACTGGTAAGCCAAAATAGCTTACTGCTATCGTTACCGATTAACTAGTATACTGATGACTGGTATACAGATAAACTGGAAACTGTTACACTGGTAATGGTAAATTACCATTTGTCTAAAAAAAAATCAATAATTTGACATACATCTCAATTGTAACGATGTCTTATTGTACATTTTATCATATCGCTTAACAAAAGATATCAATTAGATAGACAAAAAGTGTATTAAACGTCATTTGATATGAATTACTTAATTGAATCTAAGTGCTTTCTTGCTTCTACTTACCAATAATACAACATATAATATGAATATCAATGTATTATAAATCGACTGGTAAATTGCCATTACCACTAGTTTAGAAAAAAATATTATCGATATTTTACTGTAGAAAATGGTAATTTACTGTTGGATACCAATTATAATGGTGTACCATACTACACGAAAATAGTAACCGACTGTTTGGTAATGGTATGGTATCGGTAAATTCAACATTACCATAACAACCATAATAATAATTCAAATTATACAACAAAATTAATAATAATTGATTGCACTAAAATCGATTGGACTAAAATCCTTTAACCGCAAATTCCTATGAAAACTTAGTTATTTATCGACAAAATGTATATTAACTATGTTGTGATTTGTGAAATAAAATCACATATGTTGATAGAGACGAGGCGTGGTGTACTTGGAGATAGAGGAGATGGTACAACAGCAGAAAAAAGGAAAGAAGGAGCAGTTTTGTGATGAGCTTCAGCTCAGACGTCTGAAGCATCTGGGACAGATGCCTAAGTTGTCAGCGTTTGGAACCCGAGAGTTTGGACAGACGTCTGACATATATTGGTCAGATGTCTGAGCGGGTATTTTGTTGGATTTTGACCTGATTTTTCTGTGACTTATTCTACAAGTAATGAAGGGGCAAATTAGGTATTTGCTTAGGCCTTCTATTCTCCTATAAAAGTAGCATCTAGGGTTGGATTAAATATGATGGAATTGAGACCGAGATAACTGATCCCAGGGTTAGTCGTCGTTCTTCGTTGTTCTCCTTCTCCAATAAGTGTTGTAGTCATCTAGATATTATTTTCCTTTCTCAATAAGGTTATTGATTCTTGTAAGTTTGTTTATTGTTGGTTTTGATCCATTGAGTGTAAAAAAAATTGTTTTTTGTTGAATAAATAAAGAGGGTGGTTGGGTGGAATATCATGTATTTGCGCGTGTGATTTCATATTTGTGTTCTTTTCCATAGAAATTATCTTTAAGTAATTGGGTGAAGAAGATCCTGATCGCTTCCGCAAAGACACGATTTTCATAACAGTTGGTATCAAAGAAATAGTCAATTGGAAATTTTCATAACAGTTGGTATCATAGCTAGATCATCGCAAAGCTTAGAGTGATTTTGGATTGGAAAAATCGATTTTCGTTTGAAAAAAATTGTTTTTTTATGTCAGATATGATGGCGTTTCTGAAGATGACTAATTTTGATGGAAGAAATTGGGGGATTTAGAAGCCTAAGATGGAGGATGTGCTTTACCTCAATGATCTTCATGATCCGATAGATGGAGATGTGGAGAAGCCCTCGGGTGTGGATGAGGGAACATGGAAGAAGATGGATAAGAAGACAATAGCCTTGATTCGGCAATATCTTGATGATTCAGTATTCCATCATGTGGCTAGTTGTGAATCCACGAAAGGTTTGTAGGACAAGTTGGTATCTTTGTATGAGTCGAGGAGTGCTACAAGTAAGGCTTTTCTGGTTCGAAAGCTTGTTCATCTTAGATTGAGAGAGGAGAAGTTTGTTGCATAGCACCTGAATGAGTTTCAAGATGTGATCAATCAATTGGCAAATCTGAAGGTCAATTTTGATGATGACTTGCAGGCTCTTTTGCTGATGAGTTCGCTTTTAGAAAGTTGGGATACTTTGGTTGTTTCATTGAGTAACTCCAATGCTAGTGGAGCTATCTCTTTGGAAACTATTCGAAGTAGCCTTTTGAATGAGGAACTAAGAAGAAAAGGGTCGGGTTTGAAATAAGTACAAGGTGAGGCTGTGGTAGCAAGGGACTCCGGGAAAGATACAAGAAGAAAGAAGAAAGAAGAAAGATGCTATCATTTGTCATTATTGTGTTAATAAAGGTCACAGACGCAAGGATTGTTATGCTTTTCAGAGGGATAAGAAGAAGGTTGTGGATGGTGATGGAAGTGATGAGGCATAGGATGACCTTGTTGCAGGTTCCATTATCGATACTTCTTGTGATGTCCTATCTAGCGAAGTTAATCCTTGGAAGATGGATTCAGAAGCCAGATTTCACATTTGTAAGGATGAAAAGTGTTTTTCTTCTTATGAGAAGAATGCTGACATGATTAGAACAACCAATGGAGTAGAGCTACCAGTTTGTGGTATTAGATCTATCCGGTTTCATATGCATGATGGCGTGGGGAGGGAAGTCTCTGAAGTTAGACATGTACCCGCTAGTTCGCATAACCTCATTTCTCTCGGTCAGTTGGATCGTCGTGGTTGCACTTATGATACTCGAGGTGGAGTTTTTAGAGTGAAGAAGGGTGGTCGTGTTATGATGAGAGGTGTCTTGGAGGTGGGAAACCTGTATAAATTGGTTACTTCTATGGTCGACTGTGTAAGGCAAGTGACGGTTGAAGAACCTAGTCCACAGCAAGGTGGAGAGGTTAATTTGGTCACTGTTGATGTGTTAGACAGGGGTCTTCATGTTGATGATGCTCGAGGGATTCAGGATGATCAAGGAAGGAGCTCAGATCGAGTGGTAGACGGGTGTCGATGTAGAAAATCCATAAGGTGGAGATCCTTGTGGTATTACAAGCACTTTTAGACCATTAGTGTTGCATGGTGCATCTCGGGGGGGAGACGCATCTTTTGGCAGGCGGTGGGTTGTGTTTGTAATGGTTTAATTGAGAATAGGTGTCGTTGAAAGAGCTAGATGACTTGTGTGTTGGAAGTTTGCTTGATGACATGATTTCATATCAAGGTGGAGTGTTGTGATTTGTGATATAAATTCACATATGTTGATAGAGACGAGGCGTGAATGTGCTTGGCGATAGAGGAGATGTGCACCAGCAGAAAGAAGGCAAGAAGGAGTAGTTTTGTGATGAGTTTCAACTCAGACGTCTGAAGCATTTGGGACAGACGTCTGAGTTGTCAGGGTTTGAAACCCGACAGTTTGGACAAACGTCTGACATATATTGGTCAGACGTCTGAGCGGGTATTCTGCTGGATTTTGACCTGATTTTTCTATGACTTATTCTGCAAGTAATGAAGGGGCAAATTGGGTATTTTCCTGTGCCTTCTATTCTCCTATAAAAGCAACATCTAGGGTTGGATTAGATATGATGGAATTGAGACGGAGATAATTAATCCAAGGGTTAGTCGCCGCTCTTCATTGTTCTCCTTCTCCAACAAGTATTATAGTCATCTAGATATTCTTTACCTTTCTCAATAAGGTTATTGATTCTTGTAAATTTGTTTATTGTTAGTTTTAATCCATTGAGTGTAAAAAAAAAATGTTTTTGTTGAATCAATAAAGAGAAAGGTTGGGTGGAATATCTTGTGTTTGCGAGTGTGATTTCATATCTATGTTATTTTCCATAGATATCTTTAAGTAATTAGGTGAAGAAGATACTGATCGCTTCCGCAAAGGCGCAGTTTTCATAACAGTTAGTATCAGAGCAATTGTTTACTGGAAATTTTCATAACAAACTAGACATAAAAAAAATCACTAACTACTACCAATTTCAAATTAATCCTAATTAATTATCATGAAATGTTAAATCTATAAATTAATCCTTAAATTACCATACAACTCCTTAAATTACCATACAACCACAAACTTAAAATTGAAAAATAAGAGCAAAATTAGATTTGCAACTCAGTCTAAGCATTGACATATGTAATTATTGCCCCGCTATTACCCCTTTATATCCTTGCTATATTGTGTAACGGATTTCTACTACTGCGCTATTTGCAAATAGCCTCTGAAATAACATTTCTGTTTTACGCTCTACTGTATTCCGGTATTCCTGATATATTCCTTTATTTCAGCTATATTTTGTTGTTTCCGCTATATATTCTGTAAAAGAAACGAATTTAAAAATTCTCCCAATCCCTGAACCTTGTGTTCCTTCGGATAAAAGTTGCTTCATAGGATTCGCACGAAAAATATGAGGATTAACGTCACTAAGTTTGGAAGGATGGACCAAGTAATCAAGAGTGGAAGGACTTAAAGAACCATTTCCCGGTTCTAAAGACAAAAATTCTAAGCCCAACATGTAGGTATAGGTGTTTGGCGAGAGCTGAATAGGAGAAATTACAAAGTGTTATAGATAATGATGAAGGAAATTCGGAAAAGGAATAAAACCTCCATGCCAAATATGAACTGCAGAATAAACGAAGTAACCCTCCGAGGGAGAGGAAATGGTGTCCTTTTTACAAGGAAGGATGGTGTCAACACCCGAAATCCCGAAATCCTGAAGGATAGCATTAACTTACTCTTGAGACGAAATCAAAGAATATTTATCAACATCACTATCTTTCCTAGAGGCAGAGAGATCGTTTGGCAAAGGGCCATTCCTATAAGGTTTGAAAGTAATGTGCTTCTTTCCTATAATACTAGGTATGATCTGTTATTTTTTTATGCAACAAGGTAAGATCAATATCTGAAAGGGTATAAACTTTATTATTCTACATAAAATCCACCAGTAGTAGGATAATCTGTTTTCAAACGCCACCGCGAAAAGATGAAAGCAAAATGAAAACGCTAATTTAAGTTATCAAATGCTAGCTTAGCTATCAAACTTGGAGTTGTTCACCCGAAACTGGTAGTAAAGAAACTAAAAATATGGAAAACTTGCCGATATGATTATTTAAGTAGCTGATACTTCCTTGAGATAAATTTCTAGGAAATGATAAAGGAAAGGAAGGAGCCAATAAGGAGGGGGTATATATACTGGAAGAGAGAGATAGCAGATTCGCTTAAAAGTTTAACTGGAAAAGTCGAAAATGCCCCTTCACTAGGGGGGCAAATGTTACTACCAAAACTAACCCCGAACCAGGCTAATGGTGAAGGGGTAGCAGATGAACACAAACACAAAAGGATCCCTCCGGAAGTAAAAGCCAAATATAAAGAGAAACCGAGAGCATAAGGGACTACCCGAAAGGTGTACAACCAACGCCATCCCGGAAGGAAGTATTCAGGTTACATACAAAACAGGAAGTACCGACAGGATGGTCTCGGTATAATGAATGACGGAGGTCATCTAAGTCAGAAGCTAAGAAAGAAGAAGGCAAGAGCTCTACTGATCAAGACCCAAAAAGACGAAAGGGCTGTCGGTATAATGGTGTACCATACTACACGAAAATAGTAACCGACTGTTTGGTAATGGTATGGTATCGGTAAATTCAACATTACCATAACAACCATAATAATAATTCAAATTATACAACAAAATTAATAATAATTGATTGCACTAAAATCGATTGGACTAAAATCCTTTAACCGCAAATTCCTAAGAAAACTTAGTTATTTATCGACAAAATGTATATTAACTATGTTGTGATTTGTGAAATAAAATCACATATGTTGATAGAGACGAGGCGTGGTGTACTTGGAGATAGAGGAGATGGTACAACAACAGAAAAAAGGCAAGAAGGAGCAGTTTTGTGATGAGCTTCAGCTCAGACGTCTGAAGCATCTGGGACAGATGCCTAAGTTGTCAGGGTTTGGAACCCGAGAGTTTGGACAGACGTCTGACATATATTGGTCAGATGTCTGAGCGGGTATTTTGCTGGATTTTGACCTGATTTTTCTGTGACTTATTCCGCAAGTAATGAAGGGGCAAATTAGGTATTTTCTTAGGCCTTCTATTCTCCTATAAAAGTAGCATCTAGGGTTGGATTAAATATGATGGAATTGAGACCGAGATAACTGATCCCAGGGTTAGTCGTCGTTCTTCGTTGTTCTCCTTCTCCAATAAGTGTTGTAGTCATCTAGATATTATTTTCCTTTCTCAATAAGGTTATTGATTCTTGTAAGTTTGTTTATTGTTGGTTTTGATCCATTGAGTGTAAAAAAAATTGTTTTTTGTTGAATAAATAAAGAGGGTGGTTGGGTGGAATATCATGTATTTGCGCGTGTGATTTCATATTTGTGTTCTTTTCCATAGAAATTATCTTTAAGTAATTGGGTGAAGAAGATCCTGATCGCTTCCGCAAAGACACGGTTTTCATAACAGTTGGTATCAAAGAAATAGTCAATTGGAAATTTTCATAACAGTTGGTATCATAGCTAGATCATCGCAAAGCTTAGAGTGATTTTGGATTGGAAAAATCGATTTTCGTTTGAAAAAAATTGTTTTTTTATGTCAGATATGATGGCGTTTCTGAAGATGACTAATTTTGATGGAAGAAATTGGGGGATTTAGAAGCCTAAGATGGAGGATGTGCTTTACCTCAATGATCTTCATGATCCGATAGATGGAGATGTGGAGAAGCCCTCGGGTGTGGATGAGGGAACATGGAAGAAGATGGATAAGAAGACAATAGCCTTGATTCGGCAATACCTTGATGATTCAGTATTCCATCATGTGGCTAGTTGTGAATCCACGAAAGGTTTGTAGGACAAGTTGGTATCTTTGTATGAGTCGAGGAGTGCTACAAGTAAGGCTTTTCTGGTTCGAAAGCTTGTTCATCTTAGATTGAGAGAGGAGAAGTTTGTTGCATAGCACCTGAATGAGTTTCAAGATGTGATCAATCAATTGGCAAATCTGAAGGTCAATTTTGATGATGACTTGCAGGCTCTTTTGCTGATGAGTTCGCTTTTAGAAAGTTGGGATACTTTGGTTGTTTCATTGAGTAACTCCAATGCTAGTGGAGCTATCTCTTTGGAAACTATTCGAAGTAGCCTTTTGAATGAGGAACTAAGAAGAAAAGGGTCGGGTTTGAAATAAGTACAAGGTGAGGCTGTGGTAGCAAGGGACTCCGGGAAAGATACAAGAAGAAAGAAGAAAGATGCTATCATTTGTCATTATTGTGTTAAGAAAGGTCACAGACGCAAGGATTGTTATGCTTTTCAGAGGGATAAGAAGAAGGTTGTGGATGGTGATGGAAGTGATGAGGCATAGGATGACCTTGTTGCAGGTTCCATTATCGATACTTCTTGTGATGTCCTATCTAGCGAAGTTAATCCTTGGAAGATGGATTCAGAAGCCAGATTTCACATTTGTAAGGATGAAAAGTGTTTTTCTTCTTATGAGAAGAATGCTGACATGATTAGAACAACCAATGGAGTAGAGCTACCAGTTTGTGGTATTAGATCTATCCGGTTTCATATGCATGATGGCGTGGGGAGGGAAGTCTCTGAAGTTAGACATGTACCCGCTAGTTCGCATAACCTCATTTCTCTCGGTCAGTTGGATCGTCGTGGTTGCACTTATGATACTCGAGGTGGAGTTTTTAGAGTGAAGAAGGGTGGTCGTGTTATGATGAGAGGTGTCTTGGAGGTGGGAAACCTGTATAAATTGGTTACTTCTATGGTCGACTGTGTAAGGCAAGTGACGGTTGAAGAACCTAGTCCACAGCAAGGTGGAGAGGTTAATTTGGTCATTGTTGATGTGTTAGACAGGGGTCTTCATGTTGATGATGCTCGAGGGATTCAGGATGATCAAGGAAGGAGCTCAGATCGAGTGGTAGACGGGTGTCGATGTAGAAAATCCATAAGGTGGAGATCCTTGTGGTATTACAAGCACTTTTAGACCATTAGTGTTGCATGGTGCATCTCGGGGGGAAGACGCATCTTTTGGCAGGCGGTGGGTTGTGTTTGTAATGGTTTAATTGAGAATAGGTGTCGTTGAAAGAGCTAGATGACTTGTGTGTTGGAAGTTTGCTTGATGACATGATTTCATATCAAGGTGGAGTGTTGTGATTTGTGATATAAATTCACATATGTTGATAGAGACGAGGCGTGAATGTGCTTGGCGATAGAGGAGATGTGCACCAGCAGAAAGAAGGCAAGAAGGAGTAGTTTTGTGATGAGTTTCAACTCAGACGTCTGAAGCATTTGGGACAGACGTCTGAGTTGTCAGGGTTTGAAACCCGACAGTTTGGACAAACGTCTGACATATATTGGTCAGACGTCTGAGCGGGTATTCTGCTGGATTTTGACCTGATTTTTCTATGACTTATTCTGCAAGTAATGAAGGGGCAAATTGGGTATTTTCCTGTGCCTTCTATTCTCCTATAAAAGCAACATCTAGGGTTGGATTAGATATGATGGAATTGAGACGGAGATAATTAATCCAAGGGTTAGTCGCCGCTCTTCATTGTTCTCCTTCTCCAACAAGTATTATAGTCATCTAGATATTCTTTACCTTTCTCAATAAGGTTATTGATTCTTGTAAATTTGTTTATTGTTAGTTTTAATCCATTGAGTGTAAAAAAAAAATGTTTTTGTTGAATCAATAAAGAGAAAGGTTGGGTGGAATATCTTGTGTTTGCGAGTGTGATTTCATATCTATGTTATTTTCCATAGATATCTTTAAGTAATTAGGTGAAGAAGATACTGATCGCTTCCGCAAAGGCGCAGTTTTCATAACAGTTAGTATCAGAGCAATTGTTTACTGGAAATTTTCATAACAAACTAGACATAAAAAAAAATCACTAACTACTACCAATTTCAAATTAATCCTAATTAATTATCATGAAATGTTAAATCTATAAATTAATCCTTAAATTACCATACAACTCCTTAAATTACCATACAACCAACCACAAACTTAAAATTGAAAAATAAGAGCAAAATTAGATTTGCAACTCAGTCTAAGCATTGACATATGTAATTATTGCCCCGCTATTACCCCTTTATATCCTTGCTATATTGTGTAACGGATTTCTACTGCTGCGCTATTTGCAAATAGCCTCTGAAATAAAATTTCTGTTTTACGCTCTACTGTATTCCGGTATTCCTGATATATTCCTTTATTTCAGCTATATTTTGTTGTTTCCGCTATATATTCTGTAAAAGAAACGAATTTAAAAATGACTTTTATGCGTTATAAAATTTGTAAATTAGGTTTTTAATAGAATTTTTTAAAATATACTTTCAAAATAGAAAATATTATATTATTCTATTACGTTTAATTAAGCTAAATAAAAGCTTTTATTTATTTATATATATTTGCACATATTTTTATTTAAAATTAAGAATGTACTAATAATAATTAAATTAAATGTTAAATTTTCATTTATTTGTCATTTTTATATTTGTAAAAGCATAAAATACGAGTTTTGTATGTTATTTTAGACTCATCTGTTATATCGTGCAATTTCCTCGCTTTATCCCCGCTACAACTTTTCCACCTCTGATGCATTGGATCTGTTGAGCGCTCTAAGTGCAAAGTCATAGATGTTGTTGCTCATAATTTTATTCATTTCATTATACAACTCAATGACCACAAATCAACTTAGCAAGTGAACCATATACAAATATATAATTAAATATTTAAAAATAAAATCCAGTTATCCTAAAACATTAGTACCCCCACTCGTAAGTGCTGAAGGCCACACGACATAGATGTTATTTATAACAACAAAACAAAACCACTGATACTGAGGTAATTTGTAAACCTAAGCCATGTACAACTATATATCTAAAACATAAAATCCAATTATCCAAATTACTTACCTAACTCCTTCGGCTTCAAGTTCAACTAAAAGTGAATTACAACGTCTGTTGTTTGTACCCTCACTGCTGTCGTGCCAGCCTATGCCTACTTGGAGAGTCGCGATTTGGATCGCCGTTGTCTGGAGTAGGATCATCGTTGTCTGCTCCAAAAGGTGTAGTCGCGGTTCTTATTTCGCAGAAATTTTTGGTTGAGGATCGCATATATTTTTTGGTTGTGTATGATGATCTATCGGTGTCTTAGTTTATTTGAGGCCCTAAGCGGTTGCCTTTCTAGCTTTGGCAAGGACCGAGCATGACCCTGTATTGCATTATAATATTAAAGTCAAGCGCTCATCTTCCAAATTTTATTTAATTATTTGTAAGCAATCCACAATATCAGTTCATGTTAATATTCCTCAATATGTTCAAATTAATTACATGATTTTGAATTTACCAAATAAATTCAATCAATAAATTGCTGTTAATTCTTCCAATTAAAGATGGATATGATGTTTTAAAATGTGTGTCATGTTCATATCAATAAAAAGACATAATTTGTTTTTCTTTCAAATATAATGTTAAATAAGTCAAAAAAATTTGAATAATATAAGTAAACAATACAAGTAAATTTAATATATTATAAATTTATCTTGGCAAATTTATCATAAATTGAAGAAAACAATTTCAACCTCAAATACTTGCATTTTAACATTTCTATAATTATTTACTGAATCGCTCAATTCTTTCATGATACTTTAAATTTAAATCCATATATTTAAAGTATTCATGAAATCCTAAATTATAATCATTTAAATAATTTTAGTGAATATTTAATCTATTTTTAATAGCTTTTAAAAATATAAGTCAATTTTAATATATAAATATATATATATATATATATATATATATATATATTAAATAATGATATTATTTCATTTAACTATAAAGATGTATAAATCACATAGCGTAAATTACGTATATCAACAATAATAAAAAAGTTGATTTATAAATCAATTATAATTCATTTATATTAAGAATTTACCATTTATTATATCATAAAATTTCTTTTTAATGTTAATAATACACGATAAATTTATATTTCTTTTTTTACAAAATTTCTTTTCAGTTTTTTCTGCTATACTACATAGTTAATTAAACTAAGTTCAAAATTTTATATTTAACTTATTTAAACAAATTTTATTAAACAATATTTGTTAAATTATCGGATAAATTACTAAGTGCATCAGTTTCAACATGTATAATACATTTGTGTTAACAAAAATGATTAAAAGAAGTTTCTCAAACATGCATGCATACATATCATTTGTGTAAGCTATAAAACAAAAATTAAACATAAATATAATAGTTTTTTTGATAGTTTATATATTTCACATCAAAATTTACATATATTGCATAACAAAATTCTCATTTTAACATCAAAATAGTAAGTATTAATTTTAATAATATTATCGTGTGAAAGTCAATCAAACTTTGCATTGTTATGTGTTTTTCCTCTTCCAAACTTTTAGAGTTTTAAAATCGTATCCCCTTTTTAGTCTCATTTGTTAATCTAAGTCATATTCCGGCACAATCCTAGCACTCAAGTCTTCGAGCTTTGTATATTCATTTTCTTTACTATAACTCAGTAAATCTGACATCTGGATCAATAGGCATTATTTCAATAAACCCAAAAAGCTTCATCAAAATGGACACTTCCCCAGATTTAGATAATATTCCATAACTGGTGAAATACCATATTCAAACCTCAAAGAACACCACAGGAGCATAATAGGGCACCAAATCAGGGACGAAGCCAGGAAATCGACACGGAAGGGCGAGGGGGGGTGGGGGATTCGAAGGAGAGGCCAATTTTTTTTTTGTACCAGTTTACCCTTAATTTCAACCTATAATGTCTTATATTATCAATAAAAATGCCTTAAAAGTGGTCATTTTTGCTTAAATCGGTAAAAAAAAAAAAAAATTATTTTTATTTCTAAAAATCTGGGGGACACCGCCCCCACTACCCCCACTACCCCCCTCTAGATTCGTCCCTGCACCAAATGGACTTAATTACTCATTCTAAAGCCTAAATACAACAGATATAAGAGGATAACATGCATTATGATAGTAGTATCAATACACCATGATTGCTTAATTGGTGTCATATCTACATGACAGTTTGACACCATCGACAATAGTAGAAAAGGAAAACTTCAAAATAAGATCACACCCTTGAATATTACAAAGCAAGCAAGTAGTAAGCAGTTGCACGTTGCATAGTTGATTAAATCCTCATTCAGATAGCTGTTAGTGATGATGATCAAGGGCATTTTGGGCTACCATCACGTTCATACCAGTTTTTATAGCAAGGGCATTCACTTTTGTTTTGTCCATCGGTTCCTGATGGCACACATAGACACTTATTGCAGCAATGGTTGCAGTAAAATAAACACCGCTTCTTGTGTCCTTTCAAATGGCATCTGTAGGTGCACTTTGCAGCACATTCTGCAAGGTATTTTTTAATAAAAAAAACAATAATGAATCATTACTTACTAGTTTGATGCCATGTTTCAGAAATATAATCTGTTTATTTTGAAACTAAATCATGAAAGAAAGGGGACATATGTATCATACGTGATGGTTTAAGTGAGCCTTCTTTTCCCGCCTGCGCCAAAATAATGTGAATATGTTAGATTCAAATTCTTCTGTTTATAACTAGAACAGAAACATAATGCCTGAAAAGACCTGAGTGAAGTCGATGAGCATGGCCAAGGCAAGGAGAAAGAGAATAGCAGACAATAGCAGAGAATTACGAGCCATCTTTTTGAAGTTCAGGTACCTTAACACAAGTGGTTAATGTATCAGATATATTTCATACATTAAATATGTGGAACTTGGCAGCAATACATTGGTATTTGTAAAGTATCCATTCAAAGTATCAAGTAAACACACGATTAAGATTTTCATTAGTTAAGTTTACTTTGCAACCATTTCAGGTTCAAGCTTAAGCATGTAATTTATTTTATATGAAGGGAAGCATTCTAGTGAGAAGTGCAATCTGCCAATTCTAGTGAAGATGCTTGAAACCCCCTGAATTCTACTTTGTAGTCCTAAACTTTAGTTTTTAGTCTGGCTTTTTGATCAGTTTCAGACCCTCTAGCATTGTTCGTTTTGTTTTCAGATACAACCCGGCATGGAAAATGTACAGCTACTACAGTTGTTTGAAGGAAGAATACATCGATTCACAAAGACATGCTTTCAAAATTGCAAACTGGATATCATTATTACGAAGCCAAACACTAAAATATCTGAAATTGCGTATAGAGAAGGTGGATCTCTTTAATTAAGCCAAATTTCTTACTCAAAATCTTACCCAAATCGATATATTCGTTGAACCAAAACATAGAGAAAAATATGAAACAACAAAAACGATAAAAATGGAATTAGTCTAACCAAGAATTATGTAAACACTCACCGACTTATCTATTCTTATGGTAGTTCAATGTAAAATATAGGGTGTTGTTAATGACACTCCCTTTTTGGTTAAGGGATGTCATATTTTAAGGGGATACCGGTCTATAAAAAAATGTTAAGAGGCAACATCAGTTATACTTTCAAGGAACAAAAATAACTCTACTGTATTTCAATGTTCGCGCTCAAACCAGAAAAAGCGTAAGAGTATACCGTTTTTATTTAATAAAAACGGTAGCATTAGAACATCTTTTCTATCTTTGTAACAAACTTAACAAAAACAACGGAAACGGTTATATTCTACCGTGTTTGCACACTAAAAACGGTCATAATTTTCTATTTTTATAATGATTGTTCGGTGTTTGCAGGCCGTTTTTTGTATTTTCACATTTACGTCGTGCTTCGGAAAACGGTGACACGCAACCGAATTTCACCACATCGTGCTACTTCTTTAGATTAAGGGTAATTTTGTCTTATTATGGCGTATTGTTAAGGGGTGTTTAGACTGTAGTGTACTTCCCTTAACAAAATTTTAAAACTGAAATTTGTGTCACCCCTTAATCAAAAAGGGAGTGTCATTAACAATCCCCAAAATATACTACAGTATGTCCGGGATAACTATCATCATGTCTAGCTAAATAACAGAGCATCCTTCAATAATTTGTTCTATGCTTGGTGATTTCAATTAAATTTTTACATGCATCAAGACAAAATTTACAAGGATAAATAGGGGAATAAACAAAATGTTTCATCATCACGCTTTTATTTTCTAATGTTATGTTTCCTTGTTTGTGAATAAAGAAAAAACCAAGCAGCAGTGGTATCAATGAAGTTTAGCACAAATGCACCATCAGTAAGCTTACCAAAACCAAATTCAACGGTGACAAAATTGTCGACCCACTCAGCTTTCAGTACGAATAGCTAAAGTGAAATAATTCACTACTGAATGATACGAAGTTTAGCACAAAAGCAACAAAAATTAGCTCGAGAAAAAGGTCAAAGAAATAGCTTAAATACCTAGTTGGGGTTGAAGAATGCTTCAAAGACGAAAGAGGTTTCGAAATCAGAAGCTGGTTTATCGGGTTTCCGTTCTTCCTCGTTCTTATATTTACGTCGGCAGTGCTCGCATATTTATGTGTAGATCTGAAGATTTAGAGTATTAAATGGCAGCATTGTTTAGTCAGAAATCACCAAAAAGGAGGTGGCATAGCATGTTACCTAGCCCTGATTTGAAGTGAGAAGTGTGAAGTGTGAACGACACAGCGACAAACGAAGCACCTCTTATCATTCATTTATTTCTCCATGGGACCACGCATAGGATATGACTTATTAACTCGAAAAAAACATTTTAAATTTCCATTTTGATATTATAATCAATTAGAAGTTGAATTAACTGGTAATTTGATAATCTTAGTATTTTCCTTTATTTATTTCTGCCATTAAACTGTCACTTATGGTAATCTTAGTATTTTCCTTTATTTATTTTCCAAAAAACCGTTTAGACGTACTATAAAGCCCGAAAGTCAAGGGTACAATTATAGTGTGAATTCAAGGACGGATCTAGGTTGTTCAACCATCTAGGTCAAATATACAAATTTAGATGGGCAAGTATCAAAAAACCTAGTATAATCAAAGCAAAACCCAAATTTCGAGAGGGAGAGAAGAGGGGGGCCTAGGCCCTAGCTGGTCTTAGTATAGGTCCGCTCCTGTGCAAATTAGCGTAATTCATGAAGAGCGGCTGATCTTTCTTTCTACCTTGAACAGTAATTGTACGATTTGTTTTGGACTGAATTTCGTACATTGGTTTCGAGCCTTGTAGAATTATCGAAACTGTATAGTGCAACATACATATATCAAAAATAGTAATTATTCCCATTTCTCACCCCTCATAAGAGATGCTCTTGCTCAACAAATTTGCATAATGTGACATTTGAAGCAGTAGGCATTGTTTCAATAAACTCAAAAACTTTATCGGAATGTCCAATTTCCACAGATTTATGTAATATTTCAGTGACTGGGATGTAATACCATAAACAACACCACAGGCCCAGAAAAGGGCATTAAAGAGACTTCATTGTATTCATTCAAAAGCCTAAACGCAATAAATGAAAAAGGAAAACATGCATTATATAGTACTATCAAATACACCACGATGGTTCAATGGTGTCATATCTATATGCCAGTTCCACATGATCAACAATAGTAGGGGGAACAAAAAAGCAAAAAAAGTTCAAGATAAGTTGACACCACTGAATATTACAAAGCAAGTAAATAAGCAGTGGTAGCATATTTGGTTAATGAAATCATCTTCCGGAATGGCTGTTAAAGGCGATCAAGGGCACTTTGGACTACCATCACGTTGATACCAATTTTTATAACAAGGGCATTGCCTTTTGTGTTGTCCAACAGTTCCTGCTGGCACACATAGACACTTGCTGCAGCAATGGTTGCAGTAAAACAAACACCGCTTCTTGTGACCTTTCAAGTGGCATCTATACTTGCAAGCCGCAGCACATTCTGCATGAAGAGTTTTTTTTAAACAATAATGAGCTGTTACTTATTAATCTGATACCATATTTCAGGTATATAACTCTTTGATTTTGCGAATAAATATTGATAGAAAGGGTTGACATGTATATATAGATCATACGTACGTGATGGTCTAAGTGAACCTTCTCTTCCTGCCTGCAACAAAATAACATGACTCTTTTAGATTCGAGTTCTAATTCTGTTCAACATTTTTGCCCAAATGAATTATTACATATGTAGTAAGAAAACGAAAAGAATGCGTGAATCGACCTGAGCAAAGTCAATGATCATGGCCAAGGCAAGGAGAACGATGATAGCGGATGATAGCAGAGAAATACGAGCCATCCTTTTTTAGTTTAAGTACCTTATCACAAGTGAATTATATATAAGCAAAAAATAGATATATAGCAGAGAAATACGATGATAGTTGAGGTTGAAGAGTACTTCGACGACCAAAGAGAGCTGCAAAGTCAGAAGCTGGTTTACCAGGTTTTTCCTTCCTCGTTCTTATATTTACGTCTGTTTTGCTTCCATATTTATAATGTAGATCTAAGGATCTAGAGTATTAAATGGTTGCATTGTTTAGTGAAAAGTCAGCAAAAAGGAGGTGGTATAGCATGTTACCTCCCTGCATTCAAGTGAGAAATGTGAACGACACACTTTTAAACGAAGAAGCTCTTATCATTTATTAACTGCCATTAAACTTTGGCCTATGGTGAACCAGAACTTTTAAATTGCATCTTATCTGTGTTCAGTTTATAAGTGCTTTTTGTTTTTGACCAGGGAAAAAATATTCACCGGAGCAATATGTAGCATTGGATGGAGTGTTCTCGTTTTTAACTTAACGAGCAAAGTCAACGTGAACACTGATTATTATTTTTATTTTTTATTTTTTTTGTGGCAAAGGGCTATTTCTTCCCCCGTCTCTACAAATACTCCTTATTTTTCCTCATCATCAAACTCTTTTCACTATCTTTCAAAATAATGTCAAACACACAACCAAAGCAACATTAATCCAACAAAACAACCAAGCTCTTGATGAAATGTGTTATGAC
This sequence comes from Allium sativum, assembly GCA_030737875.1. NCBI lineage: Eukaryota > Viridiplantae > Streptophyta > Magnoliopsida > Asparagales > Amaryllidaceae > Allium > Allium sativum. The sequence goes on from CM060915.1 coordinate 374,066,092, forward strand.
TGGGATCATTTACCATACCATAAAAAAAGAGCGGAAAGAATCAACGAAAAGAAGTTACATACGGCAGGTGCGGTAAAAAAAAAAGGGTTTATAGAGCTATAGCGGAAAACTGTAATGCTGTAGCGGTTGAAATCAGTGGACGAAAAACAAAAGATTTTATTAAAATGATAGACGATAACAAAGTTCGACATAAACACGATAGTCTTAGAAGGGATCGGTAAATGAAAAGCTTAAACAACAAAACTAGAGTTGGTTGAGATCATGTTCGACATACTGTTTCAGGTTAGGAGAAATGGTGGAATGATCGTTTAAAGGTATTTTCATAAAGGTTGTTTGATTAAACCGTCGGTATAACTGTTTTTCTAATAGGAATTTGGCTTGAGTATTATGAAATATAAAATGATACCGCTTGAACATTTAGATCTGCAACAGCAACTATTTCAAGGAACACATGCAACTAGAAATACGACGTACGTTTCAGCTTATACGCCCGCTTTTAATGAAGAAGAGCAAGCACAACAATTTACTCCTTCTGCGCTTGGATCATTCGCAGATCCATGGTCGTTTGATGGATTTCAAAATCAGCTAAATGATACAGAAGAACAAGGACAAAGTAGTATACCAAATTTGAATTCACCATCAAATCATTCTTTGTATAAAGAACTACCAGCTCAAATCTCTATTTAAAAAACTCTCATGCGGCAAAATCAACACATTAGTTCATCATCAAATCGACGTGGAGATTTCAGAAAACGTCATGGTGAAATCGACAAGAAGATGCTAACATCATCGATTACATCCACGCTCGAAAAGTACAATAGTCTACAACTACGGAAAGTCTGAACACAATCAATGTACGATCAACAGGGAATTCTTTCAGCTACACAGATTTGGTAGCACGCATTAAACGTTTGGGTGAAGAAGTGGATTTTATTTTCAGTGAATTTTTACACATTGTTACACAGCCCAACAAGACAAATATATTCAAATCTTAAACGATGACAGATGTAAAAGCATGGTTGTCGCATGAGGCACACCTCGAACATATTACTGTTAACTACGAAGCCTATCTGATCAACCAGGAAAGTGACAACAAATAGGATTTCTACTACCTTTTCAGTTTCTATTGTATTTTTAAATATTTATGATCTGTTTGGCTTACTGTATTATTTTGTTTTAATGATAATGTTTTCTTTTAATGATACTATTTTGTTTTAAACATAAATTAATTGAATTAAAAACCAAAATAAAAAATGATCTGGTTAAATGGTCTGTTTAAACCCCTAAACGCATTCTCTGCTAACTAAAATACCATGTTTCCGCTTCACTCAAACACACCCTACATCTAAGTGATAGATGTCAGCAAATGAAATTCTCATTTCTTGTTTGCATATATAAAAAGCAAGATTTAATTCAGTTTACTTGGGTTGACACATACTACTAAAATTTTGAAATGTGCACAATATTATATCAACTTTAAAGCGTATAGCTTAATAATTTAAATGTCAATTTGTTAAATAATACATAAGCAATATAATTCACGTCCACTATTATATGTTTTGGTGATATCATACGTACATATTTTAATGTCTAAACTAGTTAAGTAATATTAAGATTTGAGTTTAAGCTTAAGATCCACAATGATGCATCCAAAATTAATTCACAAAAATAATTACTATATGTTATAAATTTTTATAGAAATATGAATATAATTGTTTAATTATTATTTTATTGATATTTTTTAAGAGCTGAAATTCTATTGCATAAATATAAAGTTGTTATATGGTAGTTAAAATTTCATGTTGATTAATAAACAAAGAGTTGGTGGTCATATTGAGAATATCAAATGATTTATTATATAACCTGGATGATTAACTTATTAATAAATAATACACATAATGATATGGTTTTGTATCATATTTTTATGCAGATTTCCTACCGTAAGTTGATAATGGAGACGAGCCATGTACATTTGAGAACAAGATAAGAGTCCCAAGCGAAATGATAATATCATGAGAAGATGAAATATCAATAACTATTCTAATAAATTCAACTTTTCCGGACTTATACGTGAATACATCGAAATCAAATTATAAAATTACAACAGCTATAACAAGCTCACTCAATTAAATCATGGATGTGCTTAATGATCCAGTTATTAAGATTTTTCCTAATTATCATTATATCTATTATTGCTTCAATTATGTCGAAGATGAATAAGGAAGTTGTACCAGCTTGAATATTTATATTCACTTAATTTAAGTGTGCGGGTTACCCTCACATAAATTGGTGCTGAAGAAAGATGCACCAATAATGCTTCTAAGAAACCTCGATACAAAAATGGGTTATGCAAATAGTACATGACTTATATGTCATGAACTTCGTGGAAACATCGTAGATGCAAAGATTGATGTAAGTCACTTTGCTAGTAGTTAGGTTTTCTTACCACGAATACCTATAAAACTGTTTGAAGGTATCTTTTATCATTTACTTTATTTTGTAATCCTACAAGACTAAGTTTTTCTCTAACTATTAATAAACACTACACCAAAACAGTCATTTAGTAACACATTTTTTTTTAGATATAAAGGTTTGATCAGAGAAGATATATTGAATAGAAAACATTGAATTAATGGCTGAATGCTTTACAATGTTTGGATACAGTCATTATATATAGTATTAATACATGGGCCTAAATAATGGAAACATGTATGTCACGTATGATACAATTGGCAAATAAAAGAAAAAATAAAAACCCAGATTCGTTTACTCTTAACATCCCCTCAAAAATGAAGGCTAGGGTTTTACTCAAAAATGGCAGTCGCCAGATAATCCTCCAAAATTTCTTCAATTAGATAAAATTCTAGCTTTATTTCATAAAATTATCATAGTTCTGGGGATTATCTCCATATCAGATAAGAGTTAAGAAAAAATATATTTTAGGGTTATGGTATGCTTTAGCCTTCGACGTCTTTATTACTACCAAAATTAACTCCGAAACAGGCTGACGGTGAAGGGGTACCAGATGAACACAAACACAAAAGGATCCCTCCGGAAGAAAAAGCCAAATATAAAGAGAAACTGAAAGCATAAGGAACTACCCGAAAGGTGTACAACCGACACCATCTCGGAAGGAAGGATTCAAGTTACATACAAAATAGGAAGTACCAACAGGATGGTCTTGCCATAGTGAATGAGTAACTAAAGGTCTTCTAAGTCAGAAGCAGCTAAGAAAGAAAAAAGCAAGAGCTCCATTGTCCAAGACCCAGAAGGACGGAAGGGCTGTCGGTATTAACATGCTTAATACCGATACATCATGAGAATAAAGGCATTAAAGATACCAAGCTTAAAGCACATAGAGATTATCCGGAACCAGCTTCCGAAACATCTACTAGATAAACACCGAAAGGTCACACTGATAAATGACAAGAAGATCGCCGGAAGCTACCTTTCGACAAACCAGGCTATACACGAAGACTCTACTGGGAGGGAAACTGGAACCCCAGAAGGGATACAAGCTATCAATACCAATCTGCCTAGTGCCGACACCGACAGGGTTTCCGAACCCGCAATTATCTACATATATCACGAGGGCAAGCTCCTCAAAGTATTCATGAGAAAACCGGAAGCCTACATTCAGAAGCCACGACTGGGAGTACAAATGCCTTCCGAAAGCCGTTTACATAGACAAGCTCGTATCAATCTTGAAAAAGCTTCAACTGACCGGGAACCTCACTCCGGAAGCTATAATCAAAACTACAAAGGCGGCCAGAAGCTAAACATCCAAGACCAAGGAGAAAAGCGGCCAACAGAGGTTTCTGCAAGCCCAATGGCCCAACAGAGGAAGGGGCCCCAAATTCTCTTTAAATAAGACCCTAGGGGTCACATTTTGGGGAAGATTTTCTCATTCTTATTCTTGTATTCCTTTTTCTCTAGAGTAAACCCTAATTTTTAAATCGATTTGGGGATTTCTTTTATTCTATTCATGCATTCTAAATCAAAGACCAATAAAGTGTGAATCAATACTTAGAGTATTTCCTTATGGGTTTGCCATGTGATTTCTCAGTCATTGTTGCTGCAACTTACTGTTTTCTTTCTACATATATATGAACCTATATCCAGACCTTTCCGCAAGCTAGGTGAAACACCCCCCTCTCTACAAATTTAGGCCCTTCTGCGAGCTCAGAGCAGAACCCCTTTCCACAAACCGTAAAGCCATTCGCTAAGGGTTGCGCTTAGGAATCCTTCATCCCAGGATAACTGTTGCTTCTTAAATCGCTTAAGCCTGATGTTCACCCCATTGAGGGAAGAGTAACTATTATTTTGGATTTTAAACCTCGATATCTAGGAGATGGTGAACTAACTCAAATTTATGAAGGCTAAACAACCTATTTTTTCCCTAGGTCCACTTCCATAGACTTATCTCCAGTGTTGACAAAATATATCGTTAACATTTTTGCGCTAGAACGAGGACTTGATCCTCCAATCCTTTGGTTAACCTTACCAAATATCTACCTATGTTGTTCTGTCCCAGACTGGACTAAGGCTTTGAAGAAGCAAAGTTATGGGTAAGAGGTCTCGACAAGAGTTTTCTAAATCTTGAATGGATAGGTCAGAAATCATTGACCCAAGAGTGATGGAAGAACGAAGGCTGAGAGTGGAAGCCTTGAAGATAATGAAGCAGAAAAGCAAAATAGAACAATATGCTTCCAACGCTTAGAATAATAGCCTTTCCCACATAGGACAAACCCTAAGGTCTTCTTTAAGTGACTCTACATCAAAAGGATATTCGCATTTTCTCTCATATAAGGAGAACTCTCCACAAGCAAATCAAGGGATGGTGTTTGAACAAGAAGTAATGGATGATGTTAACCACTTCACCGACAAATGGTCTGAAAGGATAACACCTCAATCTGAGTATATCTTGAGAAGTAGAAACAAAAATATAGGTAAAACAACAAAACTTGGTAACAAAAGGGTTATATCCCAGCGGCAAAGAAAAAGGCTTATGCCAGGATTACCCAAGGGATACTACTTTACCACTTCGATGGAAAATATCTACTTCTTAACCAACTACTTCTTAACCAAACACGAACTCAACTATTGGCCATTCACAGAGAGAAAACCCAAATATGAAAGGAAATCAGGAGGACCTTACTGCCATTGCCACATGATGAATGGACATGAAACTAACCACTGCAGAATCCTCGAGGAAATAGTCATCAAATTCATCAACCAAGGTCAATTACAAGAGTTTGTAAAAAGATCAGATCAAGTTCAATAAAAGTCCTTAGGAAAAGGATTATCAAACACAATCAAGGGTACGGAAAACCCTCCTTTCAAAAGCTTAAAGAAACCCAAGATGGGCCAAACCACAAATGGATCAAATCCCTTGTCATCGCCAAATTGGTCAGGGAAAAGGCATCCCCAGGATGGGGCGGTGTGTTAGTCTTTTCCCATGCCCAAATAAGAGGGGGTAGGTTAAAGCATCAAAAGCGTAAACCTCTGTTTCACACCAGAATTGGTCATGGCAGAGCATCTAAAATTAACATGCCCTTCCTCTGCTCGTAGAAGAGTATGCCCTGCCTCTGCTATGAACTAAGAGAGTCCTACCTCTGCTCGTAGAGAGCACGTCCTACCTCTGCTTATGTTCCGGGTTACTCGCAGAAGGGAATGCCAACCCCAATCATCATCTATGATGGTCAGGATATGGCACCCCTTGAAGGGGGTGGTGTGTAAGCCTCTATTAGTATCTTCGGTGATCAGTGTAGAGCCTCAAAAGTGTAAACCTTAATTTTGTGTCTATGATGGCTCGGCTTAAGGTTTGAGACCTTATCATCACCTACGATGGTCAGGATAAGGCGCCTCCTGGGAGAACGGGTAAGTCCTTAGTCCCTGTTTGTGGATAAGCTAGCCAAGCGCACCAAACGCACAGGCCTAGAGAGTGGCCAACAAAGCACGTACATCCTCTACTTTGACATCAAAATCCCAGACAGTGGATTGAGAAGCATGTACAACCTCTTCTTCACAAATCAAGTCCAAGGGGAATACCCAAAACATTAATACTGGAAGTGGATTTCTGGGTCTCAATCTCTAATACCAGAATCTGGGTTGAATCAGCTCTCAACAAAGACCAGAAGTGGATTTCCTGTCTCTTATTTAAATAACCCGAATCTGGATTGGTTCGGATCTTTGCGAACACCGGAAGTGGGATCCCGGTCTTATCTCAATACCAAATCCAGGTTGATTCGACTTTCAATAAGGCCGGAAGCAGTTTCTTGGTCTCCTATCTTAATACCCAAGTACGGGTTGATTCAAGGGTAAATCACAACCGGATGTGGAGTTTTGGTCTCATCACAAATATCCAAATTTAGATCGATTCAAATCTTAAATCTAAACAAGAAGGAGTTGTTCAACCTTCTCACTAACCCAAATTTGGCTTGGAACCACATTTCCACTATTACTAAGTGCAAACTCATGGATTTCTCACTTGCTCAAGGAAGTGTCTTTAACTTATACATTCATCAATTTATTATCCAAGTATGTCAAATATTTGCATTAACACACTAAACACAAGTATGCACTATAGACATTTCATATCTTCCATACCTCGGCACTATTAACCCTACTAAGAGCAAGTGACACTCCACGAAGGACAATAAGACAAACCTCTAACAAAGTGTGTCGAAGATGTGCACCATGTCATGGTTAAACCATAACAAGAGGAAAACGTTTACGCTGAATTGTGTGATCGCACATTAAGTAATACTGTTATAGGTCCTACCTCTGTTCATAAGCACCATCACTATAGAATATTACATGCGACGGGCAATATGCTAAGTATTTCACATCTTACATAATTATTTACAAAAAGATTGTAAAATAAACACATCTCTATAGGAGAGAACACCCATACCCCAATACTAGAACTTTCATATGAGCGTAATATAACTCTCGATAAAAGCATATAACAAGTGTTTATCATGAGTGCCAGGATAAGAAAGTAGCCTTCCTCACTTTATCTAGGATGTCGGCAGTAAGGTCAAGTGAGGAATCAAATGGGACTTTGAATTCATTAGGTGTATGAACCGGAGGACACTTACGATACTCCTACTTTTCGAAAGGCGGTCTATCATTGCCACGAACCAACCTCGACCGATATGTATAAACCTCTCTTAAAAGTTGGTCCTTATTCTCGCCAAGGAAATCAAGGCGAATCCAAGGATAACAAGTATAAACTTTCTAAAGATCCCTTAAGAAGCAACGTCGTGCCAAGGAAGAAGACTCAATAAGAGGAAATTTATCCAGATAGTCTCTCTTCAACTTGACATAATCTTCTAAGAAATCCCTAGAAAGTAAATGCGCGGAAGAAGACAAGTTCTGAAGAAAAATGTAAAAAGAAATTTGAGAAAACATAAATCATTATACTATCAACCAAGCAAGTACATTCATCATGTCGCTCATACAAGACTGATCTCTTAAAGGACTCAGTTACAAATCGATGCTCGTTAAATTTAAGTTTATCTAAAGGCAACTTTCTAGGATTAACTTGGGGAAGGTTCCAGTATTCGCTCGGGTGTAGGTCCATGCCACATTCATCTAGGCACCTTTTGTGAAGACGTTTAAGAAGACCCCCGTTATGATCACCTAAAAAGGAGAAATCCATGGTTTCGTATCTGCGATAAATTGATACAAAAAGTTTACTAATGTATCCCTGTCTTCGATTAACATCCAAAACAAAGTCACAAGCTCAGAATTTTTTTTAAGAGCCTCTCGCATCGCAACCGGGTCGTTCGTAGCCTAGGAGCCACTTCGTTCTCTTTAAAAAGAAGTAACTTCGTAGCACTCTTATCGAGGAGATGATATTTGTAGGATAGTATGTTATACTCGTTCGTCTATTTATCCAGTTCCCTAGTGAGACGAATCGCTTCCAATCGAGTCTTTCTAAGGATGGAATTCCTAAAACTTAACATTTTACCTCCCGTCTAGACGAAAAGGATTATAGGTTGGTTGTCAAAGAATGGCAAAAGAATATATGTATAAAAGAGGATGTCATACCTCAGAAATAGGAATAGAAACTTGTGGATTTTCAACAGAAAGAGAACCTGGGGAATTTGGGCCTTTCCCCATTCTTCGTGCATCAGGAAGGTCAGAGAGGCCAACTGAGATAGGGTCTTCTTTGATGTCTTTAGTACACTTGTTGCATGATTTGTCTAGAGTATCAAAAGCCGAAAAAGTACCACCGACACCCATGGAGTTATCGGCTCTTTCTTCCTCTTTACCCATAGTAACATTGATACGATTGAATTTATTATCATTGACGCAAATAGCCTGCAATGCCTTTACAAGGTCTCCTTCATCATTGGCACACAGCTCCTCGAGAGGAACATCTTCAATAAACAAAAGTTCAGATACGTCAATCTCCCTCCTCACAGGAACTTCTTCTTTCTTCCTCATACAACATATCTTGGACATAAACCTTTCCACCAAGGACGGGTCAAGAGAAGAAAATTTTAAATCCGAACATTTATCCATGTTATCTGCATAAGTAAGAAGGAAAGCATCTTCGAAGGAGTCAACCATGATTTCGTCCAAAGTGGTCTGAAGGAAGAAGGAAATTCTTCGATTTGCATCACTAACTACTTTGGAAAACCTATCTAGCAACGCTTTCTCCTTACCAAGTTTGATCTTGAGAGAACCATTCTCTTTTTCCAGAAAGGAATTCTGGTCATGGAATCAAGAACAACGAGAATCGAACAGGATGATATCTTCTTTGGATCTCTCTAGGCTCCTCTTTAAAGCATTATTTTCTTTAACCAGAGCCAAGAGGGATTCTTTTCCCAAGACAATAGAACTCCTAGCTTCCGATAAAGCATGCTCCAGCCTTTTTTGATCTACAGCTAAACCCTCTTTTTCAAGAACCAGAGCATATTTTTCCTACTTCAAAGTCATGTTCTCTCTTTTGAGCCTCGACTGCTCAGAACTAGGGTTTGGAGTATTGTCTTGCATCACAAACCGCCGCTTGATAGCCTACAAAGGGCATAGCAGTCAGAAACAAATTACTTTAAGAAGGGCAGGAAAATAGGAAAGAGGAAAATAGAATACCATAAGTAGTTGCTCGACCAAAGCTTGACAACTTCTGGGGGAATCAAATGAAGAGTTGACACCAAAAGTGGAATAAGAAATAATCTGGCCAACTAATTCATCGAATTTACCACCATTAGTAGGATTGGTAAAATCAAGAGGGGGTGTCCTCAGAAGAATAAGAGAAACCTATCGCATGATGCAACTCATTAAAGATTTCAGAAGATCCAACACAACGAGTGTTCGAGCCAAAAACCTTCATTGGAGAAGTAATTTCCGGGATGTTGAGAACCACATCAAATTGAGCAGTTAGGTTTACCACATCCTTAGACCTCTTCGATGGAGAATCTTCTAAATATATTCTCCAAAAGTTTCCTCTTTACATTTTCTCTGGATTTTAATAATGCATCCTTGAGAGAAGAAACCCCAACTCTCGGAACCAAGGAGATGGAGCCAGTCTTATTAGACTCAGTACAAGTGGCTTCAAAATACACAGTGAAAAGAAATGAAGGGAAGGATAAAGTACAACTCCATCTTAAAAAAAACATATCTGAGTTGTCAAGGGACAAAGGAGAATTGAAAGAGAAAGGAGCATCTTTCTCCAATGACAAAAAAGGGAACCCCTTGCTAAGCAGGACCAAGGGTGGTTGCCTAATGATGAATTGACTAACTGGCAATAAAGAATGCAGCTGAAGGATAGAAGAAGTGAGCAGCAGAGACCGGTTACCGTATTTTCCAAAAGCAACGCCCAAGGCATCAATTAACTTCTTATCCGCGAAACTTGGTAGTTTGGGAATGGCATCTGTGAAAAGGAAGACAGGATATCGAAAGTAAGATGACAAACTAAAAAAAACTTTCAAGTATGCATACTTGAGGTGTGAAAGCCGCCAGTGATACCCGAAGGGCATCAGATGAAGAAAAATTGATTCTCCTAATCCTTGAACCTGGTGTTCCTTCGGATAAAAGTTCCTTCGTAGGATTCGCACGAAAAATATGAGGATTAACGTTACTAAGTTTGAAAGGATGGACCAAGTAATCAAGAGTGGAAGGACTTAAAGAACCATTTCCCGATTCTAAAGACAAAAGTTCTAAGCCCAACATGTAGGTATAGGTGTTTGGCGAGAGCTGAATAGGAGAAATTCCAAAGTGTTATAGATAATGATGAAGGAAATTCGGAAAAGGAATAAAACCTCTATGCCAAATATGAACTGCAGAATAAGCGAAGTAACCACCCGAGGGAGAGGAAATGGTGTCCTTTTTACAAGGAAGGATGGTGTCAACACCCGAAATCCCGAAATCCTGAAGGATAGCATTAACTTACTCTTGAGACGAAATCAAAGAATGTTTCTCAACATCACTATCTTTCCTAGAGGCAGAGAGATCGTTTGGCAAAGGGTCATTCCTATCATGTTTGAAAAAAATGTGCTTCTTTCCTATAATACTAGGTATGATCTGTTATTTTTTATGCAACAAGGTAAGATCAATATCCGAAAGGGTATAAACTTTATTATTCTACATAAAATCCACCAGTAGTAGGATATTCTATTTTCAAACGCCACCGCGAAAAGATGAAAGCAAAATGAAAACGCTAATTTAAGTTATCAAATGCTAACTTAAGCTATCAAACTTGGAGTTGTTCACCCGAAACTGGTAGTAAAGAAACTAAAAATATGGAAAACTTGCCGATATGATTATTTAAGTAGCTGATACTTCCTTGAGATAAATTTCTAGGAAATGATAAAGGAAAGGAAGGAGCCAATAAGGAGGGGGTATATATACTGGAAGAGAGAGATAGCAGATTCGCTTAAAAGTTTAACTAGAAAAGTCGAAATCGCCCCTTTACTAGGGGGGCAAATGTTACTACCAAAATTAACCCCGAAACAGGCTAACGGTGAAGGGGTAGCAGATGAACACAAACACAAAAGGATCCCTCCGGAAGTAAAAGCCAAATATAAAGAGAAACCGAGAGCATAAGGGACTACCCGAAAGGTGTACAACCAACACCATCCCGGAAGGAAGTATTCAGGTTACATACAAAACAGGAAGTACCGACAGGATGGTCTCGGCATAGTGAATGGCGGAGGTCATCTAAGTCAGAAGCTAAGAAAGAAGAAGGCAAGAGCTCTACTGATCAAGGCCCAAAAAGACGGAAGGGATGTCGGTATTAACATGCTTAGTATGAATACATCAGGGAATAAAGACATTAAAGATACCAAGCTTAAAGCACATAGAGATTATCTGGAACCTGCTTTCGAAACATCTACCGCATAAATATCGAAAGGTCCCACTGATAGATGACAAGCAGATCACTGGAAGCTACCTTCCGAAAAACCAGGGCTATACATGAAGACTCTACCGGGAGGCAAACCGGAACCCCAGAAGGGATACAAGCTATGAATACAAATCTGCCTAGTGCCGACACCGACAGGGGTACCGAAGCGACAGCTATATATATATATCACGAGGGAAAGCTCCTCAAAGTATTCATGAGAAAACCGGAAGCCTACATCCGGAAGCCACTACCGGGAGCACAAATGCCTTCCGAAAGTCATTTACATCGACAAGCTCAAATCAATCTTGAAAAAGCTTCAACTGGCCGAGACCCTCACTCGGAAGTTATAATCAGCACTACAAAGGCGGCCAGAAGCTAAACATCCAAGACCAAGGAGAAAACCGGCCAACAGAGGTTTATGCAAGCCCAATGGCCCAACAGCAGAAGGGGTCCCGGATTCTCTATAAATAAGACCCCAGGGTTACATTTTGGGGAAGATTTTCTCATTCTTATTCCTGCATTCCCTTTTCTCTAGAGTAAACCTTAATTCTTAAATCGATTTGGAGATTTCTTCTATTATATTCATGTATTCTAAATCAAAGATCAATAAAGTGTGAATCAATACTTAGAGTGTTTCCTTATGGGTTTTCCATGTGATTTCTCAGTCATTGTTGCCACAACTTACTGTTTTCTTTCTGCATGTGTATGAACCTATATCCAAACCTTTCCGCAAGTTAAGTGAAACATCCCCCTCTCTACAAATTTAGGCCCTTCTGCGAGCTCAGAGGAGAGCCCCTTTCTGCAAACCATTAAGCCATTTGCTAAGGATTGCGCTTAGGAATCCTTCATCCCAAGATAACTGTTGGTTTTTGAATCGCTTAAGCGTGATGCTCACCCCGTTGAGGGATGAGTAACTATTCTTTTGGATTCTAAACCTTGATACCTAGGAGACGGTGAACTAACTCAAACTTTTGATGGCTAAACAACCTATTTTTCCCCTAGGTCCAATTCCATAGACCTATCTCTGGGGTTGACGAAAAATATTGTTAACAATCTTCTTCTTCGATTCTCGCTACACTAGTGAGTTGCTTCCGTTTTCCTTTGACAAATGGGAGTTATTTGTTGTAGTTGCTTTCTGATTTGCTGGATCTGGAAGTTTGAGTTCATCAGAACAGATTACAGAAGTTGATGACCTTTGTCTTTCGATATGATGCCACATGTTGCCTTCAATTACTTGGAGCTCAGTCCTTAATTCGGTAAAATTGTTAGCTGATAATGATTTGGTAAGTATATCAGCTATCTGATAGGCAGAAGGTACGTGATTTACATGTAGCTTTCCACTGACGACATGTTCACATATGAAATATATATCTATCTCTATGTGTTTTGTTTTGTAATGTAATTTGGATTAGCCGTTAATGCTACTTCACTCAAATTATCACACCAAATTTTTGGTTTTTTGTTTGATGTCACTTGTAGTTCATTGAGTATAGATTGTATCCATAAAATTTCAACAGTGGCATAAGCTATACTATTGTATTTTGCTTATGTGCTTGATCTAGAAACAATTGATTGCTTTTTTGAACACCAGGTGACTGGATTACTCCCCGAGTAAATACAGTACCATGATGTCGATCTTCTGTCATCAAGGTTTATTGCCTAATCAACGACACTATAGCCTATTATACATAGTTGATTGCATGCTTTAAAGCTTAAACCATGGTTAATTGGTCCTATTAGAAACCTCATCAGTTTGTTTATTGCTTTCCAATACTTCTCTTTAGGCTATTGCATAAATCAAGAAAGTTTAACAACACTATATGTGATTTCAGGCCTAATGATGATTGCATATTGCAATGCACCAAAAAGGCTCCTATACTCCTTGAAATTAACTATGTTCCCCCTCCCCCATGTATTTAAATAATTGACAATGGGTTATCATAGGCGTAGACAAAGAATTGACATCATCCATTTTTTCTTTGACCATAATTTCATTTATGTACTTTTTTTGACATATGAACAATACTAATTCTGAAAGTCTTTTGACTTCAATTTCCACAAAGTAGTTAATCCTTCTAAGGTCTTTGATTGAAAATGTTTTGTCTAGAAATTGAATAAGCTTTCTTACTTCAAGTTCATCATTACTGGTAATGATAAGATCATCAACATAATTCATAACATATAGTTACATTGTCAGAAATTTTAGTAAATAAAAAGTGATCTTATTTGGAAGACTGAAATCCTTGACTTGTCAAAATAAATTTCAGTTTTTCAAACCAGACACTTGGAGCCTATTTGAGCCCATAAATTGCTTTATTTAGTTTGCACACAAATCCTTTTCCTTTACTGTGTCCTTATGGCTGATACATGTACACTTCATCTTTGAGATCACCATTCAAGAATGCATTGTTTACGTTCAGTTGTCTTATTTTCCACTTTCTATGAAATGTTATAGTAAGAACTATGCTAATAGTTTTTGGTTTCACCACTGGAGAGAATGTATCTTCAAAGTCAAAACCATGTTGTTGTGTAAGACTCTTTGCAACAAGTTTGGCCTTGTATCTAGCTATGGATCTATCAGCATTATTCCTTAATCTATAAATCCATTTGCAGCCAACAATATTTTTGTTCTTTGGTCGTTTAACCGAGGTCCAAGTTTTGTTGGTTGTGAGAGCTTGATATTCTTCATTCATTGTTTTTTTTTCAATTTTCACTTTTAACTGGTTGCCCATAGTTGTTTGGTTCTTCGAAATTGCATGTTGTAGTGTAAACCTTTAGCTTAAATATGCCACTTTTAGATCTTGTAACCATTAGATGACTAGTTTGAGTTTTTTTGTCTATTTTGATCTTGATTCTTGTTATTGCCTTGTTTAACACTTTGTTGTGTTTCTTCAATCTCCTGACTTGTTCTTTGTGTTAGACTTTCAGAGGATGATTGAGTGGGTTGATAGGATGGTTCAGCTTCACCATGACCTAGCTTTGAAGGCGCTGTGAGTTGTGGTGCTGATCTGCCGTTTACCTACTCATCTCCTTGATCTCTTATGCAAACAAGTATATGTGGTATGAAATGTTTGGCATTATAAACTTTTATGTTGTAGATATTTCTATACTAGAGAATGGATAAATGTTCTTATTGAACACAACATGTCTGATCACAAACACTTTACCGCTTGTGCTCAGAAATTGATAACCTTTTTGATCACTAGCATACCTAATAAATGTGCATGGTGCAGATCTAAAACTTAGTTTGTGTGTTGTAAGGTCTTAAACAAGGGTTGCATAAACATCCAAAAAATATTAGACTTTGATAATCTATTTTTATATTATGTAAAATTTCTACTAGACTTTTGCCTTTATGTATTGTAGTAGGTAATCTTTTTATTAGATATACTATAGTACTGAATGAATCTGGCCAGAATTTCATTGGAAGTGAGTATGTATTTAACTAGACGGTGATTTGGATGAAACTTAAAACAAACACTATTGTCTTTAGCAAACTGAGGTACACTAAGTAAATTCTTTTTGATTTGTAGCACCCTTAGTTAAATGTGTAATAAGTACATTTATTTGTTTTTAACCTCTAATGATGCCAAAGCTCATGTGTGTGATATTAATACTCTCACCATTGCCCATGTGAATAGTTTTATTACCTTTATACTCCTTCTGACCAATATTTAAGTTGCCTAGATTATTTATGATGTGATTTATTGCTCAAGAGTCAGAGTACCAATTACCATCCCATATGTCATCAATTTTAGTCTGGCTGCTTCTTGAACTTTCAGTTTGTGTGCTTACTCCAATTTGTGCTATGTTTGCATTTGGATTTGAACTTCTTTGATTGTTCTGACTCTGTCCTAGAATATAGTAGGAATTAAATCTGAAATAACAATTTGTTATTGTGTGTCCTAATTTTTCACATATTTAACACTTGGATCTGCCCTTATTGTTGTTCCATCTCCCGCTGCCTCTAGATTTGTTAGAGTAACTACCCTTTTGCACTGATTGACCAATTTTGTTTGCTTTATTTCTGTTTATGTTGTAGTTTTCATAATGTACGTAAAAATCAGAGGTTTTTGATTTCTTGTTTTCAGTTCTTGCTTCATGTGCAAGTAGAATTGCATGCACATCTTGCATAGAACACACATCTTTTTGAGAGGAAATAACAGCCACCACTGCTTCATACTCATCATTTAAGCCATTTAAAATAGTAAGCACTTGTTTTGATTTGCTAACTTTTTGACCCACTGCATCAAGATGATCACAAGTATCTTTCATCTTTGTTAAATGTTATCTCATGGATAAATTATACTTTCTTAAATTTTGTGATTGCCTATTATAAAACATAATCTTTGCTAGATTGTGTATTGAAAAACTGTTCAATAGTTGATCAAATTTCATTTGATGTCTTGCATCCAATTACTTAAGATTAGTTAATTAGCACTTATAGAAGACAATAGCGAAGAACTAGTTAACCCGTCTTGCCTGTGATACATGATATAGTCTTTGTTGCTAACCAGTCTGTTTTGTGTGTCAGTGATGAATTTAGGGGGAACTGGTAGAGTTCCAAGGATGTAGCCTTCTAGACCATATCCTTAAATTGTTGTTTCAACTTGAAGTTTCCAAAAAGGATAATTGCTTTCTTCGAAATGGACTGTAATATGTTGACTCTGTAAGCTGATTATAGTCTTTGTCAAACTTTATGATGTTGCATTGGTTTGAACTTCTGTCACATTATTCGAGAATGTCAAGTTGTTCTCACTAGCCACGGATTATAACAACGATGATAAAGTGGTCTCTAAGGTTAGTAATTCTAATTTGCTTTCCTCTGAATTGAGATTTCAAAAAATCGTGTTTTAGTTAAGATTGATGCAATCTTGTTTAATCTTGAATGAAGGTTTTTGAATTTCTTTCTGATGGCTTTCCTGAACGGCGCTGTTAATCGGCCTTTTGGTTTTGTTCCCAAAAGTACATCAGACACGATCGACTCAACGTGTCGCATGATGATACAGCCCGAAGTGTCGCCAAGAAGATAAGGAAACAATCTTGGAAAAGGTTATGCAAGAAAGAGCCTCTCGACTCCTCAAAACTATGCTCTACCCACAATTTCGTACCCCCTGATAAGGTGCTCGAATCCCTGCTTTTGTACCTGAAACATTCGAACCCATATGGTTCGAACCCTTACAACTCGAGTCCCCTCATCTCGGCTCCCCCTTCTCTAAGTTTTCGGTTCCCTCAACACATACGAGCCTCGTACCCCGTGCCTTCTCTAAGTTTCGAACCCCATGTACAAAGTTTCGAAACCCTTCCCAAACATGCTTTGGACCTCGCAACACAGCGCAATTAGCGTATCCCTGGGTTACGAATTTCATACTCCATGGGGTATGAAATTCGTATCCCTAAAAATGAATATGAGTTCTTTTGAGCATTGTGAGGAGGATATGAAATTCTGGAGGCCTGCACTCAGGGATACGAAATGTACTACTGTGGTCCCCAAATTCTAGCTACTACCAACTAACCTCACCACTACAAATACCTCCAAGCTCACACTTCAAAGGGGTTGGAAACTGGTTGATTTGACACCTCTTGAGAGCTCCAAGTGACCTCTTTAGTGCATCCTTGCTTTGAGGAAGAAGAAGCATAAAAGTTACTTTTTCCCAATATTTATATATGATAATTATGACATCAAAATGCTTGGAAATGTTTGTAAAAGGATGTCATGAGATAGTCCAAAGCTTGTAACTTATTTTTATCAATAAAATATCACCAACTCTTCCAAAGTGGGCATAGGCCCGTCACGGGACCGAATCACTGTAAATCTACTATGTTATTTACTGCTTTCTGCACTTATTTTTTCATTCGAAATGTAATTCTCTAACGGAGAATCTTTGGGTGTTGCGACATTTTTTGTCATCAACATTCTGGTGCTTTCACTGAGTAACTTTGAAACTTGATTCTTTGTCGCACATTCCATCTCGATCTCGACGCGCTTTAGGTTTCTTCGCCAACCTACCGCCAAATCCACTTATGATGGCTAAACGACCAAAGAATACAATGATCGGCTCCTATGCTGCAGCTGAAGCTTGAACATTGCAGCAACCTCAACCGGAAGATAACATGACCGAAATGGATGTCCTTCCTACTATGGACCCTGAAGCCCCTGTGACTCAAGCGTAGATCCATGCACTTAATAAGAAGTATGAAAATACAACTCTTGAACTCAACCAAGCGTTGAAAAATAATATCGACCTTATGCGTCAACTTCAAGATAGTCAACGCATCGTCACTCGAGTTCAGCTTGCTCAGAACAGCGCCCGACCACGGCGTACTGTATCAGAAACCTCTTCTTTCGAGTCAAGGGGCCCACATCAAAGAAGGAGGTTCAGTCTAATAAATAGCGTCGTCGCCTGCTCCAACGCTCATACTAACAGGAATGGCAACGACAACGGAAATGGAAACGGTGATCAAACCACCGTCATTTACATTGGGAGAACACATACAACGCTCTCCGTTGATCATTAACGATGAATTGGGTCCAAATAACCAACCCTCTCCTCAACAGAATCTAACTGTCGCCACTCAAAACCTGGGGCCTACTCTTCTGGAAACCCAGCAGGCCAAGGTCCCTCCGGATCAGGATGCACGCCAACCCGCTTAACCTCACCAGTCATACCAAAACCAAGCCATAGATGTCGACGACATGAAAGAGGACGAACCCGACGTGCATCACAGATGGCGCCTATGGAACATAACTCCCGAAATTCGCCAAAACCAATGGGTTCCGCCAAAAGATCCCCATCCAGTATATCTCCTCGACATGGTCCGAAGGATCATGAGATATATGCGAGGGAGCGTTAACGACTTGTGGAAACCCACTTAAGGCATAATCCCTTCAATAGGATTCTACACCGCATTCAAGGACCTTCTGAATCACTTAGAGCGACCACCAATCTTGCCCAAACATGTGGATCACGAAGACTTATATGTTTATTTGGTTGTTTCCATGTAGGCAATCAGCTCAGCTCTCGTGCGCATTGAAGATCATGCCCAACGACCCGTTTACTACATTAGCAAGAGATTAACGGGGGAAAAAAAAGAACTACCCAAAGCTTGAGAAGCTAGCCTATTGCTTGCTGATATCATCCTGGAAGCTACGAGTATATTTTCAGTCTCACCCCATCAAAGTCTACACTGACCAATCGCTACGATAGGTCCTGCAGCGACCTGTGGCATCTGGACGACTGGTAAAGTAAAATATAGAGTTGAGTTGATTCTTGATCCCATTCATCCCTCGCTGAGCCATCCTCGGACAAGCCTTCGCCGATTTCATAGTGGAATTCACCATCTCGGAAGAGCCTCCTCCGGAAGACATCGAAACTCCAAGCATTTAATGGAAACTGTTCATGGATGGATCTTCCAACAGAAGGTATTCCGAACGTCGGAGTCGTGCTCATCACTCCAGAGGAACTTCCAATATGCTACGCTTTAAGCTCAACTTTCCTGGTACCAACAACGACGAAGATACGAGGCCTTGATCATTGTACTCAAAATTGCAATCGAACTTAACATCATGGCCATCCAGATTTACTCCGACTTACAGCTCGTCGTGCGTCGGGTACAGGGAGAATACCAAGACAAAGGGGCAAGGCTCGCTTCCTACCTCTCTTAGGTTCACGAACTATGCACCAACTTCGACCACTACATCATCACGCATATCTTCGAGAACAAAATGAAAAATCTGACTCATTAGCCAAACTGGCAAGCTCCGAGGATGCGCAGCTTATGAGACTTGCCCCAATCGAAGTACTCGACTCTACGAGCATCAATCAGATGCAGACATATTCGGTAATGGAAGCAGAGACCGAAACCGAGCCTGAGTCTTGGATGACACCAATCAAGAGCTACTTGCAAATGGAACTCGCCCTAGACTCTACAAGGAAAGATGGGCACTCACTTGTCAATCGTCTCGCTATATCATTTTGGATGGAGTGATCTATCGAAAAGGTTTCTATGTCCCATTACTTCGGGGTGTAGCCCACAATGACGATGACCATATATTACTAGAAGTGCACGAAGGTGAGTGCGGTGACCACACTGGGGGGCAAACTCTAGCAAGAAAGATCATCAGATATGGCTATTTCGGGCCCACACTCGATCAAGATGCCACAAACTATGCATGCAAGTGTGATAAATGCCAGCGGTTCTCGAAGATCCCAAGGGCCTCGCCTACTAAGCTAACGCAAATGGTCAGTCCTTGGTCATTCGCCATATGGGAATAGATATCATCGAGACTCTTCCAATGGCCAAAGGTAGGGCATGCTACGCCATCGTCGCGGTTGATTACTTCACTGAATGGGCGAAGGCCGAAGCTCTTGCTACAGTCACCATCAAGAAAGTGATCAACTTCGTCGTCCGCATATCATTACCCACTATGGAATCCCCCAAGCCATCGTCTATGACAGTGGATACCAGTTTGAGAGCGCAGAGTTCAAAAATTTCTGCCGACTGCACAACATCGAAAAGATATTCTTGGCAGTGGCTCACCCTCAGGTCAATGGGCAAGTCGAGGTTGTCAATAAAGTGATTAAATCCATTATCAAGAAGCGTCTGGAAAAGGTTGGAGGCTTATGGGCAAACGAGCTCCCTCAGGCCCTATGGGCCTACCGGACTACCTATAAATCGGCGATCGGCCACACTCCATTCGCCCTTGCCCATGGATCCGAAGCCGTCATTCCCATTGAGCTAAAGCTTCAATCTCATTGAGTTACAATTACGATCCTAAGACCAACCAAGACTTACTTCACTTGACTTGCTCAAGGATAAAAGGAACAAAGCTGTGCTCAGAGCTGTTGCTCAGCGCCAATGAGTAGCCTGATACTTCAATTCTAAAGTCCGCAACAAGGACCTCAATGTCGGCGGCATCGTCCTAAAACAAATTTTTCCCACACCGACTGGTTTCATTCCTCATTGGGAGGGTCCGTACGTCATACAGCGAAGGCTCGAAGACGGAACCTTCAACTTAGCAATGGTAGATGTAGCCAAACTCCCAAGGGCATGGAACAATGAACATATTCGTCGCTACTTCACATAACTTAATGTACAGTTTTCCAGCTTTCCAACAATGTTTTATTTTCTTTAGATTCAAGGCCTTACAAAGGATGTTACTGCCAAAGTTATTAGTAGAGACGATGTTCAATTCTCTGTGCACTCGATGTGTTTACTTTCTGCATGATACGTTTGATTGACCATCACAACTAGCTTGAACACACAAACACATGAACACCGGACCGGAACTCCGAGCACGGGAGCCAGTACCGCCACACGAGCCTCGAACCAATGACGAGGATGAACATAAATAACGTTGGATTGACACCTCGAGCACGGGAACCGGTACGGCCACTCGAGTCTCAAACCAACGACTAGACCAAGTATAAATAACACCACTCGAGTCTCGAACCAACGACGAGACCGCATCTAAATAACACCACTCGAATCTCGAACCAACACTGAGCCCGAGTATAAATCATTCTTTTTCTATGTCTCCAGACTTGAGGGCAACCCATCAGCCAAGCTAGTGTGATACCGACCACTCCCACAGCTCCATCCGACCCATCGGGTCAGGACCCAAGTACCTCGCAAACCTCGAACCAATGACGGGACGGACTATAAATCATTTTGTTCCCATGTCTCTGGACCTAGGGAAGAACATCAGCCAAGTTAGTGCCGACCACTCCCGCGGCTCCATCGGACCCACCGGGTCTGGGTCCGGGTACCATTTGGTGAATAAACAACGCCTTTGAGCGTTAAGCCCGAATGAACGACGGGAGAGCCAAAAAGGGTGAATTCACGACGTCCATGCCATCTCACGACTTAGGATCAACGACCTCCGTGAGGTCCAAGGGAGAGGGCACATGGCCTGGATCCCGCCCAACTCAGGACTCCTGAATAAAGAAAAACCCGAGAGTGGAACCCTGCACGTCCTCCACACGACTGGGGGCACTCCCAGGGTGGGGTCTCCAATCACATTTCTTTGAGTGTAACAACAAGTAAGCTTGTGCCAGTAATGATGCTGGAAAGAATAAGACGAACATTTGAACACTTAACATGAAATGCGATTTAAGAAAAGTTAACTAATACTTTCATTCACATAACAAAAGCAAACTACATATCTAATATCTTTCTTTCTAACGACATGGTGTACATGAGAACCACACCGTGCCTCCAAAGACCAAAAGCGAGGGCCATACTCGCGTATATTATCGGCATGCGTAACCAAAATGTCTATAATATCTATAACTATTACTGATACTACTCATCCTCTTTCTTTTCTTTTTCTGTATAGATTCGACACTATGCGAGTCACCAGTGATGGACCTTTTCTTTCCAGAGCCACTTCCGCATTTCCCTCCTCTGCCCTTCGTAGGAGTGATGGACTTGTAAGACACCGAGGTGCGCCTTCCGCCATCATCCTCATCACTTGTGATCACCATGACCTCCCCGGGGAATATACATTGCAGTGGTTTAGGGGCAATGTCGGAAGCGAGGGACAACACAACCCCATTTTCTCCCAGGGCCTTCTTGGCCTCCAACTCAGTTTTCTTCTTAACATCTTTGGCTGCCTTCCGATCAGCTAGCTTCTTGGACTTGAGTTGCGTAGCTACATCCTCTTTAAGCTTACTAAAGGTCTCCTCGACCCTGTTGTTAACATCATCGTCGGCTCTCTTCTTCCTCGCCTCCTCACCAGCTCTCTCCTTTTCAGCCTCGTCAGCGACTTTCTTCTTTCTGGCCTCTTCAACGGTCCTCTCCTTTTCTGTCTCGGCATCGACCTTCTTCTTCGCCACCGCAGCGACAGCTTTTCCTAGGCATCCTGCCTAGCCTTTGTATTTGCCTCCTGTATGGCAGCCTCATCTTGTTTCCTCTTCTCCTTCTGTTCCTCAGACTTCGCCAGCATCTGAGCTTTCTGTGACTGCACAAGTCATACATAGTTTGCACACACGCATAAGTTGCACCCGTCACCTGAGTGCTTTAGTCATCTATAACCTCTCCTTCCTCCAGAAGATCCTTATAGTGGTTGGACCCTAGTTCAACATCCGAGAACGTATCTACATGACCGCTTCCTTCTCTAAACTGCATTCCCCGTAAACCCAATCCAAACTCAGACGTTAGAGGAAGCACGGGGGCAAAGCCTGTCATCACTCAAGCTCCAGGAGGGACTGCATAGCAAAAGACGTAATTTTTTAGTTTCTAAGGATTTAGTGCTCTCATCCTCTTTAGGCATTCGTGGTAACGGAATTTTCCTCTAGAAAGGCACGGCAGGGGTTTGAGAGGAAAGGTAATCGCTATAGTGGTAAAAGTGGATCCCGTCAATCCCACGATGGTCGGGGTCGTACTCAGTTGAGACCTGAACTGAGACTATGGGATTGGCGGTCGGTAAGAACTTCCCTCTGTAGACTCAGGAGCGACAAGCACGCTCTCGGTAGGCACAAACTTTCCGATTTCGGCGGAACGCTTTGCCAATCTCTCCCCTTTGGCATCCTCCTGCAACAATCTCCTTACTTCCTCCAGCTTCTTACCCTCATCCTCAGTCAAGAGCTCCACCATGAGTTCATTCTCATCTACTGTTGCCACCAGTCGCAATCAATCCTCAAACGACACCAACGTCTCCCATGTTCGAGCCATCTCTCGAGGATAATCGTTGACCCACGAGATTCCATGTTACTTTAGTACCTTAACATACATGCCCCGGATGGGCTCCTCTAACGATGCCTCCACTCTAGCTTCGGTCTCCTCAATCTCTGCCCGAAGTTCATCCACATCTTTGGTGCTCGGCCTTTAGCCTATCTAACGAACTCAGTACATCTTTATTGCTGGCTTCGGCCTCTTCCTTGTTCTTCTTGGCCTATTCTAACTGCCTCCTCAGCTCTTCATTCTCCCTCAGCAACCTCTGGGCCCCCTCATTTTCGGTTTTCAACCTCTCATTCTCCAAAATTAAGCCCTTACTATCCTTCTTGAGCTGGCGTACTTTATCATTTTCTGTAGATAGTGGATGTTCACTTCCTCCAGATTCGCTTTTTTCCTTCTTTAGCTGTGCATTCTCTACCGAGACCGATGCTACGGTATCCTTTAAAGAGGAAGCAGCACGCTCTGAGTCCTTCGCCAACTTGTTATATTTCTTCATCAGCTACGCTGTTTCAACAACAAGTGATTAGCATTTAAGTAAACTACTACAATCACAGAAATAGTCACGACACAGGAATTGGCCTTACCTATCTCTTTCTCTAGATTGTGGATAGTGGTCCGCTCAGCATCAATAGTCTACCCCTGACTTTGGATCTCTACATTCTTCTTCTTGATCAAGCCCGAAAGATTCGCAGAGTACTTTTTAAAATCTCTAACATGGAAATATGCAGCCCGCACCTTCATCTACACCTCATCATTATCTTCACGGGGAATAGGGTTGATGTCAGGAAGGAATATTAATTTGTCAAAGCAGTGGTCAGGGAATTTTTGCTTCAACAAGGCTTTTCTCTCCTCAATAGAAAGCTTTTGGGTCTCAAGTGCCACCAAGTCCTACGTCTTCTTCATCATTTCCTTCTTTCTCGAATAGTCAGGTGCCGACTCTTTCCTTTTACAGACATGGTTAGGAGCCAAAGGCACAATGTGAGAAGGAGTTGTTGACAAGGAATGTTTGGTGCTCGTTACGTCAAACCTGGAGTCTACTCCAGATGTCCTAATGAGAGGTGGAGGAATCGGAGACCGCCGAGATCATTCTCTGTGACGGTATTCGCTGCTACAATTATTGGGAGACGAGGGCTCATTAAACAAATTGTCACTCCTCCTAAAGTATGAAAGGAAGCCGCCCCTCGACGGTCGACAACTCCCATACCCATAGCCTCGGCCTCATCTTCCTCGAGTCATGTCATCTGCAAAGGAAACTTATCCATGTTTAAACTCAAGCACTATGTGTACACAAACAAATGTTGTGCCATGCAGTGTTTATGAATGTGTATCCTAAGTGTTCCCTCGACAAACCAGATAATGGCCTGCTCTAAGGAGTGATCTCCCCCGCAACTAAAGCTAGTTCCTCCACACTCGTAGTGCTTGGCTAGGGAAACACTTTTAGTGGGAGTTTATTAAGCTCGTCAAATTGACCCTCTTTCTCGAGCGAGATGGCGGTCTCAGAGGGAGTTACTGGGGACCACCGCCTACTCAATGTTTCTATCCATGCCTCATCTGTTGCAGGCAAAACGTGAGTGATTGATGGGCCTTCGTCCCTAGCAATTACCTCCTCATCGCTGGTCTCGCCCCCACCAGTTTCCTCCTAAATCTTCGTAGCTTTGCGCGACTTAGACATGATAGAGAGCACTTTCCTTTTCCAGCTAGGAGAGCCTGCTTCTCTCCCTATCCCCGCATTTTTCCCGCCTCTGATGATGGCTGGTCTGATCATCGCTCGATCATCAAGAAGTTATCCTGCATGACGAAGTCGGTCCTGATCTAGAACGCTCTCAGTGAAACGAGCCTTAGCTGGAATGGACAACGAGGATTCAAGACGTTGTTGATACACGATGTCTGTAGGCGCATCAGGATTTCCTGTCATTCAAAAATGATGTTAAACTTAATTTGTTGAACCCAAAAGTTTCAAGCTAAAAGTAAAGGGGAATGCTTACTTCCTTCCAACCATCTCCTTGCGAACCCAGAAGGACAATGCACGAAGAACCAGTCATTCTTATACACGGTCAGCTTAGGACATTTCCCATCGAAGAACTTGGTGCTGGGCGAATCTTCCAAGAAATACTGAGACGGTGAGATGTTGGCTATCCTCTTTAATTGAAACAAGTATCGGAGGTCCTCTCCGGTGGTTATAGGTACTCCCTGTAGAGAATGTAGGTACCCAAAAGGGAAGCGTACACATCCGGATAAAGCTGCAATGGCGTAAGGTGAAAGTAGTGCACCATATCCCGAATAAAGTTGTTAGTTGGGGTCATGCACCTAGTAATGCATGCCTGGCTGTTCAAGGGAATGTACCCTTCTGGCAGTGCGTGAGCCATATCGCCCTTTCCGGGTGAACGAACGTCTTTCGGGGGAATGTTGAACCACAATGCCATGCGCCTTACCTCCGTTTCATCCATATGCGATTACACCAAATCCGTCGGATTTTCGAGTATAACCGCGCCCACCAACATGTCCGACACCTCCAACGCGCTTCCCTCAGCAATATTTGCGTGCTCTATCTCCTCATGCTTGACCGGCGAGTGTTGTCTTTTTGGCTGCACCCCGCGATCAGATGCTTCCGACGAACCTATCGCCTGAGAAGGAGTGGACTCTCCGGAAGTGTCAAGCTTGCTGCCCTTTGAGCTAACACCGCTTGTTAAATCAGATGTGGATGGAAAATGCAGCGAAGCCTCAGCTTCCGAAGTCTGCTGTGTCTTAGACCTTTGACAGCTATACTTTCAATATACTAGCGTTAGACATCGCAATTATATAACCTATACCCCTCGTGTTGGTGCAAACTAATATGTGCATGCAGTGTTGTGTAGTGCCATGCTAATACAGTTTATAATCTAGAAACTTGGGACACAACAATGATCACAAGTCCCCAAGACTGTAACTATCGTCATTGTCAACCAACGTTACTGGATTCGCATTGATTCACGACAGTGTTACAGTAAAACTCAACAAAAACACGTTTGGCAATTTGATAGTCCAGTCATAGTCTGAGTGTATGCTTTAATCCTATGTGCAAGGCTGAATTGTCAACTAAGTAAAGGTTAACACAAATTTTGGTTCAATCGTACAACGTCGTGAAAACAATGCGAATCCTGAAGTAGGAAGTCGAGAAGTCGAAGTCTTAGACGAGAAACACGACACCTTACAAGAACGGGGCATGAAGTGTTCGAGTCGAGGAGAAATCTCGTATCCCCTTTCGAATACAAAATTTCGTATCTTTATAGGGATATGAAATTTTGTACCTGAAGGGATACGAAATTTTGTATCCCTATTGGGATTCAAATTTCGTACCCCGAACCAGGGGATACGCAATTTCACCTCTCCGACCCGAATTTCGGTTCCCTCCTTAGAATACCACATCTTCTCGCCCTTGCCGACTTTTGACTCCCCTTTTCTTCTTCTCCAAACCCATCCTCCCCACGATTTCTCCTCTCCCAATTCTCCTTCTCCCCCACTCCAAACTCGAACGCACTGCCACGCTCAGACCAAGGCCTCAAGGGATGACCTCGATGTTGAATTCGATGGTCAGCTACAAGCCATGATGAACTCCAAGCTAGAGCTCAGAGGCACGACCGACCCCAAATCAACTTCAAGTTTCGCCTCGAGTCCAGTCCGAGCATCGCGACCATGTTTGGTTCGAATCACGACCCCATACCAATGGCCAAGATCAATGTTGGGGATCACCTGTTTATCAATAGCTCAAAAATTCTCAAAATATGGGGTCAGAACTACGAAATCAGGCAAAGTAAATAAGGAAGCATAATAAGGGAGGTTGTTCCAAATTATAAGGAGAAGGAGGGAGTCTGGGCTTGGCCCGTCAGGCGTTTCGTATCCCACATAGGGATACAAAATTTCATATCCCAGTGAGGTACGAAAATTTCGCATCCCGTTAGGATCCGAAATTTCGTGTCCCCGCGTGGGACATGTAAATCTCGTACCCCAAACAAGGGTTACGACCAAATAATAATAATAATAATAATAAATATATAAAATAAAATAATATATATGTATATATAGTATATGTACTACATGATGTAGTATTATGTGTGCATATGTTTGAGTATGAATGTGAACAATATATCTACGAACTTCTCACGCACAGCTTTCCGTGTCTCAAAAGATCAAACACTTGCAAACATACATTCACATACATTCTTATTCACTCCTGCATGTATTACTTTTCATTTTTACTTGTCGTAGCATCGCGCAAAATTGTGCAAAAAATGTGTAGTTGTATACACAACGTCGCATCGACAACAACTCGTTACGTTACAGCGTAAACGAGAGTCGACAACTAACATTTACTTTCATTAGTCAACGGGAATCATGCAGTTCCATCAACTCAAAGCACATCATGTCAAGAAAGACGTACTTTGGGGGGCTAAATGTTAATTGGCCTTTTGTTCTGGTTCCCAAAAGTACATCAGACACGCTCGACTCAACGCGATGCGTGATGATACAGCCCGAAGTGTCACCAAGAAGCTAAGGAAACAAGCTTGGAAAATGTCATGCGAGCACGAGCCTCACGACTTCGCAAAACTATGCTATACCCACAATTTTATACCCCGCGGATAAGGTGCTCAAATCCCTGCTTTCGTACCCGAAACATTCGAACCCCTACGGTTCGAACCCTTACAGCTCGAGTCCCCTCATCTCGGCTTCCCCTTCTCAGATTTTTCGGATCCCTCAACACATATGAGCCTCGTACCCCGTGCCTTCTCTAAGTTTTGAACCCCACGTACAAAGTTTCGAACCTTTACCAAGCATGCTTCAGACCTCGCAACACAGCACAATTAGCGTATCCCACGGGATACGAGTTCTTCCGAGCGTTGTGAGGGGGATCCGAAATTCTGAAGGTCTGCACTCAGGGATACAAAATGTACTGTTGTGGTCCCCAAATTCTACTTACTCACACTAATCAACATCTCCACTATAAGTACACCAAGCTCACACTTCAAAGGGATTGAAAATTTGTTGATTTGACACCTCTTGAAAGCTCCAAGTGACCTCTTTAATGACATCCTTGCTTTGAGGAAGAAAAAACATAAAAGTTACTTTTCCCCAATATTTATATATGATAATTATGATATCAAAATGCTTGGAAATGTTTGTAAAAAGATGTCATGAGATAGTCCAAAGCTTGTAACTTATTATTGTCAATAAAATATCATTAACTCTTCCAAAGTGGACGTAGGCCCCTCAGGGGACTGAACAACTTTAAATCCACTGTGTTATTTACTACTTTATGCACTTATTTTTCCACGTGAAACGTAATTCTCTAAGTAATGGAGAATCTTTGGGTGTTACGACATTTTTTGTCGTCACAAGGCACCTTCTTGACTGTGATGATTTTTTTTTCTTGATCAGCAAAATGTTTTCAGAATTCCAGAATTGTTTTTGTGTGTATAAATTGATGAAACCAACAATTCTGCGAGGCACATTAATACGCAGAGTCAACAACTTCCATATGAAGGGGAAGACAACCTCTGATGGAAGGAAATCCAAATGATGAAAATTTTCTGATGGATTCAACAAATTCACCACCTGATACTGGCTGGATCGAAGATTGTTGTTGAGCACGAGATATAAGCTCTGATACCATATTTTGGTTTTATCTTAAATGGTTATAAAAGTTTGATCAGCGATGATATATACTGAATATAGAATATTGAATTAATGATTGAATAATTTTCAATGTTTTGATATAGTCGTTAATACAGTATTGATACTGGGCCTAAATGATAGAAACGGGTTCAGTCCGCATGATACAGTTAGCAAATGAAAGATACAGTAACAACTGGGATTCGTTTACTCTTAACAGGCAGTGGAATATTTTTATCTTTATGGGTTATATTATATTTAAAACTTCTTTTTCATGCATGTCATTCATATGACAATTTACTGTCTAGTATTGTTTCTTTCTGCAAGATGACAAATTATAAATTATGTAACATTTGTACAATTCGGGAGCAAACATATGTAAAATACGCAATATTTCAAAAACAACAATTCATATATGAAGCGTGTGTTGATACGCTAAATGCATAAGTCCTTTGCGCATTGATTGTTTTGTCGTACACTTATATATATATATATATATATATATATATATATATATATATATATATATATATAGGAGGGTTATATGGCACCTCATTTTTTGGGCACCTCTTTTGCACTTAAACAACAGTCAAGTATTTATAATTAAATATGTAAGTGGAAGGAGAGAGAGTTAGTGGAAGGAGAGAGAAACGAGAATGTGTGGTGAAAATCAGAGAGACTAAACGAGTGTTGCACTATTTGGGATGTGTGTGTGCGCGCGCGTGTGTGTGTGTGTGTGTGTATATATATATATATATATATAACATTGTTATTGCCATCATAAATTATGTACCGAGATCATGTTGAAAGTGAAAGTTCATTTTTGCCTCAATTTACCAGACGATAATCAGAGTCGGTTTACGGCTAGACTAGGCTGGCGGTTGCCTAAGGCAATCCCGGTAGCGGGGAACGTGGTGGTGGAATTCGTTTTCAATTAATATCATCTTATATGTAAGAGTTCTACCAAAGGTGTTTATATGTTAATGAATAATTGTAATGGGTGTTTCTTCCTATCATAAGGTCAGCTGTCTGATTATCTATTTGTACAAAATTTTGTCCTTCCGCCTTCAAGACGGGCAACCTGGATTTTCCCTTTTTTTTGTTTTATATTTATGGCTTAAATTTGGAGCAATCTAGATTTTCCAATATGTCATTGCATTTTTTTTATTTTTTTTCATCATCCTAGCTTCTCTTCAGCCTTGCCTCGCCTAGGCAACCCACAACGTTGAGCTGGCCCTAACGATAACCTTCTATGGTATTTTGAATAGCAGCATATACTAGAACATCTTAAAAGGCGAAAATACACTAGACGCTATGATGTTATGTATCACGTGTCATGAGTAATGAGTCTAATGACATTTCCTTTTCTTTTTCCTAGGTTGAATCACCATGGTGCAATACTAGTTTGTTCACACTTTTTTAACGTGGGTCACCATGACACCACTAACGGTGTTGGTGGTATGGGGCTATGATTACCCCATGAATTCCATTTTTTTAATCCCAACCACAAAATCACTAACATCGTTAGTGTGTCATGGTGACACACGTTAAAAAAATGTCAACAAACTCACTCTTACCATGGTGGACTTGATGATGCGTTATTTTATTTTTATTTTTTTTGACAAAAGGCGTGCTATGATATAATTAATGTCATGATTACCATGTACCAAAGGCTAACAAGCAGTGTAAAGCGGGTTCTTTGGTAACATCATATGTAACCCACCACAACACATGCACCTTCCAAAAAGGTGTTTATATGTGCACACACAAAAGAAACAAAGCTGCTCGACGTGTACCGTGTAATTCTATTGTTTTAGTATTCCTCGTTTGAAGTCCTAAAAGAGAATAATAATCACCTATTAGTCATCGAAAAACAGAAAGAGAAATGAAAAGAAAAAAGAAAGGAAAAAAAAAAGCTTTTCCAAGTACCCACTTCGTTAAGAATCGTGCTTGTTCTCGCCTGCTCAACCATGTCTCAATTGTATGATGGATTTTTTTTCGATTTTGCCACCTTTCCGAAACTAATCACCGAAATAGCTGGTTTTAAAACTTATTACGGACGTAGTTTGGTTTTGATTTTGATCACGGATACAAAAAAAAAAATTATAACTAGCGACATTCGAAATGACACAATAACGCAAAATTTTAGATAGCGCACAGTATTTTTTTTTCTTTTTAAATCAGTGCACAGCATATGAAGTAGCGCTATTTTGAATGCTGCCCTGACGTTTTATACAACTGTAAATACATAAAAGCATGTTACATTCGTAATAAGTTTTGAAACCGGGCTAATTCAGTGATTAAATTTTGAAAAGTGGTCAAATAGGAAAAAAAAAGATCCTTGTATGTTTTCTTTACTGTATGTCTGGGTCTTCTTAATTTTTCAGCAGCCGAAACCACTAGGGGTGAGCATTATTCGGTTAAACCAAATAAACCAACCAAACCAATTTATTTTGGTCGGTTTGGTTCGGTTTTGAAATTAAATCGGTTTGTAATCGGCCCAAAAAAATATTAAGTTCGGTTATCGGTTTAACCAAGTTAACCGAATTTTTACTATATTTTCAAAATTATCGGTATTATAATAAATATTTTAGGTTAGTTTAGTTATTTAAGTATATATTAATCATCACCTATGTGTCAAAATTAATATTAAAAATCAAAAATAATAATATTGTAATCATATATTTATAATTTGTTTCGAATTATAGTGAATGTTTCAAACACACAGTGTAAAACATATTTAGTTCGGTTTAATCGGATAACCAACCGAACCAACCAAACTTAATTTGGTTGGTTTGATTTAGTTTTTATTTTTATTGGTTTTAATTTGGTTTGACAAATTTATCATCGGATAAACCAAACCAATCAAATGTTCACCCCTAGAAACCACTCAGTTGGGGACAATTCGTTGTTCCTATAATGTGATTTGGAGCGAATAAATTTACCAACAAATTCTATCTCTAACCACCGAAAGTTAGGGTGCGTTCGCAGTCGTTTCCTGGCACGCTGGATTGTTTTGTCGCGTCCGACGCGTCGGACGCGAGAACAAAATTCCACTGTTAAAAGGGACGATTGTTGAACGTTGGAAATCAGACCGTTGACGTCCGACGCTTCCGACGCCAACAGTCTGATTTCCAACGTTCCTTTCTCTCCTCTACATAAACTACCCCTCCGCCCCTCTTCATCCACACTACACCAACCCAATTCTCTTCTAAAATTATCCTCAACCGAATTCGATTAGCAATCAGGTTTTTTTCAGTTTGTTGTTCATATTTTTTTCGTTGTTTTTTTAATTTATTTCTAAAATATTTTGTTTTTCATTTTTCAGTATGGCAAATCGAAAATCTGCACATCACTGGTCGTTTACTGCAACTCAGATTATGCTACAATGTTCTGTTGATGCATACGGTGCTTGTGGCAGCAACAAAAAAAGTGCGCATAAAGTGATTGCAGAAAAGTTAAATGATGTCATAGAAACCATTCCGGACATCGTACCGATCGACGAAAGCAAAATCCGAAACAAATATAATAGTCTTCGACGGGATTGGATGAAATGAGATGCACTGATGAACAAGACTGGCGCGGGTTGGGATGCTTACAAAGGAACGGTCTCTGGAAGCGATGCATGGTGGGAAGATCGTGTTAAGGTTTGTAAATTTATTTTGTTGTCATTCAGTTATTGTTAGTTTCTTACAATTTTCCCTCTTACATTTAGGAATTTGGATCGGGTGTCTTGAAATATAAGAAACGTCCACTAGAAAACTTAGAGCTGATGCAACAATTATTTCGTGGGACGAATGCAACTGGTCAATCGTCGTACACTCCCGCTGCTACTGTACAACCGTCGCAGACTGGCACCCCGCAATCAACACAAACTACGTTTGACAGAACATGGGAATTCGTCGGGTTTTTTAATTCTTTGGATGACACGCAAAATAATCATATTCCAAACTTGAATTCGCCATCAAATCCTCCTTTGCAACAAAATCCAATTAATCCACCAAATTTTGAAGCTCCAACCCAAAATCCAATGAATCCGCCAACCCAAAATCCAATGAATCCGCCCAGTCAACAAACTTCACGTCAACATTTAAGAAGAAGACGTGGTGAAAGTGACGATAAGATGGCTATGCTAATTGACCTAATGACCGAGAGACAGATGAAAAAATCTCGCACGCATTCTGATAGTCCTAATACAGGTACTAGCGTAGAATCAACGAGAAGTACTACAAATTATGCAGATATGGTAGCTCGCATGCAACGTCTTAGAGCAACGGGTGAGTTTGATGTTGCAGACGCACTATTATTTGTTTTGGACCCCAAAATAAATGATATGTTCGCTGCTCTACCGGATGAGATAGCGAAAAGCTGGTTGATAATAGGGCTTGCAGACAAACGCCACGAAAAAGAATACCAAACTTATTTGATAAATACCAACAAGTAGGAGGTTCATGTCATCGTGCTATTGTATTTCTGTCGTATTTATGTTTGTTTTTTCTTTTGTGTAATGAAATGTAATCGTTTTGTTTTTCGAAATTAGTACTTAATTAAATCAAAACAAATAATTTAACATATAAATACTCCGCTCAAATACCACGTTCAAACCCCGTTCGCCGCTAAAAACACATTCCCCGTTCGCTACAGTACCACGCTCAAATACCTCGCTCAAATGCCTTGCTCAAATACCCCGTTCGCGTTCGTTAAGAACGCATCCTTATTAACTTCGCAAAATAAAGGAAGGGTCGGAATGTACCTAATTCAACGCTCAAATACGGACACCGACTGTTTTTGACTTTGAGATATATGCGCACTGTTTCAAAGCTTGTTTGCATAGAAGGATTTCTAGTTAGAATATTGTCACATGGCCGTTCGACAAGCTGCATGTGAACTGGACGGCCTTTGCTTTTCAAAGCAGGAAACAGGGCCCGATCCCATTTACCCTTTTCAGTTTTGATTTTCCACCCACACGACAAAACCTCAAGATTTATTGTGATCTTTAAAGAAACAAATTTAACATGCAAAACAATAAACTTTTTCCTTTTTTTTTTTTTCTTTTTTTTTTTATAGTGTTTTGAGAACTAACAAGGAACAAGCAACAATTTATCGTTTATCTATCTGTTCATTCCATTCCATCGTCCTCTTCGCATTTCCTCAGTCTTCTCCATATCTTTTGGTTTTTCTAATTTTTTGCACATAAAGTCGAAAACTTAAAAATGAAACATAAAGTCAATCAAGTGACACCTAAATGTCTTTGAAAATAGCTTGACCTAGTTAAAATATAACTACACGTCTTTATACGAAAAAATAAAAGTTTATAGTCCATGCTGTGAGAATGGTAATTGCACCATTCAAATGTTGAATAAAACATATGTACTCTAGATCGTATATACTTGGAACGTTTTATTGTATTAAACTGTGCATTATCCCTGAATACAATTTGATTTCAACTACAAACTTTTGTTTCTCTCTCCACTTACTTATTTTCTTTAATTTCAAACTAATTTCCCGGTTACAATAACGGTTGAAATAAGACTATGCGATGAAAATCAAAGAGTATTCAAGGACATTGAAGTTAAAATGTACTGATTGACAATAGTTTAAAAATCAAATGGTTGCTTTCATTACTTGTTACTTAACTTATCTGTAATTAATTCATAGCGTTCGATTGTTTATCTAGATCTGCATCATTTTTTCAACTATTTAGTGGGCTCAGTTTGGACAAAATTAATTTCCACTTGATTATTAAGAAATTATATTATATGTAAAGCAGGTATTAAGCTTTTACCTACGCTGGATACACAAATTTTCCCTTTACATGCACCGACGACCGACAGAAGAAAGAGTTGTCCTTTTGCACAATTGGATACTAGTTCTTACATTCATGCTTTCTTCAGCTAAAGTCGTACTGTACTCTCTAAGGAAAAGAAGAAAAACAAGTAAACAGCCATTTAATACATTGAATAGCTAGTAAGGCACCGTCAGACACGACATCGGAAGCGTCCGATACGTTGACGTGAGACCCACCAATTTACCTTTCCAAACGAAAGCTAAAAAATGGACTGTTCGTTGCATACCCCTTTTGATTTAAAATCAAATGCACCCTAAATCTGCTTGGCAATGCGAATGAATATGATTGTTGTTTTTAGTTTTGTACTTCCGTTTAACCAAAAATTCGCACGTCATATGTATTGCCCAAAAACAACTACTTTGAAAAATGAATCCGAGATCAAAACAAAAAACAAATTTATATTATTTTCAATGCTTGGTGCGTAACACAACAATGAAGAACAATCCAACCTCTTTGTATTTCATTGATCATCATAATGAATGAAAACTGCAAAGTTTCCTCTGGCTCTATTATATTTTAGTATTTTCGAATGCAAACCTATTCCCTTGATTTATATTCCCTTATCCAATTGTGTCCGAATAAATCTCAGCCACACATATCATACCATTAAATCGATAAATGAGTCGGAAAATGCTATGGAAATGATCAGATCATATAAAAATTTATGATTGAGATTAATTTGATCCAGAGAGACGGAGAAATTAGGATATAGGAATTTAACTCTACAAGTTAAAAACACAGCCCCAACACCAAAACAAAGCCAGTCCAAGCCGATTTCCAGCCTTTGTCGATCGTTTGCTTTAACATTGGATAATGTTAGTAACACTAGAGTCTAGGTCTTTTGTTTCAATGGTAGTGCAATAGCCAGTGCTTACGTGTAGGGCTATTACCATTTACATAACATATCCAGTCACTTCATAAGAAAGTAATTTGAAAGCCATGTGAATATCCTTCGCAGATTCGGAACATCCACCCAACACAACTAAATGCATGAGACATGCCTTGTTGCCTTTCGCACAGTAAAGATACTACGAAAGAAGGCTTCTGAAAAAACGTCTATGGACAGTCGTTTATGCAATATTTGCAAAATAAATGCACGAGTAAAATGGAGGATGAATGAAAATATAACTGTTCGAAAACTATAATAGTGGAACTGCTGATGATACCATTTCCAACTGTGAGGTTGGTTTTGATCGATTCAATCAATATCAACCAAAATCAGTGTTTTAACAAACACGTCTGAGTCGCGTCTTGAGGCGTAGCTTAAGAGGTGTTTTACCTATGAGGCTTGAGCCTCAATTGGTCAAAAACGCAAAAAACGTACGTCTCAGAACATCAATTGGTTAAAGCATAAATAAAAAAAAAACGCAAAAAACGTACGCCTTAGAGCCACAATTGGCTGATGCGTTCGTATAAAAAAAATCAAACCTTATTTTCAGTACTATCCTTTTTCACATTCCACTTTTACCGTACTTTGTTTTACTCCAAAACGAAAAAAAAGTTAAATCATTTTTGAATTTTCGATTTGAGTCCATCGATTCAAAATGGAATCGAACTCGATTCCTTAGCTGAAATCGAACTTGATTCCTGTAAGGAATCAAGCTCAATTCAAATTAACCAATCAAGTTCGATTCAAGTTCGATTCCAGTGAAAGAATCAAACTCGATTCCTCATTGGAATCGAACCCGATTCCAGTGGAATCAAAATTTTCCAAGAGAGCCTTTTTTTTTTTCCTAATTGCTTACGGTTTTTTGGTTTTTACTTGGTATTTGCCAAGAGAGCCTTTTTTTTCTTTATGGTTTTTACTTAATGTTTGGAGCTTAATGTTATTCCATATTAAAAATTAAGTATATGTATTGTGTTTTTTTTTTTTTACTTGAAAGGCTTACGGCTCAACGCTTCGAGGCTTACACCTCGTCTCACGGACCCGAAAACGCCTCGTGTACGCATTTTGCATTTTGAAACGTTGACCAAAATCAAGCTCCAACGAAAAAACACCCTTAACCAGTTTAAAATAAACCGGCTAAGTTAATATATATGTATTGAAATTTACGATAGTTGAATTGCAATCCACGTAATAGTGTGGATTTCAATCTACACCATCTACTTAGCAGGTTTTAAATCAGCTAAGGAGTTTCAAAAAGAAAAATTGCATGTCCGGCTAAAGAGCTTAAAATGGACTTAATTCGATTTATGAAGTAAATTTTTGATTATCGATCTAACTATAAACTTTTATTGTATTATCTAATTTATGGTATTGTAATACTCTAAATAATCGGTTTAATGATAAATCCAAAGTCCATTTTTTAAAAGTATGACAAATTTTATCATAAACATAAAATTTATTGCGCGAAATCTCTTTAAACACAAATTTATATTTTATTTTGAGTGAATTAGTCATGTGAATAACAACATATCATTCCGAAAGGTCCCGATCTTCATCATTCGATACCGGACATATCTGACTTTCGGCTTTTGGGTTGTCAAAGGCACATGAATCTAAGGTTTCATATGTCAAATCTGGTCGAAAGCTTAGGTGACACTAGACCCCATTTTCCTTTCGTATAATTCTGTTGGGAAGGCCTTGTATCAGAACTTAGCAAACAAACAATTTTATATTGAGAAACCCATAAAGGAAGTAAGAATTTAATTATATCTTTCAAAGGAAATTAGTTTCGGCAGTAGCAATTCTCACTACATCCTTGGGTAAGGTTTTACCACTATCGGTCCTAAATGTGTTATCCCTCCTCATGGGTTTCGCATCATGGTTTGTATAAGAATAAGAAATTAGAAGTTAAAATATATGCAATTGACTTTTGAATGAATTAATAGCCAAAATGATTAAACCCCTCCTCTTAAAATTATACTCCATAGGTTGAGATTCTCAATTCTCCATTTTTTGTTGTAAATTGTCAAATAGGATTACAAAAAAAGAGAAATTCCCAACTTAATTTTGAAATTATGACAATACTCAGCAATTTCTAATTACATATCTTAAAATGAATTACTTGTCCCAATTCTGGACTCCTAGAATCGTATTTATAGGTGGAAGTTGACTCCGCTTTTGCCTAATGGCTTCGTTTTGACACCTACGGAGACACATATGAAGACTTGATGAACTCGCCTTCCTTCATCTTTCAGAATGCTAACTACAGAACAGCTATCAGATTCTCCGAAGTTTATCTTTTGGAAGGAACGAATTTGTAGTAGCTTGGCTTTCGACGCCGCTTATGGTTCTGCTTTCTTCTTGTATACGATGTTTGTTTGCGATAATTATCTAATGCAGGCTTAAGCTTTTCAGTATACTTCCTTCAGTGATCAAAGGACAAACCTAGCTTCTTTCCATAAGCTCCAAGATAACTGCTTAGAAGATTTTTTTGGCATACTTCCTTCAGTGACCAAAGGACATAACTAGCTTCTTTCCATAAGCTCCAAGATTACTACTTAGAAGATCATGCACTTCGTATTTCATCAACGGGAGCTTTGTTTGCGGGAAATGATACTTCTGTTGAGTAAGAGATTGTTGCTTCCGACAAACAATTCTTCGGAACCCTTCTCTTTTGGGCTTTATAAGGGCAACGCTTTATTGTTTTAGTCTGCGAACATATTTTCTGAACCTCAAGCCCTTCGGTGTCACCAAAAGAGGCTTTTCTTCAGTATACTGAATGCCTCTTTCCATTTGATGGCTCTTTATAATTGCTTTGTTTTTTATTTTTTGTTCAGTGACGACACCCCCTTAATTGGCTCTAATATATGTACCTCTCCATTTCTCCAAGAGTGTATTTTAATTAAATCTTGTGAGATATTGTTTCTCCCACTTTCTTTAGATGCATATTTCTACATTTTGGCTTTCTTTCACCCTGTTTTCCTTAGGGAATATTTTCGGTTAACAAAAGAAATGAATGATATAACTTGTATATTATAAAACAAATTTGTTCAATTACTGTTCTTCAATTGTTTTGGTCTCCTAGGGCGTTGCTATTAGGGCTGACAATGGTACCGTCAAATTTAATCTTAAAGGTGTAACTATAAATGCATGCACATTTAAATTACATGCAGATCCACCTGAACGTGTATGCATATATGTGTGTGCGTGTGTGTACACAATTTCTTTTGAATTTGAATTAATGAACTTAGCTGAAAAATCAAGGAAGAAGACCGATAAATTTTTGCTAGTGTTTCGATATTTTGTGAATAAAAATACGGAGGCTAACATCCTATTTATAGTGGTTAGAATATGTTTGAACTCTAAGTTTTAAATCGATTTAAAATGATAAAATTAGATCCATTCTTAACCAACAGAAAACCCTAACCGATCAATCAGCCCAATGTAGGCCGTCAGCCAACTTTCCACTGCTAAGTAACTAATTTGTGCAGTTTAATTTATTTATTCAATTTCCTTATTAAAACAAAAATAAGTGATCTTCTTAACCGCTAAGTATCCATTATCATTAAAATATTTATTACTCCATTTAACTTTTATGTCAACATTTTTAAATTCAAAATTTGAATTTAATCAAATTATTTTAACTTTGAAAACTTTAATTGTCAAAAAAATTTATGATTAAAGTCCTACAACAGAAATTCATACATGAAAGTCAATTGGAAATCACCAAAGATGCAGTGGTGCAACTTTCATAATCAAATTCTACTGTCTACAATATATCAACTTTAAGTCTTT
The DNA here is from genome assembly GCA_030737875.1 of Allium sativum. Lineage (NCBI taxonomy): Eukaryota > Viridiplantae > Streptophyta > Magnoliopsida > Asparagales > Amaryllidaceae > Allium > Allium sativum. The sequence goes on from CM060915.1 coordinate 374,105,302, forward strand.
ATTTTAATTAATTATTAAAATGCAGTGGTTTTTTTTTTAAATCTATTCAATTATTTTAGACTTTATTTCACTTTTATTGAACTTTCTTATTACTATTTTAGACTTTATTACACTTCTATTTAACCTTTTTTTTACTATTATTTAAAAAACCTTTATCAGACGACTTTTTATATGTTTGGTTATTTTAAACCCCTTTTTATATATATATTATTATCATTATTTTTTATTTTATTTTATTTTAATTCTAGGTTTCATATCTAACTAACCCCGACTTGTTTGGAATATATGGTTTTATTGTTGTTGTATTTTCTTATTAATTTCACGGGATGTTGCACTGACTTTTAAAATAGAAACGTACTACGCATATTTTTTATGACTTGTTTTTGCCTTTTTATATAGACACACATATTGTAAACCTTGGTCTGAACAACCACCCGACCCATGCTATATACACACACCATAAATCTTGTTTTGGCTTCCATTGCAAGCATAATCAAGTAGAGTTAGTCCTGGACACGAAGTCAAAAACATTTGGAGACCGAACAAGCGATCAAATAACAATGATCCAGACTACGGTTGCTAGTCAATATAAGACCAACAAATATTGTCCTTTTTAAGATTTACCTTGCACGGAGATTGTTCCTATCACAAATATAATGATAAATAAATGATATGAATCGAACAAAAATCTAACGCAAGATGTAACAACTAATTGACCTATACATAGCAACTTTAACATATTAAAAATTGAATCCAAGATCAAAGAAATCAAATTTAAAGCGGCGCAAAATTGGAGTCATCAGCCATTCTCATCTTGATATTATGCTGAAGAAATTCGCTGCAGTCGATGTCTATACCAAAAACAAAATATCTTAGAATCAGTAAACGAACGAAAATAAAATAAAAATAATAAGAATAAGGAACGAATCTGGGGAAAAAAACACTGCACCTTAAGCACTAAATCCATGCTGACTTTCGCAGCCAGGACAATTATGCAAACTTTCATGAATATAGATATCACAATCGAGACAGAAGTTCTGTTTGCATTTTGGGCATGTTACATGAAGGCTGCTTTTGGTTCCTGCACATATATATGCACCATTAGTGCCTCTGCATCAAAATAACTTTGTTCTTGCTAGAAGATTTCTTCGATGAGTCGTGATTCTAACTTACAGTCACATCATAATAAACCCAACAATCAGTGGAGTGCAAATAGCTCGTTGGAAGGTTGAAAAACGGATATAAATTGCAATACCATAAATCAGAAATAATAAAATCATAAAGGACAATTTTGATATTTCAAAAAAAACCACTGAACCTTATGTCTGTTTTTTTATTCATGCTAGAGATCAGAAGTATGTAAGTTTGTACCAACAGTTATAATTGACATGGCCATCAGAGGAATCATCATTCCCGAACTTGAGAAGCAGTCAAGAGTGATCGAGTTTGAATTATTTTTTCCCTGATAAATAACAGCCATACCGGCAAGAAATGACTGAAGGATGGGCAATGTCTAAACAACTACAATATAAAGATTCCACTAAATTATGTATTAAGATGCGCTGAACCTATAGCACCTCCAAGGTTACCAACTGAAGGAGATGCAGAAAATACAAGTTATTTTGTAGCATATGCCATGGTTGCGTGCCAGAGAGAACATGGTAAACATATTAATCATGATGCCAGATTGCCACTTAAGTGTAACTGTTAACGGTGTGAATGTAATAAATCCGTGGGATATACGTTGTCGCATAGTCGTGTAAAACAGTTAAAAATGAGTACACTTTCGTTTAAAACTGATTATGATTAGGCCCAAATCCTTTATGACATATTACTTTCCGCAACCAGACAGATTTAACAAAGAAAACAGAATTCTGCGTATCAACTAAGCAATACTTGGTTCAGGCATCCAAAAAGAGTTGCACTATTAACAATAACCAATTATATTTAATACTGTTATCTCAAACTACTAAAATAAAGAAGAAGAAAAATTCACCAAAGGGTTTCTTACAGAAAATCTATATATGACACTAGCTGTACATACACAACCAACAAGCCTTATTTAAAAATGTGGAAATTAAGATCCGGTCATTCAGCCCTTATTCTCAAACTCAGTACCCAAGAAACTCTTCCCAAAACAGGTTTCACAAACCCCACCGCACTCCCCATCCCTCCCCCGGTCAAGACGGTTTTCAAAATGGGATTTAGATCGTAAATTTCAAATTCTAAATTGAAATGAAATGCAAATGTAAATCGACGATTCAAAAAATTGATTTTGAAATTAAAATATCTAAAACTTAACTTAAAACTATATTTTTCTTATTACAATTTTGTTTTGTTTTAATAATATAATAGTTTATGACTGAAATTGTGAATCTATGTAAGTATATTAAGGATGTTGGTATAAGTTGAATTTTATTATTATTTTTTAATTGTAGTTTAGCAAACTTGAATCGGAACATAAATCAAATCGTTGTGGGAAAAATCTATTTTGAACTGCGATTCAAATCATAATATTTTACAATTAGACAACAATGTTAATATTTTCAGCAGAAATGTGTAGTGTACTTACTGTAAACTGCAAATAAATGTAGCTTGAACTGCAAATATTAGCAGATCTAACAACACACTTTTATAGAGTATTTGCAGTGCAGACTATAGATACTTGCATAGTAAAATACAAATATCCGTTTTACAAAAAATACGCACTTAGAAATGTGAATATCTGCAGTGTAAAATACAAATATATGCAGTGTAAAATGCATGTTTTCATTGAAAATGATGACAGAGGTTTTTCATGAAACCCTTCTTTAACAAGGGGCGTAAGTGAATTTTGAAACTTAAGAATGTTGTTTGAGAAAAGGTTCCTTTAAAAATTCTAAAAATGAGACAAAAATCTTTGATGAGTATTACCGAATTTCAGATATCTCCCTCTGATTCATTACTTGTCATCTTGAATATGGAGTTTCTACTAGAATCGATTTTCTTGATAAATAACTTCAAACAAAATATGGGATATTCCTGTAATTTTAAATTGTTCTTACCCTGTCTTGCTATATTCTGTTGGCAACCATAACACGTCTGAACCGTTTTTTGATGGATAGACACCTCGTTATATGGAGTAACAGGAAAAAGATGGTGGTAAGAACGAGCTAAATGAGGTGATGAAACAAGTGTTAAACCACAGATGCGGCATTCGGTTGGTAATTCACAAACACGTGATTTACATCTTGGGCATGTGTACCCCCCTCCAACCTTTTGTTGCTTGTGACATGAACAAATAGCTATTGCACCCTCTGCTCCTCTTTGTGGAAACCCCATTTGTATTAGATTAGGAATTGCATACTCTGCTATTGCTGGAGGAGGCGGTGCATGCTCCAGTACTAGTTCCTTAAAATGTGACTGCCAAGAGAATGTTGCAACTTTCTCATTAAATTATATTATAACTCAATGATATGTACTGTAAACCATATTATAACTACCAGCCTTGTAACAATGAGATACAATATGTTAGTCGTTCATAAAAAAGATTCGACTATGTCACCGCTATTGGATTAAGAGGAACCGAATCAGATAATTCATGTCATGTGTAAAGGTTAAAATGAGAATACAATATATGATTTGGAATGATGTTTCTAATTTTCCTGCTATGAAGGTTTCTTTCGAATAAACATAAACATCAATAAGCAGTTCTGAATCCTCCTGTAGTCAATGTTTAGGTCTATTTGAAGAACCCAGACCAGAAGGGGTCATAATTCAAAATCATCGTATCTGTGCTCAAAATTCCACTCTTCCAGCTTAACAGGAGGCCTGAACTTAATTTTATCTATGTAACAAAATCACGTTCATTGTTCAGCACTAACTGTGTATACAATTGAAGAAAATAAATTTTATATTCAAAATTATATCAGAGATTAGAATTTCCCCCACCTCATCTAGTGCTACAGTATATGAACCTCCTGTCTCTTCACACAGATATTTGCATACATAAATTTCTGCAGCGAGGCCAACAACAGAGCACCGTATCTTGTCTTTTTTGCATTTCTTTATCGTCTCCATAATATCACCAGGATCGCAAGTATTTAGAGCTGAATACAACATCAAAACTTCTCGATGGCCATATGAAGGGATACGACTCAAATATTCATGGACAAGTTCTAAAGAATTTTGCAAAGAAGCATCACCAGAGCATTCAAGCTTATCCTTCAAAGCTTTAATTTGCGAATCAGGAGTCCCCCCAAGCTCTGTCAAGCAGTGAGCAATACCATCTTTTATAGTAATTAGACCTATATGACTGAGTGGATTCTGATCAAAAAACTCTCTGATAAAGGTCTCTGTGGCTCTTGCGACAACAGCCATTCGACTTGGATGATAATCATTCGCTGAAGCAGCCTGAATCGTTTCCCATGATTTAATAAAAATATATGCATATGCTATGAATGTCATCAACAGAAAACATAGTTCCATGAAATTTGGAAACTTTTTCCACATAGTAGCAAATTAGACACCTTGAATTTCACAGCTAATACAAACTAATATTCATATTAAGTATTCCACTTTCCAAGTATGCTTTCAAGTATGCTTTCTTACAAATATTTCAAGTATGCTTTCTTACAAATATTTCAGTGACATCAAACTCCAAACAAACGTTAAACATCAAATGTGTCTCAATCTATATCAATGACAATAATAACTAGCTTGTTTGAAGTGATTCTCATAGAAGTTCGTACGACGTAATATTTCATAAATGATTCAAAAACATGGAGATTATTAATTTGCTGATGTAAGAAATAAAAATGTATAGAAATGCACCCCAAAAGTGATCTTTACAGTATGAAATGTGAATCCTTGAATAGTTCGATACTAGCGCAGTACTCCATGCATTCAGCAGCAAAGTTGTGCCAAAACACTGATTAGTGCATACAACTGGCAGATTAGTTGGTAGGAAAGTGTATTGAGTAAAGAGGTTCTTCTAGTAAAAACAAGCTAATATTTGGTTAAATGTGTGAGCATGTGATCTATTAGTGTCACTGCAGCAATTTACCAAAATAGATCAACTTATTTCAAGCCTCTGAAAGCATAGAACTGATTTTATATTGATGTCATTATACATTACTGTAGTCGAAGAATTGATCTACTAAGATCCAAGTAATTTCAATGAAACATCGTGGGTTACAACAAAATAAGTACATTCTATCGCAATCACTTATAAATTCCAAATATCTTAATCCGTTGGCGACCAGGCTCCATTTTTGACAAAATGGAACTTGCAACTACCACTAAACTTATAATCAACTCCAATTTTCCCCTTTTTGCAGGAACTTCTAATCAAAAATTAATAATGGAGTATGCTAATCGGCATTTAATAACATTTTAAATGTTGTTTCACAAAGAATGATACTTCTTTTGCACTTGTAGCAACTGACATAAATCACCAGCTACCGAAACAACCTACTTATGTTTCCATCACATGCACAAAGCAAATTGCAGAAGGAAAAAAAAAAATGAAACATTTGAACAGCTAAACTAGGCTAGATTGTTACACAATATCACAATTAAATGGGAATCAAGACAATGCATATTATGTCCATTTCCAACCTACTAAAAGCTTAGGTACTCCCATACGGACATCCCCAATTTCCACCAAACAAATTCCCCTAGGTCTATAAATCAGAAGCAGAAAATTCAGAATCAAAATTTCTTGAAGTGACCAAGCGTGCACACAGCTGTGCTTCTTACCCCCCCCCCCCCCCCCCCCCCTCTTTTCCAAATAGCATCCACAAGCTCCGAATTAAATAATAAATTAAGTGACAAGAAAAAGAAAGTATAGTATTAATTAGGACCCTGCGGCTGAAATCAGGGGGCATTTAGGTTCTAGCAACAATGAGATGTAGTCCATACTAGAATCAGTATCATGGGGGATTAAAGTATTTTGTTTATTTTTGAAGCTTTGGATAAATGCTATGCTGATACACAAATTTCGTTCATATAAGTGGCATGATATCCTATTTCAAAGTGAACGATATCCTATTTCAAGGAGGGTATTTTATACCATGAGCTCTTCATGTTATACCATGGTTCTAGATTGTGTCTGACACATTGAAATTCCGATCATTTCAGACCGTCTTCAGTGCTGATCGGGACAGAATCTCCAATTCGGTTTTGAACCAGAAAAGATTAAACAAATACACAAAATTGAATTTTTAAGAAAGTCAAAAGAAATGTTTAGTAATAGTGGAACGAACATCATCAACAACAACAACAACAACAACAACAAAGCCATATATCCCAAACAAGTTGGAGTTTGCTAGATATGGAACCCAAAATTAAAATAAAATAAAATAAATAATAATGATAATAATATATATAAGGGTTTAAAATAACCAAACAGATAAAAAGTCGTCTGATAAAGGAATTTTTTAAATAATAATAATATATAAAAAAAGTAAAAAGGTTTAATAAAAGTGAAATAAAGTCTAAAATAGTAATAAAAATAGTAGAAAGGTAAAATTTTATCTTAGTCAAACATGAGCCATTAATTTTAGTAAACTGAAGCGATTTTTTCCCCAAATAATTATAATACGGTATCCGACAATGAATTTGAACGCAGCTATAATCGCATCCAAAATATAACTGTGTGCTAACTTTTTTCATCTGTGTTGATTTCAATTTTTAGGGTACATGTAGGATCGATGAAGATGAAAAGAAGCTAAAAGAACCATGTGATTTTCTTTGGCTGATTGTTCAGTTTTTTTCTTTTCCTTTTAACTTATCTGGATTGGGCTAAAAATGTTGATATATACGTCAATTTTCATTTTATTTGTTTGAGGGTTAAATTGACTTGTTTATAAACAAACTTGTAAAATATATTCATGTGATAAATGTTTTTCTAAAAAGATGCGTTTAGCATTTTTGTATTTATATGGAAAATGAACCCGAATGCTTAAATTGGAATTGAAACGTAATTTCCAAAACAGAATTGGACGAAACAAAAAAGAAATTTCAAAATTGGCTTTACATGTTCATTACCTTCATTATAGCATCAAAAAAATTGTACCCTAGTATTACCTAAATCACAAAATAGCCTAATATGGGCATTGAATTCACCAACACATAACCCAAAAAGTAAAGAAGAAAAATTAGTTTGATTATGACAACAATAGTCATTTATTAAACTCATATACAAGCACTCATAAATTGATTGATAAAATGACGTATTACCATTTGATAAAAGTCTTAAATTGATGCAAATCAATCAAGTTTTATAAAAATAAATAAATAATGACGGCGTAAAATGAGAAATATATTAGATTTTATTTTTTTCTTCTCAACCTCCCGGCTCTAAATATGTTACTTTTTCTTTAGGGTGTCAATTTGTTTTCCCTTTAGCCAAAATTCCTGAAATGCAAGGACGCTGATGATGGAACAGAGCAAGCCTTGCTTGCAAACGGTAAGCGTTTGATGATCACCTCAACATGTACATAACTCTATTGTAAAAATTCTTCTAGGCTCCGCCTATGCGTTAGGTTAACGTGTACATAGCTTTATTGTAAAAAATCTTCATGGCGCAAGGCTAGCCTTACAGTTTAAGTTTTTGCCTAACCCGCCTAGATGAAATTTACTGCATTAGCTAATAATATAAATAGATTTATAGGCATTTTCTATGCATCAATTTAGATTAGATGCAGCATCAAAGCGCTTGTTTCTACTGATTTTGTCTCTATAATTGCTTCTAAATCCATGATATCTCGTTGCGGACCAGGTAAAACTAAGCAAAATATTAAAATTTCATCCAAAATTCGAGTTTATGAAAAACGCTTAGATTCGATTAATCCTCAATTGATCGTCTGTCTAGGCGATTAATATCTAGCCTATGTTTATCAGTTAACGTCCACTTAGCAATTTTGTCAACCTTGATACATGGTATTATGTATTTTTCTTCTTCTTAAAATTCAACGGTCAAATTGCTCCAAACTAAAAAATAAAATTGTTCTTCAGAATATGTGTAATGGTACCAAATGTTTTCTAGTCTTACAGACTATTTATTGAACAGCCAGAAAATTTATGCATCTGATTTGAGCCTTAGACCCGGATTGTCCCATCCTAACATAGCATTTGATCACTCAAAGTCGTAAAAGCATTTAAGATTTTGACATATGCCAATGCATACATGGAAGTATGAAATTAAGCCTAGTACGTTTGCAATAATTTTTTTATGATATTCTATATCATAAGTAGTTCCTGCAAATCATATATTACAATATTGTTTTCACGCTTTCTAAGTTTTGCAAACATTTAGAGAATCTGTTTCAATTAGTTTAGCAATGAAGTTTGGAGTAGGCAGATTGATCTTGAATGTTTATAAATAATAATCAAACTGAGATGCAACAAACTAAATTATTGAATCCTTCTAGATAGCATCTTACTATTTTTTGAGTTTTTGAGTATTTAAGCTTTCACCAAGAAAAGCATCTTTTCATGCTGTTCATAAACCGTTTTCATACGTTGTTTTTTGTTAAATACACGATCTTTATATTAGTCACGTCATGTATCAATTAGGCATCTTGCATGTATCATAACTTGCAAGATTCCTTTACGTCAAAATTCATCCAATAAACAAAATTCAGATAAGTCCACTGCATCTTCCTTCAAGAGCTATGCATCTTATTTTCTATTGACATTAATTATACACTTCTAGCTATAAACCAGCTGTAAATAAACATAGTGATGCAACATCTAAACGATATCAAATTTAACAACATGTTATAAACATCACAGTTTGTTGCATGTTTGTCATATAAAGAAAACAATATTATTGAGAGACAAATAAGATAGATAGAAAAATGTGTAGTGTAAGATAAAAGGTGATGTAAGCAACCTTATTTATCTTTTGGAAAGTGCCTATGAACGTGTGTACCCACCCCTGTATGCTTTTTTTACCATCGTATTTATCCCTTTTATATTTCCCCTTAATTTCTTGCATGATACACATGCAACAAAGTGTGAAGTGTACAATGTGTTATCATCATTACCCTTGCCTCGCTGTAGCATATTCTTCCAAGATGTAAAAAAGAGCATTTTTATTATAAAGAATGCACACAACTATGCTGACGTTGTTAATACAACACAACCGAAATGTCCAACTTAATTAGGAATCTTTCTGCGTGTTTTGGCTTGATTTCCATAACAACCTACCCAAGTAGCTATCTTTTTATATATTTAATTTTGCTAATGATCAATGATACATCAGCTATAAGTACAATTGTTATTTGATTTTAATTTATTTGTAGGCAAGATTTTTTTTATGTTGATCATATTGGTATGAGTGATTGAGTGTTCAATAAAAGCATAAGGTATACAAGCATGTTCAGTTATAGTTTCCATCATCGAGATAATTAAAGGAAAGGGAAAGTCTATTAGACACAGAAAATCTCAACCATTAGATATCCCCTTGAATTCCACATTTCACATAAAGATAAACGAATCCACTGGTTCAGGATTCGTTTGTCTAATTTTGTGTTCCAATAGCCGCTCCCTAGAAGAAATATGCATGTTTGTCAGAAGTTCGGCATAGAAATCATTTATTGATGTCGGTATTACTTTGTTTAGGATTTAAGAAAGTGTTGCAAATAGATTTAGTGGAGTAATATGGGTTGTAGATATGTACATTAAAAAAATAGTTTTAACGGATTAATGCAAATGCTGATCATTGACAAAAATATATCCCTTTTCAGTTCAATACTATGTACGACTTTCAATGTTCAAGTAGGTTAAGTAAAAAAGTACATACAGCGGTTTAAATGCTAACAAAAGGCAGAAGAAATCAAATTTTGGTGACAAGTTTCTTTTTCTAATTCCGTTTGTATGGTTGATGATGAACGCCCTATTCTAACATATCACTTTTATATTATTTAAAGTGAAGTTTGGCATACATCATTATAACTAAAAAAAAAGTAGTCCTTTATTCCTTTTCCAGATTTGTTTTATAAATTACAATCCTATTTTCAACACAAAAGAAGAAAGTTAGGGGATATTTGAGTAATTTCACTAATTTAACATGTACTCTTAGGGTATATGACCATAACTCATTATCGTCAAAATACACGTGTTAGCAGCCACTTTTAAATTTGAAAACGGAATAAGCAAAAAAAAAAAAAAAATCAGAATAGCTGGATGTATAAAATAGTTTCTAAAATTGAGAGATGCAAAACAAATAAGTCTAGTAAAGAGGAATGTGTCCCTAATTTCCACTTGTTTAAAATGATTGTTCCATTTCTTCAACACGCATAGGCAATTTTTTAGTAAATTTGTACATCACCAAATGTTTTCTTATAGATAAATAGATTAAAGAGAAAAGTAACAAATATTGTTAACTCATGATGCAAAAGATGCAATAAATCTTCGGTTTGCACACCATTTGATGTGCCATCCCTTTGTGGGTCAGTGATATGAAAATTCGTGATATTGATAAATAATTTTGTATTCAAAGCCCTAAGTACTGTTTGTAACTTAATATAAACCATTATTCATGTTATAAGCATCACCAAATTTGTATTTGTTCAGTATAAGTTCTTATTTTTTTCATCATTCCACTCCGCTGAGATTACTACTGTCTTTCAAAATTCTGAAACATCCTTACTCAGAAAAAAGGGGGAAGAAAAAGAAAAGGAAACAATTGAATTTTTTTTTTTTTTTTTTTTTTTGAAGTACTCAACAAAAAAGAAGCAGATACTAGTGTAAATTAAATATATGTCATATGAATGAAATAATTACTATGTGTTTGTCTTCATGCATATTTTGCTTCTCTATGTGTTTGATATTATACTATTCATCCTTTGTTTTGGATTACATTTCTTAACACATTGCTTCTTTCAACAGTAATATGCACTTCACCTCATGAGTCATTTTTTATGTAATTTTTTCTATCATGTTGCTAATATTTATTTATTAATTGTGTATGCAATGGAGGGACTTAGGACAAATTGCCAAATGTTCTAAACTAACGATTTCTCAGCTTATAGAGTAGTGCTTTTCAGCAATGAAAAATTGTGATGAGGGTTTGTAATCTGAAGATTAGCTTTCAAATTAAGACTTCCAAGTTAATCGATGATAATTAGATTAAGCATATCTCAAAAACATTTTTAGTTTCTTCAAAAGTTCTATTTAACATTCGACCTAATCATATGACATAATACTTTTTGCTTTAATTTTCCTCCGATTTCATGGAGCATTTCGCTTGTGTGGCATGTTGCACTGTCTGGTTTTTTATAGTTTAGCTTCAGTTGTACTTATTTTGGTTGTAATAAATCTATGCTTTTTTGCATGCAGTTAATCTTATAATATCCATATCAAAAGTAGATTAGGCACACGAATGTGGTCAATAAATTATATACAACATGTTCAGCTATTGATACTTCCAACAATTGGGGAACACCGAGGGTAGCATGGATTCGCCCCAGTTAACTAATAATATTACCCAGCGCATTGCCCCATTGTTGAAACTGATTCAAAGGCTCTATTAATTTAAACTTAAACAGTAATTTAATCAAACGAATACCGAGCATACGAGAAAAAAAAAAACTTACCCTAGAAAAGTCCAGAACAACATACAAGTACCGAATGAGACCTTTCTGAATCCGATTCTGTGGCGCAGATCTCAAAAGAAGTCTCCTTCTATACTGAGCATGAACTAAATTTCTAGTGTCGATCGGTTTCAATAAACCAGATTCGTCTTCTTGAAGAGATTCCCAAGATCGATCGTCTGCGTATGCTCTTTCCCATGCTTCGCATGTAATGTTCTCCTCTTCTTCTTCGATTTCAAGCTCTTCGTTATTGTTGTAGTTTTTGTGACGCGACGAGGACGATGGCGCATTGAGATCGAATCGGTTGTGGCTGGCTATCATTTGGCGTTTCTCCGAACGTTCGCTTTCCTTGTTTTTGTAGATGAAAATAAAGGGTTTAGCAACCGTTCTTAACTAATTATCTCAGGAATAAAATTTAGCCCAGGGCTTCTTAGTTTGCAGCCTTTTTTTCCACTGAACAACATCATGTTCCGCTAAGAGCAGCTCGTCCTTGAACCTTCCGCCTGGCAAAGATTGAAGGTGGGGTTCAATAAAGTGGAAATTATATTTTCAAAGTTAATGCAATGCGGTTTTCTGTGCAAGTTTAGATTTAAATCAGATCCATGTTTTAGTGTAGCAACATACTTTAGTGTTTTCTTGCGCAGTTGTATAAAAAAAATTCAAAAAAAATATATATATATTCATGGAAGGATTCTGAAAGAAAAATTACTAAAATATCAGCACTTTTTATGAATACGTGCAGACATTTATGTAATTATTCACATAGTGCACTGCATATGTTGAAGACGGGAAGAATAGTTGCAGCAATATCTGAAATTATTATAAATAATTGCAGATATATCTGCTGCTGTTTTGCAGTGCAGTGTAAATTTATGTTACTACATGGAAAAATTGCAGGCATATCTGCAAATAGTTGCATCTTTTGCTGTAATTTACTAAAGATAAAATATTTTTGATTTGTATGTAATTTTTATCATTTTTCTGTAATACTTAATGTTTGAATAAGTGTTGGCTTTAAGTTTGAATTTTTCACGCAAGTCAGCAAAAATTGCATGAAAATGTGTATTTTTTTTTATATAATTATTGTATATCTACAATTTTTCGGAAAATTGCAGAAATTCGCTGGTATGTGCTTTTTTTAATCATTTTTTTGTAGCTTTCTCACATGGATAAGTGATGATTATGTGTTGAATTAAAATTTGAAGTTTCATAAATTTTTACATTGTTTTTTGGATGATTTACAAAAAATAATGACTTAATTTATATAGTTTTAAAATAGAGAGTTTTTTGTGTATTTTGAAACTTAAACTGGACCCGAGTCAAACTGTCCCTTTAATAAATGAATGCGTATTGACGTTATAAACGCGACATCGTGTATCGATTATATAATGCCCAATGTTAACTTATTTAAGTCAGCGTCCAATCATCTTCTCTGTTAATTATTTTTTTCTTTTATTTTATTCCGTAAACATTTAAATTACCGTCAACTGTCATTAAATCACAAGACGTACCATCTGACAATAGACATAGAAGTTGATCGGTCTGCTTCATATTTGCTCCTACCTCCGAGACGACGATTCTCGAATTATGAATCATGCAGGAGCTATGTGTGAACTACAAAGACTGCATGTGAGCAACCGCATTTATAGTCGGAATATAATTTTAGATATTAAATAAGTGTTATTACGTTAATGTTACATTAACCGTATAATAATTATGAACTGTTATATATTGTATTATCATGTTATTTATCCACTATGTTAATTGATGTTATGTCGATCGTACATTAAACATGAGCTCTTGTTTATTTTATAAACCTGGTATGTCAGTTGTCATGGGTAGTTGGTAAAGCGTATAGCGCTATGGTTGACTTGTCAACTTATGCAATTAAATTCTCGTAAAGCCTTAAAATATTTATTATAACGCATAGCTTTCTTCAGCCGTTACGTTATTTTAGCACTATTAAATAGTATATCTACTTTAGGCTCCGTCGTTTCCTGCTGCACCCGCTAAATTAAGGTTTTTTAACATTCGTTTTAACAAGAATAATTGACCAGTTCTCTTGTAAACAAAATTCTACAAAGTTAGAGGAAATATCTATTTTTAAGATATAAAGGCTCGGTGTAAGTAAAAGTCTATTATAGTTACCAAACCTAGTAAGCATAAATCATGATATTCTCCGGTTTGATTATATAAAATTAAACAATATTTTCTATTCTTCATAAATGATACGAGACTGAGAATAAATTAATCATGAATATTTAATTTTATATCTAATAAAGTTTTTTAAATATTGGATATTTTTCTTTATCCCTGCTTTATCTTTTTGCAACTTCCACCATTATAGAATTGCAAAGCAGCTTAAGTGCATAGTTGTCGGCATCTCGTAACAGTTTGAAAATTGATAATAGTTTAGTTTTTTTAGCATCATTTTCCTTATAATAATCTTTAAGAACTTCATTCCTCGGTATTTAAGAGAACAAAGAAGATTAAGACCACACACCAAAGAACATTTGAAATCAACAAACATATAAATGATCTTGCCTTCCATTCCACTTGGATTGGTTTTCTTTATTTTACAAATCTTCAATTCATAAAATTGCGTTTGTCGATTTATTTTCTTGAATTAACATTTAATCATTGAGAATGTACGTGCTTGTCCAGGTGCTTTATATTGAAAGCATGTTGTAATATATATGAGTGAATATGCTCTTGTCATATTCTATTTAGTCCCACATCATGAGAATAAGTGTAACATCAATTCTAAAGCCTATATATAAAGGAGCCAATGTAATAGAAATGATATACACTTGAAGCAGTAAAAATAAAAGTCTCTCCCCTATGTTTTTGTTCTTTTTAATGTCTTCTTGTTTATTATATGTTCTGTTTTATTTTATAACACGTTATCAGCACGACATTCCACTAGAGCTGTTTTTTATTTTTATGTATTGAAATCATATAGATCTACATCTATGAATTTGTTGTATCTTCTGCTTAGATGTGATTCATACTTCTAGATCCCTTTTCTTTTTCAGTTTTTGTAGATCTTGATTCTATTTTAGTAGATCTAACTTTTTAGTTCTAATTACCTATATTGATCATAAATATGTGTAGATATATTCTTTCAATTCTTTGCGGATCTAATTTTAAGTTTTCCAAATCCAAATGGAGATTTGATTATACATGTATTGTTTACATTATTGATGATGTAGAGATAGATCTAGTTTTATCCTTTCCGATCTACTATTACTTTTTGTATGTATTTTTTTTTTTTGGATAGACTAAAGACAAAATATCTCTTAAAAACGTTTTTTTTATGTATATCCAACAGAATTATGGGTATAAAATATAATGATGCAGCATTTAAATTCAATAGCAATATTTAATTATCACTGGAAGTGAGATTGAAAACTCATGATGTAAACTAATTATTTCAAATGAGGAACCTGAAGTTCATATACAATTTTTTTTCAAATGAGGAACCTGAAGTTCATAAACAAATGAAAAATCATAAAGTATATTAATTTTTTGGAATCTAAAATAATATGAACCTGAAGTTCATACGTTGAAGAAAAAAAATTGAAGCCTGAAGCTTTCTTGAAAGTTGTGACATAAAAAGATTGTACTTCCAGAAGAAGTTAAAAGAGACACACACATTATAATATGTGACAATAATATTGGATTCAATAGAAAATCTCTATACGGGTTTTATCTAACTAACATCTTTCATGTACAGTTTATATTAACTGAATATCCTGAAGATATAGTATGCATATTAATCTCTTGAAGAGATGTTTTAGAGATTTAATTTTATGTAGCAAATCCAACATCCTAAAAGAGATGTTAGAGATTTTTTTTTTGTTGCATTGCAATTACATAAATAAAGGAAATGTTCCCTGAAGGAATATCATACACTCCAGAAGTTGTGATTTCTTTTCTCTCTTGAATCTTATTTTTTATTTAATGCACCTAATTTTGTTAATGCATTTAAGGTTTGATATGTATTTTTGTATATTGATATGACATTTCAATAGTTTGTATATATTTATCCGGAGGAGATAAGTTCGTCCCAGAAGCGGTGATAACAAAATATCTTTAGAGGATATTTGTATATTTGAAAATGGTAAAATATCTCTAGAAGAGATATGTTTATTTGAAAATAATAAAATATCTTCAGAAGAAATTTCTACAATTAAAGGTGATAAAATATTTGTAGAAAAAGTTCATAAATTTTTCCTAAAAAAGAAAATATGCATCTTGAAGATCATAAGCTAAGATTTAAATATTGATCTTAATTTAGCACACCTGAAGTGTATGCAGAAGCAATTTTTGTTATAAAAACGGAAAATTTAGAACCTACATGGTAAGAGATATTTTGATATAAAAAAAAGAAAGATCTAAAAGTTTTTTATATGGATTGTATAATTTGAACCTAAAACATGTAATTTTTACGTTGTGAGTTTTATGTGTATAGAGCTACAAGTTTAGGGAATTATTCATATTAAAGAATGTAAAATATCGGTTCTATAATTATGTACTTTTACTCAATTCTCGATTAGATATTATACATATATATGGTATTTAAAAAATAATATGATTATTGAGAATGCAGTACACCTATAAGTTGTTTATTTCGGTTTTGTCATTGATCAATACTGTAACTAGATCCAAAATTTATTATGTTGACTTAAGTAAAATTTATTTATTTGATTCATATATTTAGACCATATAATGGTTATTTCTATTATTTTTATAATAAATGCATTAAATATATCGTTATGGTAATATATATTTTATTACCATATTATTATAAATGTATTAAAAGCATTGGCTATTGTAAGTTAAATGATGTATGTTTGTGTTTCGAATAAGAATAGACGTATGTATTATTAGTCAATGTATTTGACAACTAATATCTAATTTAATGGAAAAAGTTGTATAACTCAGATCTGAGATCTAAAGTCTTGCATTATGAAAATAAGAAACTTTCTGATGAAGTTTATAATTTGAAATATTGACAATTAGCACAAATGTAAAAGCTTCTAAATTAGAAGTATGTTAAAAGATTGAGAACCAGAAGTTCATCATAAATTAATAAACTTGATATACATATGTATATGTGTATATATGCATAGGATCTCGAAGTTCCTCAATCAATGAACTTGAAGTACTTCATAGTTTAAAATCCTGGAGCTTTATTGAAACTAGGGGTGGCAATTAGACCCGACCCGTTGGGCCCGGACCCGACCCAGCGGGTCTCGGTTCTGGGCGGGTCAGGTTTTGTCGGGTCTAAACTATACATTTCTAAAATCTAGACCTGACCCGACCCGAGCTTCGGTTCGGATCGGGTCGGTTCGAGTTCGGTTGAATAATAACACTAAAAATACATATATTTCAATGCTTTTTGGTCGGGTCTTTCGAGGTGGGTCAATTTGGGTCGGGTTTGATCGGGTCTAAAGTGCATTTTTCATCACCTAGACCCGACCCTAGACCCATCGGGTTCAGTTCGGATCTTGTCGAGTTAGTTCGATTCGGGTTTTCAGTTCTCGGTTCTAATTGCCAGCCCTAATTGAAACTGTGCGAAATAATGACATTATACTTTTTAAAGAAGTTACATCATATGCGACAATGATAATGCATCCAAATATTGCACAATTTTCAAAATGAGTTGTATCTTGCTTATATATTTATATTTACATATTGTATTGAAGAATAAATTTTAACAACTTGAAGTTGTTTATATTTTATTTGAATCAGAAGTTCAGTACAGTGGAACCAGAAGTTCAATACAGTGGAACCAGAAGTTTAATACAGTGGAACCAGAAGTTTAATACAATTGAACCAGAAGTTCAATACAGTTGAACCAGAAGTTCAGTACAATTTAACAAACTTGAAATTGTTTATATATTATTTAAACCAGAAGTTCAATATAGATTAACAACTTGAAGTTGTTCATATATTTCATTTGAACCAGAAGTTCAATACAGTTCCAAATCAGATATTTTGGATATTATGATACGATCTTTAAGATTTGCATTAACATTGATTGATAAGCAAAAATTAATGATTGGAACCTTATCAACAATTTGTTCTAAAATAGGCAACTCGAATGAGAAAGAATATGCAAATCAGTTATATATGGAATACGTGGACGCACGTGTATACACATATATGCGAATATTTAATTAACAACCTGGAGTTGTCATGAGCTCATATTATAAATTATGCATATATTATTTAATATTTCAGAAAGTCGATTGATATCAATATTGATTGACCTGAAGTCATGTGCATATTCAAATAATAGAAAATTCCTCTAAGTCATCAGATCAATGAAAGGGAATAAGCAATGCAATGTGAATGCATCTTATCAACTAATAAGAGCATTATCCTCCTACAATTGAAATACATCTAATGTATTTGCTAGCTATAATGCGATAATGGATCAAAAATGAGAATCCAAAGAAGGTTTATTATTTAAAGTGACAATGTTTGTCAACATTGAGGGGTAGGATAAAGGAATCATCGATGTTAAATATTTGCTAACATATAGAAAAATGAAAATTATTAAGTAATTTGCAAAAATTATCAATTATGTCCCTAATAGACTTTCACTAATATACATTTGAATCCCCAAAGGATCAAAAAGTGTAAATCATAGCTGAAAATGTGGTATAAAAGTCAGTTCAAACTATTTTTGAAGTAAGTCATAAAGATGCAAAATAAAGGAGGTGAGTGTTCTTGAAGAAACACTTAAGGGTGCTTTGAAAGAAACCCATGACATGATTGTCAAAATAAACCCAGAAGTGGTTTAGGTACCTAAATCATGATAACTTTTGAGATCTCAATAAATCATGTATAGAACTGACAAGAAATAATCATCAATGACAAATTAATAAATAATAAAGCACTTATTTATAAATGGATTAAAAATCCCATATTAGAGAGAAACATGATTGGCCATCATGAAATTCTCCTAAATAAGATATATGGACCTGTAGTCCATAAGATATGAACCTGTAGTTCATAAGATAAAAATAAAAATATATATAATGACAAAAGCACATGGAAGTTACTAAAGCACCATAGAGTGTCAAGTGCCATGAGCATTGTATTTTTCAGAGATAATTGAACTGGTTAAAGTGGTGAAAGTGTTTAAAACACTTACAATACCCTGAAGGTATAAACGATGAAAGTATACAAATTCCGGAAGAATTTATATTATGTTGTTAGTGATAAATAATGCAAAGAGCAAGACATATAGATTACAACATTCTTTTAAGTATTGTTTTGATGAAAATCTTGATATAATTCATGATGAGTAGATCACTTCCCACTTTCAAGAATTGTTGTAATGAAACTCTTAATATCCATTGAAGTGGTAGTTGCGATATGCAAAACTTATTATAATATATAAGTTCCTGAAGAACATAAATAATATTTGTTATTATAAAGAATACCAAGAACATGGATGATAGATTACAACATTCTTCTAAGTATTATTGTAATGAAAATTTTGATATACTTCAAGATGAGTAGATTACTTCCTGCTTAGTGTTATTATAATGAAAATCTTGATATACTTCATTCTTCTAAGTATTGTTGTAATGAAAATCTTGATATACTTCAAAATGAGTAAATTACTTCCTGCTTAGTAAAGAAAGTTGTCTTATTCACCAAATATGTATTGCAATATGTAAGTCCGATTGAAACAGAAAATTATAAGCACCTGAAGTGTATTCATAAATGAATATTAGTAACATACAAATAAAAAAAGGAAGGCGTTTTAAATAAGAAAACATGCCTGAAGCATGGAAATGCACATGAAGTTCTAAAAGAAAAACTTCATTAAGAAGTATTTGTAAGCAATTTGAGTTATTGAAAGAAGAATACGAATTCAAACGAAATTATTAAATCAGGGGGAGCATCCATAAGTATGATATAATGCACTCTTTTTCCTTAACTAAGTTTTCCCCACTGGGTTTTCTTAGTAAGGTTTTAATGAGGCATGGGTCATGATCCAGAAGTATCAACCCTAAAGTAACATACAAAAGTAAGTTATAATGTACTCTTTTTCCTTATTTAAGATTTTCCCCACTGGGTTTTTTTTATTAAGGTTTTAACGAGGCATTATATTGATCCAGAAGTATCATACTACTTTTGACGTAGTAAATATAACATTGTATATTGTACTCTTTTTCCTTCACTAAGATTTTTCCCATCGGGTTTTTCTTAGTAAGGTTTTGATGAGGCAACATTTTGATCCAGAAGTATCAAACATCTTTTGATGCAGTAAACTATTATTTATGAAGAAGACAAGGCAATTTGCATGGCTTAGATTCAAGTGAATTATATCAAGGGTGATAGGATGAAGCACATTTCTTCTAAATTTCTCTTCACACATGAATGAAAGGATAACAAGAAAGAGGGGAAACAAATTCAGTTCAAGAAAAGTGGGTAGATCTGTTCTCAAAGTCAATTTCCAAATCAACATTCTAGAAGATGATGTTCGAAATTGGCATGCGTCGACTACATCAATAGACTAATTTAATAATGACTTATAAATAAGGGGGAGCATATAAAAGTATGCGATAATGTACTCTTTTCCTTCGCTAATATTTTTCCCACTAGGTTTTTGTTAGTTTGGTTTTTAATGAGGCATTATCTTGATCCTGAAGTATCAACCCTTACGGTAAATTGTAAAATATGTTACCTAAAGATGAAATAAATTTGCACTCTTTTCCTTGTTTATGATTTTTCCCACAGGGTTTCTCATAAAAAGGTTTTTAATGAGGCATTGTTTTCATCCTGAAGCATCAAACTCTTTTAAGGAATATCATTTTAATATGATATTCATAATGTCAGATGTAATACTCTTTTTCTCATTCAAGGTTTTTCCCATTGGGTTTTCCTGATAGAGAATTGAAGACAACAAACAATAGTTGTATCGACTGAACGGATATATGCAAGCAAGATAATTACAAGGGGGAGCAATCATCATATGTGTTTTAAAAGGGACAACTTCAAGTTAGCAGAGCATTCAAGATTTTAAAGACACAAATTCAAGGGGGAGTGTTGTAATATATATGAGTGAATATGCTCTTGTCATATTCTATTTAGTCCCACATCATGGGAATAAGTCTAACATCAGCTCCAAAGCCTACATATAAAGGAGCCAATGTAATAGAAATGATGTACACTTGAAGCAATAGAAATAAAAGTCTCTTCCCTATCTTTTTGTTCTCTCTAATGCCTTCTTGTTTATTATATATTCTGTTTTATTTTATAACAAAGTATATATTATTTTCGTACTGTACTTATCGTCGTCCAAATCGAATCTTCGGTATAATGACCGTAAATTTTTCACAAGTCGTAATCCTCGTTGTTTCACCATGGGTTGGAGGAATGCTAGCTCGACAAAGTACCTTGCTGCTTATTATGGTATTTGAAAATGTAGTTTTGGAAATTCAAATGGTGTGAGAGCCATCCGAATGGTGAAGACATTATGGAAATCTGGTTGATATAAGATTGTTGTAGTGTAAAAGAAGAAACATTATAGAATTTTATAGTGTTGAAAGTGGGTTATTTATTGAAAAATGAGGAGAATATAACTATTTGGTGACCATTTGGAATAGTCGCTAGTCTATGGACGCTTATTTAATAGATGTCTGGGGCCAGTTCAGCAAACTGATTTGGCATATAAAGATTACACATAATATAATGCATAATCTTCTCTATTAATCTGAAAATTCCCTCCTCACCCCTCCCCTATTTAATAAGCAATTATTGGAATTGCTCTAATTCATTCTTAGAGGCGTAGTCGGCTTTAGAACAAAACAAAACCGAGTCCCATGAAAAGCGACACATGATTTTCAAATATATCAAAATGTTCACAGTAGGTTAATGAAGCAAATGGATGAGAGCTAATTGTCTAGTAATATCTTAATTTCACTACACCAATTGCCAGTTTCACATGACTTAATGCGCAAAATTGGGAACGGCTATGAGCCATTGCAAAATTCTTAACAGCGGTTTACACCCATCTTACTTTTACATCGGCTTACACCCGTTGCTAAGTTTCCATTATTTTTTTATGCTTGGTTACATAACCATTGTTCTAGAAAGAGTACGCTCTTCTAATAACTTTCTAATAAAAATACTGCAGGCTCTAATGGTTTCTCTTTCTTATCTGATTTCATATTCCAGATATGATCTTTAAATATCTGATCTCAAATTCGAGATCTGCATGTGAAACCTAAGATCTGGTTCCATAGTCGATCCAGATCCAAAATAATCGGCTTCTCTGTATTTGCAATCTCATATTATCGAAGCTGTTCCTTGGAATCGGCTATCTCATAATCTTAAATTTGCAATAGATCCCGTCGAAGTGTATAATAGGATTTATTATTTATTTTTATTCCTAATGAATGGTTCGTTATAATTGATTTCAAATTTTTTTGTTATATACTTATAAATGTATAACTAGGTTGCTCGGTTAGTATGTAAATCGGGTAAAGGTGATACACTATTATTTTGTAAACGTTTGCAAGTCTTGGAGTAAAAAAGAAACGACTGAAACCTTATGCTCGAAATTGGATCTAAAACTGGCAGTCCTTGTGTCACTAAAAATTTCCAGAGTTTGATTTAATTCAATGAGTAGCTGTATTGTTCGCCAATGTTCTAAATATGAACTTCTGTTGATCACTGTTTGACTCACGAGATGCTTATTGACTGAAATTCTTGGGATTGATCGGGTTTGCCTTGTGAGTAATTTGTTTCAGACATGATGAACATAAATTTGGTCTTGTGATGTGATCGAATCCTTTCTAAAAATTTCTTTTGTTACTGAAGTGTGAAAAGTGTTGAAGCTTAACTCATTCTTGGTTTCCAGGTTTTCTATAAAGATTGTTTTTATTTAAAAATTCTTTCATTTGAATTATTAACACACTTTTGACCTATTATTCTGATTTTCATGCTTTTGTCAAAATCTGGCTTTGGGACTCGTTAGAACACAATATGCGATTGCCATGTTGAAGTTGTTTTTACGACCTTGTTTTCCTTGGTCGGCTAATGCTTTGAACTTGCTTGAAACAGATGCTACACCACTTGTACCTGTAAGATTAAACTTTCACATTCGTGTTTGAACACTAGCTTGCTTGCACGTTGTTTGTGAATTTTCTTGAATATATGCTGATTTTGTTGCACAAAGCACGTATCAGACTGCACTACTTTTGTAGTACTTGTATATTTGCACCTCTATATTGTAGTTTTATTCACCGTTGTGCACCTGACTTGATCTTTTCATCCGGATGTTGATTTGTTTCACCTGAACTGTGCTTGTATCTAACAGCTTTGAAGTTTTGTCTTATGCACATGAACTGCATTGTGCTTGTGTTGTGTCGAGGCTGAACTACATTTGAGTGTGATTCTGCAGCTGATTTGATTTTGAGTATTTGTTTGTACTTGTGTACCTAAATCAAATTGTGCATGTTCACAAGTCTTCGATTTTGAAAAGGGAATGGCAAAATTAGTAGATATTAATGTTGAATTGTTGATTCAAATATTTTTTGAAGAGGAAAGTGATCAATTAATTGATTTGATCAATCAATTAACATGGGAGGAAGGATGCTAAGTATATAATCAATCAATTAATCTGTGAAGTATAAAAGAGGAAAGATATCCATCTTTGAATTGATTGATTTTATAATAGGAGGAAATAAACAAAAGATTATATTTTGGAGATATTTTGAAGGGGCAATTTGGATATTCGCTTAGATCTTCTATTCTCTTATATAATAAGCTTTCAGGTTTTGATTAAAAACATATCTTTATATTACCAGATTTCATCGAAATAATTTTATTATAACTATAAATTTCTTTTAAAGTTTTAACATATAAATGGTTCTTTAGCAAATTAATATGTTTTGATTTCTAAAGTTTAAATTTAAAATTGATTTATATCAAAAGATTGATGTATATCTCATAGTAAATTATATTTTAAGTCCTTTTTAAAATTAGTTTTTATATATACAATTATGAATATATGTTTATAGTTTCCTTCATATGACAAAATTTTATATTCTCTTTAAAAAGATCTTCAATATTTACTATATTATTTTAAAGAAGCACCCTATTAAGATTATTTAACTCCACGTTTCTCAAAGAATTATTCTAAATATTTTACTACCTGCCATGAATATATTTTTAATTACCATTAAACTCTTATCTTTACTATTCTTTCAATCTAATTTATTAGTATCATTAACCTAGTTTTAAAAAGTTAATGTATATTACCTTTGTTTAGTTGATATAATTTATAATAAATAGATATTACTTAAGATTATACTTTGAATATCTTTTAACGAGATACATATCATCATCAAATCATTCTGCATAATTATTATCATTAAATATCTTAGTTCATATCACTCCTCGTTACTATAAATTACAATGCATGTTAAAAACATTCATATCACAAGACGCATTACATTCAATAATCATTTCATATTCCTTTGCATATGACACACCGCATTATAAACAACATACTACACACATTGCATTACATGTTAACTTTTTAAAGTGTATTGTATGGGAAGTGTAACACCCTGTAATTTTATAGGACACTAAATTGATAAATTAAAGAATACTTAAATGGAATATTGTGAATTAAGTAAAAGGGACTACGCCATTGCATTCGTCTCAGAATTCTGCTCAAGATAGACTCCGAGTTTGCAAAAAATGGACATCGTATGAAGAAGTTATTAAGCCTAAAAGTCTATATGCGTATAAGAGAATATACATATGTAAACAAACATTATCCAGAATTCAAAATAATCTAAAAACCAGAAGTGGGAAGGCGCGGGAATTCGGTCCGTTGAGGGTCGACCCCATGCCCTATGAGTGTCGACCCTTTGGATGACCCCACAACAGGGGTGTCGACCAACCCAGACGAATCTGGACCTGTTGTGCGTCCTGGTTCGTTGGTTAATGGCTATATAAAGGACCTTAGTCCCATTGTTCTATTCATCTAAATCAATGGCGAAAACGAGGTGCTACCCCAACTCAGTTTGATCTAGCCTAATTTTCTTCAACAGCAAGTTATACGTATTCATGGTTCTGTGCTACAACATCTACAATCAATCCTCTGTTTTTTAGATCCAATCACAGTAAGTTTATGTTGCTTTTAGATATAAACACCTAAAATGTAATCTTGACATGTTTATAAGTTTGGATCTAAGTCTATGCCTGTTAGCAACCTGAATCATAACAGATCTGCCATTACTTGTATACCCAGCTTACTATTTAGATCTCATATGCCTGTTCATGATATCCCTATTTTGTTGGTTTGCCTAATCATGTCACTGTATGCCTATTCTGTTAGTATGACCAATTCTATTATCATATGGCAGTTTCATTTACTATGCTTATTCTTGTTCTCTTCTATCCCTTTTCTTTTTATGGTCAGGCTACCTTCGAGCCTAGGCCTATCGCTGAAATACGCAAACACACGAAATTGGGAACGGTTGGGAATGATTAATTTGGGGCATAATTCATACTGTAAAACGTGATTGTGAATTTTGGGCATAATTTGTACCTTGAGCCAAAATTTGGGATTTTGGGGGAATGATCTATATCTTGATCTAAACCTTAATCTGGGGCATAACTTGTATCATAAGTTAGACTGGGATTTGGAGCATAATAAGCATGAAAACTGGTTAGTAATGAAAATGCCTAGATGTACAGTAATTAGAAACTGTAATCACGCTTAGACGCGAGGTTAGATTACATTTGTGGTAGAAGTCTACCCAGAATCGCCCGACATATTCAGCGTCCACAAGTGGTAAATCTAATCTGAAGGGCCTAAGTGCATAAACACATAACGGTGCTAAGACACGAGGTTAAGTCGGACATGTGTAAGAAGTTTGCTCGGACCCAACAGACATATCCAGCATCCACAAGTGGTAGACTTAATGTGGGGGGTCTAGCGCATCAATAACCATAAATTAATGAATGGTGATAAACTTGTAATACTTAACCTGTTTGAATCCATAAGGATTACATGAACCTGTCAACTTGAGTAGGGATTAAGTAAGCATGCTTGAATCAGTGGGAGGGTTAAGTTAATCTTGTTAAATATTTGGGGACATGTTATACATATAAACCCAACAAACTTAACCTATTGGGGTTAAGCAATCTTGTTAAGCTGGTAGGAAAAACCTGTTGAAATCCTAGTAGTGGGGATGCAAGCCAAGGGGGAAGCTTGTATCATATGGGGTGTGGTGTGACGGCCCACCCCGCACCAACCGACATTTACTCCAAAAGTGCGTTGTACACATATCCAGTTAGCACGGGACGGTCGCCAGAAGAAAAAGAAAGAAGAGAATGGGCTAATCAAGGAACCTGTAATATGTCTCACAGCGCATAGAACAAAATATAATAATTACATACTTGACATAAAACAGGAGAGACAGTGCATATGCTGAAAACCAGAACTAAGCATCATAGCAGCGGAAATCCAAAATACAGCTTATTACAACTTTCCAAACTGTCTCAAAAAGCAAAAGTAAGATAAAGGAGGTACACTACTAATGCCCAAGTAGCAACCACCAATGACACAGGGAGAATATCTATATATCATGCGTGGAAGCCTCCTGCTCGCCTCCGAATCAGCTACTCGCGCATCACCAGCTAACCATAACATGTCTCTAGTCTGCTCGTGTGAGCACCCAGAGTAATAAGAAGAGACATAAAACTCTGGGTCAGACATAAAGCCTGGTATGAGCGATAAGCATCTAAACAGAATAATAACAGGTATAATCCAATCATACTTGAACCTGGACCTGCAACCAAAGAGTTAGCACTACATACTGTACAACACTCTAAGGTGCCCTTTCAAATGGTGTAAAGATAACGGGGGTGGGGGTGTGCATGTCATAATGATGTCAAACAATCAAGCATAGCAATCATCCTCACATCCCTCACTCAGTGCGTAAAGCATACGATATCCACTACTTTGGTCACCTAATACTTTGGGCCATGACGGAATCCAATCCCGTGTAACTATCACTACAAGCCCACTATCCATCTCCCAGTGGTGAACCAAAGTTATGAATACCGACAACCCCTTTGCACACGTCCCGCAGCAATGCCCAATCACGAAGTGAACTCATTGGTTCCCATATGGATCCTGAGCTCTAACTTCCATTTGGACTACCTTTGCATCTCGGGTTTTGGTCAGTATCTCCTCCGGATCGGTCTTCCTTTCTTCGCTTCACGTTGCTTCAGGTCGTGGTTTTCCTCTAGGTTCAGATCGTGCTTCTCCTCCATCGGTTCGCGGATCGCACCACTCTAGTTCGGATCGTGTTACTCCACGCATGTTGGATCGGTCCGTGGCTCCAGCTCCTGGTCGTGGCGACACTCCTGGTTCGGGTCGTGGGTCTTCCCTGGTCCACGTCTCGTGATACTTGAAGGGGCTTGTGCGTCGGCCTCTGGTCCGTGGCCTTCGTAGTGGAGCAGATCGTGGGGTATGGTCGACCCGTGGAGATGGCATGCGATCGGGTCAGAGAAGAGGGGGCGAATCGTGATACCTATGGCGATCCGATCCGGTTCTGCGCGATTTCCTGCACTCTCCCAGCGACTGTTTTACGCCATTCGACGGCGTTTTTGACCAGTCTAACTATTCTAATCAATTGCAAAGCAAACCATACAGTCATAGCAACATGTAGAAGTGACCTCAAACACCAAAACAACAATATGATGGGTTAAAATGGATCAAACATAGCCAAAATCCCATATTTCCCCTTAAGCATGTTTAAGAACAACTAAGCATAGGATTAACAAAACTCAACCAAATTAACCCAAACTTCTAACAGAGGACTAAAACAATATTTAGCAATTTATAAATATTTTTCCAGATTTTTAACATGCATAAATTCGCTAATCTTCGCTAATTACCATAATTAGCCGTAATTAGTGAAAAACAATGCAAATCACTCACCTTAGCCACAAACAAACTTTAGATCTGAAATAATCTCTGATTTGGATCCAATCCCTATGTGTTCCAGCAGCTCTCTCTGATTTGGTGCTACCCTCCCTTGATTTGATGTAGTTTTGCTTAGTCTTCGATTAGAAAGTGATTAGAGACGATTTGGGATGAAATTAGAAGGTGGAGGCCATTGCTAGAACTTGAAGGAGGTAAGTGGCGGCTGGAAAAATGAGTCTAAAACCGAAATCCTAACCCTAGCAGCTCTTAAATACCCCAAATCCCGAAATCCCCCATTGGGCCTAGTTGCTAATCACCCGGTTTAGCCCAATTAAGCTGTTTTTCACCTTCTAAACCTTGTTTCAGCCATATCTCCCAAACGGTAAGTCCGTTTGGCTAATGTAACCACTCTACGGAAAGAGAAACCATCATTCGAATCCAATGGAAGTGGTTTTAGGTCAAAATTCCTTTCCAGTCAAAAGTTATGACCAAAACAGTACCAACTAGGGGCAAAACGGTCATTTAAAAATCGACAAAAATCATGAACATGGGAAATGACCCCAATAATCGTCTCCCAAAGTTACATGACCATACGACTTCGTATGTGAAAGAAATAAATATTCCACGATCCTATGATGCGTAGAATGCGGGTCGTTACACTCTCCCACCCTTAAGAAATTTCGCCTCCGAAATTCCCTAACCAAAACACACAAAGGGTTCCGCATGCCTATCAACCATAAAACAACAATCAACATGCAAAACAAGTCTATCCTAGCATGCGGTTTACTAACAAGGGAAGAAACTATCACTACCAAAACCTTACCAGGCAAAAAGTTCTGGATACTTCTTCCTTATATCCTCCTCTGTTTCCCAAGTACAGTCTTTTTCATTCTTACCCCACTGGACTTTGACTAGTTTCACCGCCTTCCTTCGAAGCTACTTCGTATCGTTCCCAACAATACGCATAGACTTGCGGTTCCCAACCGCCTCGAGTTCAACTTCGATGTTATCCAACTGATCAGGTGAAATAGCCACACTAGGGTCGTGCACGAATTTCCTTTACTGGGAAACATGAAATACGTTGTGAACTCCCGCCATCTTGTTAGGTAGCTCTACCCCATACGCCAAATTCCCAACTTGCAAGAGGACTGGGAATGGACCAACAAATCTTGGTGCTAACTTACCTCCCCAACCAATCCGAATCACATTCTCTATGGAGAGATCTCGACGAACACCAAGTCGTTAACGAAGAATTCCAAATCTCTTCGTCTCTTATCGAGATAAGCCTTCTGCCTACCTTGGGTAGTATTCATTCTCTAATATACAATTCACTCAAATACCACCTTGACCTGACCTAGTCCTTGGTAAACTATCAATATAATCCATTGAGACTTGTTTCCAACGGTTGTGACAAACTACTAGGCTTCTTTTTGCTCAGCTTTAACTAATTGGCAATTTATGCATTTGGACATAAACTTCCCAACGTCTTTCTTTATCCTTTCCCAGTAGTAGATCTGCTCTATGTCTCAATACATCTTGTTACCACTGGGATGTATAGTCAATTTCGAGTGATGATATGCTCTAAGCGCTTCACCTCTCAGTCCATCTATGTTGGGTACAACTAGTCCCTTATTCTTTCGAAGCCACCCTTCTCGATCAAATCCTTACTTGATCATTCTCTTTCCATCGATACCCATCTCTACCCTAGAGATGGTTTCCAATAGATTAGGATCGTCCTTCTAACTGGAAACAATCCACTCAATCAAAATCGATCTAATCGTCAAGCTTACTAGTGTTTCTGAATCCAATTCACTCTTGGGCCCGAAATCATATCCTGTGATATACTTTAGTTGCTTCCATCCTAGAAACAAAACCCCTAAACTGGCATGTTTCCTACTCAATGCAACTATTACCGCACCCAAATCCTTTACTATGATCACTCTGCCCCATGGAGTCATGGCGACTCCACTGCACTGATCCATAGTCACTAGTCCTTTGCTATGTCCACTCTGCCCCATGAAGTCATAACAACTCCACTGCACTGGCTCATAGCCTTACTATTCCTTTACCATGTCCACTTTGCCCCTCGAGTCATGACGACTCTACTGCACTGGCTCATAGTCCTACTACAATCACTTTGTTCCCCATCGCTGGAACCCTACAGGTGATAGTCTACTCAAGAGAAGAAAGATAGGAACAAACATAGCAACCATAACATCCATCAAACAAGTCCTACCTATCACCTGCTAAATTCATAAACACATCGACACCTACATGATTGGTCTAACCAATCCCAATATGTCGATTCTAGTATGTCTGGTCTAACCAACATCAATAACTAATGGAAGCCCAACCTCCATACATACACCGATGCCTACTTGACTGGTCCAACCAATCCCAGGCCAATGGAAGCCCCGCCTCCCTTCGGACTACCGTACGTCCAACGTACGTTTATCCTCCAAGGATAATTAAACTAATGGAAGACCAGCCTCCAATCGGACTACCGTACGTCCAACGTACGTTTATCCTCCAAGGATAACTAGATCACGTCCAACGGATCCAAGGTAACGGGCGTCCCCAGATACCCCTGCTTTTAGTCCTCCTAAAATACTTGAGTCCAACCCAAGTCTATCCATTATCTTGCTGCCCTCTCGAGTCCAACTCGAGCTGAATTCAATTCCTTGCAGCCTTCTCGAGTCCAACTCGAGTCACTCTATAACTCAGACCCAGTCTTGAGTACCGATAAACTCTAGTCCAACGTGAGTCGTCTCCCTATTCGTTGCATCTCCAAGATCAACGAACACCTATTTTCTTTTACGAGTTCAAGTCCAACTTGAACCGCTCTAATCTTCGTTGTATCTTCCATGATCAACGAACACATCCTATTCCTTCAAAATTCTGCTATCCAATAGAGAACATCAACATAGGGTCCTAAACAATCCATTACTTTGCATCTTTCTCGAGTCCCACTCGAGCAATCTCATAACCCTATCGAGTCTAACTCTGGGCAGTCTATACCATTGAACAGTCTTATCATGTTCCGTCTGCCCATCACTCATCGAGTAAACCAAGATATCATCCAATGAAAAATCACAACAACTATTTACCCCTCACGCAAACCATCCTAGTCGAAATCGACATTCCCCAAGCACAAGCCCCAAAGGCCTAAACCAATATCAGACAAGCACCCAAGGAACATCTCCTCCGAGTTCGGACAATCCTCATGAGGTGATACTAGCAAAACAATCTAGCACTGGAGTACTCATTTGCCTCCCAGAGACAACTAGAACTTATTACAACGATAACCTCTTAGCTTCCTTAACTCCAGTTACCATCACCATCACTAGGTAGGTACCTAATACCACCCTATTCCTTTGGAGTAGATCGACTCCCCAAAATAATGCTAAACCCAGTAAAGCCCAAAACAAAGCAATCACAAGGAAACATACATCCATGACTCGATAAGACCAACCACAACAAATCATACTAAGATCAGTCGAACCACCTATCGGGTTCGTCACAATTAGAGGTCTATCGACTAACTCAGGTTTGTCAAGCAAAACCCGATCAAAACATCTTAAATAGAAAGCATACCTCGAATAACGACACCTTTTTCCTTCTGCGCCGCAGTTGGGGCATTTGACGAAGAAGGAACAACGTTGATAGCATACGCTTTCACAATCTGCTTCTCCCTAGGAGGTTGTGGGCAATCATCCTTGTGATGTCCCGCCTGGCCGCAGTTAAAGCACTTCCTTTCCCCAGGCTTTTCTCGACAATCTCTGGCGTAATGGCCCTTCTGTCCACAACTAAAGCATTCGCCATCTTTCTTATTTTTCTTACTCTGACCATCCTTGGTCGGGTTCTGCTTCCTCTTGTTCTGGGAATTCTTCTTGCCTTCATCGCCTGCTTGCGGCTTTGGCTCCTCTGCAGATGTCGTAGCAACCTCAGTCTTCGACTTAGGGAAAAGGCTCTCTGACCTTAATGCCTTTCCTACAATAGACTCGAACGTCTCATCGATATGGTTTATAAGTCTTTCCCCCAAGTACCCATCCAAGCCAGTTATGAACTTCTCGTTCTTCTTTTCGACTATATCGATAAGGGACCATCCATATTTCGATAAAGTGTCGAATTCAGCGATATATTCCGATACTGCTCTACCGTTCTGCTTAAGCTCCAAGAACTTCCTGAACAGTTCTGATTTATGAGCAGCTGGAATAAACTTATCACAAAAACGAGTCTTAAACTGATTCCAAGTAACTTGATCTTCTGGAGTAGCTGTTCTAATGGCATTCCACCAATTCATCGCTCGCCCTTGCAGCTGACGAGACGCTAGCCTTCTCTTCATCGCATCCTCAAGACCCAAGTCGTCGAAGATATGATCACAGCTATCCAACCAATCCTGAACATCTGTGGCCGACTCCGTTCCGTGGAACGGCTTCCCACCAAGGTTAGTGTAATCCTTGCACAACTTGGCGAAATCGACCCTAGGCGCCTGCACTACTGGACCACCACCATTTCCGGGATTGGGGACTGCCCCTTGAACATCCCTAAGCATCTCCCTCATGAAGTTAGTGAACATTGTCCTCATGTCAGGATCATTCCCATGGTTGGTCCCTCTACCAGCACCTCTAGGATATCGGCTCATCGTTAATCTGTAAAAGGGGAAACGATTAACGACCCCATAGTGGTGCTAGTGTAGTACGACTTCATTCTTATACTACTAATAGTATATATATATAGCTTTTGAAAACCAAAGTAATCACAAATACGCGCTCTCATATACGTACTATCTCTCCCTAGTGTCTTTCCCTAGCTTAACTACGCAACCTAGAGCTCTGATACCAAGTGTGACGGCCCGCCCCGCACCAACCGACATTTACTCCAAAAGTGCGTTGTACACATATCCAGTTAGCACGGGACGGTCGCCAGAAGAAAAAGAAAGAAGAGAATGGGCTAATCAAGGAACCTGTAATATGTCTCACAGCGCATAGAACAAAATATAATAATTATATACTTGACATAAAACAGGAGAGACGGTGCATAAGCTGAAAACCAGAACGAAGCATCATAGCAGCGGAAATCCAAAATACAGCTTATTACAACTTTCCAAACTGTCTCAAAAAGCAAAAGTAAGATAAAGGAGGTACACTACTAATGCCCAAGTAGCGACCACCAACGACACAGGGAGAATATCTATATATCATACGTGGAAGCCTCCTGCTCGCCTCCGAATCAGCTACTCGCGCATCACCAGCTAACCATAACCTGTCTCTAGTCTGCTCGTGTAAGCACCCAGAGTAATAAGAAGAGACATAAAACTCTGGGTCAGACATAAAGCCTGGTATGAGTGATAAGCATCTAAACAGAATAATAACAGGTATAATCCAATCATACCTGAACCTGGACCTGCAACCAAAGAGTTAGCACTACATACTGTACAACACTCTAAGGTGCCCTTTCAAATGGTGTAAAGATAACGGGGGTGGGGGTGTGCATGTCATAATGATGTCAAACAATCAAGCATAGCAATCATCCTCACATCCCTCACTCAGTGCGTAAAGCGTACGATATCCACTACTTTGGTCACCTAATACTTTGGGCCATGACGGAATCCAATCCCGTGTAACTATCACTACAAGCCCACTATCCATCTCCCAGTGGTGAACCAAAGTTATGAATACCGACAACCCCTTTGCACACGTCCCGCAGCAAAGCCCAATCACGAAGTGAACTCATTGGTTCCCATCTGGATCCTGACCTCTAACTTCCATTTGGACTACCTTTGCATCTCGGGTTTTGGTCAGCATCTCCTCCTGATCGGTCTTCCTTTCTTCGCTTCACGTTGCCTCAGGTCGTGGTTTTCCTCCAGGTTCAGATCGTGCTTCTCCTCCATCGGTTCGCGGATCGCACCACTCTAGTTCGGATCGTGTTACTCCACCCATGTTGGATCGGTCCGTGGCTCCAGCTCCTGGTCGTGGCGACACTCCTGATTCGGGTCATGGGTCTTCCCTGGTCCACGTCTCATGATACTTGAAGGGGCTCGTGCGTCGGCCTCTGGTCCGTGGCCTTCGTAGTGGAGCAGATCGTGGGGTATGGTCGACCCGTGGAGATGGCATGCGATCGGGTCGGGTCAGAGAAGAGGGGGCGAATCGTGGTACCTATGGCGATCCGATCCGGTTCTGCGCGATTTCCTGCACTCTCCCAGCGACTGTTTTACGCCATTCGACGGCGTTTTTGACCAGTATAACTATTCTAATCAATTGCAAAGCAAACCATACAGTCATAGCAACATGTAGAAGTGACCTCAAACACCAAAACAACAATATGATGGGTTAAAATGGATCAAATATAGCCAAAATCCCATATTTCCCCTTAAGCATGTTTAAGAACAACTAAGCATAGGATTAACAAAACTCAACCAAATTAACCCAAACTTCTAACAGAGGTCTAAAACAATATTTAGCAATTTATAAAATTTTTTCCAGATTTTTAACATGCATAAATTCGCTAATCTTCGCTAATTACCATAATTAGTCGTAATTAGTGAAAAACAATGCAAATCACTCACCTTAGCCACAAACAAACTTTAGGTCTAAAATAATATCTGATTTGGATCCAATCCCTATGTGTTCCAGCAGCTCTCTCTCTGATTTGGTGCTACCCTCCCTTGATTTGATGTAGTTTTGCTTAGTCTTCGATTAGAAAGTGATTAGAGACGATTTGGGATGAAATTAGAAGGTGGAGGCCATTGCTAGAGCTTGAAGGAGGTAAGTGGCGGCTGGAAAAATGAGTCTAAAACCGAAATCCTAATCCTAGCAGCCCTTAAATACCCCAAATCCCGAAATCCCCCATTGGGCCTAGTTGCTAATCACCCGGTTTAGCCCAATTAAGCTGTTTTTCACCTTCTAAACCTTGTTTCATCCATATCTCCCAAACGGTAAGTCCGTTTGGCTAATGTAACCACTCTACGGAAAGAGACCATCATTCGAATCCAATGGAAGTGATTTCAGGTCAAAATTCCTTTCCAGTCAAAAGTTATGGCCAAAACAGTACTAACTAGGGGTAAAACGGTCATTTAAAAATCGACAAAAATCATGAACATGGGAAATGACCCCAATAATCGTCTCCCAAAGTTACATGACCATACGACTTCGTATGTGAAAGAAATAAATATTCCACGATCCTATGATGCGTAGAATGCGGGTCGTTACATGTGGGATCCATTTCAGTCAGTAACCCATATAGGTATCAAATGAGTACTTTGAACTAGGTCAGGGTTGAGGCACGCTTAGTGAACTAATTATACTTGGGTGAGGGTGTCGACGGCGCATTCCATCGGAGTCATGTGTGTGCATGGGTCCGCTTGCTCGAGAAGATAAGATGTTATGACATCAGTAGATATGGTTGTGCACATCTTGTAAACAACGAGTTGCCACTGTAGGAAGTGACACAT
This sequence comes from Allium sativum, assembly GCA_030737875.1. Lineage (NCBI taxonomy): Eukaryota > Viridiplantae > Streptophyta > Magnoliopsida > Asparagales > Amaryllidaceae > Allium > Allium sativum. The sequence continues at coordinate 374,140,319 of CM060915.1, forward strand.
CCTACTGTAAGGCCAACACAGGGTATCTACGAGTTGGGGAGCTGATCGATTGGGGGTAGTAATTAGGGTACATCTAGTCTTTCTTGTTTAGGAGTCTGTTATTATCATTGGGGGTAACACCTGTTAGTTCTGTTGGGCTACCTGTTATTGTATGGGGTAAAACCTCTCACTAGAAATACACCTAAGTCTACCATCTTGTACTTATTGGGATCATCTTGTTCTTGTTATACTAGTAATGGTGCAGAGAAAAGTATTAGAGAAGCACAATACATGTTCTGTTCTGTTTATCTTGTTTACCTTGTTATACCTGCCTTATGACACAGTTGTTTCTCTCCAACTCTTATGCTTGTCATGATGCTTTTACTTATTTATTTGCTATAAGTAACTGGACTCGCCAGACTTTATGTCTAACCCATTTTGTTTCCTCTACTCTCTCTTCTATTTCCCCCCGGGTTCTCAGGGTGGGAATACTCAGGCTTGATCAGGATTCTTCTTTCATTCTGCTTGGAGGTGCTTAGATGTACTGCTTGATTTCGTATCTCCTCTACTATGCCTATACTTTGGGGATTATGCTCCTTTTATGTATTATTGTACTCTGATGAGGATTTTTGTATAAGACAAAAGTTTTATGTTTTCAGTATTCCAGACTTATTATGTAATTGGGTTTGAACCACGAAGCTTTTCTATTTAATAAAGTTTTAATTCCGCTGCTATTTTATATCTGTCTTGTAATGTTTCTATTTCTGTTTACCTATAACGCTTTACGAAACTTAATGCATTCTGTTAAAGAGTGATATTAATGGACGTGGGGTGTCACATTTGGTATCAGAGCTAAAGGTTCCCAGATCGGATAAAAGATTTTGAAAATTGTTTTCAAAAAAGGTTTTAAAAGAAAGCATTTTCAAAAGAAAAGTCTGTTTTGAAAAACATATTCCCCAAAACCATATGAAATATCTTTCGATTCTCTGTTTGAATCCCTTTTTCCTTTTCTTTTCAGCATGTCTGGGAACCTAATATTCCTGAGGGCATTCAGATACCTACTTGATTTTGTAGGTATCTGGAGGCTACGGTACCTGCAGAAGGCCAAGCAGACTCTCCTTCCCCAGCTGCAGCCGTTGTTCCTCCTCCTCCTCCTCCACGTGCTGATAATTTCTCTAAGATATGCAAAGATTTCTATGCTATGGGTGGAAAGCCATTCCGAGGAACTGAGACTTTTGTAGAAGCAAGGAATTGGCTCAAAGAGACGGAGGATTTGTTTGGAATTTTCGAAATTAACGATCGTAAGAAGATTCAGTTGGCCGTTTGGCAGTTGAAAGATGAAGCTTCATTTTGGTGGGAAGTGACGCAAGCAGAGCGTCCAGTGGAGACTTGCGATGATTTCCGACATAGATTCGAAATGAAGTTTCTTTCTTAAGCCGAGCAAAGTATGCAAATGGAAAGGTTTATGGCGCTTAAGCAAGGAGGCATGTCTGTTAGAAAGTATGTTAATAAGTTTAATCAATTACCAAGGTTTGGTTTGGAATTGGTAGATACCCCGCACAAGAAAGCTTTGAGGTTTGCTAGAGGATTGAATGAACCCCTCCATGGGTTAGCTATGTCTCATATTCCGATAGGAGCAAGTTTTGAGAAACTCGTTGATATGGCATTAATGCACGAGGAAGATAAAGGTGGAAAGAAAGAGGGTTGAGGAAACTCAAAGCAAGAAAGTGTGGCCCAAGAAAGAACAACAGCAACAAAAGAAGGGCGGTAAGAATGGTAAAGATCGAGATAAAAGGAAATGTCATCATTGCGGACGCAAGGGTCATGTGATCAAGGATTGCAAGAAAAGAAAGAACGCTTGTTTCCATTGTGGAGAAGTCGGACATCTTGTTAAGGATTGCCCGAAGAAGCAAGGACAAGGTCAAAGGGCAGGATCTTCTGGAGGGCAGGTGATGTAATGTCCCGGATTTTCGGTTACTTAAAATAGAATAGTTAAATCTGTTTTATATATTATATTGAGAATATAAATGATTTTATATTGGATTTATTTTATAAAATGAAGTTCGAATATGTATATATATATATATGTATAGTTTATAATAATAATGGAATTTTTAATATGTATCTTAGGTTCTAAACAAACTAAGGTAAATAGTTCAAAATATTGTTCACTTTTTTATTGTGTGGTAATTGTGTTAAGATACAAGTAAAAATGTTGTGGGTTGGTAGCGTTCTTTTCTTTTTCTTTAGCAATACAATTATGAACTCAAATTAATACAAATTCCTGGCAGTTAAGATTTTTTTTCATTAACGTTTGTTCTAATAACTCTAACAATTAATTTGATATTATAACATAAGTCTAATGCCACCAATAATTTGCCATTATCAAACTGCAAACATGTCCCTGAATAATTCACCGAATTGTATTATGAGTTTTAACAATCATTTGGAACCCATAGGCCGCAACCAATTACTATGTTTAGTCATAACAGAGCGATAGTGGGAATCAATGTACATGTTCATTCTAAATTTTACAGTTAATTTTAATCCCTTCGATGTATATGCTAACTAGAACAAGTATTGGTTGTCGAGCCCTTTGTTTATTCAAATGATTGGCATAATGTCAAAAGGGCACAAATTCCTAATTCATAAAAAACATACTTAAATAACGTAAAAATGCGAGGTTACTAACATTGAGTTTTACAGCACAAATTTCTAAGCATTTTCCATCTTAAGCATCATTTGAGAAGAAAGGGGATCTACTCTAAAACCAACTGCATCCCTACATTGTATTCTCTTTTCCAACATGTACCGCCTCTCACCTAGTCCTATAACCAAAATGAAAATATTCTACTTCTACACTACTGCGCCTATTTTAAGTTATATGATATGTCATATCCCTGGCCATTGCACATGCCTTGAAGTAGAACTGTAGAAGCAGTGACCTAGCCTACCGTATGTGTCCAGATTAACCCATCTAATTTATACTTCATGCGCAAGTAAGTAATAGAGCAGCCACAACTATGCCACACCATCATCCTACGCTGAATCTTCCCATCACTTGAAATCTTATTTTTGTTTTATTTTTCCTTCCATGATGTCTACCCTAAATAGCTGAAATTTGATTCCCATCATCTGAAAATGAAAACACAATGTCACCCAACACTGCACTGTCCATGTTATGTCTCTTAAATCCACTGTCTGACTAGAAAAAAAAAACTCAAGCTCCCCTACTGCATAAATGTACAACACTGGAATTTCTAATCCATCAGCGCACATTTCTCTGCTTTGAACGACTATAACGTTGCACTCTATACATCTATACCAGATGGCTATCGGGATATAGGACGTTACGTGATCCCTATCTTCTTCCTAGTGCATCTATATATAGCTCATTACTTTGCTTTTAGAGAAAAAACAAACCCATATGCAGATATAAAAACCAAAGCATATTCGTATTCCCCTACTTCCCATCTATAAATCTGTAAGGGATCGTTCTTTCTTCTTTTCCTTTTGGCATCTTCATTTTTCACAGTAAGCTCGAAGTTAAAAATCTGAAGGAGAAGCACACGTAGCAACAGTCAGGAGGGGTTTCGGCAGATGGAGATAGGAAGAACAGTGGAGGCTTGGGGTGAAGCAGTGTTGCGATGGAGTTGTATTATTGTGTGGCATGAGGGTTAGTGACGTTTGTTTTCGCTCTTCACTGTAGCGGATGGGATCGAACGATGATGTGGTTTCAAGGAAGGAGGACTGGTTGTTTTGATATGGAGGCTCGCGAGAAGGGAAGAGGGAGTAAGGACAGGGTTGCGGTTTCGAATTGATGAGGAGCAGCAGTATTATATTTATGCGTTTGGAAAATTACGTAAAGAAGCATGAATTTATGGAGGCTTGGGTTGCACGGATTTTATGGGAGGAGCAGCCTATAAGCTTTCAGTTTTGGGAAGAAAGCATCTGACAGGGGAAACAAGGGGGATGGGCCAAGGAAGGGCGTGATGGGCTTTAACGTGAGTTTAAAAAGAGCAGATGGGCGTAATCTAAGAATATATAGGAGGATATAATAAAAAAGGGAATAAGAACGCATGACATGAGGGAAGCCTGTTCGGATTTGTTGCAGCAGGTATAAAATTTCAAATTTCTTGGACAATTATATTTATATACGGTTGGTTAATGAGGATCCCTTTTAAGTTATTTTACATTTTTGAACAACCAATCCTGTTATTATAACATGCCTAGTCTCTCATTTAAAGTGATGATGGTGTATAATATACATATTTATATATATTGGTTCAAATGGAAACCGTGCTAGTAGTGGTGGGTTAATATATATTATGAGTATGGGTTCAAACTAGAAAGTGGCATTGGGTGGAACTATAGTAACATGGTTAACGAAAGGAAGTGATTAAGTAAAATAATAGAAAATTGACATGGCAGGATTATAGGTTGAAAACGAAGTAACTTAATTAAATTATAATTTAAAAGTGGTTAGTTTAATTAAATTCCTAGGTATATAATATTAATAACTTTCCGTTGCGTGAGCAGAATTGAGTGAAACAGTTTGCATTGGAATCATGGCTGCGAACATTGCATTTTGAAAGCAGTTTGGACAGTGTAGGGAGCTGCTGGAACTTCTAGTTAAATTAGACATCTGTTTATTTTAACTAGAACCGAGCCGCTTAAACAACGAATGGAATCAAGGTGAGTTTAACTCACTCAGTTTTACCCCACTTATTTTTTTATATAAGTCGGGTTTAAATATTTATGTGCTATGGTTGTTAGTTATTTGATGGATGTTGAATACAGTTGACTGAACCGATTAAATTAAACATTTGTTTAATTTAATTTAAACCAAATCGTTATTTTTAACAATTTATTCCAGAGGAGGTAACTTACCTCGTTGGCTACGTTTATAAAAATATAAACATATTAAATTGAGATATGGACATTTGGATTGCTGTTATTGTTGACTATCGAATATTATATATGATGTTATTTTGTTCTAACGTATTTGGATGTAGGGAAAAATAGGTTGGAGGGATCCAACTGAATTCCTCAAATTTATTGTTTATTTTCATATCATAATTATATGAACTGTTTAACCAGTCTGATTAGATGATTGCTTTGATCCTTGTTTGTTGAATCTAAATTCAACGTTTGTTTGTGGTTAACCAATGGAAAAATATTGGTTGGGTAACTAATAGCAGATGGCCTAAAAATAAATCATTTTATGAAATGTCGATTTATCGTCAGATTAATCAACAAAAGTGAAGTTATAAAAGTCAATTATAACTAAAGATGGTTTTAAAATATATTATTTTGAATTAAAGTTATTGAAAAATAAATTAATATTTATTAATTTTTGTTTAAATTTATAAGAAATTACCAAATGATTTTCGTAAGTCGTATATTAATGACATTTAAAAGCGGTTAAGCAGAAATTTACCTAAGAGTTAAGACCGGGGTTTTTAAGGAATAATTAAATTGGGATAATATGGAATTTTATTATCATTTACTTAAATGATAATCAAAGTAAGTGGGGTTAATTAAATTAATTATATTATTAATTAATTTAAGTGGAAAGACCAAACTGGAATGGATCAACAAGTTAACGATGTTAAGTTAAATATGTCAGGTGCTTAAATGATAATCGATTATTTAATTTGTTATAAATAAATTTATTGGATGTTATAAAGTTTTAAAACCCTGTTATTGGTTAAATAAGTTTGCAAGGGCATTTATAAGTAAGTCTAAATTGAATTCTCCTTGGAATTCCATTTAATTGAATTTCTGAATCTAAGTTGGCGAAGATGTAAAACCATGTTCTGTGAAATGTTTTTGAATTGTTGAAACAAGTTATGAATGGGATCAAACTCATAAGCACGAGGAGATAAAGTGGAAATCGAAATAGAACCCAAGTTTTAATTAAAGTGATGAGGCGAGGTAAATTATTAATGTGCGATCTAAATTCGCGATGTTAAATAGTAAGTGAAGTTTTATCGAGATGTGACCAAGTGGATTTGAAATAAACTTGTCAGAAGTTTATAAGAGTTTCTGCTTATAATGGAATTGAGATTTATATATAATGTGTTAAAATATTGTAAAGCTAATAGAGAAGTTATTAATAATAGTTTAATTAAATTAAGTAAACGTGCTAAGATTTGAAATAAGATTTCCAAGCAGAAGTACAATATCAAATGATGTTTATATCGGATAGTAAATGGTATATGTAGAGCGATTAGTGAAATGGGATTTCGTTGATAAAATTTTATTTATTCTGAAGAAAAGAATGTTGTTGACTCAAGGTCTGAGAGGTAAATGAAATACCCCAACTTGAACGACTTCATGATTTTTCCAAGAATGATATTAGTTTAGAAACGAGAATGGCCGAGAGAAGTAGAATTAGGATTTCGATGAATAATATTTTAAAATAAAGATTTAAATGTTTTAATTAAAATAAAATTAGTTTGAGTATAATAGTATTTTTGAAGTAAGAAATAAAAAGCTTTGATCATAATATTGAAAGTTTTAAGGGTTTGATTTACGAGTGGAAAATTAAAAAGGCCAAGTGATGCTGAATACTGGACTAGGACATTTATTTTATGGATGAATGTTTGTTTATTTGATAGTTAAATAACCATCTATAAAAATCTGACCAATTATCGATTGGTGGTTTGGAAAGACCGAGATCGAATTTATATTCGAAAACCATTCTGATCAGCTAATACGTGATCTTGGAAGAGATTAGACGATGATCGAGATGGAGCATTTGAAGACCATATATCTTCATAAAGCGGAAGTATTGCTTATAATCTCTGGTTAGCTTCCAGAGATAAACTGTGATTCTGTCGTGGTTGGAGTTTATGGATTGCAAGGACTACTCGCTACTAATCTATAGGGTGATTCCTAGGATGTGGTAGGAGGGTGCCTTCGGTTGTCCAGTCATAGGACAACGTGTATGGACGATGTTCCAAAAGATACGTTATAACCTCAAGCCTCACAACCGGGAAATGAAAAAAATCGGGCAGGCAGCATGGCTATGTGGGTCGCACCCATTAGGGTGTATTGTCACCATCTAGAGAATATTCATATTTTTTATTTCTTTTTATTTATGTATCTCCCGGGAACGGTTTTGTTGGTACCTACCGTAGGTGGCAATATATTCGATACACTCAAGAGAAATGGGTGGTCGGTCATGTGTGGCCGGGTTGCAAGACGTTCTTGTTGAACCCAACGTATTCCTCTCTAGAGATACACTATCGACAGGTGGTTCCATACCTTGTCATAGTCGGAATCCAATCTCCAATAAGTGCCTGTGGTTTTGATTGTATACTATATATGTGGAGCGTGTGATGCAAGCGTTCCGCTAGATTCTATTTATTTGTATTTAGACATTATTATAATATCAGAAGATATATATGATTTCAAAATGTTTTGGGTTATCGTAAGGTAAAAACCGTCTGTATTTATGTGTGGATTTGGTCTTACGATTATCCTTTTCTTTCAAAAAGATTTTGAATTTTAAAAATCAAGTTGGATGATTTCCCTTAAGCTTTGCAGGTTTTTTCTCACTCTGGTTCACCAGACTGACCCAGTATTTGTAATGCTCGGGTTAGACCGGGCTGTACAGGTTCAGGTTATTGGACACTACAAAGTTCAGAAGACGTGTGGAGGAGTTCAGACGTACTATTATTTATTCCGCTATGTGTTGTATATGAGGACAGATTATTATAATTGTCCAGATGTGTTGACTGTAAGTTGTACTCTGATTGAAAGTATTATTTCAAGTTCTTTATAAAGATTTATTTCTATATTATATTTTGTTTCCGCTGCGATGTGAGACTCCGATTGTGATGTGTTTCTTCTTCTTATTCCTTCTATTATAATATTTCTTTCTTTCTTATCTCACCCTCTAATTTCTTTCTAATAACATTCTGGTGTTATCGATGCTTGAATGTTCGACATGGTATTTTGTGTCAATTTTCGAGATCGAAAATCCCTATTTGTTACAGGTGCATGCTCTCGTGGCCAGTGCGCCAGATAGAGGTTGGAACGATTTCGTTGAAGGTTTGATTTCTCTTTCCAATCATCTAGTTAGAACTCTTTTTTATTCTGGCGCTTCGCATTCTTTTATATCTGATTCGGTGGTTGAGTCTCTGCACCTTAGTACTAGTATGGTTTCGGATCTCGTTGTTGTCTCAAACCCCATTGGTGGTACAACTCATTTGTCTATGATTTGTCGGGGTTTGAGAATATCTGTGTTAGGTGTCGAGTTTGAATGCGACACATATGTGCTTGGTTTCATGGGCTATGGTTTGATTCTAGGGATGGATTGTTTAGCCATGTATGGTGCCATTCTGGATTGTGTGAGGAGGGTCGTTAGACTTTTGACTTGCCATGGGAGGACACTCGAGATTTCTTGTAACCCTAATGGGTCTATCATGCTTAATTTCCTTGATTCGCTCGATGCATCTATCGATGATCTACGATCTGTACCTGTAGTCTGTGAGTATCCTGATGTTTTTGAGGAGATTCGGGGCTTACCTTTGAGGCATGAGGTTGTTTTTCATATATACTTGGTGGATAATGCAAAGCCAGTTGCATTGCCTATGCGCCATATGGCTCCAAGAAAGGAGGGAGCTCAGCAATCAAGTAGGGGAGCTACTTAAGAAAGGGTTTATTAGGTGCAGCTTATCTGAATAGGGTGCTCTAGTGGTATTCGCCACTAAGGCGGATGGTTCGCTTCGCATATGTGTGGATTATATAAAGTTGAATAAACTCACTAAGAAGAATAGGCACCCACTTCCGAGGATAGATGATCTGTTTTACCAGCTTGTTGGTGCATTTGTTTTCTCTCAGCTAGTCTTGGCCATGGGGTTTCATCAGTTGAGGGTAGCCGAGGACAATATAGATAAGACCGCTTTTAGAACTCCAGATGGTTTCTTCGAGTGCCTCGTCGTGCTTTTGGGTTGACGAATGCACCCGACTATTTTGTTGATTAAATGAGTAGGGTGTTTTAGGAGTTTCTAAATAATTTCATTGTGGTCTTTGTTGATGACATATTGATTTTCTCAAAGAACGAGGAGGAGCATGCCCTATATTTAAGAGAGGTTTTGAAAACTCTCCGTGAGCAACAACTTAAGGCGAAATTCTCCAAATGTCATTTTTGGAGAAAATAAGTGAGTTTTCTAGTGCATGTGGTCTCTAAAGATGGGATAGCAGTAGATCCCGCGAAGGTAGTTGCGGTTCAAGGTTGGCAGGTCCCAAAGAATGCAACAGAGGTGAGGAGTTTTTTGGTTTAGCGGGCTATTATAGGAAGTTCATTAAGGACTTCACAAACATATCATTCTCACCTACCAGACTAATGAAGAAGAATATGACATTTTCTTGGAGTATAGACTGTGAGGATGCTTTCCAGCGATTGAAGAGGGCTCTGACAACAACCCCAGTCTTGACCTGCCTGATGGGAACAAAGTGTTCACAGTGTACACCGATGCATATGTTATAGAGCTTGGTGCGGTTCTGATGCAAGAGGGAAGGGTAGTATGTTATGGAGGTAGATAGTTAGGAGTTCATGAAAAAAACTGCCCTACCCATGACTTCGAGTTAGCTTCCATAGTATTCGCACTTAAGACTTGGCACCATTATCTACTACAAGAGAAGTTCGAGTTGTACATCGGTTATAAATAAGTACTTGTTCTCGCAAAAGGATTTCAATTTAAGGCAACAAAAATGGATGGAGCTCCTAGTGTCCTATGAATTTGAGATCGGTTATACCTCTGGCAAGGGTAATGTGGTGGTAGACACATTGAGTAGGCAGAGGATGACCTTGAGTCCTCTGTATGCTAAGAGTAAAAGCTTGGAGTTTATATCGACTTTTGATTTTAGACCCTCCACCGAGTTTACACCTGGTTTATTGGCAGCATTAGAGGTGCGACCTACTCTGTTAGACCATATAGGAACTTCGCAGCGAGATGACTGACAGCTAGCAGATATCTTGGAAAGGCTCAGTAGAGGGGAGACTTCTAGTCACCTCAGTAGATATTCCACGGACGATAGAGGGTGGTTGCGACGAGATGGAAGGCTTTGTGTTAGGGATGCACGCAACCCATATTTAACCCGACCCAACCCACATAAACCCAACCCAACCCATCCAAGTTCGGGTTGGATATGGGTTACAATATGTTACCCATACTACATACAGGTCGGGTTTGGTATTTTGTTCAACCCAACCTTATTTTAACCTAACCCAACCCTATATTAAAAAACTAATTTAATATCAGCATACTTAAAATTAGAATAGTATAATCCTAGAAAAATGTTGATGTATTCTACAGTAAATATACAAAAAAACATATTTCATGTCAATCCAAACTAGATAGAAGTTGGCAAATATATTTTAAAGTGCATTTCAATATATCTTAAAATGAAACACTTATTATACTATGTAGTAAATTAATTTTATATGATGTGTTTTACAATGAAATTTTAATAAAATATATCTTATAATGAATCGGTTATTTTAAATGTATTATGCTAGCAAAAATATGATATATTATGTTGAATATTTTAATACTACATTTAAAATAAATTCCTTTTATTCTCATTTTTTATTATATTCAAGTAACCCAACCCGACCCTACTAAACCCGACCTAACCCATACTCCAGCCCAACCCATATCCAACCTCATATAGGGTTGGATACGGGTTGAACTTCCTTAAACCTATACTTATGCGGGTAGGATGTAGTATTTGGTCCAACCCGACCTAACTCATATTTTGTGCAGCCCTACTTTGTGTTCCCCGAGTTGGGAGTTTGTTGAAGACAGTCCTTGAGGAAGCCCATCATTCTAGGATGACTATTCATCCTGGTGGTGATAAGATGTATAAGGATATGAAGAGGGTTTTCTTTTGGGCTAGGATGAAGAAAGATGTAGCGGAATTTGTTTCTCGATGTTTGATTTGCCAGCAAGTCAAAGCTGAGCAAAGGAAGCCCGGTGGTTTACTTCATCCTTTAGAAGTCCCGCAGTGGAAGTGGGAGAGCATCTCTATGGATTTCATTGATGGTTTGCCTAGATCGAGGAATGGCAACACCATTATTTGGGTTGTAGTTGACAGGCTTACTAAGAGAACTCATTTCATCCATGTTAAGAGTAAGAGGATGGTTGACAGCAGTTTATCTTCATGAGATAGTCCGTCTACATGGAGTACCTTCCAGTATTGTGAGTGATCGTAACCTCATATTCACCAGTGAGTTTTGGAGGAGCTTGCAAGGAGCATTTGGTACACGGTTATGTTTAAGCACCGCTTATCACCCTCAGACCGATGGACAGACGTAGAGGGTGAATAGAGTTCTTGAGGATCTTTTAAGATTGTGTATCCTAGACTTTGGAGGAACTTGGGAAGAGCATCTTCCTTTGGTAGAGTTCGCCTACAACACAGTTACCAGGCTAGTATTGGCATGGCACCCTTCGAAGCATTGTACGGATGACCCGGTAGATCACCGACTTGTTGGTGGGAATCTACAGAAAGGATTCTACTTGGACCTGAGATGATTAGGGAGACTTCAGAGAAGATTGATCTTATTCGCAGGCATATGAAGACAGCTCAAGACAGGCAGAAGTCCTAGATAGGAGAAGGATTGACATTGAGTTTGAGGTAGGAGATATGTTTTTTAATCAAGGTATCACATTTGAGGAATGTGGTTCGTTTTGGATTTGTAGGAAATTGGCATCAAGTTTTGTAGGGCCATTTCCCATAACAGAACGGATTGGACAAATGGCCTATAAAGTAAAGCTACTGGAGAGACTGTCCGGCGTCCATGATGTTTTCCACGTTTCTTATTTACGAAAGTGCTTGCATGATACCGCAGAAGTAGTTGAGCAAGGTATGCTTGATGAAGTAAAGGTGGAACAGGAGGGGACAGTTTGATGAGTTCCCACCCTTTTTCTTGGATTAGAGGTTAAGAAGCTACGCAACCAAGCGGTCAAGTTGATGAAAGTTCAATGGGGAGATAACCAAGGGGATGCAACTTGGGAGATTGAAGACAACATTCGTGCTTCGTATCCTGTTCTTTTCAAGGGTATGTTCTTAACTTCCTTTCCAAAGCTTTTATTCATGCTTGTTTCTATCGTTTAAGTATATCTTATCGATCGAATCTTCGACCTTTAGGTAGGAATCCCATGGATGTAAACATGTGTTTGAGATATGTTATGTTTGACAGATGCAAGTGGATACAAGTATTTTCTAGTGGTTGCTCATGGATGTATACACACACATTAGGCACTACACTCTCATACTGCATATGAATGTGTCTGCATTTTCTTCTTCTTTTAATGGATGAAAGTGGGTGTATCATCATATGGATGTTGCATTTGGGAGAATGATTGCGCATGCATATAGAACTTACATGTTACAGTAGGATTATTTGCATTCATGTTGGATTCATGGCACTAACATACATTGCATTAAGGAGGTTAACTGAATTAGTACACCGTCTGATATTTCGCATTAGTATAGGGACAAATACACACACTTTTGCATATCTTCATATAAGCACTTGAAATATTTTAAGGACAATGGATCCCTGTGGTTGGTGGATGAGTAGATGGATGATGGATGTTAGGATATATATATTCTTCTTAACTTAGAGATTTCGGGGACGAAATCGTTTAAAGTAGGGGAGAATGTAACACCCCGTAATTTTATAGGACACTAAAATGATAAATTAAAGAATACTTAAATTGAATATTGGGAATTAAGTAAAATGAACTGCGCCATTGCTTTCGTCTCGGAATTCTGCTTAAGATAGAGTCCTAGTTTGCGTAAAACGAACATCGTACGAAGAAGTTATTAAGCCTATAAGTTTGTATATGTATAAGAGAAATATATGTAAACAAACATTATCCAGAATTCAAAATAATCTGAAACCATAGGAAGGAAGGCGCGGGAATCCGGCCCATTGGGGGTCGACCCTATGCCCTATGGGTGTCGACCCATGGGTCGACCCCACAACAGGGGTGTCGACCCCGGGGTCGACCCCCCCGGACGAATCTGGACCTGCTGTGTGTCCTAGTTCGTTGGCTGATGGCTATATAAAGGACATTAAACCCATTGTTTTATTCATCTAAATCAATGGCGACAACGAGGTGCTGTCCCAACTTAGTTTGATCTAGCCTATCCTTCTTCAACAGCAAGTTATACGTATTCAAGGATCTGTGTTACAACATCTACAATCAATCCTCTGTTCTTTAGATACAATTACAGTGAGTTTATGTTGCTTTTAGATATAAACTCCTAAAATGTAATCTTGACATGTTTATAAGTTTGGATCTAAGTCTATGCCTGTTAGTAACCTGAATCATAACAGATTTGCCATTACTTGTATACCCAACTTACTGTTTAGATCTCATATGCCTGTTCATGATATCCATATTCTGTTAGTTTGCCTAATCATGTCACTATATGCCTATTTTATTAGTATGACCAATTCTATCATCATATGCCAGTTTTATTTACTATGCCTATTCTTGTTCTCTTCTCTCCTTTTTGTCCTTTTTTGTTTTTATAGCCAGGTCACCTTCGAGCCGAGGCCTATCGCTGAAGTACGCGAATGCACGAAATTGGGAACGATTGGGAATGATTAATTTGGGGCATAATTCATATTGTAAAACATGATTGGGAATTTTATGCATAATTTGTAATTTGAGCCAAAATTTGGGATTTTTGGGGCATGATCTATATCTTGATCTAAACCTTGATCTGGGGCATAATCTGTAACCGTGCAAAGGCACGAGGTTAGATTACATTTGTGGTAGAAGTCTGCCCGGAACCGCCCGACATATCCAGCGTCCACAAGTGGTAAATCTAATGTGAGGGGTCTAAGTGCATAAACACATAACGGTGCTAAGACACGAGGTTTAAGTCCGACTTGTGGAAGAAGTTTGCCCGGACCTAACTGACATATTCAGCATCCACAAGTGGTAGACTTAATGTAGGGGTCTAGCGCATTAGTAACCATAAATGAATGAATGGTGATAAACTTGTAATACTTAACCAGTTTGAATCCATAAGGGTTACATAAACCTGTCAACTTAAGTAAGGGTTAAGTAAGCTTGCTTGAATCAGTGGGAGGGTTAAGTTAATCTTGTTAAATATGTGGGGATGGGTTATACATATAAACCCGACAAACTTAACCTGTTGGGGTTATGCAATCTTGTTAAACTAGTAGGCATAACTTGTTGAAATCCTAGTAGTGGGGATGCAAGCCTAGGGAAAATCTGGTATCATCCGGAGTGTGGGATCCATTTCAGTCAGTAACCCATATAGGTATCAAATGAGCACATTGAACTAGGTCGGGGCATGCTTACTGAACTAATTATAAGAGATCACTTGGGTGAGGGTGTCGACGACGCTTTCCATCAGAGTCATGTGCGTGCAAGGGTCCGCTTGCTCAGGAAGATAAGACGCTGTGACATCAGTAGATATGGTTGTGCACATCTTGTAAACAACGAGTTGCCATTGTAGGGAGTGATACATCCTACTGTGAGGCCAGCACAGGGTATTTATGAGTTACGGAGCCGATTGATTGGGGGTAGTAATTATGGTATGTAACAACCCATATTTTTATTACATGTTACAACAAGAAATCAAGGCAGAATTAAATTTTAAATTCAGAATCAGGGGAAACGGGTTATTCCATTGCGTTCGTCTCGAAATTTTACATGAAATAGAGTCCGAGTTTTCGGAAATCGGAGTCTGGATGAAGAAGTTATGGCCTGTACAAGTTTCAGCAGTTTTCAGGCAGACTGGACCAGGGAGTCGACCATAGGGTCGACCTACCCCCCCAGGTCGACCACAGGGTCGACCATAGGGTCGACCTACCCCCCAGGTCGACCATAGTGTCGACCTCCCCCCTACAGGTCGACCTGGTCAGCCTGTTTTGACCCAGAACTCATTTTTGAAGCCTAAGACATGTTTTGACGGTCCAGATTGATTCTAGGGTTAATCTAAGGGCCTAAACTAATTGCTACACCTATAAAAACACCCTTAGACCTAACCTAATTCATATCAAATCATTCTTACACCGTTATGCTGCTGAACTCCCTCTTGAACCATGGCCGCCGCCCCCAAATTGAAGTACAAACATTCAAACTCAAATCAATTCGAAGAACAAAGCTTCAACAATGGTTCAAACAATAAATCAACACTACTACAACGTTCTATGACAATTTCAGTTCCTAATTCACTAGCCATGCTCTGTAAGTTCTAGTTGTTTTTAGATTTAAACATTTAAATTATAATATGGCCATGGAGTAAAGTGGAATTAGATTTAAGTATGTTTATTGATTCAGATCTATTTCTGTTGCTCCTTGAATCTTCTGTTTTGGGACTTGTCTATCTTTATGTTCATGACAAGTTTATGATCTATTCAGCAGTTTTCTTGATTCGTAATGACGTTATCATCAAGTTGTAATATTTATGCCTAAGACGATGTTTTCCTCTGATCTCATTTTTATTCAATTTCTATCTCCCCCAATTTATTTTCTTTTCATGAACCTTGGTCAATTTCGGACCATGGCCTTAAATCGCGATTTGCGTACGATATGTATACAGGGGAATTATGGGATTATTGCCTATATGAATATGATGTAATAATTGGCAACATGAAATTGGATATTATCATTGTATTTGCAAGTTTTGGCTTGATCTGTAAATTTTGGCATAATCTTGTTATGAACAAATTTGCATAAATATTATATACATGGAATTTGGCACAAATAGGATCTATGTAATGTAATATGAGATTTGGTATATATAACATGTATGTAATTTGGCATGTAAATTAAACCACGAGTTCGAGCCTATGTAAATTAAATCAAAAGATTGGGTTTATGTTAATTAGGCATATGTAGAATTGGGGATTTGAATATGAAAGCGATTGTAAATTTGATAATTGGCATAAATATGTATTATGAACTTGGGTAGTTGGCGTGTGTTGTAATAAAAAGATTACAGTTTGGGATAACTACATCATGAATCATGATTTGGGTTTATTTGGGCATGATACATGCAATTTTGGCTAGAACTCGATATGGAAGAAATAGCATAAACTTGGCATACATATAAATAGGCAAGAATTGGACATATGTAAACTGACTAGAATTGGGTATATATATCCATATATATATATATATATATATATATAAATTGGCATGTAATTTTGGAACTTGGGCATATGTTTATTAATATGTAAAGTCGGGAATTTGAAACATGAAAATGACTGTGTATTGGATAATTGACTTGAACACGAACATGAACATTTCTATATGTTAAACACATGAACTGATATTGGAGTTTTGGGTGGAATGCGACCATTAATGAACCTTTGACACGAGGTTAGATCAGTTTGTGGTGTAAATCTGCCCGGAACCGCCCGGCAAATCCAGTAGCCACAAAGTGTCAGTCTAATGTGAGAGGTCGAAGGTCGAATTGTAGGCGTAACGATTTATGACACGAGGTTAGACCCAGTTTGTGGTGTAAATCTGCCCGGAACCGCCCGGCAAATCCAGTGGCCACAAAATGCATGGTCTAATGTGAGAGGTCATGATTCATTCGTCATAATGAATGAATTAAGGAATACTAACCATAATAAGACGTGGGTATGGTTAGAGGGTTAGGTGGGATGACATGGAAATTTTACATGTGAATATGGACCTAACCGATATGAGTTAAGAACATGTAAAACTTATAAATGGGGGCTTAACCAACATAACTATTAATCAGACTAATGGGTAGGTTAAGTAACATAGCTAGGCTAATGACACTTGACCGTTATAACATGACTAGCGGATGGGTTGGGCTAACTTGAATAGTTTAATAACACCCAATCGATATAACCTGATGCGTGGTAGGGTTAAGTAAACACACGAGGGTAACACTTAACCATTATAATATGACTGGTGGATGGGGTTAAGTTAACATGCACTTAACCAATATAACGGGATGCGTGGTAAGGTTAAGTAACAACAGAGGGTAACACTTAACCGTCACAACATGATAAGTAGGTGGGCTAAGTCAATGTACACTTAACCAATATGACATGACATGCGGTGGGGTTAAGTTAACACAAGGGAGAACACTTAGCCAGTATAACAAGACTTGCGGTAGGGTTAAGTAACACAAGGAACAACACTTAACCGATATAACATGATGTGTGGTAGGGTTAAGTAAAACAAGATGAAACACTTAACCAACTTAACGTAATCGACGGAGAGGGTTAAGTACATATCGGGTTGGTGGGTAATATTAGTAAATGTAGGCCCACAAACTTAACCATTAATAAGCACGCTTGAATAGGTGGGTTAAGTACATCACGGGAAGGTGGGTAATATCTGTATATATAGGCCCACACACTTAACCAGTAAGAAACCCTAGTAACGGGGACCCATTTCAGCAGTAACCCAAATCAGGTATCAACGGTACCCTGAAACTAGGCAGGGTGGGGCATGATTACTAGGCTGATTGTAAGCGGTCAAACGACGGCGGTGGGTGCACAGTGTAGGTCTAACAGGGTGCGGGCGTGCACACACTCCGGAGCAGACAACCAGGGCACTGGGGACACCAGTAGTATAACCTATGCCTTCTAGAATTGCGTCGGGCCGCCACCATGGGTCTTGATACACCCCATGGTGGGACCATCATAGGTATCTACAAATCATTGGGGGCCGTATGACACACGTAGGTAGCATAATCCCTAGGTTGGACCTAGGTGGCATAAACCCTAAATCCGAGAAGTGTTCAATAGGTAGCATAATCCCTAGGTTGGACCTAGGTGGCATAAATCCTGGTTGAATCTAGGAAGCGCTCGATAGAAAACCCTAGATTAGATCTAGGTAATAAATAATAGATGTACACGTGAAAGTAACCTTAATTTTCGGGGATTGGGATCACGTTATGATTTTATCATTTTATATAGATTACTAGTTGGGACACTAGTTAGGTGGTGCAGAGAAAATAGATATCATTTTAGTGGTGAAGCAGAGAAATCTTGCGATGCTTGATAGAAATCTTGCGAAACTATACTTAGTTCATCTTGAATGGGAACCTTGCAATGTTATACATGACAGAAATCCTATGATGTTATTCTTAGTTATCGTTCCTGTAGCTTATCTTGTCATCATGCTTATGTTTACTTTCAGTTTATTCATGCCATGTTATCTTTACCTGTTTTTATGCTGAAAGTCACTAGGACTTACTCAGTCTTTATGACTGACCCGGTTTGTTTTGCCTCTTTTTCTTCCCTTCCCCCCCCAGGTTCACAGGGTGGGAATACAGCTTAATTCGGATCTTACCAAGCTCCAAGGCTCTTTCATGTACGGCTTGGATTTCTCTTGGCTATGGCTTGCTTTGCTTTATTGGGGAATGCTACAGTTTATTTTTATGCTTCTTTGTTTTTGAGCAAGACAGATATTTTAGCTATGTATTTGGGTATTGGAAGTTGATGGGCTTTTATTGTAAACAATTCTATTTAATAAATGATTTGAAGTACTTCTACTTCACTTTCCGCTGTTTTATATATGTCTGTCTTGTAATATTTCTGTTCCAGTACCCATAATGCTCCATTGAAATTAAGGCATTCCCTTTGTGAGTGACCTTAACGGATGTGGGGTGTTACATTTGGTATCAGAGCAGAAGGTTACCAGACTGGGCAAAAGCTTTTAAAAACCTTATGAAATTATTTTCAAAACGTTTACAAATAAGCATTTTTCTAAAGAAAAGTTTTAGTTTACGAAAGGCATATTCCCCAAAGCCATATGCACTATCTTTTGATTCTCTCCTTGAGTCTCTTCTCTCTTTCTCTTTCACCCTAGTTTGTAGGCATGCGACACATGTCGGAGGGCAAAGTAGTGTCCAACCTCCATCTGTAGCCGCAGTAGTTTTACTTTCGACTAATCTTATTTCAAGCTTTGTAGGGTTGCCGTGCGATGGAAGTAGCTTTCGAGAAACTTTTCAACAAGCCATACGAGGATAAAGAACACAAGCCTAAGGATGAGAAACTTGTTGATATGGCTTAATCCACGAAAGAGGAGAAAGGAAAGAGGCGAAGTGAAAGAATAATAAAACCCATGACAAGAGAGAATATCTTTGGTATGGTAAAAAGGGACATGTAATTAAGTATTATAGGGCAAGGACAAGGGCAAAGAACAAGATCGTCGAGAGGGCAATTGTATGCTCTCACTACTAGCGTGCCTAAGAGAGGTGGTAACGTTTCTGTTAAAGGCTTAGCTTTTCTTTTCTATCATACCGTGGGAACTTTGTTTTTATATACATCGCATCCTTTTAATTCTGCTTCGATAGTTGAGTCTCTGCACCTTAGTACTAGCGAAGTAAAGGATCCCATTTTTGTGTCTCAAATCCTGTTGGGTAATCGCTCATTTATTCATGACTGGTTTGGATTTGAGAATGTCTAGGTTAAGCAATGCTTATGTTTTTGGGCTATGGGTTGATTCTAGGGATGGAGTGGTTGTCCAGAAATGGTACCATTCTCGAGTATGAAAAGAGGGTAGTTAGACTCTTGACTTGCCCCGGTAATGTCCCCGAAGTCTAGGGTAACCCTTAGGGTTCTTCCATGCTTAGTTACCTAGAATCTCTTGATACATCTATTGATCCCGAGTAGTGTTCGCCACTAAGGTGGATGGTTCATTTTGCTTATGCATGAGTTATAGGAAATCACCTTAGTAAGTACATTTGGCAACATGGTTGACATCTGTTTATTTGCAAGAGATAATCCTTCTGCGTGGAATACCCTATAAACGAGATTCAGGATTCACTAGTGAATTTTGGAGAGCTTGCATGAAACCATAAGTACGCAGTTATGTTTGAGCCGAGTATACTAGAAAAAGATTAAATGAAAGTGGAACGAGAGACAACAGTGAAATGAGTTCCAAATCATATTTTGGAAACAAGAATTAAGAAGCTACGAAATTATGAAGTTAAAGACGGACAAAACACAATGGAGTTAAGCTCAAGGAAATGCGACTTAGAAGATTGAAGACTAGACACGCGCATCATATCTCTTCTTAAGAGTATATCCTTGATCCCTCTTTACCTGTAGAGCTTACCTGTATGCTATCTTTTAAGTATAACCTCTCGGTCCTATTCCCCATCCTATTTCTGTTGCAAACCCCATAGGGAGTATGACTCATCTGTTAGTAATACATGTTGGGGCTTGAGGGTGTCCGTTGGGTTGACTAAACTTTTTGGGTTTTATAGGATATGGGTTGGTCTTAGGAAGGGATTATTTGTGACCTAAAAGGAGTCCATAATGCTTAGTTTCCTAGAAACATATATAGTGGTTGGTTAATTCTTTGGGGGTCAGCCTGATGTTGATTTCGGTCTTTGGGGCTGGTGCTTAGGGAGTTCTTCTCCAAATCAGTATATATGTGACATAGATTTCCAGTTTTGACATTGCCTAATGGGCACAAGGTTTTTACTTGCTTCTATCGTTCGACTATACCTTTAGGTAGGAACAATTGGGTGTAAACATGTGTTTGAGACATGTTATGATTGATGGTTGCAAGTGGTTGCAAGTGGCTGCTAGTGGTTGCTCGTGATTGCATAACACACATTAGGCATTAGATCGGCTCAGACACATTTCCATATTGCATATGCATGAGTGTTTATACTTGTTTATGGATGAAATTGGATGTGTTATCATATGGATGATGCATATGGATGGATGTTTGTGCACACATATAGTGTTAGTGTGACTAGGACTATTGCATACATGTTGGACTCATGGCACTAAACATATTTTGCGTTAAGAAGATCAATCAGGCCTGATCATTTGCATTAGACAAGGAACATATACACACACTTTCTGCATATGTTTATACCGCATTAGAAATCTCTTAAGGACAATGAATGCCTGTGATTGATGATTGAGTAGATGGATGATTGGATGGTAGGATACATTCTTCTTAACTTGAAGATTTTGGGGACGAAATCCTTTAAGGAGGGGAGAATGTAACAACCCGTATTTTTATTACATGTTAAAACAAGAAATCAAGGCAGAATTAAACTTTAAATTCAGAATAAGGGGAAACGGGTTATGCCATTGCGTTTTTCTCGAAATTTTACATGAAATAGAGTCCGAGTTTTCGAAAATCGGAGTCCGGATGAAGAAGTTATGGCATGTACAAGTTTCAGCAGTTTTCAGGCAGACTGGACCAAGGGGTCGACCTACCCCGCCCCCCCAGGTCGACCATAGTGTCGACCTCCCCCCTACAGGTCGACCTGGTCAGCCTGTTTTGACTCAGAACTCATTTTTGAAGCCTGAGACGTGTTTTGACGGTCCGGATTGATTCTAGGGTTAATCTAAGGGCCTAAACTAGTTGCTACACCTATAAAAACACGCTTAGACCTAACATAATTCATATCAAATCATTCTTACACCATTATGCTGCTGAACTCCCTCTTGAACCATGGCCGCGGCCCCCAAATTGAAGTGAAAACATTCAAACTCAAATCAATTCGAAGAACAAAGCTTCAACAATGGTTCAAACAATAAATCAACACTACTACAACGTTCTATGACAATTTCAGTTCCTAGTTCACTTGCCATGCTCTGTAAGTTCTAGTTATCTTTAGATTTAAACATTTAAATTATAATATGGCCATGGAGTAAAGTGGAATTAGATTTAAGTATGTTTATTGATTTAGATCTATTTCTGTTGCTCCTTGAATCTTTTGTTTTGGGACTTGTCTATCTTTATGTTCATGACAAGTTTATGATCTATTCAGCAGTTTTCTTGATCATCAAGTTGTAATATTTATGCCTATGATGATGTTTTCCTTTGATCTCATTTTTATTCAATTTCTATCTCCCCCAATTTATTTTCTTTTCATGAACCTTGGTCAATTTCGGACCATGGCCTAAAATCGCGATTTGCGTACGATATGTATACAGGGGAATTATGGGATTATTGCCTATATGAATATGATGTAATAATTGGCAACATGAAATTGGATATTATCATTGTATTTGCAAGTTTGGGCTTGATCTGCATATTTTGGTATAATCTTGTTATGAACAAATTTGCATAAATATTATATACATGGAATTTGGCACAAATAGGATCTATGTAATGTAACATGAGATTTGGTATATATAACATGTATGTAATTTGGCATGTAAATTAAACCACGAGTTCGAGCCTATGTAAATTAAATCAAAAGATTGGGTTTATGTTAATTAGGCATATGTAGAATTGGGGATTTGAATATAAAAGCGATTGTAAATTTAATAATTGGCATAAATATGTATTATGAACTTGGGTAGTTGGCGTGTGTTGTAATAAAAAGATTACAGTTTGGGATAACTACATCATGAATCATGATTTGGGTTTATTTGGGCATGATACATGCAATTTTGGCTAGAACTCGATATGGGTGAAATAGCATAAACTTGACATACATATAAATAGGCAAGAATTGGACATATGTAAACTGACTAGAATTGGGTATATATAACCATATATATATATATAAATTGGCATGTAATTTTGGAACTTGGGCATATGTTTATTAATATGTAAAGTCGGGAATTTGAAACATGAAAATGACTGTGTATTGGATAATTGACTTGAACACGAACATGAACATTTCTATATGTTAAACACATGAACTGATATTGGGGTTTTGGGTGGAATGCGACCATTAATGAACCTTTGACACGAGGTTAGATCAGTTTGTGGTGTAAATCTGCCCAGAACCGCCCGACAAATCCAGTAGCCACAAAGTGTCAGTCTAATGTGAGAGGTCGAAGGTCGAATTGTAGGCGTAACGATTTATGACACGAGGTTAGACCCAGTTTGTGGTGTAAATCTGCCCGGAACCGCCCGACAAATCCAGTGGCCACAAAATGCACGGTCTAATGTGAGAGGTCACGATTCATTCGTCATAATGAATGAATTAAGGAATACTAACCATAATAAGACGTGGGTATGGTTAGAGGGTTAGGTGGGATGACATGGAAATTTGACATGTGAATATGGACCTAACCGATATGAGTTAAGAACATGTAAAACTTATAAATGGGGGCTAAACCAACATAACTGTTAATCAGACTAATGGGTAGGTTAAGTAACATAGCTAGGCTAATGACACTTGACCGTTATAACATGACTAGCGGATGGGTTGGGCTAACTTGAATAGGTTAATAACACCCAATCGATATAACCTGATGCGTGGTAGGGTTAAGTAAACACACGAGGGTAACACTTAACCATTATAATATGACTGGTGGATGGGGTTAAGTTAACATGCACTTAACCAATATAACGGGATGCGTGGTAAGGTTAAGTAACAACAAAGGGTAACACTTAACCGTCACAACATGATAAGTAGGTGGGCTAAGTCAATGTACACTTAACCAGTATGACATGACATGCGGTGGGGTTAAGTTAACACAAGGGAGAACACTTAGCCAGTATAACAAGACTTGCGGTAGGGTTAAGTAACACAAGGAACAACACTTAACCGATATAACATGATGTGTGGTAGGGTTAAGTAAAACAAGACGAAACACTTAACCAACTTAACGTAATGGACGGAGAGGGTTAAGTACATATCGGGTTGGTGGGTAATATTAGTAAATATAGGCCCACAAACTTAACCATTAATAAGCACGCTTGAATAGGTGGGTTAAGTACATCACGGGAAGGTGGGTAATATCTGTATATATAGGCCCACATACTTAACCAGTAGGAAACCCAAGTAACGGGGACCCATTTCAGCAGTAACCCAAATCAGGTATCAACAGTACCCTGAAACTAGGCAGGGTGGGGCATGATTACTGGGCTGATTGTAAGCGGTCAAACGATGGCGGTGGGTGCACAGTGTAGGTCTAACGGGGTGCGGGCGTGCACACACTCCGGAGTAGACAACCAGGGCACTGGGGACACCAGTAGTATATCCTATGCCTTCTAGAATTGCGTCGGGCCGCCACCATGGGTCTTGATACACCCCATGGTGGGACCAGCATAGGTATCTACAAATCATTGGGGGCCGTATGACACACGTAGGTAGCATAATCCCTAGGTTGGACCTAGGTGGCATAAACCCTAAATCCGAGAAGTGTTCAATAGGTAGCATAATCCCTAGGTTGGACCTAGGTGGCATAAATCCTGGTTGAATCTAGGAAGCGCTCGATAGAAAACCTAGATTAGATCTAGGTAATAAATAATAGATGTACACGTGAAAGTAACCTTAATTTTCGGGGATTGGGATCACGTTATGATTTTATCATTTTATATAGATTACTAGTTGGGTCACTAGTTAGGTGGTGCAGAGAAAATAGATATCATTTTAGTGGTGAAGCAGAGAAATCTTGCGATGCTTGATAGAAATCTTGCGAAACTATACTTAGTTCATCTTGAATGGGAACCTTGCAATGTTATATATGACAGAAATCCTATGATGTTATTCTTAGTTATCGTGCATGTAGCTTATCTTATCATCATGCTTATGTTTACTTTCAGTTTATTCATGCCATGTTATCTTTACCTGTTTTATGCTGAAAGTCACTAGGACTTACTCAGCCTTTATGACTGACCCGGTTTGTTTCGCCTCTTTTTCTTCCGTTCCTCCCCCCCGGTTCACAGGGTGGGAATACAGCTTAATTCGGATCTTACCAAGCTCTAAGGCTCTTTCATGTACGGCTTGGATTTCTCTTGGCTATGGCTTGCTTTGCTTTATTGGGGAATGCTACAGTTTATTTTTATGCTTCTTTGTTTTTGAGCAAGACAGATATTTTAACTATGTATTTGGGTATTGGAAGTTGATGGGATTTTATTGTAAACAATTCTATTTAATAAATGATTTGAAGTACTTCTACTTCACTTTCCGCTGTTTTATATATGTCTGTCTTGTAATATTTCTGTTCCAGTACCCATGATGCTCCATTGAAATTAAGGCATTCCATTTGTGACTGACCTTAACGGATGTGGGGTGTTACTTGGTACATCTAGTCTTGCTTGTTTAGGAGCCCGTTATTATCATTGGGGGCAACTCCTGTTAATTCTGTTGGGCTACCTGCTATTGTATAGGGTAAAACCTCTCACTAGAAGTAAACCTAAGTCTACCATCTTGTACTTTTTGGGATCTTCTTGTTCTTGTTATACTAGTAATGGTGCAGAGAAAAGTATTAGCGAAGTGCAATACATGTTCTGTTCTATTTATCCTGTTTACCTTGTTATACCTGCCTTATGACACTGTTATCTCTCTCCAACTTATATGCCTGTCATGATGCTTTTAGTTATTTATATGCTAAAAGTAACTAGACTCGTTAGACTTTATATATGACCCATTTTGTTTCCTTTTCTCTCTCTTCCATTTCCACGCTAGGCTCTCAAGGTGGGAATACTCAGGCTTGATCATGATTCTTCTTTCATTCTGCTTGGAGCTGCTTAATTGTATTGCTTGATTTCGTATCTCCTCTACTTTGGCTATATTTTAGGGATTATGCTTTTTTATGTATTATTGTACTCTGATGAGGACTTTTGTACAAGATAGAAGTTTTATGTTTTCAGTATTCCGGACTTATTATGTAATTGGGTTTGAACCACAAAGCTTTTCTATTTAATAAAGTTTTAATTCCGCTGCTATTTTATATCTATCTTGTAATATTTCTGTTTCTGTTTACCTATAACGCTTCACGAAACTTAATACATTCATTTAAAAAGTGATATTAACGGACGTGGGGTGTCACCTAAAATTTTGTATTGTTGTCCTAGAAATGCATAAGGTTATTGATTAAATACATACATATTTACTTTGACATGATTGACTTGTTTGGCTTGATTGATTTATTGACTTGTTTGAATTATTTGACTTAATTTATTTGTTTGATTTGTTTGACATGAGTAACTTGATTGACTTGTTTGATATAGTTGAATTTCATTTGTGGTTGATATGTTTGTTAGTAATATACTTATGCATATGTAGATATTAAATAACATAACTATACTCACCTTTTTCAAATTTCATTACTTTAATTTTATATAGTTCTTATTGTATTAGATTAAAACGGGAGCTTTATAGGTTTTTATGATAAATAGAAGTTTCAATAAATGTTTGGCTTTATGTTAGAATTTATTTGAATTGATGTTTGTGACAACAAAACTTAAATTGGTTGATTGTTTGGATTAAATTGCTTAGATATTGACTTATCATTAATCTACTTTTAATATTACTTGACTTATGTTAATTTAAGTTGTAACATAGTTTTAAGAAATATTATCAGAATTTTTTCTTAATATAGTGTTAAGGGTATTAGAGTTTAGGCTAGGTTTAGTCTTGTGTTAGTTTAAAGGGGAGTTATAAAAAAATTATAGATTTAGGAAAAAATATAGATTTAGGGGGAGCTATATATAGAATTAGTCACTAGGATTATTCCAAGTTTAGATAGATTTACTTATTGTTGATGACAAAGGGGGAGAAATTATAAAATAGGCACAGTATAAGGGGGAGTTAGAAGGATTTCATCGTGAAAGGGGGAGTAATCAAAGAATCAGATTAACAGGTAATATCATGTATGAATGTTTTATAAACCAAGGTTGTCATCATAAAAAAGAGGGAGACTGTTAGAGAATGGAATGTTAATGATGTTTTGATGACAACAACCTTGTTTCAATCATTATCATTATTAATTATAAAATATATACTAACACTTTTATCCAGATTATATATATATGTAGAATTTATGTGCAGGTAATAGATATTGAAGACTGTACAGTTAAGAGATTCAAGATTTCAAAGGAGAATCAAGACTCATGAGTATCAAGATATCAAGAATTCAAGACTATCAGGGTAATAGAGTCTAGATGTTATGTAAAACTCTGAATAACACTCAAACTCTGTTATCAATCTATTTTTAAATAATCTCTTTTCAAATTTATTTTCAAATTTATTTCAAACTCCTCTCAAAAAGATTTTAATCATCCAAGGATATCAAATTTATGATTTCAAATATATATATTTCCTAATTTATAAGTTTCTTATTTTTATAATTATATATATATAATTATATTATATAGTTTTTATATCACTTATATATATAGTTTTAATCATATATTTATATGTTTTTATATTTGAAAAATAATATTTTAACAACTAGTTTTAATTCAGAATTTCCAGAATATATATATGTTGGTAAATACTTTTAAAAAATTAATTTAAATTTAAATTTAATATATATGTCGACATACATATACTTATGTAACGACCCAGCAGGTTCGACGCCCAGACTTCGACAATGATACATTAAACCCGCATCACTTGCCAAAATCCAAGTATCGAAAACACCAGATAGTTATGAGAAAGAATTTAGAGGGTGAGATAAGAAAGAAAGAATTTTAAGAATAGAAGAAGGAGAAGAACACAACACAGAGTCTCACATCGCAGCGGAACAAAATATAATACATAAATGAATCCTTATTGAGAGCTTTTGAAAATACTTACGATATCAGAGTACAACACACATCTGGACAGTTTTGATAATCTGTTCTCATATATATAATCACACAGTGGAATATCATTCATCTGAACTTCTTCAGCTCGTCTCTGGACTTCTCAGTATCTGATAACCTGAACCTGTACACCTCGGTCTAACCCGAGCATTTACAAAACACCGGGTCAGTCTGGTGGACCAGAGTGAGATAAACTCGCACAGCATTTAGGGTATCACACAACTTGATTTTTAAAGTTAAAATCCTTTCGAAAGAAAAGGATAATCGTAAGACCGATCCACACATAAACACGGACGGTTTTTACCTTACGATAACCCAAACCAGTTTTCGAAATCAATATCTTGATCTGATATTATGATAATGTCTAGATACAAATAATTAACACATCTAGAGGAACGCTTGCATCTCACGCTCCCCGTATATAGTATACAATCGAAAACCGCGGGCGCTTATTGGATATTGGATTTCCAACTTGACAAGGTATGGGACCACCTTCCGATGATGTATCTCTAGAGGCGAATACACCTGGGTTCAACAAGAACGTCTTGTAACCCGGCCCTCACATGACCGACCACTCATTTCGCTTGAGTGTATCGAATGTATATCACCAACGGTTGGACTCAAACCACCATTCCCGAATGGGCAGAATCGATAGAATAAGAAACAAAAGGAATTTCTCTAGATAGGTGATCATACACCCTAATGGGAGCGACCCACATAGCCATGCTGCCTGCCCGATTTTTGTCATCCCCCAGTTGATGAGGCTTGAGGCTAGAATCTCTTTTACAGCACCTGGCCACCATTCACTTTGAATGCCACATCGTCAGATCCTCTGGACATCACACTGATTGACGTCCACAAAAATACTCTAGTTTATCTGGCTAGAGAATAACCATTTCTCCGCCATTTACTATTGTACGTTTGGAGAAAATCAACTCATGTAATTCCTTTGGAAACACTCTGTCAGACATCCGTCCATACAAGTCATCCAGGAACAGGATGAACCGAAGGCACTCTCCTACTGCATCTCATATAGGAATCATCCCATGGATTAGTAGCGAGAAGTCCTTGCAACCCGTGGATTCCAACCACGACCGAACCACAGTTTATCTCTAGGAGCTCACCAAAGATTATTAGCAGTCCTTCCGCTTATGAAGATCCACGGTCTTCAATGCTCCATCACGATCATCTTCTGATCTCTTCACGTATTTGTAACACCCCGAATTTTAGTTAATACTAAAATTCACTAATTACAGGATAAATAATCTCAGATGTGGGAATTGGGGGTAACGGGCTGCGTCATTGCGTTCGTCTCGGAAAAATACGCGAAATAGAGTCCGTGTTTTCGAGAATCGGAGTCCGTATGGCCCGGTTATGGCCCAAAGAAGTTTTCCGAAAATTCTAAGTTAAAAACAGATTTAGAAATACAAAATTAGATTTCGAAATTGGAGCCAGCAGGGGGCCAGGCGGGAAGTTTCCCGCCCTACCCATGTCGACAGGGCTGTCGACAGGCCTGTCGACTGAGGAGTCGACTTGCCTGTCGACTTGCCTGTCGACCTAGGCGCGGCGTCCAGGGAACCTGGGTGCACCAGGTTGGGTTTTAGGCTGGCTTGGAGGGCTGGGTTCTAGAGATTTCCTAAATCCGACGGACCTAAACTAATCTAGGGTTAATCTAAGGGCCTAAAACACTACCTAATCCTATAAATAAGACCCCAACCCTACCCTAATTCATTCATAATTAGATCTTGTAACTAAGCTATGGCAAAATGAAACTTGATCATGGCCTCCATAAATCCATGAAGAGAGTTGCAAGCTAATCAACCTCTAATCATCTTCTTCTTCATATTTGGCAACTAGTTCTACTTCATAAGTTTGCTAATCTTGGTTTTGGTGAGTTCCTATATCTTTAATAATCAATTGTTAAATTGATTATGGTAGGATGTGATAAGACATGGCTATGTTTGTGGATAAATGAGTTTATGCAAGCTTGTATGATATGTGAATTGCAAGTTTTATGCCATATGCAAGTTTATTGCCATGTTTTATGATGCAAAACATTGTGTTGAACATTTATGCATATGTAACATGTTATGCAAACTATATGTGAGAGTATATGCAAGTTATATGTAACATGATATGCAAGTTATGCATGTGGTTTTATGCATGCTAAGTGTTTGGTTTTATGCATGCTAAGTATTTGATGCTATGCAAGTTATGTATTTGGTGTTATGCATGCTAAGTATTTGGTATTATGCATGCTAAGTATTTGATTTTATGCATGCTAAGTGTTTGGTCTTATGCAAGTTTGTCTCTTTTTATGATATTATGAAAGTTATGTGTATGATGTTATGCAAGTTGTCACTAAGTATGACATGTTATGCAAGTTCATAAGCAAGTTATGATGCAAGCTCATATGCAAGTTATGATATATGTTCATATGCAAGTTATGATGCAAGTTCAACATGTTATGTAAGTTATGTGTATGCTTATATGCAAGCTCAACATGTTATGCAAGTTATGTGTATGACGTTATGTAAGTTATGTGCATGTTGTTATGCAAGTTCATATGCAAGTTATGTGTATGATGTTATGCAAGTTATGTGCATGATGCTATGCAAGTTATGTGTATGTTGATATGCAAGTTATGTTTATGATATTATGAAAGTTATGTGTATGATGTTATGCAAGTTAACATGTAACATGTTGTGCAAGTTCACACCTTTAAGACACATGCAAGTTCACCCTTGAAAAACCTATGAACACTTATGCAAGTTGCCTTTAGATATGACATATGTATGTTCATGCAAGTTGGGTTATTTAGCAATGCTAGTTGGGTTAATATTATGATGTAAGTGGACACCTTTTAACCCATGTTAATGCTAATGTATGCTAAGTGAAACCCATGTTAATTGTGAAAGAATCTTCTCTTGAAAATATGTCGTGTTAGCATAAGTACGTGGGGGAAACGATGGGGTTAATAGACATGTTAATGAATGGTGTGAAATGGTTATGATTAAGCATACCATAAAATGGATAAGCATAAGTGGGAATTTACCTATTGAGTTAGGTCTACCCCATGGGAATTTACCTATTGAGTTAGGTCTACCTATGTTATGGAATTGGGAATTTACCTATTTAGTTAGGTCTACCCATATTCTTAAAAATGTGATATTAATTAGGGATAATTAATATGGGGGTGATTAATTAGGTGTAATTAATCGACTAAGACACGAGGTTGGACTCATTTGTAGTGTAAAACTGCCCGGACCCAACCGGCTTAACCAGTTGCTACAAATGTTAGCCCAATGTGAGAGGTCTTAGGCACAAACTAAATACGTGATTAACGTAAAGACACGAGGTTAGACTCGGTTATGACGTAAGGCTGCCCGGACCCAACCGGCTTAACCAGCGGTCATAAAAGATAGTCTAATGTGAGAGGTCTTTATGAGGATCACGGTCTTAATTAATTAAGAAACACTTAACCAAATTAGCATGTAGTGGGACATGAGGGTTAAGTGGGTGCCTTGGGTGGCATATAGTAACTAGTGGGGGTGCCTCGGGTGGCATGAGGAAACTAGTGGGTTGCCTTGGGTGGCAATAGAAAATACGATTAGAATACTTAACCAAAGTGGAACATGTAATTAAAACATGGGTGAAGGGTTAAGTAAGTGCTTTGGGTGGCATGTGGAAATCTAGTGGGTGCCCTATGTGGCAATTGAAATATGATTGATGACTTAACCAAATCTTAACATGTAAGTGGGCATGACTATATAAGGGGTTAAGTGGGATGCACTAGATAAAAGTGGCAAGCTTAAGTAGTAGCTTGTGGGGGGCCCATTTCAACCAATATCCCAAACGTATCTTTGTGGGCTCGACTCTAGTCGAGTGACGGGACACGCATATTGGGCTTGACTATAAGTGGCCAAAACGGGTTAGCGGTGGCAACGCAGGATCAACGGGTTTCATATGCGTGTGTGGACCCGGGCTGGTTGGTAAGTCGTTGTTGCATCGTGTAGATATAAAGCCGTGCACCGTTGATATTATCAGGTAGCCACTTTGGGGAATGATACACCCCCTTTGTGGGACCAGCACGGGTATCTACGGTAGGGAGCCGATCGCTTGGGAGTAGTGGGTACACCTAGTAAAGATAGGGGCAGACGGCACCTGTGTAGGGGTACAAGAAACTACTGGGTAAAAATTACTAAGTACACTTAGTGGGATCAACCTTTAATTAGGAATTACTCTTGGTGGGTAGAACTGGTGTGGTGCAGTGTAAGAATTACCCTTGGGTGGGTAGATCTGGGGTGGTGTAAGCTAGTAATTATCCTTGGGTGGATAAATGCGTCTTTTCGGTTATCGTAGTACATCCGGTGTTTAGTTGGCTACTTAGTGTAGTCATTATCCCCAGAGGTACCGTACCTTGTTTATGTCATACCCTAATTACTTTAATGGTTGTATTGTTAGGGTTATAGGACTCACTCAGACTTATGTCTGACCCCGTTGTTTTTATCTTTTTCCCAACCCTCAGGTTATCAGAGTGGGCCCGGTACGAGTGGGCTTAGATCAGGCTGCTTTATTCTCTTTTGGAGCTTGAACCATAGATGTAGAGAGCTCAGCTTACTTTTTTTTTATGGCTATCAGTTCATGTATTGGGATTATGTACTTTCATTTATCAAGTTGGATATTTTGTACTTGACTCTTATTATGGTTTTGTGATGTAACCAAACATGTTTTATTTTCCGCTGCAATGAAATGATGTTTCAAGAGTTTCAGGTATTACTTATATCTGTCTTGTTGTAATTTTTCTGTTCTATATTCACTTAAAATACTCCACCGATGTTATGGCATTCCCTTAGCGAGTGACCATAGCGGGTGTGGGGTGTTACACGTGGTATCAGAGCAAAGGTTACCAGAACAGATAATTTTTTTAGAAAAACTATTTTCTAAGAATATTTTTGAAAGGAGTATTTTCAAAAACATGTCTTTAAGAGAAAAGTTTTAGAAAGAAAAGCATAATCCCCGATAGCCATATCTTTATCTTTCGAATTCTCCGTTTGAATCTCTTCCTCTCTCGTTTTGAGTTTCCCCTCCGTGTGTAGATGATCTTTCTAAGATAGATAAGAATGGAAAACCACTTCAAGGGACTTAGACGTTAGTCGGATTAGAAGTTGGTTCAAGAAGGAGGAGGACTGGTAGGTACCTATTAGATAGAAGAGGGAGGAAGGCTCAAATAGTTGATGTTTAATGAAGGACGAAACCTCATTTTGATGGGAGGTTACGAATGGAGAATGGGAAGAAGGGGGCTAGTTGTTATCCTTTTGGGAGGAATAGGACACCTTATTAGGATTGTCCAAAGAAGCAAGGGCAAGGTATGGAATCTCCTGGAGGGTGGTTGTATTCCCTCACGACTAAGGTACCAGATGGGGATAGGACCGTCTAGGTTGGAACTTGGATTTCTTTATTATCCGATTCGAACTTATTTGATTCTGACGCATCGAATTCGTTTATCTCATCATTGTTAGTTGAGTCACTGCACTTAGACACCAGTTTGGTAGATGATCCCTTAGCTGTTTCAAACCCAATTGGGCTCCATGATGTGTTTGGGTTTGAAAGTTTCTATACTTAGCATTGAGTTTAGGTGTGATGCTTGTTGGGCTTCACGGGCTATGGGTTAGTTTTGGGCATGGACTGGTTATCCAGTAATGGTGCCGTTCTTATTGTGGAAGGAGAGTTGTTAGGCTTATGACCCGCTTGGGCAACACTCTCGAGATCTCTTGTAATCCCATAGAATCTGTTATGCTAAGTTATCTAGAATCGCTTGGCATGCCGGTCTAAGGTTTGCGATCTGTTAGAGCGGTCCGGGAATACTCGGATGTGTGTGAGGAGGTGAAGGGCTTACCTCCGAAGCGGGAGATTGACTTCCGAACATATCTGGTGGATAATGCTAAACCAGTATCTTGGCCAGTGTGCCACATGGCTCCTCGTGAGAGGAGGGAACTCCATAAGTAAGTAGGCGATTTGCTTGAGAAGGGGTTCATAAGACGAAGTATATCGGAGTGAGGTGCTCCAGTAGTTTTTGCCACGAAGGCGGATGGGTCCCTCAGACTTTGTGTTGGCTAAAGAGAACTAAATAAACTCACAAAGAAGAATAGACACCCATTGCTGAGGATTGATGATCTCTTTGATCAGTTGGTTGGCGCCTCAGTGTTTTCGCAGTTGGAATTTGCCACGGGGTTCGTCAGTTGAAGAGTGGCTGAGGATAGTATAGAGAAGACTGCCTTTAGGACTCCGGATGGTTTTTATGAGTGGCTGGTGATGCCATTTGGTTTGACGAACGCCCCCACATACTTTGTTGATTTGATGAGAAGGGTGTTCAGGGAGTACCTAAATAAGTTCGTGATGGTCTTTGTGGAAGACATCTTGGTCTTTTCTAGGAGCGAAATAAGTTTTCGTATGTGCTCAATAGGGTGAGCAAAGCCAGTTATGGGAAAAACGGTGGTTTTGGAGCGAGACTGGCGAGGACATCCAAAGTTGGTCAAAGGCTTAATTGTTTAGCCATTTTTACTAGTATCATCTCACGTAGGTCGCCTGAACTCGAAGGAGATATCCCTTGGGTGTTTGTCTGATATTGGTTTAGGCCTTTGGGGCTTGCATTTGGGGGATGTCGAGTTCGACTAGGGTGGTCTGCATGAGAGATGGACAGTTGTGATGATTTTGGGATGGGATTCTTAGCATCCTATGAGTTTGAGATAGCGTATACCCATGGCAAGGGAAACATAGTAGCGGACGCCTTAAGTAGAAAAAGGTTGTCCTTGAGTTCATTGTTCGTTGAACGACGGAGCTTAGAGTTTATTTCGATGTTGACTTTAGACCTTCCGTTGACTTTGTACCCGGTTTGCAAGCCTCCTTGAAGGTTAGGCCTACTCTTTTGGGGTATATTGGCGGAGCACAGCGGGACGACCCACAGTTGGTTGAGTTAGTAGAGAAGCTCATGAGGAGGGGGAGTCGTCCAGCCATTTGAGTAGGTACACCCTAGATGGTAAAGGGTGGTTGCGTAGAGACGGTGGCCTTTGTGTACCGTAAGACAAGGGGTTTGAGGAAGGCTATACTTGATGATGCACATCGGTCGAAGATGACCATTCATCCCGATGGGGACAAGATGTACCAAGAAGTGAAGCGAGTTTTCTTTTGGGCCGGTATGAAGAAAGATGCGGCCGAGTATGTCGCTCGATGCTTGGTCTGTCAACAAGTGAAGGCGGAGCAAAAGAAACCAGGTGGGTTGCTTCACCCATTGGAAGTTCCGCAGTGGAAGTGGGATAGCGTCTCGATGGATTTTATTGACGGGTTACCCAGATCAAGAAAGGGTAATACGGGAATTTGGGTGGTGGTAGACAGACTTACTAAGAGCGCCCATTTCATACCTGTGAAGAGCAAGAGGACTGCTCCATGGCTAGCTTCAGAATATCTTCGAGAGATAGTTCGATTACATGGGGTACCCTCTAGCATAGTGAGTGATCGAGATCCTATCTTCACTAGCGAGTTCTGGGGAAGTTTGCAAGAAGCAGTGGGGACTCAATTGTGTCTGAGCACCGCATATCATCCTCAAACGGACGGCCAGACTGAGAGGGTGAATCGTGTTCTAGAAGACCTTTTGAGGCTTTGTATCTTAGATTTTGGAGGTACATGGGAAGAGCATCTTCCATTGGTGGAGTTCGCATATAATAGCAGCTTTCAGTCCAGTATTGGTATGGCTCCGTTCGAAGCTCTCTATGGAAGGCCTTGTCGATCACCTACATGTTGGTGGGAATCTACGGATAAGATCTTGCTTGGGCCTGATATGATTAGGGAGACTTCTGAGAAGATTGACTTGATTCGAAGAAGGATGAAAGCAGCGCAGGATAGGCAAAAATCTTATGCGAACAAGAGAAGGACGGATCTTGAGTTTGTGGTTGGGGACATGGTCTTTGTCAGAGTGTCTCCGTTACGAAATGTGGTTCGTTTTGGGTCTGTTGGAAAGTTAGCACCAAGGTTCGTAGGGCCATTTCCCATTAAGGAAAGAATTGGACGGATGGCATATAGAGTGGAGTTGCCCGACAGACTTGATGGTGTACATGATATATTCCATGTGTCACATTTGAGGAAGTTCCTACATGAGACCGCTGAGGTGGTAGAGCCGAGCTGGCTTAAAGAAGTAGAGATAGAGCATGGTGAGACGATTCGACGAGCTCCTACTCGCATCCTTGGGTCAGAGATTAGGAAGTTGAGGAGTCGAGAGGTTCAACTAGTCAAAATGCAATGGGGAGAAGATGAGAGCAACGCTACCTTAGAGACGGAAGAGAAGATGCGTTCATTATACCTATTCCTTTTTAGGATATGTCTTTTAATTTCTCCTTTATCGTTTGACTAGTACTTATCTTATCTGTAGTATGTTCTCTCATTGGTACCTTTGACCTTTAGATAGGGTAAACCTATGGTTGAAACATGTGTTTGAGACATGTTATGGTTGGTGGATGCAAGTGGATGCAAGTGTTTGCTAGTGGTTGCTCGTGGATGCATATACACACACTCTAGGCACTAGATCGGCTCAGTCACTTCATATAGCATATTGCATAAAATTGTGTAGGAAGCTATATTTATGGATGTATAATGATTGTGTTATCATATGGATGATGCATTTTGGTGAATGATTGTGCACTCATGTAGATATTGTATGTGTCGATAGGGTTCTCTCGCATACATAATGGATGCATGGCACTATCATGGTTTGCATATGTTCATACATTAGATAGGGAACATATACACACACTTTTTGCATATGCTCATACATCATTAGAAACTATTTAAGGACAATGGATGCCCGTGGTTGATGGTTTGAGTAGATGGTTGTTTGGATGGTAGGATATGCATTCTCCTTAGCTTAGAGATTTCGGGGACGAAATCCTTTAAGGAGGGGAGAATGTAACACCCCGAATTTTAGTTAATACTAAAATTCACTAATTACAGGATAAATAATCTCAGATGTGGGAATTGGGGGTAACGGGCTGCGTCATTGCGTTCGTCTCGGAAAAATACGCGAAATAGAGTCCGAGTTTTCGAGAATCGGAGTCCGTATGGCCCGGTTATGGCCCAAAGAAGTTTTCCGAAAATTCTAAGTTAAAAACAGATTTAGAAATACAAAATTAGATTTCGAAATTGGAGCCAGCAGGGGGCCAGGCGGGAAGTTTCCCGCCCTACCCATGTCGACAGGGCTGTCGACAGGCCTGTCGACTGAGGAGTCGACTTGCCTGTCGACTTGCCTGTCGACCTAGGCGCGGCGTCCAGGGAACCTGGGTGCACCAGGTTGGGTTTTAGGCTGGCTTGGAGGGCTGGGTTCTAGAGATTTCCTAAATCTGACGGACCTAAACTAATCTAGGGTTAATCTAAGGGCCTAAAACACTACCTAATCCTATAAATAAGACCCCAACCCTACCCTAATTCATTCATAATTAGATCTTGTAACTAAGCTATGGCAAAATGAAACTTGATCATGGCCTCCATAAATCCATGAAGAGAGTTGCAAGCTAATCAACCTCTAATCATCTTCTTCTTCATATTTGGCAACTAGTTCTACTTCATAAGTTTGCTAATCTTGGTTTTGGTGAGTTCCTATATCTTTAATAATCAATTGTTAAATTGATTATGGTAGGATGTGATAAGACATGGCTATGTTTGTGGATAAATGAGTTTATGCAAGCTTGTATGATATGTGAATTGCAAGTTTTATGCCATATGCAAGTTTATTGCCATGTTTTATGATGCAAAACATTGTGTTGAACATTTATGCATATGTAACATGTTATGCAAACTATATGTGAGAGTATATGCAAGTTATATGTAACATGATATGCAAGTTATGCATGTGGTTTTATGCATGCTAAGTGTTTGGTTTTATGCATGCTAAGTATTTGATGCTATGCAAGTTATGTATTTGGTGTTATGCATGCTAAGTATTTGGTATTATGCATGCTAAGTATTTGATTTTATGCATGCTAAGTGTTTGGTCTTATGCAAGTTTGTCTCTTTTTATGATATGCATAATATATGCAAGTTGTCACTAAGTATGACATGTTATGCAAGTTCATAAGCAAGTTATGATGCAAGCTCATATGCAAGTTATGATATATGTTCATATGCAAGTTATGATGCAAGTTCAACATGTTATGTAAGTTATGTGTATGCTTATATGCAAGCTCAACATGTTATGCAAGTTATGTGTATGACGTTATGTAAGTTATGTGCATGTTGTTATGCAAGTTCATATGCAAGTTATGTGTATGATGTTATGCAAGTTATGTGCATGATGCTATGCAAGTTATGTGTATGTTGATATGCAAGTTATGTTTATGATATTATGAAAGTTATGTGTATGATGTTATGCAAGTTAACATGTAACATGTTGTGCAAGTTCACACCTTTAAGACACATGCAAGTTCACCCTTGAAAAACCTATGAACACTTATGCAAGTTGCCTTTAGATATGACATATGTATGTTCATGCAAGTTGGGTTATTTAGCAATGCTAGTTGGGTTAATATTATGATGTAAGTGGACACCTTTTAACCCATGTTAATGCTAATGTATGCTAAGTGAAACCCATGTTAATTGTGAAAGAATCTTCTCTTGAAAATATGTCGTGTTAGCATAAGTACGTGGGGGAAACGATGGGGTTAATAGACATGTTAATGAATGGTGTGAAATGGTTATGATTAAGCATACCATAAAATGGATAAGCATAAGTGGGAATTTACCTATTGAGTTAGGTCTACCCCATGGGAATTTACCTATTGAGTTAGGTCTACCCATGTTATGGAATTGGGAATTTACCTATTTAGTTAGGTCTACCCATATTCTTAAAAATGTGATATTAATTAGGGATAATTAATATGGGGGTGATTAATTAGGTGTAATTAATCGACTAAGACACGAGGTTGGACTCATTTGTAGTGTAAAACTGCCCGGACCCAACCGGCTTAACCAGTTGCTACAAATGTTAGCCCAATGTGAGAGGTCTTAGGCACAAACTAAATACGTGATTAACGTAAAGACACGAGGTTAGACTCGGTTATGACGTAAGGCTGCCCGGACCCAACCGGCTTAACCAGCGGTCATAAAAGATAGTCTAATGTGAGAGGTCTTTATGAGGATCACGGTCTTAATTAATTAAGAAACACTTAACCAAATTAGCATGTAGTGGGACATGAGGGTTAAGTGGGTGCCTTGGGTGGCATATAGTAACTAGTGGGGGTGCCTCGGGTGGCATGAGGAAACTAGTGGGTTGCCTTGGGTGGCAATAGAAAATACGATTAGAATACTTAACCAAAGTGGAACATGTAATTAAAACATGGGTGAAGGGTTAAGTAAGTGCTTTGGGTGGCATGTGGAAATCTAGTGGGTGCCCTATGTGGCAATTGAAATATGATTGATGACTTAACCAAATCTTAACATGTAAGTGGGCATGACTATATAAGGGGTTAAGTGGGATGCACTAGATAAAAGTGGCAAGCTTAAGTAGTAGCTTGTGGGGGGCCCATTTCAACCAATATCCCAAACGTATCTTTGTGGGCTCGACTCTAGTCGAGTGACGGGACACGCATATTGGGCTTGACTATAAGTGGCCAAAACGGGTTAGCGGTGGCAACGCAGGATCAACGGGTTTCATATGCGTGTGTGGACCCGGGCTGGTTGGTAAGTCGTTGTTGCATCGTGTAGATATAAAGCCGTGCACCGTTGATATTATCAGGTAGCCACTTTGGGGAATGATACACCCCCTTTGTGGGACCAGCACGGGTATCTACGGTAGGGAGCCGATCGCTTGGGAGTAGTGGGTACACCTAGTAAAGATAGGGGCAGACGGCACCTGTGTAGGGGTACAAGAAACTACTGGGTAAAAATTACTAAGTACACTTAGTGGGATCAACCTTTAATTAGGAATTACTCTTGGTGGGTAGAACTGGTGTGGTGCAGTGTAAGAATTACCCTTGGGTGGGTAGATCTGGGGTGGTGTAAGCTAGTAATTATCCTTGGGTGGATAAATGCGTCTTTTCGGTTATCGTAGTACATCCGGTGTTTAGTTGGCTACTTAGTGTAGTCATTATCCCCAGAGGTACCGTACCTTGTTTATGTCATACCCTAATTACTTTAATGGTTGTATTGTTAGGGTTATAGGACTCACTCAGACTTATGTCTGACCCCGTTGTTTTTATCTTTTTCCCAACCCTCAGGTTACCAGAGTGGGCCCGGTACGAGTGGGCTTAGATCAGGCTGCTTTATTCTCTTTTGGAGCTTGAACCATAGATGTAGAGAGCTCAGCTTACTTTTTTTTTATGGCTATCAGTTCATGTATTGGGATTATGTACTTTCATTTATCAAGTTGGATATTTTGTACTTGACTCTTATTATGGTTTTGTGATGTAACCAAACATGTTTTATTTTCCGCTGCAATGAAATGATGTTTCAAGATTTTCAAGTATTACTTATATCTGTCTTGTTGTAATTTTTCTGTTCTATATTCACTTAAAATACTCCACCGATGTTATGGCATTCCCTTAGCGAGTGACCATAGCGGGTGTGGGGTGTTACAGTATTTGTTGGTCGGAATGGTTTTCGAATATAAATCTGATCCCGGTCTTTCCATACCAACAATCGTATTGGTCAGGTTTTGATAGTCGGTGATTTAACTATCAAATAACATATGTGTCAATAAAATGATATCACTGATTCAGTGCTTGGCATGACATGGCCCTTAAAAATATATTTAACAAAATCGTTAATCAATTCTAATATTCAACTTTACTCTCTTCGCTTGACTCTAGATCGCAGCGATCACAATGGTTACGCCTGATTCCCTTAGGAAACATCCGACCGCCGTAGGCTATCTGCAGCCCTACGAATTACGCTAGCAGTCGTATGCAATGGCAACTCTTTCTGACTAACTACGTTTGGTTAACTCCACTATATTCGATCAATTCTAATTAAATAGCAAATGTTCAATATAAATTTTAAATCAATATCTTTATTTCTTTTTAAACCAATATCTCAATATTCCTTAATTTTCCCAAATCCTTGCATTAGAGTTCAGTATTTCTTGTATAAGATAAAACCAATTCATCACATTCACTCATACCAAACTAATATCGTCCCTTGATAATAGTGAGGCCAACCAAGTTGGGGTATTTTAGTTACCTCTCAGACCTTGATCAACCCGTTCTTACCTCAGAATAATATTAGCTTATCACACAACTATCCATACTAAATCTCGTTTCAAAACTTGATTTCAAGTCTGGGTTATTCAACCTTTCTTATATTTGAAATCCTGTGTTCGAACCCCTCATCACTTAACCCCTTTCAAGTATCATTCCAATTCGGATTCGCCTTACTTAATTTGAAACATTAAGTAAAACCCCTATTTAAATCTTTATACTTACCTACCAACTTCATTTACCAAGTTCATCGAACACTTGGGTCATAAAACACTCCATAATCTCTTAATCGAATTTATCTCCAACTAATTATTTCTTACTCGACTTTACATTGAATTCATTTCTTTAAATCATTTTACATAAAAAGGATAATCAGTTTTACCATTAACCATATCAAAATATAGTTAACTTCGCCCAAATCAAAAATAGGATTTATTATTACTTTTACAAGCTTACTCAACATAATTTAGGTTATTAACAATAACCAGTTCAATATTCTCTTTAGATTTTAGTTAATCGAAGATTAACCAATATCTAACTCTACCCGTTACACTTAAACGAATATTTAAATCAATATCTATCCCTTTGTCCATTTTACTCGAAACAGTGGGTTTTACCAACCATATATATCAGTTAACAGTTCACTGAATTCCCTTTGTCATTTCCCTTTCCTTAAATTAATCAAATAACTTAATTGATAAAAATCAATTTTTCATTGTTTGAAAACAAATTATCTAAGTAACCAACCCTTATGTAAAACCTTGGGTTTTTCACTGCTGTCAAACTTCTATAAACCCTTCTTTATCACTTTCTTTTATAAAATCATTTAAAAACCAATTATAACTCAATTCGTAAATAATAAATATTTCTTTTTTTACAACTTTAATTCAAATAATAGATTTAAAAATCTATTTCCAGTTATAAAATAAATTTTATAACTTATCTCGTCGATTTACTTGACGGTAGATCGGTGTTTATAAAATCGGTTAATTCACAGGCCATGTACTGCCAACCACTCAACCAATAATACCCATTGGTTTAAACCAAACAAATGGTAAATCATCAGATCAATATTCAACCATCAAAACAATTCAATAATGGCCTCATAATAGTTGATAATTCAAGGTCAACCATAATAAACAATCAAACAACACGTTTATTTTATAAACGTGGCCAATAAGGTAACTTACCTCAATTGGAACCAATCGTTAAAAATAACGATTTGGATTTCACTGAAATTAAACGACGTTTAATTTCATCAGTTCAACAATATATGAATATTTATTAGCAATCAGTCAATCACTAGCAACCATAGCACACAAAAATAAAAACCCAACTTATAAAATATAAGCGGGAAATAACTGAGTGAGTTTAACTCACCATTGAATTCGATCTGTCGATAAATCAGCTTGTTTTCAGTTGAATTAAACGACGTTTCATTTTTCTGAAAAATCCAGCTGCTGCCTGCCCTACTCAGACCTCATCCATCGCGTAGTACTTGTTTTCATGGTCCCAACGTTTTTCGTTTCGCCGAGATCTGATTACGTTTGCATTTGATATCAATATTTGAAATTTATATAAATTTTAAACTAAGCAAGCCCTAATAAAATAAAAAGGATTGGGCCTTACCTTTGGTTCGTTCAGCCCATTTACCCAATTGAACCCGCCCTCCTTATAACCCTAAAACATCAAACCCTAAGTCATTTAATCCATCCGATCCCCTTTTCTTTATTTCATCGGCCGCCACCAACGAGAAAAAGAATGGAAACCCTTCCACCTCCAATCCTTGCTTCGCCTGTCTCGC
Source organism: Allium sativum (assembly GCA_030737875.1). NCBI lineage: Eukaryota > Viridiplantae > Streptophyta > Magnoliopsida > Asparagales > Amaryllidaceae > Allium > Allium sativum. The sequence goes on from CM060915.1 coordinate 374,182,864, forward strand.
TCCCCTCTCCTCCAGTACTTCGTTCCTACCACCTTGCATCGGCCTCTTCTTCCATTTCTTCACCACTCACGACGGACCAGAGCAAGACCGAAGCCTTACCACCACCGCAATTTACAAGGACGAGACCGACCCTACCATTAAGAAGCTAAGTATTTTTATTCCCAAATTAATTTCTATTTTGTGTTTTTGATATTTTCCTGTTTTGATTTCTTTTGAGGATTTAATTCGGTTTCGAATTGATCTACTTCGTTCATGGTTTGTGGTTGGAAAAATTGTGATATGAAACCCATATTTATACTAGTGACGATTTACTGTTTATCTTGAATTGTTGCATCCTAGGTTAGATTCACAGTTGCTCCTATATTCTAGGCGTTAGACTTAGTTGTTCTAAACCCTAGGTGTTGTTTCCCATCCATTCCAGTCATGGCCGAACTGTTCTGTGATTTACTCGGTTTGTGTGATTTGCGTGATGTCCAACAGTAAGGACTACGGATTTGTGATGGTTTTTCTGTTTTGTCTATTGTAAATTCGTATGGTCTTGTCTGGGGAAGATACAGCTATCGAATTGAATTGTCAACCCATACTGTAGCTGATAACCCCTTGTTTGTACTGTCTTGTTCCATTTGAGATTTCAGTTTTTCTTCCTTGTTCAGAATATTTGTTCAGCTGTAGATTTTGAGGTTGAAATGGCTATATATACTTAGTCATTTGGATTTGATGTATGCTAGTTGTTCTAGTGGTTAGGCTAGCTGGTTTTGAGTTCTCCATGTGCAATTCTGCTCAAAACGTACATGGATTTAGCTGTCTCTGTGTAGACTAGGCCTAACCTATGAATTGTTTATTTGCATTGTCAGTTCATATTGTACACCATTGAGTTGTTTATTCCTGAAGATTTGAACTGTGATATACATGTATGGTAAAGATTTATGTATTTCTCTATTTTGAATTGTCTTGTACATACCCTGTTCATCTGATAATCTATTGAATTTTGTCTCCCAGTCTTCATACAAATATCTATACCTACTTTCTAGCTACTTATAGCTGTATATTTCCTTTCATTTCTCTTTACAGGCTGATTTTGTGGTGATGGAGGGCATGGCATTGTGAGAAGATTTTGTCTCGGATCTTCCTGCTATTGGATTTGTCTACTTTATTTCATTTGAAAAATTTAAATGTGCCATGCACATCCTCTGTTTGTTGTATGGTTGTTGTTGGTATTGGTACATGAAAATAAGATATATAAAAGTGTTTTGTTTTTTTTTTCTATTTTTTTCTGTACTGCTACTTGTAATGAAGTAAACAGTTATGCTTCTATTATTCTGCCATAGTGTTTTTGGTTATAACTCGATGGTGTTGACTTTGTTTGTTTGCTAACATCTCTTCTATCGGACTTTACAAAAATATGTAAAGATTTTTTTTAAGGATTTGAACTTGCTGAGATTTTGTTATAAATCTAGTTAAGATTTGGTGTTTTAGTTTATAGCATTTCATTAAATCTGTCTTGAAGATGACATTTGTGGTGAAAGATGAAGATAACTTGAAATTTTGATGACTTAATCTAAACTACATAGCTAACGGTATATGCCACTAATACACAACAATTACGTAGAGAGTTTTGCGAATAAGGATGGAACCAAAATTCTATTTATAGAATCTTTTATCTATTACTAATGGTTTCCAACGCAATGGACTGCCATTTTGTTATTTGTACAAAACTTACCTTACCATTTCATATGGTATTACAATTCCAGCATTTTTCGCCTATTCCGAAATTAAATCATTGTTTTCTTATTCATATTAACGTTAAATTAATATTCGAAAATATTGAATTTAACTATTGAAATTCCAAAACAATTATAAATAATAAAATAAATTAAATAATTAGTTACGAAAAACACGGGACGTTACAACTTACATGTCGACATATAACTGATATATTTTTAAATTTTAAATAGTTGCGTCTTTTCATTTTAAAACGTTTCAGAAACAGCTGTGTCCTTTGGAACACTATATAAAGGCCTTAATTTCGAATTTTTTCATAACTTATCTTCTCCTTCTTCCTTCCTTAACATACCACCATTATTCTTCTCAAATTTCTAAGATTATGCACTTATACTCTGCCAGTTCCAGTACAAATTATATCATTCTTCTTCTATTTTCATTCTCTATAAAATACTCTCCGTTTGGAAGTGCTACTCAAGACTTCTATAGAAATTGTAATCAAAATTATGTTGGGTGTATTCCTTGTAGCCCGTAAATCAAGGAAAGGCAGGGATGTGTTCCTTATAGCCCGTAAATCAAGGAAAGGAGCGGTGTTTACCTTGTAGTCGTGAAATCAAGGGTGTTGTAAGCAGTGTTAACCATGTAGTTGTGAGAACAAGGGTGTTGTAATTGGATACTGATATTAATAAAACTCTGCACAATTCAATGTTGTGCGGGATTGGACATACGAGCAATCCGAACTAGTATAAAATCCAGTGTGTTCTTTCCTTTTCTGCACTTTACTTCTGTTTATATCTGCATCTATGATTGTTTCTGTTGTGATATTCATTTTGTGATTCATAATATAGTTCAAGTAATTGATAATTGGTTAAGATTTCTATAAATTGTTTAAAACACTATTCACCTCCCTTTAGTGTTTGTTTTGCCTTAAGATCCTTGATTCTGAACCCTAACAAGTTCTTTAGGAAAGTTGGAAGAAAACTTGGCTTGTCATCCTCCTCCTCCTCGTTCTCTACTAAATTCTAAAATAATTGTCTAGTTGTATTAGATGTATTTTAGTTTCCGTATTTCTGCTTTAAGTTATGTACTAGTTTCATGTATCGTTATTATTAGTTTGAAATGAAGCTTTGTGTTTTCATTAATTCTTGTTTAAATGTTTCAGGAATAGGTGTTAAATCAAGAAAAACAAGTTTATATAAGCCAAAGCAAATCAAAAATCACAAAACACTTCAAAATTGAAAAACTCGTATATATGTTGACATATAACTAGTTACATGTCGACATATAACACTACAAATCTTCAAATTTATTTAAATTTGAAAACTGCTTTCACCAACAAGTGTCTATTCAATTCTAATGAATTTCAAAGCCTATTTATACTCATTTCTTCCTGAAAACTTCTCTATTTATTCCTCCTACATTTCCTTTCACTATTTCTTAATAAATCTAAGACTATGGTTACTGAAATCCATAATCTAAGTGAGAATCTTAGCATCACTTAGAATTAAGTCAAATATAGATGATAAAACAACAAGAGAAGCATTTTGATGCAATTCGATGGATGATCGCTTCTCTTTCGAAAGATGAAGACAACAACATCACTGGAGCACCTCTCACCAAAGGCAACGAAGACTGGGATGCTATAAAGTTTGATCCAATCTTCGGTGGAGATGGTTGGGTAGAAGTTCCTCGAAATATATGAATTTTCCTTCATATTGTGTGGTTTGTTTAAATTATTTTGAATGTAAACTTGTAAATAAATAACTTTAAGTTTGGTATGGTTTGGATTTGTTTGATTGATCGATTTGACATATATTGGATATATATTGGTTTGGTTTGGTTTATATGTCTTGAATTATAGTGTATAGTTTATATTCATTCAAGTCATTAGTTAGAATATTATTGTTTAGTTATTAGTTAGAATAGTATTGGTAAAATCATTATAGTCTTAGCTCTAGAAATATTCCTTAGTTTTAGGGGGAGTATTATAGTTTAGTTAGGATTATACTTTTTGTTGATGACAAAGGGGGAGAATTATAAAATAAGGATTAGTTTAATGGGGAGTTAGTTGTTTTAAATGGAAGATAATGGAGTAAGAGGGAGTAACTGGAAAATCAAGACATCAAGTATGAATATTTTATAACCAAGGATGTCATCATCAAAAAGGGGGAGATTGTTAGAGATTGAGATGTTGATGGTTTTGATGACAACAACCTTGTTTCAACTTTGTTTCAATTATTATTATAAAATATATACTAATGTTGTTATCTAGATATATATATATATATATATATAGGAAGTCTATGCAGGTAATGTTTACTGAAGATTGTACAGTCCAAAGAATCCAGATTTCAAAGTAGAAGAGTTCAAGATTCAAGACTCATGAGTTCAAGAATTCAAGAGTTCAAGAAATATAGAGTAATTGTGTTTAGTTATTTTGTTAAAACACTGGTTAGCACTGAATTCCAAATGATTTCAAAATTACTTCCTTATTTTTAAATCTATTTTTCAAATAATTTTAAAATTACTTCCTTATTTAAATTTATACTTCTTTATGTTTAGAAATATTTTACCTCCTGAAATATATTTTAACTCCTGTTTTTAAATTATACTTAATATATATTAACTCTTATTTTAAATAAGTTTTACTTTAAATTTAATACTAATTTTATTATAGTTGATTATAATTTCAATTTCCTTATTTATGTTATGTTTTAATATATATTCATAAATACCTTTGTATCATTTTATATTTATTTTGTAACCATTTTTAAAAGTCATTTTAGTATATGCTTTAAAATATATTTTTACTTAATATACTCTATTTCAATACAAAGGAAAATAATTTGTTTTAACTTAGGAATTTCAATAATTATTTAAACATTATTTACTTTGATTTAAAAAATTTATTTTTTGAAAATTAATTAAGGGATGCCGACATCTTACTTTGTGTATGTGGGCATACTTACCATTAACTTGTTTTTTTAATTTTGAAAAGTTGTGTCTTTTGAATTCAAATCTTTTCTGAAAGGTCGTGGCTGTTGAAAAGTATATAAAGGCTTCAAAATTCAAATTTTCTAATTACTTTTCATCTCCTTCTTCCTCTCTAATCATTCCATCATTATTCTTATTAATTTCTTAAATTTCTACACTTATGCTCTGTCAATTTCCATAGAAATTATATCACTCTTCTGCTCTTTCAATTCTAAATCAAACTCTCTCTGAAATTCAAGTGCTACTCAAGAGTTATAGGATGTTTTTAATCAAAGATCTCAAGATCAAGTCCTATCGAGTCAATTCTACAAAAACTGATAAGAGAAGGGTGTGGTAGTGTCCTGTATAAATCTACTGGGTGTGATTGTGTCCTGAAAATCTATTGGGAGTAAAGTTGTGGCCCGAAAATCAACTAAGTCTCACTGTACTTGGAATCAACTGGGGTGTGCCCTTGTAGCCTTGAAATCAAGGATTTTAATTAGATTTGTTGTATAAAAATCCACATCAACCCATCGTTGTGTGGGACTGGATGTAGGGGAGTCCCGAGCTAGTATAAAATCGCGGTGTGTACTTTCCTTTTACTGCTTTTTATTTTACATTCTGCATCTTTGATCGATTCTTTGATTTGTGATATCTCTGATTTGCATTGTATTATGTTCGATTCCAAAGTAATTCAAGAAATTTGATATATTCAAAGTCCTTTCAAAAACTTTCGTTCTTTGGAAAGAATGGAAATGGTGACATTTAACTCTCTCCTCCATCTCTTTTCTAACGTCCTTCTCACCGAATTCGCAGCTCTTCTCATCCTCATTCTACCATAAAATGTTGAATGATTTCACTATGCCTTGTTTTTGCATAGAACCGCTTCTCAATGGTATCTTTTCTCAGATCCAAATACCTTTAACCTTTTCAAACCCAATCCACCGTCTAATGGTCCCCTTGCGTAGCTTGCATGGGGTCTCTGTTCTTCTTAATGCAACAAGGCCTCCTTTCCATTCTGTCGTTATCACCTTGCATAACATGCTATTTCGTCCACCATTTACCTTTCTTATGCAGTTGTCGGGAGGTTTCGCAACATGCCTTATCAATCTTGGTGCGAGTTCTTTCTGATATCTATGTTGCATTTACTCCATCTCAAGTCCGTTTGCACTCGAGCGCATAAAAGTGTAAGAGTGGTCGGTTTATATTTTGTAGATGAATTGGTTTTTGCATAAGCTTGCCTTCATTCCTTGATGTGTCTATTAGGTAAATTGTGCTTAGTTTGTTCAGTCTTTATCTTGCTACCTTGATTGGTTTTGGTGTTTTTTGGGCCTCCTTGCTGCTCGTTTTGATAGTGTTTTCAGTGTTTTCTTTGGCATTGTTTCGGCTTGTAAATGTTGCAAATTTCTGGTTGATTGATATGGCTCTTTTTGTGTTCTCTGATATTCAGTGAAGGTTGGGATGGCCGTTTGCTAGCTTGCTTATTGTGATTTTCCTTGCAAAGATGTCACTATTGTTGTTTCTTGCTTGTGCTACGGCTACGGTAAGGGTCTTCTTCAGTGTACTATCATGTCATACTCTTGGTAGAGTGGTTGGTTGAGATGAGATGTCTCTTTGGAAACAAGTGAACGACGCTAGTGTTTGGAGTGATATTAGTAGGGTTTCCTTCTATTTCTTTTTTGAAGCATGTAAATTCCTGTATAAGTGTACTACAATTAATATCTTCGCCTTGTCAGTGTATGTAATGTCACTCCCTACGTAGAGTATGTAATTTCTATAACAGTCTAGTATTTTAGCTAGCTCATGTACTATAATCTAGAATAGATTTAGTGGACGACCCACTATAAATGTCGTATGTAGTGGACGGTCCACTTTAAAAACCGAAATAGTAGTCTGGCAATCTGCCAAACTCCCGTAACTATTGTAATTATTATTTATTATAATAATAAGTGATACATATCACTATAAAAACCAGCGGCATAATATCCGTTCATGTGGCTCTTTAGCGACCATGCTTAGATAATTTCATGGGCATTTGGCAGACAAAGACGAGGTCATAACTTTATTACATGGCCTCATATTTGATTATTTCTTAGGTATTTTATGACCATTTTACCATGATTATTAGTTAATGTATCACTGCATAGTTTAAATTATTCTATACTATACAATTTTAGGACTTCATCATGTTATACATGGTGATGTGCAACTTTACACTGCTATTGCTTTTAGTGGTATAAAACCACCCACATGTTCCACTTTACCTGCGATGAGCTAAGAATTACACCGCTTGATTTTTCCACGCTTACCGGCATTAGCAAGGGAGTAGCCAGACATCCACTACTCCCTTTCAATGATGCTCGTGTTGGATCTAGAATAACCCTAAGGGGGGGGGGGAGGGGGTGAATAGGGTTTTTCATAGTTTTTCGCTGAGTTAAAAACTGACAGGATATTAAATAATAAACTGATCACAGAATATAGCAGAAATAAAAAGCAGAAAGGAAAGAACACACAGAGATACCTAGCTTCATCAAAATCCTGCCTACTGTTGCATTCCTAAGATTTCTACTAGGAGTTAATAACAGATCCCGCTTACAGACACTGTAAATTCGCACTCCCTGTTCCTTTACTAACCCTACGCTCAAAACCCAAGACTAACCGATATCCCCTCGACTAGATTTTTCCCGAATTACAAACCCGTAATCCGTAACCCTAGTTTTTTACGGACTCTAATAAACTGTTAGTTAAACCCTAACCGAATCCCCCTAGATTTTACAGAATCTAGAACTGTTCAGAATTGTTTTACAGCAATAAAAAGATAACAAATTAAAATAACACAAAAAGAAAAACAAATAAACCCTAGGAGTTTAAGAAAAGAGGGTCATCCCCTTATAAAACATGGCCGACCCATTTCAAATGTGTTGCACCCAATTTCCTTATTCCCATTCTCTTTGCTTTGTCAAGAAAAATGGCGGCTCTGGAAAAACTTCTAGGGTTTAATTAAATCCCCAAATCTTGTTTGATCAATGGATGATTTGATTCTCCTGTGCTTCGAAATCCTACAGCTTGCGTCAAGATAGATTTGGCTTTCTCTGATTTGGGGAATTAGCGGCGATTGAAACCAGATGGAATTTGTGAGTAACCTGACTTTTCTTTCTTTGAATTGCTATTGGATGGTTTTTGGTTTTTCGATCACCTGTCGATGATGATATGGGTGTGTACTTATAGAATTTAGGAAACCCTAAATCGACACTCTGATCTCACGTGATGGCTTGATCTGATTTTTCATGTATTTTTTTCTTTTTGGTACCTCTTTGATTTCTTGGCTTTTATTGAGATTGAATTCGTGAATTTCTGAAATCCATTTGTTGCCTTGTATGACTTGTGGCCCCTTGAAAAAATTCTTGCGTGACATTTGAATGGTTGCCATGAACTTGTTTTTCTGGAATCTGGAAAAAAACTTACTTTCCCTTTTAAAAAAATTGCCAAAAATGAATTTCCTGATTGATAAAAAAAACTGAAAAATTGTGATTCGATTTTCTGAAAAGATAATTGCCCCTTTTAAAATTGAATAGATGAATATTGTCTTGGTCAAAAACCTTGCATGCTAAGTAATTCGTACTTGCCAAATATTGTTGTAGACGGTCGATTTCCTTGGGTTGATTAATCCATGACTGTTGTGAAATTAAAAATAGAAACAAATTTCATTGCCAATTTTGCTTCATCTGATTTGTTTAAAAATGGTTTGATTGTTGCAAAACTGGAAACGTAAACTTGAGTGTCAATTGATTTTATACATGTAGTTCTGGAAATCAAAAACCATGTTGCTCAATAATTCCTGGGAGCTTTATTAGTGCATATCCAATCTGGAAATTTGAGATATTCTCGCCTCTCCAATTCCGTGAACAAACAATTTCCCTTCATAATAATTTTGGCACATGAATTCTTTGACTTGTCATGCTTTGATTATTCCCATATAATTTTTGCCAAACATGTCATGCTGTGAACATGGAATTAACCGTTTGCATGTTATTGCCTTCTCAACCAAATGTGCAATTCAACATTTAATTCTGTCTTGAGCATGCCATCATTTATGCTGAAACTGATTACAACCAATTCATGTTGACTACACTTGGATATTTGATTTGTCTCATGCAATCAAACTTGATGACCAGAAACTTGTGTCGTACTTGATGCATTGAACTGCTGTAGCTTTATGTGCACTCATCTTCACCATTGCTATCAATGCTCATGTGTTGCACCACTGTTGTTGAGCTGCCTTGAATCTGCTCTGTCGTGTTAAACTTGCTTGTTCTTGAATTGTTAAACTTTCCTCGATCCATTGCATACATGTGAATGGATTTGTTGTATGTTTAAGTATGCTGCTAGTCAAGTGCATTATCCATATATACTTGTGTCATCCTGCATTTTTGTTTTGATTTGTTGAGCCACCTGGTTCCACCATTTCCATGCTGGTTGGTCTCGATCATGTTGTTTGTGTTGAAAATTTGTTGCTGACTTGAATTCCATGCGATATTTTGGACTTTCATGTTGCTCGACCATGTCTGCATTCATGTATACATATGTGTATATACACACACTCATGTGTGTATACCTGTATCATGTACATGCATTTTTTTTTTATTTTTAATCAGCAGACTGCTACACTGTGTTGTGGCTGTTCTGAATCAGCTACTGGTTCTGATCAGCAAACCAGTGTAGTATGTTGAGGCTGATCAGCGGGTACTAGAAATATATACAAATCAAATCAAGTCATGAAAGATGATGAGAAACACACCAGAAATCTGAGGCAAATAACATTTTAAAATTAAAATTTTTATTCGTGTGTATACAGTTTTATTTCTATTGCAGTGTACTGTGTGTGTGTGTTTCATGTATATGATAGGTATGAAGACTGGACTGACTGAAGAATGTTGTGAAGACAAAATATGAAAGACAGAAGATAGTGAAAATAACATTGTGTGTAACAGTGAAAGTGTCTGTATTTGAGTCTCTTAATGTATAAATGAAAATGTATGTAAACTGACTGACTGAGTGTAAGGAATTGTCTATGAAAATAAAAGTGAATTGAAATGTATTCATGTTCAAATAGTGGAGTATAAAATTTTTGTACTATTTGAAATTGAAATAAAATATTCTATTTAAATAAAATATTGTGTTAATATTTGAATTTCTGTACAGTCGTATTTTATTTGAATATAAATATTATATTCCTGTCTGTGATGTATATATGAAACAATACAATAACAAACACATTTAAAATAATAAATATTTGGTTGTTATCATCAAACCAAAAATCATATAATTGTGTATGAAATGCCATTGTATACAACAATCTCCCCTTTTTGATGATGACAAACAAATAAAAGATTTTGGTCACAATAAATGCGTTTAACAGTGAATATTGAACTCCCCCTATTTGAAAGCTCCCCTACAACAGAAACTCCCCCTATAACTGTGAATGTAGTGAACTGAACTGAATAATCATGAATTTTCAAAATAAAAAATATTTATAAAATATTCACTTATAAATCAAAATCTCAACCCATTCTCCCTCTTTTGTTATCATCAAAAGGATTTAGAAATTAAAATATAGATGAAAAATGACTAAATAATATAATTTCAGCTCAAGAGGAAGATCGGTCATCATAAATCTCAATCAGTCAAACAAAAATCATAATACTCTGAGAACAGGTGGCATATTTCACATTGTAGAGAATGACGGATTGTGAAGACCCCATTTCCCGTACAGACGGTGACAAGGGTAATCTTTGGAATGTAACACATAAACAGATAACAGCAGAACAAAATAAAATAAATACACCAGATAATGAACAAATAATACACTGGATAAACATAAACATCAGAGTTACACAGTATACAGGATCATACTTAGTACAAATACAGTTCAGCTATACATAAATGTCTACAGCGGAAATAAACATAATATGTACAATAAGAGCTGAACAGCATAAAAAGAGATAAATGATAGAATCCATCTTCAGCTCCAGCTATCCAGAAAAGCCAGCTAAAACCTGAATACAAGGCTGCCCGTGTAGAAAAAGGGGCACCCGAGTTTGAAAGTGAAACAAACTACGAGTCAGTCATGGGACTGGTATGAGAAATCTACTCAACACGTTTAAAATATGGCTAATCACAGGACCACGCCACTTTCGTGGAACGGGTTTACTCCATTGGATTGCCAGTGCTTTAAAACAAATCATACTTTTAAACATCGCAATGCTTTTTATAAAAATGAAGCCATTATAAGACTCAGTTCCCATTACACAATGCAACGCAAACCAGAGGATAGAGTTTTACCTTATAATAGCCAAAATATGCTTGATACGAATAAAACAAAAGCATTTGATATTATTACTAGTGTTTACATGTTTCAAAAACAATTTCGAATCATAACTATCAATCATAGACGACATGGGTACCATATATCATGTCGCCATATATATATACAATCAAAACCGCACGATGTCGTATTTGGAAATTGGATTTCCGTCATGAACCAAGGCAAAAGATAGTCCTTACCGACTTTGAGACGCTCTATCCCATGTCTCAGGACCCAGACACAAGTGGGCCCTTGGATCGTCAGGGCCGGTCCACCGATGTGGATTAAAATTCCTGAACAATGCGTTTCCCCGCCCTATGGGGCGTAAGTGAGTCAACGAATGACTCCATCAGACCCAGATCGTCCGATCAAACCGAGGCGCCTCGCAACAGTAACAACCACATAAGTCAAACTCGTCAGGGCATGTAAAACCACTGACGCCACTTCTAGCTAGAAAGAAACGCATGTCCTCCCTGAGGTCCTTCCTCCCGTTTCTGGTTCATACCGGGTGTGAGGCTCGCGATTTCACGTTATACACAAAGCTACGCCACACAGGCGGTGCTTTGATCATCTCCACAAGACTTTGGTTTTCAACAGAAGCCCTGATCACTGCATCTTAGCATGCCACACAGACAATTCACACCGTGCAATTGACGGCTATCAATCACACAGAATAAACTCCAATGTCAAACACACTGTCCATTTGCAAGTCCGTTCTGGGTCTGAACGAAACAGGAGGCACTATATACCTCGCAAACCCATCGATCACCACGTACGTCTGGATGATCACTAGTCATTATCCATATTTCGGGATGCCTCCCAATCAGGACCTCGGTTACCATCCAAATGAGGTGAAGATCTCCGGTCTTCGACCACCGTCTTCATCTTCGATTCCTTATCGTCGATTCAGTTATTCAGAATGGGATAAACCCGGTCTTTCTGATCAACTCGCGTATATAATAAACAAGTGCCACACAAACACTACTACGCATCATTTCAATTCATTAGTCGCTAACCGTCAATCAGTAAGAGCACGATTTCCCAAATATTAACCCCGAAGGCCGAAACCAACATCAGATCAATACCCAAGAAACCATTCGACTTAGCCAACATTCAGTTAGTTTCTAAATTTCGCATCCATATCGTTTATAATATTTTATAACGATTTATCGCTATTTTTATTTATTTTAAATTAGCCAATTTATTCAAAACGACGCTTCGGGCCATAACGCGGCCGTGGCGCTGTTTTTCTTCAGATTTGATTTACACATATCTTAAAATCTAACCGTTGGATCTTCACAAAATTTAAATCATTAGAAAGATCTTTTCAAAACGAATCCAACGGTTCCAGTTTCGGGAAAATCCGACGGTCGGATCTCCCGGTATAATCGTTTGAAGTTTCGATTTCAAAATACGAACTGCAGCGTCGTTATTCGATTAAATATAATTATATTTATATATATAAATATAATCGATTCTGGCGCTGTTTTTCTTCAGATTTGAATTAAACATTCCAGACAATCCAACCGTTGGATTTTTACAAAGTTGGTGCCGTTGGAAAGATATTTCCAAAGCGAACCCAACGGTTGCGATTTCAGGAAAATCCGATGGTCGGATCTCCCGGTATAATCGTTTGAAATCACGGTTTCAAAATACGAACTGCAGCGTCGTTATTCGATATATTTCAATTCTATATATATATATATATTGATTCTTCAATTTCAAAACTATATGATTTCCATACATTTGATAAAAATGATATTTTTATCTAACCGTCTTCTATTTCAACACTTCACTATTTTTAACAATTCATGTATATAATAAAAATATGATTTTTAATGTAAAACAATTTATTTCAAAATTCGACTATTTCATATAGTTAATGTAGGTGATAAAAATTGGATTTTTATTATAAAACAATTTATTTCAAAACAAGATTATTTTATATATTTCATATCGATGATAAAAATAAGATTTTTATTATCACACAATTTCTTTCAAAATATGAATACCATTCAACACATGAATTTCAATCCAACGAATGAATATCGATTCAACACATGAAGGTTTCTATAGTTTATATATATAGATAAAAATGTGATTTTTATATTTAAAACACGAATACCATTCAACACATGAATTTCAATCCAACGAATGAATATCGATTCAACACATGAAGGTTTTCTATAGTTTATATATATAGATAAAAATGTGATTTTTATATTTAAAACACGAATACCATTCAACACATGAATTTCAATCCAACGAATGAATATCGATTCAACACATGAAGGTTTTCTATAGTTTATATATATAGATAAAAATGTGATTTTTAAATTTAAAACACGAATACCATTCAACACATGAATTCTATTCAACGAATGAATTTCAATTCAACACATGAAGGTTTTCTATTCAATGAATAAATATAGTTTCAACAAATGGTAATAATTCTACCACATGAATATTATTCAAAATTTCGGCAGCATAACGGCGGGGTAGTTAAAACCGGGACCGTCCCTAGTACGGCTCCTCGCTCTACCTTAAAACCTCGCGGTTTTTGACAATGGGGATTCATGCATCTAGTTCGCACGCAGGCGGCATGTATATTTATTTCATTTCCACAAACTAATCCTATGTGGTTTCAACCAAATATTTCTCAACCACAAACGGGTATTTTTCAACCACAATCAATCAATATCAACCACAAACAATTCCAGTCAACCATTCGCTATCAATCAATTTTCACACCAATCACAACCAATAAATATCGTCCATGGTTTGTGGACGAGGGGCGTATATATATATATTTATATATAGCATTTCACTTCTATTTCAACACACATATAATTTTTACAACGCATATACAACTTATACATCGAACGTACAACTTATACAATGCTTATACATGAGGTGTACAATGCTTATATAACTCATACATCGACTATATAATTTATACATCATCATTTCCATATCGTTTATAAATTAGAAATCTCACATTGGGTTCCACTCCACCAAAAATAGCAGAAGGCTCAGAAAAATATGCGGTCTCTTCTAGAAGGTAGAAGACGTCCACACGAGTCCACTGTCTCTTGTTTCACTGAATTTCATCAACACACGAAAAAGATATGATTTTTTAAAGTTTGCAATGGTTTAAAGGTGTGAAAATCAGTTTAAATAATATAAACCGTATACCTCTTTGAAATGTTCAAATCTAGGTCTTCAATTTTCTTTGAATCCGAAGCACTAGAACGCGATCGGCTTGTGCCACGTTGACGGGCTAGGAGAGGCGCACCACCCCCTGGAAGCGCGGCCAACTCGGACCTGCGGTGGAGGAGAATCGGCGGCTTGAAGTGACGAACTTCTGGGCGTCTGATCTCCGCGCACAGGCGATGGCAGGAGGCGAAGCGACTATGGATTTGAAGGCCTTGAGGAGTACTACAAAAACCTTAACTAGAGTGGGGGCTAAAGGTGAACGGATTCACCAGAAAATGGAAGGGAAGGGGGGAACACGGCCACCGTCGACTTCGAGGGTTTCTGGGATAAATTGGGAGAGAGATGATTATGTGGCCCAATGAGATTTTATTTTATTTTATAATTTTTAAAATCTCTAAAATACCCCTGTCCCACACGAACACCAATTCGAACCCAACGACTATCGTCCCTAGCGTTTTACCCCCATTCCGAACACAATGGGATATGTTTCGAAGGCCCATTTTACTGTTTCAGTCAGTTTTCATTCAATTTAAAATATATAACATTCAATATTTGATTTGAACGTACATTTCAATTTGCCAGGGCCACAAACTGATTCGAAAAATTCCAAAAAAATAAATCTAGCTATGTTTTGACGATACAGTCCCAACAAAACTAGTTTCGTCGAATTCTGAGACCGTTTGCAAAAAGGCCCTTTTCTGGTCGATCCAATTTAACTGTAATTGACCAAAACACGTTTTCCTGTGCCACGCTCACATACTAGCTTCAAAAATTATGAAATTTGAAACCTAGCAATAACTTCTCATCCTGGATCCAACAAAAGTGGTTTCGTCGAATTCCGAGGTCGTTTGCAAAATGGCCAATTTCACGGGCTATATAAATTCCATAGCGACCTTTCTGAAAATTCATTTGGCCATAACTTTTGCTTTCTGCTATGAAACTTTGATTTTTCAGATTCGTTAGAAAGGTATTCACTAACAGATTAAAATATTTTTGGTTTCACTCAAATCCGTTTTGTTTTGCACCCGGTACAGTCCGACAAAGTTTGAATTCAATTTTTGAAACTGCAGCGCCTTTTCAGGCCTTGTTTATAATTAGAATTAATTATATTCCTTTTCAATTGTCGATTCAAACTCAGTTTTCACCTTCATTATTTAAAATATTTATTTTAAATATTTAAAATCCATTATTTTTTCCAATTTAAATTTTTTAAATTGGTTCTGATTTTCTGGGTCGTTACACGGATTTACGATGAATTTTATATAAAAAAGGAGAGTTATAAAAATATGAATTTCAATTATTTTCAAAAGATTTAATAAAAATGAAATAAAAAAAAAACAGTGATGGATTTGGACTATAATTAATAATTCAACTTAAGTGACAAAATCGTATAATCTTAAATCCCAATAACTATCAATCAACAAATCATAATATGTCATAAGATTTCAACACATTTCACAAATAGAGAATGGTTTGATAGGCTGGCTTATACACAAAGGAGAATTCAGATTTATTTCAATTTATAGCACATTATTTCCCTTTTTTTATTTAAGAGCACAGTGACCACGCATAACTAGAGCTTGGATTTTTAAATGAGGTCAGTCGCAGCTTAAATTATAAGTTTTCTCATAACCATACATGACTAGAGCTTGGATTTTTAAATGAGATTAGAGACACACTTATATATTAATTATATGTGTATTTATCATTTCAGCTTTGATGAAAAACTCCTTAGTATATAAAACCAATATGGATGATAGAAATGTGGTAGGTACAGAGATGGACTGTGAAATAAATTTCTAAATTAATTATATTATGAAATATGCTCGACTGTACAGAGATCATTGAAAATTTTCAATTATCACTAATTTTGAATAATAACATAGTCCAATTTCTATCATAAATGTTTTCACTGTTTACTCAAGATGATTTTAAAAAATATTAAACTCTCCACATTAATATAAAACACATGATGGATAACAGAATGATGATAAACAAAGGAGATGGTCGTGAAATAATTGCCAATTCAAAGATATTATAATAAATGTTCAACCATCATGAAAATATAAATAAAATCTCCTCTTGTTGTGAAATATACCGCAGTCACAATTCATCACAATTTCAAAATCTGATAATAATTTTGATGAATTATAAATACAACTCAAATTGGATATTGATTTCAATTTCTGAATGAATAATCAACAAATAATTTTAAAATTGAAAATCAATTACAAGAGGAATTTATAAACATTTATATAAGACAAGAGGAATTAACAAAATATATACAAAAATAATATTCAGAACTTCTAAACTGATACCACTTGATATCTCTATTCATGAGGATTTTAAAAAATGAAACTGGAGACGAGTAAAGATATCTCAAACAACAAAATCATAATCATAAAGCCTAAGAAGGCATGGTTAACAAATCAAGCAATTTAATTTCATCTATCAGAGCATGGTATATATTTGATACCAAAACAAGCAGTAACCAAACAATTTCCAAAGTGGTTCCTTTTATCAGAGCAGCAGACTAATTTTTTTATTAAAGCAAGCAGTTACCAATTTTCAATATTAAGGGAGCACAAATAGTTTCAAAGCAGAACTTGTCAGGGTGACAGTCACATAAGATGATTCAAAATCTAAGATTAAAAATACCGTATATTTTAAATCATTTAAGGAATATGAAATTCTCAAGATTCTGTGAATCAATCACACCAGAATATTAATTTAAGATTCAAGATATGTGTGAGATTCAATAAATCAATAATTTCAAATGATTTTAAACAAACATATATTCAAATCAAATGCATCATGAAATAGCAGTGAGTTTTAATGACCATTTTTCAAAATATTTTTTCACAAATTTTTCTGATAATCACAAGAGAAATTTCAGATCATTTACATCAAGATTGAGAAATAATCCATGATCCAAAAATAGTGGTTTATTCAAAATCACTTGAACAAATGTAAATCTTGAGATACAACGTATCAGTCACACAGGATTAATAATTTCAGATCTGAGAGGTGTGTGAGATTCAAAATATCATAAATTTTCAAGTGATCTCAAACAAACAAAAAACCAAACTAGATGATCATGAATAACAATGGATTTCAAGATGTAAGCAATGATTTAAGACCAAACAAAATATCCAAGCCAATCTGAAAATCAATGAAATTACCACAATTAATAAATAGCAGAGTGCTGTAATGAGTATAAATTCTCAAGCCCTTCCAAACTGAATTAGAAGAAACTCAAAACAGCAGGGATGTGTGAAATTTCGTTAAACTTTCAAATCTTCAAAAATTTAGAATTCAAATCAACAGTGTTCAAGATATGACAAGAATACATCAACACTGTTATGAATTAAAAAAAATAGTAAATAAACTTCAAAACAATTGCAGATATTTACAAGATTAAACTCAAGATCTGGAAATGATGAAAACATCAGTGTTTTACATAAATGAAGCGAATTTCCAAAAAAATATGAATTCTACAATTGGAAGTTAACGAAGCCCAAAAGAAGTTACAATGATATGACAGTGTCAAACAAAAACAGAAGAGATAATGAAAATAAACAGAAAGGGTAGAGGAAGGAATAAACACAAAAAAATATTAAAAAAAGAATATTTACAAAGGTGAGTTTAAAGATCATACCAGAATCCAATGTAAGCAAATGAATCTCTACTCAACAGTCTTTGCTAAGGAACTGCGAATGATTACAGAAGTATTAAGCAGCTTGAATCCAAATCTCTTTTGCCTAGCAGTTCCTTAGTCTCATTTGGTACATAACAGTTTAAACGATCGAGTGATCTGAATTTTTTTGTAAAACCACTCTCAGTTATATTTGTACGTTTTGGTACCCAAACCTGTTTGTATAACAAACCATCAGAATTTACAAAAGTGTCTTTAGGGACCCAAATCTGTTTGAACTTAACGAAACCCGTTTTATTTCCTTTTGGGATCCAAGAATGTGTAAACGGTTTATTATTAAACAAATTCTCATTTCTGTTGTGATTTAAAAACCTTTTAGAATTTTCAAAATTTTCAGGATGACCCTTCTTGAAGCAATTTGAAGGATTTTTAAAATCACAAGAATTCAATTTTTCAAAAACATTTATTTTCCCAAAACCAAGACCTTGCAACTGAAAATTGGTTTTGTAGCAGCATATTCAACGATTTTTCCCCATTAGAAAATTTGTCCAAAGTTGATTCTAATCGTTGAATTTTGGATTTAAGATCACTATTTTCTTTTATTAAATCTGAACAACGGTTATCAGTAATGTTCCTTTCAGCATCATGTCGTTTCAAAACCAAATTTTCAAATTCAAGTAATTTAATTTTGGTTTGGGATTCAGTAATTTCAAATTCAAAATGTTTTCAGCTTTCAAATTCAAATTTCAATCTCAATTTCTAGCTTATTTAGAATAGACTCAGTTTTCAATAAGCTTTCTTTTTCAAACATTTCAGATCTGGAGATTTTAAACATCTTAAAATTTTCAAATTCGTTCTGCAAAAGATTGTTTGTACTTTCAAGCTCGATCTTGTTCTCTTTTAAAATCATAATTTCATTTTCAAGCTTTTGAATATTTTTATTTAGATGAACAAGAATGTTTTCCAAATTTAAACAACTTTTGCAATCAGAGTTTGAAGAATTTTTAGAACATTCAAGTTTTATTTCCAAATCATTAATTTTGCTGGTCAACTCAGAATTCTTAGATTTCAGAGATTTGTTTTTAGATTAGAGTTTATCAAAAGATTTATTCAAATCAACGCATATATAAACTAAATCTTTGTATGAGAAATTTTCTGTTTCAGCATCTGTCGATTCTCCATCATCTGATCCTTCTGAATTTTTATTTGTAAATCTTGTTATACAGAACTCTGAATCTGAGTTGACTTTCTCGTGTTTTGAGCTACCATTGTCAGATCTTCCATACTTCGTATTGAGAGTATCCTGGATTTCCTGTGCAGATAAACAATGGCAGATAAGATTAAACTGTTCAGTACCAAGATAAATAACAACATCCCAGTATTTAATATTAACAGATTTTAAATAAAATTCCAATTTGGATTTCCAGTTCAAAAAATCTGTTCCATCGAAAATAGTTGGAGATGAACTGGACTGACTCTCTATCGACTGACAACTAGGAATCACCATTACTCTAGAGTTAACAAAATACCTGCTCTGATAACAAATGGTGTGTCTATTTACGAGGAATTTTAAGCACCCCTGTGGCCACCAAAGATACCTCAGACACTGGTTCATGTCATGCCTCTCGACATGGACAACCACCCACGGGCATGTAGGGGAAAGAGTCAATACTTCGCCACATGATCATACAGCGAGAACCCCCTATCATGTTATTACCTTAAACCAGCTTTGATGCCACTTGTTGGATCTAGAATAACCCTAGAGGGAGGGGGGAGGGGAGGGGTGAATAGGGGTTTTCACAGTTTTTCGCTGAGTTAAAAACTGACAGGATATTAAATAATAAACAGATCACAGAATACAACAGAAATGAAAAGCAAAAAGGAAATAACACACAGAGATACCCAGCTTCGACAAAATCCTGCCCAATGCTGCATTCCTAAGGTTTCTACTAGGAGTTATTAATAGATCCCGCTTACAGACACTGTAAACTCGCACTACCTGCTCCTGTACTAACCCTACGCTCAAAACTTTAAACTGACCGATATCCCCTCGACTAGATTTTTCCCAAATTACAAACCCATAATCCGTAACCTTAGTTTTTTTACAGACTCTAGTAAACTGTCAGTTAACCCCTAACTGAATCTCCCTAGATTTTACAGACTCTAGAACTGTTCAGAATTGTTTTACAACAATAAAAAGAAAACAAATTAAAATAACACAAAAAGGAAAAAAATAAACCCTAGGAGTTTAAGAAAAGAGGGTCATCCCCTTATAAAACATGGCTGACCCATTTCAAATGTGTTGCACCCAATTTCCTTATTCCCATTCTCTTTGCTTTGTCAAGAAAAGTTGTTGCTCTGGAAAAACTTCTAGGGTTTAATTAAATCCCCAAATCTTGTACGATCAATGGATGATTTGATTCTCCTGTGCTTCGAAATCCTATAGCTTGCTTCAAGACAGATTTGGCTTTCTCTAATTTGGGGAATTAGCGGCGATCAAAACCAGATGGAATTTGTGAGTATCCTGACTTTTATTTCTTTGAATTGCTATTGGATGGTTTTTGGTTTTTCGATCACCTGTTGATGATGATATAGGTGTGTACTTATAGAATTTAGGAAACCCTAAATTGACACTCTGATTTCACGTGATGGCTTGATCTGATTTTTTGTGTGCTTTTACTTTTTGGTTTCTCTTTAATTTCTTGGCTTTTATTGAGATTGAATTCGTGAATTTCTGAAATCCATTTGTTGCCTTGTATGACTTGTGGCCCCTTGAAAAAATTCTTACGTGATATTTGAATAGTTGCCATGAACTTGTTTTTCTGAAATCTGAAAAGAAAAAAAACTTATTTTCCCTTTTAAAAAAATTTCCAAAAATGAATTTCCTGATTGATTCAAAAAACTGAAAAATTGTGAATCGTTTTTCTGGAAAGATAATTGCCCCTTTTAAAATTGAATAGATGAATATTGTCTTGGTCAAAAACCTTGCATGCTAAGTAATTAGCACTTGCCAAATATTGTTGTAGACAGTCGATTTCCTTGGGTTGATTAATCCATGACTGTTGTGAAATTAAAACTGGAAACAAATTTCATTGCCAATTTTGCTTTATCTGATTTGTTTAAAACTGGTTTGATTGTTGCAAAATTGGAAATGTAAGCTTGAGTGTCAATTGATTTTATACATGTAGTTCTGGAAATCAAAAACCATGTTGTTCAGTAATTCCTGGGAGCTTTATTAGTGCATATCCAATCTGGAAATTTGAGATATTCTCGCCTCTTCAATTCTGTGAACAAACAATTTCCCTTCATAATAATTTTGGCACATGAATTCTCTGACTTGTCATGCTTTGATTATTCCCATATAATTTTTTCCAAACATGTCATGCTGTGAACATGGAATTAACCATTTGCATGTTATTTCCTTCTTGACCAAATGTGTAATTTAACATTTAATTCTGTCCTGAGAATGTTATCATTTATGCTGAAACTGATTACCACCCATTCATGTTGACTACACTTGGATATTTGATCTGTCCCATGCAATCAAACTTGATGACAAGAAACTTGTGTCGTACTTGATGCATTGAACTGCTGTAGCTTTGTGTGCACTCATCTTCGCCATTGTTATCAATGCTCATGTGTTGCACCACTGTTGTTGAGTTGCCTTGAATCTGCTCTGTCTTGTTAAACTTGCTTGTTTTTGAATTGTTAAACTTTCCTCGAGCCAATGCATACATGTGAATGGATTTTTTGTTGACATGTATAACTATGCAGCTAGTCAAGTGCATTGTCCATATATACTTATGTCATCTTGCAGTTTTATTTTGATTTGTTAAGCCACCTGGTTCTACCATTTCCATGCTGGTTGGTCTCGATCATGTTGTTTGTTTTGAAAATTTATTGCTGACTTGAATTCCATGTGATATTTTGGACTTTCATGTTGCTCGACCATGTCTGCATTCATGTATACATATGTGTATATACACACACTCGTGTGTGTATACATGTATCGTGTACATGCATTGTTTTATTTTTTTATTTTTAATCAGCAGACTGCTGCACTGTGTTGTGGCTTTTCAGAATCAGCTACTGGTTCTAATCAACAAACCAGTGTAGTATGTTGAGGCTGATCAGTGGGTACTAGAAATATATACAAATCAGATCAAGTCATGAAAGATGATGAGAAACACGCCAGAAATCTGAGGCAAATAACATTTTAAAATTAAAATTTTTATTCATGCATATACAGTTTTATTTCTATTGCAGTGTACTGTGTGTGTGTTTCATGTATATGACAGGTATGAAGACTGGACTGACTGAAGAATGCTGTGAAGACGAAAGATGAAAGACAGAAGACAGTGAAAATAACAGTGTGTGTAACAGTGAAAGTGTCTGTATTTGAGTCTCTAAATGTATAAATGAAAATGTATGTAAACTGACTGACTGAGTGTGAGGAATTGTATATGAAAATAAAAGTGAATTGAAATGTACACATGTTCAAATAGTGGAGTATAAAAATTTTGTACTGTTTGAAATTGAAATAAAATATTCTATTTAAATAAAATACTGTGTTAATATTTGAAATCCTGTATATTCGTATTTTATTTGAATATAAATATTATATTCCTGTCTGTGATGTATATATGAAACAATACAATAACAAACACATTTAAAATGATAAATATTTGGTTGTTATCATCAAACAAAAAATCATATAATTGTGTATACAACACCATTATATACAACAGCTCGATGGTGTGATCGTGCACTTGTTCTTGATCTAATGCCTCATTAGACATTTCTGATGAATCATGTCAGGCCAAAGGGGAAATTAGAGTCAGCGCTATCTGTGCGGCCATAGATAATATACTTAGTCAGTACTCTCCTGCTGATGATCTAGAGCTTGCATGATTATATGTTTTATACCTAATTGGTAAACTTTTCTTCAGCACGATGAGCAGTGGTATGGTTGTAGGATTTTTTTCGAGATGGTATCTAAGTTGGATATATTGGTGCTATTTTATA
This sequence comes from Allium sativum, assembly GCA_030737875.1. Taxonomy (NCBI): domain Eukaryota; kingdom Viridiplantae; phylum Streptophyta; class Magnoliopsida; order Asparagales; family Amaryllidaceae; genus Allium; species Allium sativum. The sequence continues at coordinate 374,205,819 of CM060915.1, forward strand.
TGTTTGGGATATGCCTATTCTTGCCTACTTATACAGGTGCCTTGATATACATTGCATCATTTCAGAATCATAGGTTTCTATTGATTCACGAGTTTTTGATTCATGACAAGTAAAAAGAGAAGATCAAAGGAAAAGTGATTTAGTTTGATTTTTTATTTGTGAATTAGTTATTATAAATATTTTTAAAATCTATCCTCAAATATCACAAAATATCACAAAACAAAACAATATACAAAACGATATATATGATACTGACACACAAGTGCCAATGTTGTGCATTTATGCACTAACCAGTCAACTAGTTAGATTTCTACCATTCGACTGGTAAGAACAAAAATGCACAACTTTGGCCACTTGTGTGATATATATATGTTTTCAACGGTCATATTTCCCAAACAGTCATATTTCCCAACGGTCATATTTCCCAACGGTCATATTTCCTAACGGTCCTATTTCTCAACTGCCATATTTCAATGAAGAGACACTTCCTTTCACTTAAAGATTTAACTAGTTGACTAGTAGTCCCAACTGCTAACGGTTATATTTCCCAAACGGTCATATTTCTCAACTGCCATATTTCAATGGAGTGACACTTCCTTTCCCCAAAAGATTTAACTAGTTGACCAGTAATCTCAACTGCTATATTTTAGCGAAAATACACTTTTTTTCACCAAGAGTTTTCAATCCAATTTCAAGAGAAATAGTCTCTTCTTTTTACGATATGGTTATTAAAAATCAGGATATGGTTATTATAGAGATCGTAGTTGGGTGTGATTTCAGAATAGCTTCTGAAGGAGTTAGACTAGTCGGATCATCCTCTGTTTATAAAGTATAAACCAATAAACATAATATAGTCATAACAATCTCGTCGCGGAGTGGTAGTAAGTGTTTAAAATGCCATAATTATTTCGACCAAGACTGTGACAACCCCAATTTCGACAGACCGATTTTTTTTCAAAACACTCCAATCTATCGAAACTCGGATTGAGTTGCTCTGGTATCCTGCAGAAAAGACAGAGACATAAAATATGTTAGAGCTCAGAAATTGTCTCACACCGGAATGGATAAAATATAATATAATCAAAATATAGCCTACCGTATTAATAATACTGCCTAACCAGTATATAAGGCCATCATGTCCCTGCCACAATCTAACCTACGAGCATGTTATGAGGATGGGGTCAGAACACAAGCTCTGGTGACTGGATTTGAACTATACACTTTGGATAATCCTACATATACCATTCAATCATATTTTCTTATTTATTAAGTTACTTGGGTTAACGACACTCAAGGCTTACACACACGTCATACCCATTTACTTCCCAGTGGATTAACCTAATACAGTATATGTGTAGCTACCCCGAATATCGAGGTACACCCCATGGTATCCCACTCGCACGGTCTCCACCGTAATGCCACCAAAATGCTCGCAGTCCCTATTCCTACGCCGGAGTGACTTACAGATCTTTATGTAACAATGTTACGATCAACATATATTTGCAATCACTACGCTACATAAATGTACGAACTACCACCCTCGATCGAACCTGATCTCATACCGGAGTAATGCCCTTAAGTCTAGGATTCACCACCGAGGGCAAATATGCATGTATCTAGACTGTCCCTCATACGTACTGTTAATTGTAGCTCGATGCATCACACGTCCTCTAATGTGCACCGAGTTCTATGCAGGGCGATACAAGAATCAGGAACTCGGTCGGGATCTTTTCCATATCTGTACATGCCCGTCTTTAAAGAGCCTCTATATACAGATATACCTAGGGTCTATTTTCACGGTGGCCATGGCCCCACCCCGGCCCCTCCCTCAACTAGTAAAGACTACGAGAGCTAAGTGACATGCCCCAAATAACAAACAATCTAAACATCTATTTGGCATTTCCCCTCAACCACTGTACCCCGATAGAAAAAGGTGAATGGTTTCTTGGGTTTAGCTCTAGTCTTTCCATATCCTACTGGCTTTTGATGACGAGTATCCGACGATCCACTATCTTTGTTGGTCCTGCCCCACCTCGCGTTGAGGCAACCGCCGAATCTCCCTGGTGTAACCGCGTCATAGCATTCTGACTGCATAACTACTTCTGCAGTCAAGGTCCACCTACCTAGTAGTTACGCACAGACCCAACCTCTGCGAGCACAGCCTAAGACATCTGCCACCACACAGAGTGCTAATAGGAGCACCTTACATACCTCAGGAAGCCGCGTGCTTCCCCTTTCGGTCCTTCGGAGCCGTCATAACAATCAGATGAATGTGCGCTCCCCTCGTGCCTTTATAACACCTCGATGATCTACCCCGTTGGGTCATTCACACTCAAATGTAAGAACTGGTCCAAGCACCTCACTTTAATATGTTGTTAGACCCAACGTCTAAACATTCTTTTACACGCTTGCCTTACCTTACCAGTTTTCCATTTAACTTTGTTATCCCCATTCATATTGAATTCTTATTCAAATTACCAAGTTTCCCTTGCTTATTAATTTCAGTCATATAACTTAACCCATTTAAGTTTATTAATAAGCCCACCACATGTTATTCTCTAGATTGTGGTCCAAGATCTGCAATCCACAATCCCTTTTTCATTCTTGTTTGATTTCAAGGTCACAATAAAATGTTCTAATATGTTATTAAGTATCTCTTAGTTCACAAGTTTTCCAATTAACATGTCACTTACCACTTATGATTAAATATAACTTATTTCATTCCATAAGTTTTCCTCATTCTTCTTATTTAATCATAATTCCATTTCCACCGTCTTTACAACTTATCGTTGTTTACTTATTAACTTAGTTCTCTTAACTAAGGTTCACTAATAAGTTTTTCTTTCCATAACTTATGTTGTCCTCATCCGTAGATTTCATACCCTCGTTCTCACCAATAACTTAATTTACAATTAAGTCCAATTTATCTCTTAACATAAGTTATCCCCCTTTGCTTATTGTTTTCTTATAACCCAAGTTATAATTCTCACTTGTCCCTAGGACAAGCCTTAACATATTATTATATCAACTGATTTCAGATTTCCAAGTTTATAGATTACTTGATTTATAGTTAAGTACTACTTCTTACTTTCCATAAACTTCCCCCTTTCTCTATTTATTACAATCTACTTGTTTCAGTTTTCCCCCATTACAGATTACTTAATTTAAAATTGAGTGTCACTAATCTCATTCCACAAGTTATTTCACGTTCTTACTAGTTTATTATAACCTGAGTTATAATCTTCACTTGTCCCTAGGACAAGTCTACCTATTATACAACAATCTCATTAATGTTATTAATTTATAATAGGTTATTATCATTCCCCATTTATTCCAAATCATTACTGTTGTATCTTTCTTTCATTCAATTCCATTTATTACCATTAATTTCAATTAATACTGTTTATCAGTCCGGCTATTTATATATTTATATATATACATACATATATACATGTACCAGACCTCTCACATTAAGCCAACCACCTGTGGATGCTGGATATGTCGGGCAGGTCCGGGCAGACTTCTTCCACAAGTCGGACTTTACCTCGTGTCTTGGCATATTTTGTGTTTATGCACTTAGACCCCTCACATTAGATTCTTGTGGTTGCTGGATATGCCGGGCGGGTCCGGGAAGACTTCTACCACAAGTGTTATCTAACCTCGTGTCTAAGTACGGTTACAGATTTTAATTACTGTAATTATAGGCATGTTCATTCTTTAATAATTATTCCTATTTCATTATAGGTTTTCATGCCCCTTTTTCCAAGTCATATTTACTAGCCCAATTTAAGATCTTTAAACATGATTTGGTCGATGCCTCAATCCATATTTATTTATTCAATTCTATTTTAACATGAAACCATGTAAATATATACTTACTCCAATTATTTCATGTATACATTTGGGACAAATTAACATGTAACAAGAACAATCACAGTTGATACCCGTATTCTAACAAGTTCATAACAAGTAAACTTTTTAGCACTTCAACTAATCAATATATGAATTTTCCAACATGTTCATATTATTATTATAACATGTAAACATTCCAACATTTCAGCTAATTCATATTAACAATTTGACGTTATATCATGCTAATCATTCCCTCATGTCATATACCGCTTTAATCATTATTAGCATATGTAACATGTCATATTCCAATTCGTCATAATGGGGAATGCTAAACGGTAATATACCATTATCTAAAATAATATGGCTTAAATCCACTCACCTCGTAAGCTTTCCAAATCCTGGATCTGGTCCAGATCTACTCTTCCATGGTTTTCCCCTAATTAGATCCAGAACCTAAAAACCATAGATTTTATAATTTTTACTAAAAGAAAAAGTGAAGAAAAGAAAAGGGAACTGAAAAATAAACCATATTTAGGAATTACCTCACTTCGATAAAAGATCTAAAATTAACGTTGATCCATTCTAAAAAAATAGGAAAGGGATTGTTGATGTAGAATTCCTTTTCCAAGCTTGAATAACTCCAATAGGTTAAAGAAGAAGGAAAGGCTAGAACAAACTACGTTGGAGCAGCACTTCGTCGTCGCCATTAAATTATATGAATAAACAATGGGTCTAGGGTCTTATTTATAGGTGTAGCGGAGGAACCAGGACCCTTAGATCTAAATCTAAAACACCAAAACCGACCATGTCAGAAAAGAATGTTCCAGATCCGCGGGTGGGTCGACCCCAAGGTCGACCCCCTATTGGTGGGTCGACCCCCAACGGTCAAAATTCCCGCACAACTTCCCGCCTTGCGAATTTTGATTTTTGAACTGATTTTCGAATTTTCTAGATATATTTATTTAATATATATATATATATATATATATATATGTAAACTCCTTATATGTATAGAAACTTCTAACGCTTATAACTTCTTCATATGGTGTCCGATTTATGCAAACCAGGTGTCTATCTTGACCTGAATTTCATGACGGACGCAACAACGCGGTCCGTTTTACTTAATTCTAAATATTTAATTAAGTTATTCTTATTTTATTAGCTTGAGTTAAAAATGCGGGGTGTTACACTCTCCCACTCTTAGGAAATTTCGTCCCCGAAATTTGATAAGGGTAAAATCAATTAACCCCTCGCATAATATACATCCATCATGTGTGCATCCAATTCTTACAAGCATCATGCACTTGTGCAAAGTGAAATACAACATAATAATGCATGTATGCCTAAGCGGTACCTCCCATGTGCATGCAAATTTCTCAAAAATCCTTTTAAAATACGATGCTCACATCCTAAATATACTGGCAGTACTATATGAATGCAATATTTTGAAAATCAAAATGCTTTTTCATCCAAATTTTCCCACACCCTTACTGAGTAAGAGCATAGTTCACCTAATTATTGCATCCATAATCCTACCAACCAACTTTATTTTTTGAATTTAAAAAAAATCTGATTTTCTAAATTCGATTTCTTATGTTACAAATAGGTGGAAAACGGAAAACTCCGCATCTTCCGTTTTTCTTTTTCAGCCTTTTTCTAACTGTACTTGGATTTTTATGTAACTATTTACAAAGATTCCCTATTTTCCTATCCAAGCATAACCCATATAAGAAAAATTCTTTTTGTTACTGATTTTTTTCCATCTTATCTTGGAAAGTTTTATCTTTATCCATCTTTTCTCATAATTTTCCATTTTTGTTGCTTTACTGAATTTTCTGTTTCCTTTTCAGTTGTACCTTTTCTCTTTTCTTAGCTTATTTAATTATCTGATCTTAGTATAAATTTAAATAAGCTTCTAGTCTTCCAACTAAAACAGGAGAACAGGCACCCTATACAACTACTACTAAGGGCCAAGAAACTTGGGACTATGTGCCCCTTAGTCAGAAAAGTCCAAACTATGGGATCCACGATAGGTTTATGTGTTACCCTAACAACCCCACAAAAACAGAACAATGGAACGATCCCAACATAAATTTAGTAACGGGTTTTACCCCTAATATGGAAATTAGCAACAGGATCTAAACACTTACTTGCCCTTTACTATCTAGTAGTCACTACTAATTCTAGCTGTGTACCAACAATTATTTTAAGCAACACCCTAGGCTTTTCAATACTTATGCATTGTATGGGAACTCACTATTATTCCAAGATGATTCTCGCTATTTACTTTATAGCCCCAAAACTTATCCCGTCTTCCCTAGGCACTAACCCTAACCTACTCCGTACTTTTTGAAACATGGTTTGGCCCTTTTCTTTCCAAAAATTAAAAGTGCCAAAACTTTATTTTCCTCATGAAAACTTTCTTTTGCCAAACCATAAAAACATGTCATCTTAAAAATGTAAATCATCATTTTTTTTCAAATCACAAAACTGGAGTAGATATGGACAACTATTTTCTCCATCGGGTTTATGACTTGTTCTTACCTATAAGGTCAGTTTAGTCTCTTACTACAAGGTGCAAACATCCACTCTATTCTTAATTTTTACACTTATTTTGTCCACCCAACAAAATTATCTTGTCAAAAATAATTTATCCAAAATGAATTGTCATAAGAATAGAGATTTCAAATCTTTATTTATTAAGAACTCTTGTATGAAATATAATAAAAAAACTAGCGAGCTATACATGCTCTATAATATGCACCTTTTTCTGAGAGAATTTTTCTTTAAAACTCAATATGTGTACTTCTTTACCTATTTTAAAATTATAACTTTTAAGATTAAAACTTGAAAACACCATAAACCATATTCCCAAAACTTTTATAATTCCAAGTTCTTAAAAGTTAATAATGGGGTTAGACTCAAAGCGGGTTTCCAATTTTTCTAGGCTTTCCTAGACACTCCCCAAGGTCAATTCTCTCAACTATATATATTCCTAATCCATTTTGTTTTTCTTTTTTTAACCCTTTTCAATTTATAAGGTTTTACTGCCAAACCCACTAACCCAAAATACTAATCATATGGGATTCACTTTCTTTCCATACAAAGTATATTGTACACTCCCCAACCAAACTTCCTAAGGGTCTCAAATTTTCATATTCTTTCCTTTAGTGCACAAGACAAGCATCCCATTTCTTACCATATTATACTCTTTCTATTTAGTGGGTTCCTCTATGGATCTAGGTATATATATAAAATATATTTATATTTTGAAAACACAAATACGATCACTCACTATTTATATAGGAATCCTAAATCTAAGCTCTGATACTAGATGTGACAACCCAAATTTCGATAGATCGATTTTTTTTCTTCAAAAACTCCAATCTATCGAAACTCGGATTGAGTTGCTCTAGTATCCTGCAAAAAAGACGGATACATAAAATGTGTCAGAGCTCAGAAAATATCTCATAGCGGAATGGATTAAATATAATATAATCAAAATATAGCCTTACCATATTAATAATACTTCCTAACCAGTATACAAGGCCATCATGTCCCTGCTACAAATCTAACCTGCGAGTATGTTATGAGGAGGGAGTCAGAACACAAGTTCTGGTGACTGGATTTAAACTATACACTTTGGATAATCCTACATATACAGTTCAATCATATTTTCTTATTTATTAGGTTACTTAGGTTAATGGCACTCAAGGCTTACACACACATCGTACCCATTTACTTCCTAGTGGATTAACCTAATACAGTATATGTGTAGCTACCCCCAATATCGAGGTACACCCCATGGTAACCCACTTGCACAGTCTCCACCATAATGCCACTGAAATGCTCGTAGCCCTTATCCTACGCCGAGGTGACATACAGATCATTATATAACGATGTTACGATCAGCATATATCTGCCATCACTACTCTACGTAAACGTACGAACTGCCGCCCTCGATTGAATCAGATCTCATACCAGAATAATGTCCTCAAGTCTACGATACACCACCCAGAGCAGATATGCATGTATCTAGACTGTCTCTCGTACGCATAGTTAATTGTAGGTCGATGCCTCAACCGCACATCCTCTAATGTGCATTGAGTTCCGTGGCAGGGCGATATAAGATACATGAACTCAGTCAGGAGCTTTCCCATATCTGTACAAGTCCGTCTTTAAAGAGCCTCTATATACAGATATACCTAGGATTTGTTTTCACGGTGGCTATGGCCCCACCCCGGACCCTCCCTCAAATAGTAAAGACTACAAGAGCTAAGCGACCCCTTGACATATGAACAACAAAACCTGTCCTTAACGGGATGGTACTGACTTTCATACAGGTGCTGCATGGCTGTCGTCAGCTCGTGTCGTGAGATGTTTGGTCAAGTCCTATAACGAGCGAAACCCTCGTTTTGTGTTGCTGAGACATGCGCCTAAGGAGAAATGCGAAGTGAGCCGAATAATAAACAATCGAAACATCCATTTGGCGTCTCTCCTCAACCACCGCACCCCGATAGTAAAAGGTGAATGGTTTCTTGGGTTTAGCTCTAGTCTTTCCGCATCCCACTAGCTGTCGATGACGAGTATCCGATGGTCCACTATCTTTGTTGGTCCTGACCCCGCCTCGCGTTGAGGCAACCACCGAATCACCCTGGTATCACTGTGTCACAACATTTTGACTGCCTAGCTACTTCTGTAGTCAAGGCCCACCCACCTAGTAGTTACGCACAGACCCAACCTCTGCGAGCACTGCCTAAGACATCTGCCACTACACAGAGGACTACTAGGAGCACCTTACGTACCTTAGGAAGCCACGTGCTTCCCCTTCCAGTCCTTCAGAGCCGTCAGAACAATCAAATGAATATGCGCTCTCCTCGCGCCTTATAACATCTCGATGATCTACCCCATTGGGTTATTCACCCTCAAACGTACGGACTGGTCCAATCGCCTCACTTTAATATGCTGTTAGACCCTACGTCTAAACATTCTTTTACACGCTTGCCTTACCTCACCAGGTTTTCATTTAACTTGGTTATCCGCATTCATATTGAATTCTTATTCAAATTACCAAGTTTCCCTTGCTTATTAATTTCAGTCATATATTAACCCATTTAAGTTCATTAATAAGTCCACCACGTTTTATTCTCTGGATTGTGGTCCAAGGTTTGTAATCCACAATCCCATTTTTATTCTTGTTTGATTTCAAGGTCACAATAACATGTTCTAATTTGTTATTAAGTATCTCTTAGTTCGCAAGTTTTCCAATTAGCATGTCATTTACCACTTATGATTAAATATAACTTATTTTATTCCGTAAGTTCCTCATTCTTCTTATTTAATCATAATTCCATTTCCACCGTCTTCACAACTTATCGTTGTTTACTTATTAACTTAGTTCTCTTAACTACGGTTCACTAATAAGTTTTTCTTTCCATAACTTATGTTGTCATCATCCGTAGATTTCATACCCTCGTTCTCACTAATAACTTAATTTACAATTAAGTCCAATTTATCTCTTAACATAAGTTATCCCCCTTTTCTTATTGTTTTCTTATAACCCAAGTTATAATTCTCACTTGTCCCTAGGACAAGCCTTAACATATTACTCTATCAGCAAATTTCCGAATTCCAAGTTTATATATTACTTAATTTATAATTAAGTACTACTTCTTACTTTCCATAAACTTACCCCTTTCTCTATTTATTACAATCTACTAGTTTCAATTTTCCCTCAATTACTGATTACTTAATTTAAAATTAAGTGTCACTTATCTCATTCCACCAGTTATATCACGTTCTTACTAGTATATTATAATCTGAGTTATAATATTCACTTGTCCCTAGGATGTAACACCCCGCATTTTTAACTTAAAATAATAAAATGTGAGTAACTTAATTAAATAATGAGAATTAAGCAAAACAGAATGGGCCATTGCGTCCGTCTCGGAATTCTGGTCAAGATAGACACCTGGTTTGCGTAAAACGGACATCGTCTGAAGAAGTTATTAAGCCTAGAAGTTTGTATATGCACAAGAGAAATATATTTATACAAACAAATTAAATTATAAAATAAAGAATAAAATAAGGATTGTATGTAATAAATACATGCACTGAATAAAAAAGAAAAATGTAATGCATGCATTGAAAGAAAGAAAGAATTGGTCGCATGCAATGTAAATATTTTGAATGCACTGATTTGCAAACATAATGCATTAACATTAAAAGAAAAATAAAAGAAAAAGATTCATGCAATGGTTTAATATAAGTATTGTAACTAACATGAAAAAGAGAAGTAAGGAGAGAACAATAATTATCATTGTTCTAAGACTTATTAACAAAAGACTTCATAGCTCAGTTGGTTAAGGCATTGGATTTGTAACATAGAGGTTGGGGTTTGAACCTCGGCGGTGGCATAATTTTTATCTTTGTTTTAGAGAGGGCCAACTGAACATGCAAATATATGTACGTATATTGTAACACCCCACGTCCGCTAAGGTCACTCATACCAGGGGAATGCCTTAGTTTCGGTGAAGTATTTTAAGTGAATATAGAACAGTAAAATTACAGCAAGACAGATATAAGTAATACTTGAAAATTTAAATCATCATTTAATTGCAACGGAAAGTAATACATGTTTGGTTACATCACAAAACCATAAACCAGAGTCAAGTACATAATATCCATCTTGATAAAATAGAAGTACATAATCCCACTACATAGACAATAGCCATAACAGAAAAGATAAACCGAGCTTTACTTCTACGATCCAAGCCCAAAAGATAGATATAGCGGTCTGATCCAAGCCCACTAGTGCTAGGCCCACTCTGATAACCTGAGGGTTGGGAAAAAGATAAAAACAACGGGGTCAGACATAAGTCTGAGTGAGTCCTATAACCCTAACAATACAACCATTAAAGTAATTAGGGTATGACATAAACAAGGCACGGTACCTCTGGGGATAATGACTACACAAAGTAGCCAACTAAACATCGGATGTACTACGATAACCGAAAAGACGCATTTATCCACCCAAAGACAATTCTTACCCCACCTTAGACTTATTCACCCAAGGGTAATTCCTACACTGCACCACACCAGTTTCACCTACCTAAGATTAATTCCTACTTAAAGGTTGATCCCACTAAATGTACTTAGTAATTTTTACCCAGTAGTTTCTAGTACCCCTACATAGGTGCCGTCTGCCCCTATCATTACTAGGTGTACCCACTACTCCCAAGCGATCGGCTCCCTAACGTAGATACCCGTGCTGGTCCCACAATGGGATGTATCATTTCCCCAAAGTGGCAACCTGATAATATCAACGGTGCACGGCTTTATATCTACACGATGTAACAACGATTTACTAACCAGCCCGGGTCCACACACGCATATGAAACCCGTTGGTCCTACGTTGCCACCGCTAACCCGTTTTTGGCCTCTTATAGTCAAGCCCAATATGCGTGTCCCGTCACTCGACTTGGGTCGAGCCCACAAAGATACGTTTGGGATATTGGTTGAGATGGGCCCCCACAAGCTACTACTTAAGCTTGTTAATTTATCTAGTGTATCCCACTTAACCCCTTTAACCATGTCCACTTACATGTTATAAATACTTTGGTTAAGTCATTAATCATATTTTAATTACCTTTCAAGGCACCCACTAGATTTCCATATGACACCCAAGTCCTTTACTTAATTCCCACATGCCACCCGAGGCACTTACTTAACCCCTTAATCATGTTTAATTACATGTTCCACTTTGGTTAAGTATTCTAATCGTATTTTCTATTGCTACCCAAGGCAACCCACTAGTTTCCTTATGCCACCCAAGGCACCCACACTAGTTACTACGTGCCACCCAAGGTACCCACTTAACCCTCATGTCCCACTACATGCTAATTTGGTTAAGTGTTTCTTAATTAATTAAGACCGTGATCCTCATAAAGACCTCTCACATTAGACTATCTTTTATGACCGCTGGTTAAGCCGGTTGGGTCCGGGCAGCCTTATGTCATAACCGAATCTAACCTCGTGTCTTTACATTAATCACGTATTTAGTTTGTGCCTAAGACCTCTCACATTGGGCTAACATTTGTAGCAACTGGTTAAGCCGGTTGGGTCCGGGCAGTTTTACGCTACAACTGAGTCCAACCTCGTGTCTTAGTCGATTAATTACACCTAATTAATCACCCTCATAATTTATATTAATTATCCCTAATTAATATCAAGTTTTTCATAACATGGGTAGACCTAACTCAATAGGTAAATTCCCATGGGGTAGACCTAACTCAATAGGTAAATTCCCAATTATGTTAATTTATTTTTATGGTATGCTTAATCATACCCAACCATACTTTAATTAACATATTTATTAACCCCATCGTTCCCCACGCAAATCGTTCTCATTTCACGACATAATAAAAGGGAAGATCTATCACAAATATCATGGGTTTAACCAAATCATAGAATATAACTTTGTCATGGGTTAAGAGGACGTCAACTTGCATATATGAGCATATATTAACCCAACTACATTTAACCCAAACTTGCATATTTTCATACACATATCTTGCATAACATGTTGAACTTGCATATAAGCATTCACATAACTTGCATAAGCACACCTAACTTGCATGACATGTTGAACTTGCATATAAGCATTCTCACAACTTGCATAACATATCTTGCATATGTAACTTGCATATTAACAAACATGTAACTTGCATAGCATATCTTGCATATTAACATACATGTAACTTGCATATTAACAAACATGTAACTTGCATAGCATATCTTGCATATTGACATACATGTAACTTGCATATTAACAAACATGTAACTTGCATAGCATATCTTGCATATTGACATACATGTAACTTGCATAGCATATACTATCATACATGTAACTTGCATATGAACTTGTTAAACATGCATAAACTAACTTGTTAACTATGCATAAAACAACTTATTAATCATGCATATTATCACATACTTAGCATGCATAGAATCACATACTAAACTTGCATAATATCATATACTTAGCATGCATAGAATCACATACTAAACTTGCATAATATCATATACTTAGCATGCATAGAATCACATACTAAACTTGCATAATATCATATACTTAGCATGCATAGAACCGATTTCTTATTATGCATAAACATACCACTTAACTTGCATAAACCCAAACACTTAGCATGCATAAAACCCAATACTTAACATGCATACAATCAAATACTTAGCATGCACAACATCAAATACTTAACATGCATAACACCAACTACTTAGCATGCATAAAATCACATGCATAACTTGCATATCATGTTACATATACTTGCATATATTCTCACATATAGTTTGCATAACATGTTACATATGCATAAATGTTCAACATAATATTTTACATCATAAAACATGGAAATAAACTTGCATATGGCATAAAACTTGCAATTCACATATCATACAACTTGCATATAACTCACTTATCCACAAACATAACCATTTCTTATCACATCCTACCATAATCAATTTAACAATTGATTATTAAAGCTATAGGAACTCACCAAAACACAATTAGCAAGCTAATGAAGAAGATTAAGATACTTAGAATGGATTAGAGATTGATTAGAGCTTGCTTTCCTCTTCATTGATTTGTGGAGGCCATGACCAAGTTTCATTTTGCCATAGTTTAGTTACTAGGTTTAATTATGAATGAATTAGGGTAGGGTTAGGGTGTTATTTATAGGATTAGGTTGCATTTTAGACCCTTAGATTAACCCTAGATTAATTTAGGACCATCAGATCCAAGAAGCTTCCAGAACCAGCCCTCCAAGCCAGCCCAAGACCCAACCTGGTGCAACCTGGTGCACCCAGGTTCACTGGACGTGCCACCCTGTCGACAGGCAAGTCGACAGGCATGTCGACACCCCTGTCGACAGGCCTGTCGACAGCCCTGTCGACATGGGTTAGGCGGGAACCTTCCCGCCTGACCCCGCCTGGCCCATCCCACATCTGAATATTTGAATTTATTAACTCTGTTTTAGTTTTGAATTTTCTGCAAACTTCATCGGGCCATAACTGGGCCATACGGACTCCGATTTTTGAAAACTCGGACTCTATTTTGCGTATTTTTTCGAGACGAACGCAACGACGTAGCCCGTTTCCCCCAATTCTCACATCTGAGATTATTTATTCTGCAATTAGTGAATTTTAGTATTAACCCAAAATACGGGGTGTTACATTCTCCCCTCCTTAAAGGATTTCGTCCCCGAAATCTCTAAGCTAAGGAGAATGCATATCCTACCATCCAAACAACCATCTACTCAAACCATCAAACATGAGCATCCATTGTCCTTAAGCAACTTCTAATGATGTATGAGCATATGCGAAAAGTGTGTGTATATGTTCCCTATCTAATGTACGAACATATGCAAACCATGATAGTGCCATGCATCCAATATGTATGCGAGATAACCCTATCGACACATACAGTATCTATATGAGTGCACAATCATTCACCAAAATGCATCATCCATATGATAACACAATCATTATACATCCATAAATATAGCTAACTACACACAATTTTATGCAATATGCAATATGAAGTGATTGAGCCGATCTAGTGCCTAGAGTGTGTATATATGCATCCACGAGCAACCACTAGCAAACACTTGCATCCACTTGCATCCATCAACCATAACATGTCTCAAACACATGTTTCAACCATAGGTTTTCCCTTTCTAAAGGTCAAACAGGACTAACGAGAGGACCTACTAAAGATAAGATAAGTACTAGGCAAGCGATAAAGGAGAAGTTAAAAGACATACTCTCCAAAAGAAATGGATACAAAGAACGCATCTTCGCTTCCGTCTCCCAAGTAGCATTGCTTTCGTCTTCTCCCCATTGCACTCTAGCTGGCAGAACTTCCCTGTTCCTCAACTTCCTAGTCTCTGACCCAATGATGCGAGTAGGAGCTCGTCGAATCGTCTCATCGTGCTCTAACTCTACTTCTTTAAGCAAACTCGGCTCTACCACCTCAGCGGTCTTATGTAAGCACTTCCTCAAATGGGAAATGGCCCTACAAACCTTGGTACTCACTTCCTAACAGATCCAAAGTGAGCCACATTCTGTAACGGAGATATCTTGATAAAAAGCATGCCCTAATGTCAAACTCAAGCTCTGTTCTCCTCTTGTCCGCATAAGATTCTTGTTTATCTTGCGTCGCTTTCATCCTTCTTTGAATCAAGTCAATCTTCTCTGAAGACTCTCTAATCACATCGGCCCAACCAAGATCTTATCCGTAGATTCCCACCAACATGTAGGTGATCAACAAGGCCTTCCATAAAGAGCTTCGAAAGGAGCCATACCAATACTGGACTGAAAGCTGCTATTATATGCGAACTCCACCAATGGAAGATGCTCTTCCCATGTACCTCCAAAATCCAAAATACATAACCTCAAAAGATATTCTAAGATACGGTTCACCCTCTCGGTCTAACCGTCCGTCTGAGGATGCTACGCGGTGCTCAAACCCAACTGAGTCCCTACCGCCTCTCGCAAACTCTTCCAAAACTCGCTAGTGAAGATAGGATCTCGATCGCTTACTATACTGGAAGGTACACCATGCAATCTAATAATCTCTCAAAGGTAAACTGAAGCTAGACATGTAATAGTCCTCCTGCTCTTCACGGGTATGAAATGGGCACACTTAGTAAGTCCATCTACCATAAGCCCAATCCCCGTATTACCCTTCCTTGATTTCGGTAATCCAATGAGACACTATCCCACTTCCTATTACGGAACTTCTAACGGATGAAGCAACCCTTCGGGTTTCTTCTGTTCCGCTTTTACTTGCTGGCACACCAAGCATCTAGCGACATACTTGGCCGCATCTTTCTTCAGATTGGCCAAAAAGAAAATTTGCTCTATGTCTTGGTACATCTTGTCCCTACCGGGATGAATGGTCATCTTCGATCGATGTGCATCATCAAGTATAGCCTTCCTCAAATCCTCGTCTTGCGGTACACAAAGTCCACCGTCTCTATGCAACCACCCCTTACCATCCAGGGTGTACCTACTCAAATGGCTGGACGACTCCCCTCCTTATGAGCTTCTTTACTAACTCAACCAATTGTGGGTCGTCCCGCTGTGCTCTGCCAATACGCCCCAAAAGAGTAGGCCTAACCTCCAAGGAGGCTAGCAAACCGGATACAAAGTCAACGGAAGGTCTAAAGTCAAAATATAAAAATAAGCCCTAAGCTCCGTCGTTTAACGAATCAATGAACTCAAGGACAACCTTTTTCTTCTTAAGGTGTCTGCTACCATGTTTCCCTTGTTAGGGGTATACGCTGTCTCAACTCATAAGATGCTAAGAATCCTATCCAAAAT
The DNA here is from genome assembly GCA_030737875.1 of Allium sativum. Taxonomy (NCBI): domain Eukaryota; kingdom Viridiplantae; phylum Streptophyta; class Magnoliopsida; order Asparagales; family Amaryllidaceae; genus Allium; species Allium sativum. The sequence continues at coordinate 374,222,070 of CM060915.1, forward strand.
CGTCACAACTGTCCATCTCTCACGCAGACCACCCTAGTCGAATTCGACATCCCCCAAATGCATGCCCCAAAGGCCGAAACCAATATCAGACAAACACCCAAGGGACATCTCCTTCGAGTTCAGGCAACCTACGTGAGATGATACTAAAAATAATAATAATAATGGCTAAACAATTAAGCCTTTGACCAACTTTGGATGTCCTCGCCAGTCTCGCTCCAAAACCACCGTTTATCCTATAACTGGCTTTTCTCACCCTATTGAGCACATATGAAAACTTATTACGCTCCTTGAAAAGACCAAGATGTCATTTACAAAGGCCATCACAAACTTATTTAGGTACTCCCTGAACACCCTTCTCATCAAATCAACAAAGTATGTGGGGGCGTTCGTCAAACCAAATAGCATCACCAGCCACTCATAAAACCATCCGGAGTCCTAAAGACAATCTTCTCTATACTATCGTCAGCCACTCTCAACTGATGAAACCATGTGGCTTAGTCCAACTGTGAAAATACTAAGGCGCCAACCAACTGATCAAAGAGATCATCAATCTTTGGCAATGGGTGTCTATTCCTCCTTGTGAGTTTATTTAGTTCTCTTTATCCTACACAAAGTCTGAGGGACCCATCCGCCTTAATGGCAAAAACTACAGGAGCGCCCCACTCCGATATACTTCTTCTTATGAACCCCTTCTCAAGCAATTGCCTACTTACTTATGGAGTTCCCTCCTCTTGCTAAGAGCTATGTGGCACACTGGCCAAGATACTGGTTTAGCATTATCTACCAGATATTTTCGGAAGTCAATCTCCCGCTCCGGAGGTAAGCCCTTCCCCTTCTCAAACATATCCGAGTATTTCCGGACCATTTCTAACAGATCGCAAACCCTCGACCGTCGTGTCAAGCGATTCTAGATAACTTAGCATAACAGATTCTATGGGATTACAAGAGATCTTGAGAGTGTTACCCAAGTGGGTCATAAGCCTAACAACTCTCCCTTCAGAATCAAGAACGGCACCCCTACTGGATAACCAGTTCATGCCCAAAACTAACCCATAGTCCGTGAAGCCCAACAAGCATCACATCCAAACTCAACGCTAAGTATAGAAACTTTCAAACCCAAACATAGCATGGAGCCCCAACTGGGTTTGAAACAACTAAGGGATCATCTACCAAACTGGTGTCTAAGTGCAGTGACTCAACTAACAATGGTGGGATAAACGAACTCGATAAATCAGAATCAAATAAAGCTTGAATCGGATGATAAAGAAATCTAAATTCCAACCTAGACGGTCATACCCCCATCTGGTACCCTAGTCGTGAGGGAATACAACTACCCTCCAGAAGATTCCATACCTTGCCCTTGCTTCTTTGAACAATCCCAATAAGGTGTCCTATTCCTCTCAAAAGGATAACGACTAGCCTTCTTCTTCTTCCCATTCTCCACTCGTAACCTCCCACCAATGAGGTTTCGTCCTTCATTAACCAAACAACTATTAGAGCCTTCCTCCCATCGTCCATCCAATAAGTACTGACAAGTCCTCCTCCTTCTTGAACCAACTCCTAACCTGATTTACGTCTAATTCCTTTGAAGCGGTTTTCCATTCTTATCTATCTTAGAAAGATCATCTACACACGGAGGGGAAACTCAAACCGAGAGAGAAAGAGATTCAAACGGAGAATTCGAAAGATAAAGATATGGCTATCGGGGATTACGCTTTTCTCTCAAAAACTTTTCTCTTAAAAGACATGTTTTTGAAAATACTCCTTCAAAAATTTTCTTAGAAAAATAGTTTTTCTAAAAATTTTATCTGTTCTGGTAACCTTAAGCTCTGATACCACGTGTAACACCCCACGTCCGCTAAGGTCACTCATACCAGGGGAATGCCTTAGTTTCGGTGAAGTATTTTAAGTGAATATAGAACAGTAAAATTACAGCAAGACAGATATAAGTAATACTTGAAAATTTAAATCATCATTTAATTGCAACGGAAAGTAATACATGTTTGGTTACATCACAAAACCATAAACCAGAGTCAAGTACATAATATCCATCTTGATAAAATAGAAGTACATAATCCCACTACATAGACAATAGCCATAACAGAAAAGATAAACCGAGCTTTACTTCTACGATCCAAGCCCAAAAGATAGATATAGCGGTCTGATCCAAGCCCACTAGTGCTAGGCCCACTCTGATAACCTGAGGGTTGGGAAAAAGATAAAAACAACGGGGTCAGACATAAGTCTGAGTGAGTCCTATAACCCTAACAATACAACCATTAAAGTAATTAGGGTATGACATAAACAAGGCACGGTACCTCTGGGGATAATGACTACACAAAGTAGCCAACTAAACATCGGATGTACTACGATAACCGAAAAGACGCATTTATCCACCCAAAGACAATTCTTACCCCACCTTAGACTTATTCACCCAAGGGTAATTCCTACACTGCACCACACCAGTTTCACCTACCTAAGATTAATTCCTACTTAAAGGTTGATCCCACTAAATGTACTTAGTAATTTTTACCCAGTAGTTTCTAGTACCCCTACATAGGTGCCGTCTGCCCCTATCATTACTAGGTGTACCCACTACTCCCAAGCGATCGGCTCCCTAACGTAGATACCCGTGCTGGTCCCACAATGGGATGTATCATTTCCCCAAAGTGGCAACCTGATAATATCAACGGTGCACGGCTTTATATCTACACGATGTAACAACGATTTACTAACCAGCCCGGGTCCACACACGCATATGAAACCCGTTGGTCCTACGTTGCCACCGCTAACCCGTTTTTGGCCTCTTATAGTCAAGCCCAATATGCGTGTCCCGTCACTCGACTTGGGTCGAGCCCACAAAGATACGTTTGGGATATTGGTTGAGATGGGCCCCCACAAGCTACTACTTAAGCTTGTTAATTTATCTAGTGTATCCCACTTAACCCCTTTAACCATGTCCACTTACATGTTATAAATACTTTGGTTAAGTCATTAATCATATTTTAATTACCTTTCAAGGCACCCACTAGATTTCCATATGACACCCAAGTCCTTTACTTAATTCCCACATGCCACCCGAGGCACTTACTTAACCCCTTAATCATGTTTAATTACATGTTCCACTTTGGTTAAGTATTCTAATCGTATTTTCTATTGCTACCCAAGGCAACCCACTAGTTTCCTTATGCCACCCAAGGCACCCACACTAGTTACTACGTGCCACCCAAGGTACCCACTTAACCCTCATGTCCCACTACATGCTAATTTGGTTAAGTGTTTCTTAATTAATTAAGACCGTGATCCTCATAAAGACCTCTCACATTAGACTATCTTTTATGACCGCTGGTTAAGCCGGTTGGGTCCGGGCAGCCTTATGTCATAACCGAATCTAACCTCGTGTCTTTACATTAATCACGTATTTAGTTTGTGCCTAAGACCTCTCACATTGGGCTAACATTTGTAGCAACTGGTTAAGCCGGTTGGGTCCGGGCAGTTTTACGCTACAACTGAGTCCAACCTCGTGTCTTAGTCGATTAATTACACCTAATTAATCACCCTCATAATTTATATTAATTATCCCTAATTAATATCAAGTTTTTCATAACATGGGTAGACCTAACTCAATAGGTAAATTCCCATGGGGTAGACCTAACTCAATAGGTAAATTCCCAATTATGTTAATTTATTTTTATGGTATGCTTAATCATACCCAACCATACTTTAATTAACATATTTATTAACCCCATCGTTCCCCACGCAAATCGTTCTCATTTCACGACATAATAAAAGGGAAGATCTATCACAAATATCATGGGTTTAACCAAATCATAGAATATAACTTTGTCATGGGTTAAGAGGACGTCAACTTGCATATATGAGCATATATTAACCCAACTACATTTAACCCAAACTTGCATATTTTCATACACATATCTTGCATAACATGTTGAACTTGCATATAAGCATTCACATAACTTGCATAAGCACACCTAACTTGCATGACATGTTGAACTTGCATATAAGCATTCTCACAACTTGCATAACATATCTTGCATATGTAACTTGCATATTAACAAACATGTAACTTGCATAGCATATCTTGCATATTAACATACATGTAACTTGCATATTAACAAACATGTAACTTGCATAGCATATCTTGCATATTGACATACATGTAACTTGCATATTAACAAACATGTAACTTGCATAGCATATCTTGCATATTGACATACATGTAACTTGCATAGCATATACTATCATACATGTAACTTGCATATGAACTTGTTAAACATGCATAAACTAACTTGTTAACTATGCATAAAACAACTTATTAATCATGCATATTATCACATACTTAGCATGCATAGAATCACATACTAAACTTGCATAATATCATATACTTAGCATGCATAGAATCACATACTAAACTTGCATAATATCATATACTTAGCATGCATAGAATCACATACTAAACTTGCATAATATCATATACTTAGCATGCATAGAACCGATTTCTTATTATGCATAAACATACCACTTAACTTGCATAAACCCAAACACTTAGCATGCATAAAACCCAATACTTAACATGCATACAATCAAATACTTAGCATGCACAACATCAAATACTTAACATGCATAACACCAACTACTTAGCATGCATAAAATCACATGCATAACTTGCATATCATGTTACATATACTTGCATATATTCTCACATATAGTTTGCATAACATGTTACATATGCATAAATGTTCAACATAATATTTTACATCATAAAACATGGAAATAAACTTGCATATGGCATAAAACTTGCAATTCACATATCATACAACTTGCATATAACTCACTTATCCACAAACATAACCATTTCTTATCACATCCTACCATAATCAATTTAACAATTGATTATTAAAGCTATAGGAACTCACCAAAACACAATTAGCAAGCTAATGAAGAAGATTAAGATACTTAGAATGGATTAGAGATTGATTAGAGCTTGCTTTCCTCTTCATTGATTTGTGGAGGCCATGACCAAGTTTCATTTTGCCATAGTTTAGTTACTAGGTTTAATTATGAATGAATTAGGGTAGGGTTAGGGTGTTATTTATAGGATTAGGTTGCATTTTAGACCCTTAGATTAACCCTAGATTAATTTAGGACCATCAGATCCAAGAAGCTTCCAGAACCAGCCCTCCAAGCCAGCCCAAGACCCAACCTGGTGCAACCTGGTGCACCCAGGTTCACTGGACGTGCCACCCTGTCGACAGGCAAGTCGACAGGCATGTCGACACCCCTGTCGACAGGCCTGTCGACAGCCCTGTCGACATGGGTTAGGCGGGAACCTTCCCGCCTGACCCCGCCTGGCCCATCCCACATCTGAATATTTGAATTTATTAACTCTGTTTTAGTTTTGAATTTTCTGCAAACTTCATCGGGCCATAACTGGGCCATACGGACTCCGATTTTTGAAAACTCGGACTCTATTTTGCGTATTTTTTCGAGACGAACGCAACGACGTAGCCCGTTTCCCCCAATTCTCACATCTGAGATTATTTATTCTGCAATTAGTGAATTTTAGTATTAACCCAAAATACGGGGTGTTACATATATAAATTCAAAATTTGAAAGGATAAGAACGTACATATAAGGAAATAAAGAAAATATATGTATATATATATGAGAATATATATATATATATATGAGAATATATATATTTATATGCAGAAATATATGTATATAAAAGATAAAATTCAAGATAAGGCTACAATTAATGAAATATGGAAAGAATCAAATAACGGTGAAATAACGTTTGAATTTTGAAAATAAAACGAAATTTGTGCGTATATATGTACATATATACGCGTAAAATGGTCGTTAGAAGAATTGTATACGTATAAGAATATTTCATGTGAATAAAATAGTTAAATAAATTCCAGAAATTCAAAAGTTCAAAAATCAAATTTATGCGCCAAAACAATTCAAACATTCGAAATTCAAATTTCTGTGCCAAAACTGCTGAATGCTGACTCAGCACTGTATCTGGACCGTTTTCTTAACAAGGTTCGTTGTTGACTCAGTGTTGCGTGTACGATAAGATCCTAAAAACCTATAAATAGACTAATAGAGCCTAGCTAAATCTCACATTTCTGAGACGACGTTTATACTCTGCCTTTGTTCTTCCTCCTCAATTCTCTTCAGAAAATTAAGATTGTTAGTTTTGGAAAAATTCTAAATCAAGATTTGGAGGAAATGAATTGACGCTAGTAAAAAGGTGTTCAGAATCAAATTCGAAGAGAGGTAATTTTCTAGATCTGGTCCATTCAATTTTCTACCTTTTTTCTTTTTGTAAAAATTATAAAATCCATGGTTGTTAGGTTCTGAATCTAATTAGGGGAAAACCATGGAAGGGTAGATCTAGACGAGATCCAAGATTTGGAAAGCTTACGAGGTGAGTGGGTTTAAGCCATATTATTTTAGATAATGGTATATTGCCGTTTAACATTCTCCATTATGACAAATTGGAACATGACATGTTAAATGGCTAAACATATGCTAATAATGATATATGACATGCAGGAATGAGTAGCATGATATAACGTCAAATTGTTAATATGAATCAGTTGAAATGTTTACATGTTATAATATTGATATGAACATGTTGGAAAAATTCATAAATTGAATTAGTTGAAGTGCTAAATTTTTTACATGTTATGAACTTGTTAGAATATGGGTATCAACTGTGTCTGTTCTTGTTAAATGTTAATTTGTCCCAAATGTATACATGAAATAATTGGAGTAAGTATATGATTATATGGTTTCATGATAACATAGAGTTGAATAAATAAATATGGATTAGGGCATCGACCAAATTATGTTTAAAGATTTTAAATTAGGCTAGTAAATACGACTTGGAAAAAGGGGCATGAAAACCTATAACGAAATAGGAATAATTATTAAAGAATACACATGCCTAGAATTACAGTAACTAGAAACTGTAATCGTGCTTAGACATGAGGTTAGATTACACTTGTGGTAGAAGTCGGCCCGGACCCGCCCGACATATCCAGCAACCACAAGTGGCGAATCTAATGTGAGGGGTCTAAGTGCATAAACATGAAATGTGTCAAGATACGAGGTTAAGTCCGACTTGTGAAAGAAGTCTGCCCGGACCTTCCCGGCATATCCAGCATCCACAGCTTGTAGGCTTAATGTGAGAGGTCAGATACCAGTATATGTTTTTTTGAAAATTGGTACTCTTTATTAGCTTTTGAAATAAAATACATAACCCATGGCTAGACGAAATACAAGCAATACTAAAGCAAATACATGAAAGAAACAAAGTACAAGCAAAAGAAATATGAAATAAATAACACTAAATCCAATGTCGGATCATGCTCCAAACTTTTCCAAGTAGCAGCACACCACGATCCAACAATTACCAAAGCATCATACACGTGATTATGCTCCATCTCGCTGAGAAATCATTCAACTACCGTACTATCGTCGAACAGAAAACGTAGACCTTAAGATCCGAACTGATGAAATTGGGGAGTGCAAGAGAACCCTATCTACCATCTATAAACATTCCTTCAGACCACTACTCAAAGCATCAAATTGGGTATGCATACCTCTTTGCAGTAGCTTTAGAAATGAGTTAGACAGCGTTTGTAATTCTACTATGAGTAAGCCTGCCCAAACACATAATAATAAAATTCTAAAACCAGTTGACAAACTTATCTTCACCTTCCCATATTCGTAAGGAAATAGCACTGTAAATGATCCAAGAACATTTCATTTTAAATCTTAAGGTGATTGCTCTGAGTAAAGGTAAATCTCGTGAACCTTCGATCTGAACTAAAATTTGAAACAAACATGGCTTGAGTTCAGATCCAATCTTAACCGTTGAAACTGTGTCATTGCGCTGAATGGATCATGAAACGCTTATGTCATCTCAAGCCTTACACTGTTTTCTTCTTGCGCACAGCAGCAGCCCGTGAACAAAATACAAATTGCCCTGCTTCACCATGTTCAATCGAAGAAATCCAAAAAACTGAGTATAATCATCAGGAATTTCCCAAAATGCGATAAGATATTTAATTTGATGCCAAACTCTTAGTAAATCAAAACACTGACTTGGTTTACACCTAAGTTGTAAAAACATTTTATCGAAGACAAGAAATAAAGCAGTTGTAACCATGGCTTCTTGGCCCATTTACATCAACTAAACATCTGGAGATGTAAACCATTTGCAGTAGAACATTATAATCCAAATTTGGCATAAATAAAGTGGTCGTAACCGTATTCGCCTTAAGACCCGTATGAACCCAAAAGATTATTCATTCTTAGCACACAGGTAAACAAACCAACCCCAAAACTGCCAAAATTAAGAACCGACATCCATATCTTTTTCTAGATCAAAACTAAGTCAAAGATAAATCAAAATTAAAGAAGATCGATTTTGAAGACGACGGAGATTTGATTTTGAATGTTGAGGTTGAATCGGTGTCACTAAATCCCATAGGTTCACTGGTGGCCTGATCTTCAGTGGCGTGACTTCTCAAATCGATCTAGATTAGGCGTTTAATGTCATTTGGAATACCGGCGGTTAAGAACGGGGGAATTCCACGCCCCATGGAAGAGGAAACCCATGCCTACTATATATATAGGTACAAGTATATGTATGTATGTATATATATATATAGCCGGACTGATAAACAATATTAATTGAAATTAATGGTAATAAGTGGAACAGAATGAATGAAAGATACGACAGTAAATGATTTGGAATAAACGGGGAATGATAATAACCTATTATAAGCTAACAACATTAATGAGAATGTTGTATAATAGGTAGACTTGTACTAGGGACAAGTGAAGGTTATAACTCAGGTTATAATAAACTAGAAAGAACGTGATATAACTGGTGGAATGAGATTAGTGTCACTTAATTTTAAATTAAGTAATCAGTAATTGGGGGAAAATTGAAACCAGTAGACTATAATAAATAGAGAAAGGGGGAAGTTTATGGAAAGTAAGAAGTAGTACTTAATTATAAATTAAGTAATCTATAAACTTGGAAATCTGAAATCTGCTGATAGAATAATATGTTAAGGCTTGTCCTAGGGACAAGTGAGAATTATAACTAGGGTTATAAGAAAATAATAAGAAAAGGGGGCAAACTTATGTTAAGAGATAAATTGGACTTAACTGTAAATTAAGTTATTAGTGAGGACGAGAGTATGAAATCTATGGATGAGGGCAACATAAGTTATGGAAAGAAAACCTTATTAGTGAACCTTAGTTAAGAGAACAAAGTTGATAAATAAACAACAATAAGTTGCAAAGACGGTGGACACAAAATTATGATTAAATAAGAAGAATGAGGAAAACTTATGAAATGAAATAAGTTATATTTAATCATAATTGGTAAGTGACATGTTAATTGGAAAACTTGTGAGCTAAGAGATACTTAATAACATATTAGAACATATTATCGTGACCTTGAAATCAAACAAGAATAAAAAGGGATTGTGGATTACAGACCATTGACCACAATCCAGAGAATAACACGTGGTGGGCTTATTAATAAACTTAAATGGCTCAAGTTATATGACTGAAATTAATAAGCAAGGGAAACTCGGTAATTTGAATAAGAATTCAATATGAATGGGGATAACCAAGTTAAATGGAAACCCGGTGTGGCAAGGCAAGCGTGTAAAAGAATGTTTAGACATAAGGTCTAACAACATATTAAAGTGAGGCACTTGGACGAGTCCGTACATCTGATGGTGAATAACCCAACGGGGTAGATCATCATGGTGTTATAAGGCACGAGGGGAGCGCATATTCATCTGATTTTTCTGTCGGCTCCGAAGGACTGGAAGGGGAAGCACGCGGCTTCCTGGGATACGTAAGGTGCTCTTAGTAGCCCTCTATGTTGTGATAGATGTTTTAGGCTATGCTCGCAGAGGTTGGGTCTGCGCGTAACTACTAGGTGGGTAGGCCTTGACGACAGAAGTAGCTATGCAGTCAGAATGTTGTAACGTGGTAACACCAGGATGATTCGACAGTTGCCTCAACGGGGAGACGGAGGGTCATGACCAACAAGGATAGTAAATACCCGTCATCGGCTGCTAGTGGGATGCGAAAAGACTAGAGCTAAACCCAAGATACCATTCACCCATCACTATCGGGGTAAGGGGTTGAGGGGAGACGCCATATGGATGTCTATATTGTTTGCGTAGGGGCAGTCGCTTAGCTCTTGTAGTCTTTACTAGTTGAGGGAGGGGCCGAGGTGGGGCCATAGCCACCGTGAAAACAGACCCTAGGGATATCTGTATTTTGAGGCTCTTAAAGGCAGGCCTGTACAGGTATAAAAAATCTCCCGAGTGAGTTCCATGTTTCTTGTATCGCCCTGCCATGGAATTCGGTGCAAATTAGAGGACGTGCGGTTGAGGCATCAAGCTACAATTGAAGATACATATGGTGGACAGTCTAGATACATGCATGTTGGCTCTGGGTGGTGTATCGTAGACTTGAGGGCATTACTCTGGTATGAATTCTGATTCGAACAAAGGTGGCAGTCCGTACGTTTGCGTAGCATAGTAATGACCGATATATGTGGAACATAACATTGTTATATAGAGATCTGTAAGTCTCTACAACATAGGATGAGGGACTGCGTATATTTCGATAATGTTACGGTGGAGACCGTGCGAGTGGTGTATCATGGGGTGTACCTTGATATTGGGGGTAGCTACATATATACTACATTAGGTTAACCCTCTGGGAAGTAAATGGGTACGACGTGTGTGTAAGCCTTGAATGCTAATAACCCAAGTAACCTAATAAATAAGAAAATATGATTGGACGGTATATGCAAGATTATCCAACGTGTATAGTTTAAATCCAGTCACCAGAACTTGTGTTCTAACCCCCTCCTCATAACATACTCGCAAGTTAGATTTGTGGCAGGGACATGATAGCCTTGGATACTGGTTAGGCAGTATTATTAATATGGTAAGGCTATATTTTGATTATATTATATTTTCTCCATTCTGCTATGAGATATTTTCTGAGCTCTGACATATTTTATGTCTTTGTCTTTTCTACAGGATACCAGAGCAACTCAATCCGAGTTTCGATAGATTGGAGTTTTTGAAAGAAAAAAAATTCAGTCTGTCGAAATTGGGGTTGTCACATCTAGTATCAGAGCTTAGGTTTAGGATTCCTATATAAATAGTAAGTGAACATATTTGTATTTTTGAAAATTTAAATATTATATATATATATATATACCTAGATCCATAGAGGAACCCACTAAATAGTAAGAGTATAATATGGTAAGAATTGGGATGACTGTTTTGTACACTAATGGAATGAATATGGAAATTTGAGACCCTTCGGAAATTTGGGTGGGAAGTGTACAATATATTTTGAAATAAAGAAAGGAGGATCCTATATGTTAGTACTTTGGGTTAGTGGGCTTGGCCGTAAAATCTTATAAATTGGAAAAGATTAAAAAGAGAAAAATGGATTAGGAATATATATAGTTGAGAGGATTGACTTTGTAGGAGTGACTAGGAAAGCCTAGGAAAAATTGGAAATCCGCTTTAAGTCTAACCCCATTGTTAACTTTTAAGATGTAACTACCCGGAAATTCTGAACCGATTTAAAATTTTTATGTTAGAAATTTTAATGAATTTTAATATTTAAAATAATTTGTTTTAAATAATAACAATGAAAAATGTATTTAAATCAAGGTTAGAACGAATAATTTTATTTTAATTATATAACGAGCCTGAAATGGCGTGGTAGTTTGAAAATTTGATTTTAAAATTCAAATGAATGTACAGGATTCGAAATAAATCGAATTTTAGTAAAACAAGAAATATTTGAATTTATTTGAAAATATCTTTCCAACGAATGTGAAAAATCCAGATTTCATAGCGGGAATTGAATGTTATGCCCAGTTTAAAATTCATAAAAGTCGCTGTAGAATTTATATATTTTTTAATATAAAATATAGCCCTTAAAAATAAATATTTTGCAAACGACCTCCCTTTTCGATGAGACCACTTTTCTTGGATCCGGAATGTCAAATTATTGCTAGATTCCAATTTTCATAATTTTTGGAATTAATATGTGAGCGCAGTAAATTTAAATGTGTTTGGTAGTTTAAATTTGAATTGGATTGACCAGAAAATGGCCATTTTTCAAACGATCTCCAAATTCGACGAAATTAATTCTGTTAGGGCCGTATCTTCAGAACACAGCTAGATTTTTTTTTTAGAATTTTCGGAGTCAGCATGTGGCCCCGATAATTTAAAATGTATGTTAAAAATTCAATATATTGATTTATATTTAATTTAAAGAAAAACCGATCGAAACGATAGAATTGGCTTACGAAACATTTCCCATTGTGTCCAGAATGGCCGTATTTAGCTATGGGAAACACTCGTTGGGTTTGATTTGGAGTCCAGAACGATACAGGAGTTATATTGAAATTAAATGGAATTAAATAAATAAAATAAAAATAAAAATACGTGTATAAATACACAGTATTCCGTACAAAACCCTAGAACCAATTCAGAGCCGCCATCGTTCAAACATTTCCGATGGCCGAAAAGCTACGATTTTCAATCGTTAATCTCTCCTTTTCCTCTTCGAATCTCAAACCAATATCAAAGCAAGGATTGTAGAGCATTATTCCCTCTTAATATCATGCGGTGGAGATCAACGTTGGTGGGCCACAGTAGCCAGAATCGATAGAGGAAGACGACGACTTTAAATGGGTTTTACTGCACAGGTGGTTGTGCGAGTTGGACGACGGCTGGAGGGCAGGTCGGCGGCGCCAAGGGCTTCGGTAGGGTGGTGTTCGATCGGGGTCCGCCCCCTTGGTTGGCGAAGCAACAGCTAGGGTTTGGATCAAGGTTCATTCGATGCCTGGAGTTCTTCAAACAGACGAGGAGCAGAAGGAAAAAAGGGGCGTTATTTCTGAACTGATGTAATTAATAAATTAATTCTTGTTTAGAAAATAATTGTCTAAATTAATTTGTGTAAGCATATAAATGAAATTGTTTTTAAAAATAAAATACAATAGAAATGTTTTACAAATTAAAATAGCAATGTTTTATAAATTACAACAGAATTTTTTTTGCAAAATAAAATAGCAAAGTTTATAAATTACAATAGAAATGTTTTACAAAATGAAATAGTAATGTTTTATAAACTACAATAGAATTGATTTACAGAATAAAATATTCATTGTTTTTTAAATAAAATATACATTGTTTTAAATAAATAAAAATAACATAGTTTTGAATAAAATAAAAATAACATTGTTTTAAAAATATATATAAATATACAACGTTTTGAAAATAAAATTTGCATTATTTTTAAAATAGAATTTGCATTGTTTTTAAAAATAAAAGTAGCATTGTTTTTCATCATAAAAATAACATTGTTTTTAATCATATAATTAGCATTGTTTTTTCTATCATATAATTAGCATTGTTTTTTTAATCATATAATTAGCATTGTTTTTAATTATATAATTAGCATTGTGTTTAATCATAAAATTAACATTTTTTTATCATAAAATTAACATTTTTTTAATTTATAATTATCATTGTTTTAAAAATAAATTTTTTACATAAATAACATTATGATAAAAATATGACTTTTATTATAAAAGACTTTGTTAAAAATCATTGTTTTTAAATTTATCAATGGCATTGTTTAAAAGGCATGATTTTTTTTAAAAGTAAATGATATTTTTTAATAATTTGGTTTATAAAAAGAACATTGTTTGGAAAATAAAAGGAACATTGTTTTGAAAATAAAAAGAGCATTGTTTTGAAAATAAATATAACATTAGTTTAAAAATATGATATATATATATATATATATAGAAGCCTTATAAAAATATGATTTTTAATATATATACCGCGTGAAACAGATTACGTTGGAACCGACTGGAAGTGAACAGAATCCAAACCGTTCAATTAAAGAATGACGGAGTGAAACCCAAAGGTGAGAATTCCTCACTAAAAATTCTACACAGTTATTTACTTATTTTCATAACTGAAAAATATATAGAATTGCCAGTGTAGGTTTTTATCAGTTTAATTATTATAATTTGTATACGGTGCATGTTAGATCACATTCCTTGTTCACAAACCATGGACGATTTAAAGTTGATTGTATGGTGTGCTGTTTGTGTTGTTGAAATGTTTAACATATTAAAATGTTAATATTAATAGGATAATGAAATTAAATTATAAATATTCATTTATAATTTATACAGTGAATATTGGTTAAATTTATTAACCAACAATTTGTTTAAATAAAATGTTATTGTTTGAAAACCCTACACGGGTATTGGGTTGATATTCTAGACACACTAGTCCCAATATTTAGTTGTATGTCAATCGATGGATTGGCCGTCTGCGGTGAGCGTTATTTATTTATTTTAATGCTCACGCAATTGTAAATTTCACTTTGGATGTAAATGGACCATTTGATGATTATTTATCATTATTGTTGAATACGTGCGGTGTATGAAATCCATATAACTAAAATTATATGGTAACTGATTGAGTCGCATTCCGATTCAGAAATAAATAATATTTTATAATATATAATGTTTTATAAAGATATTTTAGAATAAAGATTATTTTTATATAAAAGAACATTTTTTTATATAAAAGAACATTTTTAATGTAAATAATGTAAAAGAACATTTTATATATGAAAGAACATTTTTAATGTAAATAATGTAAAAGAACATTTTTAATGTAAATAATGTAAAAGAACATTTTTATATAAAAGAACATTTTTAATGTAAATAATGTGAAGGAGCATTTTATTGTAACAGAACATTTTAATATAAAGAATATTTTTAAAATAAAGAATCTTTTGAAATAAAGAATATTTTAAAAATAAAATGTTTTAACAATAAAAATCACATTTTTATTATATGTACAAAGTATAAAAGAATCATGTGTTAAAATATATTTTTTACATTAAGAATGTCATCTTTAAAATGTAAATGAGAATAGAATATTTGGAAAATAAAAATATCATTTTTATTGAATGTATAAACCATATAAAATATTCATGTGTTGAATATAATTTTTGGAATAATAAAAATCATTATGTAGTTAAACGCCCTTTTTATCGATCGAGTTATTCATTTTATAATGAATATCGTAAAGAAATGATTTCAAAAATTCAATATTTTGAAAATATTATCATTTTAATATGATCAAAATATAGGGTATTCAATTTTGATTTAAAATTGAAAAAGAAGTTGGAATCGTTTTAAAACGAAAATATAAATGATTTATAAAATATGTTTTAAATGGAAATCGACGAAATATATATAATATATACATATTATATATATAATGACCTGAATAGAACGCGTCACGCTTTGACCGTTCGCGAATTTCGACTATAAACTTCAAATTGATGTAACGGGAGATCTGACCGTCGGATTCTCCTAAAACCAGAACCGTTGGGTTCGTATCAAAAAGAGCTTTCAATTGAATATAAGAAGTTTGAAATCTAATGGTTGGATTTGGAATTATGTCTAAATCAAATTTGGAAAATGTCGCTATGGATGCAGTTCGGTGGCCGTTATTGGAAACCGAC
The DNA here is from genome assembly GCA_030737875.1 of Allium sativum. Lineage (NCBI taxonomy): Eukaryota > Viridiplantae > Streptophyta > Magnoliopsida > Asparagales > Amaryllidaceae > Allium > Allium sativum. The sequence goes on from CM060915.1 coordinate 374,237,736, forward strand.
CGTACGGGCGGTAATTAAATTACTAAAAATATGGAAAAATTATGTAAAATTATAATAAATGATTTGGAAATATTTTGGATGAAAAAATCCATAATTAAAAAGACAAAAATATATTTTTATCGAAATGAACTAGTTATTAACTAGAATAAATCTTAAATTAAGATTTAATGGAGTCTTCCAATTAATTAATATTTATTTGGAATTAAATCAGATAAATTGGATTTTGGGTTTGTCGTGAATGGTATCTTAAATAACACTGTTTTAAACCCCATGTGAAAAGAATAAATCTTTTAATTAAGACTTAGAAAAGTACTAATTAATTAATGTTAAATTAGAATTGAAATGAAAGTTGATTGTGGGTTTATCGTGAACTATGTTTTAAACGACATTTGTTCTATAATCCCAATTAACAGTGAGATATAAAATGGAATTTATAAATCTTTTATTAAGATCTAAATGGAATTTCTAAATATTTTATTAAGATTTAAATGGGATTTATAAATCTTTTATTAAGATTTAAATGGGAATTTTTCCAAAGTAAAGTTTTCCAATTTAATAGAATAAATTGGAATCGAGTGGAATTCGATTTAATAATAATAGAGATAAGCTTCTGTGAATGAAGACCGTTACTATATATGGAATTTAAAAAGACCTTTCCGTTATTCCATTTCTAATATCAGTCTGATACAGAAATTTATATCAATTATATATTGATCTGTTTTCCGTGAAGATTCCATAGTTAATGGAATATCATTTTGGGTTTGTCGTGAACTGTGTTTTAAATGACATTGGTTCTTTAACCCAATTAAAGATAAATATTAATTTCCTAAATTTGAATAATCACAAAGTAATGATTTTTGATATTAAAACTAAATTGGAGTTTAAATTAGATTGAAATGGAAATGGGATAATCAGATTTATCAAATTCTTGAAATGATCGAGAATGGAGTACCACCAGTTTTACTCCAGACGATAGTTAAATTCTTTAATTTGATTTAAACGTGAAATGGTAACTAATTTTACCGATAACATTGTGGGTGTTAGATATGGAGTGCTACTAGATTTGTTCCAGGGGATGAATAGGTTGGGATTGGGATGATAAATATAAATAAATGATTACTTCAGTAAGGTTCGATAATCCCGACTAGTTAATAAAAATATTTTGAAATGATATTCAAAAGAAGATTAAAGAATAAATTTAAAAGAATTTATCTTTGATAAAATTAATGGGAACCTTTCCCTAATAATGTGAATATTTTATTAAAAGAATATTCTGAATTGGAATGAGGCGTATGATGTGTTTTTAAAGCACTTGATTATAAAATACAAGAATTATTCGAAAAGACCGGGTTTGACCCATTCTGAATAATTAATACGACGATTAGGAGTCGAAGATGAAGACGGTGGTTGAAGACTGGAGTTCTTCACATCGTTTGGGTGATTACTGATGTCTTAATTGGGTCGTACAACCAAGACAAGGTAATAAGTGGTAATCGTCCAAACGTACTTGGTGATCGACGGATATGCAAGGACCTCTCTCCTGTATTGAACATATGGGACGAGGAATAAGGTGCTTTCGGTTTCGTTCAGACTCAGAACGAACTTTTAAATGGATGGTATGTCTGACATTGTATCTCTTTATATTGTATTCATTGATCTTTGCCAAATATATATCAGTTTGGTGGCAAATAATTTATTCTCTTGCTTAATGACACGACCCGAACTTCCCTGTGAAGGAAAGCATGGATGGCGTTGAGGACAAGACAAATCAGAACACAAACAGAAGAACATTTCATTGTCTACTATACCAATTTTGTCAGAATACAAGAATATACAGAGTATGAATAAATATTACACAGAAAATATCAGAGATTTAAATTACATAGCAGCGGAAAAACAATACAAACCACAACTGAAAGTAATACACGGATACAGAGCTTTCCGAGCATCGTTCCAGCTGTAAATCAGGATCCTGTGAATATAAATCTGCAAAACCAAAACTACTAGCTGCCCGTGTCGAAAATAGGGGCACCCAGAGTTTAGGTTAAAACATTAAACTCCAGGTCAATCATGTGACTGGTGTGAGAACTAAAACAGTTGTTAATCTGATTTTTAAAATTCGGTAAATCAAGGGACCACGCCGTATAACACGGAACGGGTTTTAACCCCATGAATACCAGTGCATAAACAAACAGCGCAATGCTAAATAAAGAACAATGAAGCTGCTATAAGACCCAGGTCCCATCACACAACGCAACGCAAGCCGGAGGATAGGGTTTTACCTTATAACAGCCAAAGAATGCTTGATAAACGAAATTTTATCTTTTGATTCTTAATCAGACCCCAACCGTAAATTAGTAAGAAAACGATTCCCTAAGTATTAACCCGAAGGCCGAAACCGACATCAGACCAATACCAAGGAAACCACCCATCTTAGCTCGTTTCCAGTTAGTTTCTGATTTTATATGCAATCATAAATATCAATCATAGGCGGCATAGCTACCATCTACTATTTCGCCATACTAGGTTCTACAAATAAAACCGAAATATCTCGTATTGGAATTGGACATCCGTCATGAGTCGAGGAAAGAGGCAAGCTCCACTCCGCTTCGAGACACTCTAGCAAATGCCTCGGGACTACACACTCTGGGTAACCCCTGGAACCTCCAAGACCAGTCCTCCCTTACGTTTGAGAATTAATTATTCCTGAACACACGTTTCCCGGTCCTAACAGACCTATATCGAGGCGCCTCGTATCCAACAACCACAAAGGTGAAAATAATATAAATGTTAGCCAGTTTAAGCACTGACACTACCGTAGCTAGAAAGAAACGTCGTGCACTCCTTGGGTCCTTATTCCGTTTTTGACTCATACCGAGGTGTGAGGCTCGCGAATTCACGCTATACACAAAGCTGCACCACACAGGCCGTGCTTTGATCATCAACCACAAGACTTTGCTTTTCAACAGAAGCCTTGATCATCTGCCACTTAGGCATGCCACACAGGCAATTCACTCCATGCGATTGATGTCCATCGATATACAACCTCTGAGCTCGTACGTCTTAGATAAGGGCGTTAAGCAAGAGAATAAATTCTCCGCCGCCAAACAGATGTATATTTAATAGAGATCAATCAGCACAGAATAAAATTCAATGTCAGACACACAGTCCATTTACAAGTCCGTTCTGGGTCTGAACGAAACCGGAGGCACTTTCCTCGCATATCCATCGATCTCCAAAGTACATCTGGACGATCACCAACTAATTCCCTCATCTTGGGTGTACAGCCCAATCAAGATCATCAGTAATCACCCAAACGATGTGAAGACTTCCGGTCTTCAACCACCGTCTTCATCTTCGACTTATCATTGAATCGGTTTTTCAGAATGGGTATAAACCCGGCCTTTCCGAATAATCCACATATATAATAAACACATGCTACACAAACACAACATATGCCTCATTCCAATTCGTCAGTCATTAACCGTAAATTAGCAAGAGAGAAATTCCCCAAATATTAACTCCGAAGGCCGAAACCAACATCAGATCAATACCTAGGAAACCATCCTTCTTAGCTAACCTACAGTTAGTTTCTAAATTTCACATTCTTAGGGAAAGGTTCCCATTAATTTTATCAAAGATAAATTCTTCTAAATTTATTCTTTAATCTTCCTTTGGATATCATTTCAAACCATGTTAAGGTTTCCCAAACTAGTCGGGATTAGCGAACCACACCGAAGTAATTATTTATTTTATTTTATTTCCCGATCCCAACCTATCCATCCCATGAAGTAAAACTGGTCATACTTCATATCTAACACCATGGTGTTATCAGTAAATTCAATTACCATTTTACGTTCAAATCTAATTAAAGATTTAACTATCGCCTGGAGCAAAACCATTCTCGATCTTTTCAATCTAATTAAAGATTCATTAAAACTCCACTTGGTTTTAATCTTTAACTGGGTTAAAGAACCAATGTCATTTAAAACACGGTTCACGATAAACCCACATCACATTCCATTCTATTAGTCTCTAACCGTAAATTAGTAAGAGAACAGTTCCCTAAATATTAACCCCAAAGGCCGAAACCAACATCAGATCAATACCCAGGAAACCATCCAACTTAACTAATCTCCAGTTAGTTTCTGATTTTCTTAACTCGGTTGGGTCTAAGAACAGTATTATTGAAGATACCGTTCACGGCAACCCAAAATCACATTCCATTAATTATCGGGTTAAAGAGCAAGTGTTATTTAAAACACCGTTCACGATAAACCCAAAAATCAATTCAAATTCAAATCCAAATTAAATACCATTTAATTGGTACACTTCCTTAAATCTAAATAAAAAGATTTAATCTTTTTCTCAACTGGGTTTAAGGACAGTGTTAATGAAGACACCATTCACCACAAACCCAAATTTCATTTGATATTAAATATAAGGCTCTGAATAGAAAATATATCGGCTTATATTCAATATCAAATTCTGAAATCAACAAATATCGTATTGGAAATAACGATATAAAATATATCTTCCAAATCTCCATAACAATATTCGTATAATCCCGAATCTAATCATCGAAATATTCCAAAGATAATTTTGATTCAAAATCCATTCCAATTCATATATTGGAAATTCTGGTTAATTTTAAAACCATTTCAAATCCAGTTTATTTATTTTAAAAAAATATTGAATTCATAATTCTAGTTCAAAACTAGTTCATTTTGATAAAAATACATTTTATCTTTTCAAATGTGGAATTTTTCATCCCAGTCCTTTCCAATTCATATATTATGATTTTACACAAATTATTAATATTTTTAGTAATTTTATCAAGGTCCGTACAGTCGGTTTTCAATAACTGCCACCGAACTGCACTTATAGCGACCTTTTCCAAATTTGATTTGGACATAATTCCAAATCCAACCGTTAGATTTCAAATTTCTAATATTCATTGGAAAGCTCTTTTCGATATGAACCCAACGGTTCCGGTTTTAGAAGAATCCGATGGTCGAGTCTCCCGTAATGTCCATTCGAAGTCATTGGTCAAAATTCACGAACTGCCACAGCGCGGCGAGTTCTATTCCGGCCATTATATATATAATATATATATATTATATATTTCGTCGATTTCCTTTTAAAACGTAATTTATAAATCGTTTTAAATTCGTTTTCGAAACGATTTCAACTTCATATTCAATTTTGAATCAAAATTGAATATTCCACATCATTGATATACAAATGATAATATTTTCAAAACGTTATATTTTGAAATCACTTCCTTTTCTATAATCATTACAAAAACGAATATAATCGATATAAATATCGTTCGCGTCAAAATAGCGCATCTCAAATCAACACGGCTTTATATTTTTCAATAACTTCGTTATTCTATTCAACAAATGAATATTTATTCTATTCAACACATGAATCTATATTTCTTTCAACACATGACTAATCTCAACACATGAGTACTGTCAACACATGAATCTTTATTTTATAATATTCTTTATTTCCTTATTATATTCAACAAATGAATATTTATTCTATTCAACACATGAATCTATATTTCTTTCAACACATGACTAATCTCAACACATGAGTACTGTCAACACATGAATCTTTATTTTATAATATTCTTTATTTTCCCAATTGGAATGAGGCCCAATCAATTACCATATAATGTTAATTATATGGATTCCATACAACACATGTATATGATAGCAACGATAAATAATCAACCATCATCCAAAGTGCACCACACAACTGCATAAGCACTAAATATAAGTAATTAACGCTTACACAGTCCGTCGACCAATCGATCGACATACAACTAAATAATTGGGATTAGTGTACGCTAAATATCATCCCAACACCCGTGTGGGTTTTCTATCCACAAACACTGAATATTATTTGTGCAGTTGGGCGACGTGTAAAATTTATCGTCCCAATCAATATCCTTCAAATAAGTGTACATAAACAAACCGTCTGGTTTGTAAATGATTATTTATTTATTCACATTCACGTTAAAAATTATATTTTTTAACGATAATTAATTATTTCAACACATGAATATTTTCATTATCTATTTCATACCAACATCACAAACAAACTTCACAACACATCAAACAAGCATACAAGTCGTCCATGGTCTGTGGACGACGGGTGTCGGGTGCTGCTAAGCACCGTCTGCATCCTAGTATACATTTTAACTAGAAAACAAGATTTAAAGCGAGAAGTTCTCACCGGCTAGCTAAACCAAACGCCACGACTCTTCATATGTAGAAATCTTCGTCGTGCTCGCCTTTGTCAATTTCATTGTCCGTAGCCACTACACATATAAAAATCACATTTTTATATTGTTGCTATGTATATAAAAAATCATATTTTTATATTCACTCTATATGGATAAAGATTACATTTTTATACCGCTACTATATAGATAAAAATTCTATTTTTACACCGCTACTATATAGATAAAAAATTCTATTTTTACACCGCTAGTAATATAATAAAAATTATATCTTTATCATGCTATTCTCTTTGTAAAAATTATATTTTTAACTGCATACATACATAATAAAAATCCTATTTTTATTCTAAATCATTACTATAAAAATTCTATCTTTACATCTCTAAAAATTCTATTTTTACATAAAAGAAAAACCTAATATTTTCGCTAACCAAAATCCATTCTTTCCGCTAACAAAAATCTCATTTTTCACTTTATAAAAATCACATCTTCAAACAAATGAAAATCTCTTCTTTAACCAATAAAAATCTCGCCTTTACTATGATAAAAATCTAATCTTTATTTAAATGAAAATCTAAACTTTATATGAATAGAAATCAAATCCTTCTATGTTAAAAATAAAAATAAAAATCAAAGCTTCCTAAGTTAAAAATATAAATAAAAATCAAATATTTTTTCGTTATAAACAAGATCATATCTTTTCCTATTCGCTACGCCTATAAAGATTTCATTTTTATTTTGCTAACAAATATATGAAGATTTGATTTTTATCTCGAATTTTCATACATAAAGTCCCACCTTTCCTTTAAAATCATTCATATGAAAATCCTATCTTTATCATGATTAAAAATCTACTTTTTATTCTTTGATAATTTATAAAAAAAATTATGTTTTTTTATATCTTCATACATAAATAAACTGAAAATAATAAAACAAACAAACAACAAAAAAATCAGATTATATAAATGAGTGATAAAATAAAAAAAACACACCTTTTTCTTTTTCAAAGGAGGAAGAGGCTGCGTTGGGGGGAGGGGGGAAGAATCGGAGCAGGCGGCTAGGGGATGGTCGGAGGGGGTCAGAGGGCGGCGGAAGTGGGTTGCGTGGCGGGCTAGGGTCTCGTGGCATTCGAGGTGGGCGGCGGCTGTGGGGCCAAGGATGGTGGCGGTGTGGTTTTAACGAGGGACAACGGGCTTGGAGGCTCACGGGCTTCTCAGAAGAGGGGGAGAAGGAAGCGTAGGAGAAAGAGGAGGTAAGGGAGGGGGAATGGAGGTCGAGCGGCGGTGGGGTGCTCCTGGCGTGGCGGCGCGTTCCACGATGGGGGGGCGACGAGTGTTTATTTTTTTTCTTTCTTTTATAATTCTGAAAATCGAATGGAGGAAAGGGGAGAGGGTATAAGGGAGTGGGTTGACTTTTATTTTATATTTAATTATTTTAATCCCTAAAAAGCAACTTTTTATTTTGACCTCGAAACGAGACCCACCGCCTGTCGTCCCCAGTTAATTACCCCCATTCCGAACACAATAGGATATGTATCGTAGGCTGATTCGACCGTTTCGATCAGTTTCCATCAAAATCAAAATATAACTCTATATATTGAATTTGAACGCGCATTTCAATTTACCGGGGCCACATACTAACTCTAAAAATTCCCGAAAATATTTTTTACCTTTGTATTGATGATACGGTCCTAACAAAACAAGTTTCGTCAAATTCTGAGACCGTTTGAAAAATGGCCATTTCCCAGTCGATTAAAATCAACTAAAACTGGTCAAACGCGTTTTCTTTTGCCATGCTCACACATTGATTCGAAAAATTACGAATTTTGAAACCTAGCAATAATTTGACATCACGGAACCAACAAAAGTGGTTTCGTCGAAAACCGAGGTCGTTTGCGAAATGGCTATTTTTAAGGGTCGAAATTCCATAGCGACTATTCTGAATTTTCAACTGGACATAACTTTTGATTCCCGCTATGAAATTTCAATTTTTTGGATTCGTTGGAAAGATATTCTCAATTAGATTCAAATATTTTTGGTTTCACTAAAATTCGGTTTATTTTGAATCCTGTACGTTCATTTGAACTTTGAAATCGAATTTTCGAACCACCGCGCCATTTTTAATTCCTTTTATATTTAAAATAAAATATTCTAATGACGATCTATATTAATATATACATTATAATTCTATTCAAAATAAATTACTCATCGATATTATTTTAAATAAATCATTTTAAATATTCAAAATTCGCTAGAATTGCCAAAATAAAAAATTTAAATTGGCTCAGAATTTCCGGGTTATTACACTTAACACCCTTCTCTAAGACGTACGAGCTTAGAGTTTATATATTGGCAGAAATAAATGGTATGGTATGGATTGACAATGTGGCATGCTGAGTTGCAAATGATCAAGGCTTTTGTTAAAAAGCAGATCCTTGTGGTTGATGAACAAATCACAGCTTTAATTAACATAACTTTGTGTATAGCGTTACTTCGCGAGCCTCACACCCGGTATGTACCAGAAACGGGAGAAGGACCCCAGGGAAATGGACATATGTTAATTTCTAGCTGGGAGTAACGTCATGGTATGGAGCCTAGACTGTTTACTCATGTGGATGTTGCTTATTACCTGAGGGATAAAGAGGCGCCTCGGATACATCGGCCACTATGGGACCGATGGATGTTCTGGTCGAGATTACTGACCAGATTATTTTATGCCCTATAGGGCAGGCTAACATATAGTTTATGGTATTGCCAATCATCGACGGATGACTGGCCCTGGCGCTTCCAGGTGCAGCTGCGGCTGTATCCCGAGACATGGGCTAGAGTGTCTCAAATTCAGTAAGGACGATCCCTTGCCATAGTTCATTGATGGAAATCCAACTTCCAATACGGCATCATGCGGTTTTGATTATAGAACTAGTATGGCGACATGATATATGGTACCCATGCCGTCTATGATTGATACATTTATATTTGAAGTTGTTTTAAACACTATGCACTTATAATAATATCAAAATGATTTGTTTTATACGTATCAAGCATGTTTGCTATTATAAGTGAAAACTCAATCCTCCGGCTTGCGTTGCATTGTGTGATGGGACCTGAGTCTTATAATAGCTTCATTTTTCCAAAAAACATTGCATTATTTTATTTTAAACTAAGATTCATGTGGAGTAAACCCGTTCCGTGTTATACGGCGTGGTACCCTGATTTACATAATGTTAAAATCAAGTTAATAACTGTTTTAGTTCTCACACCAGTCCCATGACTGACCTAGAGTTTATTGTTTTAACCTAAAATCTGGGTGCCCATTTTTTCCCACACGAGCAGCCAGTAGTTTTGGTTTTGCAGATATTATATTTACAGGATCCTGGGTTTACAGCTGAAGCTATATTCGGAAAGCTCTGTATCCGTGTATTTATTCCAGTTGTGTTATGTATTATTTTCCGCTGCTATGTAATATTAAATCTATGATATTTCCAGTGTAAATTATTTATTTTTACTCTGTTATATTCTTGTACTCTGATGTAAATTGTTGTAATAAACAATAAAATGTTCTTCTGTTTTGTTCTAATTTGTCGTGTTCTCAATTCGATCCGTACTTTCCTTTACGGGGAAGTTTTGGTCGTTTCATTTGGTATCAGAGCTTTGGTTTATAGAGCTCGAGAACAAGACACATTAGAACCGAATGAAAGAATTCATCAGAGATTGGATTAGTAATATCCAATAAGAATTACTCGTTAGAGATGGGATCAGTAGTATTGTAGAATGAGTTTCAAAGAGTGTTATATATATATATATATAAATGAAAACAAACTTTGTTTTGAAAATTTAGATCATATTATACGTATTTGAATATTTTATTTTATATTGAATTTGGACAATCGTGTATATAAATATTTGCATATACGCCTAGCTAGCATATGTACGAAGCCTTAAATATACTGGATAGATGTAGAATCACACTCTAGTTGCCCGGGCATGATTCTAATGATGGCGCGCCATCATCAGTATTTGTGTTCGAGTTTCAAAAGTGGGATGTCTATATATTTCCAATTGACTGGTGCGAGAACCAAAACTTGATAGGGTTTATTGTTGTGATTTGCACTGAAATATGATTTTTGACTATATATAAAAGTTATATATATTTGAAAAGTTAATCACCTAATTTATTACTGGTTGTGATGTTTGATAATTAGTTTAACTAATCAAAATATTGGAATGATAATTAATTTAACCAATATGAGAAAGAATGATAAATTTAGCTAAATCAAATTTAATATTGAACTGAATTGAAAATTGGTTAGAATTGAAAGTTGAGTCGGTTAGTTAAACAACTTTCAACTCCATTCCTTTTCGAGGATGAAAAGATTTTAAGTGGGGGAGATTGTAACAACCCGGAAATTCTGAACTAATTTAAAATTTTTATTTTACCAATTTTAATAGATTTTAATATTTAAAATAATTTGTTTTAAATAATAATGACAAAAAATTATTTAAATCGAAGTTAGAACGTATAATTTTATTTTAATTATATAACGAGCCTGAAATGACGCGGTAGTTTGAAAATTCAATTTTAAAATTCAGATAAATGTACAAGATTCAAAATAAATCAGATTTCAGTGAAACAAGAAATATTCAAATCTTTTTGAAAATATCTTTCCAACGAATGCGAAAAATCCAGATTTCATAGTGGGAATTGAAAGTTATGCCCAGTTTAAAATTCAGAAAATTCGTTGTAGAATTTATATATATATTAATATAAAACATAGCCCTTAAAAATAAGTATTTTACAAACTACATCCATTTTCGACGAGACCACTTTTTTTGGATTCAGAATGTGAAATTATTACTATATTCCAATTTTCATAATTTTTGGAATTAATATGTGTGCGCAGTAAATTTAAATGTGTTTGATAATTTAAATTTGAATTGGATCGACCAGAAAATGGCCATTTTTCAAACAGTCTCCAAATTCGACTAAATTAATTTTTTTAGGACCGTATCGTCAAAACATAGCTAGAAATATTTTTTTGGAATTTTCGGAGTCAGCTTGTAGCCCTAATAATTTAAAATGTACGTTAAAAATTCAATATATTGATTTATATTTTAATTTAAGAAAAACCGATCGAAACGATAGAATTGGCTTACGAAACATATCTCATTGTGTCCAGAATAGAGGTATTTAGCTAAGGACGGCACGCGTTGGGTTTGATTTGGAGCCCAGAACGATACAGGAGTTATATTGAAATAAATGGAATTAAATAAATAAAATTAAATAAAAATACGTGTATAAATATACAGTAATCCATAAAAAAACCTAAAACCAATTCAGAGCCGCTATCGGTCAAACATTTTCAATGGCCGAAAAGCTATGATTTTCAATCGTTAATCTCTCCTTTTCCTCTTCGAATCTCAAACCAATATTAAAGCAAGGATTGTAGAGCATTGTTCCCTCTTTAATATCATACGGTGGAGATTAACGTTGGTGGGCCACTGTAGCCAGAATCGACAGAGGAAGACGATGACTCTAAACGGGTTTTACGGCACAGGTGGTGGTGCGAGTTGGACGGCGATTGGAGGGCAGGTCGGCGGCGCCAAGGGCTTCGGCAGGGTGGTGTTCGATCGGGGTCCGCCCCCTTGGTTGGCGAAGCGACAGCTAGGGTTTGGGTTAAGGTTCGTTCGATGCTTGGAGTTCTTCAAACAGACGAGAAGCAGAAGGAAAAAAGGGGCGTTAGTTCTGAACTGATGTAATTAATAAATTAATTCTTATTTAGAAAATAATTGTTTAAATTAATTTGTGTAAGCATATAAACGACATTGTTTTTAAAAATAAAATACAATAGAAATGTTTTACAAAATAAAATAGCAATGTTTTATTAATTACAATAGAAATGTTTTACAAAATAAAATTGAAATGTTTTATAAATTACAATAGAAATGTTTTACAAAATAAAATAGTAATGTTTTATAAAATACAATAGAATTGATTTACAAAATAAAATATACGTTGTTTTTGTAAATAAAATATACATTGTTTTAAATAAATAAAAATAGCATTGTTTTGAATAAAACAAAAATAACATTGTTTTAAAAAAATATAAATATACATTGTTTTTGAAAATAAAATTTGCATTGTTTTTAAAAGGATTAATTGTCTAAAATAATCTGAAGTTTAACGTGTCTTCCTATAATAATCCCAAGTTTGGATTATTTTTGAATAATCTGAAGTTTGGGGGGTGTCTTCCCATATTAATCCCATTTACTTGGTTCTTCCCATATTAATTCGAAGTTTGTGGGTGTCTTCTCAAATTGATCCCAAAATAACACATCAGGGGGTCATTGGGACCAATATGGGAAGACACTCACCAAACTTCGGATTGTTAAGAAATAATCCAAACTTGGGATTATTATGGGAAGACACGTTAAACTTCGGATTATTCTTGATAATTAACCCTTTTTAAAATAGAATTTGCATTGTTTTTAAAAATAAAAGTAGCATTTTTTTCTCATAAAAATAACATTGTTTTTAATCGTATAATTAGCATTTTTTATCATATAATTAGCATTGTTTTTTTAATCATATAATTAGCATTGTTATTAATTATATAATTAGCATTGTGTTTAATCATAAAATTAACATTTTTTATCATAAAATTAGCATTGTTTTTAAATTTATAATTATCATTGTTTTAAAAATAAAATTTTTACATAAATAACATTGTGATAAAAATATGATTTTTATTATAAAAGACTTTGTTAAAAATCATTGTTTTTAAATTTATTAATGGCATTGTTTTAAAGGCATGATTTTTTTAAAAAGTAAATGATATTGTTTAAAAATATGGTTTATAAAAAGAACATTGTTTGGAAAATAAAAAGAACATTGTTTTGAAAATAAAAAGAGCATTGTTTTGAAAATAAATATAACATTAGTTTAAAAATATGATTTATATATGTAGAAGCATTATAAAAATATAATCTTTAATATATATACCACATTAAACAGACTGCGATGGGCCCGACTGGAAGCAAACAAAATCCAAACCGTTCAATCAAAGAATGACAGAGTGGAACCCAGAGGTGAGAACTCCTCACTAAAAATTCTGCACAGTTATTTATTTATTTTAATAACTGAAAAATATATAGAATTGACAGTGTAGGTTTTTATCAGTTAAATTATTATAAATTGTATACGGTGCACGTTAGATCACATTCCTCGTCCACAAACCATGGACGTTTTAAAATTGACTGTATTGTGTGTTGTTTGTGTTGTTGAAATGTTTAACACATTAAAAATGTTAATATTAATAGTATAGTGAAATTAAATTATAAATATTCATTTATAATTTGAACAGTGAAAATTGGTTAAATTTATTAACCAACAATTTGTTTAAATAAAATGTTGTTGTTTGAAAACCCCACATGGGTGTTGGGATGATATTGGACACACACTAGTCCCAATATTTAGTTGTATGTCAATCAATGGATTGACAGTCTATGATGAGCGTTGTTTATTTATTTTAATGCTCACACAGTTGTAAATTTCACTTTGGATGTGAATGGGCCATTTAATGATTATTTATCATTATTGTTGAATACATGCGGTGTATGAAATCCATATAACTAAAATTATATGGTAATTGATTGAGTCGCATTCCGATTCAGAAATAAATAGTATTTTATAATAAATAATGTTTTATAAAGATATTTTATAATAAAGATTATTTTTATATGAAAGAACATTTTATTATATAAAAGAACATTTTTAATGTAAATAATGTAAAAGAACATTTTTTATATGAAAGAACATTTTTAATGTAAATAATGTAAAAGAACATTTTTTATATGAAAGAATATTTTTAATGTAAATAATGTAAAAGAACATTTTTATATAAAAGAACATTTTTAATGTAAATAATGCAAAAGAACATTTTAATTAATAGAACATTTTAATGTAAAGAATATTTTTAAAATAAAGAATCTTTTGAAATAAAGAATATTTTAAAATAAAATGTTTTAACAATAAAAATCACATTTTTATTGTATGTATAAAGTATAAAAGAATCATGTGTTAAATGGCCTTACCGTTATTCCATTTCTATTATCAGTCAGATACGGAAATTTATATCGATTATATATTGATCTGTTTTCCGTGAAGATTCTATAGTTAATGGAAGATGACTTTGGGTTTGTCGCAAACTGTGTTTTAAATGACATTGATTCTTTAACCTAATTAAAGATAAAGATTAATTTCCTAAATTTGAATAATCACAAAGTAATGATTTTTGATACTAAAAATAAATTGGAGTTTTAATAAATTAGATTGAAATGGAAATGAGGTAATTAGATTTATCAAATTCTTGAAATGATCGAGAATGGAGTACCACCAGTTTTACTCCAGGAGATAGTTAAATTCTTTAATTAGATCTAAACGTGAAATGGTAATTAATTTTACCAATAACACTATGGGTGTTAGATATGAAGTGCTACTAGATTTTCTCCAGGGGATGAATAGGCTAGGATTGGGATGATAAATATAAATAAATGATTACTTCGGTAAGGTTCGATAATCCTGACTAGTTAATAAAAATATTTTGAAATGATATTCAAAAGAAGATTAAAGAATAAATTTAAAAGAATTTATCTTTGATAAAATTAATGGGAACCTTCCCCTAATAATGTGAATATTTTATTAAAAAAATATTCTGAATTGGAATGAGGCGTATGATGTGTTTTTAAAGCACTTGATTATAAAATACGCGAATTATTCGGAAAGACCGGGTTTAACCCATTCTGAATAATTAATACGACGACCAAAAGTCGAAGATGAAGACGGTGGTTGAAGATCGAAGTTCTTCACATTGTTTGAGTGATTACTGATGTCTTGATTGGGTCGTATACCCAAGATAAGGTAATAAGTGGTGATCATCCAAATGTACTTGGAGATCGACGGATGTGCGAGGACATCTCTCCTGTACTGGACATATGGGATGAGGAATAAGGTGCCTATGGTTTCGTTCAGACCTAGAGAGGACTTGTAAATGAATGGTATGTCTGACATTGTATTCCTTTATGCTGTTTTTGTTGATCTCTTCCAAATATATATCTATTTGGTGGCGGAGAATTTATTATATTTCTTAACACCCTTCTCTAAGACGTACGAGTTTAGAGGTTATATATTGGCAGAAATCAATGGTATGGTATGGATTGACAATGTGGCATGCTGAGTTGCAAATGATCAAGGCTTTTGTTGAAAAGAAGAGCCTTGTGGTTGATGATCAAAGCTGTTGTGCACGTAAAAATGCACATTTATATTCACATATTTATTCTTATTTAATTAAATAAATGAACAATTTTGGGTATTTTATATGATCAAACCATATTTTAAATATTTTCAAAATAATCACTTATTTTGGGAAAAAATGGTCACTTGTGCATGTTTTAATTTGTGATTGCATTTACTTGTTCTTTGTATTTGTCTCTTGTAGAAATATTGGAGCACAATTAATGCATACACATGAAGATTTGGGGCACAAATGCTTGCATACAAAGGAATGAAGGAAATAATTCTCATACATGATCATGGAGGACCCCACCTCTCAAATTACCTTTTTTTCTCTTAAGCCTCTTATTAAAGACTAATCGAATAAGACAATAGGTCTCATGCATCATTAATGGCTTAGAGAGGATTAAAAGCTTCATGAAGTGGGCATTTTAGGGATTTCCCGTTATAAGTGATTAGGGTTTTAGGGTTAGAAACATGTATATATACCCCTTTATGTGATGTAAATACTATCTCTTATCTCCTCCCATTTGTCTCCTTCTTTAGTTTAATTAAGAGGAGCACAAGCTCTCTTGTATTTCCATGGCTACTTAGCCATTTTCTTTATGTAACTTCTTTATTTTAATGCAATTTAATTTCTATGCTCCTTACTTTCATGTTCATAGCTTAGATTTACATTCATATTCTTAGTTTAGTTCTATTCTTGTTCTACTTAGTTTTTCTTTCATTTTGCTTTATTTTCTAATGTTGAAACTTACATGTGTTGATATGATAACACATAAGAGTGGCTAATCCCTTGATTTAAGGGTAATGATGCTCTTTAACTTTATGTAAGTTCAACATTTGTATGATTTGTGATCTCTAATTTGTGCTTCATGTTAGTGAATGTTGATGTTAGTTTATACAAATGGTTTTGATAATCTGTGTTTGTTGACAACAAAATAGAGTATGCTTAGTCAATGTAAACACAAATTACATCAATATTTGCTAAGTGGTTATCAGAGCCGGTCCTGGGGTTTTTGGTGCCCAGTGCCATTTATTAGCTGATGCCCCATTCTAAAATTTTGAGCAGTATACCAAATAAAATTCTTATCTAGAAGTCGTGATTTATTTTTAAAGACTAAATTCTGCTGTTGTGAACTAACCTTACAAACATGATAAAATAAGTATGCGTTTGCGATAAGCGGAAACGGGATATTTAGTGGACCATTTACATTTAGTTAAGCGGAGAATACATTTGCGGGTTTAAGCAGATCATTTAAGTGGACCATTTTATCTTTATTTTTAATATAATTAATTTATATTTAAAGCCAACGGCCAGATTCGAATGTAAAGCAAAAATCTGACTGTTGGGACAACAGATTAAAATGCCTCGTTATCGTTACGGAGGCGTCCGCGATGATAACTGGTCATTTTTGCATCCCGAACGCACCCTAAATATAACATATCTAAAATGCAATTTTTTTATGAAAAATAAGCCAAAATATGTACAGAATCACATATAAGATTTGAAATTTTTAACTACTAGAAATCACCACTACCTTGAAAACAAATGAAAAGATGTTATGATTTCTTTACATCGAGGTATTGTGAAATATTTCATATAGTCAGTGTCTGTGTGTACTATAGCAATTGTAATATGAATTCTGAATAATTTAATAACATTTCTCTAAACTTGAAGAAAAAAATAGGCAAAAGAAATATTTTCTTTTTAGGGACTGATAAAACACTGTAAACTAGGTTTCTACAAATAATCACAAATTATAATATTCTTTATGGTGAAATGTATGCACAGTTATAGACAAGCTAACCCATAACGCATGACATATTCTAGAAATTAGAACTAATATTCTGTATGAAATTAATATGAGTACTAATTTATCCAACTAAAAGGAACGATCTTCCACTACAAGGATCCCATGAGTGTTAGTATTTTATGTTTATGCCTTTACCTGCTTTTTCCTTGTGCGCCTTCCTCTTCTTCTTGCGTGGTGCTTCAGCAATTTCATTTTTAGGGTATGCGACTTTTTCAGGCTGCGTCTTCGCAACTTTTGTGATGCCCTCATCATTTTGATGCCCTGTGCAGTAGCCCAGTTAGCACTGGGCCAGGGCCGGTTTTGGTGGTTTTTGATGTTGAAATAAAAATAAGAACAAAATTTGATGGTCTATAGTTTTAGTAAATAATTCATAGGCCATACTTAGAATAGTTTTGCTTTAGTTCAATTTTCATGAGAATCATAAGTGGTTTGAATATTGCATTTATATTACTTAATGGAGATCATAAATTGTATTTTTGATAACTTACATAAATGTGAGAGTTGATTTGCCTCTAAATTGTTTTCATTTCATATTTAGCTCTCAACTTAATTTATAGTTTTCATTAGCTTTTATTAGTTAAATCTTCACTCAAATTTGGTTTGATTTGATTAAATAAAATTAGAATTTCTTTTTTCCCTTTGGATCGACTCGTATTCGCTGACGTACTACAAGTGTACGCCATGCGCTTGCGGTTTATTACTCTTCGCGACGGTATTCTAATTCATAGAATATTCGTCGTCTAACAAGTTTTTGGCGCCGTTGCCGGTGATAGAATTTAATATTAGTTTTATTATTCGAATTAGTTTTCTTGTTCTTCTATAAAAAAAAGGTTGTGTGTTTGTTTTGTTTTGTTCGCTTTTGATCTTGTGTGTGATTGTGTTTCTTTGTTTTCACTTATAGTGTTATTAAAAAATAAAAATAAAAAGTTTGTGTGTTTTGTTTGATCTTGCTTCTAGTGCATTTATTTTTGTTTTGTTATGCTTAGTTGTGCATTTTCATTTTGTTTTAGTTTTATGTCTCACTTTAAAAAAGAAAAAGAAAAAAAAATAAACACCTGCCTTTTGTTCAGTCTCTTTCCCATTTTTTTGTGTTTTCAATTTCCTTTATTTCTTTCCCTTTATCTCTCCGTCATTTATTTCTCTCCTTTTTCAATTTCTTTTTTTTTTTAAAAAAAATAGTACTTTCCTTTTACTCGCTTTTTAATTTTCTTTCCCTTCTTTCATTTATTTCTTGACTGCCTTCCTTCTTTTTCTTTTCCGTAATTAATTAAAATTATATCTTTGCATTTTTTTTCTCTCTTTTACTTCTTTCCCTTTCTCCTTCTCTCATTTATTTCTTTCATTTTCTTGTCCTCCCTCTATAATTTTCTTCCCTTCTCTGCCTTATTCTATCCACAATCCTTTATAAACCAACCTCCTAACATTCTACTCTCTCTACCATTTCTTCCACCATTTTCTAAACGCCAAATCCCATATCATCCATTTCACCATATTCCTCATACCATTAATCATCCCTTGCATTTTTCATTCCCCTCATCAGACAATTACCTTCATCACGCAACCAATTCACTTGCAATTCAAATCCATCATCCCCTTCCAATTCTACATACACCCATCAACTAACCCCACTGTCAAACTCCTACTTCATCCTCCCAGTCACACACTCCACAAAAATATCACCATCATCTTGCCAATTCTCACCACCCACCGTTGGCTAAAGCATCCCCCTCTTCAAAATACTCCAAAACCCTCACAAAACCGAACTTAACAACATCAGCACCGATCTACAGCTCCTCCCACATGCCCACATTTCCCATCGCCCCCTTCCTACATAATCCCCCAAATCACAATCTGAAAGCACTGCGATTTTACAAAAAATTGTTTGATTGATTGGTCTATTTTATAGACCCAAATCCGATTTCTCTTACAAATATACAGAGAAACCCACAACGAGTGATTTGTTTCTTTTTTTTTTGGGAACAATTTGTTTAGAATAAAATAAAAGAGTAAGATTTGGTATGTGCCGTGTATTTGGGATGCCAAATATTTTAGAGCAAGATTTGGTATGTGCTATGTATTTGGGATGTCATATATTTTGCCCTTATCTGATTACGTGACTTGAGTGCACCACGGTTTGAGTGAGCGCTTAGCTTGAGCTTGAGCTTAGTTTTTGTTTTTGTTCAGTTTAGTTTTTCCTAGTTTTTTAACTTTTAGTTTAATTTTTACAGTTTTGTTTCTGTTCTTGTTCAGTTTTTCTTTTCTTTTGTTTTATTTGCTTACCTTTTCACCAAAAAAGTGGAAATCCTCTCTTGTACAAATATCTTTTCAAAATGCAGAAAATAATGGATGGAGTATTCCTTACTTGGTTGGGATTGGTTTTCACAAAATGCTAGCTCAAAATCAGCGCTATCTTGCTTGCTTGCTAAAAAAAGCGCCGCTAAATAAAATTGCTAAAAATTCTTCACGCACTGGTATATGTTTTCTTTCCTTATATTTATTTTATGCGCATTGTTATTTGCTTACATTTGCATAAAAAAAAATTCAAAAACAAAATAAAATTCATTGGTAGTTACATTGTTAATTCACGTTGTTTTGCATTCAACCTATTTTTATTATTTTTTCTAAGGACACTGTTATATTTTGACAGCTTGATTTCTTTCTAACGATTTATTTCTTGGTGTCTAGACTATAGCAGAGTAACAATCGTTTATAAATATTACGGTGATTTTTAAATATTATATCGGTTGTTCGTATGAAGGTACTTAAACCTTCGGTTGCATTGCTAGGGTGATTCCTAGTGCACTGATAACTGCTGTCCATTAACTAGCTGAGAAATCCTTTGTTGAAATTAATCAAACCGTCATTATATAATTTTAGAAAATCTGTAAATAATTAGTTTGCATTCATATAGTTGCATTAGGTGCATGCATATATAAAAAAAACAAAAAAAAACCCAAAATCTTAAAAAAAACTTTCTTGAAAATGTCCCATTTTCCCTATTCCTGCAGATTTTACGATAGTTATGAAAATCAATATAATCCATATGATTTTACACCAAATTCATATGGATATTTTAATAATAACTATAGTACAAATATTTTGGATTTTACGCTACCAACATTTCAAAATTTTCAAAACAATCCTGATTTTACACCGCAAAATTTCCAAAATAACGATTAACTCACAAGTCATGAAATCAGTGTTCAAACTCTACTTGAAGAAAGTCAAATATTTAATGAATCAAGTCAAAGATGAATTGAATTAATGTGCAACAATTCAAGTCAAAGTTTTCGAAATAATCAAAATTCAACTTCAAATTCAAATGATTTTGATTATAACCCTTGTCAATCCAACTTCGAACTCCAAAATGAATTGCAAATTCAAGATGGAAATGTGAATATCTTTTCAAATGGTTTTGGCAATGGGAATAATTTCAATTGTGGTGGAACTGAAAAATTTTGTTCTCAGCAATTTCAAATTGAAAATTCTCATGTAAATAATTATAAATTTGATTTTGTTGAGCAAGTGAATGAAATTCACGATAATCACACGAATTTGTTGTTTCAAGACTACTTGAATTTTCATAAAAAACAAAATAATCAAAACCGAACGTGTGATGATTCAAATGATAATCCACTTTTGCCTACAACTGGTGATTTTCAACTAAAAACTTTTGAAATTAAGGAAAATCTTAGTGAAGTTGTTGAAAACTCTGTGATTGATTTGAATTTAAATTCTCTTGAAAACGATGACGTCAATCTTCAGTTTGATCTTCCACTCTTAGATTCTGAAAATTTTGAAAATTTAGCAACTTTAGATTGTCAACCTGACAAAAATGATGAAGTTGTTAACAACTGTTTAAGTGAGGATGACTTTGATGAGCAAAAACTTCTTAAACTGACTGACGATGATGTTGTTGGATCTGAAACATTTGAAAACTTCAAAATTCTTGAGGATGAAAAAAACAAAACTGCTGAATGTGATCTTAAACACAATGACGATTTTTCTAAAACTGTTGAAACTCCTTGTGACTTGATCATTTCAACTGAACCTTACTGTGATCACTTGTTTTTCAATGATAAATTTCTGTAGTATATTAACTCTTTTTGCAATGACACGGTTTTTGAGAAAACACAATTTCATAATTTAATGAAAATTCATTTGTTTGGTTTTAACTTTAGATTTACGGATGAACCTTTAGTCAACAAAATCTCTAATATCAAAGCAAAACTGAACAATGTTTCTCAAAACAAGTGTGGGTGTGAGAACAGTGCACACGTCTCTCAATTTATACATCATCTGAACAAATCAAACTTTGTTTTTGAAACTTTTACTGAACCCCAGCTCAATGAACTCTCTATAGTTGCTACAGAAATTCAATTCGATTTTAGGATCAATTGTAAGCTCAAAATTTTAAAATTAGCAACTCAAACTTTTGAAAAAACAAAGTTTGTTTTTCCAAATCTGAAACGTAATATAAAATCCTTTATGATTTGGTTTTCTGTGCTTAAGCTGTGCCTCTCATACTTGAAGAGACAAATGAATCAGTCTTTAGAAGGCCATTTCATTTACTTCTTGTCAACACATTTTCTGATAGACTGTAAATATTTTTTTTCCATTTCTCTTGTAAATATAAGTCATATTTTCAAAATTTTCATTTTCTTTCCATTTGGGTTGATTATGGGGACACAGTCCAAATCAGGTGTGAGGGGAGCTTCATATTTATTTTGGTTTAGCATAGAATTTTCCTTTTTTTCATTCAAAAAAATCAAAAAAATAAAATAAAATAAAATAGAATTTCACATTTCTATTTACTTTTAAATAAGACATGATGGAGTTATTAGCATATAATTTTGGTCGTTCGATTAAAATGTTTGGAAATTTACTTCTCTTAGCGGATAACGAAAGGAAAGTTTGAATTATGAGCAAATTTGGTGTAACTGGTATATTGGGAAATCCATAGGTGATGACTATGAAATGTTTTCTGAATTGTAATCCGATTAAATGAATGGTTGATTTAGACTACTTGCGATAACATTTTAATCGTTTAAGTGAAGTTGTGCTAAGATATTATCGCTTAACTCTCTCTCTCTTATGTAAAAAAAATGTATATATATAACAATAATCCAAGGGTATCCAACATTGCTAGTACATCTCGCGTTGGTGTGCAAACCCGCCAAGCTCTTTCCGACACCTTGTTGACAATGTCAGCGTCGGTATATCTTGGTCTCATTTTATGAGTTGGACACCTTAGGATTACCGACATCTTGTTGACAAAGTCAGCGTCGGTTTCCACAATCCGCCAAGCTTTGTCCCAAACTCTCACGGTTAGTATACCTTGGTCTTTTCGGTTAGGCATTTGTAAATACTAATAATGTAAATATTTTGTAATTAAGAGAGAGTAAGCACTTGAAATCCAAGCATACTCTTCACTTATTCGACCTAACTTGTTAACAAAAAGGAAGTTGAGATGCCATTTTACAATTGTTGATATCAATTATAGAATTCATTTCATATTTGCACTATGTTTCTACCAAAACAACTGGCCAAGCTGGAGGAATTTGTGACTATAACATGACTTTTGTTTGAAGTTTTGATTAGTAACGAACTCAAATTTCATAGTGACAACCCAAGTTTGTGTTAACTCATTCGTGTAATATTTAAAAGTAAATTATCCGTTTGTAAATATTCCTTTAAAAGCTTGCATTCGTCTTGTAAATATTTTCTGATCTTGCATTTTGTAAATATTTTTTGCGTTCAGCTTTTAGATTTTGTGGATAGTATTCGATGAAAACCCTCAGGAGACAACACTCGTCGTATTGGGGACACCCGGTGGTTTAACGGCTTGTTGTATACGCTCAATGCAATCGTGTTCCCTATGAAAACAGATCTATCTTAGTTTTTTATTTTATTCGAGGACGAATAAAAAGATAATTGTGGGGGTATTTGATGTGCACATAAAAATGCACATTTATATTCACATATTTATTCTTATTTAATTAAATAAATGAACATTTTTTGGTGTTTTATATGATCAAACCATATTTTAAATATTTTCAAAATAATCACTCATTTTGTGAAAAAATGGTCACTTGTGCATGTTTTAATTTGTGATTGCATTTACTTGTTCTTTGTATTTGTCTCTTGTAGGAATTTTGGAGCACAATTAATGCATACACATGAAGATTTGGAGCACAAATGCTTGCATACAAAGGAATGAAGGAAATAATTCTCATACATGATCATGGAGGACCCCTACCTCTCAAATTACTTTTTTTCTTAAGCTTCTTATTAAAGACTAATCGAATAATACAAAAGGTCTCATGCATCATTAATGACTAAGAGAGGATTAAAAGCTTCATGAAGTGGGCATTTTGCAGATTTCCCATTATAAGTAATTAGGGTTTTAATGTTAGAAACATGTATATATACCCCTTTATGTGATGTAAATACTATCTCTTATCTCCTCTCTTTTATCTCCTTCTTTAGTTTAGTTGAGAAGAGCACAAGATCTCTTGTATTTCCATGGCTACTTAGCCATTTTCTTTATGTAACTTCTTTATTTTAATGTAATTTAATTTATGTGCTCTTTATTTTCATGTTCATAGCTTAGATTTACATTCATGTTCTTAGTTTAGTTCTATTCCTGTTCTACTTAGTTTTTCTTTCATTTTGCTTTATTTTCTAATGTTGAAACTTACATATGTTGATATGATAACATATAAGAGTGGCTAATCCCTTGATTTAGGGGTAATGATGCTCTCTAACTTTATGTAAGTTCAAAATTTGTATGATTTGTGATCTCTAATTTGTGCTTCATGTTACTGAATGTGATGTAAGTTTATACAATTGGTTTTGATAGTCTGTGTTTGTTGACAACAAAATAGAGTATGCTTAGTCAATGTAAACACAAATTACATCAATATTTGCTAAGTGGTGATTGATGTTGAAATAAAAGTAAGAACAAAATTTGATGGTCTATAGTTTTAGTTAATAATTCATAGGCCATACTTAGAATAGTTTTGCTGTAGTTCAATTTTCATGAGAATCATAAGTGGTTTAAATATTGCATTTATATCACTTATTGGAGATCATAAATTGTATTTTTGATAACTTACATAAATGTGAGAGTTGATTTGCCTCTAAATTATTTTCATTTCATATGTATCTCTCAACTTAGTTTATAGTTCTCATTAGCTTTTATTAGTTAAATCTTCACTTAAATTTGGTTTAATTTGATTGAATAAAATTAGAATTGCTTCTTTCTCCGTGGATCGACTCGTATTCGCTAACGTACTACAAGTGTATGCCGTGCGCTTGCGGTTTATTACACTTCACGACAATATTCTAATTCATAAAATAATCGTCGTCGAACAAAAGCACAACTTTAATTAGCATAACTTTGTGTATAGCGTTACTTCGCGAGCCTCACACCCTAGTATGAACCAGAAACAGGAGAAAGACCCCAGGGAAATGGACATATGTTAGTTTCTAGCTAAGAGTAACATCATGGTATGGAGCCCAGGCTGTTTACTCATGTGGATGTTTCTTATTATTTGATCGATAGAGAGGCACCTCAGATATATCGATAACTACGGGACCGATGGATGTTTTGATTGACATTACTGACCAGATCATTTTATGCCCCATAGGGTAGGCTAACATATTGTTTATGGTATTGCCAATCATCGACAGATGACCAGCCCTAGTGCTTCCAGGTGCAATTGTGGTTGTATCCTGAGATACGGGCTAGAGTGTCTCATATTCGGTAAGGACGATCCCTTGCCTTGGTTCATAGATGGAAATCCAACTTCCAATACGACATCGTGCGATTTTGATTGTAGAACTAGTATGGCGACATGATACATGGTACCCATGCCGTCTATGATTGATACACTTATATTTGAAGTTGTTTTAAACACTATGTACTTATACTAATATCAAAATGATTTGTTTTATATGTATCAAGCATGTTTGGATATTATAAGGGAAAACTCTATCCTCCGGCTTGCGTTGCATTATATGATGGGACCTGAGTCTTATAATAGCTTTTCCAAAAAGCATTGCATTATTTTTTTAAACTAAGATTCATGTGGAGCGAAACCGTTCTGTGTTATACGGCGTGGTACCGTGATTTACCTAACGTTAAAATCAAGTTAATAACTGTTTTAGTTCTCACACCAGTCCCATGACTGACCTAAAGTTCATTGTTTTAACCTAAACTCTGGGTGCCCATATTTTCCACAAGGGCAGCTAGAAGTTTTGGTTTTGCAGATATTATATTTACAGGATCCTGGATTTACAGCTGAAGCTATATTCGGAAAGCTCTGTAACCGTATATTTCTTCCAGTTGTGTTATGTATTATTTTCTGCTGCTATGTAATATTAAATCTCTGATATTTCCAATGTAAGTTATTTATTCATACTCTGTTGTATTCTTGTACTCTGATGTAAATTGTTGTAATAAGCAATAAAATGTTCTTCTGTTTGTGTTCTAATTTGTCGTGTTCTCAATTCGATCTGTACTTTACTTTACGGGGAAGTTTGTGTCGTTTCATTTGGTATTAGAGCTTTGGTTTACATAGCTCGAGAACAAGACACATTAGAACCGAACGAAAGAATTCATCAGAGATTAGATTAGTAATATCCAATAAGATTTACTCGTTAGAGGTGGGATCAGTAGTATCCTAGAATGAGTTTCAAAGAGTGCTATTTAAAAAAGTTATAAATGAAAACAAACTTTGTTTTGAAAATTTAAATCATATTATACGTATTCGAATATTTTATTTTATATTGAATTTGGATTATTGAGTATATAAAGGTTTGCATATATGCCTAGCTAGCGTATGTACGCAGCCTTAAATATACTGGATAGATGTAGAATCACACTCTAGTAGCCCGGGCATGATTTTGATGATGGCGCGCCATCATCAGTATTTGTGTTCGAGTTTCAAAAGTGGGATGCCTATATATTTCCAATTGACAGGTGTGAGAACCAAAACTAGATAGGGTTTATTGTTGTGATTTGCACTGAAATATGATTTTTGACTATATATAACAGTTATATATATATTTGAAAAGTTAATCACCTAATTGATTGTTGGTTGTGATATTTGATAATTAGTTTAACTAATTCAAATATTGGAATGATAATTAATTTAACCAATATGAGAAAGAATGATAAATTTAGCTAAATCAAATTTAATATTGAACTGAATTGAAAATTGGTTAAAATTGAAAGTTGAGTCGGTTAGTTAAACAACTTTCAGCTCCGTTCCTTTTCGAGGACGAAAAGATTTAAGTAGGGGAGATTGTAACAACCCGAAAATTTTAAACCAATTTAAATTTTTTATTTTAGCAATTTTAATGGATTTTAATGTGTAAAATAATTTTTTTAAATAATAACGACAAATTTTTTATTTAAATCGAAGTTAGAACGAATAATTTTATTTTAATTATATAACGAGCCTGAAATGGCGTGGTAGTTTGAAAATTCAATTTTAAAATTCAAATAAATGTACAGAATTCGAAATAAATCGGATTCCAGTGAAACAAGAAATATTTGAATCTATTTGAAAATATCTTTCCAACGAATGTGAAAAATCCAGATTTCATAGCGGGAATTGAAAGTTATGCCCAGTTAAAAATTCAGAAAAGTAGCTGTAGAATTTATATATATTTTAATATAAAATATAACCCTTAAAAATAAATATTTTGCAAACGACCTCCATTTTCGACGAGACCACTTTTATTGGATCTAGAATGTCAAATTATTACTAGATTCCAATTTTCATAATTTTTGGAATTAATATGTGAGCGCAGTATATTTAAATGTGTTTGGTAATTTAAATTTGAATTGGATCAACCAGAAAATGGCCATTTCTCAAACAATCTCCAAATTCGACAAAATTAATTTTGTTAGGATCGTATCATCAATACATAGCTATAAATATATTTTTTGGAATTTTCGGAGTCAGCATGTGGCCCCGATAATTTAAAATGTACGTTAAAAATTCAATATAATGATTTATATTATAATTTAAAGAAAAACTGATCGAAACGATAGAATTGGCTTGCGAAACATATCCCATGTGTCCAGAATGGGGGTATTTAGCTAGGGGTGACACTCGTTGGGTTTGATTTGGAGTCCGGAACGATACAGGAGTTATATTGAAGTTGAATGGAATTAAATAAATAAAATAAAAATACATGTATAAATACACTGTATTCCGTAAAAACCCTAAAACCAATTCAGAGACGCCATCGTTCAAACATTTTCAATGGCCGAAAAGCTACCATTTTCAATCGTTAATCTCTCCTTTTCCTCTTCGAATCTCAAATCAATATCAAAGCAAAGATTGTAGAGCATTGTTCCCTCTTTAATATCATACGGTGGGGATCAACGTTGGTGGGCCACTGTAGCCAGAATTAACGGAGGAAGACAATGACTTTAATTGGGTTTTACGGCACGGGTGGTGGTGCGAGTTGGACGGCGGTTAGAGGGCAGGTCGGTGGCGCCAAGGGATTCGGCAGGGTGGTGTTCGATTGGGGTCCGCCCCCTTGGTTGGCGAAGCGACAGCTAGGGTTTGGGTCAAGGTTCGTTCAATGCCTGGAGTTCTTCAAACAGACGAGAAGCAAAAGGAAAAAAAGGGGAGTTAGTTCTGAGCTGATGTAATAAATAAATTAATTCTTATTCAGAAAATAATTGTTCAAATTAATTTGTGTAAGCATATAAATGACATTGTTTTCAAAAATAAAATGCAATAGAAATGTTTTACAAAATAAAATAGCAATGTTTTATAAATTAAAATAGAAATGTTTTACAAAATAAAATAGTAATGTTTTATAAATTACAGTAGAAAAGTTTTACAAAATAAAATAGTAATGTTTTATAAAATACAATAGTATTCATTTACAAAATAAAATATACATTGTTTTTGTAAATAAAATATACATTGTTTTAAATAAATAAAAATAACATTATTTTGAATAAAATAAAAATAACATTTTAAATAAAATATATAAATATACATTGCTTTTGAAAATAAAATTTGTATTGTTTTTAAAATGGAATTTTCATTGTTTTTAAAAATAAAAGTAGCATTGTTTTTCATTACAAAAATAACATTGTTTTTTATCATATAATTAGCATTGTTTTTTATCATATAATTAGCATTGTTTTTTTAATCATATAATTAGAATTGTTTTTAATTATATAATTAGCATTGTGTTTAATCATAAAATTAACATTTTTTTATCATAAAATTAGCATTGTTTTGAAATTTATAATTATCACTGTTTTAAAAATAAAATTTTTACATAAGTAACATTGTGATAAAAATATGATTTTTATTATAAAAGACTTTGTAAAAAATCATTGTTTTTAAATTTTTCAATGGCATTGTTTTAAGGGCATGATTTTTTTATAAAAGTAAATGATATTGTTTAAAAATATGGTTTATAAAATGAACATTGTTTGGAAAATAAAAAGAACATTGTTTTAAAAATAAAAAGAGCATTGTTTTGAAAATAAATATAACATTAGTTCAAAAATATGATTTTAATATATATAGAAGCATTATAAAAGTATGATTTTTAATATATATACCGCGTGAAACAGATTGCGATGGAACCGATTGGAAGCGAACAGAATCCGAACCGTTCAATCAAAGAATGACGGAGTGGAATCCAAAGGTGAGAACTCCTCACTAAAAATTCTGCACAGTTATTTATTTATTTTCATAACTGAAAAATATATAGAATTGACAATTTAGGTTTTTATTGGTTTAATTATTATAAATTGTATACGGTGCATGTTAGATCACATTCCTCGTCCACAAACCATGGACGATTTAAAGTTGACTGTATTGTGTGTTTTTTGTGTTGTTGAAATGTTTAACACATTAAAAATGTTAATATTGATAGGATAGTGAAATTAAATTATAATTATTCATTTATAATTTGAACAGTGAAAATTGGTTAAATTTATTAACCAAAAATTTGTTTAAATAAAATGTCGTTGTTTGAAAACCCCACATGGGTATTGGGATGATATTGGACACACACTAGTCCCAATATTTAGTTGTATGTCAATCGATGGATTGACAGTCTACGATGAGCGTTATTTATTTATTTTAGTGCTGTAAATTTCACTTTGGATGTGAATGGACCTATTAATGATTATTTATCATTATTGTTGAATACATGGGGATGTATGAAATCCATATAACTAAAATTATATCGTAATTGATTGAGTCGCATTCCGATTCAGAAATAAATAATATTTTATAATAAATAATGTTTTATAAAGATATTTTAGAATAAAGATTATTTTTATATAAAAGAACATTTTTTATATAAAAGAACATTTTTAATGTAAATAATGTAAAAGAACATTTTTTATATAAAAGAACATTTTTAATGTAAATAATGTAAAAGAACATTTTTATATATGAAAGAACATTTTTAATGTAATTAATGTAAAAGAACATTTTTATATAAAAGAACATTTTTAATGTAAATAATGTAATGGAACATTTTAATGTAACTGAACATTTTAATGTAAAGAATATTTTTAAAATAAAGAAACTTTTGAAATAAAGAATATTTTAAAATAAAATGTTTTAACAATAAAAATCACATTTTTATTGTATGTATAAAGTATTAAAGAATTATGTGTTAAAATACATTTTTGTACATTAAGAATGTCATCCTTAAAATGTAAATGAGAATAGAATATTTGAAAAATAAAAATATCATTTGTATTTAATGTATAAACCATATAAAATATTCATGTGTTGAATAAATTTTTTGAAACAATAAAAATAGTTATGTAATTAAACGCCCTTTTTATCAATCGAGTTATTCATTTTATATTGAATATCGTAAAGAAATGATTTCAAAAATTTAATATTTTGAAAATATTATCATTTTAATATGATAAAAATATAGGATATTCAATTTTGATTTAAAATTGAAAATGAAGTTGGAATCGTTTTAAAACGAATATATAAATGATTTATAAAACATGTTTTAAATGGAAATCGAGAAATATATATATAATATATATATTATATATATTATATATATAATGGCCTGAATAGAACGCGCCGCGCTGCGACCGTTCGCGAATTTCGACCATTAACTTCAAATTGATGTAAAGGGAGATCCGACCGTCGGATTCTCCTAAAACTGGAACCGTTGGGTTCGTATCGAAAAGAGCTTTCCAATGAATATAAGAAGTTTGAAATCTAATGGTTGGATTTGGAATTATGTCCAAATCAAATTTGAAAAAGGTCGTTATAGATGCAGTTCGGTGGCCGTTATTGGAAACCGATTGTACGGGCGATAATTAAATTATTAAAAATATGAAAAAATTATGTTAAATTATAACAAATGGTTTGGAAAGATTTTGGATGAAAAATTCCATACTTAAAAAGGTAAAAAAAATATTTTTATCGAAATGAACTAGTTATTAACTAGAATAAATCTTTAATTAAGATTTAATGGAGTCTTCCAATTAATTAATATTTATTTGGAATTAAATTAGATAAATTGGATTTTGGGTTTGTCGTGAATGGTGTCTTAAATAACACTGTTCTTAAACCCCGTGTGAAAAGAATAAATCTTTTAATTAAGATTTAGAAAATTTTACTAATTAATTAATGTTTAATTAGAATTTAAATGAAAATTGATTGGGGGTTTATCGTGAACTATGTTTTAAACGACATTTGTTCTTTAATCCCAATTAACAGTGAGATAGAAAATGGAATTTATAAATTTTTATTAAGATTTAAATGGAATTTGTAAATCTTTTATTAAGATTTAAATGGAGTTTATTAATCTTTTATTAAGATTTAAATGGGAATTTTTCCAAAGTAAAGTTTTCCAATTTAATAGAATAAATTGGAGTTGAATGGAATTAGATTTAATAATATTTGAGACAAGCTTCTATGAATGAAGACAGTTACTATATATGGAATTTAAAAAGGCCTTACCGTTATTCCATTTCTATTATCAGTCTGATACAGAAATTTATATCAATTATATATTGATCCGTTTTTCGTGAAGATTCCATAGTTAATGGAAGATGATTTTGGGATTGTCGTGAACTCTGTTTTAAGTGACATTGGTTCTTTAACCCAGTTAAAGATAAAGACTAATTTCCTAAATTTGAATAATCACAAAGTAATGATTTTTGATATTAAAACTAAATTGGGGTTTTAATAAATTAGATTGAAATGGAAATGAGATAATTAGATTTATCAAATTCTTGTAATAATCGAAAATGGAGTACTTTTGAAGAATGGAGTACCACCAGTTTTACTCCAGGCGATAGTTAAATTCTTCAATTAGATTTAAACGTGAAATGGTAATTAATTTTACTGATAACACTATGGGTGTAAGATATTAAGTGCTACTAGATTTGCTCCAGGGGATGAATAGGTTGGGATTGGGATGATAAATATAAATAAATGATTACTTCGGTAAGGTTCGATAATCCCGACTAGTTAATAAAAATCTTTTGAAATGATATTCAAAAGAAGATTAAAGAATAAATTTAAAAGAAGTTATCTTTGATAAAATTAATGGGAACCTTTCCCGAATAATGTGAATATTTTATTAAAAGAATATTCAGAATTGGAATGAGGCGTATGATGTGTTTTTAAAGCACTTGATTATAAAATACACGAATTATTTGGAAAGACCAGGTTTAACCCACTCGGAATAATTAATATGACGATCAAGAGTCAAAGATGAAGATGGTGGTTGAAGACCGGAGTTCTTCACATCGTTTGGGTGATTACTGATGTCTTGATTGAGCCGTACACCCAAGACAAGGTAATAAGTGGTGATCGCCCAAACTACTTGGAGATCGACGGATATGCGAGGACCTCTCTCCTGTATTGGACATATGGGACGAGGAATAAGGTGCCTCTGGTCTCGTTCAGACCCAGAACGGACTTGTAAATGGATGGTATGTCTGACATTGTATTCCTTTATGTTGTATTCGTTAATCTCTGCCAAATATATATCTATTTAGTGGCGGAGAATTTATTCTCATGGTTAACACACTTCTCTGAGACGTACGAGCTTAGAGGTTATATATTGGCAGAAATCAATGGTATGGTATGGATTGACAATGTGGCATGCTGAGTTGCAAATGATTAAAGCTTTTGTTGAAAAGCAGAGCCTTGTGTTTGATGATCAAATCACAACTTTAATTATCATAGCTTTGTGTATAGCGTTACATCGCGAGCCTCACACCCCGTTATGAACCAGAAATGGGAGAAGGACCCCAAGGAAATGGACATATGTTAGTTTCTAGCTAGGTGTAATGTCATGTTATGGAGCCTAGACTGTTTACTCATGTGGATGTTACTTATTACTTGATGGATAGAGAGGCGTCTCAGATATATCGACCACTATGGGACTGATGGTTGTTCTGGTCGACATTACTGACCATATTATTTTATGCCCCATAAGGCATGCTAATATATAGTTGATGGTATTGCTAATCATCGATGGATGACCGGCCCTGGCGCTTACAGGTGCAGTTGCGGCTGTATCCCGAGACATAGGCTAGAGTGTCTAGAATTCGGTAAGGACGGTCCCTTGCCTTGGCTCATAGATGGAAATCCAACTTCCAATACGACATCATGCGGTTTTGATTGTAGAACTAGTATGGCGACATGATATATGGTACCCATGTCGTCTATGATTGATAATTTATATTTGAACTTTCTTTAAACACTATGCACTTATCGTAATATCAAAATGATTTGTTTTATACGTATCAAGCATGTTTGGCTATTATAAGGGAAACCTCTATCCTCCGGCTTGCGTTGCATTGTGTGATGGGACCTGAGTCTTATAATAGCTTCATTTCCCCAAAAAGCATTGCGTTATTTTATTTTAAACCAAGATTTATGTGGAGTAAACCCGTTTCGTGTTATACGGTGTGGTCCCGTGATTTACCTAACGTTAAAATCAAGTTAATAACTGTTTTAGTTCTCACACCAGTCCCATGACTGACCCGGAGTTTATTGTTTTAACCTAAACTCTGGGTGCCCATATTTTCCACACGGGCAACTAGTAGTTTCGGTTTTGCAGATATTATATTTACAGGATCCTGGATTTACAGCTGAAGCTATATTTAGAAAGCTCTGTATCCGTGTATTTGTTACAGTTGTTTTATGTATTATTTTCCGCTGCTATGTAATATTAAATCTCTGATATTTCCAATGTAAATTATTTATTCATACTCTGTTATATTCTTGTACTTTGATGTAAATTGTTGTAATAAGCAACAAAATGTTCTTCTATTTATGTTCTAATTTGTCGTGTTCTCAATTCGATCCGTACTTTCTTTTACCGGGAAGTTTGGGTCGTTTCATAAGAACTTGAAATTGTAATTTTTTTTGGGAAAATGATTTGTGGTGTTTTCAAGTTTTAATCTTAAAAGTAATAGTTTTTTCTTTTCAAAAAGTACGTATTGGGTTTTGAAGAACAATGGGTATATTTTGTAAACAGTGGCTTCTTGTGAAAATTTTGTCTAAAATAAAACTCTCTCGGTAAAAAGGGTCATATTATAGAACATGTATTGCTCGCTAGTTTTCTTGTTATATTTCATACAAGAATTTTTAGTAAAGAAAGTTTTGAAGTCTCTATTCTTTTGAAAATAAATGTTTGATCTTGTTGTTTAGACTTTTCTTTGTTTGAGGTGGGATAGTCTTAAGATACTTGGCCCTTAGTAGTAGCTGTGTAGAGCGTTTGTTTCCTGTTTTAGTTAAGGGTTAGAAGGCTTATTTGAAAACTAAAATTAGGTCATTAGGATTAAACTGAATAAAGAGAGGAAGATGGCATAACTAAAAAGGAAATAATAAATTCAATGAAGCAACAAACATGATAACTTATAAGGAAAGATGGATAAAGATAAAAAATACCAAGATAAGATTAACAAGAAAATCAGTAGCAAAGAATTTTTTTTATGTGGGCTGTGCTTAGGGAATCTTTATAAATAGTTACATAAAATCCAAGTACGGTTAGGGAGAGGTTGAAAAAGAAAAATGGAAGATGCAAAGTTTTCCATTTTCCACCTTCTTGTAACATAAGAAATCGAATTTAGAAAAATAGATTTTTCTGAAATTCGAAAAATAAAGTTGGTTGGTAGGATTATGGATGCAACAATTGGATGAACTATGCTCCTACTCAGTAAGTGTATAGGAAAACTTGGATGAAAAAGTATTTTTGATAGTATATTTAGGATGTGAGCATCATATTTTAAAAAAAGGATTTTTGAAAATTTTTGCATATACATAGGAGGTACCGCTTAGGCACACATGCATTATTATGTTGCACTTCACTTTGCACAAGTGCACAATGTTTGCAAAAATTGGATGCACACATGCCGGATGTATATTATGCGAGGGGTCAATTGATTTTACCCTTATTAAATTTCGGGGATGAAATTTGCTAAGGATGGGAGAATGTAACACCCCGCATTTTTAACTTAAAATAATAAAATGTGAGTAACTTAATTAAATAATGAGAATTAAGTAAAAAGGACTGCGCCGTTGTGTCTGTCTCGGAATTCTGGTCAAGATAGACACCTGGTTTGCGTAAAACGGACATCGTCTGAATAAGTTATTAAGCCTAGAAGTTTGTATACGCACAAGAGAAATATATATATACACAAACAAATAAAAATATAAAATAAAGAATAAAATAAGGATTGCATGTAATAAATACATGCACTGAAAAAAAGAAAAAGAAAAATGTAATGCATGCATTGAAAGAAAGAAAGAATTGGTTGCATGCAATGTAAATATGTTGCATGCACTGATTTGCAAATATAATGCATTAACATTAAAAGAAAAAGATTCTGGTTTAATATAAGTATTGTAACTAACATGAAAAAGAGAAGTAAGGAAAGAACAATAATTGTCATTGTTCTATGACTTATTAACAAAAGATTTCATAGCTCAGTTGGTTAAGGCATTGGATTTGTAACATAGAGGTTGGGGGTTCAAGCCTCAGCGGTGGCATAATTTTTATCTTTGTTTTAGAGAGGGCCAACTGAACATGCAAATATATGTACGTATACAAATTCAAAATTTGAAAGGATTAGAACGTAGATATAAGGAAATAAAGAAAATATATGTATATATATATGAGAATATATATATATATATATATATATATATATATATATGTGTGTGTGTGTGCAGAATATATGTATACAAAAGATAAAATTCAAGATAAGGCTACAATTAATGAAATATGGCAAGAATCAAATAATGGTGCAACAATGTTTGAATTTTGAAAATGAAACAAAAGTTATGCGTAGATATATACGCGTAAAATGGTCGTTAGAAGAATTGTATATGTATAAGAATATTTCATGTGAATAAAATAGCTAAATAAATTCTAGAAATTCAAAAGTTCGTAAATCAAATTACTGTGTCAAAACAATTCAATCATTCGAAATTCAAATGTTTATGCCAAAAATGCTCAACATGCTGACTCAACACTATATCTGGACCGTTTTCTTAACAAGGTTCGTTGTTGACTCAGCGCTGCGTGTACGATAAGATCCTGAACACCTATAAATAGGATAGCAGAGCCTAGCTAAATCTCACATTCTAAGACGATGTCTATACTCTCCCTTTCTTCTTCCGCCTCAATTCTCTTCAAAAAATTAAGATTATTAGTTTAGTAAAAATTCTAAATCAAGATTTGGAAGAAAAGAATTGATGCTAATAAAAAGGTGTTCAAAATCAAAATTGAAGTGAGGTAATTTTCAAGATCTGGTCTATTCAATTTTCTTCCCTTTTTCTTTTAGTAAAAATTATAAGATGCATGGTTGTTAGGTTCTGAATCTAATTAGGGGAAAACCATGGAAGGGTAGATCTGGACGAGATCCAGGATTTGGAAAGCTTACGAGGGAGTGGATTTAAGCCATATTATTTTAGATAATGGTATATTACCGTTTAGCATTCCCCATTATGACAAATTAGAATATGACATGTTAAGATGCATAAACATATGCTGATAATGATACATGACATGCGGGAATGATTAGCATGATACAACGTCAAATTGTTAATATTTTCAGTTGAAATGTTGGAATGTTTACATATTATAATATTAATATGAACATGTTGGAAAAATTCATAAATTGAATTAGTTGAATGCTAAAAAGTTTACATGTTATGAACTTGTTAGAATATGGGTATCAACTGTGACTATTCTTGTTACATGTTAATTTGTCCCAAATGTATACATGAAATAATTGGAGTAAGTATATGATTATATGGTTTCATATTAACATAGAATTGAATAAATAACCCGACACTCCTAGCTTAGTTGGTTAGAGGTGGGCGAATTGCGATGAGACATAGGTCTCAGGTTCGAGGGCCACCTCTGCCAATTTCTAGGGGTGACTACCTAGGTAGTGTGAAGGCATTGAAAAATCGGGGTATATCATTACCCGTGGGGTTTACGAAGACCGACAAGTAATGGTTTGAGTGAAGTCTTAGGTTCGACACGTAAATAAAAAAAAAGGATTAGGGCATCGACCAAATTATGTTTAAAGATCTTAAATTGGGCTAGTAAATATGACTTGGAAAAAGGGGCATGAAAGCCTATAATGAAATAGGAATAATTATTAAAGAATAAACATGCCTAGAATTACAGTAATTAGAAGCTATAACTGTGCTTAGACACGAGGTTAGATTACACTTGTGGTAGTAGTCTGCCCGGACCCGCCCGGCAAATCCAACAACCACAAGTAGCGAATCTAATGTGAGGGGTCTAAGTGCATAAACATGAAATGTGCCAAGACACGAGGTTAAGTCCGACTTGTGGAAGAAGTCTGCCCGGACCCGCCCGGCATATCCAGCATCCACAGGTTGTAGGCTTAATGTGAGAGGTCTGGTACATGTGTGTGTGTGTGTGTGTGTGTATATATATAAATAGCCGGACTGATAAACAATATTAATTAAAATTAATGGTAATAAATGGAATTGAATGAAAGAAAGATACGACAGTAAATGATTTGGAATAAATGGGGAATGATAATAACCTATTATAAATTATTAACATTAATGAGAATGTTGTATAATAGGTAGACTTGTCCTAGGGACAAGTGAAGGTTATAACTCAGGTTATAATAAATTAGTAAGAATTTGATATAACCGGTGGAATGAGATAAGTGACACTTAATTTTAAATTAAGTTATCAGTAATTGGGGGAAAATTGAACCCAGTAGATTGTAATAAAGAAAGGGGGGAAGTTTATGGAAAGTAAGAACTAGTACTTAATTATAAATTAAGTATTCCATAAACTTGGAAATCTGAAATCTGCTAATAGAATAATAGGTTAATGCTTGTCCTAGGGACACATGAGAATTATAAATTAGGTTATAAGAAAACAATAAGAAAAGGGGGATAACTTATGTTAAGAGATAAATTGGACTTAACTGTAAATTAAGTTATTAGTGAGGATGAGAGTATGAAATCTACGGATGAGGACAACATAAGTTATGGAAATAAAACTTATTAGTGAACCTTAGTTAAGAGAACTAAGTTAATTAGTAAACAATGATAAGTTGTAAAGATGGTGGAAATAGAATTATGATTAAATAAGAAGAATGAGGAAAACTTATGAAATGAAATAAGTTATATTTAATCATAAGTGGTAAGTGACATGTTAATTGGAAAAACTTGTGAGCTAAGAGATACTTAATAACATATTAGAACATGTTATTGTGACCTTGAAATCAAACAAGAATAAAAAGGGATTGTGGATTACAGACCTTGGACCATAATCCAGAGAATAATATGTGGTGGGCTTATTAATAAACTTAAATGGGTTAAGTTATATGACTGAAATTAATAAGCAAGGGAAATTTGGTAATTTGAATAAGAATTCAATATGAATGGGGATAACCAAGTTAAATGGAAACCTAGCGAGGTAAGGCAAGCGCATAAAAGAATGTTTAGACATAGGGTCTAACAACATATTAAAGTGAGGCGCTTGGACCAGTCCATACGTTTGAGGGTGAATAACCCAACAGGGTAGATCATCGTGGTGTTATAAGGCACGAGTGGAGCTTATATTCATCTGATTTTTCTGTCGGCTCCGAAGGACTGGAAGGGGAAGCACGCGGCTTCCTGAGATACGTAAGGTGCTCCTAGTATCCCTCTGTGCGGTGACAGATGTTTTAGGCTGTGCTCGCAGAGGTTGGGTCTGCGCATAACTACTTGGTGGGTGGGCCTTGACTGCAAAAGTAGCTATGCAATCAGAATGCTGTAACGCGGTGACATTAGGGTGATTCGGCGGTTGCCTCAATGGGGTGGTGGAAGGTCACGACTAATAAGGATAGTAGATTGTCAG
Organism: Allium sativum; assembly: GCA_030737875.1. NCBI lineage: Eukaryota > Viridiplantae > Streptophyta > Magnoliopsida > Asparagales > Amaryllidaceae > Allium > Allium sativum. Next base: position 374,276,496 of record CM060915.1, read on the forward strand.
ATACCCATCATCGGCAGCTAGTGAGATGTGAAAAGACTAGAGCTAAACCCAAGATACCATTCACCCTTCACTATCGGGGTAAGGGGTTGAGGGAGACGCCATATGGATGTTTAGATTGTTTGCATAAGGGCAGTCGCTTAGCTCTTGTAGTCTTTATGTAACAACCCGAAATTTTGGAACAGAAATAAAATATTATTTTTGGTTAATTTAAGGGATTTTGAATATTTAAAATAATTTATTTTAAATAATAATGATTAAAAATTTATTTTATTAAAGTTAAAAATTATATTAATTATATTTCGAGCCTGAAATGGCGCGGTAATTTCAGAATTCGATTTTAAACTTTGAGAAATTATATAAAATTAATTATAAATCGAGATTGGACGAAACAAGAAATGCTAGGACCGTATTGACAATATCTTTCTAATGAATTTTAGAAATCAAGATTCCAGTTTATAATTTGTAAGTTATGACAAAATTAAATTTTCAGGAAAACGCTATGGATTTATATATAATATATATGGCCCAAAACGCTAATTTTTACATACGAATGAATTTAGACTTGAAACCACTTCCATTGAGTTCAAAATGATGTTTCTGCATTGAAAAAGTATAAACACTTATATATTTCGAGTTTCGGAAATTATTGATTTAAAAATGTATTTTTAATATTAAATATATACGCCTTAAAAATGGAAATTTTGCAAACGACCTCCGTTTTTGACGCGACCACTTTTGTTGGATCCGGAATATTAAATTATTACTAGATTCCAAAATTCGTAATTTTTGGAGTCAGTATGTGGTCGTTATTAATTTTACAGTGAAAAACGGTCAATTTTCAGACTTTAAAAATTCATAATTTATTCATACTGACTCGGAATTTAACGAAACCAGTTTCTTTGAATCCGTAATGTCAAGAAATATTTATGTTTCAATTTTCATAAAAATTGGAATTCGTATGTGTTAACACGAATTTTTAGAATATGAAAATGGGTGCAAATTGTATAAATAAATACATAAAAGGGTAATTGGGCCTAATAACATTCTTAACCCCATATAAAATATCTTTTCCTCAGCCATTAGCTGAATCATAACCCTAAACCTACCAGCCACCTTCTCCTTCTTCATTTTCATGGCCTCCACTCTAAATAATTCTTTGCAAATAAGCCCCTGAAAACAAAACAATTTATAACTCTCAATCCAAACCAAATCAGACCAAACCCTTTCTGGGTTTTGTTCAACTTCTAATCCTCTATCTACCACGAAAAATTCAAGACCTATCGTCGCACGGATTCGCCGGAATCTCAATCCAAAGGCAGCAGCCATATTTTCGTTTTTTGGCTATTGCGGGCCCCACGAAGAGAGTTAGGTCGAGCGACTTCAGGCAGAGGTAGAGGGGAACCATACGGTTCTTTTGGCGGTGGTGGCATGGTCTCAGGTGGTCGGAGTTGGCCGGAATGTCAATTTTATTGGAGGGGTACTGAAAACAGGACAGTCCCAAAGATGAGCAAATTCCCGCCAATCCGTGCATTTTCAGGCGAAGTGACAAACAGAGAAGTTGTTCGAGAGGTCGAGGCCAAGCTACTGTAAAAATTTGGGGGCATTTAGAGCACCAAGGCGGCCGCAGCACCAAGATGAACGGAAACTGTACTTTTCCGTTCATCTGCAGATCGTGGACCCCACGTGGCGAATTGGAGGGGGGGGGACCACCAGCCGTGGAAAGAAGGGGAGAAGCCGGAGAGAATGGCGCTGGTTTCGTGCAATTCCGACTTACGGTTTGGCCGTGGCGAGCATTTTAAGTTCAGGGTGCTGTTTGAAAAAAAAGGTTAGGGGCTTAAACGCGAAACATTTATGTTCTATGTTCGTAATGCAATATCTTTTACATACGAGATCGAAATTTGACGATTTCAGGTCTGCTGTGATCGTGGCGATGAGAGCTTCGCGTGGACACCAAATCTGTCCAATTTGGAGAAAATTGAAATTTTGGGTAATTTTTACAAATTTAAATATTATTTTAATCGATTTGTTAACTTCGCAAGTGCATAACTTTTTGTCACGTTATCGAAATTGCATGAAACTGAATCCGTTGAGATCGTTATGTCAAGAGCTTCGAGCGAGCAGTAATTTTGTCCAATTTGGAGCAAGTTGAAAATTTGGGTAATTTTCATAATTTAAATTAATTATTTAATTATTACAAACTTCGAAAATTCATATCTTTTTGATACGAACTCGAAATCGCACGAAACAGGATTTGCTGCGATCAGTGAGTCGAGAGCTACGCGTAGACACTAATTTCATCAAATTTGGAGCATGTTGAATTTTGGGCTAAAATTGGGCCCGAACCGTCATTTAAAGCCGGCAAAGGTGAGAACTCTTTTGCTCACTCAATTTTCGAATAGTTATTTATTTTTATAATTAAATGTAAATAAATTATTGGTGATGGAAGTAATTGTTTGTTGAACGGATTGTGGATTTGGATGTCATGTCATGTTATGTTTGAAATTGAAAATATTCAACAGGTTAAACTAATGATTTATTATTTATGATAATTTAAAATGATGTTACATTGCCATTGAAAAGTTACTTGACTTGTTGATGTTGATTGGGACGATTATTTTACACCTCGCCCAAGTGCACAAAATTATGTGTTGGCTGAAACCCCACACGGGTCTTGGGTTTATATTTGACTACACATCACCCTTGTGTTTAGTGTAAATTGCACTTTGGCTGTTATGTGAATGGTTGACATTATTATAGAATAAGTGCAATGTTTGAAATCCGTGTAATTAAATTACATGAAAATTGTGTGAGTCTCATTCCAATTTTGAGTTAAAGAATATTATAATCCAGTATTCAATTAAAAGAACCAAAGGATGGTTTCCATGTTTTCAAATGGGAAGGTACGTATTGTCAAAGTTACAATAAAAAGAGTGAATTGGAAAGATAACATTTTTATTAGTAAATTTTTTTACAATAAGAGATTAGAATTAAAAAGATACCCTTTTTAATTGTCAACATGTTAAATTAAGAAGATTTGTTGCAAAACTGAACATTTTGAAAAGATTAATATTATTGTTATCAATTTTGAATTAATGAATATTTTAATTTATACTCAATTAATGGAATTAATTGGCGTTGATTTAAATAGATTATATCTTTATTGTTTAAAAGTTATAATAAAGGAGATTTAATTATAAAGATTACATATTTACTGTCCACATGTTAAGATAAGAAAGTTTGATTTCGAAATTTGAACGTTTTTGGAAAGATTACATTTATTCGTCATTATGTGGCAATAAATAGATTTGATTTCAAAATAAGACATTTTGGGAAGATTATTATTAATTGTTATAATAATATGGAAAGTTCAGACATTTATAAAGATTTGAAAGGTAAGTTAAGACATTTGAAATCACGTCATTTTAGAATTAAAGAATATTTAAATTTTAGATTCTTTAATGGAAAGGATATTTTCAAAGAGTGCGTTTTAGAAAAGTTAATTATTATTATAAAATTATAATTGTACTTGGGCACGAGGTTAGGTCACATTTGTGGTGGAAGTCTGCCCGGAACCAACCGGCTTATCCAGCAGCCACAAATGTTGGGCCTAATGTGAGAGGTCCAAGTGCGCAAATACGAATTGGGCCATGACACGAGGTTAAGCCCAACTTGTGGGATAAGTCTGCCCGGAACCAACCGGCATATCCAGCATCCACAAGTCGTAGGCTTAATGTGGGAGGTCTGGCCCAGTGTAAAATATAAATGAATAAGATAATGGACTGAGCTATTTAATCTGTTTTAAATAGCAACACCATTTTAACCCGAACGTGTTTATCGATTTATTTTATACATTTTATAATGCATGTTTTAAAGAGCTAATTCCAAAATAAATATTTTGGAAATAATATTATTTTAATATGATAATAGATAGAATATTCAATTTGGATTTAAAATTGAAATAAAAGTTGGAATCGTTTTATAAACGAATTTATAAACATTTTAGAATAAAGTTTGAAAGGAAAATATTACATTTTTCAATGTAATAAAGTTGAAATGAAAATATTACATTTTTCAATGTAATAAAGACTGAATTGAAAATAAAGTTGAAATGAAAGTATTACATTTTTCAATGTAATAAAGTTGAAATGAAAACATTACATTTTCCAATGTAATAAAGATTGAAATGAAAATATTACAATTTTCAATGTAATAAAGGTTGAACTAAAAAGATTTCATTTTTATTTAAGATTTATTACATTAGAAAGAATACTTTTTTTTTGTTAATTTGTTTCAAAAGAATGAAAAAGATTCATTTTAATGTAAATATACGTTTCAATGTAAAAGAATGAGTGATTTGTTTATTTTAATAAATTAATTAAAATAAATAAAAGGATTAAAGTGGTTTTAATAAAACCAATATTTTCCAATACATATATTGGAATGGATTTGAATGGAAATAATCTTCGGATTATTTCAGTATTGGATTTTGTGATTATACGGATATTATTGTGGGAATTTGGAAGATATTAATATCGTTATTCCCAATTTGATATACGTTAATTTTCAGAATTTGATATTGAACATAAATCGATATAATTTCTATTCAAAGCATGATATTTAATATCAGATTAAAATTTGGGTTTGTCGTGAATAGTGTCTTAGATAACACTGTTCTTAAACCCATTTGGGAAAGAATAAATCTTTTAATTAAGATTTAAATAAGATTTCCAATTATTAAACATAATTGAAATTAAGTGAAACTGACTTTTGGGTTAATTGCGAACAATGTTTTTAAATGACATTAGTTCTTTAAACCCGATTGACAGTGAAATTTAGATTGGTAATTCATAAATATTTTAACTAAGATTTAGTGAAATATTCTAAAGAGAAGTTTCAATTTAACATATTAAATTGAAATACGATTTTGGGTTTATTGTGAACGATGTTTTAGGCAACATTTGTTCTTTAACCCAGTTAAAGGCAAGATTGTTTCTTGAAAGTTAAATAATCATTAAATAATGATTCTTGAAGATTAAAACTAAATATAGTTTTAATAAATCTTTAATTGGATTGAATGAGGATAAAAGTAATCAAATTTACTTAATTCAAGAAATAAACGATAATGGAGTACCACTAGTTTTACTCCAAGCGGTAGTTAAATCTTTAATTAGATTTGATCGATAAAACGGTAATTAAGTTTGCCGTAACACATTGGGTGTTAGATATGGAGTACCACCAGTTTACTCCATGGGTTGTGTAGGTTGGGAATAGGATATTAATTAATGATTACTTCGGTAAGGCGTTAATCCCGACTAGTTGAATAAACCTTAATTTGGTTTAAATTAAAATCAAAGAATGCTCTTGATTGGAATGAGGCGTTGGTTGTGTTTTAAAGCACATGATTTTAAATTACGCAAATTATTCAGAAAGACCGGGTTTAACCCATTCTGAATAATTCATACGACGATTGAAGACCGGGAAATTTCCATATCGAATGGATGATTATTGATATCTTGATTGGACCGTACACCCAAAATGAGGGAAAAATTGGTGATCATTCAGACGTATTTGGAGATCTACCGGATATGGTTTCGTTCAGACCCAGAACGGATTGATAAATGGATTGTGTGTCTGACATTGTATTCCTTTATATTGTATTCGTTGATCTCTATTTAATAAATAGCTGTTTGGTGGCGGAGAATTTATTCTCTTGCTTAACACCCTGTTATATATCGATAGATGAATCAATGATATGGTATGGTCTGATAATGTGGCATGCTAAGATGCATATGATCAAGGCTTTTATTGAAAAGCAGAGCCTTGTGGATGAAGACCAAAGCATAGCTTTTATATAGCGCCGCTTTGGATACAACGTGACTTCGCGGGCCTCACACACCACGGTATGATGGTGAACGATTTGTTTGATAATGTTCAGTTTGACCAATATACTTTATACGGATTTGGGGTCGGCCGATGGGCTAGGGTGGTCGCTCCACCCTAGAAGTGGGATAGGTCATTTCAGCCGAATCTCATGAGGATAGATCAGATTACTGCTCATCCAAAGTGCGCAGTATATGTATTTCGGTGTTTTCTCTTGCCGAGACGTAAGCCGTGGAGATACATTCGCGATTGATCTTTCGAATCAGTAGCCATCATGATGGAATCCAATTTTCCAATACGATCTTACGGTTTTTAGTTGTATACTTATATGGTGTCATAACATATTATGCCACCTAATTTTGATACTTTTATATTCGAAATTGTTTTCTACACTGTGCACTCATAGTATAAAAGACGAATTTCGCGTATTAAGCATTTTTGACCATTATAAGGAAAAACTCTATCCTTCGGCGTACGTGCAAGGGATTGAGTCTTATAATGGTTTCATTTTTCTAAAAAGCATTTCGTTGTTTTATGCACTGGTATTCTTGGGAGGAAACTCGTTCCGCGAAAGTGGCGTGGTCCCTTGATTTACCTAACTTTAAAAATTAAAGTTAATAACTGTTTTTGAGTTCTCACACCAGTCCCATGACTGACCTGGAGTTTATTGTTTTAACCTAAACTCTGGGTGCCCATATTTTCCACACGGGCAGCTAGTAGTTTTGGTTTGCAGATATTATATTCACAGGATCCTGGTCTACAGCTGGAGCGATATTCGGAAGGCTCTGTATCCGTGTATTTCTTTCAGTTGTGTTTTGTATTATTTTTCCGCTGCTATTTAAATGTAATTTAAACTCTGATATTATTGTATTTCCAATGTATATTATTATTCATACTCTAGAAAATTCTTGTACTCTGATGTAATTGTTGTAATAGCAATAAAATGTTCTTCTGTTTTGTGTTCTGATGTGTGTTGTTCTCAAAGCAATCCGGCTTTTCTTTACGGGGAAGTTTGGGTCGTTTCATTTGGTATCAGAGCTTTGGTTTACAGAGCTCGAGAACAAAACACATTAGAACCGAACAAAAGAATTCATCAGAGATTGGATTAGTAATATCCAATAAGAATGACTCGTTAGAGATGGGATCAGTAGTATCCTAGAACGAGTGTGAAGAGTATTAATTTTAAAAATGAAAATAAACTTTGTTTTGAAAAATTTAAACCTTATTATACGTATTTGTATACTATATTATTTTGATTTGGACTATCCGGCATATAGAGATTTTAATATACGTCTGATCAACGTGTATTTGAAGTCTCAGATATACTGGATGGATATAGAATCACACTCTAGTCGCCCGGAGATGATTCTGATGATTGCTAGCGTCATCAGTGTTTATGTTCGAGTTTTCGAAAGTGGGATATCTATATATTTCCAATTGACTGGTGTGAGAACCAAAAATTTAGTTAGGGTTTATTGCTGTAAATTGCACTGAAATATGATTTTTGACTATATATAAAACCTATATTTATTTGAAAAGTTAATCACCTAATTGATTGCTGGTTGTGATGTTTGGTAATTAGTTTAACTAATAAAACTATTGGAATGATAATTAATAAGACCAATATATTAAAGAATGATAAACTTGGTTAAATCGGAATTTAATATTGAACTGAATTGAAAATTTATTAAGATTGAAAGTTGAGTTGATTAGTTGAACAACGTTTTTTTCAATTCCTTTTCGAGGACGAAAAGATTTTAAGTGGGGGAGATTGTAACAACCCGGAATTTTGGAACAGAAATAAAATATTATTTTTGGTTAATTTAATGGATTTTGAATATTTAAAATAATTTATTTTAAATAATAATGATTAAAAATTTATTTTATTAAAGTTAAAAATTATATTAATTATATTTCGAGCCTGAAATGGCGCGGTAATTTCAGAATTCGATTTTAAACTTTGAGAAATTATATAAAATTAATTATAAATCGAGATTGGACGAAACAAGAAATGCTAGGACCGTATTGACAATATCTTTCTAATGAATTTTAGAAATCAAGATTCCAGTTTATAATTTGTAAGTTATGACAAAATTAAATTTTCAGGAAAACGCTATGGATTTATATATAATATATATGGCCCAAAACGCTAATTTTTACATACGAATGAATTTAGACTTGAAACCACTTCCATTGAGTTCAAAATGATGTTTCTGCATTGAAAAAGTATAAACACTTATATATTTCGAGTTTCGGAAATTATTGATTTAAAAATGTATTTTTAATATTAAATATATACGCCTTAAAAATGGAAATTTTGCAAACGACCTCCATTTTTGACGAGACCACTTATGTTGGATCCGGAATATTAAATTATTACTAGATTCCAAAATTCGTAATTTTTGGAGTCAGTATGTGGTCGTTATTAATTTTACAGTGAAAAACGGTCAATTTTCAAACTTTAAAAAATTCATAATTTATTCATACGGACTCGGAATTTAACGAAACCAGTTTCTTTGAATCCGTAATGTCAAGAAATATTTATGTTTCAATTTTCATAAAAATTGGAATTCGTAGGTGTTAACACGAATTTTTAGAATATGAAAATGGGTGCAAATTGTATAAATAAATACATAAAAGGGTAATTGGGCCTAATAACATTCTTAACCCCATATAAAATATCTTTTCCTCAGCCATTAGCTGAATCATAACCCTAAACCTACCAGCCACCTTCTCCTTCTTCATTTTCATGGCCTCCACTCTAAATAATTCTTTGCAAATAAGCCCCTGAAAACAAAACAATTTATAACTCTCAATCCAAACCAAATCAGACCAAACCCTTTCTGGGTTTTGTTCATCTTCTTATCCTCTATCTACCACGAAAAATTCAAGACCAATCGTCGCACGGATTCGCCGGAATCTCAATACAAAGGCAGCAGCCATATTTTCGTTTTTTGGCTATTGCGGGTCCCACGAAGAGAGTTAGGTCGAGCGACTTCAGGCAGAGGTAGAGGGGAACCATACGGTTCTTTTGGCGGTGGTGGCATGGTCTCAGGTGGTCGGAGTTGGCCGGAATGTCAATTTTATTGGAGGGGTACTGAAAACAGGACAGTCGCAAAGATGAGCAATTTCCCGCCAATCCGTGCATTTTCAGGCGAAGTGACAAACAGAGAAGTTGTTCGAGAGGTCGAGGCCAAGATACTGTAAAAATTTGGGGGCATTTAGAGCACCGAGGCGGCCGCAGCACCAAGATGAACGGAAACTGTACTTTTCCGTTCATCTGCAGATCGTGAGCCCCCACGTGGCGAATTGGAGGGGGGACCACCAGCCGTGGAAAGAGGGGGAGAAGCCGGAGAGAATGGCGCTGGTTTCGTGCCATTCCGACTTACGGTTTGGCCGTGGCGAGCATTTTAAGTTCAAGGTGCTGTTTGAAAAAAAAAAGGTTAGGGGCTTAAACGCGAAACATTTATGTTCTATGTTCGTAATGCAATATCTTTTACGTACGAGATCGAAATTTGACGATTTCAGGTCTGCTGTGATTGTGGCGATGAGAGCTTCGCGTGAACACCAAATTTGTCCAATTTGGAGAAAATTGAAATTTTGGGTAATTTTTACAAATTTAAATATTATTTTAATCGATTTGTTAACTTCGCAAGTGCATAACTTTTTGTCACGTTATCAAAATTGCATGAAACTGAATCCGTTGAGATCGTTATGTCAAGAGCTTCGAGCGAGCAGTAATTTTGTCCAATTTGGAGCAAGTTGAAAATTTGGGTAATTTTCATAATTTAAATTAATTATTTAATTATTACAAACTTCGAAAATTCATATCTTTTTGATACGAACTCGAAATCGCACGAAACAGGATTTGCTGCGATCAGTGAGTCGAGAGCTACGCGTAGACACTAATTTCATCAAATTTGAAGCATGTTGAATTTTGGGCTAAAATTGGGCCCGAACCGTCATTTAAAGCCGGCAAAGGTGAGAACTCTTTTGCTCACTCAATTTTCGAATAGTTATTTATTTTTATAATTAAATGTAAATAAATTATTGGTGATGGAAGTAATTGTTTGTTGAACGGATTGTGGATTTGGATGTCATGTCATGTTATGTTTGAAATTGAAAATATTCAACAGGTTAAACTAATGATTTATTATTTATGATAATTTAAAATGATGTTACACTGCCATTGACAAGTTACTTGACTTGTTGATGTTGATTGGGACGATTATTTTACACCTCGCCCAAGTGCACAAAATTATGTGTTGGCTGAAACCCCACACGGGTCTTGGGTTGATATTTGACTACACATCACCCTTGTGTTTAGTGTAAATTGCACTTTGGCTGTTATGTGAATGGTTGACATTATTATAGAATAAGTGCAATGTTTGAAATCCATGTAATTAAATTACATGGAAATTGTGTGAGTCTCATTCCAATTTTGAGTTAAAGAATATTATAATCCAGTATTCAATTAAAAGAACCAAAGGATGGTTTCCATGTTTTCAAATGGGAAGGTACGTATTGTCAAAGTTACAATAAAAAGAGTGAATTGGAAAGATAACATTTTTATTAGTAAAAATTTTTACAATAAGAGATTAGAATTAAAAAGATACCCTTTTTAATTGTCAACATGTTAAATTAAGAAGATTTGTTGCAAAACTGAACATTTTGAAAAGATTAATATTATTGTTATCAATTTTGAATTAATGAATATTTTAATTTATACTCAATTAATGGAATTAATTGGCGTTGATTTAAATAGATTATATCTTTATTGTTTAAAAATTATAATAAAGGAGATTTAATTATAAAGATTACATATTTACTGTCCACATGTTAAGATAAGAAAGTTTGATTTCGAAATTTGAACGTTTTTGGAAAGATTACATTTATTCGTCATTATGTGGCAATAAATAGATTTGATTTCAAAATAAGACATTTTGGGAAGATTAATATTAATTGTTATAATAATATGGAAAGTTCAGACATTTATAAAGATTTGAAAGGTAAGTTAAGACATTTGAAATCACGTCATTTTAGAATTAAAGAATATTTAAATTTTAGATTCTTTAATGGAAAGGATATTTTCAAAGAGTGCGTTTTAGAAAAGTTAATTATTATTATAAAATTATAATTGTACTTGGGCACGAGGTTAGGTCACATTTGTGGTGGAAGTCTGCCCGGAACCAACCGGCTTATCCAGCAGCCACAAATGTTGGGCCTAATGTGAGAGGTCCAAGTGCGCAAATACAAATTGGGCCATGACACGAGGTTAAGCCCAACTTGTGGGATAAGTCTGCCCGGAACCAACCGGCATATCCAGCATCCACAAGTCGTAGGCTTAATGTGGGAGGTCTGGCCTAGTGTAAAATATAAATGAATAAGATAATGGATTGAGCTATTTAATCTGTTTTAAATAGCAACACCATTTTAACCCGAACGTGTTTATCAATTTATTTTATACATTTTATAATGCATGTTTTAAAGAGCTAATTCCAAAATAAATATTTTGGAAATAATATTATTTTAATATGATAATAGATAGAATATTCAATTTGGATTTAAAATTGAAATAAAAGTTGGAATCGTTTTATAAACGAATTTATAAACATTTTAGAATAAAGTTTGAAAGGAAAATATTACATTTTTCAATGTAATAAAGTTGAAATGAAAATATTACATTTTTCAATGTAATAAAGACTGAATTGAAAATAAAGTTGAAATGAAAGTATTACATTTTTCAATGTAATAAAGTTGAAATGAAAACATTACATTTTCCAATGTAATAAAGATTGAAATGAAAATATTACATTTTTCAATGTAATAAAGGTTGAACTAAAAAGATTTCATTTTTATTTAAGATTTATTACATTAGAAAGAATACTTTTTTTTTGTTAATTTGTTTCAAAAGAATGAAAAAGATTCATTTTAATGTAAATATACGTTTCAATGTAAAAGAATGAGTGATTTGTTTATTTTAATAAATTAATTAAAATAAATAAAAGGATTAAAGTGGTTTTAATAAAACCAATATTTTCCAATACATATATTGGAATGGATTTGAATGGAAATAATCTTCGGATTATTTCAGTATTGGATTTTGTGATTATACGGATATTATTGTGGGAATTTGGAAGATATTAATATCGTTATTCCCAATTTGATATACGTTAATTTTCAGAATTTGATATTGAACATAAATCGATATAATTTCTATTCAAAGCATGATATTTAATATCAGATTAAAATTTGGGTTTGTCGTGAATAGTGTCTTAGATAACACTGTTCTTAAACCCATTTGGGAAAGAATAAATCTTTTAATTAAGATTTAAATAAGATTTCCAATTATTAAACATAAATGAAATTAAGTGAAACTGACTTTTGGGTTAATTGCGAACAATGTTTTTAAATGACATTAGTTCTTTAAACCCGATTGACAGTGAAATTTAGATTGGTAATTCATAAATATTTTAACTAAGATTTAGTGAAATATTCTAAAGAGAAGTTTCAATTTAACATATTAAATTGAAATACGATTTTGGGTTTATTGTGAACGATGTTTTAGGCAACATTTGTTCTTTAACCCAGTTAAAGGCAAGATTGTTTCTTGAAAGTTAAATAATCATTAAATAATGATTCTTGAAGATTAAAACTAAATATAGTTTTAATAAATCTTTAATTGGATTGAATGAGGATAAAAGTAATCAAATTTACTTAATTCAAGAAATAAACGAAAATGGAGTACCACTAGTTTTACTCCAAGCGGTAGTTAAATCTTTAATTAGTTTTGATCGATAAAACGGTAATTAAGTTTATCGTAACACATTGGGTGTTAGATATGGAGTACCACCAGTTTACTCCATGGGTTGTGTAGGTTGGGAATAGGATATTAATTAATGATTACTTCGGTAAGGCGTTAATCCCGACTAGTTGAATAAACCTTAATTTGGTTTAAATTAAAATCAAAGAATGCTCTTGATTGGAATGAGGCGTTGGTTGTGTTTTAAAGCACATGATTTTAAATTACGCAAATTATTCAGAAAGTCCGGGTTTAACCCATTCTGAATAATTCATACGACGATTGAAGATCGATGATGAAGACGGTTATTGAAGACCGGGAAATTTCCATATCGAATGGATGATTATTGATATCTTGATTGGACCGTACACCCAAAATGAGGGAAAAATTGGTGATCATTCAGACGTATTTGGAGATCTACCGGATATGGTTTCGTTCAGACCCAGAACGGACTGATAAATGGATTGTGTGTCTGACATTGTATTCTTTTATATTGTATTCGTTGATCTCTATTTAATATATAGCTGTTTGGTGGCGGAGAATTTATTCTCTTGCTTAACACCCTGTTATATATCGATAGATGAATCAATGATATGGTATGGTCTGATAATGTGGCATGCTAAGATGCATATGATCAAGGCTTTTATTGAAAAGCAGAGCCTTGTGGATGAAGACCAAAGCATAGCTTTTATATAGCGCCGCTTTGGATACAACGTGACTTCGCGGGCCTCACACACCACGGTATGATGGTGAACGATTTGTTTGATAATGTTCAGTTTGACCAATATACTTTATACGGATTTGGGGTCGGCCGATGGGCTAGGGTGGTCGCTCCACCCTAGAAGTGGGATAGGTCATTTCAACCGAATCTCATGAGGATAGATCAGATTACTGCTCATCCAAAGTGCGCAGTATATGTATTTCGGTGTTTTCTCTTGCCGAGACGTAAGCCGTGGAGATACATTCGCGATTGATCTTTCGAATCAGTAGCCATCATGATGGAATCCAATTTTCCAATACGATCTTACGGTTTTTAGTTGTATACTTATATGGTGTCATAACATATTATGCCACCTAATTTTGATACTTTTATATTCGAAATTGTTTTCTACACTGTGCACTCATAGTATAAAAGACGAATTTCGCGTATTAAGCATTTTTGACCATTATAAGGAAAAACTCTATCCTTCGGCGTACGTGCAAGGGATTGAGTCTTATAACGGTTTCATTTTTCTAAAAAGCATTTCGTTGTTTTATGCACTGGTATTCTTGGGAGGAAACTGTAATAACCCGGAAAATCTGGGCCAGTTTAAAATTTTTATTTTGGCAATTTTAGCGAATTTTGAATATTTAAAATGAATTATTTTAAATAATATTGTCGAGAAATTTATTTTGAATATAATTAGAACGTATATATTATATACGTCGTCGTTAGAATATATAATAAATATATATAATTATAAAAGGGAATTGAAAATGGCGCGGTAGTTCGAAAATTCGATTTCTAATTTCAAATGAATATGCAGAATTCAATATAAGTCAGAATTGAACGAAACAAGAAATATTTGAATCTGTATAACTATATCTTTGTAACGAAGTTAACAAACTGAGATTTCATCTTAGAAATGATAAGATATGTCCAGTTTAAAATTAGAAATAGTCGCTGTGGAATTTTTATATATTTTTATATATATAAGGCCCTTAAAAATAGCAATTTTGCAAACGACCTCGGATTTCGACGGAACCAGTTTTGTTGGGTCCGTGATGTTAAGTTATTGCTAGGTTTCAAATTTCATAATTTTTCGAATCAATATGTGAGCGTGGCAAAGGAAAACGCGTTTGACCAGTTTCTGTTGAATTTAATCGACAGGAAATTGGCCATTTTTCAAACGGTCTCAGAATTCGACGAAACTAGTTTTGTTAGGACCGTATCGTCAATACGAAGCTAGAAAATATTTTTCTGGAATTTTTCTAGTCAGTATGTGACCCCGGTAATTTGAAATGTGCGTTTAAAATTCAATATAGTGATTTAAATGAAAATTCAAAAGGAAACTGATTGTAACGATCAAATCAGCTTGCGATACATATCCCATTGTGTTCGGAATGGGGGTAAAACGCTATGGGCGGCAGGCGGTGGGCCTCGTTTAGAGGTCGTGCGTAAAAGGTCAACTCTTTGCTAAATATAATAATTAAATAAAAAAAAAAAGGTACTCTTCCCTCCCTCCCTTTTATCTTCGATCTGCCCCCCCCCCCGTTCAATCATATTTCATTCTTCAGATAAAAAAAAAAACAAAAACCTAATCGATTCGAAGCCGCCGCCCCCCTCAAGACCAGACGTCGACGAACATCATCGCGCCGCCCTCACCTCGAAGACCCGAAGCCATCGCCCCCGTCGAATCCCATCGCGACGCCACCCTCGAGAGCTCCTGCCGCCGACGAAGACGAGCCGCGTTTTCCCCCCCCCCTTTTCCGCAGCTTCGGTGAGCATCTTCCCTTTTGTTTTTTTTTTTTTTTTTTTTTTTTTTTTTTATTTTCTGTAATACTGTTTTTAATTAAAAAGATTAAAAAAAAAAAGAGATTTTAAAACTGAAATGGTTTTAAGTATTAAAACTGAAATGTTAAAGAGTATAAAAACTGAAATGTTTTAAAGGTAAAAACTGAATATTTTTAAAAGTATAAAACAGATTTTTATAAAAGGATTTTTAAAACTGGATTTTTTTTTTTTTAGAAAGAATGAAAACCTGATTTTTTATAAAAGAATAAAACTGATTTTATGAAAGAATTAAAAACTGATTTTTATTTTTAAAAATTTAGAAACTGAAATTGTTTTAAAAATAAAAACCGAAACTGTTTTTTTTAAAATATTTAAAAACTGATTTACAAAGAAAATGAAAACTGATTTTATTTTAAGGTTTAAACTTTGAAATAGGGAAAAGGTTTAAACTTTGAAATAGAAAAAGGTTTTGACTTTAAAGGGAAAAGATTTGATCTTTATTAGAAAAAAAAAGGAAAACTTTTTATTAGAAAAGGCGAAAACTTTTTATTAGAAAAGGCGAAGTCTATATTTTAAAAATAGAATTTTTATATATTGAACTTCGATAGAAAAATAGAATTTTTATATATTGAACATCGAAGTAAAAATTCGATTTTTATATATTGAATAGCGAAGTAAAAATGTGATTTTTACGTATGTAGTGAAAGCAGCAACGAAGGTGACAAAAAGGCGAAACGACGAAGACTTCTGCAAAAGAAGAGCCGTGGAGCTAGGATAGCAATATGTGAGAACTTCTCACTCAAATTCTATTTTTCTAGTTATATATATATACTAGGATGCAGACGGTGCTTATTAGAAGCACCCGACACCCGTCCACATACCATGGACTTGTTTGTTTGGTTGTGTAGTTGGTTAGGTTATTTGATTTGGATTTGATTGATTGGTTGAATTGGAAATTGATTAAAATTGATATGTGAATGGCGTGGGCCTTCACTAGACCGGGGATAAGGCTAGGCCTTGTCCCGTTTCTAGTATCGTGCCGTTATGCCGCCGAAATTTTCTAAAATATGTTAGAAAATAAAAATACCATTTTATTGTGTAAATGAATAATAGAAATTCATATGTTGGAATAAAATGTTTTATCGTTAAAAATATAATTTTTAACGTGAATATGAATATAGTGAAAGTGAATAAATAAATATTCATTTACAAACCAGACGGTTTGTTTATGTACACCTATTTGAAGGACATTGATTGGGTCGATAAATTTTACACATCGCCCAACTGCACAAATAAAACCTGTGTTTGATTGTTTGAAACCCCACACGGGTGTTAGGATGAAATTTGAAGTTCACTCATCCGGATTGATTAAATATGTCGATCGATTGATTGACAGGCTGTTATAAGCGTTAGATATCTATATTTGATGCTTATACAGTGTAGTGCACTTTGGTTGATGGTTGATTATTTTTCAATGCTATTATATGTGTGTAATGCATGAAAATCCATATAATTAACTTTATATGGTAATTGATTGGGCCTCATTCTAATTTGAAAAATAAAGAATATTATAAAATAAAAGTTCATGTGTTGACAGTACTCATTCATTGAGATTGGTCATGTGTTGAACGAAATATTTTAATATTAAAATTTACATCTTTATCGATATAAAATAAAAGTTCATGTGTTGACAGTACTCATTCATTGAGATTGGTCATGTGTTGAACGAAATATTTTGATAATAACAACTATTTTGAAAAAGAAATATTTGAAATAGAATATTTGAAAATAGAAATTTATGAAGCCGTGTTGATTAGATTGACGCCATTTTGACGTAAACGATATTTATATCGATTTAAAACGATTTCGAATAGAAATGAATTGAAAACGATTTCGAAATGAAATGAATTGAAAACGATTTCGAAATGAAATGAATTGAAAACGATTTCGAAATGAATTGAATTGAAAACGAATTCAAATTGAATTGAAAGCGAATTGAAATGAATTCAAATTGAATTGAAATTTGAATTGAATAGAAATGAATTTTAAAACGAATTTATAAAGAAGAATTCAATTTTGATTTGAATTGAAAAGGAAGTTGAAAATGTTTTTGAAACGAATTCAAAACTATTTATATAATTCGTTTTAAATAGAAATCGACGAAATATATTATATATATATATTATATATATAATATAATGGCCTGAATAGAACGCGCCGCGCCGCGGTAGTTCGTGAATTTCGACCATTTATTTCAAACGGACATTACGGGAGATCCGACCGTCGGATTCTCCTAAAACCGGAACCGTTGGGTTCGTATCGAAAAGAGCTTTCTAACGAAGGTTAGAAATTTGAAATCTAACGGTTGGATTTGGAGATACGTCCAAATCAAATTCGAAAAAGGTCGCTGTAAGTGCAGTTCGATGGCCGTTGATGGAAATCGACTGTACGGGCCTTGATAAAATTATTAAAAATAGTAATAATTTGTGTAAAATCATAAGAAATGATTTGTGAAGATTTGGGATGAAAAACTCCCTATTTGAAAAGATAAAAATAGATTTTTATCGAAATGAACTAGTTTTGAACTAGAATTAAAATTCTATTTATTTTTAAATAAATAAATTGAATTAGAAAAGGGTTTTAAAAATAACCAGAATTTCCAATGATTGCATTGGAATGGATTTGAATCGAAATTGTCTTCGGAATATTTCGATGTTGGAATTCGTGATTATACAGGTGTTGTTATGGAAATTTGAAAGATATATTTGTATCGTTATTTCCAATACGACATTTGTTAATCGTAGAATTTGATGTTGAATATAAGCCGATATATTTTCTATTCAGAGCCTTATATTAAATATCAAATGTGATTTGGGTTTGTCGTGGATGGTGTCTTCACTAACACTGTTCTTGAACCCAGTTGAGAAATGATTAAATCTTTTTATTTAGATTTAATGAAGTGTACCAATTAAATAATATTTAATTGGAAATTGAATTGATATTGATTTTTGGGTTTATCGTGAACAGTGTTTTAAATAACACTCGTTCTTTAACCCGATCATTAATGAAATGCGATTGTGGGTTGTCGTGAACGGTATCTTCAATAATACAGTTCTTAGACCTAAAGGAGTTAAGAAAATCAGAAACTAACTGGAGATTAGTTAGGTTGAATAGTTTCCGAGGTATTGATCTGATGTTGGTTTCGGCCTTCGGGATTCATACTTAGGGTATTGCTCACTTGCTAATTTACAATTAGGGACTGATTGAAATGTGATGTGATTTTGGGTTTATCGTGAACCGTGTTTTAAATGACACTGATTCTTTAACCCAGTCACAGATTAAAACTAAGTGGAGTTTTAATGAATCTTTAATTAGATTGAAATAATCGAAATGGAGTATCACCAGTTTTACTCCAGGCGATAGTTAAATCTTTAATTAGATTTGAACGTGAAATGGTAATTGAATTTACCGATAACACCGTGGTGTTAGATATGAAGTATAACCAGTTTTACTTCATGGGATGAATAGGTTGGGATTGGGAAATTAAAACAAATGATTACTTCGGTAAGGTTCGCTAATCCCGACTAGTTTGAATTGATGTTCAAAAATAGATTAAAGAATAAATTTTAAAGGAATTTATCTTTGATAAAATTAATGGGAATCTTTCCCTATGAATGTGAAATTTAGAAACTAACTGTCGGTTGGCCAAGCAGAATGGTTTTCTGGATATTGATCTGATGTTGGTTTCGGCCTTCGGGGTTAATATTTGGGGAATGATTCTCTTGATTAATTTACGGTTAGTGACTAATGAATTGGAATGAGGCGTATGTTGTGTTTGTGTAACACTTTTACAATATATACGCGAGTTATTCGGAAAGACCGGGTTTATCCCATTCTGAATAACTGATACGACGATAAGTCGAAGATGAAGACGATGGTCGAAGACCGGAGGTCTTCACGTCGTTTGGGTGATAACTGATGATCTTGATTGGGCTGTACACCCAAGAAGATGGAAACAGTTGGTGATCGTCCAGACGTACTTGGAGATCGATGGATATGCGGGGTACTAGGTGCCTCCGGTTTCGTTCAGACCCAGAACGAACTTGTAAATGGACTGTGTGTCTGACATCGGATTTCATTCTGTGTGACTGATATCGGTTGCATAGGATGGTTTGCCTGTGTGGCATGCTAAGATGCAAATGATCAAGGCTTCTGTTGAAAAGCAAAGTCTTGTGGTTGATGATCAAAGCACGGCCTTTGTGGCGTAGCTTTGTGTAACGTTTACCTCGCGTGTTTCACACCAGGTATGAACCAAAAACGGGAGACGGACCTCAGGGAGGGCCTGCGTTTCCTCCTAGCTAGAAGTGGCGTCAGTGGTTTTACACGCCCTGACGAGTTTGACTTATGTGGTTGTTGCTGTTGCGAGGCGCCTCGGATTGATCGGTCGTTCTCGAACCGATGGAGTCATTTAGTTGGCTCGTTTACGCCCCAAAGGGCGGGGAAACGTAGTGTTCAGGCATTTTAATCCACATCGGTGGACCGGCCCTGACGATCCAAGGGTCGATGCGCTCTGACCCTGTGGCTCGGGCTAGGCAGTCACGAAAACGGTTGAGGACTATCTTTTGCCTCGGTTCATAGACGGAAATCCAATTTCCAAATACGTGACTTTGCGGTTTTAGTTGTAATCCTATATATGGCGACATAGTGGGATGGGGCGCTTATGCCGCCTATGATTGATACTTATGATTTGAAGTTGTTTTATACACTATGCACTTATTATAGTATCAAACGATTTGTTTTAAACGTATCAAGCATTCTTTGGCTGTTATAAGGGAAAACCCTATCCTCGACTGCGTTGCATTGTGTGATGGGACCTGGGTCTTATAACAGCTTCATTTTTCTTTATTTAGCATTGCGCTGTTTGTTTTATGCACTGGTATTCTTGGGAGGAAACCCGTTCCGTGTTATACGGCGTGGTCCCTTGATTTACCTAATGATTTAAAATAAAGATTAATAACTGTTTTAGTTCTCACACCAGTCACATGACTGACCTGGAGTTTATTGTTTTAACCTAAACTCTGGGTGCCCTTATTTTGACACGGGCAGCTAGTAGTTTTGGTTTTGCAGATTTATATTCACAGGATCCTGGTTTACAGCTGGAACGATATCCGGAAAGCTTTGTATCCGTATATCTCATTCTAGTTGTGTATTGTATTATTTTTCCGCTGCGATATATTTAAATGTAATTTAAATCTCTGATAATTCTGTGTAATATTCTTTTATACTCTGTATATTCTTGTAATCTGATGCATTGTTGTAATATACAGTGAAATGTTCTTCTGTATGCGTTCTGTTGTGGCTTGTCCTCGAACTATCCGACGCTTTCCTTTACGGGGAAGTTACGGGTTTTCACAGTTGGTATCAGAGCTTTGGTTTACAAAGCTCAGAGAACAAGGCACATTAGAACCATACGAAAGAATTCATCAGATATTGGATTAGTAAAATCCAATGGGAATGACTCGTTAGAGATAGGATCAGTAGTATCCTACAACGAGTGTGAAGAGTATATTTTTAAAATGAAAATAAATCTTGTTTTGGAATATAAATCAATTATTCGTATTTGATTATTTATTTATATTGATGTGGACAATCCAGTATATATAGATTTTGCGTATACGTCTGATCCGCGTGTATTCGAAATTTTAATATACTGGATAGATATAGAATCACCTTCTAGTCGCCCGGAGAGAACTCTGATGATTGATGCATCATCATCAGAATTTATGTTCGAGTGACGAAAGGGAGATTTCTATATATTTCCATTAGACTGGTGTGAGAACCAATTTGATAGGGCTTATTGTTGTGATTTGGCATCAAAAATCTGATTTTTGTATATGTATCAAAATTATGAATTTGAAACTCTAATTCACTAATTGATTGATGTCTGTGTTGTTTGTCCATTGTTTGATAAATTTGAACCATTATGCCTTATAGCATCAAATATTGAATTGTATTGAAATTTGGTCGCATCTGCTTGCATATACATGTATATCATTGAACAGGTCATAGCAAGGAGGCTAGAGCCAGAGAATAAAATTTGTTTGCCCGACAAATAGGTACATGTTTACTACATAATTTCCTGTTTTGTTTGGGTGATGATGATTTTGTGAGCCTATTGGCTAGCCGCTTGGCTTTTTCTTTTTCTTTTTGAGATCTGAAGGACCGGGGAAGCTATTTGAAATTCTCCGATGCTCCCGGTGCAGGGGAGGTTATGGCGAAATTTTTCGAAAATTTTGGGTGTTAGCCAAATTTTTGAAATTTTGAAAATTCTCAGAAACTGAAAAGTTAGAGAAGGGAAGCCAGATCGAGCGTAGAGCTGAATAATCAAACCACTTTCGACTTTGTTCCTTTTCGGGGACGAAAAGTTTTAAGTGGGGGAGATTGTAATAACCCGGAAAATCTGGGCCAGTTTAAAATTTTTATTTTGGCAATTTTAGCGAATTTTGAATATTTAAAATGAATTATTTTAAATAATATTGTCGAGAAATTTATTTTGAATATAATTAGAACGTATATATTATATACGTCGTCGTTAGAATATATAATAAATATATATAATTATAAAAGGGAATTGAAAATGGCGCGGTAGTTCGAAAATTCGATTTCTAATTTCAAATGAATATGCAGAATTCAATATAAGTCAGAATTGAACGAAACAAGAAATATTTGAATCTGTATAACTATATCTTTGTAACGAAGTTAACAAACTGAGATTTCATCTTAGAAATGATAAGATATGTCCAGTTTAAAATTAGAAATAGTCGCTGTGGAATTTATATATATTTTTATATATATAAGGCCCTTAAAAATAGCAATTTTGCAAACGACCTCGGATTTCGACGGAACCAGTTTTGTTGGGTCCGTGATGTTAAGTTATTGCTAGGTTTCAAATTTCATAATTTTTCGAATCAATATGTGAGCGTGGCAAAGGAAAACGCGTTTGACCAGTTTCTATTGAATTTAATCGACAGGAAATTGGCCATTTTTCAAACGGTCTCAGAATTCGACGAAACTAGTTTTGTTAGGACCGTATCGTCAATACGAAGCTAGAAAATATTTTTCTGGAATTTTTCTAGTCAGTATGTGACCCCGGTAATTTGAAATGTGCGTTTAAAATTCAATATAGTGATTTAAATGAAAATTCAAAAGGAAACTGATTGTAACGATCAAATCAGCTTGCGATACATATCCCATTGTGTTCGGAATGGGGGTAAAACGCTATGGGCGGCAGGCGGTGGGCCTCGTTTAGAGGTCGTGCGTAAAAGGTCAACTCTTTGCTAAATATAATAATTAAATAATAATAAAAAAAAAGGTACTCTTCCCTCCCTCCCTTTTATCTTCGATCTGGCCCCCCCGTTCAATCATATTTCATTCTTCAGATAAAAAAAACAAAAACAAAAACCTAATCGATTCGAAGCCGCCGCCCCCCTCAAGACCAGACGTCGACGAACATCATCGCGCCGCCCTCACCTCGAAGACCCGAAGCCATCGCCCCCGTCGAATCCCATCGCGACGCCACCCTCGAGAGCTCCTGCCGCCGACGAAGACGAGCCGCGTTTCCCCCCCCCTTTTCCGCAGCTTCGGTGAGCATCTTCCCTTTTGTTTTTTTTTTTTTTTTCTGTAATACTGTTTTTAATTAAAAAGATTAAAAAAAAAAGAGATTTTAAAACTGAAATGGTTTTAAGTATTAAAACTGA
Organism: Allium sativum; assembly: GCA_030737875.1. Lineage (NCBI taxonomy): Eukaryota > Viridiplantae > Streptophyta > Magnoliopsida > Asparagales > Amaryllidaceae > Allium > Allium sativum. The sequence goes on from CM060915.1 coordinate 374,299,429, forward strand.
AATGTTAAAGAGTATAAAAACTGAAATGTTTTAAAGGTAAAAACTGAATATTTTTAAAAGTATAAAACAGATTTTTATAAAAGGATTTTTAAAACTGGATTTTTTTTTTTTTAGAAAGAATGAAAACCTGATTTTTTATAAAAGAATAAAACTGATTTTATGAAAGAATTAAAAACTGATTTTTATTTTTAAAAATTTAGAAACTGAAATTGTTTTAAAAATAAAAACCGAAACTGTTTTTTTTAAAATATTTAAAAACTGATTTACAAAGAAAATGAAAACTGATTTTATTTTAAGGTTTAAACTTTGAAATAGGGAAAAGGTTTAAACTTTGAAATAGAAAAAGGTTTTGACTTTAAAGGGAAAAGATTTGATCTTTATTAGAAAAAAAAAGGAAAACTTTTTATTAGAAAAGGCGAAAACTTTTTATTAGAAAAGGCGAAGTCTATATTTTAAAAATAGAATTTTTATATATTGAACTTCGATAGAAAAATAGAATTTTTATATATTGAACATCGAAGTAAAAATTCGATTTTTATATATTGAATAGCGAAGTAAAAATGTGATTTTTACGTATGTAGTGAAAGCAGCAACGAAGGAGACAAAAAGGCGAAACGACGAAGACTTCTGCAAAAGAAGAGCCGTGGAGCTAGGATAGCAATATGTGAGAACTTCTCACTCAAATTCTATTTTTCTAGTTATATATATATACTAGGATGCAGACGGTGCTTATTAGAAGCACCCGACACCCGTCCACATACCATGGACTTGTTTGTTTGGTTGTGTAGTTGGTTAGGTTATTTGATTTGGATTTGATTGATTGGTTGAATTGGAAATTGATTAAAATTGATATGTGAATGGCGTGGGCCTTCACTAGACCGGGGATAAGGCTAGGCCTTGTCCCGTTTCTAGTATCGTGCCGTTATGCCGTCGAAATTTTCTAAAATATGTTAGAAAATAAAAATACCATTTTATTGTGTAAATGAATAATAGAAATTCATATGTTGGAATAAAATGTTTTATCGTTAAAAATATAATTTTTAACGTGAATATGAATATAGTGAAAGTGAATAAATAAATATTCATTTACAAACCAGACGGTTTGTTTATGTACACCTATTTGAAGGACATTGATTGGGTCGATAAATTTTACACATCGCCCAACTGCACAAATAAAACCTGTGTTTGATTGTTTGAAACCCCACACGGGTGTTAGGATGAAATTTGAAGTTCACTCATCCGGATTGATTAAATATGTCGATCGATTGATTGACAGGCTGTTATAAGCGTTAGATATCTATATTTGATGCTTATACAGTGTAGTGCACTTTGGTTGATGGTTGATTATTTTTCAATGCTATTATATGTGTGTAATGCATGAAAATCCATATAATTAACTTTATATGGTAATTGATTGGGCCTCATTCTAATTTGAAAAATAAAGAATATTATAAAATAAAAGTTCATGTGTTGACAGTACTCATTCATTGAGATTGGTCATGTGTTGAACGAAATATTTTAATATTAAAATTTACATCTTTATCGATATAAAATAAAAGTTCATGTGTTGACAGTACTCATTCATTGAGATTGGTCATGTGTTGAACGAAATATTTTGATAATAACAACTATTTTGAAAAAGAAATATTTGAAATAGAATATTTGAAAATAGAAATTTATGAAGCCGTGTTGATTAGATTGACGCCATTTTGACGTAAACGATATTTATATCGATTTAAAACGATTTCGAATAGAAATGAATTGAAAACGATTTCGAAATGAAATGAATTGAAAACGATTTCGAAATGAAATGAATTGAAAACGATTTCGAAATGAATTGAATTGAAAACGAATTCAAATTGAATTGAAAGCGAATTGAAATGAATTCAAATTGAATTGAAATTTGAATTGAATAGAAATGAATTTTAAAACGAATTTATAAAGAAGAATTCAATTTTGATTTGAATTGAAAAGGAAGTTGAAAATGTTTTTGAAACGAATTCAAAACTATTTATATAATTCGTTTTAAATAGAAATCGACGAAATATATTATATATATATTATATATATAATATAATGGCCTGAATAGAACGCGCCGCGCCGCGGTAGTTCGTGAATTTCGACCATTTATTTCAAACGGACATTACGGGAGATCCGACCGTCGGATTCTCCTAAAACCGGAACCGTTGGGTTCGTATCGAAAAGAGCTTTCTAACGAAGGTTAGAAATTTGAAATCTAACGGTTGGATTTGGAGATACGTCCAAATCAAATTCGAAAAAGGTCGCTGTAAGTGCAGTTCGATGGCCGTTGATGGAAATCGACTGTACGGGCCTTGATAAAATTATTAAAAATAGTAATAATTTGTGTAAAATCATAAGAAATGATTTGTGAAGATTTGGGATGAAAAACTCCCTATTTGAAAAAATAAAAATAGATTTTTATCGAAATGAACTAGTTTTGAACTAGAATTAAAATTCTATTTATTTTTAAATAAATAAATTGAATTAGAAAAGGGTTTTAAAAATAACCAGAATTTCCAATGATTGCATTGGAATGGATTTGAATCGAAATTGTCTTCGGAATATTTCGATGTTGGAATTCGTGATTATACAGGTGTTGTTATGGAAATTTGAAAGATATATTTGTATCGTTATTTCCAATACGACATTTGTTAATCGTAGAATTTGATGTTGAATATAAGCCGATATATTTTCTATTCAGAGCCTTATATTAAATATCAAATGTGATTTGGGTTTGTCGTGGATGGTGTCTTCACTAACACTGTTCTTGAACCCAGTTGAGAAATGATTAAATCTTTTTATTTAGATTTAATGAAGTGTACCAATTAAATAATATTTAATTGGAAATTGAATTGATATTGATTTTTGGGTTTATCGTGAACAGTGTTTTAAATAACACTCGTTCTTTAACCCGATCATTAATGAAATGCGATTGTGGGTTGTCGTGAACGGTATCTTCAATAATACAGTTCTTAGACCTAAAGGAGTTAAGAAAATCAGAAACTAACTGGAGATTAGTTAGGTTGAATAGTTTCCGAGGTATTGATCTGATGTTGGTTTCGGCCTTCGGGATTCATACTTAGGGTATTGCTCACTTGCTAATTTACAATTAGGGACTGATTGAAATGTGATGTGATTTTGGGTTTATCGTGAACCGTGTTTTAAATGACACTGATTCTTTAACCCAGTCACAGATTAAAACTAAGTGGAGTTTTAATGAATCTTTAATTAGATTGAAATAATCGAAATGGAGTATCACCAGTTTTACTCCAGGCGATAGTTAAATCTTTAATTAGATTTGAACGTGAAATGGTAATTGAATTTACCGATAACACCGTGGTGTTAGATATGAAGTATAACCAGTTTTACTTCATGGGATGAATAGGTTGGGATTGGGAAATTAAAACAAATGATTACTTCGGTAAGGTTCGCTAATCCCGACTAGTTTGAATTGATGTTCAAAAATAGATTAAAGAATAAATTTTAAAGGAATTTATCTTTGATAAAATTAATGGGAATCTTTCCCTATGAATGTGAAATTTAGAAACTAACTGTCGGTTGGCCAAGCAGAATGGTTTTCTGGATATTGATCTGATGTTGGTTTCGGCCTTCGGGGTTAATATTTGGGGAATGATTCTCTTGATTAATTTACGGTTAGTGACTAATGAATTGGAATGAGGCGTATGTTGTGTTTGTGTAACACTTTTACAATATATACGCGAGTTATTCGGAAAGACCGGGTTTATCCCATTCTGAATAACTGATACGACGATAAGTCGAAGATGAAGACGATGGTCGAAGACCGGAGGTCTTCACGTCGTTTGGGTGATAACTGATGATCTTGATTGGGCTGTACACCCAAGAAGATGGAAACAGTTGGTGATCGTCCAGACGTACTTGGAGATCGATGGATATGCGGGGTACTAGGTGCCTCCGGTTTCGTTCAGACCCAGAACGAACTTGTAAATGGACTGTGTGTCTGACATCGGATTTCATTCTGTGTGACTGATATCGGTTGCATAGGATGGTTTGCCTGTGTGGCATGCTAAGATGCAAATGATCAAGGCTTCTGTTGAAAAGCAAAGTCTTGTGGTTGATGATCAAAGCACGGCCTTTGTGGCGTAGCTTTGTGTAACGTTTACCTCGCGTGTTTCACACCAGGTATGAACCAAAAACGGGAGACGGACCTCAGGGAGGGCCTGCGTTTCCTCCTAGCTAGAAGTGGCGTCAGTGGTTTTACACGCCCTGACGAGTTTGACTTATGTGGTTGTTGCTGTTGCGAGGCGCCTCGGATTGATCGGTCGTTCTCGAACCGATGGAGTCATTTAGTTGGCTCGTTTACGCCCCAAAGGGCGGGGAAACGTAGTGTTCAGGCATTTTAATCCACATCGGTGGACCGGCCCTGACGATCCAAGGGTCGATGCGCTCTGACCCTGTGGCTCGGGCTAGGCAGTCACGAAAACGGTTGAGGACTATCTTTTGCCTCGGTTCATAGACGGAAATCCAATTTCCAAATACGTGACTTTGCGGTTTTAGTTGTAATCCTATATATGGCGACATAGTGGGATGGGGCGCTTATGCCGCCTATGATTGATACTTATGATTTGAAGTTGTTTTATACACTATGCACTTATTATAGTATCAAACGATTTGTTTTAAACGTATCAAGCATTCTTTGGCTGTTATAAGGGAAAACCCTATCCTCGACTGCGTTGCATTGTGTGATGGGACCTGGGTCTTATAACAGCTTCATTTTTCTTTATTTAGCATTGCGCTGTTTGTTTTATGCACTGGTATTCTTGGGAGGAAACCCGTTCCGTGTTATACGGCGTGGTCCCTTGATTTACCTAATGATTTAAAATAAAGATTAATAACTGTTTTAGTTCTCACACCAGTCACATGACTGACCTGGAGTTTATTGTTTTAACCTAAACTCTGGGTGCCCTTATTTTGACACGGGCAGCTAGTAGTTTTGGTTTTGCAGATTTATATTCACAGGATCCTGGTTTACAGCTGGAACGATATCCGGAAAGCTTTGTATCCGTATATCTCATTCTAGTTGTGTATTGTATTATTTTTCCGCTGCGATATATTTAAATGTAATTTAAATCTCTGATAATTCTGTGTAATATTCTTTTATACTCTGTATATTCTTGTAATCTGATGCATTGTTGTAATATACAGTGAAATGTTCTTCTGTATGCGTTCTGTTGTGGCTTGTCCTCGAACTATCCGACGCTTTCCTTTACGGGGAAGTTACGGGTTTTCACAGTAACCCGTTCCGCGAAAGTGGCGTGGTCCCTTGATTTACCTAACTTTAAAAATTAAAGTTAATAACTGTTTTTGAGTTCTCACACCAGTCCCATGACTGACCTGGAGTTTATTGTTTTAACCTAAACTCTGGGTGCCCATATTTTCCACACGGGCAGCTAGTAGTTTTGGTTTGCAGATATTATATTCACAGGATCCTGGTCTACAGCTGGAGCGATATTCGGAAGGCTCTGTATCCGTGTATTTCTTTCAGTTGTGTTTTGTATTATTTTTCCGCTGCTATTTAAATGTAATTTAAACTCTGATATTATTGTATTTCCAATGTATATTATTATTCATACTCTGAAAAATTCTTGTACTCTGATGTAATTGTTGTAATAGCAATAAAATGTTCTTCTGTTTTGTGTTCTGATGTGTGTTGTTCTCAAAGCAATCCGGCTTTTCTTTACGGGGAAGTTTGGGTCGTTTCACTTTACTAGTTGAGGGAGGGGCCGAGATGGGGCCATAGCCACTGTGAAAACAGACCCTAGGGATATCTATATTTCGAGGCTCTTAAAGGCGTGTCCGTACAGGTGTGGAAAAGCTCCCGACCGAGTTTTGTGTTTCTTATATCACCGTGCCATGGAACTCGGTGCACATTAAAGGACGTATGATTGAGGCATCGAGCTACAATTGAAGATACGTATGGTGGACAGTCTAGATACATACACGTCGACTCTGGGTGGTGTATCGTGGACTTGAGGGCATTACTCCGGTATGAATTCTGATTCGAAAAAAGATGGCCCTCCGTACGTTTGTGTAGTATAGTAATATATGCGGAACATAATGTTGTTATATAGAGATCCGTACATCACTACGGCGTAGGATGAGGGACTGCGTATATTTCGATAGTGTTACGGTGGAGACCGTGCGAGTGGGGAATCATGGGGTGTACCTTAATATTGGGGTAATATACTATATTAGGTTAATCCAATGGGAAGTAAATGGGTACGACGTGTGTATAAGCCTTTAGTGCTGATAACACAAGTAACCTAATAAATAAGAAAATATGATTGAACAGTATATGTAGGATTATCTAAAGTGTATAGTTAAATCCAGTCACCAGATCTTATGTTCTGACCCACTCCGCATAACATACTCGTAGGTTAGATTTGTGGCAGGGACATGATAGCCTTGGATATTGGTTAGGAAGTATTATCAATACGTTAAGGTTGTATTTTGATTATATTATATTTTATCCATTCCGCTGTGAGATATTTTCTGAGCTCTAACATATTTTATGTCTCTGTCTTTTTTGCAAGATACAAGAGCAACTCAATCCGAGTTTCGATAGATTGGAGTTTTTGAAAGAAAAAAAATCCGGCCTGTCAAAATTGGGATTATCACAGAACAAGTCTACCTATTGTACAACATTCTCATTAATGTTATTAATTTATAATAGGTTATTATCATTCCCCATTTATTCAAATCATTTACTGTTGTATCTTTCTTTCATTCAATTTCATTTATTACCATTAATTTCAATTAATGTTGTTTATCAGTCCAGATATATATATATATATATATATACATATATACATGTACCATACCTCTCACATTAAGCCTACCACATGTGAATTCTGGATATGCCAGGCGGGCCCGGGCAGACTTCCTCCACAAGCTGTACTTAACCTCGTGTCTTGGCATATTTTGTGTTTATGCACTTTGGCCCCTCACATTAGATTCGCTACTTGTGGTTGCTAGATATGCCGAGCGGGTTTAGGCAAACTTCTGCCACAAGTGTAATGTAACCTCATGTCTAAGTACGGTTACAGTTTCTAATTACTGTAATTCTAGGCATGTTCATTCTTTAGTAATTGTTCCTATTTCATTATAGGTTTTCATGCCCCTTTTTCCAAGTCATATTTACTCGCCCAATTTAAGATCTTTAAACATGATTTGGTCGATGCCCCAATCCATATTTATTTATTCAATTCTATGTTAACATGAAACCATATAATCATGTACTTACTCTAATTATTTCATGTATGCATTTGGGACAAATTAACATGTAACAAGAACAGTCACAGTTGATACCCATATTCTAACAAGTTCATAACATGTAAACTTTTTAGCACTTCAACTAACTCAATATTTGAATTTTCCAACATGTTCATATTAATATTATAACATGTAAACATTCCAACATTTCAATTGATTCATATTAACAGTTTGACGTTATATCTTGCTAATCATTCCCACATGTCATATACCACTTTAATCATTATTAGCGTATGTAACATGTCATATTCCAATTTTTCATAATGGGAAATGTTAAATGGTAATATTCCATTATCTAAAATAATATGGCTTAAATCCACTCACCTCGTAAGCTTTCCAAATCCTAGATCTAGTCCAGATCTACCCTTCCATGGTTTTCCCCTAATTAGATTCAGAACCTAACAACCATGGATTTTATAATTTTTACTAAAAGAAAAAGGGAAGAAAAAAGAAGGGAATTGAAAAATAGACCAGATCTAGGAATTACCTCACTTCGATAAGAGATCTAAAATTAACTTAGATCTATTCTAGAAAAATAGGAAAGGGATTGCTGGTGTAGAATCCCAGATCTCCAAGCTTGAATAACTCCAATAGGTTGAAGAAGAAGAAAAGGCTAGAACAAACTACGTTGGAGCAGCACTTCGTTGTCGCCATTGAATTATATGAATAAAACAATGGGTCTAGGGTCTTATTTATAGGTGTAGCGGAGGAACCAGGACCCTTAGATCTAAATATAAAACACTAAAACCGACCACGTCAGAAAAGAATGTTCCAAATTCGCGGGTGGGTCGACCCCTAGGTCGACCCCCTTGTTGGTGGGTCGACCCCCAATGTGCAAAATTCCCGCTCAACTTCCCACCTTGCAAATTTTATTTTTGAACTGATTTCGAATTTTCCAGATATATTTATTATATATATACATATAAGCTCCTTATATGCATACAGACTTCTAACGCTCATAACTTCTTCATATGGTGTCCGATTTATGCAAACTAGGTATTTACCTTGACCAAAATTTTGAGACGAACGCAATGGCGCAGTCCGTTTTACTTAATTCTGAATATTTAATTAAGTTATTCTTATTTTATTATCTTGATTTAAAAATGCTGGGTGTTACAAAGACTCTATGATACTTATTGAAATGCTAAACACAAGATGATGTTATAATGCAGAAAACCATAAAGCACCACAATATCAAATGCTGAACATAAGAAATATAATAAAGGTCTTATGCTAGGATAATGCTTATTCGGAGCCATATCGGGTAAGCCAACTGTAGCGAAGTTCATAAGTTTCGTGCTCTATGAATTCCTTTCCATCTTCGAATAAGTAACGCGAAACAAAAGTAGTACATTTTTCTTGAAATACTTCTTCTTCAACGATCTCGATAATGTCTCAATAACGATTACAAGATTCCTCAACATCCCTATGTGATTTATGGATTTCTGAACACGAGCACCTCACGGGACAGTCCGGATGGTTGTTGTAAGTTTCCATCACCATGTTCCATAACATTTCATGGCTTAGACTCCCACCGTTATGCAACATAATATTATGGATGCGATCAACTTCCACGTAGGCTTTAATGAGAACAAGTAACTCCAAAGAAGAACAATTAACGGTGGATAATTACTTCATCAAATTATGTAGAAATTGGTAGAAAAATTGAACATTTATAAGCACTAAAAGTTACAAGTTTAAAAACTTTCATACGTCAGGCATGACATTTTAGTTTCTATAGACACGATGCACGTTTTTCCGAATGATTAAGTGTTGTATCCACTAGGTGAAAAAAACAATTCATTGTTAGAATGACAATTCCTGTTGAAATGAGTGTAGACTGCATATTGCTATATACACTATTGACCAGCCGGGTCGACCTTGTGTTCATATTAATTTGATATATGTCCAAATTAAAATTGTATAAAAATAGCGGTAAGGTTATTAAAGATTAAATAATGAAATATTTATAATTAATTAACTTGTGCTTGTCGCGTAGCGGTAGTTCATAATTTTCAGGTTTGAATTTCAAACTGAAACATCGAATCGAGTATATGTTGGAAATTTTCGAAACAAGAATCCTCATGGCTAACAAAACTACGGTTTTCCATTGGAAGAGATAAAACAAGATTTCATCTTATAGTTTCCGAGATATGACCAAATTAAAATTCTATAAAAATCGTGGTAAGCTTATAAAAGATTAAATAAAGAAATATTTATAGTCAATTAATTTGAGCTTGTTGTGTAGTGGCAGTTCGTTGTTTCCAGGTTTGAATTTAAAACTGAAATATCAAATCAAATATACGTCAGGAATCTTCAAAACAAGAATCCTCCATGCTAACAAAGCTACAGTTTTCCACTAGAAGAGAGAAAACAATATGTCATCTTATAGTTTTCGAGATATGTCCAAACTGAAATTTTATAAAAATCACGGTAAGCTTATTAAAAATTAAATAATGAAATGTTTATAATTAATTAACTCGATCTTGTCACGTAGTGGCAGTTCGTAATTTTCAGGTTTGAATTTCAAACTAAAATATCGAATCGAGTATATGTCAGAAATTTTCGAAATAAGAACCCTCCTAGTTAACAAAACTGCGGTTTTTGTGACGCCCCACGTCCGTTAATGTCACTCACAAAGGGAATGAATTAAGTTTCGTGAAGTGTTATAGGTAAACAGAAACAGAAATATTACAAGACAAACATAAAAATAGCATTGGAAATAAAAACTTTATTTATCACAAAGTAGCATAGTCAAAACATCCCTTGTTTGAAATACATGAAAATCATTTCATCGTTAAAACGTCTGTCTTATTCTTAAACATCAGAGTGCAAAATAGAAGAAGCATAATCCCCAGTGAAAACATAGACATAGCAGCAAAGATATAAGCTTGAGCAATACATCTAGCAGCTCCAAGCAATACGATAGCAGAATCTTGACTAAGCCTGAGAATTCCCTCCCTTAGAACCTGAGGGGGGGGGATGGAAGAAAGAAGAGGAAACAAAAAGGGTCAAACATAAAGTCTGGCGAGTCTAGTTAATTTTAGCAAGTAAATAAATAAAAGTAGCATGATCAACATGTAAAGTGGATAAGAGAGATAACTACATAAAAGGCAGATATGACAAGATAAACATGATAGGGTGTATACGCTTCCTTAATGATTACTCTGCACTACTACTAGTATAACCAGAATGAAACGATCCCCAACATGTACAAGATGGTAGACTTAGGTGTACTTCCGGTGAGAGGTTTTAACCCCATACAATCCATAGGCAGCCCCAATAACAGACTCCTAAACTTACCAGAGTCTAGATATACCCTAACTATTACCCTAATCGATCAGCTCCCTAATCCACGTAGATACTCCGTGTCAGCCCCACCGTAGGATGTATCACGTCCTAAAGTGGCAACCCTTCACTGATATGCAAAGCCCCATATCTACTGGTGTCATGGTTCTCTTATCCCCCTCTGCCAGGCACACACATGGCCCGGTCGGTTTGCGCCGCCCACACCGTCCTCCACGTTTGGATCTCTTACAATCAGTCCGGTAAGCGTGCCCTTTCTCCGACCTAGTTCGGAGTACATGTTTGATACCTACTCCGGGTTACTGGCTGAAACGGCTCCTACACAATATGATACAAGCTCTCCCCTTTGTCTTGTATCCCCCACTAGGTTTCATTGGCTACGTATGTCACTAGGTGTAACGACCTAGGGTTTTTACGATCCTGAGTACTCGACATAACAAAATGTCGACTATTCAAGCATCGTAAATACCGGATAGTCCATGAAAGAAGTTAGAGGGTGAGAATAGATAAGATAGAAACTTAGAATAGAAGAAAAAGAAGAACATGCAACATCAGAGTAAACACGAATCTTACAGCGGAACGAATAAATATATTTCATAACATAACTTTGAAATAAAACAGTATTTGTATACAATACCATTATTAGAGTATAACACTTACAACACAATGGAAATAACAATAGCTATATGATCCTGAAGCCTCCTGCTCTAGGTGTTCAAGTATCTGTAAATCCCGACTACTTGACTGCCCGTGCAAAATTGGGCACCCAAGAGTTTAGGGAAAACAAAACAAAATAAACACTGGGTCAGTCATGTGACTAATGTGAGTAAACTCAAATCATTTGTTTAACTTTTAAAATCTCTTTAAAAGAAAGGATAATCGTAAGACCGATCCTCACATAAACACAAACGGTTTCTACCTTACAATAAACCAAATTATTCTTTATATCAAGTCTCTTCTGATATTACAATAATGTATAAATACAAGTATTTAACAATCTAGCAGAAATGCTTTCATCTCACGTCCTACATATATAATATACAATCAAAACCGTAGGCTCTTATTGGGTAATGGATTTCCAACTATGACAATGTATGGATCCACCTTCCGATCAGTGTACTCTAGAAGCGATGCACTGGAGTTCAACAAGAACATCTTGCAACTCGGCCACACATGACTGACCACTAAATTCGCTTGAGTGTATCGAATATATTGTCACCTTACAATTGGTAAAACCAACATAACCATTCCCGGGAGATACAGAATTGAAAGAAGTAACAAATATGAACATTCTCTAGATGGTGACAATATACCTTACTTAGGTGCGGCCCACTTAGCCATGCTGCCTGCCCGATTTCTGTCATTTCCCAGTTGATGAGGCTGGAGGTCATAACGTATCTTTCAACAGATTACTCATTTATTTACTTTGAATGCCACATCGTCATACCCGTCAAACCACAAATTTATTTCCCCAAAAATACCACGGGTATAAGCTAAGAGAAACGAATTCCTTCGCCACCAACGTAAATAGTTTGAAATGATCAACTCACGTGATCCACCAGATATACTCTGTCAAATATTCTTCCATACAGGTTGTCCCGGGGCTGGACAAACCGAAGGCACTATTCTGCAAACAGGATATCCCTTGCATAATTCCGTCTTCAATTTGTCTTCGATCTATTTGATTCGAGACGCTAATGCCCATACGGAGTGGTTCTCAGATAATAACCCAACCAGTCTCTCCGTATTGACGACGGAAAAATGGTCAAAACTTTGATAGTCTGTGATTTAACTATCAAAAGAAAACTCGTGTGAAAACTACGATATTATTTCCAAATGGAAATTTTATCGATCAATCAACATTCAACATTTATCCCTTTAAATTAATTTATCATTAGTTTATTCATTTCCTTATTTCCCGTTTTCATATATTCGTAAATCCTTATTTTCTAAACTTGGAAAATATACGTTATTAATCATTGGAAAACATTTCCATATTTATTCCCATTTCTTATTTTATATTATCAGAAAATATTTCTGATTCTTGTTTGTAAAAACATTTCCAAAATTCCTTCATTTGATTTAAACTGATGTTTAAATAAACATCGCTATGCCAACACATACCATTACGCTCATTAACTAAATTCACTTAACCTACCTTTACTATCAAACTTTAACCATTCCTTAGTTAAGAAGGAAGTCAATCAAGTTGGGGTATAATTACCTCTCAGACCTTAACTGAACAATGTTTTAACTTCGGAATAGACAAAGTTTATCTTTTTAAACCTTTAACAACTACCTTGCGAACCTCACGGATTCTATTTACGAATCCACTTCTTTTATAAAAACATTGGTTATAACGATAACGTTAAAATCCCTACTTTCGAAATATCTAACTTCAAATATAACTTTTATTCTTTAATTTGAATAAATAAATAAACACCTAATTTATAAATAAATAAATCTTGATTTAAACATCGAAAAGTATAAGTACTTTCCCGAATTCGATATAATCGAATTCGACGATTAACTCTCTTCGAATAACTAATATTCGATTAACTCACTTCGAATAACTAATATTCGATTAACTCACTTCGAATAGCTTATATTCGATAACTCTCTTCGAATAACTTATATTCGGTTTAACTCCATTCGAATAACTTATATTCGGCTTAACTCCTTTCAAATAACTAATATTCGATAACCCCTTTTAAATAACTCTATTCGATAAATTCTTATCTTCGATTAATCAATACTCGACGAACTCTAACTCGATTAACTAACAATTGATGAACTATAACTGATTAACTCTTCGTCAATATTCAGTTTAAAATATCGATGTTGAAATCGATTCTTACTTCTCCATATAAGTCCTGACTTATATATTCTATTTATCCAATGATAAATATTTTATTTAATTTATAAAATATTATTTATAAATTTATCTTTTCCACTTATCTGTTAAAATAGATTTCTATTTAAAATCTACTTTAAATTCATATTCGGTTATACCCGTGTGCGAAGCACAGGTCTAAACTTCCCTAGTGTAAAATTCTCATTTTATACAATTCTATTTATTTATCAAACAATTCCCTTTTGATAATTCTATTTATTTCCTAAATAAATATTTCTTTTTATAACTTTATTTATTTTCTAAATAAATATTTCCTTCTAAAAATTATTCTATTCACATTCTAAATAAATATTCCTTTTACACTTCTTTTACAAGTATTTTCCTTTATATTTGTTTTACAAATATTTCCCTTTATATTTGTTTTACAAATAATTCCCTTTTTAACTCTTTGATTTTATAATTGTTTCCTTTTATAAAAAATCCTTTTCCTTTTATATATATAATCCATTGATTTTATATAAATAATTTATTTTCAAAATATACTTTGAAAATCCCCTTTTTACATCCCAGTATTTCTTACGGAATTTAAAATACCAAACAACAGTGATCAATATCATTCAAACACACATAATCAACAACAGATTATCCATCACATCATATATCACAATATATGAAACAAAACAGTATTTTATATATTAAGGAACCCAGTTGGGTCCTTCCAACCTGTTTCCCTGCATCACAGATGTTAAACAATATAATTAACATCAACTTCATTTCAATATGAAGTATTTTGATCAACAGAATCAATATATATTTAACGATATATATATATATATATAATTTCAACCAACTGACTAGCAGTTCATCCAAACAGTCAACACACAACAATCAACCAACATTTATCAGTTCTAAAAATACGTTATAAAAATATAACTGTGCAGTGTTAGTGAGATTTACTCACATTGGACGATCATCGTTAATAACGATAACCATCGCTTGATTCAGACGGACAATTTATTTTGCTATAAATTGAAACGGGCTCCAATTCACTCCCAGTCAGTTCCATTCTGTAGTGTCTGTCCCTATGATTCTATCGGATCCTGTTCGTTGAATTTCATTCTTATCAGCCGAACCAAGCCCATCTTCTCCAAACAAAAACCCCAAACCGTATACCCCTTCTTTCCGACATATGAGCTGCTCATCCCTTCAGAAAAAACATTCCAATTCCTCTTTCACTACTCTATTATCCAACAAACGTTTGAACAAAAATTAAACAAAACTTTTAAATAAATTATTTTTACTTAAATAAAAGGGGCCTTAACCTTTTGTAGATGGCCCAATCCTCCATCCTAAAGTCCATCTGTCCATCTAAAAGCCCAATACCCGCACACCTTTCTTCCACTCTGAACAAAATCGATGTCTGCTTTATCCCTTTCCAACCATCATCGATTTCTTTCTCCCCCCAAATTCTCGTTCTCTACTCCATGACAACTTCCAAACTCCTCACCGTTGAAATCCTCGTTTCAGTCTCTATCATCTCCTCGCCAAAGGATTAAACTCGATCACTTCCATGGTATCGCGACAGAGCGCTTTCCGCTCGAAACCACAGTAAACGGGCGAACCAAAATTGCACCGATCTCCTCGACAATTCGTATGCAACCACTAGTTGGTACCAGAAACTTGAATCTAAACTCAGATCGAACCAACTCCTCCTAAATCGTGGAAAAAAAACCAATCCTAAACTAACACTGTCAATAAAACATCGAACAAACTTTTCTCTGAACCCAACGAAACCCATAAGAGGTTGAAGAGAATCACCATGTGAGATTGCATATGTTAGTTTAGTCATTTATGGGATTTTATTTGATTTTTTTGAGAATTTATGAAGATCAAATTTTTTTGTCCTGGATAAAAAGTTACGGCCGGAAATATTAGTTGACTTGTGGAATGAAGAAATTAGGTTTAGGAAATAGTTAAGGGTATTATATAGGATAAATAAAATATATTTTTATTCGATTATTTTTTTGATTTTTAAGCAAACGTTATATGTAATTATTGTTAAAAATTCCTATACTCACATACGATAACCAAAAATCACGAAAATGGACATACACCTTCAGTTCGACATTACAGACCCAACGAAACTGGTTTCGTCGAATTTCGACTCTGTTTCCTCACACAGCGTATTTTTAACCATCGAAATACTAACTTTTTCACATTAAAAATCCGTACGACCACATACTGGCTTCAAAAATCACGAAAATTGAAATCTAACAATAATTTAATATTGCAGATCCAACAAAATTAGTTTCGTCGAAAACGGAGGTCGTTTGCAAAACTGGCTATTTTTAAAGCTCTAAATAACCCATTTAAATATATAAATATATTTAAAAACAATTAAATTAAATATTTATAAATAAATATTATCATATATATTCACACTAGAATATCATACAGCTCCAGAATATTCCTATATGAATTTCTAGCTCGATATTTCAAATCCCGATTAAATCGATATTCAATTTATAACGAAATTCCTCTTATATATCGTTATAAATTATATATGAATTCCATAGCGACTTTTCTAAAATTTGATTTGGACATAAATCGAAATCTACACAATGAAATCCCGATTTTTCTCTTCCACTAGAAAAATAAACTTCACCAGCTCCGAACGTTTCTTGTTTCACAGAAATCCGATTTAAAACGGATTATGTATATTCAATTGAAGTTCAAATCGCCAAATTACGAACTGCAGCGCCATTTCGAGCTCGATTTAAATTATAATATAATTATACGTTCAAACTGTCATTCAAATAATATATTCGTTATTCTAATTCAAATTCTAAACTGAATCATATATTTTGAATTGCCCAATTCACACTGTATTGCCATTTCAGCTAATTCTGATTATTTCAGTATTAAATATATTATTTAAATCTTATATTAATTAAATATTCAAAGTTATTTAATTAAACCACCACTAAATCCTCTAAATCACTATTTATATAATTAAATTAATTAATTATAATACCGTAAAAATACGGGACATTACATTAGGTGTCTTTAATTACATAACCCTGCCATTTCCACAAGTTTTGTTTACCCCAAAAGGTGTCTTTAATTACATAACTTTATTTCCCATCGGTTATGTATACCACTAGGTGTCTTTAATTACATAACCTTATCAAGTTAAGTTTGTGGGCCTATATGTAAATATAACCCACCCCCTCAAATTTACTTAAGCCACCCAACTTTAGTTTATATTCATACAATCCCTTATAGATTCAACTAGGTTAAGTATTACAGACTAACAGGTTGTCCCCATTCACATTGGCTGTTTTCGCTTTCCAAAGTTTCACTTGCTTGTTGATTTCATATAAATATAACTTAATCCATTTATGTTCATTAATAAGCCCCATAACATGTTATTCTTTAGATTGTAATTAACAGAAGTAATCTTACAATCTTTCACCCCTAGATTGTAATTAACGGAAGTATTCTTATAATCCCTTTGTATTATTCATTGTCTTATTCCATAATTACATTAACATGTTTTACTTAATATTTAATTAAGCATACTCCTTCCCAGTTCACTTGTTTCATGTTTAACATATCACTACAACCTGACGTTCTTCACTTATTAACTTAGTTTTCTTAACAAAGGTTTTATAATAAGCTTTCTTTCCTTTTTATTATAACATTTGTTATAATTTCCACTTGTCCCTAGGACAAGCCTACCTATCATATAACATTAAAGTAATTAATGATAATAGGTTACAATCATTCCTTGTTTATTCCAATTCGATACCATATCCATTTATGGTTATAATGGGCTAGACTTCCCACATTAGGCCTACAACTTGTGGACGCTGGATATGTCGGTTGGGTCCGGGCAGACTTCTTCCATAAGTTGGACCTAACCTCATGTCTTATCCCGTCTCGTATTTGTGCACTTAGACCCCTCACATTAGATTCAACATTTGCGGTTGCTGAATATGCCAGTCGGGTCCGGGCAGACTTCCACCACAAATGCAATCTAACCTTGTGTCATAAGTATCATTACAGTTTTCTAATTACTGTAATTCTAGGCATTTTAATTATTAACTAATTAATTATACCTATGTCTTTATAGGTGTTCATGCCCATTTACCCAATCATATTCATAATGGATTATATGTCCAAATTCATACTTGTCATTTAAGTTATGCCAATTCTAATGTTTTTCCTCGTTCCCTAACTAACGCATTAGCATATATTTGGCGCCATGTCTAGGCTAGGAAGTAGCCTAGCCATAAACAATAAAACAGAAAGATGGCAACAATGATTATTTTAACAAAAGTGATACAAACATGTAATTGGCATAGCGATAAGGTGGACATATAAAAATAGATCTAGTGAGCATGTGATAATAAAACTAGATATAACATACTAAGGATGTCATAATAGCCATGAATAAATAAGGATTCATATGTCCAATTAATGACAGATCTAAATTAGTCACAACATGATAAGTACCAAATGATCTAAAAAGAATTAGATCCATAAATAGATTTGACATGATTATGGTTTAGATCCAATCAACTACAACATGATAGGTACAGAATGATCTAAATAGAATTAGATCTAAGTAAGGTTTAAACTATCCAAATAATGACAGATCCAAATTAGCTACAAACATAGATAAAGTTTAAGATCTACAAATGTGACATGATAAATTAACCATAATTGAATTAGATCTATAACGGTAGATCTAGCATGACATTATAAAATAACCACAAATGAATTAGATCTATAAAGGTAGATCGAGCATGACAAGATATATTAACCACTAGCGAATTAGATATATAAAGGTAGATTTAACATGACATGATAAATTATCCACAAACGAATTAGTTCTATAAAGGTAGATCTAGCATGACATGATAAATTAACGAATTAGATCTATAAAGGTAGATCTAGCATGATATGATAAATTAACCACAAGCGAATTAGATCTATAAAGTTAGATCTGACATGACATGATAAATTATCCATAAACGTATTAGATCTATAAAGGTAGATCTAGCATGACATGATGAATTAACCCCAAGAGAATTAGATCTATAAAGGTTTAGATCCAAGTCATAGAATATTATAGATTCACAAATTATGATAGATCCAATATGTTTCAAACACATCATATATCCAAATCACAGTCATATCACGTTTACTTTTAATCATTTAAATCTAAAACTAACTAACTCACAATGTTTGGATTTTAGAAAGATAGAAAAGAATTTGTTGGTGTTGAATCTTAGATCTATAGTTGAAACGCTTGAATCTTTTAAACTTGATTTGTAGAAGAAGATAGGATTATATTCAGTTCGGGCACTGACGACATCTGGCCTCTATTGTTTTTAGTATGAGAAAACAAGAGAATTGAGGTATATTTATAGCCGCCAGCCTCCAGAATTCGAATGCCACCTCAGCCCTAGGGTGAATCGGGCCATGGGTCGACACCCACCTGGGTCCGGATGCCCAAAAACTTTCATGGGCGCACTTTATAGGTGCGCCAGTATAAAAATACATTAGCGCACTTGTCAAGTGCACCGGGAATTCCTGCTCTTTTCGCCAAGCTTCTAACGTCCATAACTTCTTCATATGTTATCCGTTTTAAGAAAACTAGGTGTCTATCTTGACCAGAATTTCGAGACGGACGGAATGACGCAGTCCGTTTCCCTTAATTCTGAATATTAAATTAATTATTCTTTAATTTATCCTCTTTTAATGTTGTTGAAATACAGGGTGTTACATTCTTCCCTATCAAAGAATTTCGTCCTCGAAATCTCCAAGTTAAGAAGAATGTATCCTACCATCCATCATCCATCTACTCATCCACCAATCACAGACATCCATTGTCCTTAAAATTTTCTAATGCTTATATGAACATATGCAATCTCAACACTAATGTGAAAGATCAGGCGGTTCACTGATTCGGTTGACCACCTTATTGCAATGTATGTCAGTGTCATGAATCCAACATGTATGCAAATAATCCTATTACAACATGTAAGTTCTATATGTGTGCACAATCATTCGTCCAAATGCAACATCCATTTGATAATACATCCATTTTCATCCTTTAAAAGAAAAGAAAAATGCACACACATCCATATGCATTATGAGAGTGATTTAGTCGATCTAGTGCCTAACGTGTGTGTATATGCATCACATGCAATCACTATCAAACACTTGCATCCACTTGCATCCATCAAACATTACATGTCTCAAACACATGTTTACATCCAAAGGATTCCTATCTAAAGGTCGAAAAATACTATCGGTAGGATATATTCAAATGATAGAAACAAGCATGAATAAAAGCTTTGGAGAAAGAAGTTAAGAACATAACCTCGAAGGGAAAAGGGCACGAAGTGCAAATCTTATCTTCGGTTTCCTAAGTTGCATCCTCTTGTTTGTCTCCCCATTGAACCTTTACCAACTTGACTTCTCATTTGCGTAACTTCTAAACCTCCGTTCCAAGTAAAAGTCTTTCTGTAGATCCCCAACAACGAGTCGGTGATCTACAGGGTCGTCCGTACAATGCTTCAAAGGGTGCCATGCCGATGCTAGCTTGATAACTGTTGTTGTGGGCAAACTCTACTAAAGGAAGATGCTCTTCCCAAGTCCCTTTGAAGTCTTGGATACACAGCCTTGAAAGATCCTCAAGAATTCTGTTCACCCCCTCCGTCTGTCCATCGATCTGAGGATGATAAGCGGTGCTCAAACATAACTGTGTACCTAATGATTCTTGCAAGCTCCTCCAAAATTTACTGGTGAAAATAGGATCACGATCATTTATGATACTAGAAGGTACTCCATGACGATGGACTATCTCACAAACGTAAACTGTTACTAACCATGTTGCCGTCGTCTTACTCTTAACCGGTATGAAATGAGCGCTCTTAAAAAGCCTGTCTGCTACCACCCAAATGCTGGTGTTTCCCCTCCTTGATCTAGGCAAACCATTGATGAAATCCATAGAGACGCTCTCCTACTTTCACTGCAGGACCTCTAAAGGATGAAGTAAACCACCGAGCTCCCTTTGCTCAGCTTTGACTTGCTGGCAAAGCAGACATTGAGAAACAACTCTGCTACATCTTTCTTCACCCCATCCCAAAAGAAAACCCTTTCTCAAGTAGCTCACCTGCTTGTTTTCTAAGCTCCCTTCTTTCTCTTGGAGTCATATAGCGCACAAGCAATGAAGCTGGCTTTGCATTGTCCACCAAATATATGCGAAAATCGATCTGGCACCTTAGGGATAAACCCCGAACCTCATCAAAGACAACAGGATACTCACGGACTACTGGAACAGATTTTAGATCATCGATAGATGCGTCAAGTGACTCTAGGAAACTCAACATAACAGACCCCTTGGGGTCACAAGAAATCTCGAGGGTCCTCCCTTGGTAAGTCAGAAGCCTAACAAACCTCTTCTCATAATCCAGAATGGCACCATATGTGGTTAGCCAGTCCATCCTTAGAATCATCCCATAGCCCATGAACCTAAGCATATACACGTTGCACTTGAATTCGACGCCAAACACTGATATTCTCAAACCCCGACAAATCATAGATAAATTAGCCGAACCACCTATGGGGTTTGAGACAACAATGGGATCCACTACCATACTAGTATTTAAGTGCTGAAATTCAACTACAAAATTAGATATAAACGAATGCGAGGCGCTATAATCAAAAAGAGTTCTTATAGGATGATTGGAAAGAGAAAACAAACCTTCCATGGAAACTTTCCTACCTCTATCTGGGGCACTGGTTGCGAGAGCATGAATCTTCCCTCTACAAGTCCCTGTCCTTCAACCTTGTCCTTGCTTCTTTGGGTACTCCTAGAAAAGTGTCCAGTCTCTCCGCAACTGAAGCAAGCATTGTTCCTCTTCTTGTAGTCCTTGATCATGTGACCTCCTCGCCTGCAATTATGGCACTTCCTCTTATCCTTAGCCTTATCGTTCTTTCTGCCCTTCTTTTGTTGTTGTTGCAGTCCTTTCTTGCTTTTAATTTTGTGTTTCCTCAACCTTAACTTTTTCCTTTTCACCTTTATTTGAACTTTATCTATGTTCCCTTCCCAAGCCATCATTTTTCTCATCCTTGGGCTGTGCTCCTTAGCCCTAACTCCCTTATTCTCCTTTTTGCCATATTTGTGTAACAAGATAACTAGTCTCTCGAAAGATGCTCAATCGCATGGAAATCCTTACGAAGCTGGAGAAAGTTAGCCGTAGGTAAAACTACTATGGCTACAGATGGAGGTTAGGCGCTTCACTGCCCTTCGACATGTGTCGTAGTCTTAACATGCCTACAGAACCATGCCGCAATGGCGACACCTTTTGGGAAAGATTGGTTCCCCAGACAAAAAGAAAAAGGAATCAAGCGGAGAATCGAGAGATATTTCCTATGGCTTTGGGGAACATGTTTTTCAAAGCAGACTTTTCTTTTGAAAATGCTTTCTTCCAAAACCTTTGAGAAAATAGTTTCCAAAAATTTTATCCAGTCTGGTAACCTTCAGCTCTGATACCAAGTGTGACAACCCATGTCCGTCAGTGTCACTAAAAAAGGGAATGCATTAAGTTTCGTGAAGCGTTATAGGTAAAAAGAAACCGAAATATTACAAGACAGACATAAAAATAGCAGCGGAAATAAAAACTTTATTTATCATAAAGTAGCACAGTCAAAACATCACTTGTCTGAAATATATGAAAACCATTTCATCGTTAAAACATCTGTCTTATTCTTAAACATCAGAGTGCAAAATAGAAGAAGCATAATCCCCAAGTGAAAACATAGCCATAGTAGCAAAGATAGAAGCTTGAGTAGGACATCTAGCAGCTCCAAGCAAGACGATAGCAGAATCTTGACTAAGCTTGAGAATTCCCTCCCTTAGAACCATGGGGGAACGGAAGATAGAAGAGGAAACAAAGAGGAAACAAAACGGCTTCCCACCAAGACTAGTATAATCCTTGTTAAACTTGACAAAATCGGCTCTAGGCGCTTGCACCGCTGCACCACCACCGTTAGCAGCATTGGGAGCTGCTCCCTGAACATCCCTAAGCATCTCTCTCATGAAGGTAGTAAACATCGATCTCTTATCAGGAACACCCCTATAGTTTGCTCATGAACCCGTACTCCTCGTATATCGGCTCATCGTTCAATCTGTAAAGAGAAAACGATTAACCATCTCTTCAGTGGTGCAAGTGCAGTGCGACTTCATCCTTAGCTATACTAATAATATATATATATATAGCTTTTAAAAACCAAAATATCACAAATACGCGCTCTCATGTATGTATACTATCTCTTCCTGATGTCTTCCCTAGGTTAACTACGCAACCTAGAGCTCTGATACCAAATGTGACGGCCCGCCTCGCACTAGCCAACATTTCCCTTGAAATGCGCTGTACTGATGTCCAACCAGCACAGGACGGTTGTCAAAAGAAAGAAATGAGACGATGAATTAACAAAGAACCTGTAGTATATCTCACAGCGCATGGAATAAAATATAATAGTAACATAACTTGGTATAAGACAGGCGAGACAGTGCATAAGCTGAGAACTAAATCATAACCATCATAGCAGCGAAATCCAAAAATACATCTTATGATCCTCCATTATTACAACTTAAAAAAATACTGCCTCTAAAGCAAAGTAGAAAAGGTGCACTACCAATGCCCATAGTAGTGATCAACAACAACATAGGGAGAATATATGTAAATAATACGTGGAAGCCTCCTACTCATCTCCGGACAACTACTCGTGCATACCACCTAACCTATCTCTAGTCTGCCTGTTTAAGTGCACCCAGAGTAATATGAAGAGATATAAAACTCTAGGTCAGACAAAAGTCTGGTATGAGCGATAAGCAGCAAAACAAAACAGTAATAGGTATAAGTAAATCATACCTGAACCTGGACCTGCAACCAGAGAGTGAGCACAAAAGATGTACAGTACTCTAAGGTAAACACTAACATAGTGTGTAAAGTGGAAATGTGCATGTCATGATGATAGCGAACATCAAACATAGTAGTCATCCTCACATCTCTCATTCAGTGCATAAAGCATACATTATCCACTGCTCTGGTCAACAACTCTTGGGGTCATGACCACAACTCCGTACAACTATTGCTACGACCAATTTGCCTTTTTGGGGCTATGACAGCAACTACGTTCAATTATTACACTGTCCCCACTGCACTGGTCCATAGTCAATAACCCTAATGGGCCAACCAGTCCACACTTCCTTGGCTCTGTTCGTCTACATGCCCCCTATCTTCAGCGGTGAACCAAAGTTATGGATATCAATAACCCTTTTGCACACGTCCTGCAGTAGAGTCCAACTCGAGAAGTTAACTCATTGGTTCCCGTCTGGATCCTAAGTAATAATTTCAAATTTGGACTTCATTTGCATCTCGGGTTTTGGTATCATTCGTCTTAGTTCGGGTCGTGGTCCTCGTCAGCATACCCCCTTCAGGAATCGTCAGCATACCCCCCTTCAGGAATCGTCAGCATACCCCCCTTCAGGAATCGTCAGCATACCCCCTTCAGGAATCATCAGCATACCACCTTAAGGAATCGTAAGCATACCCCCTTTAAGAATCGTCAGCATACCCCCTTTAGGAATCGTCAGCATATCCCCTTCAGGAATCGTCAGCGTACCCCCTTCAGGAATCGTCAGCATACCCCCATGAGGAATCCGGTTCGTGACCATACCCCCCTGAGGAATCCGATTCGTGACCATACCTAACTTGAGGAATCCGATTCGTGACCATACCCCCCCTGAGGAATCCGGTTCGTGAACATACCCCCCTGAGGAACTCAGTTCGTGACCATACCCCCCCCCCCCGAGGAATCCGATTCGCAACCATAACCCCCCTGCGGAATCTGGTTCGTGACCATACCCCCTGACCACCATCGATCAGGAACTCTGTAGTTTTTCCAGCAAGCTAATTTCACTAAACGACGGTGTTTTCAACCATTCTAACTTTCCTATGACATCACAAAACATACCAAACAGCATTAACATCATACAGAATCAATCAAAAACATCAAAACAACAATTTAACATGTTAATATGGATCGAACATACCCAAAAGCATGATTTTCCCCTTAATCCCCTAAACCATGTTTTAGCCTTAGATTTAGAAAACTTAATCCAAATTAACCCAAATTTTTACCAAAGGCATAAAATAATGTTTAAAAATTTCTAAATATTTTTCCAGATTTTAATCATGCATAATTTCGCTAATTATCACTAATCACCCCTAATTAGCCGCAATTAGCGAATAAAAGTGCAAATCACTCACCTTAGCAACAAATAAATCTCAGATCTGAAACTATAACTGATATGGCACTAATCTCTATGTATTGCAGTAGCTCCAACTCTGATTTGGTGTTGATTTCTCTTGATTTGATGCAGTTTTGCTTAATTAGTGATTAAAAGTGATTATGGAGTGATTAAAATGAGGTTTGGGGGATGGAGGCCATTACAAGGGTTCAAAGGATGTTAGTGGTGGCTGAAAAATGACAAAAGAAGGGTTTCTCTAACCCCTTTCAGGCTTTATATAACCCTAATTCCGAACCCTAATGGACCTAGCTGCTAATTACCCAGTTAGGCCCGGTTAAGCCATTTTTCACCTTCTAAACCTTATTTCAGCCATATCTCCCAAATGGTAAATCCGTTTGATTAATGTGACCAGTCTACGAAAGAAAAACCATCATTCGAATCCAATGGAAGTGGTTTCAGGTCAAAACTCCTTACCAATCAAAAGTTATAGGCGAAACAAGATTCGCCAGGGGCAAAGCAGTCATTTAAAATTCGGTAAAAATCGTGAACATGGGAAATGACCCCAATAATCGTTCCCCAAAGTTACACGACCATACGACTTTGTATGTAAATGAAATAAATATTCTACAATCCACTGATGCATAGAATGCGGGTCGTTACTCTCTCCCCCTTCCCCCTTTAAGAAATTTCGTCCTCGAAATTCCTTAACCAAAACATACAAAGGTTCCCATATGCCTCTCAACCAATAGCTATCAATCAAACATACATAACAACACAACAAACCTGACCTAACATGCGGTTTACTGATAAGGGAACACTGTATCTTTACTAAAACCTTACTTGGCAAAGAGTTCTGGATACATCTTCCTTATGTTCTCTTCTGTTTCCCAAGTACAGTCTTTCTCATCGTCACCACATTGGACTTTGACTAGTTTCACCACCTTCCTTCGAAGCTGCTTCGTATCGTGCTCGGCAATACGAATAGGTTTGCGGTTCCCAACCGCCTCGGGTTCTACCTCGATATCGTCCAACTGATCTAGTGAAATAGCCACATTAGGGTCGTGCACAAATTTCCTTAACTGGGAAACATGAGATACATTGTGAACTCCTGCCATCTTGTCAAGTAGTACGCTAAATTCCCAACTTGCTCGAGAACTGGGGATGGACCAACAAATCTTGGTGCCAACTTACCTCTCATACCAAAACGAATCACACTCTTTAATGGAGAGATCTTGACGAATATCAAGTCACTAATGGAGAACTTCAAATCTCTTATCAGCATAACTCTTCTGCCTATCTTGGGCGGCCTTCATTCGCTGTTGAATAACCTTGATCTTCTCTGAAGTTTCTCTTATTACAGCTGGCCCAAGCACAAATTTCTCACCGGTTTCCAACCAACATGATGGTGAGTTGCACGGTCTCCCGTACAAAGCTTCAAATGGAGCCATACCAATACTGGACTAGTAACTATTATAAAACGCAAACTCAACCAAATGCAAATGATCATCCCATGATCCTCCAAAATCCAATATACAAGCTTTCAAAAGATCCCCTAATATACGATTCACCCTCTCTGTTTGACCGTTGGTTTGAGGATGATATGCGGTACTGAGATGTAATTCTGATCCTAAAGACTCTTGTAAGCTCTTCCAACACCCACTAGTAAATAATGGATCTCGGTCACTCACAATGCCTTTGGGTACTCCATGAAATCTCACCACCCACTTCATATAGAGTTCTTCTAACTTAGCTGCCATTCTATTTGACCTGACTGGTATGAACCTTGCACTCTTAGTTAATCGATCTACAATCACCCAAATACTATCATGACCTGATCTAGTCCTTGGTAAACCGTCAACAAAATCCATTGAGACTTGTTCCCATTTCCATTCGGGAGTTTCCAATGGTTGTAACAAACCACTAGGCTCTTTTGCTCCGCTTTGACTAACTAGCAATTCATGCACTTGGATATAAACTTCCCAACGTCTCTCTTCATCCCTTCCCAGTAGTAGGTCTGCTTCATGTCTCGATACATTTTGTTACCACTGGGATGTATAGTCAGTTTTGGGTGATGACACTCTCTAAGCACTTCACCTCTCAATCCATTAACGTTGGCTACAACTAGTCTCCCTTTCTTTCGAAGCCACCCCTCTCGATCAAATCCATACTTTCTCATCTCTTTATTGTCGATGCCCATCTTAACTTTGGAGATGATTTCCAGTAGATTAGGATCATCCCTCTGACTGGAGCCAAATCGCTCAATCAAAGTCGGTCTGATCGTCAAACTTGCTAACATTTCTGGGTCCAATTCACACTTATGTCTGAAATCATATCCCGCGATATATTCCAGTTGCTTCCATTCCAGAAACATAGCCCCCAAACTGGCATGTCTCCTACTCAACGCATCAGCCACCACATTGCCCTTCCCAGGTGCGTATGCGATATTGAAATCATATTAAGCCAAGAACTCTAACCATCTCTGCTGACGAAGGTTTAGATCTTTCTGAGAGAAAAGATACTTTAATGACTTATGGTCGGTAAACAAATCGAATCTTTCTCCCAAGAGATAATGTCTCCACATCTTCAACGCGAACACGATCACTACCAATTCCGAATCATGGGTAGCATACCTTTTTTCATGATTTTTTAGTTGCCAACTAGCATAAGCTATAACCCTACCTCCTTGCATCAGTACAGCACCCAGTCCGGTACCACAGGCATCCGTGTATACCGTCATCTCTTCGTTCCCTTTAGGAGTAACTAACACTGGAGCACACGTCAACTTTTACTTTAGGCTCTTAAATGCATTCTCACACCTTCTGTCCCAAGCGAAAGCTTGATTCCTTTTGGTCAGTTGAGTTAACGGTGCCACTATCTTGGAGAAGCCTTGGATAAACTTACGATAATATCCAACTATCCCCAAGAAACTTCTTACTTATGCTGCATTCTTGGGCGTAGACCAATCTTGCACTGTAGCCACTTTCGCAAGATCCACGGCAATACCATTCTCTGAAACAACATGTCCCAAGAATCTCACTTCCCTTCTCCAGAAGTGAAACTTAGAAAATTTTGCTTTCAGTTGGTGTTTCCTCAACACCTCCATCACTTTCCTCAAATGTTCCTTTTGTTCTTCCTCTGTCCTCGACTAAACCAAGATATCGTCTACGAACACAAGAACAAACTTATTTAATTGATTTCTGTAAACTCTATTCATAAGATCCACAAAATATGCGGGTGCGTTGGTCAACCCAAATGGCATGACCAACCACTCATAGATACCCGATGGCGTCCGAAATGCCGTTTTGGGAATGCTCTCAGCTGCTACTCGGAGCTGATGAAAACCTATCGTAAGATCCAACTGGGAAAATACTCTTGCTCCATCCAGTTGTTCAAACAAATCATCTATCCGTGGAAGAGGATACTTATTCTTCCTCATCACCTTATTCAACTCGTGGTAGTCTACACACAATCAAAGGGAACCATCTGCCTTGGTATCAAACACAACTGGTGCTCCCCACTCAGAAACACTTCTTCTAATAAATCCCTTCTTCAAAAGATCGCTCACTTGCACCCCGATCTCTCACTGCTCCCTTGGCACCATGCGACGAAGAGGCATCACTGTAGTTCTGGCATCTTTCACTAAATCAATCTGAAACTCAATATCTCGGTGTGGTGGAAGTCCGGTCACTTCCTCGATGATGTTCGGATACTCGCCAGCAACAAGCACATCTGATAACTCATCCTGTGGGGTGTCGAGGGAAAGTAGAAAAATAGCCATCACCTCGTCACTAGGTAGGCAACCCAATACCATCCTCCACCCATCGTCCGCTCTAATGGTCACCGAAAACCCCTCACAGTCTACCACTACCCCATGCCTTTGGAGCCAATCGACTCCCAAGATAATGCCAAACCCAGCAAAGCCGAAAATAAAACAATCACAAGCAAACATACATCCATGACTCGCTAAGGTCATATTATGGAAAATCATACTAAGGCTAGTCGAACCACCGACCGGGTTCGTCACAACTAAGGGTCTACCGACCAGTTCGGGTTTCAATTCCAACCTATCTACCAGGTCACTAGATACGAAGGAATGGGAAGCTCCGGTATCAAATAACACTCAAATAGGAACATCATAAATGGAAAGCATACCTTGAATAACGATACCTTTTCCCTTCTGCGCCACAATTGGGGAATTCGACGAAGAAGGAACAACATTGATACCATATGCTTTCATGATCTGCTTCTCTTTAGGAGGTTGTGGACATTTATCCTTGAAATGTCTCACTTGGCCACAGTTGAAGCACTTCTTTTCCCCTGGCTTAGCTCAACATTCACTAGACTAGTGGCCCTTCTTGCCACAGCTAAAACACTTGATATCTTTCTTGTTCTTCTTCTTTTGACCATCCTTGGTCTGGTTCTGTTTTGCTCTTATTCTAGGAATTACCCTTGCCTCCACTGCTTGCTTATGGCTTTGGCTCTCCTGTAGATGCAGTAATGACCTCGGTCTTTGACTTAGAGTAAAGAATCTCCTATATCAATGCTTTTCCCACAATAGATTCAAACGTCTCATCAATGTGGTTTATAAGCCTTTCCCCTAAGTACCCATCTAAGCCAGTTATGAACTTCTCGTTCTTCTTCTCGGCAGTGTCAATAAGGAATAATCATACTTCGATAAGGTATCGAATTCAGCAATATACTCCGAGACTGCCCTACCATTCTGCTTAAGCTCCAGAAACTTCCTGCACAACTCTGACTTCTGAGTAGCTGGGATAAACTTATCACTAAAATGAGTTTTAAACTGATTCCAAGTAACTTGATCCTTAGGAGTAGCTGCTTTAATGGCATTCCACCAATTCATTGCACGTCCTTGAAGTTGACGCGATGCTAACTTCTTCTTCATTGCATCTTCGATCCCCAAATATTCAAAGATGCGTTCACAACAATCTAGCCAATCTTGAACATCCGTAGCCGACTCCGTTCCGTGGAACGGTTTCCCACCAAGACTAGTATAATCCTTGTTAAGCTTGGCGAAATCGGCTCTAGGCTCCTGCACCGCTTCACCAACACCGTTAGCAGCATTGGGAGCTGCTCCTTGAACATCCCTAAGCATCTCTTTCATGAAGGTAGTAAACATCGCTCTTATATCAGAACACCCTTATTTTTTTCTCCTGAACCCGTACCTCTCGTATATCGGCTCAATGTTCAATCTGTAAAGAGAAAACAATTAACCATCTCTTTAGTGGTGCAAGTACAGTGCGACTTCATACTTAGTTATACTAATAGTATATATATATAGCTTTTGAAAACCAAAATATCACAAATACACGCTCTCTTATACGTATACTATCTCTCCCTGATGTCCTCCCTTGTTAACTACGCAACCTAGAGCTCTGATACCAAATGTGACGGCCCGCCCCGCACTAGCCGACATTTCCCTTGAAATGTGATGTACCGATGTCCAACCAGCATGGGTCGGTCGTTAAAAGAAAGAAACAAGACGGTGAATCAACAAAGAACCTGTAGTATATCTCACAGCGCATGGAATAAAATAAAATAGTAGTTGGTATAAAACAAGCGAGACAGTGCATAAGCTGAGAACTAAATCATAACCATCACAGCAGCGGAAATCCAAAAATACAGCTTATGATCCTCCATTATTAAAATATAAAAAAAACTGTCTCTAAAGCAAAGTAGAAAAGGTGCACTGCCAATGCCCAAAGTAGTGACCAACAACAACATAGGGAGAATATATGTAAATAATACGTGGAAGCCTCCTACTCGACTCTGGACAGCTACTCGTGCATACCACCTAACCTATATCTAGTCTGCCCGTTTATGAGCACCCAGAGTAATAAGAAGAGACATAAAACTCCCGGTCAGACAAAAGTCTGGTATGAGCGATAAGCAGCAAAACAAAACAATAATAGGTATAAGTAAATCATACCTGAACCTGGACCTGCAACCAAAGAGTTAGCACAACAAGATGTACAGTACTCTAAGATAAACACTAACGTAGTGTGTGAAGTGGAAATGTGCATGTCATGGTGATAGCGAACATCAAACATAATAGTCATCCTCACATCTCTCATTCAGTGCGTAAAGCATACAATATCCACCGCTCTAGTCACCAAATCTTTGGGGTCATGACATCAACTCCATACAACTATTGCTACGACCAATTTGCCCTTTTGGCGCTATGACGGCAACTCCGTTCAATTATTACACTGTCCCCACTGCACTGGTCCATAGTCAATAACCCTAATGGGCCAACCAGTCCACACTTCCCTGGCTCTGGTTCGTCTACATGCCCCTCTCTTCAGCTGTGAACCATAGCTATGGATATCGATAACCCCTTTGCACACGTCCCGCAGCAGAGTCGAACTCGAGAAGTTAACTCGTTGGTTCCCATTTGTATCCTGAGTAATAACTTCGAATTAGGACTTCTTTTGCATCTCGGGTTTTGTTATCATTCGTCTTGGTTCGGGTCGTGGTCCTCGTCAGCATACCCACCTTCAGGAATCGTCAGCATACCCTCCTTCAGGGATCGTCAGCATACCCCTTTAGGAATCGTCAGCGTACCCCCTTCAGGAATCGTCAGCATACCACCCTTCAAGAATCGTCAGCATACACCCTTCAGGAATCGTCAGTATACCCCCTTCATGAATCGTTAGCATAGCCCTCTTTAGGAATCATCAGCATACCCCCCCTGAGGAATCCGGTTCGTGACCATACCCCCCCTGAGGAATCAGGTTCATGACCATACCCCCTTGAGGAATCCGGTTCGTGACCTTACCCCCGTGAGGAATCCGGTTCGTAACCGTACCCCCCTAAGGAATCTGGTTCGTGCCATACCCCCCTGAGGAATCTGGTTCGTGACCATACCCCCCTGAGGAACCCGGTTCGTGGCTGTAACCCCCATGAGGAATCCGATTCATGACCATACCTCACTGAGGAATCCGGCTCGTGACCATACCCCACTGAGGAATCCGGTCCATGACCATACCCCCCCCCTTGAGGAATCCGGTTCGTGACCATACCTCCCTGAGGAATCCGGTTCGTGACCATACTCCCCTGACCACCATCAGGACTTCTGCAGTTTTTTCAGCAAGCTAATTTCACCAAACGACGGCGTTTTCAACCATTCTAACTTTCCTATGACATCACAAAACATACCAAACAACAGTAACATCATACAGAATCAATCAAAAACATCAAAACAACAATTTAACATGTTAATATGGATCGAACATACCCAAAAGCATGATTTTCCCCATAATCCCCTAAACCATGTTTTAGCCTTAAAATTAGCAAACTTACTCGAAATTAACCCAAGTTTTCACCAAAGGAATAAAATAATGTTTAGGATTTCCTCAATATTTTTCCAGATTTTTATCATGCATAATTTCTCTAATTATCACTAATCACCCCTAATTAGTAGCAATTAGCGAATAAAAGTGCATATCCCTCATCTTAGCAACAAATAAATCTTAGATCTGAAACTATAACTGATATGGCACTGATATCTATGTATTGCAACAGCTCCAACTCTGAATGTTGATTTCTCTTGATTTGATGCAGTTTTGCTTAATTAGTGATTAAAAGTGATTAGGGAGTGATTAAATTGAGGTTTGGGTGACGGAGGCCATTACTAGGGTGCAAAGGATGTTAGTGGCGGCTGAAAAATGACAAAAGAAGGATTTCTATAACCCCTTTCAGGCTTTATATAACCCTAATTCTGAAATCCCTAATGGACCTAGCTGCTAATTACCCAATTAGGCCCGGTTAAGCTGTTTTTCACCTTCTAAACCTAATTTCAGTCATATCTCCCAAAAGATAAATCCCTTTGATTAACGTGACCACTCTACGAAAGTGAAACCATCATTCGAATCCAATGGAAGTGGTTTCAGGTCAAAACTCCTTACCAATCAAATGTTATAGTTGAAATAAGATTCGCTAGGGGCAAAGCGGTCATTTAAAATTCGGTGAAAATCGTGAATATGGGAAATGACCCCAATAGTCGTTCCCTAAAGTTACACGACCATACGACTTCGTATGTAAATGAAATAAATATTATACGATCTGCTGATGCGTAGAATGCGGGTCGTTACGTTGCCCGTCTCGTATTTGTGCACTTGGACCCCTCACATTAGATTCAACATTTGCGGTTGTTGGATATGCCGGTTGGGTCCGGGCAGACTTCCACCACAAATGCAATCTAACCTCGTTTCATAAGTGCCGTTACAGTTTTCTAATTACTGTAATCCTAGGCATTTTAATTATTAACTAATTAATTATATCTATGCCTTTATAGGTGTTGATGCCCATTTACTCAATCATATTCATAATGGATTATATGTCCAAATTCATACTTGTCATTCAAGTTATGCCAATTCTAATGTTTTCCCCCGTTCCCTAACTAACGCATTCACATATATTTGGTGTCATGTGTAGGCTAGATAGTAGCCTAGCCACAAACAATAAAAGGGAAAGATGACAATAATGATTATTTCAACAAAAGTGACATAAACATGTAATTGGCATAGTGATAAGGTGGACACATAAAAATAGATCTAGTGAGCATGTGATAATAAAACTAGATCTAGCATACTAAGGATATCATAATAGGCACGAATAAATAAGGATTCATATGTCCAATTAATGATAGATCTAAATTAGACACAACATGATAAGTACCAAATGATCTAAAAAGAATTAGATCCATAACTAGATTTGACATGATAACGGTTAAGATCCAATCAACTACAACATGGTAGGTACAAAATGATCTAAATAGAATTAGATCTAAGTAAGGTTTTGACTTTCCAAATAATGACAGATCTAAATTAGCTACAAACATAGATAAAAGTTAGGATCCATAAATGTGACATGATAAATTAACCACAATAGAATTAGATCTATAAAGGTAGATCTAACATGACATGATAAAATAACCACAATCGAATTAGATCTGTAAAGGTAAATCTAGCAAGATATGATAGATTAACCACAAGCGAATTAGATCTATAAAGGTAGATCTAACATGACATGATAAATTATCCACAAACAAATTAGATCTATAATGGTAGATCTAGCATGACATGATAAATTAACGAATTAGATCTACAAAGGTAGATCTAGCATGATATGATAAATTAGCCATAAGCGAATTAGATCTATAAAGGTAGATCTGACATAAAATGATAAATTATCCACAAACGAATTAGATCTATAAAGGTAGATCTAACATAACATGATGAATTAACCACAAGCGAATTAGATCTATAAAGGTTTAGATGCAAGTCATAGAATATTATAGATTCAAAAATTATGATAGATCCAATATGATTCAAACATAGGCATATATCAAAATCACAGTCATATCACGTTTATTTTTGATCAATTAAATCTAAAAGTAACAAACTCACAGAGTTTGGGTTTAGAAGATAGAAAAGAATTTGTTGGTGTTGAATCTCAGTTCTATAGTTGAAATGCTTGAATCTTTTAAACTTGATTTGTAGAAGAAGATAGGATTAGATTCAGTTCAGGCACTAACGACATCTGGCCTCCATTGTTTTTAGTATAAGAAAATAAGAGAATTGAGGTATATTTATAGCTGCTAGCCTCCAGAATTCGAATGCCACCTCAGCCCTAG
Source organism: Allium sativum (assembly GCA_030737875.1). Classification (NCBI taxonomy): domain Eukaryota; kingdom Viridiplantae; phylum Streptophyta; class Magnoliopsida; order Asparagales; family Amaryllidaceae; genus Allium; species Allium sativum. The sequence continues at coordinate 374,333,911 of CM060915.1, forward strand.
GGTGAATCGGGCCATGGGTCGACACCCACTTGGGTCCGGATGCCCATATACTTACATGGGTGCACCTTACAGGTGTGCCAGTGCAAAAATACATTGGCGCACTTGTCAAGTGCGCCAGGAATTCCTGCTCTTTTCGCCAAACTTCTACCTTCCATAACTTCTTCATACATTATCCATTTTACGCAAACCTGGTGTCTATCTTGAACAGAATTTCGAGATGGACGCAATGACGTTGTCTGTTTCCCTTAATTCTGAATATTATATTAATTATTCTTTAATTTATCCTCTTTTAAAGTTGTTGAAATACGGGGTGTTACAATTTTCCACTAAAAGAGAATAAACAAGATATCATCTTATAGTTTTCGAGATATGTCCAAATTAAAATTCTATAAAAATCACGGTATGGTTACTAAAATTAAATAATGAAATCTTTATAATTAATCAACTCAAACTTGTCATGTAGTGGCAGTTCGTTTACTTTATTGTCCCATCATAATTTTGTAGCTGTCAAATATCAACTAGTTTAAATTGAGCATACATCCATTCTATCTATTTCATTTCTCTTTGCTTCAAACTCGAACCAGATCCTAAATTTTTGGCAAGTTATTTAAACCAAGTCATAAAGATAAGAAATTAGTCCACTTCTCTAGTCCACACTTACGTTTACAGTTAAATACAGCATGCATCTTCCGCATCAATTTTTTTAAGGAATAGGTTAAAATGGGTAATTGGGAAATCAATGATGAAACTATGGCTAAAATGTTTGATAATTTCGCATGGAACAAGAATGAAGTCAAAGAGGTTGGATTTGTTTCAGATACCCAAATACAAGAGGTGGATGAAGAGGTCCGGACTGAACTCGTCTGTGCTACGTAAGGAAAAACCATAATTAGTTCCACAGTCATTGTGACACCCCACATCCGTTAATGTCACTCTCTAAGGGAATGCATTAACTATCGTGAAGCGTTATAGGTAAATAAGAACATAATAGCACAAGAAAGACATGTAAAATAGCAGCGGAATTAAAAACTTTATTTAAATCAAAACATCATGGTCCCAAATACTGAGTTTACATCATAAGTAATTAATTATATTAGTAATCTGTCTTGCCAAAAATATCAGAGTACAAAAGCATAAACCATATTTCCCTTTCAAAGCCATAAGAGAGTTGACAAGCAGTCAAAGCGATACATCTATATCCAAAATCCAAGCTAAGTTGAAAGAATCCAAATCAACTCTAAGCACTTCCACCTTGAGAACTGGGGGGGAGGGACGGAAGAGAGAGAAGAGGAAACAAAAAAGGGTCAGACATAAAGTCTGGAAAGTCCAGTTACTTTTAAATATAAATAAATAAAAGTATCATGGCAGGTATATAAAACTGGAAGAACAAGATCAATAACAAGTGTGAACTGAATAAGATAAGATGAACAAGATATATTGCGCTTCTTAAATACATTTCTCTGTACCTTACATATACTAGTATATCAGAAGTAGAATGATCCCTACAATCCCGTTCCATTACATTTTCTTGATTATTAGGTTACTTAGGTTAATCGCACTCAAGACTTATACGCACATCGTACCCATTTACTTTCCCATGGATTCACCTAATACCATATATGTAGCCACTTCTCAATATTGAGATGCACCCTATGGTAACCCACTCGCAGGGTCTCTGCCGAAACGAACACAGTCCCTCATCCTTTGCCGGAGTGACGCACGGATCCCTATATAACAATGTTACGTTCCGCATACATCTGTCATTACTATGCTACGTAAGCGTACGGACTGCCACCATCGATCGAATTAGGTTCCATATCGAAATAATGCCCTCTAGTCTACGATACACCACCCAGAGAAGATATGCGTGGAAGGTCTAAACAAGAAACACAGAACTCGGTCAGGAGTTAATCCATACCTGTACAGGCCCGTCTTTGTGAACCTCTATGTACAGATAATCCTAGGATCTGTTTTTCACGGTGGCTATGGCCCCACCTCGTCCCCTCCCTCAACTAGTAAAGACTACAGAGCTAAGCGACCGCCCCTAAAACAACCAATCTAAATATCCATGTGGCGTCTCCCCTCAACCCCGTACCTCGATAGTGAAAGGTGAAATGATATATTGGGGTTAGCTCTAGTCTTTTCACATCCTGCTGGCTGCCGATGATGGATGTCCGATGGTCTACTATCCTTGTTGGTCGTGACCCTCTCTACCTCCTCGTGAGGCAATCGTCAAACCACCCTTGTGTCATCTCGTCATAGCATTCTGACTGCATAGCTACATCTGCAGTCAAGGCCCACCCACCTAGTAGTTACGCACAGACCCAACCCCTGCGAATATAGCTTAAGACATCTGTCATCGAACAGAGGACTACTAGGAGCACCTTACGTACTTTAGGAAGTCATGTGCTTCCCCTTCCAGTCCCTTGGAGCCATCTAACAATCATACGAATGTGCGCTCCCTTCATACCTTATAACACCTCAATGATTTGCCCCGTTAGGTTTTTCGCCCACAACCGTATGGACTGGTCCAAGCACCTTTCTTTTATATGTTATTAGACCCTATGTCTAAACATTCTTTTATGCACTTGCCTCTCCTCGTTAGGTTTCCAGTTAACTTAGTTATTCTAATTCATATTGAATTCTTATCCAAACTACCAAGTTTCTCTTGCTTATTAATTTTTGTCATACAATGATTCATTTAAGTTTATTAATAATCTTACAACATGTTATTCTCTTGATTGTGGCCTATGGTTTGTAATCCACAATCTATTTTATATTCTTGCTTTACATCATTACAATAACATGTTTTTACTTAATGTGAAATTAAGGAAGTCTCATTTTACATGCTTCCTTTTTAACATGTCAGTCATTATTTATGATTAAATATAACTTATCTTATAAGTTTTCCTCATTCTTTCTCATTTAATCATAATTCCAATTTTCATTGTTACTACAACTTATCGTTGTTTACTTATTAACTTAGTTCTATTAACTAAGGCCCGTTAATAAGTTTCTCTACCCATTTATTATAACCTATGTTATAATTTCCTCTAGTCCCTAGGACAAGCCTAAACATGTTATTCACATCAGCGGGTTTCGGACCTCTAGATTACTTAATCTATAATTAAGTACCTTTTATCTTATTACATAGGTTGTCTCTTTTCCTTACAAGTTATGCTTACCCTAAGCAGTGTCCTTTAATTCCATAACTTTATTATTTCTACCGGTTATGTATACCACTAGGAGTTTTTAATTACATAACCATATTGGGTTAAGTTCATGGGCTTATATGTAAATATTACCTACCCCCTCTAATTTACTTAACCCACCCACTACCCATCCAATTTAACACTAACTTAAGTTCATAATCATACAATCCTTATGGATTAAATTAGGTTAAGTAGTCTGATTCATTGCCATGTCCAATTATGGTTATAATGGGCTAGACCTCCCACATTAGGCCTACAACATGTGGATGTTGGATATGCCGGTCAGGTCCGGGTAGTCTTATTCCATAGTTGGGTCTAACCTCGTGTCTTAGCCCGATTCGTATTACCTACTTAGACCTCCCATATTAGGTTCAACATTAGTGGCTGCTGGATATGCCGGTCGGGTCCGGGCAGACTTCCACCACTAATGTAACCTAACCTCCTGTCATAAGTACAATTACAATTCCTAATTTTAATTACTAAACATTCCATCTTTATTCAAATCTACCTATGTCATTATAGGTAACTATTCTATGTTTTCCCCATTTGAATTATGTCTAATTCACTATTCAAATTATTGACCTTTATGCCTCTTTTTAATTCAGCTTTTAATTATGCGCCATATGCCCTTTATCATAAATTAATATATATATATACGTATAAATATATAAATACATATATATATATATATTGCACAAACCCAAACCCACATATTTTCCAACTTATGCCCCAAGTCCATATTCACCCCTTTCAATGCAAGTTATACCCAAATCCACCTTCACATAATTTATGCCTAAAATTCATATTCACATATGTTCAAATTTACGTCCCAAATCAATATTTAGACATGTCCATTTTATACCCAATTCTATATTTACATATATTCCAATGCGTGCCTAAATTCATATTATCCAACAAGAAATATGCCCCCAAACCCATCTTCATATATTTCCAATTTTATGCCTAAATTAAATCCATATTTTCCAATATCAATTATGCCACAAATTATGTCTTTCCCAATTATTCCCAATTTCGCACGTTCGGATTTTCAGTGTTAGGCCTAGGCTCAAAAGTAGCCTGGCTGTATAAAAATAAAAAGGAAAAAGAGGGAGAGAAGAGAATCATAACATGCATAATAATGAATCAATTACATAACGATAGAAATAGACATAAAAACTGAATGAACATATTATGACAAGGTTAGACTTGGTGACGATATAAACATATATGAACATATCAGAGGAATAAGTCATAATAGAACTGATTAGGCACCGATTCAAGATCAAATTTTTATATACATATCATGATCACTATTTAAATGTTTAGATCTAAAAGCAACATGAACTTACAATGAATTTACTGCGAAGAACATGTTGAATAAGTTGTTGTAGCAATCTTCGAATATGTATAATCTTCTTTGAATTGATTTAGAAGAAGAAGAAGAAGAAGAAGAGCCGTTTTAATTCCCATCGCAGCAGAGCTTCGCCATCACCATTTTTTTTAATGAACAAAATCTAGGTTTAGGCTCCCTTATATAGAAGTAGCGGAGAAACCAAGACCATCGGATTAGATCAGGAGCCATAGGAGTCGTTCACATCATAAGAGAAGCTTCAAGAGCCACGGGTGGGTCGACCCCCCTTCAGGTGGGTTGACCCCTAGGTCGACCACCCTTCAGGGGTGTCGACCCCTAGGTCGACCCCGGGGTCGACCCCTATGAGCCTGGGTCGACCCCTAGGTCGACCCAACCGGGTCTCTGGTCAACCTCATATGGTCGGCCTTTTTGTGATTCGCGCACCGGATTTCTGGTTTTGCTGATTTTGAATATTTTTGAATTATATATATATATGTATATCTTCATTATATGAATACAAACTTCAAACCTTAATAACTTCTTCATACGGTGTCCGATTTACACAAGCCAAATGTCCATCTTGACCTGAATTCCGAGATGGACGCAATGGCATGATATGTTTTACTTAATTCTGAATATTTAATTAAGTTTTCCTTAATTCATTATTAACAGTGTATTTCACATTGATTATTCTTTAATTCATCATCTTTAATGTCGTTAAAATTTCGGGGTGTTACATTCTCCCCTACTCAAAGGTTTTCGTCCCCGAAATCTCTAAGTTAAGGAGAACATATATCCTAACATCCAACAATCATACATCCATCTATCCATCACAAGCATCCATTGTCCTTAAGGAATTTCTAATGCTTTTATGAATATACGCAATAGTATGTGTATATGTCCGTAAACTAATGCGAAAGATCAGGCGGTCTACTGATTCAATTGACCTCCTTAATGCAATGTATGTTTGTGCCATGTAACCAAAATGTATACAAATCATCCTAGTATAACATGTAAGCTCTATATGTGTGCACAATCATCCATCCAAATGCAACATCAATGCAACGATAATCCATAAGAATTTAAAATGTACACACATCAATATGCAATGTGTAAGTGATTGAGTTGATCTAGTGCTTATTGTGTGTGTATATGCATCCACGAGCAATCACTAGCAACCACTTGTATCCATCAAACATAACATGTCTCAAACACATGTTTACATTCATTAGTTTTCTACTAAAGACTTGATCGATATGAGATATTCAAACGATAGATACAAGTATTAATTCGAATCTTGGAAAAAGAAGTTAAGAACATATTCTCGAAAAGGAAAGGATATGAAGCGCGAATCTTTTCTTCAGCCTCCCAAGTAGCATCCTTCCGGTCCTCTCCCCGTTGCACTTTTACTAGCTTCACTTCTTGGTTGCACAATTTCTTAACCTCCGATCCAAGTATCCAAGTCAAAACTTGCCCTATCATTGCTTCCTTCTCTACTTCCATTTCCTCTCACAAGTTTGGCTCCACTACCTCGAACTCTATACATTTTAGCGCCGCTTGGATGAATAGTCATCTTGGAATAATGGGCTTCCTCAAGGACTGTCTTCAATAGGTTTCAAGTAGCTCCCCTACTTTCTTATCAAGTTCCCTCTTTTCTTTTAGGAGTCACATGTCGTAAATCATCGATAGATATATTAAGAAGTTCTAGGGGACTAAGCATGACAGACCCTTTTGGGGTCATAAGAAATCTCGAGAGTCTTTCTATGGCAAGTCAGAAGTCTAACGACCTTCCCCTCACAATCTAGAATGGCTCTATGTATGGTTAACCAATCCATTCTTAGAATCAAATCGTATCTTATGAAATCAAGAACATATGCGTCGCACCCAAACTCGACATCTAACACAGAGTTTCTCAAACCCCAACAAATCATCGATAAATGAGCCGTACCTCCACTGGGGTTTGAGGAAATAACAGGATCCAAAACTATACTAGTATCTAGGTGCAAAGCCTCAACTAAAAGATCAGATACAAAAGAATGCGAAGCGCTAGAAAAAGAATCCTAACTGGATAATCACAAATAGAAATCAATCCTTCGATGGAAACTTTCATACCCCTATCCTGTCCACCAGCTATGAGAACATTAGCTTGCCCTCTGGCCTTATCTTTGTCCTTTCGGGCACTCCTCAATGAGGTGTCCCGTCTTACCAAAGTGGTAACAAATGCCTTTTCTCATTCTGCAATCCTTTTCCAGATGACCCACCATTTCGAAGTTATGGTATTTCCTCTTTTCTCCTTTCATCTATTTTCCCTAATTCTCCTTTTTACCATCCTTATGCAACATGCTAACAAGTCTCTTGAAAGTTGCCTCCATCGCACAGAAATCCTTACGAGGCTCGAAAGAGAATAAGCCGCAAGTGAAACTACTACGGCAACAGATGGAGGTTGGGCACTTCTTTGCCCTTCGACATGTACCGTAGTTTTAACATGCCTACGGAACCACGTAAAATAGGCATACCCTTTCGGAAAGAAACAGTTTCGTGAACAAAAAGGAAAAAGAATCAAGCGGAGAATTGAGAGATAACTATGGCTTTGGGAAATATGCTTTTCAAAAATAAACTTTTTATTTTTAAAATACTTTGTTTTTGGGACCTATTTTGAAAACCATTTTCAAAATACTTTATCCGATCTTTTAACCATATGCTCTGATACCAAATGTGACACCCCACGTCCGTTAATGTCACTCATTAAGGGAATGCATTAACTTTCATGAAGCGTTATAGGTAAATAAAGAACATAATAGCACAAGACAGACATGTAAAATAGCAGTGGAATTAAAATCTTTATTTAAATTAAAACATCATGGTCCCAAATACTGAGTTTACATCATAAGTAACTAATTACGTTAATAATCTATCTTGCCAAAAATACCAGAGTACAAAAGCATAAACCATATTTCCCTTGCAAAGCCATAAGAGAGTTGACAAGCAGTCAAAGCGATACATCTATATCCAAAATCCAAGCTAAGCTAAAAGAATCCAAATCAACTCTAAGCACTACCACCCTGAGAACCGGGGGGGGGACTGAAGAGAGAGAAGAGGAAACAAAAAGGGTCAGACATAAAGTCTGGCGAATCGAGTTACTTTTAAATATAAATAAATAAAAGTATCATGGCGGGTATATAAAACTGGAAGAACAAGATAACAGTAACAATAACAAGTGTGAACTGAACAAGATAAGATGAACAGGATATATTGCGCTTCTTAAATACATTTCTCTGTACCGCACAGATACTAGTATATCAGAAGTAGAATGATCCCTACAATCTCGTTCCACTACATTTTCTTGATTATTAGGTTACTTAGGTTAATCGCACTCAAGACTTATACGCGCATCGTACCCATTTACTTTCCCATGGATTCACCTAATACCATATATGTAGCTACTTCTCAATATTGAGATACACCACATGGTAACCCACTCGCAGGGCCTCCACCGAAATGAATGCAGTCCCTCATCCTATGCTGGAGTGACGTACGGATCACTATATAACAATGTTACGTTCCGCATACATCTGTCATTACTATGTTACGTAAGCGTACGAACTGCCACCATCGATCAAATCAGATTCCATATCGAAATAATGCCCTCTAATCTACGATACACCATCCAGAGCAGATTTGTGTGTATCTTGACTGTCCCATGTATGTACTGCAATTGTAGCTCGATCCCACAATCGCACGTCCTCTAATGTGCACCGAGTTCCGTAGCAGGGATAAACAAGAAACACGAAACTCGGTCGGGAGCTTATCCATACCTATACGGGCCCGTCTTTATGAACCTCTATGTACAGATAATCCTAGGGTCTGTTTTTCATGGTGGCTATGGCCCCACCTCGGCCCCGCCCTCAACTAGTAAAGACTACAGAGCTAACCCACCGCCCCTAAAACAACCAATCTAAACATCCATGTGGCGTCTCCCCTCAACCCCGTACCTCGATAGTGAAATATGAAATGATATATTGGGGTTAGCTCTGGTCTTTTCGCATCCCGCTGGTTGCCGATGATAGATGTCCGACGGTCTACTATCCTTGTTGGTCGTGACGCTCTCTACCTCCTCGGAGGCAACCGCCGAACCACCCTTGTATCACCTTGTCACAGCATTCTGATTCCATAGCTACATCTGCAGTCAAGGCCCACCCACCTAATAGTTACGCGGAGACCCAATGTAACACCCCGTATTTTTAAGACAATAAAATAAGAATAAATTAATTAAATAATGAAAATTAAGTAAAACGGACTGCGTCATTGCGTCCATCTCGGAATTCTGGTCAAGATAGACACCTGGTTTGCGTAAAACGGACATCGTATGAAGAAGTTATTAAGCCTAGAAGTTTGTATACGCACAGGAGATATATATATGTGTATATATATGCAAACAAATTAAAATGTAAAATAAAGAATAAAATAAGGATTGCATGTAATAAATACATACACTAAAAAAAATGTAATGCATGCATTGAAAGAAAGAAAGGATTGGTTGCATGCAATGTAAATATGTTGCATGCACTGATTTACAAACATAATGCATTAACATTAAAAGAAAAACATTCATGCAATGGTTTAGTTTAAGTATTGTAACTAACATGAAAAAGAGAAGTAAGGAGAGAACAATAATTATCACTGTTCTAAGACTTATTAACAAAAGACTTCATAGCTCAATTGCTTAAGGCATTGGATTTGTAACATAGAGGTCGGGGGTTTGAACCCTGGCGGTGGCATAATTTTTATCTTTGTTTTAGAGAGGGCCAACTGAACATGCAAATATATGTACGTATACAAATTCAAAATTTAAATGGATAAGAACGCACATATAAGGAGATAAAGAAAATATATGTATATATATGAGAATATATATATATATATAGATATATGCATAAATATATGTATACAAAAGATAAAATTCAAGATAAGGCTACAGTCAATGAAATATGGCAAGAATCAAATAACGGTGCAACATTGTTTGAATTTTGAAAATAAAATGAAAATTGCGTGTATATATACGCATAAAATGGTCTATAGAGGAATTGTATACATATAAGAATATTTCATGTGAATAAACAGTTAAATAAATTCCAGAAATTCAAAAGTTCAAAAATCAAATTTCTACGCCAAAACAATTCAAACATTCGAAATTCAAATTTCTGCGCCAAAGCAGCTTGCGGGACCCAATGCTGACTCAGCACTGCATGTACAATAAGATTTTGCTAGATTCATTTGCGAACCTGGACTATTTTCTTAACTGGGTTCAATGCTGACTCAGCGCTGTGTGTACGATAAGGTCTTGAGCACCTATAAATAAGAACCTAGACCTAACCCTAAACATCATAATTCGGCGGCTGCGCTGGAGCTCTGCCATGGCTCCCTCTCTCTCTTTCTTCTCAAATCTATTTTGAAATTAAAATATTAGCCTAGGAGGATTATGAATTCAGATCTGGAAGAGGGAATCAACGTTAATAAAAAGATTATTGAATCATGAAAACATGGTAAACCTCTAAGAACCAATCTATTTAAATTATTTCTCTTTCCCTTATCTTTTCATGAAATAAAAAATCCATGGTCGTTAGGTCATGGATCAAATTAAAGGGAAAAGGAAAACCATGGATGATATAATGGATCAGATCCAAAATTTGGGGAAAGCTTAAAGGTGAGCGGGTTTAAGCTATAACCTTTAGATAATGTTATGACCATCGTTTAGCATTTCCCTTTTTAATAATTTTTGAAATGGCCAGTTTAATTATAAATTGTTGTTGTAACAAATTGAAATGTTGATATGAATATGTCAGGAAATTCCTATGTTGAATTGGCTAAGTTATTGAGTGTTTACATGTTAGAGATAATAAACTTGTTAGGATATGAATAGCCAATTCAGTGATTGTAATTACATGTTTACTTGGGACATATTATTGATTGAACGACATGTTAAAATAATTACCCGATTGAATGTTTACATGTCCTAGTAGAATTAAACATACATTGAAAATGACATGCGATAAAATATAGGCAAAAATTGGATGACATGTAAATTAGATTACTGTAAACTATATTACAGTAAAAAGGATAATATGTCTAAAATTTTCACGTAATGAACATAACATATATTATGTTTTGAGATTTTAATTTGGAAGCGCAATTTGATATGAACATAAGTGATTGAATGAAAATGAATATGCCTAGGATTGCAATTAGAAATTGTACATACACTTATGGCACGAGGTTAGGTTGCATTAGTGGCAGAAGTCTGCCCGGACCCGACCGGCATATCCAACAGCCATTAATGTTGAACCTAATGTGAGAGGCCTAAGTGCAAGAATTAACAACATGTGCTAAGACACGAGGTTTAGTCAGCTTATGGTAGAAGTTTGCCCGGACCCGCCCAACAAATCCAGCGTCCAAAAGTGTAGGATTAATGTGAGAGGTCTAGTGCTTATATATATATATAAATATATGTATATAACAAGATATGAATAAATAGCAAGGATGGTAATTAAATGTCTAACTCAGAAAATAAGAAAGGAAGGGATGTAATGAACTGAGTTAGTGTGATAAGAGGGAAAAGTGATGTATTTCCCTAAATGACTTATTTCCGAAAACGTTGTTGCAAGTAAGCCACAATAAATATAGAAAAGTAAAGAAATTACTTGCTACCACGAATTTAGATGGGAAAACTTTATGAAAATAAATCATTGATTCCTTCTAACAAACTGATAAGGTGCATGAAGTGATTTCCTTAATATAATAAGGAACATATATCACAGAGAATGAAGAATAATGGTTTACAATAGTAAATGGTTTAAAAGGGGAATGATAATAACCTATTATAAATAAATAATATTAATGAAAATGTTGTATAATAGGTAGATTTGTCCTAGGGACAAGTGAATACTATAACTTAGGTTATAATAAACTAGTAAGGGAATGGGATAACTAGTGAATTAAGTTAAGTGACGCTTAATTGTAAATTAAGTAATCAGAAAAGGGGAAAACCTAAAACCAGTTAAGAAAAGGGGGGAAAATATATTGCACTTAATTATAAATGAAGTATTCTGGGAGTCTGAAACCCGTTGGCAAGAATAACATGCTTAGACTTGTCTTAGGGACAAGAGGAAATTATAACATAGGTTATAATAAATGGATAGAGAAACTTATTAATGGGTCTTAGTTAATAGAACTAAGTTAATAAGTAAACAACGATAAGTCGTATTGACAACGTAAAAGTGGAATTATGATTAAATGAGAGAGGATGAGGAAAACTTATGAAATGAAATAAGTTATATATAATCATAAATGGCAAGTGACATGTTAATTGGAAACATGTGAATTAGATACACTTAATTACATATTAAGTAAAATATGTTATTGAAATCAAACAAGAATATATAAGGGATTGTGGATCACAAACCTTGGGCCACAATCTAGAGAATAACATGTTGTAAGCTTATTAATAAACTTAAATGAATTAAGTTGTATGACTGAAATTAATATGCAAGAGAAACTTGGTAATTTGAATAAGAATTCAATATGATTTGGAATAACCAAGTTAACTGGGAACCTGGTGAGGTGAGACAAGCGTGTAAAAGAATGTTTAGACATAGGGTCTAACAACATGATAAAGTAAGGCGCTTAGACCAGTCCGTACGATTGAGGGTGAATAACCCAACAGGGTAGATCATCGAGGTGTTATAAGGCACGAGGGGAGCGCACATTCATCTGATTGTTTGACGGATCCAAAGGACTATATGGGGAAGCACGCGGCTTCCGAGGATGTAGGGTACTCTTGGTATTCCTCTGTGAGTGGCAGATGATCCGCCTGTACTCACAGAGGTTAGGTCTGCGTAGGTGAACTAATGAGTATGCCTTGATTGCAATAATAAGGGGCAATCAAAAGACTAAGATGGACCAGCGTGATTCGGCGAGATCAGTTAGTGCCCTGTGATAGCAACTCGTCGTCTACCTACTTTCTTCAGTCAGTACGTAATGCGGAAAGGCAGAGAACTCCAAAAGACCATATACTTTTCTATTTTGTTATGGGTGAGGTTGGCCAATAGGTTTAAAGGGCATAGGGGGCCGGGGTTAAGTTCTCATTCTTGATATTCTTGGGTGCCTTTCATTAGTTGAGGGAGGGTCTAGTGGGACCATAGCCACTGTAAATGCAGACCTTAGCATCTGCAATCGACGGATATCTGAAAGCTCCCGACCGAGTTCCGTGTTTCTTGATTAGCCTTGCCACGGGACTCGGGCGCACATATAGAGAACATGTGCAATAGACATCAAGAACGATTGACGATACTTATGTAGGAAAGTCTAGGTACACTCATGTCACTTTGGGTGGTGTATCATAAGACTAGAGGGCATTATTCGAGGATGGAACCTAATTCGATCGAATGGTTCAAAGATGGTTGTTCGAACGCTTGCGAAATATAGAAGTAGTGGTTATTTGCAGACGTAGCGTTGACATATATACAGAAATCCATATGAAATTCGAGCATAGGATTAGAGACTGCTATATTCCTACGATGATACGGTGAAGACCATGCGAGTGGGGTACCATGGGTGTATCTCAATATTGAGAGATAGCTACAGATATTGTATTAGGTTAATTCACTGGGAAGTAAATGGGTACGACGTGTGTGTAAGCCTTGAGTGCTGTTAACCCAAGTAACCTAATAAATAAGAAAATATGATTGAACGGTATATGTAAGGTTATCCAAAGTGTATAGTTTAAATCTAGTCACCAGAACTTGTGTTCTAACCCCCTCGCCATAACACACTCGCAGGTTAGATTGTGGCAGAGACATGATAGCTTTGCATACTTGTTAGGCAGTATTAATAATACGGTAAGGCTATGTTTTGATTAGACTATATTTTATCCTTTCCGCTATGAGATATTTTTCTGAGCTTGGACATGTTTTATATCTCTGTATTTTCTGCAAGATACCAGAGCAAACCAATACGAGTTTCGATAGATTGGTATTTTGAAAAAAAATCGGTCTGTCGAAATTGGGGTTGTCACACCCAACACCTGCGAATACAGCCTAAGATATCTGTCACCGCACAGAGGATACTAGGAGCACCTTACGTACTTCAGGAAGCCGCGTGCTTCCCCTTCCAGTCCCTTGGAGCCATCAAACAATCAGATGAATGTGCACTCCCTTTGTGTCTTATAACACCTCGATGATCTACCCCGTTGGGTTATTCGCCCTCAACCGTACGGACTGGTCCAAGCACCTTTCTTTAATATGTTATTAGACCTTATGTCTAAACATTATTTTACGCGCTTGCCTCTCCTTATCAGGTTTCCAGTTAACTTGGTTATTCCAATTCATATTGAATTCTTATCCAAACTACCAAGTTTCTCTTGCTTATTAATTTCAGTCATACAACTTAATTCATTAAAGTTTTTTAATAAGCTTACAACATGTTATTCTCTAGATTGTGGCCCAAGGTCTGTAATCCACAATCTATTTTATATTCTTGCTTGGTTACATCATTACAATAACATGTTTTTACTTAATGTGACATTAATTACGTCTCATTTTACATGTTTCCTTTTTAACATGTCAGTCATTATTTATGATTAAATATAACTTATCTTATAAGTTTTCCTCATTCTTTCTCATTTAATCATAATTCCATTTTTCATTGTTATTACAACTTATCGTTGTTTACTTATTAACTTAGTTATTAACTAAGGCCCATTAATAAGTTTCTCTACCCATTTACTATAACCTATGTTATAATTTCCTCTTGTCCCTAGGACAAGCCTAAACATGTTATCCACATTAGTGGGTTCCAGACTTCTAGATTACTTAATCTATAATTAAGTACCTCTTATCTAATTATACAGGTTGTCTCTTTTCCTTACAAGTTATGCTTACCCTAAGCGGTGTCCTTTAATTTCATAACTTTATTATTTCTACCGGTTATGTATACCACTAGGTGTCTTTAATTACATAACTATATTGGGTTAAGTTCGTGGGCCTATATGTAAATATTACCTACCCCCGCTAATTTACTTAACCCACCCACTACCCATCTAATTTAACGCTAACTTAAGTTCATAATCATACAATCCTTTTGGATTAAATTAGGTTAAGTAGTCCGATTACTATGTCCAATTATGGTTATAATGCACTATACCTCCTACATTAGGCCCACAACATGTGGATGTTGGATATGCCAGTCGAGTCCAGGCAGTCTTATTCCACTGTTGGATCTAACCTCGTGTCTTGGCCCAATTCATATTTACGTACTTAGACCTCGCACATTAGGTTCAACATTAGTGGCTGCTGGATATGCCGGTCGGGTCCGGACAGACTTCCACCACTAATGTAACCTAACCTCATGTCATGAGTACAATTACAATTCCTAATTCTAATTACTAAACTTTCCATTTTTGTTAAAATCTACCTATGCCATTATAGGTAATTATTATATGTCTTCCCCATTTGAATTATGTCTAATTCACTGTTCAAATTATAGACCTTAATGCCTCTTTTTAATTCACCTTTTAATAATGCACCATATGCCCCTTATCATAAATTACTATATTCATATATACATATATATACGTATATATATATATATATATATATATATTGCACAAACCCAAACTCACATATTTTCCAACTTATGCCCCAAGTCCATATTCACCCCTTTCAATGCAAGTTATACCCAAATCCACCTTCACATAATTTATGCCTAAAATTCATATTCACATATGTTCAAATTTACGTTCCAAATCAATATTTAGACATGTCCATTTTATACCCAATTCCATATTTACATATATTCCAATGCATGCCTAAATTCATATTATCCAACAAGACATATGCCTCCAAACCCATCTACATATATTTCCAATTTTATGCCCAAATTTGGATCCATATTTTCCAATATCAATTATGCCCCAAATTATGTCTTTCCCAATTATTCCCAATTTCGCACGTTCGCATTTTCAGTGTTAGGCCTAGGCTCGAAGGTAGCCTGGCTATATAAAAATAAAAAGAAAAAAGAGGGAGAGAAGAGAATCAGAACAAAAATAATAACGAATCAATTATATAACGATAGAAATAGGCATAAAAATTGAATGAACATATTATGACAAGGTTAGACTTGGAGACGATATAAACATATATGAACAGATCAGAGGAATAAGTCATAATAAAACTGTTTAGGCACCGATTCAAGATCCAATTTTTATATACATATTAAATGTTTACATCTAAAAACAACATGAACTCACAATGTATTTGCTGCGAAGAACATGTTGAATAAGTTGTTGTAGCAATCTTCGAATATGTATAATCTTATTTGAATTGATTTAGAAGATGAAGAAGAGCCATTTTAAATCCAATCGCAACAGAGCTTCGCCGTCACCGTTTTTTTTTCAATCAACAAAACCTAGGTTTAGGGTCCCTTATATAGAAGTAGCGGAGCAACCAAGACCATCGGATTACATCAGGAGCCATAGGAGTCCTCCACATCATAAAAGAAGCTTCTGGAGCCACGGGTGGGTCGATCCCCCTTAAGGTGGGTCGACCCTTAGGTCGATTCCCCTTCAGTGGTGTCGACCCCTAGGTTGACCCCGTGGTCAACCCCCATGAGCCTGGGTCGACTCCTAGGTCGACCTAGCCGGGTCTCGGGTCGACCTCATATGGTCGACCTTTTCGTGATTCGCGCGCCGGATTTCTGGTTTTGCTGATTTTGAAATTTTTTGAATTATATACATAAATAATTATATACATATATATATTCCTTATATGCATACAAACTTCAAACCTTAATAACTTCTTGATACGATGTCCTATTTACGCAAACCAAATGTCTGTCTTGACCAGAATTCTGAGTCAGACGCAATAGGGCGGTCCGTTTTTACTTAATTTTGAATATTTAATTAAGTTTTCCTTAATTCATTGTTAACGGTGTATTTCACATTGATTATTCTTTAATTCATCATCTTTAATGTTGTTAAAATTTCGGGGTGTTACATTCATATAGGCTAGGCTACTAAGTGTGTTTGCTCGTCAAAACCCCGATAGGTCAAGCTCGAGTATGGTGGTCATTCAAGTATCTTGTTACTGCAGATTCGAATGTAACATTATTATTTCTAAAAGTAAGAAAAATGCTTGGATTCGCTTTTACGGTTGTGTTACTACCAAAATTAACCCCTAAAAAGGATGATAGTGAAGGGGTATCAGAGAAACACAAGCACAAAAGAATTCTTCGAAAGCAAAAAGCCAAATAATAGAAAGAACCGAAAGCGGGAAAGAATGACCCAAGAGCTGCGTAAACGGACACCTTCCAAGGAGAAAGGAGCTCGAAATATATAGAATACCGACAGAGTATATCCGGCAAGATATATCCGGCAAGATATATCTGGTAGGGGGTTATATAGCGGAAGGCAATCTAAGCCAGAAACTAAGAAAGAGGGAGGCAAGAGCTTCGCTTACTGAATCCCGGAAGGACGGAAGGGCCATCGGTATTAACATGCTTAATACCGATACATCATGAGGCGAAGGCATCAATAGTATCAATCCAAAAGTACATAGAGATTATCTGGAACCAGCTTCCGAAATGTCTACTACACAAATACCAAAAAGTCATTGTAACACCCCACTTCCATTAATATCACTCACAAAGGGAGTGCATTAACTTCTATGGAGCATTTTAAGTAAGTATAGAACAGAAACTTAACAACAAGACAGATATAAACAGTACTCAAAGATTTAAAACTTTATTTCATTGCATCGAAAAAACACATATGTTTGATTACATCATCAAAAACCAGAGTCAAAGTACATAATACCCATGTTGACTACCAAAAGTACATAAATTGAAAGACATAATCCCCAATACAAAATAGCCACAAATAAAAGAGAAGCTGAACTTTACTTCAGCGATCCAAGCAATCTTCTAAAAGCAGAGAAACAACATTCCAAAATCAAGCTCCACTAGTGCTAGTTCCAACCTGAGCACCTGGGGGGAAAAGAAAGAAAAGAAGAGGAAACAAAGGGGGTCAGACATAAAGTCTGGCGAGTGCGATAACTTTAACAATATAATTAACAAAGTAACTAGGCTAAGGCATCAGTTGGAAAATAAGGGAATGACCATGAACCATTGAGTATGGCAGAGTAAATAAGGAAACAAGATGAACAACGATATCGTTAAAGCGCCCCTAAACCACTATAAGATAATTACTAAACTACACCAACACTATAGGATAATTGATATACTGCACCACCACTAGTCACCCTAAGGTTGATCCCACCTACAGACTTAATAATGATATTGGTAGTTTCGTGCACCCCTAGCTGTCTTCATAGGTGCCGCCTGCCCCTATCTCCACTAGGTGTACCCACTACCCCCAAGCGATCGGCTCCCTAACTCGTAGATACCCATGCTGGCCCCACAGTGGGGTGTATCACTCCCCAAAGTGGCAACCCGATACAATCAACAATGCACGGCTTATACCTACACGATGCAACAACGTCTTACCTACCAACCCGGGCCCATACACGCATATGAACCTGTTGGACTTGCGTTGCCACTGCTAACCCGTTTTGGCCTCTTACAGTCAAGCCCAGTATGCGTGTCCCGTCCTCGACTTGGGTCGAGCCCACAAAGATACGTATGGATTACTGGTTGAAATGGGCCCCCATTACTTGACACAAGCTATCCACCTAAGCTTGGTCCCCTCTAGTACATCCCACTTAACCCACTTCTTATTCATGTTTCAGTTACATGTTTCAATTTTGGTTAAGTGTTTCTAACCGTATTTCCAAATGCCACCCAAGGCACCCACTAGATTCCACATGCCACCCAAGGCACCCACTTAACCCCCTCATGTCCCTCTACATGTTTATCTGGTTAAGTGTTTCTTAATTCATTAAGACCGTAACCTCATAAAGACCTCTCACATTAGACTGGTATTTGTGGCAGCTGGATTTTCCAGGCGGGTCCGGGCAGTCTTACACCACAAAAGAGCCTAACCTCGTGTCTTTACAATTGTTATGTATTTATTTTATGTCTAAGACCTCTCACAATAGGCTGGCATTTGTGGCAGCTGAATTTGTCGGGCGGGTCCGGGCAGTCTTACACCACAAAAGAGCCTAACCTCGTATCTTAGACGATTAATTAGTCCTAATTAATCCACCCAATTTGAATTACTTTCCCTATTCAAATTATCAATCAATTCCAAATTTAACGATGTCCATAATTGACTCAATTATGTCCATCCATTTATGGTATGTAAAATCATACCAATTTTCATCACAAATTTATTTTATGCCTTTTAAGGCACTTATGCCAAATTAAATCTTTTTAATATTATCCCCTTTACCCCACGTTGTACGTTTGTTCGTTTGACGTAAAATATACGTTAGACTCGAATAGTCTAACTCATGGAATAAAGAAAAAAAATCACAATATACACATAATTAAAACATAGATCTAAGCATAGGGGTGAACTTGCATGGTTGAATGATGTTCTACATCTAAAACTTGCATAGGCCAAAGTTACAACTTGCATAAACAACATATGTCATGGATCCAAATCTAAAGGTGTGAACTTGTTGAGATAATGGTCACAAACTTGCATAAATCATGTATGTCATAGATCTACATCTAAAGGTGTAAACTTGCATAGGCAATAACCCTAAACTTGCATAACATTATTCATATCCCAAACTCATATATTTATATAAACTTGCATATGTGATTTATGCATCATAACAATGGTGTAAACTTGCATCTAACATGTAAATTATCATGTAGAATTTATCATATAACTCACACATGTCATAGCCTGACTTTAGATCTAAAATTGATGTCACGAAACATGTAAGGTTATACTAACTTGCCTATGATTCTTATCTAAATCAATATCTAAACTTGCATACATACTTGTGGTCTATCATATGAATTAACATAACCAAATTAGCATATGAACAACATGATGATTTGATTGTACATAAGCCAAATCATAGAATTACAACATAGGTGATAGTATTACATCATAATTGATAGCATCACAACATAACGTCATAGAGATTTCAACACAATTCTATAACATAATTACAACATGCGATCAATAATTCACATCACGTCCATACAATCTGCATCATAACTTAAACCAATTAAATTGCTAATTATTTTATTAAAATTATCGAACTCACAACTCAAAGGCGGTCTTGAGTTCTGAATTCTGATTTATGAAGTTGAATTAGCTTTCCTTTGAAGAGGATTCGTTGTTAGGGTTGAATAGAACTGATTTGATTTGCTGTTCTTCCTCTCTAATTGGTGGCGGCTACTCTAGGGTTCAAGCTGACAGCATGACGGCCTTAGTTTTAGTTTTAATTCTGATTTAGGGTTTGAGTCTATGGGTCTTTTTATAGAGTTTTGAATTAATTTAAGCCGTCGGATGATCTTAGGGTTAATCAAAACCATTCAGTCGGGATAGGGTGACACCTCATCCCTAATGACTCAGCAAGGAGTCAGAAAGGACTCAACAACATGGGTCAGACTGAACCAGAAAGCTGTGCAGGCCTGCTGCCTCGGCCTAGGCGCACTTGGCAGGTGCGCCAGTGCAAATTTGTACTGGCGCACTTCCCAAGTGCGCCAGTGCAAATTTTTTTCTTCTTCTTGTTTTGTCACCAAACTTCGTTCGTCCATAACTCCTTCATCCGGTACCCGTTTCCCGCAAACTCGGACTCTGTTTCAACCAGAATTCCGAGACGAACGCAATGGCGCAACCCCATTCCCTTAGTTCTCACGTCTGAGATTAATTATTCTTTAATTTAGTTAATTCGATTATTCAAAAATCTAGGGTGTTACATTCTCCCCTCCTTAAAGGATTTCGCCCCCGAAATCTCCAAGTTAAGGAGAATGCATTTCCTACCATCCAAACAACCATCTACTCAACCATCAAACACGGGCATCTATTGTCCTTATAAAATTTCTAATGCTGTATGAACATATGAAAGAAGTGTGTGTATATGTTCCTTATCTAATGCAAAATCAGGCGGTCTACTGATTCAGTTGACCTCCTTAATGCAAACCATGATAGTGCCACGCGTCCATTATGTATGCGAAAGAATCCTACCGATACATATTATCTCTACATGCGTGCACAACCATTCACCAAAATGCCGCATCCATATGATAGCACAACCATTATACATCCATTAACTTAAATATGCACACACATTTATATGCAATATACAATATGAAGTGACTGAGCCGATCTAGTGCATAAAGTGTGTGTATATGCATCCACGAGAAACCACTAGCAAACACTTGCATCCACATGCATCCATCATACATAACATGTCTCAAACACATGTTTCAACCATAGGACTACCCTATCTAAAGGTCAAAGGTACTAGCGAGAGGACATACTAAAGATAAGATAAGTACAAGGTAAGCGATAAAGTATAAATTAAAAGACATACTCTCGAAAAGAAAAGGGTATAATGAACGCATCTTCGCTTCCGTCTCCCAAGTAGCGTTGCTCTCATCATCTCCCCATTGCACTTTGACTAGTTTGACCTCTCGATTCCTCAACTTCTTAATCTCCGACTCCAAAATACACGTAGGAGCTCGTCGAATCGTCGCATCACGCTCTATCTCTACCTCTCTAAGCAAGCTCGGCTCTACCACTTCCGCGGTCTCGTGCAAGCACTTCCTCAAATGTGATACATGGAATACATCGTGTACGCCACTAAGTCTCTCGGGCAACTCCACTCTACACGCCATCTGCCCAATCCTCTCCTTAATAGGAAACGGCCCTAAGAACCTTGGTGCTAACTTCCCATCAGACCCAAAGTGAACGACGTTCCATAATGGAGACACCTTGAAAAAGACCATGTCCCCTATATCAAACTCAAGATCTGTCCTCCTCTTGTCCGCATAAGATTTCTGCCTATCTTGCGCCGTCTTCATCCTCCTTCGAATCAAATCGATCTTTTCTGAAGTCTCTCTAATCATGTCGGGCCCAAGTAAGATCTTATTTGTAGACTCCCACCAACATGTAGGCGAACGACACGGCCGTCCATAAAGGGCCTCGAACGGTGCCATGTCAATGCTAGACTGAAAGCTGTTATTATATGCGAACTCCACCAATGGAAGATGTTCCTCCCATGTACCTCTGAAATCTAAGACACACAACCTCAATAAGTCCTCTAGAATACGATTCACCCTCTTGGTCTGGCCGTCCGTCTGAGGATGATATGCGGTGCTCAAACATAACTGAGTCCCTACCGCCTCTTGCAAGCTCTTCCAAAACTCGCTAGTGAAGATAGGATCGCGGTCGCTCACTATGCTAGAAGGAACACCGTGCAAATGAACTATTTCTCGAATGTATACGGAGGCTAACCATGGAGCAGTCCTCTTACTCCTCACGGGAATGAAATGGGCGCTCTTAGTAAGTCTGTCTACCACGACCCAAATCCCCGTATTACCCTTCCTCGATCTTGGTAATCCATCAACAAAGTCCATCGAAACACTTTCCCACTTCCATTGTGGGACCTCCAATGGGTGAAGCAATCCACCGGGCTTCTTTTGCTCTGCTTTTACTTGTTGGCACACCAAGCATTTAGCAACAAACTCTGCTACGTCCTTCTTCATACCAGCCCAAAAGTAAACTCGTCTCATGTCCATGTACATCTTGTCCCCGCCGGAATGGATGGTCATCTTCGAACGATGTGCATCATCAAGAATGGTCTTCCTCAAGTTATCGTCCTGTGGTACACAAAGTCTACCGTCCCTACGTAACCAACCCTTATCATCTAGGGTATACCTATGGAGTTGGCTCGATGACTCCCCTCTTTTGAGCCTTTCTACTAACTCAACCAACTGTGGGTCGTCTCGCTGTGCCTTGCCAATCCGTCCCAAAAGCGTAGGTCTGACCTCCAAGGACACTAGCAAACCGGATACAAAATCAACGGAAGATTAAAAGTCAAATGTAGAGATGAACTCTAAGCTTCGCCGCTCAACAAACAACGGACTCAAGGACAACCTTTTTCTACTTAAGGCGTCTGCCACCATGTTACCCTTACCAGGGGTATATGCTATCTCGAAGTCGTAGGATGCTAAGAATTCCATCCACCTTTGCTGCCTTAAGTTCAAGACCTTCTGAGAGAATAAGTATTTTAGCGATTTGTGGTCAATGAATAATTCGAATTTTTCGCCAAGAAGATAGTGACACCAAGACTTAAGTGCGAAGATAATAGCGGCCAATTCTAGGTCATGTGTAGGGTAATTTCTCTCATGTACTCTCAATTGCCTTCCACCATAGGCTATTACCCTTCCCTCTTGCATTAAGACTGCGCCTAGTCTTGTCCCACAAGCATCGTTATAAACGATAAATGGCTTACTCCCATCTGGCAACACTAAGACTGGGGCTATGGTCAAAGCTCTCTTTAAACGTTGGAACGCATCGTCACAATCTACGTCCCACATGAAAACTAAGTTCTTCTTCGTCAAGCGTGTTAATGGGGCTGATATTTTTGCGAAGTCTTTGATGAACTTCCTATAGTAGCCAGCCAACCCTAAGAAACTCCTCACCTCGGTAACATTTTTAGGAACCTTCCAATCTTGGATGGCCACTATCTTCGTGGGATCCACAACTATCCCTTCTTTGGAAACCACGTGCCCTAAGAATTGCACTTCCTTCCTCCAAAAGTGACATTTAGAAAATTTAGCTTTAAGGCTATGCGCTCGAAGAGTCTCCAACACTTCCCTAAGATGTAGGGCATGCTCTTCCTCGCTTTTAGAAAAGATCAAGATGTCGTCCACAAAGACTACCACGAATCTATTAAGGTACTCCCTAAACACCCTACTCATCAAGTCAACAAAGTATGCGGGGGCATTTGTCAAATGGAAGGGCATCAAAAGCCACTCGAAGAAACTGTCTGGAGTCCTAAAGGCAGTCTTATCTATGCTATCCTCAGCCACTCTCAACTGATGGAAACCAGTGGCTAAGTCCAACTACGAAAACACTGAGACGCCAACTAACTGATGGAAGAGATCGTCGATCCTCGGCAGTGGGTGTCTGTTCTTCTTAGTAAGCTTATTAAGTTCTCTATAGTCCACACAAAGTCTAAGGGACCCATCCGCCTTCGTGGCAAATACTACTGGAGCACCCCACTCCGATATACTACGTCTGATGAACCCCTTCTCAAGCAATTCCTTCACTTGCTTACTGAGTTCTCTTCTCTCTCTTGGAGCCATGTGGCGCACTGGTAATGCAACCGGCTTTGCATTATCTACTAGATATATTCGAAAGTCTATTTCACGTTCTGGCGGTAAACCCCTCACCTCATCGAAGACATCAGCATATTCACGGACTATGGGAACAGAATGTAAATCATCATCGGATGCGTCAAGGGATTCTAGGTAGCTATGCATTACTGGACCTCTTGGCTCACAAGAAATATCAAGGATCTTTCCAAAATGAGTCAACAATCTAACTACTCTTTTTTCACAATTTAGGATGGCCCCATATCTAGTTAGCCAATCCATACCTAGAATTAAACCGTAGCCCATGAAGCCAGGAACAAAAGCGTTGCACTCAAACTCAACGCCCAAGATACACACTCTCAAATCCCGACAAATCATAGAAAGATGAGCCGAACCACCGATAGGATTTGAGACTACTAAGGGATCAGTAACTAGACTAGTATCAAGGTGCAGTGTTTCAACTAATGATGTAGAAATAAACGAATGTGATGCGCCAGAATCGAATAAAGTACGGACAAGATGATCAAACAGAAAAACTAAACTTTCAACGGAAATTGATCTACCTCGTTCTTGCAGCGGTGGGACCATGAGAGCCTGAACTTGTCCCCTTGCCTTCCCTGGTGCCATAAGAGCCTGCACCGTCCTCCTGAGGTAGACCCGACCCTTTGCCCTTTATTTGGGCAGTCCTTAATAAGATGTCCCGCCTCGCCACACTGGAAACAACCAGTCTTCTTTTTCTTCCTACAATCTTTGCTTAGATGGCCGGGTGCCCCACAGTTAAAGCAACTTTTCTTTCCCTTAGCATTGTTGCCTTTGCCACCTTTCTTGTTCTGTTGTTGCTGTTGCGGCTTCTTTTGATCCCCTTTCTTATCAAGTGCCTTATTAGCATTGGCGCCCTTCTCCTCTTCATGCATGAGCGCCATGTCAACTAGACTCTCGAAGGTAGCCCCCATAGGAATGTGGGTCATAGCTAACCCATGAAGCAGCTCGTTTAAACTCTTAACAAATCTTAGAGCCTTCTTTTCTGGAGTATTCACCAAGTCCAAGCCAAATCTTGCCAATTGGTTGAATTTGCTGACGTACTCTTTCACCGATAGATTCCCTTGCTTAAGCGCCAAAAACCTTTCCATGTATAAATTCTCTTCAGCCCGCGAGAGAAACTTCGCCTCAAACCTCTCCCTAAAATCAAGCCATGTATCGACTGGACGTCCCCCATTAGTGACCTCCCACCAAAACGAGGCCTCATCCTTCATTAGCCAGGCGGCCAACTGGACCTTTCTTCCATCATCCACTTCAAAGATTCCAAATAATTCTTCCACTTCCTTTAGCCAGTTTCGAGCTTCAACAAATGTCTCCGTCCCGTTAAAAGGTTTTCCACCCATTGCCCGAAAGTCCTTACATATCTTAGCAAAAGTATCAACGCGAGGAGGAGTGTAACAACCCGAATTTTTATAACATGTTGAAACTAGAAACCAAGGCAGAATTAATTTTTAAAACAAGAATCAAGGGAAACGGGTTAAGCCATTGCGTTCGTCTCGAAATTTTACATGAAATAGAGTCCGAGTTTTCGAAAATCAGAGTCCGTATGAGGGAGATATGACCCTCCGAAGTTTCTGGAATTCTCAGAATCAAAAACAGCTCGAAATTCGAATTCGAAATTCGAATTCAAACCCCAGATCAGACTGGGCAGGAAAATTCCCGCCCATGGACCAGGTCGACCTGGGGGTCGACTATAGTGCCGACCTCCCAAGGACCAGGTCGACCATAGTGTCGACCTGGGGGTCGACCTGCCTCCCGAACCACTTTTCTGAACCAGATGCATTCTGATGTATTTAGACTCGTTTTCTGACCAGATTCGTCTGCCTAACCCTATATAAACAGCCCCCTAGCCTCATTCTCTCCACACCATTTCTTTCTGTCCTTATGTTGCTTCTAAGATAATCAAAGTAATAAGATAAAAAGGAAGAAAAAGGACAGCTCCTTCTCCATCAAGACTACGCTTAGGGATTTGCAAATTGGGGAATTTTAATTAGAACACGATCGATCAAATAGAGATTCAACAATCAAATTCTTCTTTCTAATTCTCGATCCACACACTGTAAGTTCAAGTTACTTTCAGATAAAAGCTGTAAACTTAATATCCGTGTTGTAAATTGGAATTGGATCTATGTATGGTAATTGATTCGTATCTATTCTTGTTCGTCTTGGATCTTAACTTTCGTGAATATTGCTTTGGACCTATTCATGTTATAAATCAAACTCTCTCGTGTCTATAACCTTAACATGCCTATGACGTTGAAACTATTGTTAATGGACAAGGACTATGACTGAGAACATAAGACTGCCTATGACTAATATGACAATGCCAATGACTATGACGGTGAACATAAGACTGCCTATGACAAATAAGACTAAGCCTATGCCTATGATGGTGAACGAAAGACTGTTGCCTATGACTATGACAAGGACAATTGTGGCTAATCAACTATGACTCTTGACTATGAGAATTATTATCTATGATTATGAACATAAGGCCATTATCTATGACCATGACTTTGAAACTATTACTGTTAATTGCCTATGACTATTGCCTAGAACTACTTTGGATAATTAACCATGACTATTGTGATTAATCGCTTAGGATTCTTAATTAAGAGATTTCTACCTATGACCATGACTATTAGGGTTAATTACCTGGGACTATTATAGTTTATTGAAACCCATGTTGTATACCGAATTTGCAGTTTGTTGGATCTCATACCAAGGGTGTGACTTGCTTAGTTTGTTCTCTATTATGTACACCAAAACCATTGGATCCCTTATCCTTGCATTTGGCTTGCTTTCGCATACCTATTCTTTTATGTCAGCGTTTACCATGACTATCACCTTATCTTGCTAGATTTGAAATCCTATATGCCAGTGATGTTGTAACCAATTATCTCAAGTTATGTCATGCTAGTCTTGTAACCCATTTTATCGCTTTTTGCTCGTCTCTTTTGCATATCATAGTTTTGATGCTATTCCCTCTATTTCTAGATTTGGATTTATTTGTAGTATAGATCGATTCACATTCACGTGCGATGGGAATAAGATTTGGGTAGAATAGGCAAAAACATGAATTGGTTATGAACATGAATTATGAACTTGATAAAAGGCAAAACTTGAAACATGAATGCTGTTATAACTTGAACCTGGATGTGGAAACGAACCTGACATCGACTTGATATGAAACTTGCCTTGAAAACTTGACAAGAACTTGACATGAAACTTGAACATGGGCATGACATTAGAATAAACATGAAAATGGCCAACTCGAGGTTGGGTTGAGTTTGCAGTGTAAATCTGCCCGGAACCGCCCGGCAAATCCAGTTACTGCAAACAATAGGATCCAGTGTGGGTAGTTGGTCATATCGCACTTGAAACCCGAGGTCAGATTGAGGTGTGGTTTAAATCTGCTCGGAACCACCCGGCATATCTAGTGACCACAACAACAGGTCTGATGTGAGAGGTTGGGGTGCAGTAATGAATTAATGCCACTTGATAGGGTTAAGTCATGTACCGCTTGAATATACTGAACCAATTTGACACGATGACTTGATAGGGTTATGTCCTGAATCGCTTGAGTATACTTAACCTATTTGACACGATGACTTGATAGGGTTAAGTCCTGAACTGCTTGAATATACTTAACCAATTTGACACAATGACTTGATAGGATTAAGCCATGAACCGCTTGAATATACTTAACCTATTTGACACGATGACTTGATAGGGTTAAGTCCTGAACCGCTTGAATATACTTAACCAATTTGACACGATGACTTGATAGGGTTAATTCCTGAACTGCTTGAATATACTTAAACAATTTAACACGATGAATTGATAGGGTTAAGTCCTGGACCGCTTGAATATACTTAACCAATTGAACACAATGATTTGGTAGGGTTAAGCCATGAACCGCTTGAATATACTCAACTTGACACATGATTCGTAGGGCTAAGTCATGAACTTAAACGAAAACACTTAGCCTGTAACAACCCGAAAATCGGAGCCAGTTTAAAAATTTTATTTTGGCAATTTTAATGAATTTTGAATATTTAAAATAGATTATTTTAAATAATATCGACGAAAATTTATTTTGAATATAATTCGAACGTATATATTATATACGCCATCGTTAGAATATAAATAATTATATATATAATTATAAATAGAATTGAAAATGGCGCGGTAGTTCGATAATTCGATTTCAAACTTCAATTGAATGTATCGGGTGCAAAACAATCCGGATTTTAATGAAACCAAAAACATTAGGATCTAATTGATAATACCTTTCTAGCGAATCCGAAAAATCAAAATTTCATAGCGGTAATCAAAAGATATGTCCATTTGAAAATTCTGAATAGTCGCTATGGAATTCAGGCCCTTAAAAATGGGAATTTTGCAAACGACCTCGGATTTCGACGAAACCACTTTTGTTGGGTCCGTGATGTCAAATTATTGCTAGATTCCAAATTTCATAATTTTTCGAATCAATATGTGACCATTTTTCCAACGGTCTCAGAATTCGACGAAACTAGTTTTGTTAGGACCGTATCGTCAATACGAAGCTAGAAATATTTTTCTGGGATTTATAGAGTTCGTATGTGACCCCTGTAAATTGAAATACGCGTTCAAATTCAATATATAGAGTTATATGTTGATTTTAACGGAAACTGATCGAAACGATCGAATCAGCTTACGATACATATCCCATTGTGTTCGGAATGGGGGTAATTAGCTATGGACGACAGGCGGTGGGCCTCGTTTTGAGGTCGAAAACAAAAGTTGCTTTTTGGTGAAAAATAAAATAAGTAAATAATAAAATAAAATAAAAAAATATCCTCCTCCCTCCCTCTTCCTTTAACTTCTGCCCCCCCCCCCCCCCCCCCCCCCCGTTGAAATTCATTTTCAATAGAGAAAAAAAATAAAAATAAAAAGAGAAGAAGGAGGCGCCACCGCGCGAGGCAACCCCCCCTCTAATCGCGCCGCCGCGCGAGGCAACCCCCCCCTCTAATCGCACCGCCGCGCGAGGCACCCCCCCTCTAATCGCGCCGCCGCGCGAGGCAAGCCCCCTGTAACAACCCGTATTTTCAATAACCTGTTATAACGTAAATCGAGGCAGAATTTAATTTATAATTCTGAATCAAGGGAAACGGGCTATGCCATTGCGTTCGTCTCGGAAAAATACGCGAAATAGAGTCCGAGTTTTCGAAAATCGGAGTCCGTATGACCCGATTAAGGCCCAACGAAGTTTTCAGAAAAATTTAAAGTAAAAACAGATTTCAAATTCAAGTTTGAATTTGGAAATTAGGGCAGTTGGGCGCAGGCGGGAAATTTCCCGCCAGACCACCCATGTCGACAGCCCTGTCGATTGGGCAGTCGACATGGTTAGGACCAAGTCGACAGCCCTGTCGACTTGGGTGTCGACTTGGCTCAGCCGGGCAGTTTTGCCTGGTGCACCATTTTGGGAGTTGTGTTGAGTTTGGGGGCCAGATTCGGTTTTAAGGGCTGAGATTGGAATTAGGGTTTAATCCTAAGGTTGAAACTAATCCTAATCTCTATAAATAAGCCCCTAACCTAACCCTAAATCATCATTATTCATTCAAGTAACTAAACTATGGCAAAATCATTCCTCTCATGGCCTCCACTCTCTTCATAAAATTCCTAAATAAATTTCTATGAGAGATTTTCCATGCATACAAGTGTTTTCAAGCTTGTATGAGTGTATTTAGCTTGCATTCAAGTCAAGTTTCCATATTTACATCATAAAGGAAGGGTTTTGATCATTTTGTCTCAAGGGTTTTTCTATTGGAGCTTGCATTTTGGGTTTATTTGATTGCATAAGGGCTTTGTCTCAATCTATATATATTTTTGTGTCTTCATAAGCATTGTAAGCCCTTTTCTACTTTCATATTTAAACTCTAAAGTTAAATGAATGATGCAAGTTTGGTTGATCATTATGATATGCAAGTTTGCCATGATATGCAAGTTTACCATGTCATGTTATGCAAGTTTGATATGTTATGATATGCAAGTTTGCCATGCTATGTTATGCAAGTTTGCCATGTTATGATATGCAAGTTTATCATGTTATGTTATGCAAGTTTGCCATGTTATGATATACAAGTTTATCATGCTATGTTATGCAAGTTTGATATGCAAGTTTGCCATATTATATGCAAGTTATGTTATGCAAGTTTGGGATGATCATTTTGTTCATGTTATCATGTTATGCAAGCTTATCTTGGGTTTATGAGCCTAAAGCTTCAAGCTTTATGCTAAAGGTTGCATTTTGGCAACATGTAAGTTATCATATCCCTTATGATAACTTGCATGTGAGGCTAAATGCGAACTTATGGCAACTTCTACATGTCATTTATCACCATGTATCACTTATATGCTAAGTTTGGTTTTATGCATACTTTTGAGGCCTAAAAATGTAATATGCAAGTATATGAACATATGTATATTTCATATGCCACCATGTTAAACTTGTGGCTTCAACACCTTTATGTCATGATTATGCCAAATTCCCTCTTTCTATCCTTTATGCGCTATTGCGATATGTAAGCGATGGGATTGCGTTTGGGGTTGGGTAAACTTAAAAGACATAAAAACATAAGATTGGGAATTTACCTATTAAGTTAGGTCTACCCATTGGGAATTTACCTATTAAGTTAGGTCTACCCAAATGCTTGAAAACTTGTAATATGTTTTGGAAACATGATGGACATGACACTTAGAAAATATAAGTGTGACCAACTCGAGGTTGGGTTGAGTTTGTAGCGTAAACCTACCCGGAACCGACCAGCTTAACTAGTTGCTACAAACAATAGGACCCAATGTGAGAAGTTGGTCATGTTGTACCTTGAACCCGAGGTTAGACCAAGTTGTGGTATAAAGCTACCCGGAACCGACCGGCTTAACTAGTAACCGCAACGGAGTCTAATGTGAGAGGTTAAGGCACGTTAATTAATTAATGCCTCATGATTAGGGTTAAGTCATGGTCCACTTAATACTTAACCAATTTGGGCTTGGTAGATTAATCAGGGTTAAGTCGTGAACTCATCGTTACACTTAACCAAGTTAATCCATGATTAGCAAGAGGGTTAAACCGTACTTAGCCCACTAGAAAATCCTAGCAATGGGGGTCCACTCCAGCAGTAATCCCAAGTTTGTATCATTAAGACCCTAGGGACTAGGCTAGGGTGGGGGCACGATTACTGGACTTGAGGTAAGTGACCAAAAACGACGGCAGAGTGGTACGCCGGTGTAGTTCCGGGCGGACTATGGTCGTGCACATAGTCCGAAGCCGGGGAAAACATGCACGGGTACCAGTAGATCGAGACTGTGCACTTATGTTTATGGTGTCCAGGGGTTGACACCCTAGGGCTTGATACACCCGACGGGAGACCCTGCACAGTCTGACTACAATTATGTTTGGGCCGTATTGACACCAACACGTGACGAGTTAGGCTTATAGGGAGCCGATCGACTAGACCGTTTGGTTGGACCTCGTATTAGGGTCACTTCATGTTATTGGACCTCGTATTAGGGTCACTTCATGTTATTGGACCTCGTATTAGGGTCACTTCATGTTATTGGACCTCGTATTAGGGTCACTTCATGTTATTGGACCTCGTATTAGGGTCACTTCATATTATTGGACCTCGTATTAGGGTCATTTCATGTTATTGGGCCAAAGCTTGGGCCAAGGGATCAATACTTGTTTATTCAAGTCATGTTAGTTTGCTAGTACACCTGTGGTGCAAAAACCTTAAACCTGATTATGCGATGACACCTTTATCTATCATGCCAGTATGTAGTTATCCTTATGTTCATCTCAGCTTTCATCATGACAGTTAACTTTACCAGTTTACATTGATTGTAGTAGGGCTTACTCAGTCTTTTTGACTGACCTGTTTTCTTTCGCCTCTTTTCTTCCGTTTCCCCCCCCCCCAGGTTCTCAGGGTGGGAATATTGGAGCTTAGCTTGGATTTCTGATCGCTTGCTTGTGGGATTTAGCTCATGTACGGTCTTGACATGAAGCTAGCTATGGTTATCACTTATTTTGGGGATAGTACTTATGTATTTCAGTTTTTTTTCCAGAGATGTTGTTTTTATCTAGACTTGTGTATTTGGAAGGTTGACATTATGTTGTACTAGACTTGTTTTGAAATAGTTTGAAATCTTCCGCTGTTTTACTTATCTTATTTACTCTGTTTACATATATACATATGTTCTGGTTCTGCCTTGATATATCATTATGCATGTTTACCTGATTCAAACACCCCTCCAAAGTCAGAGTGCTTGCAAGAGCCACCCTGGCAGAGGTGGGGTGTTACACCCCCCCTCAGAAAACCGCCGCACCCCCCTAGCCTCGCACCAACGCCATTCCTCCAGGCCCTCCTCCTTGAATCAGAGCCGCACCCCCCCCCCCCCCTCAGCAAACCCCCAGCGAAAGGTGATTTTAAATTTATTTATTTAAATTCAGTTTTCTGATTTATACAGTATAATTTAAAAATGATTTTTTTTTGGGAAAAATATACGATTTTAACTTTGAAAAGGTTCGATTTTTAACTTTGAAAAGGTTCGATTTTTAACCTTGAAAGGTTATGATTTTCATTTGCACCATAGCTTGATAAAAATATGATTTTTATAAAGTAGAGATAATAAAAATATAATTTTTAATATAGTAGAAGATTAAAAATATAATTTTTATTATAGTAGAAGAGTAAAGATATAGTTTTTATATGATATAGGAAAGTTAAAAATATGATTTTTAGCGTATGTGCAGTATAAAAATATAATTTTTATCGTATGTAAAGGTAGAAAATGTAATTTTCATATTATATAGATAATAAAAATATAATCTTTATAGTATAGGAAGTGAAATAAAAATATGAACTTTATTTTTATCATGAAGGAATGAAAATAAAAATTCGATCTTTGAATAGTAGCGATTATAAAAATTCGATTTTTATATTATAGAAAGAATAAAAATATAATTTTTTTGAAGTAGAGATTATAAAAATACGACCTTTATATGTGTTGTAGCGAATTAACAATATAAAGAGGTGATTTTGTTTGAAATATAAGTTGAGATTTTTATATAGATAAAAATTCGATTTTTATATATATGCAGTGAAGATGAAAGTTCAATTTTTATATAAGAAGTAGGAATATAAAAATATATTTTTTATATAGAAATGAGCGTTGTAAATATATGAAGTGAAATAAAAATCTGAACTTTATTTAATCATGAAGTAAAGAGAATATAAAAATGTGATTTTTATGTATGTAGTGAATACGGGCAACGAAAGTGACAAAAGACGAAAAGATGAAGATTTCCTACATAAGAAGAGTCGCGGTGTTTGGATTAGCTTCGGTGAGAACTTCTCACCTTTTAAAATTCTTTTTCTAGTTATATATATATATATATACTAGGATGCAGACGGTGTTTAGTAGCACCCGACACCCGTCATCCACAAACCATGGATGGCTTATTTGTTTAATTGTTTGGTTGCGTAGTTGGTTAGATTATTTGGTTTGAATTGAATTGTTTGTTGAAATGGAATGGATTTGATTGATGTGTGAATGGCGTGGGCCTTCACTAGACCGGGGATAAGGCTAGGCCTTGTCCCGTTTCTAGTATCGTGCCATTATGCCGCCGAAATTTTCTAAAATAAGTTACAAAAATAAAAATATCATTTTTATTTTGTAAATGAACGGAATAGAAATTCAGGTGTTAAAATAAAATATCTTATCGTTAAAAATATAATTTTTAACGTGAATATGAATATAGGGAATGTGAATAAATAAATATTCATTTACAAACCGGACGGTTTGTTTATGTACACCTATTTGAAGGACATTGATTGGGACGATAAATTTTACACATCGCCCAACTGCACAAATAAAATCTGTGTTTGATTGTTTGAAACCCCACACGGGTATTGGGATAATATACGATATACACTAATCCCAATAATTAGTTGTATGTCGGTCGATGGATCGACAGGCTGTTATAAGCGTTAGATATCTATATTTGATGCTTATACAGTGTAGTGCACTTTGGATGATGGTTGATTATTTATCATTGCTATTATATACATGAGTTGTATGGAATCCATATAGTTAACGCTATATGGTA
Source organism: Allium sativum (assembly GCA_030737875.1). NCBI lineage: Eukaryota > Viridiplantae > Streptophyta > Magnoliopsida > Asparagales > Amaryllidaceae > Allium > Allium sativum. The sequence continues at coordinate 374,367,965 of CM060915.1, forward strand.
ATTGATTGGGCCTCATTCCAATTTAGAAAATAAAGAATATTATAATATAAAGGTTCATGTGTTGACGGTACTCATCCGTTGAGATTAGTCATGTGTTGAACAAGAGATTTTATCAATAAAATTTACATCTTTATCATATATAAGATTAGAAACTAATTGGAAAATAGATAAGATGAGTGGTCTCCTGGATATTGATCTGATGTTGGTTTCGGCCTTCGGGGTTAATATTCAGGGAATCGTTCTCTTACTAATTTACGGTTGGAGTCTGATTTTAAATCAAACGATAGATACCATAATTTTTATGAAATATATTAAATAACAAAAATAGTCACACGTGGACAGTACTCATTCGTTGAGATTAGTCGTGTGTTGACAAAAATATAGATTCACATTTTGAATAGAATAAATATTCATTTGTTGAATAGAATAACGAATTTATTGAAATATATAAAGCCGTGTTGATTAGAGATGCGCTATTTTGACGCGAACGATATTTATATCGATTATAAACGAATTGAATTTGATTTGAATAGAAAACGAATTGAATTTGATTTGAATAGAAAACGAATTGAATTTGAATTGAATAGAAAACGAATTGAATTTGAATTGAATAGAAAACGAATTGAATTTGAATAGAAAACGAATTGAATTTGAATAGAATTTGATTTGAATTTGATTTGAATAGAAAACGAATTGAATTTGAATTGAATAGAAAACGAATTGAATTTGAATTGAATAGAAAACGAATTGAATTTGATTTGAATAGAAAACGAATTGAATTTGAATTGAATAGAAAACGAATTGAATTTGAATAGAATAGAAATTGAATTTGATTTAAATAGAAAAAGAATTGAATTTGATTTGAATAGAAAATGAATTTGATTTGAATAGAAAATGAATTTGATTTGAATAGAAAACGAATTCGAATTGAATTGAAAACGAATTCGAATTAAATTGAAAACGAATTGAAATGAATTCAAAGTAAAAATTTCAATTTTGATTTGAATTGAAATGGAAGTTGAAATTGTTTTTGAAACGAATTTAAAACTATTTATATAATTCGTTTTAAATAGAAATCGACGAAATATATATTATATATATAATATAATGGCCTGAATAGAACGCCCCGCGCCGCGGCAGTTCGCGAATTTCGACCATTAACTTCGAACGGACATTACGGGAGATCCGACCGTTGGATTCTCCTAAAACCGGAACCGTTGGGTTCGTATCAAAAAGAGCTTTCTAACGAATATTAGAAATTTGAAATCTAATGGTTGGATTTGGAGATACGTCCAAATCAAATTTGGAAAAGGTCGCTGTAAGTGCAGTTCGATGGCCGTTGATGGAAATCGACTGTACGGGCCTTGATAAAATTATTAAAAATACCAATAATTTGTGTAAAATCATAAGAAATGATTTGGAAAAAAAATTGGGATGAAAAATTCCATATTTGAAAAGATAAAAATAGTTTTCATCGAAATGAACTAGTTTTGAACTGAAATTAAAACCCATTTATTTTTAAATAAATAAATTGGATTTGAAATGGGTTTAAATAAAATTGATTCATGGGTTTATCGTGAACTGTGTTTTAAATAACACTAGTTCTTTAACCCGATAATAAATAAAATGTGATTTGGGTTTATCGTGAACTGTGTTTTAAATGACATTGGTTCTTTAACCCAGAAAAGGGAGTTTAATGAATCTGCAATTAGATTGAAATGTGAATTGATAATTTAAATTATCAAATTTGGAAAATGAGCGAGAATGGAGTATCACCAGTTTTGCTCCAAAGCGATAGTTAAATCTTTAATCAGATTTGAACGTGAAATGGTAATTAATTTTACCGATAACACTGTGGTGTTAAATATGGAGTATTACCAGTTTTGCTTCATGGGATGAATAGGTTGGGATTGGGAAATAAAATAAATAATTACTTCGGTGTGATTCGCTAATCTCAACTAGTTTGAAAAACCATAATTTGGTTTGAAATGACATCCAAAGGAAGATTAAAGGATAAATTTTAAAGAATTTATCTTGGATAAAATTAATGGGAACCTTTCCCTAAGAATATGAAATTTAGAAACTAGCTGTAGGTTAGTTAAGAAGAATGGTTTCCTGGATATAGATCTGATGTTGGTTTCGGCCTTCGGGGTTAATATTTGGGAAATTGTTCTCTTGCTAATTTGCGGTTAGTGACTAATGAATTGGAATGAGGCGTATGTTGTGTTTGTGTAACATTTGTTTTTAATATACGCGGGTTGTTCGGAAAGGCCGGGTTTATACCCATTCTGAATAACCGATTCGACGATAAGTCGAAGATGAAGACGGTGGTCGAAGACCGGAAGTCTTTACATCGTTTGGGTGATTACTGATGATCTTGATTGGGATGTACACCCAAGATGAGGGAATCAGTTGGTGGTCGTCCAGACGTACTTGGAGATCGATGGATATGCGAGGAAAGTGCCTCCGGTTTCGTTCAGACCCAGAACGGACTTGTAAATGGATTGTGTGTCTGACATTGGATTTTATTCTGTGTTGATTGATTTCTATTAAATATACATCTGTTTGGCGGCGGAGAATTTATTCTTTTGCTTAACGCCCTTCTCTGAGACGTATGAGCTCAGAGGTTGTATATCGATGGACATCAGTCGCATGGCCTGAATTGCCTGTGTGGCACGCTAAGATGCAATGATCAAGGCTTTTGTTGAAAAGCAGAGTCTTGTGGTTGATGATCAAAGCACGGCCTACGTGGCAGCTTTGTGTATAACGTGAATTCGCGAGCCTCACACCTCGGTATGAGTCAAAAACGGGATACGGACTACAGGGAGAGCACGACGTTTCTTTCTAGCTTTGGTGGTGTCAGTGACTTACCATCCCTGACATTTATATACTTTTCACCTTTGTGGTTGTTGGATGAGGCGCCTCGATTTTAGGTCTGTAAGGACCGGGAAACGTGTGTTCAGGCATAATTAATCCTCTAACGTAAGTGAGGACCGGCCCTGAAGATCCAGGATAGCCCAAAGTGTGTAGTCCTGAGACATTTGCTAGAGTGTCTCGAAAGCGGAGAGGAGCTTGCCCCTTGCCTCGACTCATGACGGAAATCCAATTTCCAATACGTGTATTGCGGTTTTAATTGTAGAACTAGTATGGCGACATGATATATGGTACCCATGTCGTCTATGATTTATATTTATGATTGAAATTTTTTTGACACTATACACTTATTATAGTATCAAATGCACAAGTAGGTTTACACTGTGCGTGCTTGATTCGTGTCGGTGGTTGGCACCCTAGGGCTTGATACACCTTATGGTGGACCTAGCACAGGTAACTACATTTCGTGATTGGGCCGTATGACACAGACACATGAACGAGAAATGACGTGTAGGGAGCCGATCAATTAATAGATCGCTACGTGGAATTCGTTAGGTAGCATAATCCCCAGTGGTCCTAGGTGGCATAAACCCTAATCGGATCCAGGAAACGTTCAATAGGTAGCATTCGTCTCGAAATTTTACAAGAAATAGAGTCCGAGTTTTCGAAAATCGGAGTCCGTATGAGGGAGATATGACCCTCCAAAGTTTCAGGAATTCTCAGAATCAAAAACAGCTTGAAATTCGAATTCGAAATTCGAATTCAAACCCCAGATCAGACTAGGCGGGAAAATTCCCGCCCATGGACCAGGTCGACCTGGGGGTCGACTATAGTTTTGACCTCCCAGGGACTAGGTTGACCTGGTGGTCGACCTACCTCCCGAACCACTTTTCTGAACCAGATGCATTCTGATGTATTTAGACTCGTTTTCTGACCAGATTCGTCTGCCTAACCCTATATAAACAGCCCCCTAGCCTCATTCTCTCCACACCATTTCTTTCTGTCCTTATGCTGCTTCTAAGATAATCAAAATAATAAGATAAAAAGGAAGAAAAAGGACTGCTCCTTCTTCATCAAGACTACGCTTAGGGATTTGCAAATTGGGGAATTTCAATTAGAACACGATCGATCAAATAGAGATTCAACAATCAAATTCTGCTTTCTAATTCTCGATCCAAGCACTGTAAGTTCAAGTTAATTTAGATAAAAGCTGTAAACTTAATATCTATGTTGTAAATTGGAATTGGATCTATGTATGGTAATTGATTCGTATCTATTCTTGTTCGTCTTGGATCTTAACTTTCGTGAATATAGCTCTGGACCTATTCATGTTGTAAATCAAATTCTCTCGTGTCTATAACCTTAACATGCCTATGACGTTGAAACTATTGTTAATGGACAAGGACTATGACTAATATGACTATGCCAATGACAATGACGGCGAACATAAGACTGCCTATGACTAATAAGACTAAGCCTATGCCTATGACGGTGAACGAAAGACTGTTGCCTATGACTATGACAAGGACAGTTGTGGCTAATCAACTATGACTCTTGACTATGAGAATTGTTATCTATGATTATGAACATAAGGCCATTATCTATGACCATGACTTTGAAACTATTACTGTTAATTGCCTATGACTATTGCCTAGAACTACTTTGGATAATTAACCATGACTATTGTGATTAATCGCTTAGGATTCTTAATTACGAGAATTCTACCTATGACCATGACTATTAGGGTTAATTACCTGGGACTATTATAGTTATTGAAACCCATGTTGTATACCGAATTTGCAGTTTGTTGGATCTCATACCAAGGTTGTGACTTGCTTAGTTTGTTCGCTATTATGTACACCAAAACCATTGGATCTGTTATCCTTGCATTTGGCTTGCTTTCGCATACCTATTCTTTTATGTCAGCGTTTACCATGACTATCACCTTATCTTGCTAGATTTGAAATCATATATGCCAGTGATGTTGTAAACAATTATCTCAAGTTATGTCATGCTAGTCTTGTAACCCCTTTTATCGCTTTATGCTCGTCTCTTATGCCTATCATAGTTTTGATGCTATTCCCTCTATTTCGAGATTTGGATTTATTTGTAGTATAGATCGATTCACATTCACGTGCGATGGGAATACGATTTGGGTAGAATCGGCAAAAATATGAATTGGTTATGAACATGAATTATGAACTTGATAAAAGGCAAAACTTGAAACATGAACGTTGTTATAACTTGAACCTGGATGTGGACACGAACCTGACATCGACTTGATATGAAACTTGCCTTGAAAACATGACACGAACTTGACATGAAACTTGAACATCGACATGACATTAGAATAAACATGAAAATCACCAACTCGAGGTTGGGTTGAGTTTGCAGTGTAAATCTGCCCAGAACCGCCCGGCAAATCCAGTTACTGCAAACAATAGGATCCAATGTGGGTAGTTGGCCATATCGCGCTTGAAACCCGAAGTCAGACTGATTTGTGGTGTAAATCTGCTCGGAACCGCCCGGCATATCCAGTGACCACAACAACAGGTCTGATGTGAGAGGTTGGGGGTGCACTAATGAATTAATGCCACTTGATAGGGTTAAGTCATGTACCGCTTGAATATACTTAACCAATTTGACACGGTGACTTGATAGGGTTAAGTCTTGAACCGCTTGAGTATACTTAACCTATTTGACATGATAACTTGATAGGGTTAAGTCCTGAACCGCTTGAATATACTTAACCAATTTGACACGATGAATTGATAGGGTTAAGCCCTGAACCGCTTGAATATACTTAACCTATTTGACACGATGACTTGATAGGGTTAAGTCCTGAACCGCTTGAATATATTTAACCAATTTGACACGATGACTTGATAGGGTTAAGTCCTGAACCGCTTGAATATACTTAACCAATTTAACACGATGAATTGATATGGTTAAGTCATGGACCGCTTGAATATACTTAACCAATTGAACACAATGATTTGGTAGGGTTAAGCCATGAACCTCTTGAATATACTTAACCAACTTGAAACATGATTCGTTGGGCTAAGTCATGAACTTAAACGACAACATTTAGCCAATTTGACATGACACATAGACGGGTTAAGTCACGATCTTGAATGACAACACTTAACCAACTTGACATGCTAGATCGATGGGGTTAAGTCTCGAATTTAAATGACAACACTTAACCTACTAGACGGAAACCCTAGTTACGCGGTCCGTTTCAGCAGTAACCCACTAGATGTATCATGGTACCCTGGAACTAGGCAGGGTGGGGCACGATTACTGGGCTGATTGTAAGCGACCAGAACGACGGCTGTGTGGGTGCGCCAGTGTAGGTTCTAACGGAGTGCGAGCGTGCACACACTCTGAAGCAGAAAAAGCAGGCATTGGGCACCAGTAGGTTTACACTGTGCGTGCTTGATTCGTGTCGGTGGTTGGCACCCTAGGGCTTGATACACCCTATGGTGGACCTAGCACAGGTAACTACATTTCATGATTGGGCCATATGACACAGACACATGAACGAGCTAGGACGTGTAGGGAGCCGATCAATTAATAGATCGCTACGTGGAATTCGTTAGGTAGCATAATCCCCATTGGTCCTAGGTGGAATAAACCGTAATCGGATCCAGGAAACGTTCAATAGGTAGCATAATCCCTAGTGGCCCTAGGTGGCATAAATCCTAGTTGAACACGCGATAGCTAATGATAAGGAAACCTAGCCAGAACAAGGGTGGCAGTCCTAACGATTTCAAGAATGGTGGCACTACGTTGAAGTAGTATAGAAATACGTGATGAAACCCGTACGATATACGGCAGGGGACTGTACATATACATGGAAAGGATGATACGGGTTGGGATACTAGTACAGTTGGTGCAGAGAATTTAGGAAATCAGAGAAAATAGATATCGTTTTAATGGTGAAGCAGAGAAATCTTGCGATGCTTGATAGAAATCGTGCGAAACTATACTTAGTTCATCCTGAACGGGAACCTTGCAATGTTATACATGACAGAAATCCTATGATGTTATTCTTAGTTATCGTGTCTGTAACTTATCTTGTCACCATGCTTATGTTTACTTTCAGTTTATTCATGCCATGTTATCTTTACCTGTTTTTATGCTGAAAGTCACTAGGACTTACTCAGTCTTTATGACTGACCCTGTTTGTTTCGCCTCTTTTTCTTCCGTTTTCACCCCCCAGGTCCACTGGGTGGGAACACAGCTTAGTTCGGATCTTATCAAGCTCCAAGGCTATTTCATGAAGGCTTGGATTGCTGTTGGCTATGGCTTGCTTTGCTGCTTTATTGGGAAATGATTTATAACTATGGTTTTATGCTTCTTTACTATTGCAAGACAAATTTCGATGTAATGGATTTAGTAGCATTTTTATGTAAAAGGCTTTAGACCTTTCTAGATTTTAAAGCAATGAAATTTGGTTCTTCTTCCGCTGTTTTATATGTTCTGTCTTGTAATATTTCTGTGTATGTTTACCAAGATAATGCTCCACCTAAGCTAGTGCATTCCCATTTGTGAGTGACCCTAGCGGAGGTGGGGTGTTACGTTTGGTATCAGAGCAGAAGGATACCAGACTGGGCAAAATTTTCTTAAAAGCTTCTGAAATTATTTTCAAAACCTTTTACAAAGAAGCATTTTTCAAGAAAAATCTTGTTTTATTTAAAGGCTATTCCCCAAAGCCATATGCACTATCTTTTGATTCTCTCCTTAAGTCTCTACTCTCTTACTTTTTCACCATAGTTTGTAGGCATGCGGCACATGTCGGAGGGCAAAGTAGTGTCCAACCTCCATCTGTAGCCGTAGTATATTTACTTGCGACTAATCTTATCTCAAGCTCTGTAGGGTTGTCATACGATGGAAGTAGCTTTCGAGAAACTTGTCAACAAAGGATAGTAAGAACGAGGATAAAGAACACAAGCCTAAGGATGAGAAACTTGTTGATAAGGCGTAATCCTCGAAGGAGGAAAAGGTGAAAGGGAAGAGGTCAAAGTAAAAGAATAATAAAACCCATGACAAGAAAGGACATCGTTGGTATGGTAAAAAGGGACATGTAGTTAAGTATCATAGGACAAGGACAAGGACAAAGAACAAGATCGTCGAGAGGGCAAATTGTATGCTCTCACTACTAGCGTACCTAAGAGAGGTAGTAATGTTTCTGTTAAAGGCTTAGCTTTTATTTTCTATCATCCTGTTAGAACTTTGTTTTTATACATCGCATCATTTTCTGCCTCGATAGTTGAGTCTCTACAACTTAGTACTAGCGTAGTAGAGGATCCCATTTTTGTCTCAAATCCTGTTGGGGAATCGGCTCATTTATTCATGACTTGTTTGGATTTGAGAATGTTTATGCTAGGTGTTGAATTTAGAAATAATTCTTATGCTTTTGGGCAATGGGTTGATTCTAGGGATGGAGTGATTATCCAGAAATGATACCATTCTCGAATATGAAAAGAGGGTAGTTAGATTCTTGACTTGCCCCGGTAATGCCCTCGAAGTCTAGTGTAACCCTTAGGGTTCTGCCATGCTTAGTTACCTAGAATCTCTTGATACATTTATCGATCCGCTCGAGTAATATTCGCCACTAAGGAAGATGGTTCATTTCGCTTATGCATGAATTATAGAAAATCACCTTAGTAAGTACACTTTGCAACATGGTTGGCATTTGTTTATTTTCAAGAGATAATTCATTTATGTAAGTGAATGAGATCCAAGATTCACTAGTGAATTTTGGAGAGCTTGCACGAAACCATGAGTACGCAGTTATGTTTGAATCGGGTATACTAGAAAGAGAATAAGCGAAAGTGGAACGAGAGGCGACAGTGGAATGAGTTCCAACTCATATTCTGGGAACAAGAATTAAGGAACTACAAAATTGTGAAGTTAAAGACGATCAAAGCACAATGGAGTTAATCTCAAGGAAGTACGACTTAGAAGATTGAAGACTAGATACGCGCATCATATCTTTTAAGAGTATATCCTTGATCCCTCTTTTCCTGTAGAGCTTACTTGCATGCTATCTTTTATGTATATCTTCTCGGTCCTATTCTCAATCTTATTTCTGTTGCAAACCCCATAAGGGGTATGACTCATCTGGTTGTAATACATGTTGGGGCTTGAGGGTGTCCGTTAGGTTGACTAAACTTTTTGGGTTTTGGGCTGGTGCTTAGGGAATTCTTCTCTTATTCAGTATATATGTGACGTAGATTTTCCAGCTTTGACATTGCCTAATGGGCACAAAGTTTTTACTTGCTTTTATCATTCGGCTATATCTTTAGGTAGGAACAATTGGGTGAAACATGTGTTTGAGACATGTTATGATTGATGGTTGCTAGTGGTTGCAAGTGGTCGCAAGTGGTTTCTCGTGGTTGCATAACACACATTAGGCACTAGATCGGCTCAGACACATTTTCATATTGCATATGCATGAGTGTTTATACTTGTTTATGGATGAAATTGAATGTGTTATCATGTGGATGTTGGATATGGATGGATGTTTGAGCACACATATAGTGTTTATGTGATTAAGGCTATTTGCATACATGTTGGATTCATGGCACTAAACATATTTTGCATTAGGAAGATCAATCAGGCCTGATCATTTGCATTAGATAAGGAACATATACACACACTTTCTGCATATGTTCATACATCATCAGAAATATCTTAAGGACAATGGATGCCTGTGATTGATGATTGAGTAGATGGATGATTGGATGGTAGGACACATTCTTCTTAACTTGAATATTTCGGGGACGAAATCCTTTAAGGAGGGGAGAATGTAATAACCCGAATTTTTATAACATGTTGAAACTAGAAATCAAGGCAGAATTAATTTTTAAAACAAGAACCAAGGAAAACGGGTTACGCCATTGCATTCGTCTCGAAATTTTACACGAAATAGAGTCCGAGTTTTCGAAAATCGGAGTCCGTATGACGGAGATATGACCCTCCGAAGTTTCAGGAATTCTCAGAATCAAAAACGGCTCGAAATTCGAATTCAAACACCAGATCAGACTGGGCGGGAAAATTCCCGCCCATGGACCAGGTCGACCTGGGAATCGACTGAAGTGTCGACCTCCTAGGGACCAGGTCGACCATAGTGTCGACCTCCTAGGGACCAGGTCGACCATAGTGTCGACCTGGGGGTCGACCTACCTCCCGAACCACTTTTCTGAACCAGATGCATTATGATGTATTTAGACTCGTTTTCTGACCAGATTCGTCTGCCTAACCCTATATAAACAGCCCCCTAGCCTCATTCTCTCCACACCATTTCTTTCTGTCCTTATGCTGCTTCTAAGATAATCAAAATAATAAAATAAAAAGGAAGAAAAAGGACTGCTCCTTCTCCATCAAGACTACGCTTAGGGATTTGCAAATTGGGAAATTTCAATTAGAACACGATCGATCAAATAGAGATTCAACATTCAAATTCTGCTTTCTAATTCTCGATCCACGCACTGTAAGTTCAAGTTACTTTTAGATAAAAGCTGTAAACTTAATATCCATGTTGTAAATTGGAATTAGATCTATGTATGGTAATTGATTCATATCTATTCTTGTTCGTCTTGGATCTTAACTTTCATGAATATTGCTTTGGACCTATTCATGTTGGAAATCAAACTCTCTCGTGTCTATAACCTTAACATGCCTATGACGTTGAAACTATTGTTAATGGACAAGGACTATGACTGAGAAAATAAGACTGCCTATGACTAATATGACTATGACGGTGAACATAAGACTGCCTATGACTAATAAGACCAAGCCTATGCCTATGACGGTGAACGAAAGACTGTTGCCTATGACTATGACAAGGACAATTGTGGCTAATCAACTATGACTCTTGACTATGATAATTATTATCTATGATTATGAACATAAGGCCATTATATATGACCATGACTTTGAAACTATTACTGTTAATTGCCTATGACTATTGCCTAGAACTACTTTGGATAATTAACCATGACTATTGTGATTAATCGCTTAGGATTCTTAATTACGAGATTTCTACCTATGACCATGACTATTAGGGTTAATTACCTGGGACTATTATAGTTTATTGAAACCCATGTTGTATACCGAATTTGCAGTTTGTTGGATCTCATACCAAGGGTGTGACTTGCTTAGTTTGTTCGCTATTATGTACACCAAAACCATTGGATCCATTATCCTTGCATTTGGCTTGCTTTCGCATACCTATTATTTTATGTCAGCGTTTCCCATGACTATCACCTTATCTTGCTAGATTTGAAATCCTATATGTCAGTGATGTTGTAACGAATTATCTCAAGTTATGTCATGCTAGTCTTGTAGACCCTTTTATCGCTTTATGCTCGTCTCTTTTGCCAATCGTAGTTTTGATGCTATTCCCTCTATTTCGAGATTTGGATTTTTTTGTAGTATAGATCGATTCACATTCACGTGCGATGGGAATACGATTTGGGTAGAATAGGCAAAAACATGAATTGGTTATGAACATGAAATATGAACTTGATAAAAGGCAAAACTTGAAACATGAACGCTGTTATAACTTGAACCTGGATGTGGACACGAACCTGACATCGACTTGATATGAAACATGCCTTGAAAACTTGACACGAACTTGACATGAAACTTGAACATGGACATGACATTAGAATAAATATGAAAATGGCCAACTCGAGGTTGGGTTGAGTTTGCAGTGTAAATCTGCCCGGAACCACCCGGCAAATCCAGTTACTGCAAACAATAGGATCCAATGTGGGTAGTTGGTCATATCGCACTTGAAACCCGAGGTCAGACTGAGTTGTGGTGTAAATCTGTCCGGAACCGCCCGGCATATCCAGTGACCACAACAACAGGTCTGATGTGAGAGGTTGGGGTGCACTAATAAATTAATGCCACTTGATAGGGTTAAGTCATGTACCGCTTGAATATACTTAACCAATTTGACACGATGACTTGATAGGGTTAAGTCCTGAACCGCTTGAGTATACTTAACCTATTTGACACGATGACTTGATAGGGTTAAGTCCTGAACCGCTTGAATATACTTAACCAATTTGACACGATGACCTAATAGGGTTAAGCCCTGAACCGCTTGAATATACTTTACCTATTTGACACGATGACTTGATAGGGTTAAGTCCTGAACCGCTTGAATATACTTAACCAGTTTGACACGATGACTTGATAGGGTTAAGTCCTGAACCGCTTGAATACACTTAACCAATTTAACACGATGAATTAATATGGTTAAGTCATGGACCGCTTGAATATACTTAACCAATTGAACACAATGATTTGGTAGGGTTAAGCCATGAACCGCTTGAATATACTTAACCAACTTGACACATGATTCGTTGGGCTAAGTCATGAACTTAAACGACAACACTTAGCCAATTTGACATGACACGTAGACAGGTTAAGTCACGAACTTGAATGACAATACTTAACCAACTTGACATGCTTGACCGATGGGGTTAAGTCTCGAATTTAAATGACAACACTTAACCTACTAGACGGAAACCCTAGTTACGCAGTCCGTTTCAGTAGTAACCCACTAGATGTATCATGGTACCCTGGAACTAGGCAGGGTGGGGCATGATTACTGGGCTGATTGTAAGCGACCAGAACGACGGCTGTGTGGGTGCGCCAGTGTAGGTTCTAACGGAGTGCGGGCGTGCACACACTCCGGAGCAGAAAAAGCAGGCATTGGGCACTAGTAGGTTTACACTGTGCGTGCTTGATTCGTGTCGGTGGTTGGCACCCTAGGGCTTGATACACCCTATGGTGGACCTAGCACAGGTTACTACATTTCGTGATTGGGCCATATGACACAGACACATGAACGAGCTAGGATGTGTAGGGAGCCGATCAATTAATAGATCGCTACGTGGAATTCGTTAGGTAGCATAATCCCCAATGGTCCTAGGTGTCATAAACCCTAATCGAATCCATGAAACGTTCAATAGGTAGCATAATCCTTAGTGGCCCTAGGTGGCATAAATCCTAGTTGAACACGCGATAGCTCATGATAAGGAAACCTAGCCCGAACAAGTGTGGCGGTCCCAATGATTTCAAGAATGGTGGCACTACATTGAAGTAGTATAGAAATACGTGATGAAACCCGTACGATATACGGTAAGGACTGTACATATACATGGAAAGGATGATACGGGTTGGGATACTAGTACAATTGGTGCAGAGAATTTAGGAAATCAGAGAAAATAGATATCGTTTTAATGGTGAAGCAGAGAAATCTTGCGATGCTTGATAGAAATCGTGTGAAACTATACTTAGTTCATCCTGAACGGGAACCTTGCAATGTTATACATGACAGAAATCCTATGATGTTATTCATAGTTATCGTGCCTATAACTTATCTTGTCACCATGCTTATGTCTACTTTCAGTTTATTCATGCCATGTTATTTTTACCTGTTTTTATGCTGAAAGTCACTAGGACTTACTCAGTCTTTATGACTGACCCAGTTTGTTTCGCCTCTTTTTCTTCTGTATTCACCCCCCAGGTCCACAGGGTGGAAACACAGCTTAGTTCGGATCTTATCAAGCTCCAAGGCTATTTCATGAAGGCTTGGATTGCTCTTGGCTATGGCTTGCTTTGCTGCTTTTTTGGTGAATGATTTATAACTATGGTTTTATGCTTCTTTACTATTGCAAGACATATTTCGATGTAATGGATTTAGTAGCATTTTTATGTAAAAGGCTTTAGACCTTTCTAGATTTTAAAGCAATGAAATTTGGTTCTTCTTCCACTGTTTTATATGTTCTGTCTTGTAATATTTCTGTGTATGTTTACCTAGATAATGCTCCACCAAAGCTAGTGCATTCCCTTTTGTGAGTGACCCTAGCGGAGGTGGGGTGTTACAAGGAGGGGGCGGAGGAGCATTTGTTGGACCTGCGGTGGAGGCCCTAGCCTCGAGATATTGACGGAACCAACCGGTACATGAACACCCTCTGGTATCTCAGATGCTTCAGACATGCTGAAACGAAAAAGGAAAGATTCGATATAAAAGAACCGAGTGAAAGATATATGGCTCTTGGGGTTATGCTTACTAAAATAAGCTTTTCTCTTGAAAATACTTTCCTTAAAACGTACTTTTGAAGGTACTTTCTTATAAAAATTGTTTTGAAAAATAATTTTTCAAAATTCATATCTGTTCTGGTAACCCTCGGCTCTGATACCACGTGTAGCACCCCACTTCCATTAATGTCACTCACAAAGGGAATGCATTAACTTCTATGGAGCGTTTTAAGTAAGTATAGAACAGAAACTTAACAACAAGACAGATATAAACAGTACTCAAAGATTTAAAACTTTATTTCATTGCAACGGAAAAACACATATGTTTAATTAAATCATCAAAAACCAGAGTCAAAGTACATAATACCCATCTTGACTACCAAAAGTACATAAGTTGAAAGACATAATCCCCAATACAAAATAGCCATAAATAAAAGAGAAGCGGAACTTTACTTCAGTGATCCAAGCAATCTTCTAAAAGCAGAGAAACAGCAGTCCAAAATCAAGCTCCACTGGTTCTAGATCCAACCTAAGCACCTGGGGGGGGGAAGAAAGAAAAGAGGAGGAAACAAAGGGGGTCAGACATAAAGTCTGGCGAGTGCGATAACTTTAACAATATAATTAACAAAGTAACTAGGCTAAGGCATTAGTTGGAAAATAAGGGAATGACCATGAACCATTGAGTATGGCAGAGTAAATAAGGAAACAAGATGAACAACGATATCGTTAAAGCGCCCCTAGTCACCCTAAGGTTGATCCCGCCTACAGAATTAATAATGATATTGGTAGTTTTGTGCACCCCTAACTGCCTTCATAGGTGCCGCATGCCCCTATCTCCACTAGGTGTACCCACTACCCCCAAGCGATCGTCTCCCTAACTCGTAGATACCCGTGTTGACCCCACAGTGGGGTGTATCACTCCCCAAAGTGGCAACCCGATACAACCAACAATGCACGGCTTATACCTACACGATGCAACAACGTCTTACCTACCAGCCCGGGCCCACACACACATATGAACCCGTTGGACTTGTGTTGCCACCGCTAACCCGTTTTGGCCTCTTACAGTCAAGCCCAGTATGTGTGTCCCGTCCTCGACTTGGGTCGAGCCCACAAAGATACGTATGGGTTACTGGTTGAAATGGGCCCCCATTACTTGACACAAGCTATCCACCTAAGCTTGGTCCCCTCTAGTACATCCCACTTAACCCACTTCTTATTCATGTTTCAATTACATGTTTCAATTTTGGTTAAGTGTTTCTAATCGTATTTCCAAATGCCACCCAAGGCACCCACTAGATTCGACATGCCACCCAAGGCACCCACTTAACCCCCTCATGTCCCTCTACATGTTTATTTGGTTAAGTGTTTCTTAATTCATTAAGACCGTAACCTCATAAAGTTCTCTCAGATTAGACTGGCATTTGTGGCAGCTGGATTTGCCGGCTGGGTCCGGGCAGTCTTACACCACAAAAGAGCCAAACCTCGTGTCTTTACAATTGTTACGTATTTAATTTATGTCTAAGACCTCTCACATTAGACTGGCATTTGTGGCAGCTGGATTTGCTGGGCAGGTCCGGGCAGTCTTACACCACAAAAGAGCCTAACCTCGTGTCTTAGACGATTAATTACTCCTAATTAATCATCCCCCAATTTGAATTACTTTCCTTATTCAAATTATCAATCAATTCCAAATTTAATGATGTCCATAATTGACTCAATTATGTCCATCCATTTATGGTATGTAAAATCATACTAATTTTCATCACAAATTTATTTTATGCCTTTTAAGGCACTTATGCCAAATTAAATCTTTTTAATATTATCCCCTTTACCCCAATTGTACGTTTGTTCGTTTGACGTAAAATATACGTTAGACTCGAATAGTCTAACTCATGGAATAAAGAGAAAACATCACAATATACACATAATTAAAACATAGATCTAAACATAGGGGTGAACTTGCATGTGTGGATGATGTTCTATATCTAAAACTTGCATAGGCCAAAGTTACAACTTGCATAAACAACATATGTCATGGATCCAAATCTAAAGGTGTGAACTTGTTGAGATAATGGTCACAAACTTGCATAAATCATGTATGTCATAGATCTACATCTAAAGGTGTAAACTTGCATAGGCAATAACCCTAAACTTGCATAACATGATTCATATCCCAAACTCATATATTTATATTAACTTGCATATGTGATTTATGCATCATAACAATGGTGTAAACTTGCATCTAACATGTAAATTATCATGTAGAATTTATCATATAACTCACACATGTCATAGCCTGACTTTAGATCTGAAATTGATGTCACGAAACATGTAAGGTTATACTAACTTGCCTATGATTCTTGTCTAAATCAATATCTAAACTTGCATACATACTTGTGATCTATCATATGAATTAACATAACCAAACTAGCATATGAACAACATGATGATTTGATTATACATAAGCCAAATCATAGAATTACAACATTGGTGATAGTATTACATCATAAATGATAGCATCACAACATAACGTCATAGAGATTTCAACACAATTCTACAACATAATTACAACATGCGATCAATAATTCACATCACGTCAGTACAATCTGCATCATAACTTAATCCAATTAAATTGCTAATTATTTTATTAAAATTATCGAACTCACAACTCAAAGGCGGTCTTGAGTTCTGAATTCTGATTTCTGAAGTTGAATTAGCTTTCCTTTGAAGAAGATTCGTTGTTAGGGTTGAATAGAACTGATTTGATTTGATGTTCTTCCTCTCTAATTGGTGGCGGCTACTCTAGGGTTCATGTTGACAGCATGACGGCCATAGTTTTAGTTTTAATTCTGATTTAGGGTTTGAGTCTATAGATCCTTTTATAGAGTTTTGAATTAATTTAAGTCGTCGGATGATCTTAGGGTTAATCAAAACCATTCAGTCGGGATAGGGTGACACCTCAGCCATAATGACTCAGCAAGGAGGCAGAAAGGACTCAGCAACATGGGTCAGACTGAACCAGAAAGCTGTGCAGGCCTGCTACCTCGACCTGAGTGCACTTGGCAGGTGCGCCAGTGCAAATTTGTACTGGCGCACTTCCCAAGTGCGCCAGTGCAAATATATATTTTATGTTATTTTTTCTTGTTTTTCCACCAAACTTCGTTCGTCCCTAACTCCTTCATCCGGTACCCGTTTCCCGCAAACTCGGACAAATTCGGACTCTATTTCAACCAGAATTCTGAGATGAACACAATGGCACAACCCCATTCCCTTAATTCTCACGTCTGAGATTAATTTTTCTTTAATTTAGTTAATTCGATTATTCAAAAATCCGGGGTGTTACAGTCATATTGATAGACAACAGGCAGATCACCTGAAGCAACCTTCCAAAAGATCAAGCTATTTCCGAAGACTTCGCTGGAAGGCAAACCAGGACCCTAGAAAGGATACAATATATCCATACCAGTCTACTTAGTACAGACAACGACTGGATCCGAACCGAAAGTTATCTACATACATCATTAGGGCAATCTCCCCTGAGTATTCATGAGAAAACCAGAAGCCTACATCTGGAAGCTTATAACCGAGAGCATGCAATCGGAGGCACAAATACCTTCCGAAAAGCTACTACATCAACAAGCTCATATCAATCTCGAAAAAGCCTTAACAGACCGGAACCTTCACTACGGAAGCAATAATTAGCACCACAAAGCAGCCGTAAGCTAAAACTTCCGAGACCAAGGAGAAAAGCGGTCGACAGAGGCTCCTACAGGCCCAATGACCCAACAACA
Organism: Allium sativum; assembly: GCA_030737875.1. Lineage (NCBI taxonomy): Eukaryota > Viridiplantae > Streptophyta > Magnoliopsida > Asparagales > Amaryllidaceae > Allium > Allium sativum. Next base: position 374,385,703 of record CM060915.1, read on the forward strand.
GAAAGGGCCCCGAATTCCCTATAAATAAGACCCCAGGTGTCACGTTTTGAGGATGGTTTTCTCATTCTTATTTTTATACTCTTTTTCTCTAGAGTAAACCCTAATTCTTAAATCAATTTGGGAATTTCTTCTACTATATTCTTGTATTCTAAATCAGAGATCAATAAAGAGTGAATCAATACTTATGATATTTATTTATGAGTCTGCCATGTTGTTTCCTAGTTATTGTTGATGTAGATTACTATTTGCTTCCTACATATACATTAACCTTCATCCAATCCTTACCGCAGGTCAGGTGAAACACCCCTTCCCACAAGCTTAAACCCTTCCTACCATCCGTTAAGTCCTTTGTCAAGGGTTGTGTTTAGAAATTCATCCTTCTGGGGTAACTGTTGGTTCTTGAATCGCTTAAGTGTGATACTCACCCCATCGATGGAAGAGTAACTATTCTTTCAGATTCTAGACCTTGATACCTAGGAAACGTGAACTAACTCAAACTTGCTGTAACGGCCCACTGATTTTCAATCCTGAAAATCGACATAAAACACCATGTTGACTATTCAAGCATCGAAATCATAGGAATGTTATTAGAAAGAAATTAGAGGGTGAGATAAGAAAGAAAGAAATATCAAAATAGAAAAAGAAGAAGAACCAAACACAACACAGAGTCTCACATCAAAGCGGAACAAAATATAATATAGAAATAAGTCTTTACAGAGAGCTTATAAAAATACTTACAATCATCAGAGTACATCAACATATCTGGAGTTATAACATCCTGTCCTCATATACAACACACAGCAGAATAACAATCATATATCATATGTTTGGACTTCTCCCGCTAGTCTCTTCACTTCACAACATCTGATAATCTAAACATGTACAACCCGGTCTAACCCGAGCATTACAAACGACGGGTCAGTCTGGTGAACCCGAGTGAGAAAAACACATTAAGTTTAAAAGTATCATCCAACTTGATATTAAAGTCAAAATATTTTTGAAAGAAAAGGTGTAACACCCCACGTCCGCTAGGGTCACTCACAAAGGGAATGCACTAGTTTTGGAGGAGCGTTATCGAGGTAAACAAATACAGAAATATTACAAGACATAACATAAATAAAACAGCGGAAGAATCAAAAGATAAATTTCATTACTTTCAAAATAGTCAAAGCCTTTTACATTCAAAGTACAAATAGCCAAAGTCATTATTTTCCATTACAACAAATTTTGTCTTGCATAAACAAAGAAGCATAAACCAAAACATCAAAAGTAGCTTAATTTCCCAAAGGTAGCAGAAAATGCAGCCATAGCATAGCCCAAGATCAAACCGTACATGAGCTGAATCAAAAGCAAGCGAAATCCAAGCTAAGTGCTAGAGCTTCCTCCTTGAGAACCTTGGGGGGAACGGAAGAAAAAGCGGCGAAAGAAAAAGGGTCAGTCATAAAGACTGGTAAGTCCAAGTGACTTTCAGCATAAAAACAGATAAAGGTAACATGACATGTATAAACTGAAAGTAATCATATGGATGATGACAAGATGGGCAAGATAGACTAAGATAACATGATAAATCAAGAATAAATCAAGTATAGCATCACGTATTCAAGGTTCGCTGCATCAACTGTACTAGAATCCCAAACCCATGTCTTATATAAATCATGAAATAATCCCTTGGCCCAATATCATGAAATGACCCATTTCTAGGTCCAACGAAGCGATCCACTAGTCGATCGGCTCCCTACAAGTTCTAGCTCGTTGTGTGTCTGTGTCATACGGCCCTATCACGAATGTAGTCACCTGTGCTAGGTCCACCATAGGGTGCATCAAGCCCTATGGTGCCAACCACCGGAACGAATCAAGAATGCACAGATAAACCTGCTGATGCCCAATACCTGCTTTTTCAACTCCCGACCACGTGCACGACCATAGCCCGCCTGAACCTACACTGGCGCACCAACACAGCCGTCGTTCTGGTCGCTTACAATCAGCCCAGTAATCGTGCCCCACCCTGCCTAGTCCCAGGGTACCATAATACATCTAGTGGGTTACTGATGAAACGGAACGCGTAACTAGGGTTTCTGTCCACTAGGTTAAGTGTTGTCATTTAAATTCGTGACTTAACCCCTATCAGTCTAGCATGTCAAATTGGCTAAGTGTTGTCATTTAAGTTCGTGACTTAGCCCTACAATTCACGTGTCAAATTGGTTAGGTGTTGTCGTTCAAGTTCATGACCTAACCCTACCAATCATGTCTCAAGTTGGTTAAGTGTTGTCTTTCATGTTCATGACTTAACCCTATCATGTGGCATTAATTCATTAATGCACCCCAACCACTCACATTAGACCTGTTGTTGTGGTCATTGGATATGCCGGGCGGTTCCGGGCAGATTTACACCACAACTCAATCTAACCTCGGGTTTCAAGCGCGATATGACCAACTACTCACATTGGATCCTATTGTTTGCAGTCACTGGATTTGCCGGGCGGTTCCGGGCAGATTTACACTGCAAACTCAACCCAACCTCGAGTTGGCCATTTTCAAGTTCATTCTAGTGTCATGTCCATGTTCAAGTTTTCATGTCAAGTTTGTTTCAAGTTTTCAAGGCAAGTTTCATGTCAAGCTTCCTATAATTACCAATTTTTCCCAATGTTACCCCGTCTAAATATTAGGCTAACAATCTTAGCCTAATTTTCCGTCCGCATGGTTTTGGGCATATAATATTAGGCTAAAAACTTAGCCTAATTTAACGTACACAAAATATACATAAAGAAATTTATTAACATAAGCATGACATAGGCTAAACTTGGCATCATCGGCATAGTCAATATGAACATCATAGGTGTGAACTTGCAAAATAATCAACACGAATATCATAGGTGTGATCTTGCAGCGTAGACTGAACCAACATACATATATGTGAATTTGTAACATAGACTAAATCAACTTACATATATGTGAATTTGCAAACCAATCACGAACATATGAATAAATGTGAACTTGAAATATGACATAGGTTTAACATATACACATAAACGTGTAGATTTAACATTTGGTCACATATATGATATGATTTTACAACCTAAAACTTGCATAACATGATCAACTACACAACTTGTCATAACGGGTTGTACTTCAAGTTCATATACACATGAACAGACTTATTCATTAACTCCCAATTTAACATGATAATAAAAATAGAACCACAGGCATAGATCAATATCATTCAATTCCACTTATAACATAATTAACATTATTCTATTATCAATCTATTTTTAAGGCATGACATAACTGAATAAATTGATTAAAACATCGCAGGCATATAGATCTGACAAAATTATGAACATGAAAAGGTTTGAATAATAATCTAGGTTCAAGAACATGGGTAGATCTAACTTAAATAGAAAAATTCCCAAAATCAAGATCCAAGGACAAAATAAAGAAAATAGGTCTGATTAGAAAATCAAGCTTAGATCCAATTTCATAGTCACAATTCTAGGCAATAACCTCATGGTCATGAATCATATGTGATTAGCCACAATTGTCCTTGTCATAGTCATAGAAAATAGTCTTATTGTTCATAGTCATAGGCAGTCTTATGTTCACCGTCATAGTCATAGGCATAGTCTTATGTTCACCGTCATAGTCATAGGCATAGTCTTATATTCACCGTCATAATTTTAGGCCATTAACAATAGTTCCAACGTCATAGGAAATATTCCCAATAGTCAAGATCCAAGAAGAAAACAAGAATAGATATGAATCATACATAAATCACTTCCAATTTATACCATGCTCATATTAGATTTATAGTTTTTATCTAAAAGTAACTGAAACTTACAGATCGTGGTCTAAGAAATTTAGATGCAGAAGTCAAGTCTAGAAATTAGTCGTTGAATTATTGAATCGTTGAATCTTGCTTTGATTGTAGAAGCAAATCCCCAATAAGAAATTCCTAGTCGTAGTCTTCAAGAAATAATCTTCACGATTTAATTTAATTTAATTTAATTTAGAGGAAGAAGAAAAAGCCATGATCATCAAGAGTTTGAGCAGCATAAGGTTAGAGAAGAATGGTGTAAAGAGAACGAGGCTAGGAGGTTGTTTATATAGAATTTCAAACTAATTAGAGTCGTCGATGAAGCTAGAGTTAATCAAGGTCATCCATCTCAAGAGAAGCCAATCAGAAAGTGACAAGTTAGCCCTAATGACACATCAGAGCTCAGAAATTCGACCAGAACCCGACCAGGCCAGCCAGTGCCTGACCAAGCAGGTTTCTACTTGGCCTGGGCGCACTTGCCAAGTGCATCAATGTAAAATTGCATGGGCGCACTTCCCAAGTGCGCCAGTACAATTTTGTTCTGGCGCACTTCCCAAGTGCACCAGTGCATTTTGGCTGGTTTCTGGTTTTTCTGCCTAACTTCGTTCGTCCATATCTTCTTCGTACGGTATCCATTTTACGCAAACTCGGACTCTATTTCAAGCAGAATTCCGAGATGAGACGAACGCAATGGCGTAACCTGTTTCCCTTGATTCTTATTTTAAAAATTAATTCTGCCTTGATTTATGGTTTTAACATGTTATTAAAATTCGGGCTGTTACATTCTCCACTTTTTAAAGGATTTCGTCCCCGAAATCTTCAAGTTAAGAAGAATGCATCCTATCATCCAATCATCCATCTACTCAAAACATCATCCACAAGCAACCATTGTCTTTAAAAGATTTCTAAGGCTATATGAACATATGCAGAAAATGTATGTATATTTGCTCCTTATCTAATGCAAATGATCAGGCCTGATTGATCTTCCTAATGCAAAATATGTTTAGTGTCATGAATCCAACATGTATGCAAATAGTCCTAGTCACATAAACACTATATGTGTGCACAAACATCCATCCATATGCAACATCCACATGATAACACATTCAATTTCATCCATAAACAAGTATAAACACTCATGCATATGCAATATGAAAATGTGTCTAAGCCAATCTAGTGCCTAATGTGTGTTATGCAACCACGAGCAACCACTTGCGACCACTTGCAACCATTTGCAAACATCAACCATAACATGTTTCAGTCACATGTTTACATCCAAAAGGGTTCTACCTAAGGTTCTCAAGATAGGATTGAGAAGATAAGCAAGATAAAACAAAGCATCTAGGAGAAGAAGTTAAAGATGTACCCCCAGAAGGTCCTGCCTGCGGGGCTTGCCCTTGCTTCTTAGGGCAGTTCTTGCTGATATGTCCAGTTTCACCACACTGGAAACATGCTCCCATCTTCATCTTCTTCTTTCTACAATCCTGGACTATATGTCCCTCAATACCACAGAAATGGCATTTTCTTTTCTCACGTGTCTTGTTATCATTATTGTTGTTGTTGTTCTTGCCTCCTTTCTTGGAAGTCCTTCTTCTCGTTCTGAGACTCATCCACCTTAACTTATCACTCATACCTTCCCTATGTAACATTTCAACAAGCCTCACGGAAACTATCTCCATCGTACGGAAAACCCTCTACGAAGCTAGAAAGAAAATTAGCCGCAGGTAAAAACTACTGCGACTACAGATGGAGAAAAGAAAGGAAAAGAGATTCAAACAAGGAAACAAAGGATAATGCTAATGGCTTTTGGGGAATAGCCTTTAAGTAAAACAAGACTTTTGTGGAAAAATGCTTCTTTGTAAACGGCTTTTGAAAATAATTTTAGAAGGTTTTAAAAACTTTTGCCTAGTCTGGTAACCTTCTGCACTAATACCAAATGTAACACCCCACCTCCGCTAGGGTCACTCACAAAGGGAATGCACTAGTTTTGGAGGAGCGTTATCGAGGTAAACAAATATAGAAATATTACAAGACAGAACATAAATAAAACAACGGAAGAATCAAAAGATAAATTTTATTACTTTCAAAATAGTCAAATCCTTTTTCATTCAAAGTACCAAATAGCCAAAGTCATTATTTTCCATTACAACAAATTCTATCTTGCATAAACAAAGAAGCATAAACTTAAAACATCAAAAGTAGCTTAATTCCCCAAAGGTAGCAGAAAATGCAGCCATAACATAGGCCAAGATCAAACCGTACATGAGCTGAATCAAAAGCAAACGAAATCCAAGCTAAGTGCTAGAGCTTCCTCCCTGAGAATCTGGGGAGGGGGGAAACGGAAGAAAAAGAGGTGAAAGAAAACGGGTCAGTCATAAAGACAGGTAAGTCCAAGTGACTTTCAGCATAAAAACAGATAAAGGTAACATGACATGTATAAACTGAAAGTAATCATACGGATGGTGACAAGATGGGCAAGATAGACTAAGATAACATGATAAATCAAGAATAAATCAAGTATAGCATCACGTATTCAAGGTTCGCTGCATCAACTGTACTAGAATCCCAAACCCATGTCTTATATAAATCATGAAATAATCTCTTGGCCCAATATCATGAAATGACCCATTTCTAGGTCCAACGAAGCGATCCACTAGTCGATCGGCTCCCTACAAGCTCTAGCTCGTCGTGTATCTGTGTCATTCGGCCCTATCACGAATGTAGTCACCTGTGCTAGGTCCACCATAGGGTGTATCAAGCCCTATGGTGCCAACCACAGACACGAATCAAGAATGCACAGATAAACCTATTGATGCTCAATGCCTGCTTTTTCAACTCCGGACTACGTGCACAACCATAGCCCGCCTGAACCTACACTGGTGCACCAACACAGCCGCCGTTCTGGTCACTTACAATCAGCCCAGTAATCGTGCCCCACCCTGCCTAGTCCCAGGGTACCATGATACATCTAGTGGGTTACTGCTGAAACGGACTGCGTAACTAGGGTTTCCGTCAACTAGGTTAAGTGTTGTCAATTTAAATTCGTGACTTAACTCCTATCAGTCTAGCATGTCAAATTGGCTAAGTGTTACCATTTAGTTTTGTGACTTAGCCCTACAATTCACGTGTCAAGTTGGTTAGGTGTTGTCGTTCAAGTTCATGACCTAACCCTACCAATCATGTCTCAAGTTGGTTAAGTGTTGTCTTTCATGTTCATGACTTAACCCTATCATGTGGCATTAATTCATTAATGCACCCCAACCTCTCACATTAGACCTGTTGTTGTGGTCACTGGATATGCCGGGCGGTTCCAGGCAGATTTACACCGCAACTCAGTCTAACCTCGGGTTTCAAGCGCGATATGATCAACTACTCACATTGAATCCTATTGTTTGCAGTCACTGGATTTGCCGGGTGGTTCCGGGCAGATTTACACTGCAAACTCAACCCAACCTCGAGTTGGCCATTTTCAAGTTCATTCTAGTGTCATGTCCATGTTCAAGTTTTCATGTCAAGTTCATGTCAAGTTTTCAAGGCAAGTTTCATGTCAAGCTTCCTATAATTACCAATTTTTTCCAACATTACTAAGTATTAGGCTAACAATCTTAGCCTAATTTTCCGTCCGCATGGTTTTTGGCATATAATATTAGGCTAAAAACTTAGCCTAATTTAACGTACACAAAATTGGCATAAAGCAATTTATTAACATAAGCATGACATAGGCGTAAACTTGGCATCATCGACATAGTCAATATGAACATCATAGGTGTGAACTTGCAAAATAATCAACATGAATATCATAGGTGTGATCTTGCAGCGTAGACTAAACCGACATACATATATGTGAATTTGTAACATAGACTAAATCAACTTACATATATGTGAACTTGCAAATCAATCACGAGCATATGAATAAGTGTGAACTTGAAATATGACATAGGTTTAACATATACACATAAACATGTAGATCTAACATTTGGTCACATATATGATATGATTTTACAACCTAAAACTTGCATAACATGATCAACTACACAACTTGTCATAACGGGTTATACTTCAAGTTCATATACACATGAATAGACTTATTCATTAACTCCCAATTCAACATGATAATAAAAATAGAACCACAGGCATAGATCAATATCATTCAATTCCACATATAACATAATTAACATTATTCTATTATCAATCTATTTTTAAGGCATGACATAACTGAATGAATTGATTAAAACATCGTAGGCATATAGATCTGATAACATTATGAACATGAAAAGGTTTGAATAATAATCTAGGTTCAAGAACATGGGTAGATCTAACTTAAATAGAAAAATAGAAAAATTCCCAAAATCAAGATCCAAGGAAAAAATAAAGAAAATAGGTCTGATTAGAAAATCAAGCATAGATCCAATTTCATAGTCACACTTCTAGCCAATAACCTCATGGTCATGAATCATATGTGATTAGCCACAATTGTCATAGTCATAGAAAATAGTCTTATTGTTCATAGTCATAGGCAGTCTTATGTTCACTGTCATAGTCATAGGCATAGTCTTATGTTCACCGTCATAGTCATAGGCATAGTCTTATATTCACCGTCATAGTCATAGTCTTATATTCACCGCCATAGTCTAGGCATAGTCTTATATTCACCATCATAATCTTAGGCCATTAGCAATAGTTTCAATGTCATAGGCAATATTCCCAATGGTCAATATCCAAGAAGAAAACAAGAATAGATATGAATCATACATAAATCACTTCCAATTTATACCATGCTCATATTAGATTTATAGTTTTTATCTAAAAGTAACTGGAACTTATAGATCGTGGTCTAGGAAATTTAGATGCCGAAGTCAAGTCTAGAAATTAGTCGTTGAATTGTTGAATTGCTGAATCTTGCTTTGATTATAGAAGCAAATCCCCAATAAGAAATTCCTAGCCGTAGTCTTCAAGAAATAATCATCACGATTTAATTTAGAGGAGGAAGAAGAAGCCATGATCATCAAGAGTTTGAGCAGCATAAGGTTAGAGAAGAATGGTGTAAAGAGAATGAGGCTAGGAGGCTGTTCATATAGAATTTCAAACTAATTAGAGCCGTCGATGAAGCTAGAGTTAATCAAGGCCATCCATCTCAAGACAGGCCAATCAGAAAGTGACAAGTTGGCCCTAATGACACATCAGAGCTCAGAAATTCGACCAGAACCCGACCAGGCCAGCCAGGGCCTGACCAAGCAGGTTTCTGCTCGGCCTGGGCGCACCTGCCAAGTGCGCCAATGCAAAACTGCATGGGCGCACTTCCCAAGTGCGCCAGTGCAATTTTGTTCTGGCGCACTTCCCAAGTGCGCCAGTGCATTCTAGCCGGTTTTTGGTTTTTCTGCCTAACTTCGTTCGTCCATATCTTCTTCGTACGGTATCCGTTTTACGCAAACTCGGACTCTATTTCAAGAAGAATTCCGGGACGAACGCAATGGCGTAACCCATTTCCCTTGATTCTTATTTTAAAAATTAATTATGCCTTGATTTATGGTTTTAACATGTTATTAAAATTCGGGTTGTTACAAAAGGATAATCGTAAGACCAAATTCATACATAAATACAGATGGTTTTTATCTTACGATAACCCAAATCATTTTTGAAATCAATATCTTTCTGATATTATAATAGTGTCTAAATACAAATAAATATTAATCTAGCAGAACGCTTACATCTCACGCTGTACATATATAGTATACAATCAAAATCGCAGGCTCTTATTGGAGAATGAATTTCCTGGCAAGGTATGGGACCACCTACCCGACAATGTGCCTCTGGAGATGAATACATTGGGGTTCAGCAAGAACATGTTGCAACCCAGGCTAAACATGACCGGCCCCTCACTATACTTTAAGAGTACCGAATATATCATTACCACGGTCGGGGGCCAGCCAACCGAACCGATACATACATACAAGAAATTAAAATGGGACAACCGTTTGATTTCACCAGATCAGGTAATGATATACCCTTTTAATGGACAAGACCCACATAGCCATGCGACCTACCCGATATTATGCCATTTCCCTATTGATGAGGCTAGAGGTCATAATTTATTTATTGAGTTATTTATTTTATGTTTTAGAACATCTGTCCATCATTCACTTTGAATGTCACATCGTTAGATCCGTAAAATCACTAATTGACGTCCACAAATATACTCCGGGTGTAAAAGAAGTGCGCTCTTCTTCGCCACCAACTTTGTATGTTTGTAAAAATCAATGTACATGATTTTTAGGAAATACTCTGTCAGACACTCGTCCATACAAGTCATCCAGGAACATGATGAACCGAATGCACCCTTCTACCACATCCTATATAGGTATCACTCCAAGGATCAGTAGCGAGCAGTCTTTGCAATCCATAGATTCCAATCACGACAGAATCACAAATTAAATAACTCATGTTGCAAGCCAGAGTAATTTGATAAGTAGTCCTTCCGCTTATGAAGATCCATGGTCTTCAATTGCTCCATCTTCATATTTGCTGGTTTGGAAAGGTTTTCGAATATAAATTCGATCCCGGTCTTTCCGTACCAACAATCGTATTGGCCAGATTTGATAGTCGGTTATTTAACTATCAAATAAATTATCATGTGAATGAAATGAATTTACTGGTTCAGCACTCGGCATTACTTGGCCTCGTTTATTAAATATTTGTTAAATATATGCTTTACATCTTCCAATATTCGAGTTTATTCTTTACCTTTTATCATGAATAAGAATATTCTTAAAAATCGTTTCATTCGCTTTATAAACCTTTCTAATATAGTTTATAATACTATTTACGAAAAATCATAACTTATGTTCCCTTCAATTTCTCTCGTTTATAAACTAATACTATTCTTGGATAATCGTGAAGTCGTTCAAGTTGGGGTATTTTATTTACCTCTCAGACCTTGACCAACAACATTCATATCTTCAGAATAGATAGAAGTTTATTAACCACACGTTTTCCTTTGAAATACTTATTTAAATCTCAACAACGTTTACTTAATTAATTATTAGGTAAACTATTATTATACTTCTCCATAAATCTTTAATAATCTTTTACAGTGTTATACTCGAGCTTCAATTCCATTTTAATTAGAATACTTTATAAAATTTCTTCAACATCACTTTATAAATATTCTTCAACTTTTTTACAACATAAATACTATATTTGTTTAAGTCATATATCCGTCTTTAACAAATCTCATATAAATATCTTTACAAATCTTATATAAATCTTTTTATAAATCTTACATTTAGATCTTTTACAATTCTTATAATTGACATCTTTTACTAACCCTTTTTATCAAAACAATTCATTTATCATCTATAACAAACGTTACAGATTTAATTTCTAAGCTCTTAACTTTCATTTACAAGATCGTTGTAAATCATTTACGATACTTATATTCATTGCCATTTCCCAAATCTTTTATATAGCTTATACTCTCAATTCGAGCAATATTCTAAACATCGGAACCTAACATTTCGAACTTTGGAATAAATCCCACTTCGTTAGATATTCCGAACTTTGGAATATCACATCCCGAACCTCGGAATAATCTTACTTAGTCATTTCATATTTTCCAATTTTTCAATTTCCTTTTTCTAACTTCAAACATTTGATTTAAGCTATCAGATTTGCTTAAAAATCCCTTTTTATAACTTCGTTATAAAAACTCGGTTTTAATATAAAACCCATGAATAACTCCTTCCACATTTCAATTCGATTTCATTTCAACTTCGATTTACTTTTTAAATGAATTTCAATTAAAAAGAAATCTCTTAAATTATTATTAAAATAATGATTTAATTCAATTACTAACTAAAGTAGAAATAGTTAATTTCTTTATTAACTAAAATAAATAGTAATTTCCCTTTTTAAAATCTTATTAAAGTTAAACAAATATTCGTTAAACTATTTTATTAAATTAATTTAAAACAAATTAATTTAATAATCAATCCCAGTTAAAACGGTTGACTTAATCAACTCAAAACACGATTAATTCGTTAATCAATTCTGATTACAGTCCTTCCTTTAAATTAATTAATATAATTAATTAATTTAAAAAAAATCATTTATTTGTTTCTTAAAAACAATTTTTCAAATCTTTACCATTAGGTTAATTTCAGCCGATTCACTTGTAAATCTGATTAACGTAAGAAAATTGCCTTATAAAACAATTTAATAATCATTTATAACTTTAAAAAAATAAATAATAAATATTTATTTCACTACATAAACTTTTATTCAGTTACTAGATTCAAAAATCTATTTTCAGTTATAAATAATTTCATAATTTCCTTTATGTCGATTTACCTAACGGTAAATCCATATTTACAAAAATGATTGATTTTTAGGTCATATACTACCAAGTACTCAACCAATATTACCCATTGGTCTAAATAAATCAAATGTTGAATTTAGTGTCAACTGTCAATACCCAAATCAATTATTCAATCAGAACTGTTCATGTAATGATATTATGAAACTAAATAACATTAATTATATTTGAGGAATCCCGTTGGATCCCTCCAACCTGTACTTCCCTCCATAGTTATCTCAAATGATATCATTCAATTCAATACAACTAAATATGCCTATAAACAATAAATAACAATTATTTAACATCACCCAATTAACAAACAATTCAAACCAGTCAAACAATTAAACATGTTTATTTTATAAACATGACCAACAAGGAAAGTTACCTTCATTGGTTCCAATCGTTAAAATAACAATCTGGTGTTTTCATCGAAATTAAACAACGTTTAATTTCATCAGTTCAATCCATATATGAATATATATTTAACAACCAACAAATAGTCAACCATTTGCAACCATAGCACACAAAAATAAAAACCTGACTTATATAAAATATAAATGGGAAGAACTAAGTGAGTTTAACTCACCTAGATTTGATTTGCTGGTGGAACAGTTCGGTTACAGTTAAACTAAACAATCGTCTAATTTAACTGTAAATTTCATTTGTCTCTGTTTTTGTCTAGAATAGTTTTTGGATGTTGTGTTCATCCATACAATTCCAATGAAATTTGTTTCATTCAATTCTGTCAACGTGGGTGAAAGTTATACCATAATAAGTATATATATTATTGGATTAATAATTTTATTCTCTAATTAAATAATTAACCAATTAATTACTTCCAGTACACTTAAGCATGTCGATAATCTTTCCTTCCATATTGTTTTTCTTGCTGCTTCAGATCATCCGACCCTGTCAGCAATACTACCATCTTTTATCAATTTATAACATGATTAAATTAATAAAAATGAGGACCCTTACTTTTACATCATTCCAGAACCAACTCTCAATACCCCTTTTCGCTCACGAATACATCTGATACCATCTTTCTGTTGTTGTTCACGCAAATCACAAATTTAATTAAACCGTTGATCCCATGAAGTATAAAACTAAATAACTAATAATACGTTTTAGTTATAAGCTGAGTTAATTACTTCGCTTTGTACAAAATGGCCAATGTTCACAGTGTTACAACCGCATGGGTCCGATCCTTTCTTTCAGCTCCCTTCAACTTCGTTCTTACTGCTTTGTAAACCGTTCACCTGTCTTCGTCACCTACCGCAACTAACCCCGTCCACCATCGACCGATCAGATCCCACCATGACGCGCATCTCAGCCCACTCCTCTACCGCCCGAAGCCTCTTGCCACTCGAGTTCCTTGCTCCGCTCCGACCACCGCAACAAACAGAAACAATCGCCACCGTCCAGCGAGTGGAGCTCGTCCATCCCTACGGTTTTTATGTCCAAGGCCTTCACTAGTACTGCGCGGTTTTGGAAAGATATTGGGAGGAAGTGTCGTTGTTTTCCCGACCGTCTGAATTAGGGTGGAGGTGAAAGACACCGTTGACCACGAGAAATAATTTTTAGGGTTGTTGACCAGAACAAGTGTAACACCCCCACCTCCGCTAGATTCACTCACAAAGGGAATGCACTAGGTTTGGTGAAGCATTATCGAGGTAAACATGCACAGACATATTACAAGACAGAACATATAAAAAACAGCGGAAGTAAAAAAAATTCATTAACTTATAAAATAAGGTCTAAAGCCTTTTACACCAGAATACATCAAAACCTGTCTTGCAATAGTAAAGAAGCATAAAACCTTTTCATAAATTATTCCCCAAAATAAAGCGGTGAAGCAGCCATAGCCAAGAGAAGACCAAGCTATACATGGTGACCTTCAAGCATAAGAGGTCCGAACTAAACAACATCATTTCCTCCCTGAAAACCTGAGGGGGGGGGGGCGGAAGAAAAAGAGGCGAAAGAAAACGGGGTCAGTCATAAAGACTGGTAAGCCCTATCTACTATCAGTATATAAACTAGTAAAGTTAACTGGCATGAGGAACTGAGATGAACATAAGTATGAGGACAATATAGATAAGCTAAACCAAAATAACAGGATGAACTACTATACCAAGATAAACAAGTGTGTCATGATAAACTACGGTGTCAAGATAAGTCAAGGTATCACATCGTCAGGTTTCTATCAAGTACAATATCGCAAGGTATCTATCATGTATATTCGCTCTGCACCTCCCGTACTAGTATCCCTGCCCGTGTCATGTGTTAACTATGAATGTCTCTTGCCCAATGTCATGTAATGGTCCATGTCATCCTAATATATAGTATATGTAGGTTTCCTGATTCGTATGATTCTTTCCATGCATAAGTTCAGTCCTTTGCCATAGGCCGTACGGGTCTTTCTTATGTAAATCTATACCACTTCGACGTAGTTCCATGATCCTTGAGATCGTTTTGGACTGTCCCCCTAGATCTGGTTATGTTTTCTTACCATGAACTATCACGCGCTCAACTAGGATTTATGCCACCTAGGACCACTAGGGATTATGCTACCTAATGAACGTTTTCGTATCTCGGTTTGGGTTTTAAGCCACCTAGGACTACTAGGGATTATGCCACCCGTCAACCACGCCCTTTGTCCCATGTATGAATCATGAATCGTTTTCCATGTCTAGACGCACATGTATCTCAATGTGCCATCCGAGTTCCGTGCCAGGGAAAATCAAGAAATACGGAACTCGGTCGGGAGCTTTAAGTCATCTGCCGGTGCAGATATCAAGGTCTGTTTTTGTATCCGTGGCTATGGTCCCACGTGACCCCTCCCTCAACTAATGAAAGGCAATCCAAGAAAAATCATGTATGAGAACTACATCCCGGCCCCACTATAGCCCCTCTTTCCTATGGGCCAACCTCACCCATGACTCGATAGCAAGAACATGGTTTGTTGGGAGTTCTCTGCCTTTCCGTTCGTACACGATTGACTAAAGATGGTAGGTAGTCGACGACGTGCTATCCAGGGCAAAAATCAAGTATCGTCGACTCCACGCTAATCCATCCCAGTCTTTAGGTCGCTTGCATAGCAACCAAGGCATACTCTTGGCTCTTCTACCGCAGACCTTAACCTCTGTGAGGCCGGGTTTCATGGACCACCTGCCACCTCACAGAGGGATACCAAGAGTACCCTCACGTCCCCCGAAGCTACCGCTTCGTCACCCAGTTCGTTGGAGCCTTTATCTAAGTCAGATAATTTGCTCCTCCTCGTGTGTTTAAGCGATGACCTACCGTATCGGGTTACTCATCTATCTGTGAACTGGTCCAAATCCCTTGACTAAGGATTATTACTTAGTTTCCTAAACTAAGGTTTACCACTTAGTCTCCTTTCCCGTTATCCTTGTTAATCCCTGTTTTCCACCTAGTCCCCTGAACTAGGGTTTTGTCTAATGGGTTAAGTATTGTCATTTAAGTTCATGACTTAACCTGCCTACGAATCATGTCCAGATTGGCTAAGTATTTAAGTTCAAGGCTTAGCCCTACAAGTTGGTTAAGTATACCGAGAAGCTCATGACTTAACCCTATTCAATCATAAAGTCAAATTGGTTAAGTATTTGTTTATCTTAACCTCTCAGATTATCGTGTTGGATTGGTTAAGCATAGATTACTTTAACCTCATCGGATTATCGAGTTGGATTGGTTAAGTATAGGTTAACTTAATCCTCATCCACTAATCGTATTACAATGGTTAGTATATTTAAAAGGTCTTGTGACTTAACCCTATCAGGTCCGCATATTAGATTGGTTAAGTATAGGTTACTTAACCTCAGCAAATCATCATGTGTAATTGGTTAAGTATAAGTTACTTAACCCCATTAAATTATCATGTTAAGTTAGTTATGTATTGGTTACTTAACCTCATTGAGTTACCCAGTTTAGATTGGTTAAGTGTTTAACTTAACCCCATCGAATTACCGTGTTTAGATTAGTTAAGTGTAGGTTACCTAACCCCATCTAATTACCGTGTTTAGATTAGTTAAGTCTAAGTTACTTAACCCCATCTAATTACCGTGTTTAGATTAGTTAAGTCTAAGTTACTTAACCCCATCTAATTACCAAGTCGGATTAGTTAATTGTAAATTACTTAACCCCATCCCCTAATTGTCTTATATGGTTAAGTGTCATTAAGAAACCAAGCCCGGTTTCACTTAACCTACCCATTCGTGTCATATCTGTTAAGTGTCATTAGTCAAAATTACTTAACCTTTTCATGTGGCATTAATTAGATTAATGCACCCCAACCTCTCACATTAGACTTCGTTGTGGTTACTAGTTAAGCCGGGCGGGTCCGGGTAGATTTATACCATAACCTAGTCTAACCTCGGGTTTTAAGTGCTATGTGACCAACTACTCACATTGGGTCCTATTGTTTGTAGCCACTAGTTAAGCCGGGCGGGTCCGGGTAGATTTATGCTACAAACTCAACCCAACCTCGAGTTGGCCACTTTCATATTTGGTCTAGTGTCTTATTACACTTACAACCCATACATGTCAAGTTTTCAAGTTCCATGTTCATAGCCAAAATTGCATGTTGTCATGTTATACCAATTTACCCCAAGTCGTGTTTCATGTCATTAAAGTTTACCCATAATGTAACCCCAACGCTTTTAAACTCGCATATACATTCGCAACAACGCATAATGGATTTAAGAAGGAACTTGGCAAAGGCATGACAAAAAGGGTATAAGGCCACAAGTTAATCATGGTGGCATATGAGGCATAAATGTGTTCATTAACTTGCATGTTACATTATTAAGCCTCAAAAACATGTATAACCCCAAACTTAGCACATAGGCGAATCATGATGATAGGTGACATAGAAAGATGACTAGA
Organism: Allium sativum; assembly: GCA_030737875.1. Lineage (NCBI taxonomy): Eukaryota > Viridiplantae > Streptophyta > Magnoliopsida > Asparagales > Amaryllidaceae > Allium > Allium sativum. The sequence continues at coordinate 374,402,769 of CM060915.1, forward strand.
AGTTCGCATATAGCATTATATGCAAGTTATCATAAGGGATATGATAGCTCTCATGTTGCATAATGCAATATTCAACATAAAGCTTATAGCTTTTAGCCCACAAGATCAAGATAATGTCTTTACAAACATGATGGGATACATAACATGATAGCATGTATGATACTTAATGTTCAAACCCAACTTGCAACATTCATTTAACTTCATAGTCTAAAAAGATAGTAGAAGGGGGCTTACAATGCTATGAAGGCAATAAAACGACATATAATACAAAGATTGAGACGAAGCCACTCAAGCAACACCAAAAACCCCAAATGATAAGCTCCAAATGAAACCCTTGAGCAAATACCAATAGAAATCCTTGCCTTGAAGTAGAAAGGTTGCAACTTTGGCTAGAATGCAACTTATGAACCCTCATACAAACTTGAAATCACTCATATCATCATGTAATCTCTCATGTGAATGAAGATTGAATTTATGACAAGAGGATGGAGGCCATGACTAAACATTTTGGCATAGTTTAGTTGTAGGATCAATTTATGAAGGTTTTAGATTAGGTTAGGAGTCTTTTTATAGAGATTAGGATTAGTTTTAGCCATAGGATTAACCCCAATTCAGATCTTAGGCATCAAAATCCGTCACAAGCCAACAAATCCGACCCAAAACATGTCTTGGGGAAGAAGTCAGGTGCACCCAGGCCCAGGTGGTCGGACCACCCAGGTCGACAGGGGTGTCGACTGGGCAGTCGACACCACCTGGGGGGTGTCAACTCCCAAGTCGACTCCCCAGTCGACTTGGGGTGGCGGGAATTTTTCCCGCCTCTTCTGCTTGGCTGAATTTGAAATCTGAATTCAAATTTGAACTGTTTTTGAACTTGAAATTTTCTGAAAACTTTGACGGGCCATAACTTGGTCATACGGACTCCGATTTTCGAAAACTCGGACTCTATTTCGCGTATTTTTCCGAGACGAACGCAATGGAATAGCCCGTTTCCCTTGATTCAGATCTTATAATTAAATTCTGCCTTGATTCTCGTCTTAGCATGTTGTAAAAATCCGGGTTGTTACATCCTCCCCAACTTAAAAGATTTCGTCCCCGAAATCTCCAAGTTAGGAAGAACGTATCCTACCATCCATCTACTCAAAACATCATCCACAGGCAACCATTGTCCTTAGACGATTTCTAATGCCATATAAACATATGCAAAACGTGTGTGTATATGCTCCTTAGCTAATGTTAATGATCAGGCCTGAATGATCTTTCTAATGCAAAATATGTTTAGTGCCATGAGTCCAACATGTATGCAAATAGTCCTAGTCATATAAGTACTATATGTATGCACAACCATTCATCCACATGCAATATCCACATGGTAACACATTAAATTTCGTTCATAAACAAGTATCAATACTCGTGCATATGCAACATGAAACGTGACCGCGTCAATCTAGTATCTAATGTGTATTCGCGCATCCACGAGCAACCACTTGCAACCATTTGCAACCATATCAATCATAACATGTTTCAAATACATGTTTACATCCATAGAGTTCTATCTAAGGTTCCCAAAATAAGATCGAGGAGATAAACAAGACAAAATCCTTACGGGGTTTGTAACAGAAACAGGACCGAGAGGATATCCACCAAGCGATAGCGTGCAAGCAAGCTCTACCGGTGGACCAAGGATCAACGATATACTCTTACAAAGAGACATGATGCGCGTGTCTAAGCCGCTTTTCCTTGAGCTTAATTCCTGTGTGCCTTGACTGCCTTTGACTTCATGATTTCGTAACTCCTTGATTCCTATTTCCAAGGTATGAGTCGGAACTCTTTTCACTGTCGCCTCTCGTTTCACTTTCATTTATTCTTTCCCTAGTATACTTGGCTCAACCATATCTACGTACTCATGCAAGCTCTCCAAAATTCACTAGTGAATTCTGGATCTCGTTTACCAATGCCAATCCATGTTACCACGTGCACTTACTAGGGTGATTCCTATAACCCATGCCTTAGCGGAATGGACCATCCGCCTTAGTGGCGAACGTTACTCGATCAGATCAGAGATTTCCGATAAATGCATCAAGAGATTCTAGGTAACTAACCATGACAGAACCCAAAAGGTTACATGAGACTTCGAGGGTATTACCAAGGCAAGCTAAGAGTTTAACTACCCTCCTTTCAAAACCGAGAATGGCATCCCTTACTGGATAACCACTTCATCCCTAGAATCCATCCATAGCTCAACAATAGAAGTATTGCTTCTAATCTCAACACTTGGCATTTACACTCTCAATTCCAAACAAGTCATGAATAAATGGACCGACTCTCCAACAGAATTTGAGACAAAAGTGGGATCTTCTACCATGCTAGTACTAAGGTGCAGAGACTTAACTATCGAAGCAGACTTAAATGATGCAATGATCAAAACAAAGTCTGGACGGGATGATAGAAAAGAAAGGCTAAACCTTTAACAGAAACGATACCATCTCTCTTAGGTACGCTAGGAGTGAGAGCATACAATTGCCCTCTCGCTGATCTTGTCCTTGTCTTCCTTCGTGGACTAATCCATACCAACAAGTTGCTTATCTTAAGCTCGTATCCTTTATCCTTGTTCTTACTATCCTTTCTTATAACGCGGTAACAAGTCTCTCGAGAACTTCCTCCATCGCACGGGAAAACACTTACGCAGCTAGACAAGGATTAGTCGCAGTTAAAACTATTGTGACTACAGATGGAGGAAAGAAAGGAGAAGAGATTCGATCAAGGAAACAAAGGATAGTGCTAATGGCGTTTGGGGAATAGCCTTTAAAAACTTTTCTTGAAAAATGCTTCTTTGTAAACGGTTTCTCAAATAGTTTTTAGAAGGTTTTAAAAACTTTTGCCCAGTCTGGTAACCTTCTGCTCTGATACCAAATGTAACACCCCACCTCCGCTAGGGTCACTCACAAAGGGAATGCACTAGGTTTGGTGAAGCATTATCGAGGTAAACATACACATACATATTACAAGACATAACATATACAAAACAGCGGAAGTAAAACAAATTTCATTAACTTATAAAATAAGGTCTAAAGCCTTTTACACCAGAATACATCAAAACCTGTCTTGCAATAGTAAAGAAGCATAAAACCTTTTCATAAATTATTCCCCAAAATAAAGCGGTGAAGCAGCCATAGCCAAGAGAAGACCAAGCTAAACATGGTGACCTTCAAGCATAAGAGGTCCGAACTAAACAACATCATTTCCTCCCTGAAAACCTGGGGGGAACGGAAGAAAAAGAGGCGAAAGAAAACGGGGTCAGTCATAAAGACTGGTAAGCCCTATCTACTATCAGTATATAAACTAGTAAAGTTAACTGGCATGAGGAACTGAGATGAACATAAGTATGAGGACAAGATAGATAAGCTAAACCAAAATAACAGGATGAACTACTGTACCAAGATAAACAAGTGTGTCATGATAAACTACGGTGTCAAGATAAGTCAAGGTATCACATCATCAGGTTTCTATCAAGTACAATATCGCAAGGTATCTATCATGTATAATCGCTCTGCACCTCCCGTACTAGTATCCCTGCCCGTGTCATGTGTTAACTATGAATGTCTCTTGCCCAATGTCATGTAATGGTCCATGTCATCCTAATATATAGTATATGTAGGTTTCCTGATTCGTATGATTCTTTCCATGCATAAGTTCAGTCCTTTGCCGTAGGCCGTACGGGTCTTTCTTATGTAAATCTATACCACTTCGACGTAGTTCCATGATCCTTGAGATCGTTTTGGACTGTCCCCCTAGATCTGGTTATGTTTTCTTACCATGAACTATCACGCGCTCAACTAGGATTTATGCCACCTAGGACCACTAGGGATTATGCTACCTAATGAACGTTTTCGTATCTCGGTTTGGGTTTTAAGCCACCTAGGACTACTAGGGATTATGCCACCCGTCAACCACGCCCTTTGTCCCACGTATGAATCATAAATCGTTTTCCGTGTCTAGATGCACATGTATCTCAATGTGCCATCCGAGTTCCGTGCCAGGGCAAATCAAGAAATACGGAACTCGGTCGGGAGCTTTAAGTCATCTGCCGGTGCAGATATCAAGGTCTATTTTTGTATCCGTGGCTATGGTCCCACGTGACCCCTCCCTCAACTAATGAAAGGCAATCCAAGAAAAATCATGTATGAGAACTACATCCCGGCCCCACTATAGCCCCTCTTTCCTATGGGCCAACCTCACCCATGACTCGATAGCAAGAACATGGTTTGTTGGGAGTTCTCTGCCTTTCCGTTCGTACACGATTGACTAAAGATGGTAGGTAGTCGACGACGTGCTATCCAGGGCAAAAATCAAGTATCGTCGACTCCACGCTAATCCATCCCAGTCTTTAGGTCGCTCGCATAGCAACCAAGGCATACTCTTGGCTCTTCTACCGCAGACCTTAACCTCTGTGAGGCCGGGTTTCATGGACCACCTGCCACCTCACAGAGGGATACCAAGAGTACCCTCACGTCCCCCGAAGCTACCGCTTCATCACCCAGTTCGTTGGAGCCTTTATCTAAGTCAGATAATTTGCTCCTCCTCGTGTGTTTAAGCGATGACCTACCGTATCGGGTTACTCATCTATCTGTGAACTGGTCCAAATCCCTTGACTAAGGATTATTACTTAGTTTCCTAAACTAAGGTTTACCACTTAGTCTCATTTCCCGTTATCCTTGTTAATCCCTGTTTTCCACCTAGTCCCCTGAACTAGGGTTTTGTCTAATGGGTTAAGTATTGTCATTTAAGTTCATGACTTAACCTGCCTACGAATCATGTCCATATTGGCTAAGTATTTAAGTTCAAGGCTTAGCCCTACAAGTTGTTTAAGTATACCGAGAAGCTCATGACTTAACCCTATTCAATCATCAAGTCAAATTGGTTAAGTATTTGTTTATCTTAACCCTCGCAGATTATCGTGTTGGATTGGTTAAGCATAGATTACTTTAACCTCATCGGATTATCGAGTTGGATTGGTTAAGTATAGGTTAACTTAATCCTCATCCACTAATCGTATTACAATGGTTAAGTATATTTAAAAGGTCTTGTGACTTAACCCTATCAGGTCCGCATATTAGATTGGTTAAGTATAGGTTACTTAACCTCATCAAATCATCATGTGTAATTGGTTAAGTATAAGTTACTTAACCCCATTAAATTATCATGTTAAGTTGGTTAAGTATTGGTTACTTAACCTCATTGAGTTACCCAGTTTAGATTGGTTAAGTGTTTAACTTAACCCCATCGAATTACCGTGTTTAGATTAGTTAAGTGTAGGTTACCTAACCCCATCTAATTACCGTGTTTAGATTAGTTAAGTCTAAGTTACTTAACCCCATCTAATTACCGTGTTTAGATTAGTTAAGTCTAAGTTACTTAACCCCATCTAATTACCAAGTCGGATTAGTTAATTGTAAATTACTTAACCCCATCCCCTAATTGTCTTATATGGTTCAGTGTCATTAAGAAACCAAGCCCGGTTTCACTTAACCTACCCATTCGTGTCATATCGGTTAAGTGTCATTAGTCAAAATTACTTAACCTTTTCATGTGGCATTAATTAGATTAATGCACCCCAACCTCTCACATTAGACTTCGTTGTGGTTACTAGTTAAGCCGGGCGGGTCCGGGTAGATTTATACCACAACCTAGTCTAACCTCGGGTTTTAAGTGCTATGTGACCAACTACTCACATTGGGTCCTATTGTTTGTAGCCACTAGTTAAGCCGGGCGGGTCCGGGTAGATTTATGCTACAAACTCAACCCAACCTCGAGTTGGCCACTTTCATATTTGGTCTAGTGTCTTATTACACTTACAACCCATACATGTCAAGTTTTCAAGTTCCATGTTCATAGCCAAAATTGCATGTTGTCATGTTATACCAATTTACCCCAAGTCGTGTTTCATGTCATTAAAGTTTACCCATAATGTAACCCCAACGCTTTTAAACTCGCATATACATTCGCAACAACGCATAATGGATTTAAGAAGGAACTTGGCAAAGGCATGACAAAAAGGGTATAAGGCCACAAGTTAATCATGGTGGCATATGAGGCATAAATGTGTTCATTAACTTGCATGTTACATTATTAAGCCTCAAAAACATGTATAACCCCAAACTTAGCACATAGGCGAATCATGATGATAGGTGACATAGAAAGATGACTAGAAGTTCGCATATAGCATTATATGAAAGTTATCATAAGGGATATGATAGCTCTCATGTTGCATAATGCAATATTCAACATAAAGCTTATAGCTTTTAGCCCACAAGATCAAGATAATGTCTTTACAAACATGATGGGATACATAACATGATAGCATGTATGATACTTAATGTTCAAACCCAACTTGCAACATTCATTTAACTTCATAGTCTAAAAAGAAAGTAGAAGGGGGCTTACAATGCTATGAAGGCAATAAAACGACATATAATACAAAGATTGAGACGAAGCCACTCAAGCAACACCAAAAACCCCAAATGATAAGCTCCAAATGAAACCCTTGAGCAAATACCAATAGAAATCCTTGCCTTGAAGTAGAAAGGTTGCAACTTTGGCTAGAATGCAACTTATGAACCCTCATACAAACTTGAAATCACTCATATCATCATGTAATCTCTCATGTGAATGAAGATTGAATTTATGACAAGAGGATGGAGGCCATGACTAAACATTTTGGCATAGTTTAGTTGTAGGATCAATTTATGAAGGTTTTAGATTAGGTTAGGGGTCTTTTTATAGAGATTAGGGTTAGTTTTAGCCATAGGATTAACCCCAATTCAGATCCTAGCCATCAAAATCCGTCACAAGCCAACAAATCAGACCCAAAACATGTCTTGGGGAAGAATTCAGGTGCACCCAGGCCCAGGTGGTCGGACCACCCAGGTCGACAGGGGTGTCGACTGGGCAGTCGACACCACCTGGGGGGTGTCGACTCCCAAGTCGACTCCCCAGTCGACTTGGGGTGGCGGGAATTTTTCCCGCCTCTTCTGCTTGGCTGAATTTGAAATCTGAATTCAAATTTGAACTGTTTTTGAACTTGAAATTTTCTCAAAACTTTGACGGGCCAGAACTTGATCATACGGACTCCGATTTTCGAAAACTCAGACTCTATTTCGCGTATTTTTCCGAGACGAATGCAATGGCATAGCCCGTTTCCCTTGATTCAGATCTTATAATTAAATTCTGCCTTGATTCTCGTCTTAGCATGTTGTAAAAATCCGGGTTGTTACAACAAGGGTATATATAGACAAGAACGATTGTTTGTGTAACACACGGTAGGCTAAAAAGGAAAAAAAACGTTGAAAAGTGTTTATACGCATGGCCAATGGTTTGTGCAATATCAATTGTTTGGTGTTGGATAGATTATATTAATATTTTAATATAATGAAACTTTGCCGTGAGAAATCGTGTTAAAAATCACCATAAATGACTTTTGTCTTTCGATAGCAACGCTAATCCTAGCATAAAAAATATTCCGGACGTAATGGGACAGGTTTCGTCGAATTCTGAGGTCGTTTGTGAAAAGTCCTTTACAAATATCGATGAAAAATCAAGCGTTTAAAATTCCTATAATTACAGAAAAAATCAAAAAAAAATGAGACCTCGACATTTTACTAGACCTCTTTCTAACGGATCCAATGAATCTTGTTTCGTCAAATTTGGAGTTTGTTTGGTCAGTCGTTTAATCGTTTAAAGTTATCCCTATCTAAATTGTATAAACGATTCAATAAAAACATAGTCATTTTTGGCTGCCGTTGTCACATACGACGTTGGTTTGCCATGCAATTTGATACCGTATAATAATTTAACGTTACGATTCCAATGAAACTAATATCATTGAAAACGGAGACCGTTTGCAAAAATGGCTATTTTTAACACTTATATAATATCGAGTAAAATATTATTTAAATTTGAAAATAATTCAAATATAAATAATAATAAATTATTATCATCATATTTATCCAAATAAAATTATCATATAGTTATACAGCTCGATATCGTCAATTTCGAGTCAAGACGGTATCCAAATTATATTAAAAACTATATTATTTTAATAAATAAACGTTATATTTTAATAACGATTTCCATAGCGACTATTTCAAAATTTGATTTGGACATAACTAATAATCCATAACATAAAATCTAGATTTTTCTCTTTTATATGAAAATTATAATCAACAAGATTCCAGCGTTTCTTGTTTCACAGAAATCCGACTTATATCAGATCATGTACATCCAGTTAAAGTTCAAAATTCAATATTACGAACTGCAGCGCCATTTCAAGCTGAATTTATATTAAATATAATTTAACATTCAAACTTTGTTTTAAATAAACGAATTTAATATTAAAATTCATTAATATTCCGAATATAAAATTTAAAATAATAAATTAAATTAAATATCTAACTACAAAAATACGGGACATTACACTTGCGAAGGCTAAACAACCAATTTTTCCCTTAGGTCCACTCCTATATACCTATCTCCGGTGTTAACGAAAAATATCGTTAACATTTTAGCGCTAGAAGGAAGGCTTGAACCTCCGATCCTTTGGTTAACTTTACCACATATCTACCTGTGTTGTTCCATCCCGGATTGGACTAAGACTTTGAAAAAGCAAAGTTATGGGTAAGAGGTCCCAACAAAAGCCTTATAGATCTCGAATGGATAAGTCGGAAATCACTGACCCAAGAGTGACAGTAGAACGAAGGTTGAGAGTGGAAACCTTGCAAATAATAAAGCGGAAAAGAGAAATTGAACAATATGCTTCCGACGCCGGGAATAATAACCTTTCGCACATAGGACGAACCCTAGCATCTCCTCCAAAGGGCTCTACATCAAAGGATATTAACATTTTCTCTCACCTAAGAAAAATTCTCCACAAGCAAATCAGAGGAACAGTGCTTGAACAATAAACAATGAATGATTTTGACCACTTCACCAACAAATGGTCCGAACGGATAACACCTCAACCTCGGTATATTCTGGAAAGTAGGAACAAAAATATAGGTAAAACAACAAAACTAGGTTGCAAAAGGGTTAAGTCCCAATGGCAAGGAGAGAGGCTTACGCCCGAATTACCCAAGGGATATCACTTTACCACTTCGATGGAGAATATCTACTTCCTAACCAAACACGAACTCAACTATTGGCCGTTCGCAAAGAAAATACCCAAGTATGAATGGAAGACAGGAGGACCCTATTGTCATTACCACATGATGAATGGACATCAAGTTCATCAACCGAGGCCTATTACGAGAGTTTATAAAAAGATCGGATTAAGTTCAATGAAAATCCTTAGGAAAAGGAATATCAAACATGACCGAGGGTACGGGAAACACTCCTTTTCAAAGCTTAAAGATACCCAAAAGGGGTCAAACAACGAGTGGATCAAATCCCTTGTCATCACCAAATTGGTCAGGGTAAGGCACTCCCCGGAGGGGGTGGGGTGTGTTAGTCTTTTTCCATGCCCAAATCAGAGGGGGCTAGGTTAAAACATCAAATGCGTAAGCCACTGTTTCACACCAGAAATGGTCGTGGCGGTGCATCTAAAATTAGCACACGCCCTGCCTCTGCTATAAACTAAGTACGTCCTACCTCTGCTCGTAGAATAGCATGTCCTATGACTGCTTATGTTTCAGGTTACTGCAGAAGGGAATTCTAACCCCTATCATCGCCTACGATGGTCAGGATAGAGCACGCCTCGGAGGGGGTGGTGTGTAGGCCTCTATCAGTACCTACGATGGTCAGTGTAGAGCATCAAAAGAATAAACCTTAATTCCGTGTCTATAATTGTAACGACCCAGATTTTTGGTCAATTTATTTTTAAATATTTAATATGGTTTTAAATATTAAGTTGATATTTTAAATGTATTTTTATATTGAGTTATCGATTTAATATCGAATATATTGAATTATCGTAATACGAAAAATAATTCAAATCGAAGTCAAAATCTGAATTAAAACAATTCAGATGATCAAACTAATTGTGTCTGAATATGGATGATAGTAAAAATATTTTATTACTAGCGAATTGATTAGTTTTGAATTTAAATTATGTTATATTAATTTAATATGATATATACGTTGAAAATTAAATATAAAATATATTTAGTTCAGTTCAGAATAACGTAGTAACATTTAAATGTCGGTCTTTACGCTAAAATAGCGGTCCGTGGTTTAAATTAATGGACCTCGAGATATTTGATTTTGGATAGGCTCGAAATCAAATCGATATCTATTTAAAGGGTAAAAATCTCTTTATTTCGAATCGATTAAAATCTCGAAGTCAAATCACATTAAAAACTTGTACTTAAGCTACCCTATACGTACTAGCCTATTTCTTAATAGTGAAGTATTCTCCATATACGTATACGCGACAACCCTTCCTTCATTTCTCTGTGAAGTCGATTGTTATAGTGATCAAATTGGAAATGGCCGTTCCCTTGGTTCTTTTCCATTCAAAAAAAAATCGCACTTCTGTAATTTAAATCACGCTCTCTTCTTTTACTTGCAAAATCAAATCCTTACCACCGATCAAAATAAAAAGAGGAATCAGATTTGATCTCGAATTCAAAGCCACGGCGAGATTAGCATGTAAAGGAGTTTTGGGTTTTTCTTCAATTTAAAGTTGTCGCGTAAATATTTGTGGCAACTGGAAGTAACTCCAGATCGCGATAACATGAGGAGTACGAGTCTGGGGGTCTTCGATTTGGTTTAAGATCTTCATTGTTGCTGTCCTGGGTGCTATATGTTTCGACGTCATTGGATTTTAGGGTTGCAGCTGAATTTGCGGTCGGTCTGAGGACTATCGCGTGTGGGAGTTTGAAGGGGGGTCGAGCAAGATGAAACTGCAACTGTACTGTGTTTCGTGAAAAATCCGAGGGACGCGATGAAAAGGAGGGAGTAGCGAGCGTATAGTTGGAAGCTGAAGTCTGACAGCTGCAATGGGATTGGGGCGAATGTCATTAACCATAGCAGGACAGGACAAATTTGTATCTTCCTGAAGCTCGGGTTCATAAATCGTGAATGGAGATGGAAGAGGTATAGTTCGACATAGGGTCATCAACAGGCTTGCAGACAGGATGGGGTCTATACAGACTGTGCGAGGTCGGCTAGTTGAGGACAGCTGGGTGATGCTTGACACTGTTGGCCAGGTGTATGAGGAATATGGCATTCATATGTTAGGATGAGTTTTAGAGTTCAATCTTAGTACCGGAAAATATGATTTGAATATGGAGAAGGTAATATTTATTTATTTATTTATTTTTAAGTAAAATTAATGGTAGTTTAATTTACACAAATTTACTTACAAATGTGTGAAATTTTTGACTACTTTATATGCTATCAGGCTAAGTGAAACACTTTACATTGAAATGTATGGATAAGGCAAAGCATTCAAGTGAATTTGGAGTCTTTGGGGTTAACTAGAATTTTCGATTACATTAAACACTTATTTAATTTAATCGGGAATAATCGTTGTTTCGACGAATAAATCACGGTGAGTAAATCTCACTCACCTTTTATTTAAAATTATTTTTATCAGTTAAAAATAATTGTTTATTGCTTATTTGGTTGCATTCAATATTTTTGTGCATCTTAAATATATTAGTTATTTAGGCTTGGTGGTTGCTATTATATATATATATATATATATATATATATATTGGTGGTTGGATTTCCAGCAGTATCATTAGCGGATGCCCGTAGTACCATTAGCGGATGATTACTCTATACGCCCCCACGCTATGATAGTGGATGACCTTCATACCGCGATATCCTGCCACAAAGCAGGATGGGTATTATTTCTGTTGACTAACGTCTGTGGATGCAGGAAAAACAGGTTGGAGGGATCCAACTAGATCTCTCAAAAATATATTATCTGTTTGTTTATTTGTTTGCATATATATTGTCATATATGATGTGTTAGAAAACCAGAAATAAATAATTGGTTGTTTGGTGTTTAAATATCACTGGGCTAAAATGTTGATATTTCAAAAATATCGCAAACGGAAATTTCCAGTGTTAAAAGGGGAAATTTTATTTTTCTTAAATAGAATTTGAAATTTGAATAGAATACGAATATTAACTTGTTTTAAAAGAATAAAAACAAATAGTTCTTTTATAAACGAAGCTTATAAATGAAGTGAAAAGAATTATCATTGGATAATTCAGAAATAAAAATACAAGTGTGAAATTGAAAAGGGAAATCTATTTTCCAAAAGTAGAAATATCGATTTCAAAAGAAATTGAAATCGAGACTTGTTTAAGAATGAATAAAGAAAATTCAAATAGAGATTTAATATAGAAATTCAAATGGAATCCAAATATAGAATTTCAATATAGAAAATATAAAGGAAATTCAAATATAGAATTTGAATATAGGAAGTGGAATGGAATTTGAATAAAGAAATTTTAAATATAAAATTTGAATATAGAAATTCAAATGGAGTTTGAATATAGAGAATTTGGAATAGAATTGAAATAAAATTTCAATATAGAATTCAAATAGAGTTGAAATGTGAAATGGAATATAGGAAATTCAAATAAAGTTGAAAGGGGAATTTGAATATATAATTCAAGTAAAGTCGAAATGGAAATTGAATATAGGAAATTTAAGTAGAATTGAAATGGAATTTGAATATAGAAGATTGAAGTATAAATAAATATATTACCGAGTAAGGAAAAATCAACAATTATAGATAATCGAAAATATTATGTTGGATTGGGAAACTGATTTGATATATATATTAAAAATATATTAGAATAGAGTTGGAAATTATATATAAACGAAGTTCAAACATTTATATACATATAAATATAATTAAAACGAACTTGCCGCAGTGCGGTAGTTCGTAAATTGGAGTTTCGAACTTCAATTGAGTACACAGAACTCAATTGAAGTCGAAATTCTTTGAAACAAGAAACGTCAGGACCGATTTGATAATAGTTTTCTAATGGAGGAGAAAAATCTGGATTTCATCGAATAGATTTTGAGTTATGTCAAAATCAAATTTTCAGAAAAACAGCGCCAGAACCATTATAAAACCATAACGGTTTATTTAAATAAATAAAAGGATTTTAAAGAAGAAAAATCCGAATTGCCATTAGGAAAATCCAGATGTAACAACCCGGAAAATCTGAACCAGTTTAAAAATTTTAAATTGGCTATTTCAGTGAATTTTAAATATTTAAAATAAATATTTTAAATAATAGCAATGAAAAGTATGTTTGAATCGATGTTTGAAAATAAATATAATTATTTTAAATTATAAACATGGCCTGAAATGGCGCGGCAGTTTCAAAATTTGAATTCAAACTTTAACTGACTGTACCGGGTGCAAAATAAAACGGATTTTAGTGAAACCAAAAATATTTAAATCTGTTAGTGAATATCTTTCTAACGAATCTGAAAAATTGAAGTTTCATAGCGGGAATCAAAAGTTATGGCCAAATGAATTTCCAGAAAGGTCGCTATAAAGAATATATCGCCCTTGAAAATAGACATTTTGCATATGACCTCAGAATTCGATGAAACCACTTTTGTTGGATCCGGGATGTCAAATTATTGCTAGGTTTCAAATTTCATAATTTTTGAAGTTAATATGTGAGCGTGGCGAAGGAAAATGTGTTTGGTCAATTACAGTTAAATTGGATCGACCAGAAAATGGCCATTTTTCAAACGGTCTCAGAATTCAATGAAACTGGTTTTGTTGGGACCGTATCATCAAAACATAGCTAGATTTATTTTTCGGGAATTTTTGGGATCAGTATGTGGCCCCGGCAAATTGAAATGTACGTTCAAATTAAATATTGAATGTTTTATATTTTAATTTGAAGGAAAACTGACTGAAACAGTCGAATGGGCCTACGAAACATATCCCATTGTGTTTGGAATGGGGGTATTTAGCTAGGGACGGCAGTCGTTGGGTTTGGATTAGAGTTCGTAGGATATAAGGGGTATTTTAGAAATTTAAAAATATATAAAAAAATAAAAAATATCATTGGCCCATTATCTTTCTCTCTCCCCGACCTTCTTCCCGAAAACCTCCCAGGCACGGCGGAAATCATTCCATCCTTCTCTCTTCTTTTTCTCTCAATCTACTCAACGAAATCAACCCCTTCTTTAGAGTATTTTGTAGAGATTTTCACGAGCTTCCCATCCATACTTGAATCAGATCTTCTCGTGTCGTGTTTCTCGAGATCTGGAGCTCGAAAGTAGAGACGTTTTGACCCTGATTGCGCCTCCGATCTGCCACCGCACCTGACGCCTCCACCAGCCGCCGACGCACCTCTTCAAGCACTCCAAGGTGGCACCCTCCGATCGTCACCACTCTGCATGGATTTCGAATAAATTTGAAACCTATTTTTGAAGAATTCAGAAAGGTAACGGTCTATTTTATTTTAAACTGATTATAGCACTTCTAAGCGCTATGGATTTTGATTTCACAATAAAAATCATATTTTTTTCGTTTGTGGTTGAAATTCAGTGAAACAAGAGACGCCAGGACCGTGAGGATGTCTTCTACATTTTAGGAGAGGCCGCATATTTTTTTGAGCCTTCTGCAATTTTTGGAGGAGTGGAACCCAATGTGAGATTTCTAATTTATAAACGATATGGAAAACAACGATGTATAAATTATAGAGTCGATGTATGAGTTATATAAGCGTTGTACATCTCATGTATAAGCGTTGTATAAGTTGTACGTTCGATGTTTAAGTTATATATGCGTTGTAAAAATTATATGTGCGTTGTAATAAATTGAAATGATATTGAAGTGAAATTGAAATATATTTATATATATATACTCCCCTCGTCCACAGACCATGAACGGTATATATTGGTTGTGATATAGTTTGGATTATTTGGTTGATGTGAAATTTGGTGAATAATGCGAATGGTTGATAGAATTGTTTGTGGTTGAGAATGACTGATTGTGGTTGAAGTATACCCATTTTTGGTTGAAAACAAAATTAGAATAGGTTGTGGAAAAGAAAAATAAACATGCTCGCCTGCGTGCGAATTAGATGCATGAAATCCCCACTGTCAAAAACCGCGAGGTTTTAAGGTAGAGCGAGGAGCCGTACTAGGGACGGTGCAGGTTTTAACTACCCTGTCGTTATGCTGCCGAAATTTTTAGTAATATTCATGTGTTAGAATTATTTTCATGTGTTGAAACTATATTCATGTGTTGAATAGAAATTCATGTGTTGAATGAATTCATTTGTTGAGTAAATTATTTGAAAGATAAAAATCACATTTTTATTATATATATAGCCTATATAAAATATTAGTATTTTAAATAAATTATTTTAACACCAAAAATAACATTTTTACCTTATGTATAGACTATATAAAATAATCATGTTTCGAAATAAATTGTTTTACAATAAAAATCACATTTTTATTATATATATCAACTATAGAAAATATTCATGTGTTGAATAAAGGACTAGAACGATAAAAATCATACTTTATTGTATGTGTGAAGTCGAAAACGTTCATGTGTTGAATATATAGACTGAACAATAAAATCTACATTTTTATTGTGAGTATGAAGTGTTAAAAATGGTGATGTGTGAAATAAATATTTTTGATGATAAAAATATCATTTTTATCAAATATATAAAGTGGATATGGTTTTGAAATCGAAGAAAGAATTATATTTATATAAATATAATTAAAATATAGTGAATAACGAAGCTGCAGTTCATGTTTTGAAACCGTGATTTCAAACAATTAGTGCGGGAGATCCGACCGTCAGATTTTCCCTAAACCACAACCGTTGGGTTCGCTTTGGAAATATCTTTCCAACGACACCAACCTTGTAAAAATCTAACGGGTGGATTGTCTGGAATGTTTAATTCAAATCTGAAGAAAAACAGCGCCGGAATCGATTATATTTATATATATAAAAATATAATTAAATTAAATCGAATAATGACGTTGCAGTTCGTATTTTGAAATCGTAACTTCAAACGATTAGTGTGGGAGATCCAAATATCGGATTTTCCCAAAACTGAAACTGTTGGATTCGTTTCGAAAAGATCTTTCTAATGATATAAAATTTGTGAAGATCCAACGGTTAGATTTTTAGATATGTGTAAATCAAATCTAGAGAAAAACAGCGCCACGGCCGCGTTATGGCCTGAAGCGTCGTTTGAATGAATTGGTTATTTTTAAATAAATAAAAATAGCGATAAATCATGATAAAATATTATAAACGATATGGAATGGAAATAAACTGAATTTGCTCGGTTTATGTGATATTTGATGGTTGAATGTGTTTGGTGTGAAAATCACATTAAAGAACAGAACTAGTGATATCGAATAATTTAACCATTGAAATGAATTGGTTTGAAATTCTAAATATACGTGAATTATTCGAAAAGGCCGAGTTGATTCTCATTTCAAATAATTGATCGACGAGTGAAAGTCGAAGATATGAAGATGCTGCAAGACCGATGATCTTCACGTCGAATGGAGGGGTGCTACTGATGCTCATGATAGGAGTAGCTATCTTGAAGGTGTTGAAGTAGTAGCCACCCGGACGTACTTGTTGATTGTACGGATATGCGAGGTATTGAGTGCCTCCGGTTTCATTCAGACCCAGAACGAACGTGTAAATGGACTGTGTGTCTGACATTGGATTTTGTTCTGTGCTGATTGATCTCTATTAAATATATATCTTTTTGGCGGCGGAGAATTTATTCTCTTTCTTAACGCCCTTCTCGAAGACGTACGAGCTCAGAGGTTATATATCGATAGAAATCAGTCGCATGGAGTGAATTGCCTATATGGCATGCCTGAGTGGCAGGCGATCAAGGCTTATATTGAAAAGCAAAGTCTTGTGGTTGATGATCAAAGCACGGCCCGTGTGGCATAGCGTTGTTTCACGAGCCTCACACCCCGGTATGAGCCAGAAACGGGAGAAGGACATCGGGGAGGACATGCGTTTCCTTCTAGCTAGGAGTGGTGCTTTGGGTTTTGAATGCCCGGGTATTTTACTGTTGTTGTTCACCATCTTCCTGTTGTTGTTCACGCAAATCACAAATTTAATTAAACCGTTGATCCTTGAAGTATAAAACTAAATAACTAATAATACGTTTTAGTTATAAGCTGAGTTAATTACTTCGCTTTGTACAAAATGGACAATGTTCACAGTGTTACAACCGCATGGGTCCGATCCTTTCTTTCAGCTCCCTTCAACTTCGTTCTTACTGCTTTGTAAACCGTTCACCTGTCTTCATCACCTACCACAACTAACCCCGTCCACCATCGACCGATCAGATCCCACCATGACGCCCATCTCAGCCCACTCCTCTACCGCCCGAAGCCTCTTGCCACAGGAGTTCCTTGCTCCGCTCCGACCACCGCAACAAACAGAAACAATCGCCACCGTCCAACGAGTGGAGCTCGTCCATCCCTACGGTTTTTATATCCAAGGCCTTCACTACTACTGCGCGGTTTTTGAAAGAAATTGGGAGGAAGTGTTGTTGTTTTCCTGAAAAGTGTTTATACGTATGGCTAATGGTTTGTGCAATATCAATTGTTTGGTGTTGGATAGATTATATTAATATTTTAATATAATGAAACTTTGCCGTGAGAAATCGTGTTAAAAATCACCATAAATGACTTCTGTCTTTCGATAGCAATGTTAATTCTAGTAGAAAAAATATTCCGGACGTAATGGGACATGTTTCGTCGAATTCTGAGGTCGTTTGTAAAAAGTCCTTTATAAATATCGATGAAAAATCAAACGTTTAAAATGCCTATAATTACAAAAAAAATCAAAAAAATATGAGACCTTGACATTTTACTAGACCTCTTCCTAACGGATCCAATGAATCTTGTATTGTCAAATTTGGAGTTTGTTTGACCAGTGGTTTATTCGTTTAAAGTTACCCTTGTCTAAATTGTATAAACGATTCAATAAAAACAAAGTCATTTTTTGCCACATACGACATCGGTTTGCCACGCAATTTGATATCGTACAATAATTTAACGTTACGGTTCCAATGAAACTAATTTCATTGAAAACGGAGACCGTTTGCAAAAATGGCAATTTTTAACGCTTATATAATATCGAATAAAATATTATTTAAATTTGAAAATAATTCGAATATAAATAATAATAAATTATTACCATCATATTTATCCAAATAAAATTATCATATAGTTATACAACTCGATATCGTCAATTTCGAGTTAAGACGGTATCCAAATTATATTAAAAACTCTATTATTTCAATAAATAAACCATATATTTTAATAACGATTTCCATAACGACTATTTCAAAATTTGATTCGCACATAACTAATAATCCATAACACGAAATCTAGATTTTTCTCTTCCATATGAAAATTATAATCAACAAGATTCCAGCGTTTCTTTTTTCATAGAAATCCGACTTATATCAGATCTTGTACATCCAGTTAAAGTTCAAAATTCAATATTACGAACTGCAGCGCCATTTCGAGCTCGATTTATATTATATATAATCTAACATTCAAAGTTTGTTTTAAATAAACGAATTTAATATTAAAATTCATTAATATTCCAAGTATAAAATTTAAAATAATAAATTAAATTAAATATTTGACTACTAAAAATATGGGACATTACACTTGCGAAGGGTAAACAACCAAATTTTCCCTTAGGTCCACTCCTATATACCTATCTCTAGTGTTGACGAAAAATATCGTTAACATTTTGGCGCTAGAAGGAGGACTTGAACCTCCGATCCTTTGGTTAACTTTACCACATATCTACCTATGTTGTTCCATCCCGGATTGGACTAAGGCTTTGAAAAAGCAAAGTTATTGGTAAGAAGTCCCAACAAGAGCCTTCTAGATCTCGAATGGATATGTCGGAAATCACTTACCCAAGAATGACAGAAGAACGAAGGTCGAGAGTGGAAACCTTGCGGATAATAAAGCGGGAAAGAGAAATGTAACAATATGCTTCTGAAGCCGGGAATAATAACCTTTCCCACATAGGACAAACCCTAGCACCTCCTCCAAAGGGCTCTACATCAAAGGATATTAACATTTTCTCTCATCTAAGGAAAACTCTCCACAAGCAAATCAGAGGAACGGTGCTTGAACAAGAAATAATGAATGATTTTGACCACTTCACCAACAAATGGTCCGAACGGATAACACCTCAACCTCGGTATATTCTGGAAAGTAGGAACAAAAATATAGGTAAAACAACAAAACTAGGTTGCAAAAGGGTTAAGTCGCAACGGCAAGGAGAGAGTCTTACACCAGGATTATTCAAGGGATATCACTTTACCACTTCGATGGAGAATATCTACTTCCTAACCAAACACGAACTCAACTATTGGTCGTTCACGAAGAAAATACCCAAGTACGAACGGAAGACAGGAGGACCCTATTGTCATTACCACATGATGAATGAACATGAAACTAACCACTGTAGAATCCCTAAGGAAACGCTTCATCAACCGAGGACAATTACAAGAGTTTATAAAAAGATCGGATTAAGTTCAACGAAAATCCTTAGGAAAAGGAATATCAAACATGATCGAGGGTACGGAAAACACTCCTTTTCGAAGCTTAAAGAAACCCAAAAGGGGTCAAACCACAAATGGATCAAATCCCTTATCATCACCAAATTGGTCAGGGTAAGGCACTCCCCGGAGGGGGTGGGGTGCCCTTTGCTGTTTCATTCATAAAAATGAGGACCCTTACTTTTACATCATTCCAGAACCAACTCTCAATACCCCTTTTCGCTCACGAATACATCTGATACCATCTTCCTGTTGCTGTTCACACAAATCACAAATTTAATTAGTGTGCTGCTATTCACACGCCCATTTAGACTACTGGCCACCGACACTTAAAGCACCCCTCAAATTTATATTTTCCCATTTTGGCCACCATCTAAAATAATAACATACACGATGAGGCCACCTTCAGACAAAAGAAAGCTTCCTCCGTCACTTACTCCCGTGCCTACAATGAAGAAGACGATGTCCAGTCAGTCAACTCACGGGTCCAAGAAGATCGTCGGCGTCGGCTTCAGTGCTGGCAGTTCTAAGGGATCGAATTCAAGTAAGCCTAAAACCCTAATTCCATATTTAGGTTAAAATTTTCTGCTCATGAACCCTAATTTCATTTTTCATTCAAATTAAATCGTGGTGTTTGCGGTTGTTCAAGGCCGATGGCAATTAAATTATTTTGGTTTTGAAGCCATCGATTTGTCAATTTTGAAACAAATTTTGGAAAGTAAATATATTCAATTTGATGGCGGTTGTGTAACACCGAGATTACGGTATTTTGGTCGTCGTTGAGGACCGACCAGGAAAAATGTAGTAAAGAAATTTGATTTATACGGTTATGAACAACCGAAGGTTTGTTGCTGAATTCGGTTATTGATGGCCGAGCAGTGAATATTGTAGCAAAAAGCACTAGTGTTGTTGACTAAATTTCAATTTAAATTATTGTTTTTGTATTGGCACTTAAGAAGTTCAGTTAAATTCTTCCAAAATATTGTTAACAAATCTTGTTTTTATTGGCAGTTAAATTCTTGTACAAATTATTACTTATTAAAAAAGAAAAAAAAACTGATTGTAAACATAATTAAGTAATAGAAAGGAAGAATTATTAAATGGTTTTGTTCGTATTAAATGCCATATATATGTTACATGGTTTTTCATTCAAGATTTGGCTATTATTTTTCAGTTAATGTTTTAAGTTATTCCACTGCATCAATGATTGTTAAACTTCAGCAAGGATGATCATAATTTTTTTTATGGTTGTTTATCATCGTCGGATGATCATAAAATTGTTTTCTTCATCATATAGTTGGATGATAGTTGGTAAGTTATTAAACAATGTTTCTTTCATGTAAGTGGCCTTGAATGGCAATGACTATCCGAGCTTGAGTATTGTAATCATGAGAGAATTAAGAATGTAAAGTGTGAAAATTTATATAAAAAATATGGTAATGTTGGTATAACAAATACTTGTGTCGGTTTGGAATTACTATAATATAGCAATCATGTCGGTTTGGATAAATAAATATAGCAATCATGCATTGTAATAACCTTGAATGTTGTCATGTTATTTGTAGAGAAGAAGAAGCAACCCATGACAGCTTCTGTTAGACGTAAGCGTGCGGCGGAGATCGAAAAGCAAAAAAAGAAGGCTGTAGTACAAACTGAACACGTAGAATATGAAAATAGAGATGACGATCAACCAACAAATGGGTCCACCGAAGAAGATACGGGAAATGAGTATGGTTCTCATGGTTCCAGAGATGGAACAGAGAAAGATGGCACCAACAGTGAACAGACGGAAGCGGTAACAAATTTACCATCTACAGCTGGTCCCTCTTCTAGCAAATTTATTGCTCCTATACCGGTAAACACGTCCATATTAAAAAGCTTTGAAACACATATTGCATTTTCTATTTGGAATAAGGCTGAGGTTAGTTTGAATTTTTCCACCATTTAATAATTTATTTTTTGTAATATGTTTACATTTATTATATGTTTTATTTCAGGAGAGAGGCCCGCTCAAGTGCCTTTCACATACTACGAAGTTGAAGGAATGGAGTATCGAGGACATGCCAAATCAAGTTGCACAAAGGATTAAAAATTCTGGTTTGTATTATTTGGCACAGTGCTCATACAAGCATGTGGACTATGTAACTATCTCAGCTTTCGTAGAGAGATGGCATCCGGAAACTAATTCTTTTCACATGCCGTTTGGAGAGATGAAAATTACATTAGACGACGTGGCACAAATTTTGAAAATCCCTGTTGTCGGCACTTGTATTTTCAAGGAATATAATGATCGTTCGACGGCCGATCTTTTAGTTGATGTCTCGGCATTGAAAGAGATGAAGCTAGAAAAGAATTAAATTTCTCGAATTCGATAAAGCTTAACTTCTTATTGAACAAATGTCAAGAGAAAGCAAATAGAGACAATGCAACTGAAGGTGATTATGATGCTGTTGTGCGTGTGTGACGGCAAGGAATTTCGCTCGGTCCGAACCAGTCGCTAAACCGATTCAGGCCGTTCGAAACGCCCTATCGTTTGAGAACAGGACAAAACAGAACGCATACAGAAGAACGTTTCATTGTATATAACAACAATGCATCAGATTACAAGAATATACAGAGTATTAATGAATAAATATTACACAGAAATATCAGAGATTTAAATTACATTTAAATACATAGCAGCGGAAAATAATACAATACACAACTAGAAAGAGATATACGGATACAAAGCTTTCCGGATATCGTTCCAGCTGTAAACCAGGATCCTGTGAATATAAATCTGCAAAAACCGAAACTACTAGCTGCCCGTGTCAAAATAAGGGCACCCAGAGTTTAGGTTAAAACAATAAACTCCAGGTCAGTCATGTGACTGGTGTGAGAACTAAAACAGTTATTAATCTTTATTTCAAATCATTAGGTAAATCAAGGGACCACGCCGTATAACACGGAACGGGTTTCCTCCCAAGAATGCCAGTGCATAAAACAACAGCGCAATGCTAAATAAAGAAAAATGAAGCTGTTATAAGACCCAGGTCCCATCACACAATGCAACGCAGCCGAGGATAGGGTTTTCCCTTATAACAGCCAAAGGATGCTTGATACGTTTTAAAACAAATCATTTGATACTATTATAAGTGTATAAAACAACTTCAAATCATAAGTATCAATCATAGGCGGCATAAGCGCCCCATCCCACTATGTCGCCATATATAGGATTACAATTAAAACCGCAAATGTCACGTATTTGGAAATTGGATTTCCGTCTATGAACCGAGGCTAGGGGCAAGATCCTCAACGATTCGAGACAATCTAGCCTACCATGTCTCAGGATCAGAGCTCGAGTGACCCTTGGATCGTCAGGGCCGGTCCACCGATGTGGATTAAAATGCCTGAACACTACGTCTCCCCGCCCTTTGGGGCGCAAACGAGCCAACGAATGACTCCATCGGTTCGAGAACGACCGATCAATCCGAGGCGCCTCGCAACAGCAACAACCACATAAGTCAATCTCGTCAGGGCGTGTAAAACCACTGACGCCACTTCTAGCTAGAAAGAAACGCAAGTCCTCCCTGAGGTCCGTCTCCCGTTTTGGTTCATACCTGGTGTGAAACACGCGAGGTAAACGTTACACAAAGCTACGCCACAAAGGCCGTGCTTTGATCATCACCACAAGACTTTGCTTTTCAACAGAAGCCTTGATCATTTGCATCTTAGCATGCCACACAGGCAAACCATCCTATGCAACCGATATCAGTCACACAGAATGAAATCCGATGTCAGACACACAGTCCATTTACAAGTCCGTCCTGGGTCTGAACGAAACCGGAGGCACCTAGTACCCCGCATATCCATCGATCTCCAAGTACGTCTGGACGATCACCAACTGTTTCCATCTTCTTGGGTGTACAGCCCAATCAAGATCATCAGCTATCACCCAAACGACGTGAAGACCTCCGGTCTTCGACCATCGTCTTCATCTTCGACTTATCGTCGTATCAGTTATTCAGAATGGGATAAACCCGGTCTTTCCGAATAACTCGCGTATATTTTAAATAAGTGTTACACAAACACAACATACGCCTCATTCCAATTCATTAGTCACTAACCGTAAATTAATCAAGAGAATAATTCCCCAAATATTAACCCCGAAGGCCGAAACCAACATCAGATCAATATCCAGAAAACCATTCTGCTTGGCTAACCGACAGTTAGTTTCTAAATTTCACGTTCAAATCTAATTAAAGATTTAACTATCGCCTGGAGCAAAACTGGTGATACTCCATTCTCGATCTTTTCAATCTAATTAAAGATTCATTAAAACTCCACTTAGTTTTAATCATTATCTGGGTTAAAGAATCAGTGTCATTTAAAACACGATTCACGATAAACCCAAAATCACATTCCATTAATTATCGGGTTAAAGAACAAGTGTTATTTAAAACACTGTTCACGATAAACCCAAAAATCAATACCAATTCAATTCCAATTAAATATCATTTAATTGGTACACTTCATTAAATCTAAATAAAAAGATTTAATCTTTTCTCAACTGGGTTCAAGAACAGTGTTAGTGAAGACACCATTCACGACAAACCCAAATCACATTCGATATTCAATACAAGGCTCTGAATAGAAAATATATCGGCTTATATTCAATATCGAATTCTACGACTAACAAATGTCGTATTGGAAATAACGATACAAATATATATCTTTCAAATTTCCATAACAACACCTGTAATATCACGAATTCCAACATCGAAATATTCCGAAGACAATTTCGATTCAAATCCACTCCAATGCTATCATTGGAAATTTTGGTTATTTTCAAAACCATTTCAAATTCAATTTATTTATTTAAAAATAAATAGAATTATAATTCTAGTTCAAAACTAGTTCATTTCGATAAAAATCTATTTTTATCTTTTCAAATATGGAGTTTTTCATCCCAAACTTTCACAAATCATTTCTTATGATTTTACATAAATTATTACTATTTTTAATAATTTTATCAAGGCCCGTACAGTCGATTTCCATCAATGGCCATCGAACTGCACCTATAGCGACCTTTTTCAAATTTGATTTGGACGTAACTCCAAATCCAACCGTTAGATTTCTAATTTCTAATATTCGTTAGAAAGCTCTTTTCGATACGAACCCAACGGTTCCGGTTTTAGGAGAATCCGACGGTCGGATCTCCCGTAATGTCCGTTTGAAATAAATGGTCGAAATTCGCGAACTGCCGCGGCGCGGCGCGTTCTATTCAGGCCATTATATTATATATATAATATATATAATATATACTTCGTCGATTTCTATTTAAAACGAATTTTATAAATCGTTTTAATTTCATTTCAAAAGCAATTTCAACTTCCATTTCAATTCAAATCAAAATTGAATTCTTCTTTATAAATTCGTTTTAAAATTCATTTCTATTCAATTCAAATTTCAATTCAATTTGAATTCATTTCAATTCGCTTTCAATTCCATTTGAATTCGTTTTCAATTCAATTCATTTCGAAATCGTTTTCTTTTAAAATTCCTTTCTATTCAATTCAAATTTCAATTCAATTTGAATTCATTTTCAATTCAATTCATTTCGAAATCGTTTTCAATTCAATTCATTTCGAAATCGTTTTCAATTCAATTCATTTCGAAATCGTTTTCAATTCAATTCATTTCGAAATCGTTTTCAATTCAATTCATTTCGAAATCGTTTTCAATTCAATTCATTTCGAAATCGTTTTCAATTCAATTCATTTCGAAATCGTTTTCAATTCAATTCATTTCGAAATCGTTTTCAATTCAATTCATTTCGAAATCGATAAAATCGATATAAATATCGTTCACGTCAAAATGGCGTCAATCTAATCAACACGGCTTCATAAAGTTCTATTTTCAAATATTCTATTTCAAATATTTCTTTTTCAAATATTTCTATTTTAAAACTGGAATGAGGCCCAATCAATTACCATATAAAGTTAATTATATGGATTTTCATACAACACATGTATATCATAGCATTGAAAAATAATCAACCATCAACCAAAGTGCACTACACTGTATAAGCATCAAATATAGATATTCAATGCTTATAACAGCCTGTCAATCAATCGATCGACATATTTAATCAATCAGGATGAGTGAACTTCAAATTTCATCCCAACACCCGTGTGGGGTTTTCAAACAATCAAACACCTATTTTATTTGTGCAGTTGGGCGATGTGTAAAATTTATCGACCCAATCAATGTCCTTCAAATAAGTGTACATAAACAAACCGTCTGGTTTGTAAATGAATATTTATTTATTCACTTTCACTATATTCATATTCACGTTAAAAATTATATTTTTAACGATAAAACATTTTATTCCCACATATGAATTTCTATTATTCATTTACACAATAAAATGATATTTTTATTTTCTAACATATTTTAGAAAATTTCGGCGGCATAACGGCACGATACTAGAAACGGGACAAGGCCTAGCCTAATCCCCGGTCTAGTGAAGGCCCACGCCATTCACACATCAATCGAATTCACTTTCGTTATGCAAACCACAAAATTTGGAGTAAGGGTCTAACCTAGCCTTACTCCTTCGCCTTATAACGGCGCACGTCTAATCCTAACCAATTTATCGATTCGATTTTTTTCACACCACAAACCACATTCAAACCAATATCACAATCAATAACCAAACAGCCAAACAAACAAGTCCATGGTCTGTGGACGATTGTGTCGGGTGCTACTAAGCACCGTCTGCATCCTAGTATATATATATATAACTAGAAAAATAAATTGAAAGGTGAGAAATTCTCACCGAAAGCTATCCAAGCTCCACGGCACTTCCAATGCAGGAAATCTTCACCGCTATCGCATCTTCGTCATCTTCGTTGTCCGCTTTCACTACATATGTAAAAATCGAATTTTTACTTCGCTATTCAATATTTAAAAATCATATTTTTATTTCGAAGGTCAATACATAAAAATCCTATTTTTAATTCGAAGTTCAATATATAAAAATCCTATTTTTCTATCGAAGTTCAATATATAAAAATTCTATTTTTCTATCGAAGTTCAATATATAAAAATCCTATTTTTCTATCGAAGTTCAATATATAAAAATTCTATTTTTAATTCGCTATTCAATATATAAAAATTCTATTTTTAATTCGCTATTCAATATATAAAAATTCTATTTTTAATTCGCTATTCAATATATAAAAATCGAATTTTTATTCTACTATGTTGTATAGATAAGAATTATATTTTTATCACGTTATTTTCTATATAAAGATTTCGCCTTTTTAAATTTAAAGATTTCTAAATAAAAATCATTGCTTTATAACATAAAATAAAATCAGGTTTAACATCTTCATAAAAATCAGTTTTCTTTTTATATAAAAAAAAATCATATTTTTCTTCCTCGAAAAATCCTATCATTTCGTTTATAAAAATCAAAGCTTTTTATATTATACTTCATAATAAAAATCAAATTTTTATCACTTCTTTTCGAAATGAAAGATTCCACTTTTTAATGAACAAAATCTAAGCTTCTTGCTTTTAGGAATCTAACTTTCTTGTTTTTAAAAAACTAACTTTCTTGTTTTTAAAAAAAAAACTAACTTTCTTGTTTTTAAAAAAAAAACTAACTTTCTTGTTTTTAAAAAAAACTAACTTTCTTGTTTTAAAAAAAAACTAACTTATCTAATTTAAAAATCAAACTTATTATTTATAATATATATAAAAACAGAAAAGAAATTTAAATAAACGAACAAAAATAAATTAATAAAACGCTTACCGATAGTTTTACAGGGGGGAGTGTTTCTTCGATCGCTGGAGGAAGGGGGAAGGAGGAGGTCGCAGGCGGTTGTGGGTCCCTCAGGTGGCGGCGCTCAGTGATTGGAGGAAGGAGGGAGGATGCGATGGGAGGCGCCGCGTTCTGTCGCGAGGCGGAGGGAGAGAAGGAGAAGGAAGGAATCGAGAAGAAGGGAGCAGGGGGCGTCGGAGGTGGCCGCGCCAGTGGTGGCGCTCCTGTGGGGCGGTGGCGCGCGAGAGAGAGGGGGGCGGTGGACGATCGTCGATCCCCCCCTCGTTTCCTTTTTTTTTATTTTTATTTTCATTATCTTGATTTCTGATTTTAAAGAAGGGGGGGGCCAGAGTTAAAAAAGGGGGAGAAGATTCTTCTTTTTTTTTTTTTATATTTAATTATTTAATTTTTTGCACAAGGGTTGACTTTTACATACGACCTCGAAACGAGGCCCACCTCCTGTCGTCCATAGCGTTTAACCCCCATTCCGAACACAATGGGATATGTATCGTCAGCTGATTCGGCTGTTACAATCAGTTTCCGTTAAATTTACATTTAAATCACTATATTGAATTTTAAACGTACATTTCAAATTACCGGGGTCACATACTAACTCTAAAAATTCTCGAAAAATATTTTCTAGCTTCGTATTGACGATACGGTCCTAACAAAACTAGTTTCGTCGAATTCTGAGACCGTTGGAAAAATGGCCAATTTCCAGTCGATTAAAATCAACTGAAACTGGTCAAACGCGTTTTCCTTTGCCACGCTCACATATCGATTCGAAAAATTATGAAATTTGGAATCTAGCAATAACTTAACACTGCGGATCCAACAAAAGTGGTTTCGTCGAAATCCGAGGTCGTTTGCAAAATTGCTATTTTTAAGGGCCTTATATTATATTAAAATATATATAAATTCCACAGCGACTATTTCTAAATTTCAACTGGACATATCTCATCATTTATAAAGTGAAATCTCAGTTTCTCAACTTCGTTGGAAAGATATTCACTATTAGATTCCATTATTTTTGGTTTCACTAAAATCCGGATTGTTTTGCACCCGGTACATTCAATTGAAGTTTGAAATCGAATTATCGAACTACCGCGCCATTTTCAATTCCTTTTATAATTATATATAATTATTTTTATTCTAACGACGACGCGTATAATATATACGTTCGAATTATATTCAAAATAAATTTCTCGTCGATATTATTTAAAATAATTCATTTTAAATAATCAAAACTCGCTAAAATTGCCAATTTAAAAATTTTAAACTGGCCCAGATTTTCGGGTTGTTACAATCTCCCCCACTTAAAACTTTTCGTCCCCGAAAAGGAACAAAGTCGAAAGTGGTTTGATTATTCAGCTCTACGTTCGATCTGGCTTCCATTCTCCAACTCTTTAGTTTCTGAGAATTTCCAAAATTTCAAAAATTTGGCTAACACCCTAAATTTTTGAAAAATTTTGCCATAACCTCCCCTGCACCGGGAGCATCGGGGAATTTCAAATAGCTTCCCCGGTCCTTCAGATCTCAAAAAGAAAAAGAAAAAGCCAAGCGGCTAGCCAATAGGCTCACAAAATCATCATCACCCAAACAAAACAGGAAATTATGTAGTAAACATGTACCTATTTGTCGGGCAAACAAATTTTATTCTCTGGCTCTAGCCTCCTTGCTATGACCTGTTCAATGATATATATGTATGTGCAAGCAAATGCGACCAATTTTCAATATAAGTCAATATATGATTCAATCAGGCTAATTGGTTAAAAATTATCAAACAATTTAACAAACAACACAAACATCAATCAATTAGTGAATTTAACGTTTCAAATTCATAATTTTGATACATATACAAAAAATCATGTTTTTGATGCCAATTCACAACAATAAGCCCTATCTAATTTTGGTTCTCACACCAATCAATAGGAAATATATAAATATCACATCTTCAAAACACGAACATAGATTCTGATGATGATCGATCAATCATCAGAACCATCTCCGGGTGTCTAGAATGTGATTCTATATCTATCCAGTATATTAAAATTTCAAATACACGTTTGCAAGGCGTATATGCAAAATCTATATATACTGGATTGTCCAAATTCATTAAAATAAATAATCAAATACGAATAGTTGATTTAAATTTTCAAAACTAATTTTGTTTTCATTTTCAAAAATGTACTCTTCACACTCGTTCTAGGATACTACTGATCCCATCTCTAACGAGTCATTCTCGTTGGATATTACTAATCCAATATCTGATGAATTCTTTCGTATGGTTCTAATGTGCCTTGTTCTCAGCTTTGTAAACCAAAGCTCTGATACCAAATGTGACGGCAAGGAATTTCGCTCGGTCCGAACCAGTCGCTAAACCGATTCAGGCCGTTCGAAACGCCCTATCGTTTGAGAACAGGACAAAACAGAACGCATACAGAAGAACGTTTCATTGTATATAACAACAATGCATCAGATTACAAGAATATACAGAGTATTAATGAATAAATATTACACAGAAATATCAGAGATTTAAATTACATTTAAATACATAGCAGCGGAAAATAATACAATACACAACTAGAAAGAGATATACGGATACAAAGCTTTCCGGATATCGTTCCAGCTGTAAACCAGGATCCTGTGAATATAAATCTGCAAAAACCGAAACTACTAGCTGCCCGTGTCAAAATAAGGGCACCCAGAGTTTAGGTTAAAACAATAAACTCCAGGTCAGTCATGTGACTGGTGTGAGAACTAAAACAGTTATTAATCTTTATTTCAAATCATTAGGTAAATCAAGGGACCACGCCGTATAACACGGAACGGGTTTCCTCCCAAGAATGCCAGTGCATAAAACAACAGCGCAATGCTAAATAAAGAAAAATGAAGCTGTTATAAGACCCAGGTCCCATCACACAATGCAACGCAGCCGAGGATAGGGTTTTCCCTTATAACAGCCAAAGGATGCTTGATACGTTTTAAAACAAATCATTTGATACTATTATAAGTGTATAAAACAACTTCAAATCATAAGTATCAATCATAGGCGGCATAAGCGCCCCATCCCACTATGTCGCCATATATAGGATTACAATTAAAACCGCAAATGTCACGTATTTGGAAATTGGATTTCCGTCTATGAACCGAGGCTAGGGGCAAGATCCTCAACGATTCGAGACAATCTAGCCTACCATGTCTCAGGATCAGAGCTCGAGTGACCCTTGGATCGTCAGGGCCGGTCCACCGATGTGGATTAAAATGCCTGAACACTACGTCTCCCCGCCCTTTGGGGCGCAAACGAGCCAACGAATGACTCCATCGGTTCGAGAACGACCGATCAATCCGAGGCGCCTCGCAACAGCAACAACCACATAAGTCAATCTCGTCAGGGCGTGTAAAACCACTGACGCCACTTCTAGCTAGAAAGAAACGCAAGTCCTCCCTGAGGTCCGTCTCCCGTTTTGGTTCATACCTGGTGTGAAACACGCGAGGTAAACGTTACACAAAGCTACGCCACAAAGGCCGTGCTTTGATCATCACCACAAGACTTTGCTTTTCAACAGAAGCCTTGATCATTTGCATCTTAGCATGCCACACAGGCAAACCATCCTATGCAACCGATATCAGTCACACAGAATGAAATCCGATGTCAGACACACAGTCCATTTACAAGTCCGTCCTGGGTCTGAACGAAACCGGAGGCACCTAGTACCCCGCATATCCATCGATCTCCAAGTACGTCTGGACGATCACCAACTGTTTCCATCTTCTTGGGTGTACAGCCCAATCAAGATCATCAGCTATCACCCAAACGACGTGAAGACCTCCGGTCTTCGACCATCGTCTTCATCTTCGACTTATCGTCGTATCAGTTATTCAGAATGGGATAAACCCGGTCTTTCCGAATAACTCGCGTATATTTTAAATAAGTGTTACACAAACACAACATACGCCTCATTCCAATTCATTAGTCACTAACCGTAAATTAATCAAGAGAATAATTCCCCAAATATTAACCCCGAAGGCCGAAACCAACATCAGATCAATATCCAGAAAACCATTCTGCTTGGCTAACCGACAGTTAGTTTCTAAATTTCACGTTCAAATCTAATTAAAGATTTAACTATCGCCTGGAGCAAAACTGGTGATACTCCATTCTCGATCTTTTCAATCTAATTAAAGATTCATTAAAACTCCACTTAGTTTTAATCATTATCTGGGTTAAAGAATCAGTGTCATTTAAAACACGATTCACGATAAACCCAAAATCACATTCCATTAATTATCGGGTTAAAGAACAAGTGTTATTTAAAACACTGTTCACGATAAACCCAAAAATCAATACCAATTCAATTCCAATTAAATATCATTTAATTGGTACACTTCATTAAATCTAAATAAAAAGATTTAATCTTTTCTCAACTGGGTTCAAGAACAGTGTTAGTGAAGACACCATTCACGACAAACCCAAATCACATTCGATATTCAATACAAGGCTCTGAATAGAAAATATATCGGCTTATATTCAATATCGAATTCTACGACTAACAAATGTCGTATTGGAAATAACGATACAAATATATATCTTTCAAATTTCCATAACAACACCTGTAATATCACGAATTCCAACATCGAAATATTCCGAAGACAATTTCGATTCAAATCCACTCCAATGCTATCATTGGAAATTTTGGTTATTTTCAAAACCATTTCAAATTCAATTTATTTATTTAAAAATAAATAGAATTATAATTCTAGTTCAAAACTAGTTCATTTCGATAAAAATCTATTTTTATCTTTTCAAATATGGAGTTTTTCATCCCAAACTTTCACAAATCATTTCTTATGATTTTACATAAATTATTACTATTTTTAATAATTTTATCAAGGCCCGTACAGTCGATTTCCATCAATGGCCATCGAACTGCACCTATAGCGACCTTTTTCAAATTTGATTTGGACGTAACTCCAAATCCAACCGTTAGATTTCTAATTTCTAATATTCGTTAGAAAGCTCTTTTCGATACGAACCCAACGGTTCCGGTTTTAGGAGAATCCGACGGTCGGATCTCCCGTAATGTCCGTTTGAAATAAATGGTCGAAATTCGCGAACTGCCGCGGCGCGGCGCGTTCTATTCAGGCCATTATATTATATATATAATATATATAATATATACTTCGTCGATTTCTATTTAAAACGAATTTTATAAATCGTTTTAATTTCATTTCAAAAGCAATTTCAACTTCCATTTCAATTCAAATCAAAATTGAATTCTTCTTTATAAATTCGTTTTAAAATTCATTTCTATTCAATTCAAATTTCAATTCAATTTGAATTCATTTCAATTCGCTTTCAATTCCATTTGAATTCGTTTTCAATTCAATTCATTTCGAAATCGTTTTCTTTTAAAATTCCTTTCTATTCAATTCAAATTTCAATTCAATTTGAATTCATTTTCAATTCAATTCATTTCGAAATCGTTTTCAATTCAATTCATTTCGAAATCGTTTTCAATTCAATTCATTTCGAAATCGTTTTCAATTCAATTCATTTCGAAATCGTTTTCAATTCAATTCATTTCGAAATCGTTTTCAATTCAATTCATTTCGAAATCGTTTTCAATTCAATTCATTTCGAAATCGTTTTCAATTCAATTCATTTCGAAATCGTTTTCAATTCAATTCATTTCGAAATCGATAAAATCGATATAAATATCGTTCACGTCAAAATGGCGTCAATCTAATCAACACGGCTTCATAAAGTTCTATTTTCAAATATTCTATTTCAAATATTTCTTTTTCAAATATTTCTATTTTAAAACTGGAATGAGGCCCAATCAATTACCATATAAAGTTAATTATATGGATTTTCATACAACACATGTATATCATAGCATTGAAAAATAATCAACCATCAACCAAAGTGCACTACACTGTATAAGCATCAAATATAGATATTCAATGCTTATAACAGCCTGTCAATCAATCGATCGACATATTTAATCAATCAGGATGAGTGAACTTCAAATTTCATCCCAACACCCGTGTGGGGTTTTCAAACAATCAAACACCTATTTTATTTGTGCAGTTGGGCGATGTGTAAAATTTATCGACCCAATCAATGTCCTTCAAATAAGTGTACATAAACAAACCGTCTGGTTTGTAAATGAATATTTATTTATTCACTTTCACTATATTCATATTCACGTTAAAAATTATATTTTTAACGATAAAACATTTTATTCCCACATATGAATTTCTATTATTCATTTACACAATAAAATGATATTTTTATTTTCTAACATATTTTAGAAAATTTCGGCGGCATAACGGCACGATACTAGAAACGGGACAAGGCCTAGCCTAATCCCCGGTCTAGTGAAGGCCCACGCCATTCACACATCAATCGAATTCACTTTCGTTATGCAAACCACAAAATTTGGAGTAAGGGTCTAACCTAGCCTTACTCCTTCGCCTTATAACGGCGCACGTCTAATCCTAACCAATTTATCGATTCGATTTTTTTCACACCACAAACCACATTCAAACCAATATCACAATCAATAACCAAACAGCCAAACAAACAAGTCCATGGTCTGTGGACGATTGTGTCGGGTGCTACTAAGCACCGTCTGCATCCTAGTATATATATATATAACTAGAAAAATAAATTGAAAGGTGAGAAATTCTCACCGAAAGCTATCCAAGCTCCACGGCACTTCCAATGCAGGAAATCTTCACCGCTATCGCATCTTCGTCATCTTCGTTGTCCGCTTTCACTACATATGTAAAAATCGAATTTTTACTTCGCTATTCAATATTTAAAAATCATATTTTTATTTCGAAGGTCAATACATAAAAATCCTATTTTTAATTCGAAGTTCAATATATAAAAATCCTATTTTTCTATCGAAGTTCAATATATAAAAATTCTATTTTTCTATCGAAGTTCAATATATAAAAATCCTATTTTTCTATCGAAGTTCAATATATAAAAATTCTATTTTTAATTCGCTATTCAATATATAAAAATTCTATTTTTAATTCGCTATTCAATATATAAAAATTCTATTTTTAATTCGCTATTCAATATATAAAAATCGAATTTTTATTCTACTATGTTGTATAGATAAGAATTATATTTTTATCACGTTATTTTCTATATAAAGATTTCGCCTTTTTAAATTTAAAGATTTCTAAATAAAAATCATTGCTTTATAACATAAAATAAAATCAGGTTTAACATCTTCATAAAAATCAGTTTTCTTTTTATATAAAAAAAAATCATATTTTTCTTCCTCGAAAAATCCTATCATTTCGTTTATAAAAATCAAAGCTTTTTATATTATACTTCATAATAAAAATCAAATTTTTATCACTTCTTTTCGAAATGAAAGATTCCACTTTTTAATGAACAAAATCTAAGCTTCTTGCTTTTAGGAATCTAACTTTCTTGTTTTTAAAAAACTAACTTTCTTGTTTTTAAAAAAAAAACTAACTTTCTTGTTTTTAAAAAAAAAAACTAACTTTCTTGTTTTTAAAAAAAACTAACTTTCTTGTTTTAAAAAAAAACTAACTTATCTAATTTAAAAATCAAACTTATTATTTATAATATATATAAAAACAGAAAAGAAATTTAAATAAACGAACAAAAATAAATTAATAAAACGCTTACCGATAGTTTTACAGGGGGGAGTGTTTCTTCGATCGCTGGAGGAAGGGGGAAGGAGGAGGTCGCAGGCGGTTGTGGGTCCCTCAGGTGGCGGCGCTCAGTGATTGGAGGAAGGAGGGAGGATGCGATGGGAGGCGCCGCGTTCTGTCGCGAGGCGGAGGGAGAGAAGGAGAAGGAAGGAATCGAGAAGAAGGGAGCAGGGGGCGTCGGAGGTGGCCGCGCCAGTGGTGGCGCTCCTGTGGGGCGGTGGCGCGCGAGAGAGAGGGGGGCGGTGGACGATCGTCGATCCCCCCCTCGTTTCCTTTTTTTTTATTTTTTTTTTCATTATCTTGATTTCTGATTTTAAAGAAGGGGGGGGCCAGAGTTAAAAAAGGGGGAGAAGATTCTTCTTTTTTTTTTTATATATTTAATTATTTAATTTTTTGCACAAGGGTTGACTTTTACATACGACCTCGAAACGAGGCCCACCTCCTGTCGTCCATAGCGTTTAACCCCCATTCCGAACACAATGGGATATGTATCGTCAGCTGATTCGGCTGTTACAATCAGTTTCCGTTAAATTTACATTTAAATCACTATATTGAATTTTAAACGTACATTTCAAATTACCGGGGTCACATACTAACTCTAAAAATTCTCGAAAAATATTTTCTAGCTTCGTATTGACGATACGGTCCTAACAAAACTAGTTTCGTCGAATTCTGAGACCGTTGGAAAAATGGCCAATTTCCAGTCGATTAAAATCAACTGAAACTGGTCAAACGCGTTTTCCTTTGCCACGCTCACATATCGATTCGAAAAATTATGAAATTTGGAATCTAGCAATAACTTAACACTGCGGATCCAACAAAAGTGGTTTCGTCGAAATCCGAGGTCGTTTGCAAAATTGCTATTTTTAAGGGCCTTATATTATATTAAAATATATATAAATTCCACAACGACTATTTCTAAATTTCAACTGGACATATCTCATCATTTATAAAGTGAAATCTCAGTTTCTCAACTTCGTTGGAAAGATATTCACTATTAGATTCCATTATTTTTGGTTTCACTAAAATCCGGATTGTTTTGCACCCGGTACATTCAATTGAAGTTTGAAATCGAATTATCGAACTACCGCGCCATTTTCAATTCCTTTTATAATTATATATAATTATTTTTATTCTAACGACGACGCGTATAATATATACGTTCGAATTATATTCAAAATAAATTTCTCGTCGATATTATTTAAAATAATTCATTTTAAATAATCAAAACTCGCTAAAATTGCCAATTTAAAAATTTTAAACTGGCCCAGATTTTCGGGTTGTTACAGCGTGCCTACCTTCTTTATCTACTAGGTTGTACTTTATTTTGCGATAAGTCAGGCACTAAAGTTTCGACTAACTACTTGCATTGTTTGGAGAATATCGATCAACTGAATCAACAAGCTTGGGGGATGGGTGCATTAGCCTTTTTATATAGACAGTTAGGTATGGCTTCTAGACGTGATGTTAGACAAATAGCTGGTTACATGACACTGTTGACTGTAAGTATTTCTAATATTGTGTTATATTATAAATCATTACACAAAAATAAATAATTTTTGTACAGGCTTGGATTTATGATCATTTTCCTCTGCTTCCTAACGCCATCCCCAGTAAAGAATATAATGACACGATGCCTAGGATGTGCAGATGGCAACCAATGAAACAAACCGGTGATACAACTTCGGCTATAATACGGCTACGAGAGCAGCTAGACGACTTAACTACACAAGATGTAAGTTTGTCAATTATTTTCCTTACCCAACTTATCAAGTTAGTTAGTAGCTTTATAATTTTTAATTTCAACGGATTGCTAGGTGTGTTGGGATCCATATCAAAATTTACGATCGAAGTACCCCTTGCCCGATTTTGCCTTCTACAATGGTGTCATTCTATGTTTTGATATCGCGGAACCGTACTATCCTAACCGAGTGCTTTGCCAATTCGGAATCGCTCAACGAATTCCAACAAATCCGATGCCGTCGCCTAAATGCCGTAGAGGTAAAAATGCTAACCAATACAAAATTGAATACGACAATAATTATTGGTATGCCTAAAATTGGCAACATCATCTTCTATCTATGAAGTCACGTTCAACTCGTGCAATTGATCCATGGGATTGTACTGCTAAGTATATGTCTTGGTATTTGGGTATTTCTCATCATATCATTCAACCCCCGGATGCGCGGAAAACTACCTCAAGAAAACTGGACCACAATGAGAAGTTGGTATGAATAATTATTTTCTGATTTGTAATTAATTAATGAATGGATGTGAAAATTTACACTCATTTGTTATACTTGTAGAGAGTGGCTGCTGGGAAAACCATAGATAAGCTGAAAGAAAATCTTAATGCTCCGGATAAAACCTTATAACAATGCCTTATTGCCGAACGTGAAGCAGTTGACTTGCTGGAGGAAGCCTTGAACGAGCCGGATAAAAGAGAAAAACGAGCAAAAATGAGTCATGATACAAGACCATGATGTTATTGTTGGAGGAAGCTCGACGTGCTGTTGTCGACTATTTGGTGATCAAGTAATGGTGGTTTGATGGTGAAGTCTAATGATATGTTGTGTTTCATTTTAGTATGAACAAGTCAAAATGGTATTTTGGTGATTATGTAGTGGTGTTTCATTTTGGTATAAACTAGTCTAATGATATGTTGTGCTTATGTAATGGAGATATAATGGATATTATGTAATGGTCATTCATTTTGGTGTTATGTAATGGTCGTTCATTTTGGTGTTATGTAATGGTATGATGTCAATTGTGTAATGATATAATTGGTCATTTTCCAATGATATGTTGTTCTTATTGTTTCATTGTGTAATGATATTTTGTTTACTGATATTATGTACTGGAATGCTTATTGATAGGCTGTGTTAGTTATTACATTGTGTAATGATATTTTGTTTCATTGTGTAATGATATTTTGTTTCATTGTGTAATGATATTTTAGTGTCTTATTGATATTTTGTTACATTGTGTAATGATATGCTGTTCTTATTGATATTTGTTTCATTGTGTAATGATACTTTAGTGTCTGCTCGGTTATTAATAACATGAACAAGAAGGTGGTGTTCCACCGTAAGTAAATAAGTAATTCGGTGTGTCGCCACCGTAAGAAACCTACTTTTATTTTCTTTTTTTCCCTGTTCGGTTATTAACTGTCGATTGCTAAGATGAAACATCGGTTATAAAAAACCGTACCAATGCATCCTATATACTTTTTCCATAATTTCACTGCTCGGTCTTTAATAACCGAACATATTACAAACTCCGGCTTCTCTTGGCCGTCAAATGGCATACATTGGTATTGATTTCCTGTTCGGTTGGAAATAACCGATACTATTCATGAAATTTCGGTTATATATAACCGAAGGTTACATAATTTGTATTGATCATCCCTGTGTTCACTGCTCGGTTATTTATAACCGAAAAATTTGATCAAAATCGGTTGCTTACACCCGAACATCTATTAAATTTATGACTAAAAACATGCTTCACAACGACGGTGGTATTACAACGTAATTTGATTTAGATATCGGTTTGTAAGCACCGCCATGATGTCAATACAATTTTTCCTTTTCCCTGGTCGGTCCGTAACAACTGAAATTCATGGGGTATTTCGGTTTGTCTTGGCTGAATGGGCTGTGACCGAGAATGAGTTATTACATTTATTTCTAGTCGGTTATAGCTAACCGAAATTTACTTAAACCTTCGGTGATTGTAGACCGTAGGTTCTGTGTATCTTTAACTAACTACAATTTTGAGTGGTCATTTGACAAGAGAAATGTAATTTTACATCTCGGTTTAACTTTACCAACTGTTGCAATGTTGTTAATTTAACCATCCAAGACATAAATTTAAAAACAACATCAAAATTGTGCGTTTTCCCGAAAATATAAGCCATCAAAATTGCAATGTTAACTTTACCAACTGTTGCAATGTTATTTTCAGCATGCTTGATAATTTAACCATCCAAGACATAAATTTTAAAACAACATCATACTTTAACCATCCAAGACATAACATACTAGTCAATAAAAACATGAAAATATAAGCCATATCCAACTTGAATCGTGTGACAAAATTTTCAAGTTTACATTTAAATACATTAGAAATTATCCTTTGTGGCCATGTCAGGCGAGCACAATTGAACAAAATGAATTTGCCGATCAACGTATAGCTCGCTCCATTCTTTCACTTCCTTAGTTGCCATCTATTCCAAAAGCTAGCGACTAGTGGGATGGGTGCGTTTTCCCAAAGCGTCAACTTTATAAAGTGAAAGTCCATGATATTTGCGAAAATAATGAATCGATGGTCGGGTGCTAATCCAGGCCCTCTTTCATGTGGGAAAAACGTCAAACTTTGGCGATTGGATATGTAAACCACGACTCTATTAAAAGCATTTGCAACCAAGTATCCAGTCTCAGGCATTATCATCCAATTATCTTTATCACAAGAACTAAGATCGCAATCAGTAGCTGTTTTTAATTCTTCGCAATTTGTTATGTCAAAATGTCTGACATACAATTCCCAATTTTTCATCAACTCAGCTAATACCGACTTCTTTGCTTCTCTCCAATCAGAATTTAGTTCGTCAACTTGTTCAGCAATACAACGAAATCCACAATTGCCATCTCCTATGACATCTTCAATGTTTTCAATGTATTGATGTAGAAAAGCTGGCAAGTAAGCTAAATACTTAAAATCTGATTTTGTTGGAGGTACGTCGCACTCATCAAACTTCACATTTGGGTTTTTACGTTTCAGAGGCAGTTTATTGTTTACGCTGTCTTGAGAAGGAATTTCAGTAGCGGTTTTTGCTAGTTCAAAAGCAGAGGGATTCCGTTTTGTTGATTTTTGGCTTTTGACTTGCTTGTTAATCGACTTGTTCTTACTACCCATTGGTCGTCCTTTGTATTTCTCTACTTTTGGTTCCAACGTAGAAGTCATGGTTGGTAATACAACTTCTCGTAGCTTCAATAGCATAGCTTCTCTTTCCTCAATCGTGCATGAATCAAAATATTTATTGATTAACGCAAACTCGGCTGTGTGGACAAACTCAAATGATTTTACAACTTCAGGAATATAATTTAACTTTCTCCAATGATCATCTATGATTTCAAGTGGGATTGGCATGCCATTGATGTGATATTTATATATCTCATGTGCACATGGAAGACGATACACAAGTCGATTCAAATGATCACAAATCGATAGATCCAAAGCAACAGAACTAATTTTTCCCATTTCTTTGACAATTAAGTCCAATGCATAAAAAGATGTCTTACCCCGTAATTTTCTTAGCAATGGAACTTGATAAGCTATCTATACGGCTCCTAAACTTCTTTCTAAAGTGGCTTTAATTTCAGCATGTTGTAGGCACAACATATCATCCATTTTCGACCATACTACAGCAAATGATGATCTGGACGAACCAAGATGTTTTTCCAATTGAGCATGGGAAGACTCAGCTCGCGTTGTTGTTCTACTATCACGATGTTTTATTTTATTTGTCCATGGAAAAGCATAATACTCCTTGTATTCCAAACATTGATTCTGAATGTATTTCAAGCTTTTGGGATAGTCTATCCAATCCTTTTGAAAATCATTGCAGTACATCCAAAATTCATCTTCAGTCGGTGCATGAATTACCTTCTTCCAACTTTCCAAAAACGTTTCGAAAACCTCATTTGTTTTAAACTCCGGTTTGCAATTCGTAATGACATTATTTCCCATGTGCCACAAACACATCAACAACTTTGCCCGTGGAAAAATTTTCTTGATCCTATTTATCAATGCCCATTCTCTATCCGTAACTATTACCTCGTGTTCTTTTTCTGGTAAATAAAAATGTTTTAACTTTGTTAGAATCCATTCGTAGTTTTCCTCACGCTCATGTGCTAGGAATGCATGAGCAATACTAAACGTTCGACCTGTTGAACTCATACCAACCATTTCCAACAAAGGCATATTATATCTGTTTGTCTTATACGTACAATCAAGCAGAAGAATGGATGGAAAACACTTACACAATACTGACGATTTCGGATGAGACCACATGATATCTGTCAAATGATCGGTTTCCACATCGGCCCTACTAAAATACACATAGTGCTTCTCTGTAAGTAATTTCATTAGATGTTGCATCGCGGATCTACACTCCATCGCTGATAGTTGCATTTTATATTTAGCATTGTAGGTAGTCTTCAAAGTCGAGTAGTTGTGTAACAACCCGAAAATCTGGGCCAGTTTAAAAATTTTATTTTGGCAATTTTAGCGAATTTTGAACATTTAAAATGAATTATTTTAAATAATATCGACGAGAACATTTCTTTTGAATAAAATTCAATCGTATATCGTTATATAGATCGACGATAGAATATAAATATTTATATATATTTATAAAAGGAATTGAAAAGAGCGCGGTAGTTCAATAATTCGATTCCAAACTTCAATTAATTTGTACCATATAGCCCAATTGATCAAATATGAAATTGTATTGAAATTTGGTCGCATTTGCTTGCATATACTTGTACTTACATTGAACAGGTCATAGCAAAGAGGCTAGAGCAGAAGAATAAAAACATTAGGATCTAATTGATGATATCTTTCCAACGAATCCGAAAAATCAAAATTTCATAGCGGGGATAAAAAGATATGTCCAGTTGAAAATTCTGAATAGTCGCTATGGAATTCAGGCCCTTAAATATGGGAATTTTGCAACGACCTCGGATTTCGACGAAACCAATTTTGTTGGATCCGTGATGTCAAATTATTGCTAGGTTTCAAATTTCATAATTTTTCGAATCAATATGTGAGCGTGGCAAAGGAAAACGCGTTTGACCAGTTTCAGTTGATTTTAATCGACTGGAAATTGGCCATTTTTCCAACGGTCTCAGAATTCGACGAAACTAGTTTTGTTAGGACCGTATCGTCAATACGAAGCTAGAAAATATTTTTCTGGGATTTATAGAGTTCGTATGTGACCCCGGTAAATTGAAATGCGCGTTCAAATTCAATATATAGAGTTATATGTTGATTTTGACGAAAACTGATCGAAACAGTCGAATCAGCTTATGGTACATATCCCATTGTGTTCGAAATGGGGGTAAAACGTTATGGACGACAGGCGGTGGGCCTCGTTTAGAGGTCGTATGAAAAAGTCAACCTTTTTGAAATTAAATAATTAAAATAAAATAAAATAAAAACTCTTCCCTTCTCTCCCTATCTCTTTATCTGCCCCGCCCCCCCGTATCA
Source organism: Allium sativum (assembly GCA_030737875.1). Lineage (NCBI taxonomy): Eukaryota > Viridiplantae > Streptophyta > Magnoliopsida > Asparagales > Amaryllidaceae > Allium > Allium sativum. The sequence continues at coordinate 374,445,130 of CM060915.1, forward strand.
TTTCAGAAACGAAAAAAAAAAAGAGGAAACCGCCGATGTCCAGCCGCGCCTGGCGATCGCCTCCCCATCGCATACTTCCCCCTCGAGCCCCGCGCCACCATCGGCCCTCTCCCCCTATCGTTTTCCGCCGCCCCTGAAGCCCTAACCGCGACCCACCCCCTGCCCTAAACCCACCACCGTTAAACCCTTGGGCCCGCCGCTGGCTATGTCCCCCCCCCCCCGAGGTTCCAGCACCCAACCGCCCTCCACTCCGCAAACTGAAACCGGAACCGTTGGGTTCGTATCAAAAAGAGCTTTCTAACGAATATTAGAAATTAGAAATCTAACGGTTGGATTTGGAATTATGTCCAAATCAAATTTGAAAAAGGTCGCTGTAAGTGCAGTTCGATGGCCGTTGATGGAAATCGACTGTACAGGCCTTGATAAAATTATTAAAAAATAGTAATAATTTGTGTAAAATCATAAGAAATGATTTAGAAAGAATTAGGATGAAAAACTCCATATTTGAAAAGATAAAAATAGATTTTTATCGAAATGAACTAGTTTTGAACTAGAATTACAATTCTATTTATTTTTAAATAAATAAATTGAATTTGAAATGGTTTTGAAAATAACCAGAATTTCCAATGATTGCATTGGATATGAATCGAAATTGTTTTCGGAATATTTCGATGTTGGATTTCGTGATTATACAAATGTTGTTATGGAAATTTGAAAGATATAGATATATATATCGTTATTTCCAATACGATCTTTGTTGGTCGCAGAATTTGATATTGAATATAAGCCGGGATTTTTTTATTCAGAGCCTTGTATTTAATATCAAATGTGATTTGGGTTTGTCGTGAATGGTGTCTTGACTAACACTGTTCTTGAACCCAGTTGAGAAAAGATTAAACCTTTTTATTTAGATTTAATGAAGTGAACCAATTAAGTGATATTTAATTGGAATTGAATTGGAATTGATTTTTGGGTTTATCGTAAACGGTGTTTTAAATAACACTTGTTCTTTAACCCGATAATTAATGGAATGCGATTTTGGGTTTATCGTGAACCGTGTTTTAAATGACACTGATTCTTTAACCCAGTTAACGATTAAAACTAAGTGGAGTTTTAATGAATCTTTAATTAGATTGAAAAGGTGTTAGAATGGAGTATCACCAGTTTGTCTCCAGGCGATAGTTAAATCTAATTAGATTTGAACGTGAAAAGGTAATTGAATTTACCGATAACACCGTGGTGTTAGATATGAAGTACTACCAGTTTTACTTCATGGGATGAATAGGTTGGGATTGGGAAATTAAAACAAATGATTACTTCGGTAAGGTTCGTTAATCCCGACTAGTTTGAATTGATATTCAAAGTAGATTAAAGAATAAATTTTAATGATTTATCTTTGATAAAATTAATGGGAACCTTTCCCTATGAATATAAAATTTAGAAACTAACTGTCGGTTAGCCTAGCAGAATGGTTTTCTGGATATTGATCTGATGTTGGTTTCGGCCTTCGGGGTTAATATTTGGGGAATTGTTCTCTTGTTAATTTACGGTTAGTGACTGATGAATTGGAATGAGGCGTATGTTGTGTTTGTGTAACACTTATTTAAAATATACGCGAGTTATTCGGAAAGACCGGGTTTATCCCATTCTGAATAACTGATACGACGATAAGTCGAAGATGAAGACGATGGTCGAAGACCGGAGGTCTTCACGTCGTTTGGGTGATTACTGATGATCTTGATTGGGCTGTACACCCAAGAAGATGGAAACGGTTGGTGATCGTCCAGACGTACTTGGAGATCGATGGATATGCGGGGTACTAGGTGCCTCCGGTTTCGTTCAGACCCAGGGCGAACTTGTAAATGGACTGTGTGTCTGACATTGGATTTTAGTCCATGTGATTGATCTCTATTAAATATATATATGTTTGGCGGCGGAGAATTTATTCTCTTGCTTAACGCCCTTCTCTGAGACGTACGAGCTCAGGGGTTATATATTGATGGATATCAAACGCATGGAGTGAATTGCCTATGTGGCATGCCTAAGTGGCAATTGATCGAGGCTCTTTTTGAAAAGCAAAGTCTTGTGGTGATGATCAAAGCATAGCCTGTGTGGCACAGCTTTGTGTAACGTGAATTCGCGAGCCTCGCACCCCGGTTGTGAACCAAAAACGGGAGAGGACCTCAGGGAGGGCATGCATTTCTTTCTAGCTAGGGTGGTGTCAGTGACCTACCAGCCCTGACATTTATATACTTTTCACCTGTGTGGTTGTTGTTGTTGCGAGGCGCCTCGGTTTGATCGGACGATCCGGGTCCGATGGAGTCATTCGTTGGCTCATTTACGCCCCAAAGGGCGGGGAAACGTAGTGTTCAGGCATAATAATCCACATCGGTGGACCGGCCCTGTCGCTCCATGGGGCAGTTGCGACTGTTCCTGAGGCTCGGGCTAGACAGTCTCGAATCGGTAGAGGACGATCCCTGGCCTCGGTTCGCAGTCGGAAACCAAACTTCCAAATACGTGACATTTGCGGTTTTATTTGTAGAACCTTGTATGGTGACATAGTGGGATGGGGCGCTTATGCCGCCTATGATTGATACTTATGATTTGAAGTTGTTTTATACACTATGCACTTATAATAGTATCAAATGATTTGTTTTTCAACTTATCAAGCATTCTTGGCTATTATAAGGTAAAAACCCTATCCTCCGGCTTGCGTTGCATTGTGTGATGAGAACTGGGTCTTATAATAGCTTCATTTTTCCTTATTTAGCATTGCGCTGTTTGTTTTATGCACTGGTATTCTTGGGAGGAAACTCGTTCCGTGTTATACGGCGTGGTCCCTTGATTTACCTAACTTTAAAAATAAAGATTAACTGTTTTAGTTCTCACACCAGTCACATGACTGACCTGAAGTTTATTGTTTTAACCTAAACTCTGGGTGCCCTTATTTTGACACGGGCAGCTAGTAGTTTTGGTTTTGCAGATTTATATTCACAGGATCCTGGTTTACAGCTGGAACGATATCCGGAAAGCTTTGTATCCGTATATCTCCTTCAGTTGTGTATTGTATTATTTTCCGCTGCGATGTATTTAAATGTAATTTAAATCTCTGATATTTCTGTGTAATATTCATTCATACTCTGTATATTCTTGTATTCTGATGCATTGTTGTAATATACAATGAAATGTTCTTCCGTCTGCGTTCTATTTTGTGGCTTGTTCTCGAACTATCCGCGCTTTCCTCACCGGGGAAGTTACGGGTTTTCACAAGTTGTCTGGATATGATTTTTTAATCGTAACCAATACATCTCTTGGCGGCACACCTGCACTACTCATGTCTTCTAATACTTTTTTCTCCTCATCCGTCAACCGTGCCGCAAGAGGATGACCTTCTAACATGTGAGGAAGTTCATGATTATGCAGCCTATTGAGTACAAGTAATTTCCATTTATCTTCCTCCAAATACACACCCTTCAATCGAAATGGGTAATTGCATATTCTAGTTGCACTACTTCTGGGTCGTTTCACTGTATTTTCCTTTATTGCTGCCTTAGGTTGATGGCTACGATAAACTCCAGCCCTTTCACAACCCAATTGTAATCTTGGTTTTCTTCTGGGTCCAAATTTATCGGATTTTATAATTACTACAACAGTATTCAACTTTTTTCCAGTTGTTTTACACCATCGAATCAGCGCATTCTGCGAATCAAATACCTGAAATCACAAAGTTTAACAAAAAAAAATTACATACTTCCAGTTTTACATGAATAATAGTGATCATAAATTAAGTACAAACTACATACTTCATCAGTTGTAAATTGATCTGTCAAATCAACTTTTGTGTCTTCAGCAGCATTTAACCGATCATCTTGCGGCCTATTGCTATCATCTTCAAAATTCTCAGTTGAAACAATAATAGCACTCTCAAGTTTATCGTCATTCACACTATCTTCCTACAAAAATTGAATAAAAATAATTAGAACATTTTTTTTTTGCAAAATATGATATATAAATTGTTGTTCTATGAAGAAAACTCTAAAATTCAATAACTTACAATATCATTCTCTATTACAACGTCATTGAAATTAATGTCTTCTAAACTTGAAGTAGAGAGAAGGTTGCAAGAAAGCTCCTACAAAATTAAGTGTAAAACCCTAAAAAAATGTATAACAACAAAATAGATTATGCAGCATGATCTACAAAACTAACCTCTTTTTTGTCTTTATCTTCCATCCTCTACTCAGCCAAAATAAATTATTATTTTCTTATGATTCAGGATTTAGGGTTTGATATTTGAGATTTTACGTTGTTTGAGAAAGAAAGAGAAGAGAGAGTACGACTGTTTCTGACTGAGTGAACAAAAATAAAATGGTGGTAAGAAGCGGGTTAAAAATAATCAAATCAATTTATTTTTTAAAGGTGGCCAGTAGTCTAAATGGGGGTGTGAATAGCAGCACACTTTAATTAAACCATTGATCCCTTAAAGTATAAAACTAAATAACTAATAATATGTTTTAGTTATAAGCTAAGTTAATTACTTCGCTTTGTACAAAGTGGCCAATATTCATAGTGTTACAACCGCATGGGTCCGATCCTTTCTTTCAGCTCCCTTCAACTTCGTTCTTACTGCTTTGTAAACCGTTCACCTGTCTTCATCACCTACCGCAACTAACCCCGTCCACCATCGACCGATCAATCCCACCATGATGCGCATATCAGCCCACTCCTCTACCGCCCGAAGCCTCTTGCCACTCGAGTTCCTTGCTCCGCTCCAACCACCGCAACAAACAAAAACAATCGCCACCGTCCAGCGAGTGGAGCTCGTCCATCCCTACGGTTTTTATGTCAAAGGCCTTCACTAGTACTGCGCGGTTTTGGAAAGAAATTGGGAGGAAGTGTCGTTGTTTTCCTGACCATCTAAATTAGGGTGGAGGCGGAAGACACAGTTGACCACGAGAAATAATTTTTAGGGTTGTTGACCAGAACAAGGGTATATATAGACAAGAACGATTGTCTGTGTAACACACGGTAGGCTAAAAAGGAAAAAAATGTTGAAAAGTGTTTATACGCATGGCCAATGGTTTGTGCTATATCAATTGTTTGGTGTTGGATAGATTATATTAATATTTTAATATAATGAAATTTTGCCGTGAGAAATCGTGTTAAAAATCACCATAAATGACTTCTGTCTTTCGATAGCAATGCTAATCGTAGCATAAAAAATATTCCAGACATAATGGGACAGGTTTCGTCGAATTCTGAGGTCGTTTGTGAAAAGTCCTTTATAAATATCGATGAAAAATCAAGCGTTTAAAATTCCTATAATTACAGAAAAATCAAAAAAATATGAGACCTTGACATTTTACTAGACCTCTTCCTAATGGATCCAATGAATCTTGTTTCGCCAAATTTGGAGTTTGTTTGGCCAGTTGTTTATTCGTTTAAAGTTACCCCTGTCTAAATTGTATAAATGATTCAATAAAAACAAAGTCATTTTTGGTTGTCGTTGTCACATACGACATCGGTTTGCCACGCAATTTGATATCGTACAATAATTTAACGTTACGGTTCCAATGAAAATAATTTCACTGAAAACAGAGACCGTTTGCAAAAATGGCTATTTTTAACGCTTATATAATATCGAATAAAATATTATTTAAATTTAAAAATAATTTGAATATAAATAATAATAAAATATTATCATCATATTTATCCAAATAAAATTATCATATAGTTATACAACTCGATATCGTCAATTTCGAGTCAAGACGGTATCCAAATTATATTAAAAACTCTATTATTTCAATAAATAAACGTTATATTTTAATAACGATTTCCATAGCGACTATTTCAAAATTTGATTTGGACATAACTAATAATCCATAACACGAAATCTAGATTTTTCTCTTCCATATGAAAATTATAACCAACAAGACTCCAGCATTTCTTTTTTCACAGAAATCCGACTTATATCAGATCCTGTACATCCAGTTAAAGTTCAAAATTCAATATTACGAACTGCAGCGCCATTTCGAGCTCGATTTATATTATATATAATTTAACATTCAAACTTTGTTTTAAATAAACGAATTTAATATTAAAATTCATTAATATTCCAAATATAAAATTTAAAATAATAAATTAAATAAAATATCTGACTACCAAAAATACGGGACATTACACTTGCGAAGGCTAAACAACCAAATTTTCCCTTAGGTCCACTCCTATATACCTATCTCTAGTGTTGACGAAAAATATCGTTAACACTTTGGCGCTAGAATGAGGGCTTGAACCTCCGATCCTTTAGTTAACTTTACCACATATCTACTTGTGTTGTTCCATCCCGGATTGGACTAAGGCTTTGAAAAAGAAAAGTTATGGGTAAGAGGTCCCAACAAAAGCCTTCTAGATCTCGAATGGATAAGTCAGAAATCACTGACCCAAGAGTGACAGAAGAACGAAGGTCGAGAGTGGAAACCTTGCCGATAATAAAGCGGGAAAGAGAAATTGAACAATATGCTTCTGACGCCGGGAATAATAACCTTTCCCACATTGGACAAACCCTACCACCTCCTCTAAAAGGCTCTACATAAAAGGATATTAACATTTTCTCTCACCTAAGGAAAACTCTCCACAAGCAAATCATAGGAACGGTACTTGAACAAGAAATAATGAATGATTTTGACCACTTCACCAACAAATGGTCCAAAAGGATAAGACCTCAACCTCGGTATATTCTGGAAAGTAGGAACAAAAATATAGGTAAAACAACAAAACTGGGTTGCAAAAGGTTTAAGTCCCAACGGCAGGAAGAGAGACTTACGCCGGGATTACCCAAGGGATATCACTTTACCACTTCGATGGAGAATATCTACTTCCTAACAAAACACGAACTCAACTCTTGGCCGTTCGCAAAGAAAATACCCAAGTACAAACGGAAGACATGAGGACCCTATTGTCATTACCACATGATAAATGGACATGAAACTAACCACTGTAGAATCCTTAAGGAAACGATCATCAAGTTCATCAACTGAGGCCAATTACGAGAGTTTATAAAAAGATCAGATTAAGTTCAGTGAATATCCTTAGGAAAAGGAATATCAAACATGACCGAGGGTACGGAAAACACTCCTTTTCGAAGCTTAAAGAAACCAAAAAGGGGTCAAACCACAAATGGATCAAATCCCTTATCATCACCAAATTGGTCAGGGTAAGGCACTCCCCGGAGGGGGTGGGGTGTGTTAGTCTTTGTCCATGCCCAAATCAGAGGGGGCTAGGTTAAAACATCAAATGTGTAAGCCATCGTTTCACACCAGAAATGGTCGTGGCGGTGCATCTAAAATTAGCATGCCCTGCCTCTGCTATGAACTAAGTACGTCCTACCTCTGCTCATAGAAGAGCACTTCCTACGACTGCTTATGTTCCAGGTTACCTACATAAGGGAATGCTAACCCCTATCATTGCCTACGATGGTCAGGATAGGGCACCCCTCGGAGGGGGTGGTGTGTAAGCCTCTATCGGTACCTACGATGGTTAGTGTAAAGCATCAAAAGAGTAAACCTTAATTCCATGTCTATAATAGCCTGGTTTAAGTTTCTAAGACCTTATCATCACCTATGATGGTTAGGATAAGGCGCCTCCTGGAGGGAGGTCAGATAAGTCCTTGGGCCCTGCTTGTGGACAAGCCAGCCAAGCGCACCGGACGCACATGCCCAGAGAGTGGCCAATAAAGCACGTACATTCTCTGCTTTGACATCAAAATCCCAGAGAGTGGCTTCGAAAGCACGTACATCCTCTGCTTCACAAATCAAATCCAAGGGGGATACCAGAACATTAGTACCAGAAATGGATTTCTGGTACTCAATCTCTAATTGCCTTAACAAACGTTGGTTCAGGTCTTCTATATTAATACCTGAATCTGGGTTGATTCGGTTCTCAACAAATACCGAAAGCAAATTTCTGGTCTCCTACTATTAATACCCGAATCTGGGTTGGTCCGGCTCTTCACAAATATCGGAAGCGGATTTACGGTCTCCTATCAATACCCAAATCTTGATGGATTCAGAATCTTAAATCTAAACAATAAGGAGTTGTTCAACCTTTTCGGTAACTCAAATACGACTCAGAACTACACTTCCATTATTACTAAGGATGAACTCATTGGCCTCCTCATTTGTTTAGGGAAGTGTTTTTAACTTGTACATTCATCAATTTATTATTCAAGCATGTCAAATATTTGCACTAACACACAAAACACAAGCAAGCACTATTAACCCCACTAAGGGCGAGTAGCGCTTTGCGAAGGCCTATAAGGTAAACTTCTAACAAAGTGTTCCGAAAATATACACCATGTCATGGTAAAGCCATAAGGAGAGGAAAAAACGTTTACGCTGAAATGTGTGATCACACGTTAGGTAATACTGTTATAGATCCTGCCTATGTTCATAAGCACCATCTTTATAAATTATTACATGCGACAGGAAGTTAAAAGATAGCTGAGGATCATTCATATAAATATGCTTGAGCTCTCTCAAAAAGCATTTTCTGCCAGATTTATAGGAATGTTTCGTGAGAAATTCCCTCCTCGGCCTAAAGAAAGAGTGCAGGTCATCCTTGGAAACAGAATAATTAGTGGAAACAGAATCTTCATCACCATAAGAATGAGTCATTAAGGGTCGATTCTCACAAGTAAAGAATAAATTCAAGAATAAAGGTTCATACCTGAGGAGTGAGAGAAACCGTATGTATTGTCTGTTCCTTCTTACCGGGTTTTGGGATATCGACCTCTTCAGCAAACCCACCATTTCCACATGAAGTAGCTGAAACATGAGATAAATTAGCACTCTTGAGGCCTAAGAAGTCACTTACGAACACAGAAAGCATACCTTCCTCTCTGATATCCTTATCATGCCCATACTTGGAGTCAAAATTGTTGTTATGATCACCTATATTATCACCTCCTATACGCAAAATTGGATTTTCGTCGTTACTAGAAAATAAATAATCGGGTAGCTCTTCAATAAATCGAAAGTCCTCAACCCTTGCCTTTTTCCCTTTTGAAATTTCAATGCCCTGTTCTGCCATCCTAACTCACCCCAAGATTCTACCCTGAAGGGATGGATGGATGGATGGATGGAAGGAAAATCCATGTCTGGAAACTTGCCACGGTTTTCACGATAGACTAAAGAGAGAGCCTTTTCATAATATTCTACCACCATGTCTGGAAGATGTACCCTCAAAAATAAGGAAATCCCGTCCTGAGTCTCGTAAATTATTCGTTTAGCATTGGAAAGAGTTGCCACCTTTGTTCTCAACCTCCTTGCATGATCTACCAACATATCCGACTATTCACGCTTACGGGTCGAAGCTTTAGCAGCTAAGGTACTGTTGCTGGCCCTTTCTCTCTCAAGAGACACTCTCAGCTGACTACATGCTTCCTCATTATTGCTCCTCGTTAAAGTTATGTCACGGATCTTAGACTCTAACGCAGTGGAGCTCTTTCGTCACACGAGATAATGAAGCTACCGTTTCCCTGGCAACGTGCCAACCTCGAGATATCTAAAAAGGAACAATGTAATGTTAGCCCTTACATAAAGAAAATGGATGAAGAGTTTAGGAGAACAAGAGTATGAACCAGAAGTTGTCGCTTAACAAGATGAAGACAAAAATCAGACCAATCTGTAAAAGCAAATTCTGGAATATTGGAAACATCAACAAAAGGTAGGACAGATTTGACAATACTATCAAAGTCCAAAGTCGATAAAAAAGAATTTACGGGGTCACATAGTCGATAAGAAGGGGAGAGTGACTCACACTCTCTCAAATCCGAGACTCACTGAGAGTCGGATCTTAAAAACCCAGCAAAAAAATCACTTCCAGTGGTCTCCACTGAAGAAGGACACGTGTTAGGGGAGCTTCCAAGAAAAGGGGCAAGGGGGTTGGACAACAATCGACGACAAGAAGACTCAACAATTTCATCACCAAAAGGACAGGAGATGAAATTTTCCCTTTAATGTACCTTGGTAGAACCATTGCTGGCAGCTGAAGCCGTCCTCTTTTTAGGCAAAGACTTAAGACGGGTAGAGGCCGTGGGAGACAGGTGTGAATCATCCCCAAGAAACACTGAACGCAAGAGAGAAGGTTGTCCTAGGAAATTTTGTCCCAAGGGTAAAGGGACATGTTCGCAAAGAGATTCCAAAGATAATAGAGTAGAATGCTGACTCAATTCATCTGGAACTCCACCCACAGCAACAACAAATTGAAGCTCCTTCGCTCCAAGCTTCTCCTTCTTTGAACAAAGCCCAGCTGACTTGCTCAAACTGGAGTCACCAATTTTTGAAATTCCAGACATAGTCCTGCCAGGTGATATCATAACATAAACATATGTTTTAATCTCATTTCTATTTGATAGGTGCATACAAACTACATATAGGCGAACAAATGATGTAGAGTTTTGCTAACCCAGTAATGATATTGACTGCAAAGATCGATGTCGACAATTTAAATTGCTTTTTATCACATACTAGTTGTCTATACAAATCTTGCGTCCCAGATCCCAATAATGATTGAGGATAGACACAGTTTATTGAAATCACCATTCAGCATCGTCTCAAATGGTTATTGGGAATTTTAATCTGCATTAGGGCCATTGAACCCCAATTCATGGCATAATCCAAACCAATGATAAAGATTAAAGCAAGAAAACTTACGATTAGTTAAACTTGAAACATTAAAGAGTAGTGTGGTGAATTTCAATGAATAGTAACCTCGTCTGAGTAAAATGTTATGCGGAAAAAAGAAGAAAATAAAAGAAAATTCCTGTTTAGCAAGAGATCACTTTTTCATCTCTGCCACACATCTAAAATCAAATCAACGAACAAGATTCATACTAGAAAAGAAAAAATCCAAGAATCTTGTATGGTTGAAAACCTTACAGCCCCTCAAACGAGAAAACCTTGACTTGAAAAGTCGAAAACACCCCTTCACTAGGGAGTGGCGCAAATGTTACTACCAAAATTAACCCCTAAAACAGGCTGACAGTGAAGGGGTATCGGAGGAACACAAGCACAGAAGAATTGTCTGAAAGCAAAAAGACGAATAATAGAAAGAACCGAAAGCGGGAAAGAATGATCATAGAGCTGCGTAAACCGGCACCTTGCTAGGAGAAAGGAGCTCGAAATCTATAGAATACCAGCAGAGTATATCCGGCAAGATATATCCGGCAGGAGGGTTCTATAGCGAAAGGCCATTTAAGTCGGTAACTAAGGAAGAGGGAGGCAAGAGCTCCGCTTATTGAAACCCAAAAGGACGGAAGGACCATCGATATTAACTTGCTTAATACCGATACATCAGGAGGCGAAGGCATCAAGAGTATCAAGCTAGAAGTACATAGAGATTATCTGGAACCAGCTTCCGAAACATCTACTACATAAAAACCGAAAGGTCATATTGATAAACAACAGGAAGATCACCTGGAACAACCTTCCAGAAGATCGGGATATTCCCGAAGACTCCACCAGAAGGCAAGCTGGAACCCTAGAAAGGATACAAGATATCCATACAAGTCTACTTAGTACAAACACCGACAGTGGTTCTGAACCGGCAGCTATGTATATACATCATGAAGGCAAGCTCCCCTAAGTATTCATGAGAAAATCGGAAGGCAACATCCAGAAGCTTATAACCGAAAGCTCAATTACCTACTGAAAAGCTACTACATCAACAATCTCATATCAATCTCAGAAAAGCCCCAACTGACCGGAACCTTCACTACGGAAGCTATAATCAGCACCACAAAGCGGCCGAAAGCTAAAACATCTGAGACCAAGGAGAAAAGCGGCCGATAGAGGCTCTTACAGGCCCAACGGCCCAACAACAGAAGGGGCCCCGAATTCTCTATAAATAAGACCCCAAGGGTCACATTTTGAGGATAGTTTTCTCATTCTTATTCTTGTACTCTTTTTATCTAGAGGAAACCCTAGTTCTTAAATCGATTTGGGGATTTCTTCTATTCTATTCTTGTATTCTAAATCAAAGATCAATAAAGAGTGAATCAATACTTATGATATTTCTTTATGAGTCTGCCATGCTATTTCTAGTTATTGTTGCCGCAGATTACTATTTGCTTCCTATATATACATAAACCTTCACCCAAACCTTACCGCAGGTCAGTGAAACACTCCTTCCCTCAAGCTTAAAACGTTCCTACCATCTGTTAATTCCTTTGTCAAGGGTTTTGTAACAACCCGGAAAATCTGGGCCAGTTTAAAATTTTTATTTTGACAATTTTAGCGAGTTTTGATTATTTAAAATGAATTATTTTAAATAGAATCGACGAGAAAATTTATTTTGAATAGAATTCGAACGTATATATTATACGCGTCGTCGATAGAATATAAATATTTATATATAATTATAAAAGGAATTGAAAATGGCGCGGTAGTTCGAAAATTCGATTTCTAATTTCAAATGAATATACAGAATTCAATATAAGTCAGAATTGAACGAAACAAGAAATATTTGAATCTGTATAACTATATCTTTGTAACGAAGTTAACAAACTGAGATTTCATTTTAGAAATGATAAGATATGTCCAGTTTAAAATTAGAAATAGTCGCTGTGGAATTTATATATATTTTTATATATATAAGGCCCTTAAAAATAGCAATTTTGCAAACGACCTCGGATTTCGACGAAACCAGTTTTGTTGAGTCCGTGATGTTAAGTTATTGCTAGGTTTCAAATTTCATAATTTTTCGAATCAATATGTGAGCGTGGCAAAGGAAAACGCGTTTGACCAGTTTCAGTTGATTTTAATCGACTGGAAATTGGCCATTTTTCAAACGGTCTCAGAATTCGACGAAACTAGTTTTGTTAGGACCGTATCGTCAATACGAAGCTAGAAAATATTTTTCTGGAATTTTTCTAGTTAGTATGTGACCCCGGTAATTTGAAATGTACGTTTAAAATTCAATTTAGTGATTTAAATGTAAATTCAACGTAAACTGATTCAAACAGTCGAATCAGCTTGCGATGCATATCCCATTGTGTTCGGAATAGGGGTAATTGGCTAGGGGCGACAGTCGGTGGGCTTGATTCCGAGTTAAAACAGAAAGTCAACTTTAAAATGAATTAAATAATTAAATTAAAATAATAAAAAAAAAAATCCTTTCTCCTTAACTACCTAGGCCCCCCCCCGTTCCTCATTCAGAAAAAAAATAAAAAAAAACCCCCAAATCAATTCGATCGCGCCCCTCCCCCACGAGCTCACCGCTCCGCCTCCTCCATCCTCCACCGACGCTCCACCGCACCACCTCATCTCCTCCCCCGTCTATCTCTACTTCCCCCCTCTCCTTCTTCCCCTGGCCTCTCTTCACCTCTCGCGAGCAAACCCGAGACCGCCTACATGCCTGCAACGGAAAGCCGCCGCCGCCAGTTGATGAAGGCCCCACCTCCGACCTGCGCCTCCTCGAGCACCTCGTATGGCGAACCCCCCTTGCTCGAAGACCGCCTGCGACACCCCCCCCCCTCTGTAAGTAAAACTGACCTTTTTTTTTTATTTATTTTTATTTATTTATTATCTTTAAAACTGAATTTTTATTATCTTTAAAACCGAATTTTTAATATCTTTAAAACTGAATTTTTAATAAAGTTAAAAACTGAATTTTTATATAGAGTTTTAAAAACAGAAATTTAAAATTGAAAACTGAATTTTTATATAGAGTTTTAAAAACAGAAATTTAAAATTGAAAACTGTTTTTTTTTAAAAGAGTTTTAAAAACAGAAATTTAAAATTGAAAACTGTTTGTTTTAAAAGGGAAATAAAAACAGAATTTTTAAAGAGTTAAAACTGCATTTTTTAAAAGATTTTTAAAAACTGCATTTTTTAAAAAGAAGAAAAAAAACTGCATTTTTGAAAAAGGCAAAACTGCATTTTTGAAAAAGGCAAAACTGCATTTTTTTTAAAAGAAGAAAAAAAACTGCATTTTGAAAAAGATATAAAAACTGCATTTTCAAAAAGATAAAAGAAAAAGGGTTGATCTCTTAATAGAAAAAGATTTGAACTTGAAAATAAAGATCATATTTTTTTTTGAAAATAGAAAAAAACATACTTTGTTTTGTAAATAGAACTAGTGAAATAAAAATTCGATTTTTATATATTGAACTTTGAAGTAAAAATTCGATTTTTATATATTGAACTTTGAAATGAAAATTCGATTTTTATATAGTGAACTTTGAAGTAAAAATTCGATTTTTATGTAGTGAACTTTGAAGTAAAAATTCGATTTTTATATATTGAACTTTGAAATAAAAATTCAATTTTTATATATATAGTGGCCTTGGGCAACGAAGATGACGAAGATGCGATGACGTTGAAGATTTCTATCAATGAAGAGCCGTGGAGCTAGGATAGCTATATGTGAGAATTTCTCACCTTTCAATTTATTTTTCTAGTTATATATATATACTAGGATGCAGACGGTGCTTAGTAGCACCCGACACAATCGTCCACAGACCATGGACTTGTTTGTTTGACTGTTTGGTGATTGTTTGCGATATTGGTTTGAATGTGGTTTGTGGTGTGAAAAATCGAATCGATAAATTGGTTAGGATTAGACGTGCGCCGTTATAAGGCGAAGGAGTAAGGCTAGGTTAGACTCTTACTCCAAATTTTGTGGTTTGCATAATGAATTGATTTGATTGATGTGTGAATGGCGTGGGCCTTCACTAGACCGGGGATTAGGCTAGGCCTTGTCCCGTTTCTAGTATCGTGCCGTTATGCTGCCGAAATTTTCTAAAATATGTTAGAAAATAAAAATATCATTTTATTGTGTAAATGAATTGAATAGAAATTCATAGGTTGAAATAAAATGTTTTATCGTTAAAAATATAATTTTTAACGTGAATGTGAATAAATAAATATTCATTTACAAACCAGACGGTTTGTTTATGTACACTTATTTAAAGGACATTGATTGGGACGATAAATTTTACACATCGCCCAACTGCACAAATAAAATCCGTGTTTGATTGTTTGAAAACCCCACACGGGTGTTAGGATGAAATATGCAGTTCACTCATCCTGATTGATTAAATATGTCGATCGATGGATTGACAGGCTGTTATAAGCGTTAGATATCTATATTTGATGCTTATACAGTGTAGTGCACTTTGGTTGATGGTTGATTATTTTTCAATGCTATTATATACATGTGATGTATGAGAATCCATATAATTAATTCTATATGGAAATTGATTGGGCCTCATTCCAATTTGAAAAACAAAGAATAATATAAAATAAAAGTTCATGTGTTGACAGTACTCATCAATTGAGATTGGTCATGTGTTGAACGAAATATTTTGATAATAACAACTATTTTGAAAATAGAAATTTATGAAGCCGTGTTGATTAGATTGACGCCATTTTGACGTGAACGATATTTATATCGATTTTAACGATTTCGAAATGAATTGAATTGAAAACGATTTCGAAATGAATTGAATTGAAAACGATTTCGAAATGAATTGAATTGAAAACGATTTCGAAATGAATTGAATTGAAAACGATTTCGAAATGAATTGAATTGAAAACGATTTCGAAATGAATTGAATTGAAAACGATTTCGAAATGAATTGAATTGAAAACGATTTCGAAATGAATTGAATTGAAAACGATTTCGAAATGAATTGAATTGAAAACGATTTCGAAATGAATTGAATTGAAAACGATTTCGAAATGAAATGAATTGAAAACGATTTCGAAATGAATTGAATTGAAAACGAATTCAAATTGAATCGAAAGTGAATTGAAATGAATTCAAATTGAATTGAAATTTGAATTGAATAGAAATGAATTTTAAAACGAATTTATAAAGAAGAATTCAATTTTGATTTGAATTGAAAAGAAAGTTGAAATAGCTTTTGAAACGATTTTAAAACTATTTATATAATTCGTTTTAAATAGAAATCGACGAAATATATATTATATATATTATATATAATATAATGGCCTGAATAGAACGCGCCGCGCCGCGGCAGTTCGCGAATTTCGACAATTTATTTCAAACGGACATTACGGGAGATCCGACCGTCGGATTCTCCTAAAACCGGAACCGTTGGGTTCGTATCGAAAAGAGCTTTCTAATGAATGTTAGAAATTTGAAATCTAACGGTTGGATTTGGAATTATGTCCAAATCAAATTCGAAAAAGGTCGCTATAAGTGCAGTTCGATGGCCATTGATGGAAATCGACTGTACGGGCCTTGATAAAATTATTAAAAATAGTAATAATTTGTGTAAAATCATAAGAAATGATTTGTGAAGATTTGGGATGAAAAACTCCATATTTGAAAAGATAAAAATAGATTTTTATCGAAATGAACTAGTTTTGAACTAGAAATATAATTCTATTTATTTTTAAATAAATAAATTGAATTCGAAAAAGGGTTTTGAAAATAACCAAAATTTCCAATGATTGCATTGGAGTGGATTTGAATCGAAATTGTCTTCGGAATATTTCGATGTCGGAATTCGTGATTATACGGATGTTGTTACGGAAATTTGAAAGATATATATTTATATCGTTATTTCCAATACGACATTTGTTAATCGTAGAATTTGATATTGAATATAAGCCGATATATTTTCTATTCAGAGCCTTATATTGAATATCAAATGTGATTTGGGTTTGTCGTGAATGGTGTCTTCACTAACACTATTCTTGAACCCAGTTGAGAAAAGATTAAATCTTTTTATTTAGATTTAATGAAGTGTACCAATTAAATAATATTTAATTGGAATTGAATGGATATTGATTTTTTGGGTTTATCGTGAACAGTGTTTTAAATAACACTTGTTCTTTAACCCGATAATTAATGGGATGTGACTTTGGGTTTATCGTGAACCGTGTTTTAAATGACACTGATTCTTTAACCCAGTCACAGATTAAAACTAAGTGGAGTTTTAATGAATCTTTAATTAGATTGAAAAGATCGAGAATGGAGTATCACCAGTTTTGCTCCAGGCGATAGTTAAATCTTTAATTAGATTTGAACGTGAAATTTAGAAACTAACTGTCGGTTAGCTAAGTAGAATGGTTTTCTGGATATTGATCTGATGTTGGTTTCGGCCTTCGGGGTTAATATTTGGGGAATTATTCTCTTGATTAATTCACGGTTAGTGACTAATGAATTGGAATGAGGCGTATGTTGTGTTTGTGTAACACTTTTATAAAATATACGCGAGTTATTCGGGAAGACCGGGTTTATCCCATTCTGAATAACTGATACGACGATAAGTCGAAGATGAAGACGATGGTCGAAGACCGGAAGTCTTCATGTCGTTTGGGTAATTACTGATGATCTTGATTGGGCTGTACACCCAAGAAGATGGAAACAGTTAGTGATCGTCCAGACGTACTTGGAGATCGATGGATATGCGGGGTACTAGGTGCCTCCGGTTTCGTTCAGACCCAGGACGGACTTGTAAATGGACTGTGTGTCTGACATCGGATTTCATTCTGTGTGACTGATATCGGTTGCATAGGATGGTTTGCCTGTGTGGCATGCTAAGATGCAAATGATCAAGGCTTCTGTTGAAAAGCAAAGTCTTGTGGTGATGATCAAAGCACGGCCTTTGTGGCGTAGCTTTGTGTAACGTTTACCTCGCGTGTTTCACACCAGGTATGAACCAAAAACGGGAGACGGACCTCAGGGAGGACTTGCGTTTCTTTCTAGTTAGAAGTGGCGTCAGTGGTTTTACACGCCCTGACGAGTTTGACTTATGTGGTTGTTGCTGTTGCGAGGCGCCTCGGTTATATCGGTTTCGGCCGATGCATTCTGGTCGGCTGACGGACCAGACTTACACCCCATAGGGTGGGGAAACGTAGTGTTCAGGCATTTTAATCCACATCGGTGGACCGGCCCTGTCGCTCCAAGGCTTGACTGAGTACTTGCCTGTGGCTCGGGCTAGAGAGTCACGAATCGGTGGAGGATCTTGCCCCTAGCCTCGGTTCATAGATGGAAACCCAATTTCCAAATACGTGACATTTGCGGTTTTATTTGTAAACCTATATATGGCGACATGATATATGGTACCCATGCCGCCTATGATTGATACTTATGATTTGAAGTTGTTTTATACACTATGCACTTATAATAGTATCAAATGATTTGTTTTAAACGTATCAAGCATTCTTTGGCTGTTATAAGGGAAAACCCTATCCCCCGGCTTGCGTTGCATTGTGTGATAGGACCTGGGTCTTATAACAGCTTCATTTTTCTTTATTTAGCATTGCGCTGTTTGTTTTATGCACTGGTATCCTTGGGAGGAAACCCGTTCCGTGTTATACGGCGTGGTCCCTTGTTTTACCTAATGATTTAAAATAAAGATTAATAACTGTTTTAGTTCTCACACCAGTCACATGACTGACCTGGAGTTTATTGTTTTAACCTAAACTCTGGGTGCCCTTATTTTGACACGGGCAGCTAGTAGTTTTGGTTTTGCAGATTTATATTCACAGGATCCTGGTTTACAGCTGGAACGATATCCGGAAAGCTTTGTATCCGTATATCTCTTCTAGTTGTGTATTGTATTATTTTCCGCTGCGATGAATTTAAATGTAATTTAAATCTCTGATATTTCTGTGTAATATTCTTTTATACTCTGTATATTCTTGTAATCTGATGCATTGTTGTAATATACAGTAAAATGTTCTTTTATATGCGTTCTGTTGTGGTTTGTTCTCGAACTATCCGACACTTTCCTTTACGGGGAAGTTACGGGTCTTTACATTTGGTATCAGAGCTTTGGTTTACAAAGCAGAGAACAAGACACATTAGAAACATACGAAAGAATTCATCAGATATTGGATTAGTAATATCCAATGGGATGACTCGTTAGAGATAGGATCAGTAGTATCCTAGAACGAGTGTGAAGAGTATATTTTTAAAAAAGTGAAAACAATTTTTGTTTTGAAAAATTTAAATCAATTATTCGTATTTGATTATTTATTTATATTGATGTGGACAATCCAGTATATATAGATTTTGCGTATACGTCTGATCCGCGTGTATTCGAAGTTTTAATATATTGGATAGATGTAGAGTCGCACTCTAGTCGCCCGGACATGGTCCTGATGATGAAGTATACCATCACCAGCATTTATTTTCGAGTAACGAAAGTGTGATATCTATATATTTCCTATAGGCTGGTGTGAGAACCAAAACTTATATATAGTTAGAACACATTGTTGTGAATTGGCATCAAAAACATGATTTTTGTATATATATCAAAGTTATGAATTTAAAATGATAATTCACTAATTGATTGATGTTTGTGTTGTTTGTTTATTTGTTTGCAAATTTTGAACCATTAGCCTAATTGAATCAAATATTGGATTATATTGAAAATTGGTCGCATTTGCTTGCATATACATATACTTATATTGAGCAGGTCATAGCAAGGAGGCTAGAGCCAGAGAATAAAATTTGTTTGCCCGACAAATAGGTACATGTTTACTACATAATTTACTGTTTTGTTTGGGTGATGATGATTTTGTGAGCCTATTGGCTAGCCGCTTGGCTTTTTCTTTTTCTTTTTGAGATCTGAAGGACCGGGGAGGCTATTTGAAATTCCCCGATGCTCCCATTGCAGGGGAGGTTATGGCGAAATTTTTCGAAAATTTAGGGTGTTAGCCAAATTTTTGAAATTTTGAAAATTCTCAGAAACTAAAGAGTTGGAGAATGGAAGCCTGATCGAACGTAGAGTTGAATAATCAAACTACTTTCGACTTTGTTCCTTTTCGGGGACGAAAAGTTTTAAGTGGGGGAGATTGTAACAACCCGGAAAATCTGGGCCAGTTTAAAATTTTTATTTTGACAATTTTAGCGAGTTTTGATTATTTAAAATGAATTATTTTAAATAGAATCGACGAGAAAATTTATTTTGAATAGAATTCGAACGTATATATTATACGCGTCGTCGATAGAATATAAATATTTATATATAATTATAAAAGGAATTGAAAATGGCGCGGTAGTTCGAAAATTCGATTTCTAATTTCAAATGAATATACAGAATTCAATATAAGTCAGAATTGAACGAAACAAGAAATATTTGAATCTGTATAACTATATCTTTGTAACGAAGTTAACAAACTGAGATTTCATTTTAGAAATGATAAGATATGTCCAGTTTAAAATTAGAAATAGTCGCTGTGGAATTTATATATATTTTTATATATATAAGGCCCTTAAAAATAGCAATTTTGCAAACGACCTCGGATTTCGACGAAACCAGTTTTGTTGAGTCCGTGATGTTAAGTTATTGCTAGGTTTCAAATTTCATAATTTTTCGAATCAATATGTGAGCGTGGCAAAGGAAAACGCGTTTGACCAGTTTCAGTTGATTTTAATCGACTGGAAATTGGCCATTTTTCAAACGGTCTCAGAATTCGACGAAACTAGTTTTGTTAGGACCGTATCGTCAATACGAAGCTAGAAAATATTTTTCTGGAATTTTTCTAGTTAGTATGTGACCCCGGTAATTTGAAATGTACGTTTAAAATTCAATTTAGTGATTTAAATGTAAATTCAACGTAAACTGATTCAAACAGTCGAATCAGCTTGCGATGCATATCCCATTGTGTTCGGAATAGGGGTAATTGGCTAGGGGCGACAGTCGGTGGGCTTGATTCCGAGTTAAAACAGAAAGTCAACTTTAAAATGAATTAAATAATTAAATTAAAATAAAAAAAAAAAAAATCCTTTCTCCTTAACTACCTAGGCCCCCCCCCGTTCCTCATTCAGAAAAAAAATAAAAAAAAACCCCCAAATCAATTCGATCGCGCCCCTCCCCCACGAGCTCACCGCTCCGCCTCCTCCATCCTCCACCGACGCTCCACCGCACCACCTCATCTCCTCCCCCGTCTATCTCTACTTCCCCCCTCTCCTTCTTCCCCTGGCCTCTCTTCACCTCTCGCGAGCAAACCCGAGACCGCCTACATGCCTGCAACGGAAAGCCGCCGCCGCCAGTTGATGAAGGCCCCACCTCCGACCTGCGCCTCCTCGAGCACCTCGTATGGCGAACCCCCCTTGCTCGAAGACCGCCTGCGACACCCCCCCCCCTCTGTAAGTAAAACTGACCTTTTTTTTTTATTTATTTTTATTTATTTATTATCTTTAAAACTGAATTTTTATTATCTTTAAAACCGAATTTTTAATATCTTTAAAACTGAATTTTTAATAAAGTTAAAAACTGAATTTTTATATAGAGTTTTAAAAACAGAAAATTAAAATTGAAAACTGAATTTTTATATAGAGTTTTAAAAACAGAAATTTAAAATTGAAAACTGTTTTTTTTTAAAAGAGTTTTAAAAACAGAAATTTAAAATTGAAAACTGTTTGTTTTAAAAGGGAAATAAAAACAGAATTTTTAAAGAGTTAAAACTGCATTTTTTAAAAGATTTTTAAAAACTGCATTTTTTAAAAAGAAGAAAAAAAACTGCATTTTTGAAAAAGGCAAAACTGCATTTTTGAAAAAGGCAAAACTGCATTTTTTTAAAAGAAGAAAAAAAACTGCATTTTGAAAAAGATATAAAAACTGCATTTTCAAAAAGATAAAAGAAAAAGGGTTGATCTCTTAATAGAAAAAGATTTGAACTTGAAAATAAAGATCATATTTTTTTTTGAAAATAGAAAAAAACATACTTTGTTTTGTAAATAGAACTAGTGAAATAAAAATTCGATTTTTATATATTGAACTTTGAAGTAAAAATTCGATTTTTATATATTGAACTTTGAAATGAAAATTCGATTTTTATATAGTGAACTTTGAAGTAAAAATTCGATTTTTATGTAGTGAACTTTGAAGTAAAAATTCGATTTTTATATATTGAACTTTGAAATAAAAATTCAATTTTTATATATATAGTGGCCTTGGGCAACGAAGATGACGAAGATGCGATGACGTTGAAGATTTCTATCAATGAAGAGCCGTGGAGCTAGGATAGCTATATGTGAGAATTTCTCACCTTTCAATTTATTTTTCTAGTTATATATATATACTAGGATGCAGACGGTGCTTAGTAGCACCCGACACAATCGTCCACAGACCATGGACTTGTTTGTTTGACTGTTTGGTGATTGTTTGCGATATTGGTTTGAATGTGGTTTGTGGTGTGAAAAATCGAATCGATAAATTGGTTAGGATTAGACGTGCGCCGTTATAAGGCGAAGGAGCAAGGCTAGGTTAGACTCTTACTCCAAATTTTGTGGTTTGCATAATGAATTGATTTGATTGATGTGTGAATGGCGTGGGCCTTCACTAGACCGGGGATTAGGCTAGGCCTTGTCCCGTTTCTAGTATCGTGCCGTTATGCTGCCGAAATTTTCTAAAATATGTTAGAAAATAAAAATATCATTTTATTGTGTAAATGAATTGAATAGAAATTCATAGGTTGAAATAAAATGTTTTATCGTTAAAAATATAATTTTTAACGTGAATGTGAATAAATAAATATTCATTTACAAACCAGACGGTTTGTTTATGTACACTTATTTAAAGGACATTGATTGGGACGATAAATTTTACACATCGCCCAACTGCACAAATAAAATCCGTGTTTGATTGTTTGAAAACCCCACACGGGTGTTAGGATGAAATATGCAGTTCACTCATCCTGATTGATTAAATATGTCGATCGATGGATTGACAGGCTGTTATAAGCGTTAGATATCTATATTTGATGCTTATACAGTGTAGTGCACTTTGGTTGATGGTTGATTATTTTTCAATGCTATTATATACATGTGATGTATGAGAATCCATATAATTAATTCTATATGGAAATTGATTGGGCCTCATTCCAATTTGAAAAACAAAGAATAATATAAAATAAAAGTTCATGTGTTGACAGTACTCATCAATTGAGATTGGTCATGTGTTGAACGAAATATTTTGATAATAACAACTATTTTGAAAATAGAAATTTATGAAGCCGTGTTGATTAGATTGACGCCATTTTGACGTGAACGATATTTATATCGATTTTAACGATTTCGAAATGAATTGAATTGAAAACGATTTCGAAATAAATTAAATTGAAAACGATTTCGAAATGAATTGAATTGAAAACGATTTCGAAATGAATTGAATTGAAAACGATTTCGAAATGAATTGAATTGAAAACGATTTCGAAATGAATTGAATTGAAAACGATTTCGAAATGAATTGAATTGAAAACGATTTCGAAATGAATTGAATTGAAAACGATTTCGAAATGAATTGAATTGAAAACGATTTCGAAATGAATTGAATTGAAAACGATTTCGAAATGAAATGAATTGAAAACGATTTCGAAATGAATTGAATTGAAAACGAATTCAAATTGAATCGAAAGTGAATTGAAATGAATTCAAATTGAATTGAAATTTGAATTGAATAGAAATGAATTTTAAAACGAATTTATAAAGAAGAATTCAATTTTGATTTGAATTGAAAAGAAAGTTGAAATAGCTTTTGAAACGATTTTAAAACTATTTATATAATTCGTTTTAAATAGAAATCGACGAAATATATATTATATATATTATATATAATATAATGGCCTGAATAGAACGCGCCGCGCCGCGGCAGTTCGCGAATTTCGACAATTTATTTCAAACGGACATTACGGGAGATCCGACCGTCGGATTCTCCTAAAACCGGAACCGTTGGGTTCGTATCGAAAAGAGCTTTCTAATGAATGTTAGAAATTTGAAATCTAACGGTTGGATTTGGAATTATGTCCAAATCAAATTCGAAAAAGGTCGCTATAAGTGCAGTTCGATGGCCATTGATGGAAATCGACTGTACGGGCCTTGATAAAATTATTAAAAATAGTAATAATTTGTGTAAAATCATAAGAAATGATTTGTGAAGATTTGGGATGAAAAACTCCATATTTGAAAAGATAAAAATAGATTTTTATCGAAATGAACTAGTTTTGAACTAGAAATATAATTCTATTTATTTTTAAATAAATAAATTGAATTCGAAAAAGGGTTTTGAAAATAACCAAAATTTCCAATGATTGCATTGGAGTGGATTTGAATCGAAATTGTCTTCGGAATATTTCGATGTCGGAATTCGTGATTATACGGATGTTGTTACGGAAATTTGAAAGATATATATTTATATCGTTATTTCCAATACGACATTTGTTAATCGTAGAATTTGATATTGAATATAAGCCGATATATTTTCTATTCAGAGCCTTATATTGAATATCAAATGTGATTTGGGTTTGTCGTGAATGGTGTCTTCACTAACACTGTTCTTGAACCCAGTTGAGAAAAGATTAAATCTTTTTATTTAGATTTAATGAAGTGTACCAATTAAATAATATTTAATTGGAATTGAATGGATATTGATTTTTTGGGTTTATCGTGAACAGTGTTTTAAATAACACTTGTTCTTTAACCCGATAATTAATGGGATGTGACTTTGGGTTTATCGTGAACCGTGTTTTAAATGACACTGATTCTTTAACCCAGTCACAGATTAAAACTAAGTGGAGTTTTAATGAATCTTTAATTAGATTGAAAAGATCGAGAATGGAGTATCACCAGTTTTGCTCCAGGCGATAGTTAAATCTTTAATTAGATTTGAACGTGAAATTTAGAAACTAACTGTCGGTTAGCTAAGTAGAATGGTTTTCTGGATATTGATCTGATGTTGGTTTCGGCCTTCGGGGTTAATATTTGGGGAATTATTCTCTTGATTAATTCACGGTTAGTGACTAATGAATTGGAATGAGGCGTATGTTGTGTTTGTGTAACACTTTTATAAAATATACGCGAGTTATTCGGGAAGACCGGGTTTATCCCATTCTGAATAACTGATACGACGATAAGTCGAAGATGAAGACGATGGTCGAAGACCGGAAGTCTTCATGTCGTTTGGGTAATTACTGATGATCTTGATTGGGCTGTACACCCAAGAAGATGGAAACAGTTAGTGATCGTCCAGACGTACTTGGAGATCGATGGATATGCGGGGTACTAGGTGCCTCCGGTTTCGTTCAGACCCAGGACGGACTTGTAAATGGACTGTGTGTCTGACATCGGATTTCATTCTGTGTGACTGATATCGGTTGCATAGGATGGTTTGCCTGTGTGGCATGCTAAGATGCAAATGATCAAGGCTTCTGTTGAAAAGCAAAGTCTTGTGGTGATGATCAAAGCACGGCCTTTGTGGCGTAGCTTTGTGTAACGTTTACCTCGCGTGTTTCACACCAGGTATGAACCAAAAACGGGAGACGGACCTCAGGGAGGACTTGCGTTTCTTTCTAGTTAGAAGTGGCGTCAGTGGTTTTACACGCCCTGACGAGTTTGACTTATGTGGTTGTTGCTGTTGCGAGGCGCCTCGGTTATATCGGTTTCGGCCGATGCATTCTGGTCGGCTGACGGACCAGACTTACACCCCATAGGGTGGGGAAACGTAGTGTTCAGGCATTTTAATCCACATCGGTGGACCGGCCCTGTCGCTCCAAGGCTTGACTGAGTACTTGCCTGTGGCTCGGGCTAGAGAGTCACGAATCGGTGGAGGATCTTGCCCCTAGCCTCGGTTCATAGATGGAAACCCAATTTCCAAATACGTGACATTTGCGGTTTTATTTGTAAACCTATATATGGCGACATGATATATGGTACCCATGCCGCCTATGATTGATACTTATGATTTGAAGTTGTTTTATACACTATGCACTTATAATAGTATCAAATGATTTGTTTTAAACGTATCAAGCATTCTTTGGCTGTTATAAGGGAAAACCCTATCCCCCGGCTTGCGTTGCATTGTGTGATAGGACCTGGGTCTTATAACAGCTTCATTTTTCTTTATTTAGCATTGCGCTGTTTGTTTTATGCACTGGTATCCTTGGGAGGAAACCCGTTCCGTGTTATACGGCGTGGTCCCTTGTTTTACCTAATGATTTAAAATAAAGATTAATAACTGTTTTAGTTCTCACACCAGTCACATGACTGACCTGGAGTTTATTGTTTTAACCTAAACTCTGGGTGCCCTTATTTTGACACGGGCAGCTAGTAGTTTTGGTTTTGCAGATTTATATTCACAGGATCCTGGTTTACAGCTGGAACGATATCCGGAAAGCTTTGTATCCGTATATCTCTTCTAGTTGTGTATTGTATTATTTTCCGCTGCGATGAATTTAAATGTAATTTAAATCTCTGATATTTCTGTGTAATATTCTTTTATACTCTGTATATTCTTGTAATCTGATGCATTGTTGTAATATACAGTAAAATGTTCTTTTATATGCGTTCTGTTGTGGTTTGTTCTCGAACTATCCGACACTTTCCTTTACGGGGAAGTTACGGGTCTTTACATGATACTTGAATCGTTTAAGCATGATACTCACCCCCATCGAGGGAAGAGTAATTATTCTTTCGGATTCTAGACCATGATACCTAAGAAACGGTGAACTAACTCAAACTTGTGAAGGCTAAACAACCTGTTTTCCCCTTAGGTCCACTCCCATGGACATGTCTCTGGTGTTGACGAAAAATATCGTTAACATGATGTAAAGCATTTATTGATGCAGAGACATGCCAAGGGCCGTAAAGTTGTAATTTTTTTGCTTGAATCGATCCACCACTCATGGAAAGAGGGGTCCAACATGCACTTGAGATGCAAGATGAAAATGATCGGTTAAAGAGGATGAATGTTGCAATTAATAATGAAATGCTTGTTGGATGCTATCATTTACCACGTAATTGACTATTTGCAATGTTGAATTCATGTGTGTTAAGAATGAAAATGTTCCAGCATTTGTCCTTCTTGTGATTTACGTTTGTTAACTATGTACAAACTGAGAGTTATGTATGTTGAACTCCAATAGTCTTGTAATTTCTTTGTAAATGAAATTTTTGTGTGTTAACTATGTATGAACTAACACTTATGTGTGATAACTATGTATGAACCGAGAGTTATGTGTGATGACTATGTACGAACTATAGCCACTAGGTGGTAAAGGAAAAGTGGTCCTTTTAGCCATGTTGCATGCTTTTTCAAACAATTCATTGTTGTAGTCACTTGTTGATAAAGAAAAAGTGGCCTTTGTAGCCACTAGGTGATAAAAGGCAAAGTGGTTCCTGTAACCACTTGTTGAAAAAAAACAAAGTGGTTCTCGTAGCCACTACGAGATATAAGGAAAACTAGTTCCTATAGCCACTTGTTGATAAAGACAAAGTGGTTCCTGCAGCTACTAGGTGATAAAAGGCAAAGTAGTTACTATAGCCACTAGGTGATAAAAGGCAAATTCATTCCTATAGCCACTAGGTGATAAAAGGCAAATTCATTCCTGTAGCCACTAGGTGATAAAGAGAAAGTGGTTCTTGTAGCCACTATGCATGTTTTTCCGAACATTTGATTGTTGTAGCCACTAGGTGATAAAGGCATAGTGATTCATGCAGCCACTTGGTTGTCTTTCACCATTATATATACATGTACCACCATTGCAGAAAGCTACCACAAAATATAACTCAAACCCTTACAATCTAGTATTTCAACCTCCTTGAAAATCATGGATCTATACCTCTACTATGAAGGCATGAAGCAGACCTACCACAATGAATAAGAACTAGGCAATAAGGAGGTAGAGCTTTAGAATCAACGTATGTCGATGGGATATTATTAGATCAATGAGCAATCGTCGTGGTAGTATGCCTTGACGGATTGATAGATGATACAAGAGGGACTATAAGTATGGACATGAAAGGCCGATGAGAGACTACTTTATTGACAATCCAACCTACGATATTACTTTGTTATATCGTCGATTTGGGTTGGGTCCAGATTTTTTTCTCTAAAATCTATTTGAAACTTCATAACTCTAACCCATATTTCAGGTATATAGTAAATGGACCAGGAGAATAGGGACATTCTACTCACATCAAAATCTCAATGGCTTTACGTATGTTAAGCTACCGAACTTGTGGCGATCATATGGATGAATATTTCAGAGTTGCATCATTAACGACAATAGAGTGTCTGAAGGAATTCTGTAAAACAATTATTGAACAGTTTAGTGAGGAATACCTATGAATGACAGGACCTAATGATATAAAAAGGATACTAGCTAGAGGAGAAGCAAGAGGTTGCCCAGGAATGCTTGAGAGTTTAGACTGCATGCAATGGGCATAGAAAAACTGTCCAATATGGTGGAAAGGAATGTTTATAGGACACAAAAAGTACCCACAATGATTCTTGAAGTTGTTGCAATAGATGATTTATGGTGGCATGCTTTCTTTGGAGTGTCAGGTTCATTAAACGATATAAATGTTTTAAAACAACCATACCTATTATCTGAACTTTCAAATGGACTTTCAACGAAAGTTGCGTATGAAGTTGGTAATGTCAAGCATCAAACTGATTATTACCTAGTGGATGGAATCTACCCAAAGTGGAGAAGAACTTTAATACAGGGATTCAGAGTAACAACAAATGACAAAGAGAGCTACTTCGCTGAAAAATTGAGTAGCTATAGAAAGGATATCAAATGAATGTTCGGTGTCTTGCAAGAATGGTTTCAAATTTTATGAAATCCAACTCGGTTTCCTGATCCCAGAGTTCTACCAGAGATCATATATGCTTGTATAATAATCTATAATATGATTATATAGTCCAAAAGAGGTAAGTAGAAAAATCAAAAAACAAATTACCTGGATATGTTTAAGGTTTCTAACAAAAGACCAAATAGAGACATAAACTCGATGGAGGAATACATTGCCATTGTTCAACATATTGAGGATCAAAGTGCGCACTTCCGTTTGTGTGATCTGCTGGTTGACCATTTGTGGGAACATAAAGGAAGGAATAGTATGAATCCATAGGGATGGTTTGTAGCACTAGTTTATGTTTGCAAGTTAGATTCTAGTACTTTGTTACTAAGGTTTTAAGGCTCCTACTTAATTGACTGTATTATGTAATAAGATTTATGTGTTGTTAATCAAGTACTACTATTATTATAGAACATGTCTACTAAATTGAAATACACTATATCATAACAAAAATTTATCAACTACAAAAATAGGACACACTTAAAACATAAGTTAATTGGAGAAACATAAACAGTACAAACATTTAGAATTAACTGAAGACAAAACAAGCAAATTACATTGCAACATACATTTACATCTCATCCCTATACGAACCACTACCACTTCCGCTTCCACTGCCTCTACTTTCATGTAGGTTTCCAACTACTCGGTTACTAATTCTTGTTGTAAAGGATATATCTTATTGAATTCACAAGTCATCAATTTAATACAATTCTTCTCTTGCATCGTAGCTTGCTATTCCTCGTGAACTTGTCTTCTGAACTCTCGGTCCTCCATCATTGCTTTCTGAAATTCAGCATCGTTACGGGTTTGTTGAGCTGAAAAATTGGCTCTGTGCTCTCTTGTTTCCCTATAAGAAGTCTCTAAACTTCCCATAAATCTAGAAAACTTTGCACTTTGTTGCTCTACCTGAATTGATGTGTTTCTACCGATAGGTTGTCCATTGCTGCTTCCGTATAAAGGAGATATTTCCTGCGAACTTGGATCGCTTCCTGGACTTGAATTAGAGTAATTCATTAATCTTACTTTGTTTTGTTGCTCGAACATGAAGTTGTTTGGAATATTCTTCCACTTCGGTAAACTTGACAAAAGCCTCATAGCAGTCCTGTAATTTGAATGGTTGTCCATACTGTAGTTGGTAAGCCTTACATGATTCTTCGATCTTTAAAAAAAAAGGTTATCGACATATAAAACTACTAAAATACAATATAGTATGGAAAAAAGTTCAAATTAAAAAATAATTACAATATCTTATGGAGCAGCCCCACTTTGCTGCCTCTTTTGCAACCTGGAAAGTATTGCCAAATAGTTTTGGCATGTGGTATTCATAACCTGATACCCTCCTCTAAACGATCCACATGTCCTACTCATCGTTTCCAAATTATTGTAAAACTCTGCAACTCCTTCCCAAAATTGCTGACCTTTCATATTATTGCCAGACGTAGTAATCGTCTTGTGAAATGTGTGTCCACGTTTTAGCAAGCGAAACATACTGTCCAGAAGTAGACTTAAATTTCTTTTTTCTGCTGTCAAATATCGTGTCTTCCTCATCGCTATTTTCTTCCTCAATGTCCTCTAAGCTAATTTTGGTCCCCATTACAACATTTATTTTTCATTTATCGAAGACGCTAGTTAAGGATTTCCACTTCTTGATATATTCCGAGGTAGGAAGTATAATAATTTAGAGTCTCCGCCTATATTGTTTGCCTCTTCAAGTTCCTCTTCCTCTGAGCTATCAACCGTTTCTTCGTTAATAGGAGAATTATGTGCATGTATAAGAAAACTATCTTTGAAGATTCTATATTGCTTCACGATTATTAATCTCCATCTGTTGCGCATTAAGGTAGTGATGTTGATTTAAATCATTTTGCATCATCATTGACATATACGACGAATGATCGTCGTATGCACCTACCATGGAATGCTGATGATAGTGCTGTTGCGGGGCGTTATTATGAATGACAGGAAAGTTAGGAGAAGCGAGTGGTAGGTACGACTGACTATATGGAAAACCTGAATAAGCGAGTATCTGTACTCAAGCGATGGACAGACTGGTTGTTATTGTTGTGTATGACGTTGGTTGGCAAATTGAAAGGAATGAGATTTGGAAATTGGTTTTTAAGCCATAACCTTCTTGCCGAATCGTTTGGATGAAGAAGACATTTTGTAAAAGTAGAAGGCAAAGAATTTATCAATATGTTGTGGAAGGAGAAGATGTTAGTTGGTGAAGATATAGGGTGGGAAAATAGAGCCATTGAAGTAGTCATTGGGCAAAACAGCTCTATGGAGTATATCAACAAAGACTTCTCCATTGTACATGTATAACGATAAAGTCTTTTCCATGATACCCCACCAACCCTTGTCTAGTGAACCAGCCAACGAACTGCTTCCAACCAACCATGAACTAGCCACGGAGGACAGAACAAACCACACCTGAATGCTCCTGACTTGTTTAGTAACTGAACAAGCCATTGATTATGCTCTAAGAGACAAATATAGTAAGAGATATTCACATCGAACATGGCCAAGCTTTTGTCGAACTACTCCACATCTTGTGTCATTTAAGTTATTTGCTCATTTTACTCCTGTTTTTCCACTTTGAAACTTAGCGTTAGCAAGTAACTTCTAATAATACAAATGCTCTAGTCAAATTCCAGAGCTGGCTTATTTATAGCTAACAAGCACACATTCTAAATATTAATTTTGAAACCACATTAAATTAGAAATAGCTGCTAATAGTTCAACAAAATAGTGCAATCAAATTCCAGAATTAAAAGATAGGAAATCATGTAGAAAAATAAATCATATCAAATAGTATTATATTTTTTTTACCTATTGATATTACTGCGGTAAGGTAAGCAAAATGAGATGAGCAATGGTGATCTGATGTGCATGATGATATTTATCATTCGACTTGTCATAAAAAACAAGTGAAAGAATATAGTTCAATTTCCTTAGTTCATAGGCTACAAATATAAAAAGAAGTCTGATACAATTGGGATCGCCCACAAATACCGAGGGGCTAAAAATGTTAAAAGCATCCATTTCCAAGTTAGTCTAAAGCCTCTCTTGTGTTTTCAAAATTTTGAACAAAGACGACATATAACTAGATAAGTTGCGCATCAGTCCTACAACTTTAATGAGATCAAGATTTATGCGTTGATCCCTCAATACTAGTGACGTTATATATCTGGATTTCTATGCTAAGAAGAATAAAAATTATACATTTTTAATAACATAAAGCATTACTCTCTAAATTCAATTTAGGGCCCCTAGTTTCTATTAAGATTAGCAATATAGTAAGTAAAATTTGTTTTCGACAACACCAAAACACCCTATACTTTGTTATGTTAGGATACCTTTGGCCTCCATAATTCTATTGGGTTTATGGAACCACCTTATAGTCCAAACAACTATTAACATATTTTTATTTTTGTGGCTTCTCAAACACTACCTTATTATTTCACTACAAGAATACACGACTATTCCAATGGCTCATAGTCGTTGGTGGCTGTTTAAAGTCGTTGGAATAGTGTTAACACTTTCCAATGGGCTCTTTCCAACGGCTTTTCTAACGTCTTCAAACAATCATTTGTCGTTGGAAACTATTTGGAAACAAGGACCAATTTGTTATTGGTAGTTGTTGGAAAAACTGATTTTTTTTAGCAGCAAGCAAATAATCTTCCAGCCACCCCATTTCCAATCCATTCCATTTTCAATCCAATTCCGATCAATTCCATATATATACAACATATATATACCAATAACAATATAAACAACCAAAATAAATCAAAGAAACACCAATATATACAAAACAAACCATCCAAACATCAAGAAAACCAACACATACATGTCCATAAACCAAATACATCAAAGTTACATCTCCAAAAACCATTAAAACATATCAGAAGTATCATCCTTACCCACTCTGTGCCAATATATACAATATTCAAATAAAATGTCACCATCTCCAAGTCAAAGAAAAAACATATACCTCAAGCATCATCTTCGTCACCTCTGGAAGCACCGGACGATAAAGGAAAAGTACCATGATTGTGCACATAATCCGCAAGCTTCTGATTTAGTTACTCCATCTGCATAGCCTAAAGACGATTCTGCTCCTGCAGCTGCTCAATCATGGTTCTAAATTCTTTAATTTCTACTTTGTCTTAGGCCTTCTTAGCTTGTTTTGCCTACAAATAGATTGAATAGAAAAAAGGTTACGTCGGTATATAAAATATTATAGCAGTATATATTTAAATGTTAATTTATTGTATGTATGCAAAAGGATTCATTACTATTACGTTACCAAAGCCATAATGTCTACTCCGCTGCGGCAGATCCATAACAGCGTCAAATATGTTGTCTTCCTCCTCCGGTGTCAACACATCATGACCAGACTCCTCGATTAAATGCGCCTGTGCCTCCTGAAACCTTGCCTATAATGAAAAAATCAATTTCAGTTGAAAAATAATAGAATGTTGTTTACATTTTACATTAGCTAATAATTAATAAAATTTTCGAGGTGAGTAATAAAATTTAGAATACACAAACATATGCAGCTGTTGCCCACCTTACTGATATGTGATATTGCCAGCCTCGTATACATACCTGGATGCATGGGTGTGAGTAAATAAGTCCATATATGACATGGGATGTCCATGAGCTTGTTCCTGCAAATTGATAATTTGGATAATCCAATTCCATATAGTTAATTACTGAACTGACCAACATACAAATGTAATAATTAATAAATTGACCAATTCTTCACGGTGATGCTGGAAAGATCTGGATCCTCCACAATGAGTTATTTTATTTTTTCTCCTGTTTGCGGAGTTCCTTGCTGACTCCGCCTGCAAATGTACATTGACTAATTATTTAATAATCGACAAAAAATAAGTGAAATTCGTTATAAATTCACCTTGAACTCATCTGTGTCCCGCCACTCAACCTTCTTATTAAATACTCATCTCTCATCCACCAAGGTTTCTTCCTTAATTTTTTAATCTCATTCATTTTTCCTTGTAATTCTTAGCAACCTTCGAGTTCCAGTGTCGTTGAACCTGCTCGAGGTTGGCGTCCTGCACATCTACTGCCCCCTGTACAATAAGGGAAAAATATTACTAATTATTTATTTGTATTTAATCATTTCATAAAGCGGTATAAACTTACCAGAAAATCTTGCCAGGTGGTCTCTTTGACATCCTTGGGTTTCCTGCTCCATTGTAAAATAAGCTAAGTTATGTTATTACATTCCAATTTTTTACAGGTAACAATTCTTTGAATGCGATGGGTAACAAATTTTCATCATTGTGTGACAATCATGGCTTTTCATTCCATTCAGCCTTCCATTTTTATTGTCGACACATTTACAAAGATTAGAGGAAATTCCATCAGGAAAACATAATTCTTCCACCCATTTTAACAGTACTTTAACTTGGTTGTGTCTAGTTCATAGCATGCTTTGGTGTTTTACTGTCATTGGGCTTCATATGAAGCTCAGGATGATTTCATATTTCCTCTATATCACGTCTAGATTTCAGATTGTCCTTAGTCTTGCCCTTCACATTCAAAATTGTATTAAACACATTATCATACACGTTTTTCTCGTTATGCATCATGTCAATGTTATGACAGATTAAGAGATTTTTCCAATGAGGCAATTCCAAGAATATACTCTGTTTGCACCAATTATGAATCGTCGATTTACCTCGAATTTCAATTTTTTTTTTCCGGTTTCATGTATTTTGGATGGCCTTTTACAAGTTCATATATATCCCCGCTTGACCAAACTGTGGGTGGTCGTAGAGTCTCATGTCTATTTGCGGTGAAGTTTTTTTGGTCCATTCTAAAAGGATAATTAATATGAAGAAAATATCGATGACAATCAAACCATGAAATTTTCTTTTCATGCGTTAACGAAAATTCTCGTGTTTCTTCCATGCAATAAGGACAAGCAAGACGACCGGTCGTACTCCAACCCGAATTGCGTATGAAGGAAAATCACTAATGGTCCATAACAAAGAAACGAATATCCAATTTTTTTTATTTTTCTGATACGTCATATGTTTCATCTCCTTCATACCATAATTTTTTTGAACTCTTCGATTAACAGTTGTTAATAAACATCAATGCCCTATGTTGTATCATCTGGGCCAGGGACGACAATTGTGAGAAACATATATGGAGTTTTCATACACATCCATAAGGGTAGGTGTAAGGTGTGATTATTATAAGCCAAGACAAATATTTAGAACCAAACTGAGAAAATGGTGAGAAGCGATCCGTACATAAGCCTAGTCTAACGTTGCAGCTATCCACTGCAAAATTGGGATATTTCTTGTCAAAATGTTTTTATGCTTCTCCATCTGATGAGTGTGTCAACGTACCTTCTTGAGGTGTTCTCACACTGTGCCATTTCATATGATGCGCCGTTATAGATAATGCATATAAACTTTGAAGTCTAGGGGTGATGGGTAAATAATGCAACGCTTGTATGGAACTTCTTTTTCCTTGGTTTGTATCTTTCTTGATAACATATTTTACATTTTCTAAGTTTGATGTCTTCTTTACAATATGTCATGCAACCCTTTAAACATGCATCTATTTTCTAATACGGCAAACCAAAAGAAGACATAAGTTTTTTCACTTCATAATAATTTTCACACATTAAATTATCGGATGACATGATGTTTAGCAGCTTGAACAACAGCCGTAAATCTAGCTTCTGTAAGTTGTATTTTGATTTCATTGCAATGTATTTTGCAGTTACCGATAATTGAGTGTCGCATTCACATCCATTCCAAAAAAATTTTAAGCATTATTCAATAAATCACTTTTTTTTAGTTTCAACATTTGATTCCTCTTCGACGTTAATATCCTCGTTACCAATTTCAACGGTAGGGAACATTGATCGTGCAACATCTTCGACAATATTTTCTATGAGATTCATACTAACTTCAACACTATTGACCACCATCAACTGTTCTTCATTATTAGGGTCTACAATTTCTCCATGACGATCCCACAGCAAATAATTGGGTAAGAAACCGTATTGGTGCAAATGAATCTTAACCATATTCGGTATTAAATAGTTCAACAATTTGCATCTACTATATGGACAACGAATTTCTATACTATTTCCAATATTACTTATCGCAAATTCAATGAACACTTTTACCCCATTTTCGAAATGTTCACTTATTGCACCACTGATTTCCCTTCATTGATACATCTAACTCCGA
Organism: Allium sativum; assembly: GCA_030737875.1. Taxonomy (NCBI): domain Eukaryota; kingdom Viridiplantae; phylum Streptophyta; class Magnoliopsida; order Asparagales; family Amaryllidaceae; genus Allium; species Allium sativum. The sequence continues at coordinate 374,480,997 of CM060915.1, forward strand.
TCAATAAAGTAATTGACCATTTTTTCTACTTTAAAACTTATGATGAAGTAAAAAAATTTAATCCTTAATTTTATATGTTGTTCAAATTTTATTTACTGATTTAGTAAACATGTACTAATTAATTTTATATATTTTTTACAAACTTTATTTTAAATAAACAATTATTGGTTCATTGACGCTTATGTGTCTTCATTGATGGTCAGTCATCCTACTTCCCATTACAAACACAATGTTAATTATATTTCATAAATCATATCATTTTAAAAGATTTCAAAAAAATTCAACAGCATTTCCCCCATGTTCCTTGTATTGTACACACATGCGTGTACACAAGGAACGTAAAGGAAAGGCCGTCAAAATTGTATGAACCGTTTAAAGTGATATGATCTACAAAATATGATTACTTTATAGTGTTTTGTAACTTGTCCAGTATAGGGACAAATACGACAAATGATGTATCAAATGAATAGAGATGTCCGTTTTGTAGAAAAAACGAATATCCATATAACAATCATATACACCACGTATCAGACGGGGTCAAATAATATCTAAGGTTTTAAATATTTGTCTATATTAAATTTAAATATACAATTTGTTTATATTTTAACGTTTTCTTACATGTATACTAAATTATATATTTTACAATTTATTGAATTCTAACTACAATGATTACTATTAAAATCATGTATACACTAAATCATTTCGCATAAGCACAAAACTCATGTTCGCACAAATTTTCCAAAATTACGATCACTCAACATAATATATATGCTTCATGTTTGCATAAATTATATTATTAGCAAACTCTATCACACACATATCGTTCGCTAACCAAAGCTACCTAAACATATACAATATATAAAATTAAAAAAATGTAAAATTCCTAACAATTTGATCATGATGGTGATAATATTAGCAATTAGGGTGTAGCATGATGTAGTATACATATACAAACAACCAGGAATCAAGTAAACTTCAAATTAAACCCGAAATAAATGATTTCCTAAAAATTAGGTTTACGTAAATTACCTAATTCAGAGAGCAACAAGGGTGGAGACGGGTTGTAGAAGCTTCTAGATGGCGTTGGAGGTGCTTGGGGTGGTTGTTGGGTGGTGGTGGTAGAGAAAATGAAGGGGAGGAAATAGTGGAATTGGAGAAGCAAACGAATTGGTGATGATGAAAATAGGAATGAGCAATAAGTCGCGGTTTCTGGAAAATATGCAGGAAAATTTCCAATAGACGCCAACGGTTTTTATTTAGCCGTTGGAAAACTAGTTTGGAATACACTGTTCCTCTAGTAGTGGTTTCTAACACTTATCGGATTACCTTTATCAAGCTAAGACTCATATTGTAGAATTTTCACATTAATATACTTATCAGGTAAAAATAAGAAACAAAACAGTAATAAACCGATCGAATAAATGACCATAAAATCATTTATTATCTTGCCAACTCAGTTTTGAAACTACAAAATGCATATATCATTTCAGACAAAACTTTTTTATAAGAGTTAAGTTACATATTGATTTACATATTTATCGTAGGGTATGTCATTAATTCTACCAATATAAACTGGAAATTCTAACTCAGTGTTTTGTGCATGTAAATTTTAGGCATTAATGGGTTTCTCACTTAAATTTAGTGTGGTTAGATGTAGAAATTGGCCAAAGAAAATGTTAGTATGGTTATTGAAGTTGTGACTAAATATAAAAAAGAGCGAGCAAAGTTATAAGTAGCTACTGGTTGGTGGTTTGGTGAAACTAGTGAGAATTGATGTGGGTGTGTTAGTTGTGGAGGTTGGTTACTGATTAATTGGAGAAGTAGTTTCTGATGAAGCAGAGAATGTTGTGTCATAGTAAATTTATCTAGTTTTCTCATCGTAGACTTCAATGTTAAAAGCATCTTGCATTTGTGAAATATACAAGTTCATATCTGACATTCCAGCACAATATGGTGATTAAAGTCATTTTTTTATCTTTCCACTCTGTAGTTGATTGACTCAACGCATCCTTTGCTTCGAAGCTGTTGATAATGGCTACTTCTAATGAGAACTTGGTGGTTCTAAATAGTGTAGCATGGTTGATTATGGATCCAACTAAAATCTTATACCACTTAACATACACAAATTGTATTTAGATAAGGGTTATTACTTGGTGGTTCAAAGAAATAGGTTTCCATGATTTTTGATGTTATGTGTTGCAGTTGAGGACTTTCTATGTTGAAGGATTACAGTCATTTGATATTTGAGAAATTGGAGGTGGAGGTAGATTTGGAACTATGTTGATGAAGGGGGGGTTGATCGTTTTGGCGCTAAGTTTGATTAGGAAACTTGAGTATGATGTGTGAATTATGGTATTTGTTTATAATGCTAAAAGGCTTGTTTGAATTTTCCTTTGATTTAACAGAAATTGTTTTCATAACTAATATCTTTAGTTTCGTCTTTCCACGTTATGATTGTCACTCATTACTTATAATAATTACTTTCTTTTGCAAATTGAACTGCACAGGTAAACAACTGGAAAGAAGTGTCAGCTTTAATTTCTTTAACATACTAAATTATTGTTTTGTAACAACGGTCGGAACAAAGCCCCCCTCCTTGCATGCATATGAGCTGGCACACAACTCCCATATAATAAAAGGAATCCCTGTTGTTATGTGTCTACTAACTCATTGTTGTACTCAACTCCTTTAGTTTATTCCGTGATGTGGGACTATTAATTCCAACCCATCATTCCTTCTTAACAACATGCGAGGCAATCCTAATAGTCTCCCCCTTGACTCACATCCTACAAGTATCTTTTGAGAGCACTACCTTACCTGCATGGCCCAGTCTGTAACCTTCATCTCTGATACCACTGTTATGTAACGATGGTCGGAACAAAGCCCCCTTCCTTGTACGCATATGAGCTGGCACACAACTCACATATAACAAAAGGAATCCCTTATGGTACGTGCCTACCAGCTCATATTTGTACACAATTCCTTCAATTTGTTACATGATCTGGGACTATTAATTCCAACCCGTCATTCCTCCTTAACAACATGAGAGGCAATCCTAACAATTATGTGTGTAAGTACAGATGAATTTGGATAAATTATGGATTAATGTCACTGCTTGTGGATTTTTCGTTTTCTTGTAATGGCTAGAGAAACAGAAGCTGCATTAATTATTAGGTTGATTACCTTTTACCTTTTGGAATAATTTCTTTTGTAGTTGGTGTTATTAATTTTCCGTTTAGATCTAGGAATGAAAGTCGATGTAGACGTATAATGCATAAACTTTTTTTTGTTATGATGCTTTTATCTTCTTTTAAAGATGAATGCAAGTGATTTGTTGAATTTTTATACAGTTGTTACTTGAAGGCAATAAATAAACAAAACAGTACACTGAATGGTTATCTATATACATAGTTTTGAGTTAATTTTGTAGTTATGCGACATTTTCAATGTTGCTAGAGGTCATCCAGCTTCGAAGATAATTTATTTGAGTAATCTTATGACTTATTTTAACAGTGCTAAATATTGTTACAAACATCCTATAAAAAATCAGTTTTATTAGGAATGATATTGTTTGAATTCTTTTCAATGCCCGTTTCTTCAAAATTTACTAAAACAGGCTTATAAAAATATAATCATGTTTCTAGATTGCTTTTTGTTTGATTTATCGTATTATGATATCCAATTATATTGTTTTATTGAAAATTTGGTTAAAAGTAGTAGTGGTGTCTTCTTCACCTCCCAATTCTCCTCCTCTTATCAACTTCATCCCATCCACCTACAAAGCCTCCCTTCCTCCTATCGTCATCCCTCCTCCCTAAAACTCTCTGCTCATCCAATGCGTCGACTCAATCCATGTTTATCCAATAACCTTGCAAAACACTCTACTCATCCATCATCATCCTAAACTAATCACATCGCGATTCTCCGCCGCCCTACGGCGCCCAGCCAACCCACCTCAACCAGATCATATGCTCAAGTGGTAGCTTCACCACCACCCCAAACTCCGTTCATCTCAAACCCCATTCCCACTAAGCGTCGCCGGCTGCTGCCCACGTTCAAATCAGTCCATGCAATGATTACTTTCCTGAAGTTTGAACGATGTTGCTTGCGTTGTGCAAGCAAAGGACACATGGCAAAAATGTGTAGGAACACCACAATATGTTATTATTGTGCCATTTTCGGTCACTCATGCATGCAGTGTTCCAAAAATCGTAATGCATCAGTAATTAGAAGAAATGATGGATGTTTGCACCCTTCCAATGCACCAGCACAAATGACAAACCATCACGCAGGGAAGAAGAAGAGCATGCAGATGACGTGGCATAATAAGTCTCATCATATTTCAAATCATAATACGTATCGAGACGCTAATGCAGCCTTTAACCCTCTTTCTTCGCTTAAACCACTCTCTCCTCACTCTCCGAAAAGAAATTTCAACTCGTTCCTTCCCCAAACCCTCCCTCTAAATTTAAATTTCCAAATTTTTTACCATGTCTGATTCCTGTCTGTATCTCACTGCAACCATTACTGATGGTCAATGGGCTCTGGAAACTCTTTCTCTAGACCTTACAACGAACTTAAACTATGAGGAGTGACATATCTGGCTGATTTCGATTAACACTTTTCTCTTCAATTGTCCTAACTCTACCATCAAAAACCATTCTCTCCACCTCAAAATTCTTACCAAAGATGGGAACTCATTTCTCGTCCAACCATGGTCTGACCCCGAACATTCCCCTCAACCATCCCTCGAACCAGTTTCATGGGGAAAAATTAGCAGTTTTCCAGAGTTCCTGAAGACTAGCTGTGACGGCCCGCCTCGCACCACCCGACATTTCCAACGAAGGTGTGCTATGTCAATGCCCGACTAGCACGGGACGGTCTTCAGAGAAAGGAAAAGAAGGGAATTTGAACTAACAAGGAACCTGTAGAATATCTCACAGCGCATGGGATAAAATATAATAATAACATAACTTTGACATAAAACAGGCGAGACAGTGCATAAGCTGAAAACTAAACCATCATAGCAGCGGAAATCCAAACACAGCTTATGTTCCACATTATCATTATTACAACTTTTCGAACTGTCTCTAAAGTAAAGTAAAGGAAAGGTTCACTACTAAGGCCCAAAGTAGTGACCAGCAGCGACACAGGGAGAATATACATAGAGAATAATATGTGCAAGCCTCTTTCTCGTCTCTGGACAGCTACTCGTGCACAACCAGCTAACCTGTCTCTAATCTGCCCGTTTAAGAGAACCCAAAGTAATAAGAAGAGACATAAAACTCTGGGTCAGACAAAAGTCTGGTATGAGCGATAAGCAGCAAAAACAGAACAATAACAGGTATAGTAAATCATACCTGAACGTGGACCTGCAATCAAAGAGTTAGCACAACAGGATGTATAGTACTCTAAGGTAACACTAGCATAAGGTGTAAAGATAACGGGGAAGTGGGTGTGCATGTCATAGTGATATCAAACAATCAAGCATAACAACCATCCTCACATCTCTCACTCAGTGCGTAAAGCATACGATATCCACTGCTTTGACCACCCAAATCCTTTGCTATGATCACTCTGCCCCCATGGAGTCATGAAGGCTCCACTGCACTGATCCGTAGCTACAAATCCCTTGCTATGTCCACTCTGCCGCATGAAGTCATGACGGTTCCACTGCACTGGCTCATAGCCATGCTACGATCACTCTTCCCCATGGAGTAATAACTGCCCCACTGCACTGATCCGTAGCCTAACATTCGTCTTGGTGGTGAATCAAAGTTATGGATGTCGATAACCCCTTAGCACACGTCCCATAGCAAAGCCCAACTCATGAAGTTAACTCGTTGGTTCCCAACTGGATCCTGAGTTCTACTTCCTATTTGGAGTACCTTTGCATCTCTGGTTTTGGTCTCCTCCGGATCGGTTCGGTCCTCCTTTTCATCATTGGTTCAGTTCGGTCGTAACTATCCTTTCCTGGTGGTTCGGTTCGTAGCACCTCCTTCTAGTTCGGTTCGTGATTCTCCTCCAACTCGTGGTCATCAGGTCGGCTCGTGGAAGGCTCCCTGTTCGGATCGATTCGTGATGATGCTCTGGTTCGGGTCGGAGCTTAAGATGTGAACTGTTCGCGAGCTCTTGGTCGGATCGGGATCTCCAAGCGGTTCAGGGTCGATGATCTAGCTCGTGGTGTAGTAGTTCGGAGGAGCGGTTCATAGTGCAGCAGTTTGGAGAAGCGGTTCGTGGACGGGCTACACGACCCGACCCGGGTCCCCCTCCAACGATCCGATCCGGTTCCTTCACCATTTCTTGCAACTTTTCCAGCGACTGTTCTATGCCACACGATGACGTTTTCGACCATTTTAACTGTTCTATGCAATCACAAATCATACAAACAGTAATAGCAACATGTATAATCATCCACAAACATCAAAACAACAATTTAACATGTTTATACGGATCAAACATACCCAAAGACCCATGTTTTTCCCTTAATCATGTTTAAGCATACAATTAGCAAAACTTATCCAAATTAGCCCAAATTTTATCAGAGCCCTAAAATAATATTTTAGAATTTTTCAAATTTTTCAAATTTTTTTGAGCCATAATTTCGCTAATTATCACTAATCACCCCTAATTAGCCGTAATTAGTGATAAGCAATGCAAATCACTAACCTTAGCCACAAATTACTTATAGATCTGAAAGTTTCTCTGATATAGGTCGAATCTCTGTGTGTTCCAGCAGCTCTATCCCAAACTTGACGCTAATTTGCCTTGATTTGATGTAGATTAGGCTAATGCTTGACTAAACGGTGATTAGAAGGTGTTTTAGGAGTTGGAGGCCATTGTTAGGGTTGAAGAGAGGTAAGTGGCAGCTAGAAAATGACAAAGAAAAGGTTTCTCTAACTCTAGTCAGCCCTCATATAGCTCTAATCCCGAAATCCCCCAATGGGTCTAGCTGTTAATCACCCGGTTAAGCCCAATTACGTTGTTTTTCACTTTCAAAACCTTAATCCAGCCTTATCTCCCAAACGGTAATTCCGTTTGACAAATGTGACCACTTTACGGAAAGGTAAACCACCATCCGGATCTAATGGATGTGGATTCAGGTCAAAACTCCTTACCAATCAAAAATTATTGCCGAAACAAGAAAACTAAGGGCAAAACGGTCATTTAAAAATCGTGAACATGGGAAATGACCCCAATAGTCGTTCCCTAAAGTTATATGACTATACGACCTCATATGAAAAAGAAATAAATATTCTACGATCCTTCGATACGTAGAATGCGGGTCGTTACACTTTTTCCCCCTCAAGGAATTTCGCCACCGAAATTCCTCAACTAAGAAACAACCAATGGGTCCCGCATGCCTACCAGCCATATCTCGCAATCAAACATACAGAACAAACAAAACAAACCTATCCTAGCATGCGGAAAGACTAAATCGAAATGAAAACCTTACCAGGCAAAGACTTCTGGATACGTCTCCTTAATGCTCTACTCTGTCTCCCAAGTACAATCATTCTCATCCCTGCCCCACTGAACCTTAACTAGATTCACCGCTTTCCTTCGAAATTTTTTCATATCGTGCTCGATAATATGAATCGGCATGCGGTTTCCAACCGCCTCGGGTTCTACTTCGATATCGTCCAACTGATCAGGTGAAATAGCCACATTGGGGTCGTGCATGAATTTCCTTAACTGAGAAACATGAAATACGTTATGAACTCCTGCCATCTTGTCTGGCAATTCAATTTTATATGCCAAGTTCCCAACTTGCTCGAGAACTAGGAATGGACCAACAAATCTTGGTGTTAACTTGCTTCTCCGACCAAATCGAATCACGCTCTTTAACGGAGAAATCTTGATAAACACCAAGTCGCCAATGGAGAATTTTAAATCTCTTCGCCTCTTATCAGCATAAATCTTCTGCCTATCCTGAGCAGCTTTCATTCGCTGTTGGATAACCTTAATCTTTTCTGAAGTTTCTCTTATTACATCTGGCCCAAGCACAAACTTTTCACCGATTTCTAACCAACATGATGGTGAGTTGCACGGTTTTCCGTACAAAGCTTCATATGGAGCCATACCAATACTGGACTGATAACTATTATTATATGCGAACTCCACTAGATGCAAATGGCCATCCCATGATCCACCAAAATCTAATATGCAAGCTCTCAAGAGATCTTCTAATACTTGATTCACCCTCTCTATTTGACTGTCGGTTTGAGGATGATACGCGGTGCTGAGATGTAATTCTGATCCTAATGCCTCTTGTAAGCTCTTCCAAAATCCACTAGTGAACAACAGATCTCGGTCACTTACAATGCTTTTGGGTACTCCATGAAATCTCACTATCCACTTCATATACAGTTCTGCTAACTTAGTTGTTGTTCTATTCGATTTGACGGGTATAAACCTTTTACTCTTGGTCAATTGGTCCACAATTACCCAAATGCTATCATGGCCCGATCTAGTCCTTGGTAACCCATCAATGAAATCCATTGATACTTGTTCCCATTTCCATTCTGGAATTTCTAATGGTTGCAACACTAGGTTTCTTTTGCTCAGCTTTAACTAACAGGCAGTTCATGCATTTGGATATAAACTTCCCAACGTCTCTTTTTATCCCTTCCCAGTAGTAGGTCTGCTTCATGTCTCGATACATTTTATCACCACCGGGATGTATAGTCAGTTTTGAGTGATGACATTCTCTAAGCACTTCACCTCTCAATCCATTGACATTGGGCACAACTAGTCTCCCATTCTTTCTAAGCCATCCATCTCGATCAAGCCCATACTTGTTCATCTCCTCGTCGATACCCATCTCTAACTTGGAGATGATTTCCAATAGGTTAGGATCGTCCCTCTGAATGTCAGCCAATCCGCTAAATCAAAGTGGGTCTGATCGTCAAACTTGCTAACATTTCTGGATCCAATTCGCACTTTGGTCTGAAATCATACCCAGTAATGTACTCCAGTTGCTTCCATTCAAGAAACATAGCCCCTAAACTGGCATGTCTTCTACTCAATGCATCAGCTACTGCATTGCCCTTTCCAGGTGTATATGTGATATCGAAATCATAGGAAGCCAAGAATTCTAACCATCTTTGTTGTCGAAGATTTAGATCCTTCTGGGAGAAGAGATACTTTAATGATTTATGATCGGTAAACAACTCGAATCTTTCTCCCAAGAGATAATGTCTTCACATCTTCAACACGAACACGATCGTTGCCAATCCCCATCGTGGGTAGGATATCTTTTCTCATGCGATTTTAGTTGCCAACTTACATAAGCTACAACCCTACCTCCTTGCATCAATACAACACCTAGTCCAGTACCACATGCATCTGTATATACTGTCATACCTTCATTTCCTCTTAGGAATGACTAACACTGGTGCACATATCAACTTTTCCTTTAGACTCTTGAATACATTTTCACACCTTTCGTCCCAAACGAAAGCTTGATTCTTCTTGGTCAACTGAGTTAACAGTGCTGCTATCTCGGAGAAGTCTTGGATAAACTTACGATAATATCCAGCTAATCCCAAGAAACTTCTTACGTCTGTTGCATTCTTGGGCATAGACCAATCTTGTACCGTAACCACCTTTGCAGGGTCCACGGCAATACCATTCTCTGAAACAACATGGCCCAAGAATCTCACTTCCCTCCTCCAGAAGTGACACTTAGAAAACTTTGCTTTTAATTGGTGTTTTCTTAACACCTCCATCACTATCCTCAAATGTTCTTTGTGTTCTACCTCTGTCCTCGAATAAACAAGTATATCGTCCACGAAGACAAGAAGAAACTTATTCAATTGATCCCTAAATACCCTATTCATAAGATCCACAAAATATGCTGGGGCATTGGTCAACCTGAAATGGCATGACCAACCAATCATAGAATCCAGACGGCGTCCGAAATGTCGTTTTGGGAATACTCTCAGTTTCCACCCTAAGCTGATGAAAACCTGTCGCGAGATCCAACTGGGAGAACATTCTCGCGTCAGTCAACTGATCAAACAAATCATCTATCCGCGGTAGAGTATACTTATTCTTCCTCGTCACCTTATTCAACTCGCAGTAATCAACACACAATCGAAGGGAACCATTTGCCTTGGTAGCTAACATAACTGGTGCTCTCCACTCGGAGACACTTCTACTGATAAATCCCTTCTTCAAAAGATCGCTTACTTGCACCCGAGCTCTCGCTGCTCCCTTGGTGCCATACGACGATGTGGCATCACTATAGGTCTGGCATCTTTCACTAAATCAATACGAAACTCAATCTCTCGGTGTGGTGGAAGTCTGGTTACTTCCTCGAAGAAGTCCGGATACTGACCAGCCACGGGCACGTCTAACAACTCATCATGCGGGATGTCGAGGGAATTTATAAAACTAGCCATTACCCCATCACTAGGTAGACCACCAAACACTACCCTCCGCCCATCATCCGATCTAACTGTCACCAAAAATCCCTCACAGTCTACCACCACCCCGTACCTTTGGAGCCAATCGACTCCCAAAATAATGCCAAACCCAGTGAAGCCCAAAACAAAGCAATCACAAGCAAACATACATCCATGACTCGATAAGACCACATTACGACAAATCATACTAAGACTAGTCGAACCATCAATCGGGTTCGTCACCGCTAAAGGTCTATCGGCTATCTCGGGTTCCAATCCCAACCTATCTACCAAGTCACTAGATATGAAGGAACGAGAAGCCCTAGTATCAAACAATACTCGAACAGGAAAATCATAAACAGAAGGCATACCTTGAATGACGACACTCTTTCCTTTCTCCGCCATAGTTGGGGTATTCAACGAAGAAGGATCAACATTAATAGCATATGCTTTCACAATCTGCTTCTCTTTAGGGGGTTGCGGACATTTATCCTTATGATGTCCCACTTGGCCGCAGTTGAAGCACTTCCTGTCCGCTGGCTTTGCTCGGCATTCTTTAGCATAATGGCCCTTCTTGCCACAGCTAAAGCACTCAACATCTTTCTTACTCTTCTTCTGACCATCCTTAGCTTTGGTTCTGCTTCCTTTTGTTCTGAGAATTATTCTTGCCTCCACCGCTTGCTTGCGGCTTTGGCCCCTCTGCAGATGCAACGGCGACTTCAGTCTTGGGTTTAGGATAAAGGCTCTCTGATCTCAATGCTTTCCCAATAATCGATTCAAAAGTCTCATCAATATGATTTATAAGCCTTTCTCTCAAATACTGATCTAAACCAGTTATGAACTTCTTATTCTTCTTCTCGGGAGTGTCAATAAGGGATAATCCATACTTCGATAAAGTATCGAACTCAGCAATATATTCCGAGACTGCCCTACCACTCTGCTTAAGCTCCAAGAACTTCCTAAACAATTCTGATTTTTGAGCAACTGGGATAAACTTATCACTAAAGCGAGTCTTAAACTAATCCCAAGTAACTTGATCCTCAGGGGTAGCTGTCTTAATAGTGTTCCACCAATTCATTGCCCGTCCTTGCAGCTGACGGGATGCTAGCTTCCTCATCATCGCATCCTCGATACCCAAGTCTTCGAAGATACGCTCACAGCTATCCAACCAATCCTGAACTTCTGTAGCCGATTCCGTTCCGCGGAACGGCTTCCCACCAAGACTAGTGTAGTCTTTACAGAGCTTGGCGAAATCGGCCCTAGGCGTCTTCACCGCTGCACCACCACCATTTGCAGCATTAGGAGATGGCCTATGAACATCCCTAAGCGTCTCTCTCATGAAGTCAGTGAACATCGTCCTCATATCAGGATATTCCCATTATTATCTCCTCTACCAATGCCCCTAGTATATCGGCTCATCGTTCAATCTGTAAGGAGAAAACGATTAACCATCTCTTCAATGGTGCCAGTGCAGTGCGACTTCATCCTTAAATAGACCAATAGTGTATATATATATATATATAACTTTTGAAAATCAAAATATCAAAAATACGGCTCTCATATACATACTATCTCTCCCTGGTCATTCCCTCGGTTAACTACGCAACTTAGAGCTCTGATACCAAGTGTGATGGCCCCGCCCCGCACCAGCCGACATTTCCAATGAAGGTGCGCTATGTCAATGCCCGACTAGCACGGGACAGTCGTCAGAGAAAGGAAAATAAGGGAATTTGAACTAACAAGGAACCTGTAGAATGTCTCACAGCGCATGGGATAAAATATAGTGATAACATAACTTTGACATAAAACAGGCAAGACAGTGCATAAGCTGAAAACTAAACCATCATAGCAACGAAAATCCAAACACAGCTTATGTTCCACATTATCATTATTACAACTTTTCAAACTGACTCTAAAGCAAAGTAAAGGAAAGGTTCACTACTAATGCCCAAAGTAGTGACCAACAGTGACACATGGAGAATATACATAGAGAACAATACGTGTAAGCCTCCTGCTCGTCTCCGGACATCTACTCGTGCACAACCAGCTAACCTATCTCTAGTCTGCCCATTTAAGAGCACCCAGAGTAATAAGAAGAGACATAAAACTCTGGGTCAGGCAAAAGTCTGGTATGAGTGATAAGCAGCAAAAGCAGAACAATAACAAGTATACTAAACCATACCTGAACCTGGACATGCAACCAAAGAGTTAGCACAACAGGATGTACAGTACTCTAAGGTAACACTAGCATAAGGTGTAAAGATAACGGGGAAGGGGGTGTGCATGTCATAGTGATATCAAACAATCAAGCATAGCAACCATCCTTACATCTCTCACTCAGTGCGTAAAGCATATGATATCCACTGCTTTGACCACCCAAATCTTTTGCTATGATCACTCTGCCCCATGGAGTCATGAAGGCTCCATTACGCTGATCCATAGCCACTAATCCCTTGCTATGTCCACTTTTCCCCATGTAGTCATGACGACTCCACTGCATGGCTCATAGCCATGCTACGATCACTCTGCCCCATGGAGTAATAACTACCCCACTGCACTGATCCGTAGCCTAACATCCGTCTTGGTGGTGAATCAAAGTTATGAACGTCGATAACCCCTTAGCACACGTCCCGCAGCAAAGCCTAAATCATGAAGTTAACTCGTTGGTTCCCAACTGGATCCTGAGTTCTACTTCCTATTTGGACTACCTTTGCGTCTCGGGTTTTGGTCTCCTCCGGATCGGTTCGGTCCCCCTTCTCATCTTTGGTTCAGTTCGGTCATAACTATCCTTTCCTGGTGGTTTAGTTCATAGCGCCTCCTCCTAGTCCGGTTCATGATTCTCCTCCAGCGCGTGGTCATCAGGTCGACTCGTGGAAGGCTCCCTTTTCGGATCGGTACGTGATGAAGCTCTGGTTCAGGTCGGGACTTCAGATGTGAACTGTTCGCGGGCTCCGGGTCGGATCGGGATCTCCAAGCAGTTCGGGGTTGATGATCTAGCTCGTGGTGTAGCAGTTCAAAGGAGCGGTTCATGGTGCATCAGTTTGGAGAAGCGGTTCGTGGGTGGGCTACACGACCCGACCCGGGTCCCCCTCCACCGGTTAAGCCCAATTAAGCTGTTTTTCACTTTCTAAACCTTAATTCAGCCATATCTCCCAAACGGTAAGTCTGATTGACAAGTGTGACCACTCTACGGAAAGATAAACCATCATCCGGATCTAATGGAAGTGGTTTCAGGTCAAAACTCCTTACCAATCAAAAGTTATGGCCGAAACAAGATCAGTTAGGGGCAAAATGGTCATTTAAAAATCGGCAAAAATCGTGAACATGGGAAATGACCCCAATAGTCGTTCCCGAAAGTTACATGACTATATGACCTCATATGAAAAAGAAATAGATATTCTACGATCCTTCGATACGTAGAATGTGGGTCGTTACACTAGCTCAGAGACGATTCGTGAAGCTTAAAACCGATGGGCCATTCATAGAAGAAGATCACTACGGATGGTCCTATATTGATAACTGCTTTCTTTATGTAAATATGAAATTTTATGAAGGCATTGTGACCCCATGTCATACGCAGTTCATTTAGACGATAAAATTGTGAAAATCACCGTGGCTCGATGGGATCATGCCCATCCGAGCAGACGCTCTGAAACATTGTCGTTAGGGATAGATTAAGAGCATGATGGCTTTATCTTTCGAGAGCTATCCCAGCCAATGGATCAGGAGATGAGAACTGCTATGATACGATGTTTGATGAAGCAGCCATCAACGCTTCTTTGACGCACAATGCGTTCGTAACCCCCAAGTTGCCTCGCTTGCCTTGCTAAACCACGAAATTGGAGAGTATTCAATGCCAAGATGGGACCCACTAGCAGATTTGGACTTATCAATCCCTTTTCATCAACAAGTACCCTTTCAGCCAGGTCTGGAACAATAGAACTTGACGTTACCACATCTTACGCCCGACTCAGTCCGGCGGAGCTCTAGGGCCAACAGAGAAAACCCCTTCCTGGCACTTCGGGTAGCTATTTTGAAACTGTTGTTTTTACTTCTACAAATAAAGAGTTAAACAAAAAGTTGGTATGTTGTATGGGTGTGAGTTTGCGTGATGAACACTACACTACCATGCATACATTAGAACAACAGCGCATTAATCAATCCCAATGAAAGTTGTCTCATGGAATGTCAAAAGTCTGGGGAACCCCACACAACGCCACGTTATTAATCTTGTCCTTTTCCCACATAAAATTGATATTTTATTACTGCAAGAATCCAAACTTTTCGATACATCATCTTCGACCATTAGAAGCATTTGTAGGCTTTTTCTTTTGGTCTGGGCCAATGTGGGCGCTACTGAAACTCGTGGAGGCCTTATTACGGCATGGAATGAAGCCACGTGGTCTCTTTGCCAAGTAATTACCCATACATCTATTCTACACGTGTCACTTCGTCCCTCTCAATCTGATACCATCTCCATCTTCACTAATGTATATGGCTCGACAGACTCACATGATAGGGAAGAAATATGGAAATTCTACTAAGACTTATCTGTTCAAATCAACGACCCATGGCTTATAGGTGGCGACTTTAACACAACCAGGTTCACGGTTGAAAGAAACTCTGGTAACCTCTCCCATGACTTAGAAGCCTTTAACTTCTTCATCCAATCTTGTTCCCTAGTTGAACCCCCCATCAATAATCGTCTTTTTACCTGGTCTAGCCGTAGATTTTACCCCTCCTTGGCCAAACTTGATCGCTTTCTTTTCAACCTTTTCTGGGAAGATCTCCATCCCCTATCTGTAGTTAATAGCCTCACAATGATCATCTCTGACCATTGCCCTTTGCTACTTGGTATCGTAGCTGTTAATGACCATAGACACCCATTCAAATTTGAGAAGTTATGGCTGCTTGAACCCTCTTTTGAAAATTTCGTCACTAATATTTGGTCCCAATCGTCAAATGAACAATTTGCCATCAACAGAATTGTCTCAAAACTTCGTTCTCTACGTAAACAGATTAGACCGTGGGCTAAAAACATTTGGGGTTTAATCAAAACCCGATTTTCATCCACCCAAGATGTAGTCCTTAACCTCAACATCCTTGAAGAATCCAGTCCATTAAATGAATCTGAAACTCTCACCCTGAAAGAATTAGAATTTGAACTAGATAGACTTATGAAACAAGAAGAGATTGGATGGAAGCAACGCTCGAAGGCAAGATGAATAGAAGAGGGAGATAAAAATGCCACTTGTTTCCACCGTTTAGCAAATGGTTACTGTCGCTCTACCTTCATTTATGAAATTTACCACAATGACACTACCATCTCTAATCCTTACGATATTTGTTGTCTCTTCACTGACTTCTACCGTAATATTCTTGGCAACCCTTCCTCTCCCCTTCCTGATATCGACTGGAACCTCCTTTACCCTTCCGCCCAGCCCATTCACATTGACCATCCCTTTACCGATGATGAAATATGGAAATCACTCAACGATATGGTAGACGATAAAGCACCTGGGCCTAATGGATTCGGCCGACTATTCTTCAAACACTTTTGGTCCACAATTAAATTTGACATTTTAGAAATGTGTAATGAATTCCAATCGAACCCCGCTTCCATTGCCAAACTCAATCATCCCAATATCACCTGAATCCCTAAAACTCTCGAAGCTAACACCCTCTCTTCCTTTCGTCATATCAGCCTCATAACACTACCTTAAAAATCATCACCAAAATCCTAGCCAATAGATTACAAACTGCCATTGCCTCATTATTTGGCACTGAACAAATGGCCTTCGTCCTTGGACGCAACATTCTTGATTGTGTGGCTGCTACACAGGAAGTAATCTCCTTTTGCCATTTCACTCGACGCCGGGTGTTTTACTTAAACACGATTTCTCCGAAGCTTTTGACTCAGTCAATTGGAATTTTATACTGCCTTTAATGGCACATCATGGCTTCCTCCCTCCACCCAAATGGTGTCATTTGATAGAGTGTATCTTGAACTCAAGTTTCTCAACCATCTCCATCAACGAAAAAATGAGGGGGCACATCAAATCTAAACGTAGGTTGAGACAAGGTGACCCACTTTCGCCGTTGATCTTTGTTCTGATTGCGGATGTATTCAATCAGATGGTTAAAGCTGCTATTAGAAATAATCTCTTTGCAGGCATCAACCCCCCTAACTCCACTTCTTCCATCTCTAACCTCCAATTTGCTGATGATACCATCTTGTTTGCCTCACCTAACCCTTCTCACATCCGTTGCCCTAAGGTCCTCCTTTACATTTTTGAACTCATCCCTGGCATTTCCATTAATTTTAGCAAAAGATCTATCATTATGCTTGGTAACTCTTATGATTTGGGACCCTTCATCTCCTCTAGCTTAAACTGTAAACATGTATCTTTCCCGATATCATACGTTGGCAATCCGCTCCGACCGACAAAACTTATCAGAACAGACTGGCTTTGTAACACCCCGTATTTTCTGTGAACATAAAGTTACAAAATAAAGGATAATTAATTTTTAAATGAAGAATTAAGGGAAACGGGTTAGGCCATTGCGTTCGTCTCGGAATTCTGCTTGAGATAGAGTCCTAGTTTGCGTAAATTGGACTCCATATGGAGAAGTTATGACCTTTAGAAGTTTTAGAAAAATTAAAACAACTTAGCTCAAAATTCAAATTCAAAATACACACCCGTGCTGGGGGGAATTCCCACCCAGGGTCGACCTGGGTAGGTAGGTCGACCATGGGGTCGACCTGGGGGTCGACCTCCCCCCTTTTCAGATTCGAGGACAGATTCAGTTTCCTGTATTTAGACGCCCGGTTCTGACCAGATTCGTTGCTCCTAAGCTATT
Organism: Allium sativum; assembly: GCA_030737875.1. Taxonomy (NCBI): domain Eukaryota; kingdom Viridiplantae; phylum Streptophyta; class Magnoliopsida; order Asparagales; family Amaryllidaceae; genus Allium; species Allium sativum. The sequence continues at coordinate 374,498,267 of CM060915.1, forward strand.
TAAACACCCCCAAACCTCACTTTCTCTCTACACAACTTCATTTCACCTATACTCTGCCCTAATTCATATTAAAATAAATCAATGGTGTCGTTACTCTGCTTAAACCTAAGCTAGAACAAGTGCTTCTTCTTCTTCTTCCAATCTGAATAGGATTAAAAGATAACAAATCAACGCCTGCATCAACGGAAAGCTAAATCAACTCTAGAAAACCAGATCTCAGAATTGTCCTTCTCTTTCTTAAAACACGAATTGTGAGTACCATTATTTTCAGATATGAAATTTAATTATGATCTTGACATGGTTATAAATCTGAATTGGAGATTATGCATCAGATCTGTTTTTCTGTGAAGATCTATCTTATTCTTGTTTATCAAATCAGTTTTTCTGTGTAGATCTATCTTATTGATGCTATTGTAACTATTTTGTATCTCTTCCTTCCTTCTGTTCTATAGCTAGGCTATCACAAGCCTATGCCAAATCTCTTAAGAGATTGACGCACGAATGCTAAATTTGGGGAAAATAATGAATGATGCATAATTGGACATGACTGATTTGTGACTGATTTAAGAAAAGGGCATATGTTGTAATTTAAAGATCTAGATCTAGGCATACTATATATGACGGTTTATGATTTGGAAGAAGGAGAATTATTGTGTGACAACATATGACTTGTAATTTGGGAACATAATGCATGATCTGATTTTGAGGACATAATATATGTTGTAATTTAAGATCTAGATTTGGGGGCATATTTTTTATGACGATCCATGACTTGAAAGAAAAAGGATATATGATTTAGGTGTAAAACGTCTATATTAAAATAGGATAACTATTAATTGTGAATACGCCTAAATGGGGATTTTGGATATTTACATACGCTGAAAATCAAAGGCTATAATTTGGCATAATTCATACCGTATATCATGATTTGGGGTTTTTGGAGAATATTATGTACTATGTAAATTTAACTACAAATTTGGGGCATATGTTATAATGTGAATTATGACCATGATTTGAGCTTGTAAAATTAGGCTTAATTTTATGATTAAGCGAGGAATGTCAATGGAATTTTAAGGGAAGATTAAATCTGTTAAATTGCCTAATCTGCTAAATCCGTTGAAACTAAATGCGGTAATTTGGGTTATGAAAATTTGTAGGCTCGATCTAAAATTGAGCAAAACATGTTAATAGAACTTTGGATAATCTGCTGTAACTTGTAAAGAGGTTAATCTATTGAATTGGAATAACTAGTTTGATATTGGCATAATCTGTGAATGAATACTTTAGCTAAAAATAAGAATGCCGAGACACGAGGTTAGACTCTGTTTGCGGTAGAAGCCTGCCCGGACCCAACCGGCTTAACCAGCAACCACAAACTGTTGGTCTAATGTGAGAGGTCGTAGGCATAAAGATTCTTAGACACGAGGTTAGGTCTGGCTTGTGGTAGAAGTCTGCCCGGAACCGCCCGACACATCCAGCGGCCACAAGCTACCGACCTAATGTGAGAGGTCTGTGCATTAATATTTAATTAATGCAAATCTAAGATAAATTTGATACCTAAAACATGTTGGGTGGATAAGATTAAAACAACTAGACTGATGAATCAAATAAACCCATTTGAAAGTCTGTAGGCCCAATACAAGGTTAGGTGGAACAATCTGTAAGTCTGTTAATCTGTAATCTGATCCGTTAAGTCTGAAAACTTGTTAATCTGTATATCTGATCTGTTAGTCTGAAAACATATTAACTTATATGTCTGATCTGAGAACTAGTTAATCTGAACTTTGCACATCTGAAATCTGTAAGTAAGTTAATATGAAATCTGTTAGTCTGGGGACACAAGGTTAGGAGGGGCAATTACTTGTGTCATCTATTGTTTGAGACCCATATTAGTCAGTAACCCTTTCTGGAATCAAAGCTATGACCCAACACTAGGCAGGGGTCCACGGCACGCTTACTGAACTAATTGTAAGAGGTTCATTCTGATAATGGCGAGGGGTGTTGGTGGTGCATTCCAACTGGGTCATGTGCGTGCATGGATCCGATCTGCTCTGAGGATGTAAGACGTCATGACATCTGTAAATTGGTCTGTGTCTATAGGTTGCCACTTAAGGGAGTGATACACCCTTCTGTAGGGCCGGCACAGGGTATTTATGTATTAGGGAGCTGATCGCTTGGGGTAGAATTTAGGGTACACTTAGTTCTGTCTGTTTCTGTTGGGGTACCATCTGTTTCTGTTGGGGTAGTAACACCTGTCTGTTTCTGTGTGGTACAGTCTGTTGGGGTGGTAAAGGCCCATTACTAGTGTACACCTAATTCTAATATTCTGTTTCCGTCACTGATTCCGTTCCTGCTTCTGTTTTTGTACGTCTGTCTCTGTTGGGGTGGTAAAGGCCCATTTGCTGGGGTGGTAAAGGCCCATTATTAGCATTTTGTTTTTGTACCGTCTATCTCTGTTTGGGTGGTAAAGGCCCATTACTAACATCGTGTTTCTAAAGAGATCATTCTGTTTTCTGTTTAGACATTAGGTCAACACCTAATTTCTGTTATACTAGTATTAGTGCGGAGAAGTGAAAAACCAAGTAAGAAGCTTAGTTTAGCCTATATCATTCTGTCTCTTCTGTTAACCTGCTACTCCTGTTATGGTTATCTCTCATCCAGTTTTATTTGCATGTCATGATATTGTTATCTGTTTATATGTTGAAAGTCACTGGACTCACCAGACGTATGTCTGACCTAGTTTGTTTCGCCTCTTTTCTTCCGTTCCCCCCCCCCCAAGGTTCTCAGGGTGGAAACATAGGAGCTTGAATCTGATTCTCTCTGCTTGAAGTGTTTGAAGTATTGCTTGGCGTTGACTCTATCTTTCCATGGCAGTTTATGTTGGGGATTATGGCTTTAAAAACTATGCATTCTGAAGGCTTTTGTACAAGACCATTATTTATGTACTTGAATTCCGATATTGTAGTTTTGAAAGATGTATCCAAACTTATTTCTGTTTCCGTTGTAATAAAGTTACAAAATTTTCAAGTACTACTTTATCTGTCTTGTAAATTTTTGTTCTGTTTACTTATAACGTTCCACCGAGTTTAAGGCATTCCCTTTGCGAGTGACCTTAACGGAAGTGGGGTGTTACACTTGGTATCAGAGCCGAAGGTTACCAGATTTGATAAAAAGTTTTTGAAAACTGTTTTCAAAAAGGTTTTGAAAAGGAAGTTTTTTCAAAAAGTAGAGTTTATTTTGAAAAACATAATCCCCAAGAGCCATATATCTTTCTTTCGATTCTCCGTTTTGAATCTCTTCCTTTTATTTTCAGCATGTCTGGGTTACCCGAGGGCACACCGATACCAACTTGTTTCAGAAGGTATCTGGAGGCTAGGGCCACCGCCGCAGGCCCAGCATACGTTCCTCCTCCTCCTCCTTCCCCTGCCCGTGTTGATACTTTTTCGAAGATATGCAAAGACTTTCGGGCAATGGGCGGGAAACCTTTTCACGGATCAGAAACGTTTGTTGAAGCTCGAAATTGGCTTAAGGAGGTGGAAGACTTGTTTGGTACCTTCGAGATAGAAGACGGAAGGAAGGTCCAATTGGCTGCTTGGTTAATGAAGGACGACGCCTCATTTTGGTTGGAGGTCACGAATGGAGAGCGTCCGGTAGAGACATGGATGGATTTCAGGCACAGGTTCGAGATGAAATTCCTTTTGCTAGCGGAAGAGAATTTATACATGGAGAGGTTCTTAGCATTGAAGCAAGGGAATCCATAATTGAAGGAGTACGTCAACAAGTTCATCAGTTGGCGAGATTCAGCTTAGACTTGGTGAACACACCTGAGAAGAAGGCCCTGAGATTCGTTAAAGGTTTGAATGAGCCGCTACATGGGTTGGCCATGACCCACATTCCTATGGGGGCTACCTTCGAGAAATTGGTTGACATGGTGTTAATGCATGAAGAGGAAGCCAAAAGTGAGAAGAAAGAGGAAAAGCTCGAAGGCCCACAGAACAAGAAAGCATGGCCCAAAAAGGAAACACAAAAGAAGGATGAAAAGTCTGAAGATAAGAAGGAGAAAAAGTGCTTTACTTGTGGAAGCTTGAGTCATCTGAACAAGGATTGCAGAAAGAGGAAGGGCGCTTGCTTCAACTGTGGATAAATGGGATACTTCACAAGGGACTGCCCAAAGAAACGTGGGCAAGGGCAGAGGGCAGAACCTACTTCTGGAGGGCAGGCGAATGCTTGCATGACTGGTAGATAGGGTAGAGATAGGAAAATTTCTGTAGAAGGATTAATTTCCTTATCTGATTATTGAGTTAAAACTCTCTTTGATCCTGGCATTTTGACTTTGTAATTGAGACTCTACACTTTAATACTAGTCTTGTTTCTGATCCCGCTATAGTCTCAAACCCCATGAGGGTTACGACTCATCTGTTTGTGATAATTTGGGGTTTGAAGGTATCTGTGTTAAGCGTTAAGTTGACTGTGATGCATACATTCTGGTTTTTGTGGGATATGGTGGGGTTTCATCATGTTGAGTTTCCTAAGAATCACTTGATAATCTGATCTGTACCAGTAGTCTGTAAGTATCCGGATATTTCTGAAAAGGATAGGTTTTTTTCTCGAAGCATGAAGTAGATTTCCAGTTTTGACATTGTTTAATGGGAGTAATTCTCTGAGTGTCAATCTGATGTTGATTTCGGTCTTCGAGGTTGATACTTAGGGGTTTATTTTCTTAACCAATGTCTAATGGGAACAGAACTTTTGTTTTAATTGTACTTGCTTCTATCACTCGGCTGTATCCTATCGATCGAGTCTTCGACCTTTAGTTAGAAACTAATGGGTGTAAACATGTGTTTGAGACATGTTATGTTTGATGGTTGCAAGCGGATGCAAGTGGTTGCTAGTGGTTACTCGTGGATGCATATACTCACACTAGGCAATAGATCGGCTCAAAAACACTCTCATACTGCATATGGATGTATGTGCATTTTCAATTTTTGTGGATGCAAAATGATTGACTCATCACATGGATGTTGCACTTGGATGAATGGTTATGCACTCATATAGAAATGATGTGTATCAAATAGGATTTCTTGCATACATAAGTGAACTCATGGCACTAACATAATTCGCATTTAAGAGGTCAACTGAATCAGTAGACCGCCTGATCTTTGCATTAGATAAGAGACATATACACAAACTTTTGCATATATGCATACAACATTAGAAGTTTTCTAAGGATAATGGATGCATGTGGATGATGGTTGAGTAGATGGGTGATTGGATGGTAGGATACATTCTTCTTAACTTGAAGATTTCGGGGACGGAATCCTTTAAGGAGGGGAGAATGTAACACCCTATATTTTCTGTGAACATAAAGTTATAAAACAAAGCATAATTAATTTTTAAATGAATAATTATGGGAAACGGGTTATGCCATTGCGTTCGTCTCGGAATTCTGCTAGAGATAGAGTCCGAGTTTGCGTAAATCGGACTCCGTATGAAGAAGTTATGACCTTCAGAAGTTTCAGAAAAATTAAAACAGCTCAGCTCGAAATTCAAATTAGACTTCAAAATACACACCCGGGCTGGGCGGGAAAATTCCCGGCCAGGACCTAGGTCGACCAGGGGGTCGACCTGGGTAGGCAGGTCGACCATGGGGTCGACCACCCCCCCTTTTTTCAGATCCGAGGACAGATACAGTTTTCTGTATTTAGACACCCATTCTGACCAGATTCGTTGCTCCTAAGCTATTTAAACACCCACAAACCTCACTTTCTCTCCACACAACTTCATTTCACCTATAATCTGCCCTAATTCATATTTAAATAAATCAATGGCGTCGTTACTCTGCTGAAACCTAAGCTAGAACAAGTGCTTCTTCTTCTTCCAATCTGAATAGGATTAAAAGTAACAAATCAACGCCTACATCAACGGAAAGCTAAATCAACTCCAGAAAATTAGATCCCAGAATTTTCCTTCTCTTTCTTAAACCACGAATTATGAGTACAGTTATTTTCAGATATGAAATTTAATTATGATCTTGACATGGTTATAAATCTGAATTGGAGATTATGCATCAGATCTGTTTTTCTGTGAAGATCTATCTTATTCATGTTTATCAGATCTGTTTTTCTATGTAGATCTATCTTATTGATGCTATTGTAAATATTCAGTATCTCTTCCTTCCTTCTATTCTATAGCCAAGCTATCATGAGCCTGAGCCAAATCTCTTAAGAGATTGACGCACGAATGCTAAATTTGGGGAAAATAATGAATGATGCATAATTGGACATGACTGATTTGTGACTGATTTAAGAAAATGGCATATGTTGTAATTTAAAGATATAGATCTAGGCATACTATATATGACAGTTTATGATTTGCAAGAAGGAGAATTATTGTGTGACAACATATGACTTGTAATTTGGGAACATAATGCATGATCTGATTTTGAGGACATAATATATGTTGTAATTTAAGATCAAGATTTGGGGGCATATTTTATATGACGATCTATGACTTGAAAGAAAAAGGATATATGATTTAGGCGTAAAAGTTCTATATTAAAATAGGATAACTATTAATTGTGAATATGCCTAAATGGGGATTTTGGGTATTTACATACGCTGAAAACCAAAGGCTATAATTTGGCATAATTCATATTGTATATCACGATTTGGGGTTTTTGGAGAATATTTTGTACTATGTAAATTTAACTAGAAATTTGGGGCATATGTTATATTGTGAATTATGACCATGATTTGAGCATGTAAAATTACGCTTAATTTTATGATTAAGCAAGGAATGTCAATGGAATTTTAAGGGAAGATTAAATCTGTTAAATTGCCTAATCTGCTAAATCTGTTGAAACTAAATGCGGTAATTTGGGGTATGAAAATCTGTAGGCTCGATCTAAAATTGATCAAAACATGTTAATAGAACTTTGGATAATCCGTTGTAACTTGTAAAGAAGTTAATCTATTGAATTGGCATAATTAGTCTTATATTTGCATAATCTGTGATTGAATACTTTAGCTAAAAATAAGAATGCCGAGACATGAGGTTAGGCTCTGTTTGCGGTAGAAGCCTGCCCGGACCCAACCGGCTTAACCAGCAACTGCAAACTGTCAGTCTAATGTAAGAGTTCGTAGGCATAAAGATGCTTAGACACGAGGTTAGGTCTGGCTTGTGGCAGAAGTCTGCCCGGAACCGCCCGACACATCCAGCGGCCACAAGCTACCGACCTAATGTGAGAGGTCTATGCATTAATATTTAATTAATGCAAATCTAAGATAAATGTGATACCTAAAACGTGTTGGGTGGACAGGATTAAAACAACTGGGCTGATGAATCTAATAAACCCATTTGAAAGTTTGTAGATCCAATACAAGGTTAGGTGAAACAATTTGTAAGTCTGTTAATCTATAATCTGATCAGTTAAGTCCGAAAACTTGTTAATATGTATATCTGATATGTTAGTCTAAAAACTTGTTAACTTATATGTCTGATCTAAGAACTAGTTAATCAGAACATTGCACATCTGAAATCTGTAAGTAAGTTAATATGAAATCTATTAGTCTGGGGACACAAGTTAGGAGGGGCAATTACTTGTGCCATCTGTTGTTTGGGACTCATATTAGTCAGTAACCCTTTCTGGTATCAAAGCTATGACCCAACACTAGGCAGGGGTCCAGGGCATGCTTACTGAACTAATTGTAAGAGGTTCATTCTAATAATGGCGAGGGGTGTTGATGGTGCATTCCAACTGGGTCATGTGCGTGCATGGATCCGGTCTGCTCTGAGGATGTTAGACGTCGTGACATCTGTAAATAGGTCTGTGTCTATAGGTTGCCACTTTAGGGAGTGATACACCCTTCTGTGGGGCCGGCATAGGGTATTTATGTATTAGGGAGCCGATCGCTTGGGGTAAAATTTAGGGTACACTTAGTTCTGTCTTTTTCTAATGTGGTACCGTCTGTTTCTGTTGGGGTAGTAACACCTGTTTGTTTCTGTGTGGTACCTTCTGTTGGGGTGGTAAAGGCCCATTACTAGTGTACACCTATTTCTAATATTCTGTTTCCATAGGAATTATTCTGGTTCCGTCTCCGATTCCGTTCCTGCTTCTGTTTCTGTACGTCTGTCTCTGTTGGGGGTGGTAAAGGCCCATTAGCTGGGGTGGTAAAGGTCCATTATTAGCATTCTGTTTCTATACCGTCTATCTCTGTTCGGTTGGTAAAGGCCCATTACTAACATCGTGTTTCTAAAGAGATTATTCTGTTTTTTGTTTAGACATTAGGTCAACACCTAATTTCTGTTATACTAGTATTAGTGCAGAGAAGTGAAAAACTAAGTAAGAAGCTTAGTTTAGCCTATATCATTCTGTCTCTTCTGTTAACCTGCTACTCCTGTTATGGTTATCTCTCATCCAGTTTTATTTGCATGTCATGATATTGTTATCTGTTTATATGCTGAAAGTCACTGGACTCACCAGACGTATGTCTGACCTAGTTTGTTTCACCTCTTTTCTTCCGTCCCCCCCCCCCCCGGTTCTCAGGGTGGAAACATAGGAGCTTGATTCAGATTCTCTCTGCTTGAAGTGTTTGAAGTATTGCTTGGCTTTGACTCTATCTTTCCATGGCAGTTTATGTTGGGGATTATGGATTTAAAAACTATGCATTCTGAAGGCTTTTGTACAAGACCGATATTTATGTACTTGAATTCTGATATTTTGGTTTTGAAAGATGTAACCAAACTTATTCATGTTTCTGCTGTAATAAAGTTATAAAATTTTCAAGTACTACTTTATCTGTCTTGTAAATTTTTGTTCTGTTTACTTATAACGTTCCACCAAAGTTAAGGCATTCCCTTTGCGAGCGACCTTAACGGAAGTGGGGTGTTACAGGCTCCCCCTCATCACAAAAATTGAATATAGGATTGCACTATGGAAAGCGAAGTCTTTATCTACTGCAGGCTGCCTCGTCTTAGTCAAAGATGCCCTCTCGTCCATTCCGTTTTATTGGATGTCTTTCCACAAACTCCCCTCCTGGATCATTATCAAGATTGATTCCATCAGAAGCTCCTTTCTCTAGAATGGAGGTAAAGCTAAAAGCCTAGTTACTTGGAAAACTATTTGCCAGCATCGTGAACATGGTGGCCATGGTATCATCAACCTCTCTTCATTCAACATCGGGTTGTTTGCAAAATGGTTATGGCGTACTCTTACACCCGGTAATTTCGTATGGAAAGACTGGATCTTGTCCCACCTTTATAACTCCAATCCCAACCTCGTTATCCACTTCTTCCCAAACTCTAGACCCTCTTCTTTTTGGGATGGAGTTCTCTCGACTATTCCTCACGTCAAATCGCTCTTTCATGTGAAGATTGGCAACAACAAAAATTGCCTATTTTGGTTTGATATCTGGCATAAGCAATTCCATATTACTCGTTCTCATCCTTTATTATTTTCGTTCAATCGTTCATCTGATTTCTCAGTTGCTAATGTCATGGGCTTAGGCCCATTAGGCCTTTGCCCTTCCACTTTCTTTGAGTTTGATATTGTAGAGGAAGCCTCTTCGGTGTATAACATTCTTCTCTCGACAAGGCTTGCAGATCATCCTGATCGCTACATTTGGGCTTTGGGTCCAATTAAAAGTTTTTCAGTGTTAGCCTGCTACAAAATTCTTTCTCATCTTGATTGTTGCTTCTCGTTCTCTCGCATTTGGAAGTGCCATCTGCCTCCTCGCGTACTTTTCTTCCAATGGTGTCTAATTCATTCACGCATCAACATCAAAGACAGACTCAGACGCATTAATATAAACACTAGCCTATTGTGTACACTGTGTGCTCTTCAGGAAGAAACCCTCAATCATCTTTTTCTAGAATGTGACTTCTCTTTCGCGGTTTGGGCTGCATTTAGCTCCTTTCTGCTCGGCTTCATACTCAATCTTTTACCTTTCTTTGATCAATGGCAATACAAACCCTTGACATCAGACTGGACTCTCTTCTGGCTATTTTTAGCTGGAGCTTTTGGAAAGAAAGGAATGCGCATGTGTTCAACAAAACCAAAAAATGCTTTCATGGTGTTTGCAATTACATCATATACTTGTTTAATCTTTGGACAGGTTACGCTCATCTAGCTCGCTTCCGGTTTACACTCCCTGCACCACCATCTCCGGGCACTCAGAGAAGCAGTTCAACCTTTCCACTTTGATGGCTTGCACCGGTTCTTTATCAGCCATACGTTGCATGACTTTTGTATATATTATCACTACATCAAAAAACACTTTTAACGGCATTTCAAAAATGTTGTGGTAGGATATTACAGCGTTTTGATAAATGTTATATAATGACGTGCGGTCGTAGGCCCGCAATTTTCAATAATACAAAATAAAAATTGTTAAAATTCTTGTTTTACAGCGTTTTAATCTAGCCGTTAATACACTATACACAGTGTTTTTTAGTTTTTGGTTTAAAAAATAGACAGCATTTGATACATGTTGTCAAAAAATGCATACTTTCTTGTCAAAAAATGCATACTTTCACACTTAGACTTTCAACAGCTAATTAAAAATGTTGTTATTAATATTATACCAGCATTTTTTAAGCGTTGTAAAAAAGTTACCTTTTGTTTTATCAGCAATTATGAAATGTTGTTACTAATATTTGCACAACATTTCATTTATGCTGTAGTAATATGCACAAGGTTCACGAAGAGCTTACAACATATATTAAAAGTTATTACTAATTTTGTAACAACATTTGTTACGCTCTGTAAAAGGTTAACTATGGTTTTATTAGCAATTATGAAACGCTGCCACTAATATTTGCACAACAAATTATTTATGATGTAGTAATATGCACAATCTTCATGAAGAACTTACAACATGTTTTAAACGTTGTCGTTTGTTGGTGCTAATTTTAAGCATCCATATCATACTACTACATTTGCACACATATCATTACCCTGAACTAATTTTATATCATATTTCAACTGCATCACGTATGCAATCAAATGGAAAATAATTATATAAAAACACAACTAGTAGTCGCTTATATTAGTGAAATTGAACACAATCCATAAACAAAATTTACATAGTTCGTAAACAAAGATGATACTTAAACTACAGTACATAAATCCATAATACGTAAAAGCAAGTTTTCACTAAATATTAGATGAAATATACAATCAAAAGTCTTCGATGTGCTTACTACATGGATACCAAAATAAACTTGAAGAACACATCTTGTGCATTCCTTGCATTAACATTCTTCACCTACCTATAAGGATGAAATTTGACGGTTAATGATCAAATATAAAATTAAACTATTTAACTTATAATACCTACTACGAAGTAATATAAGCTCAGCATATATTTTTACTATATCCGCAATAGTGATCAAGAGTGGATGTATCTGTGGCTTACTGTTCTGGAATAACCAGCCTGAGCTTGATGTTCCGAAACAGCAAGCCTGAGATTGCTGCTTCGAAACAGCAAGCCACGGCTTGCTGCTTCGAAACAACAAGCGCAAGCTTACTGTTCCAGAACTGTTCCGGAGTAGAAAGTCGTGGCTTGCTGTTTCGTAGCAGCAGGCCATGGCTTGCACTTGTTGTTTCAGAACAATAAGCCACACATACATCCACTCTTGGCTCAGCAACATGCAAACGGCCTGCAAACCAACTCATCATTTGCAAACGACCTGCAAACAAATAACAAAACCACAATTCAACACTTTCCTAACAACATGCGCATAAAAAAATAAAATGTTAATGGAAACATCATAAAACGAGTAGTTAATCAGTAAACTTTTGAGGGGCATCTTGTAACAACCCACCTTGGGAAAGGCCCAAATACCGATTTAGAAAAGACCCATTGAAACTTAGAACCATCATAAAACGAGTAGTTAACCAGTAAAGAAAAATAGCGTCGTAAGGCAATGCATATCTATTTCAAACTCATAACGGATAAAAATAATATCAACAAATGTACCCATAATTTCATAATTTAACAAAGATGTCACGATACGATAGTTTTTTCACAAAATATAATTGTTTTTGGGCACACAATAAGATCCATAATCAAATAAATGATAGAGTTAGGAGTATTCCCTAGGGACAGTTCAGTAATTTATTGGAAATTAATTAACTCTGAAATTAATTCTCATTCGAAATAAAGGTGTTTTTGGTTATATATTTGTTATAATGTGTTATAAATAATTAAATGTTTTTATAAAATATACTTAGTAGAAAATCCATAAATGACGTGTTATGTAATAGTAATTACAAATATTTATAATCATTAATATTGGATCACGGTGAAACAAACATATCATTTTAAATGTTCCTAGTCAAAATGCATTGAGGCTAAATATCAATGTATCTGTTGAGACTAGAGTATGTAACACTCTCCAAATGTTGGGAAAAATATTACTCATGGTTGTTTGGGGGAACCAAGTGGTTATGTACTAGTAATTATTTGATAACTATGGAACAACTCTCCGATAGTTTTTTGTTGGTTAATATTGTTAGATTTTGTGCCGTGGAGGCAATCTATTGATGTGATTGAATAATGTTGTTGATGTTATGTTTTATTTTAAATAAATGATTTTATTATGTTATATCTATTGCCTAATGTAAATATTAACATAATCGAAGTCCTTATAATAATAATTCAAAATTATATAGTTTTAAGTAATTGAATTAAGCATGAGATTATGTAATATGATAAGTATTGTGATTTTTGAAAGCCCCTCTAGTCAAATTTTGTTATAAATAGGACAATAATGAAAAATTGAGACTAGTATGTTGATAGACTGATGATCTTATCTTATTGATCATTAATATATGAGATATTAATACATAAATACTGTTAGAGAACAGTGGATCTGGCAGACCTAACGTGAGAAAACTTCATAAAGAATGATTAATAGTGTCATAAGTAATATTCACAGTGAAAATGATGGAATAGTCCTCAGATCTGAAATCATTATATTTTTATTTGAGGATCTTGTACTTTGATATCATCAAAAGTTACTCTTAATAGGGTAGACGATAAAGATGATTATTGGGTACATCTTGAATCGATTAAATAATATGAATGATCTAGATGGAATTCAACCCTACAAATATAAGTAGTAATATTCACGGGTCTCTTGATTGAGTGTGACTACAAAATGCATGGCCATGCTCAAAAGTTGATTTGCTTTTATACAATCTACTCATGGATCAAGATAAAAGGAACAGATTATAAAGAGGATGATGTGTTCTATGCCTTGAGTTTAATTTTGGATATAATGGTTAAAAGGATTAAATTATGTTGAAACATTAATTATAGACGAGGTTGTATAGAATCATTGATATTATTATAACTTGGGTAACAACGATTATTACTAGATGCAACTCATAGTTTATAATTTTAAATGTAATTTAAAATTATTACAGGTAAATAGTGTGAAGGAGAAAGTTAAAGAAACATTTAGGAACAAGGACAAGAGGCCAAAAATTTAGCCATAAGGACATTTTTTAGTGTAAAATAAAAAATGGTGGTGGGCTCCTGAATTCCTTGGTTTACACTAAAAAGTGTCCTTATAGCTATTTTTTGCCTCTTGTCCTTCTGCTTAAATTTGTCTCTAATTTTGTCCTTATGCCTAAAAACCCCTTAAAATTATTGGCAATGTTATAATAACCTATAAGGTCACATACTACGAACATTAAAATGGAAGGGGCTAATTTTGAATGATTAAAATATCAAGCTGTTGATATATTAAAATCGCAAAAGAATTGGTATTTCCACGTTTCTTTCTCTTAAAATTGGTTCTCATGTATTTAAAAGGAAGAGACTCCCTCTTTCTATATACTCAGAAACAAAATCCAAAATAAAAGAAAGAAAAACTCGGTCCTTGGCTTGTACATCGACTTCCCATTTCGAATTCGTAAGATGATCAAAGAAACGCTCGTGTGGATACCTTAGAGACACTGTCGAGATTCAAGTAGTGTTCGTGATTCGTTCGATTAGGGTGTTCATCGTTATCTTGATTTCTGCAAAATCTAAATTGGTACGCTTCACTCAATTATCGTATTTTTACTTAGATCCTAAAAATTTCTGGTTTTGATTGTGTTTTTGCTGCGAATTCATTCCATGAAACCAAACAACAGTATCAGAGCCAGACTTTCAAAATGATTGATTGAGTTTGATTTAATGTTCGGTTTTGCATCTAAAATATTGGGTGGATTGATATTGTGATATTTTCTCTGTTTTGATTTGATGTTGTAAATACTGAAATTTTGATTGAAGAAATAATGTAGAACATGCCTAAGTATGTGTTATGTCTCATTGTTATTTTTTGAAATTTTACATGCGGACAACATTTATATATGTATATATACATATTGCTTTTTGAAACATAGCATGTTTGAACTATGCTTAAGAATTGAGTTCACGTTTGATGAAAAATAATTGGATGTTTATTTTACCTTGGCATTGATATTATATGCTCTGTTGAATAATTGTTGTTCATATCTAATTCGTGAACCCAATTGATATGGAGTATTCACTAATAAATATGTGGAAGTCATCCACTGTTAAATCATGTTACAAGCATCACTGTTAAAGTGTACAGATTGAATTGGACGAATATGTTAACGTAAGTTAAATACCTTATACACTGCTGAGACCTCTTGAGTTTCTAATATATGCATGATGTAGTGTCTGGTTCACATCTGTGTGATACATCTAACTCACTGTTAAGTATTTGATCTGTTGCACAAGGTATAGTTCAGTATAATCATAAACACTGCAAATAAGATATGTTGCTACACTAACCTTATATTACACAATTTTGAAATGCAAGGACGACAAGAAATACGATTTATTATTGTATATATAAGCTGTGCATTTCAAATAACATAATCCCTTAAGATTATAAATATTAAGTATGAAACAGATGTCTTCCAAGGAATAACACTCATTAGTGCCATGATCAATAGTTGTAGGTTATGCCAAAGCATATGTACATTGTTTATTATGATCACATGCGATTGAGTAATGTGATGCTCAACAATTTAACTTGGGTCAGACTTAACTAGGCAACCATAATAAGATTATGGGCCTAAAGACATATAGCACAAAAGGTCCAATTATTGGAAATGAACAAAATTTGATCATCATGCTATCCAAGAGTTATATAGATGATATAATTGACATGAAATGTCTACCTAAAAGGACTGTGTTTTGGGGATATAAATATTTTAATAGAGAGGGATAATGCTAATTTGAGTAGGAGCATACACTTGTAAATATTTGTTTGCTATGTGGATGGTTAAATCACATCATTATTCGAACATTTACTCCGCTTGTATTTATAAATATGTGTTTTATAGTAGAATAGCCAAAACTTATATAAGTTTATGTCTCTTATACTAATAAGTAGTCATGCTAGCAGCTTGTTATGCCTGCATGCTTTTTACGCTATATCTGCATTTTCCTTTTATATCTCATACTAGTATTTAGACTAGCTTGCGGCTGTGATTGCATAGTTCACGATAAACCCAAAATTCCATTCCATTAACAATGAAATCTTCACGGAAAACCGATCAATATATATAATCGATATAAACTTCCATATCCAACCGATAATATAAATAGAATAACGACAAAGCCTTTTAAATTCCATATATAGTAACAGTCTTCCTCCACAGAAGTTCACTTCGACTATTACCAAATCGAATTCCATTCCATTCCAATTTATTTTATTAAATTGGAAACTTTACTTTGGAAAATTTCCCCTAAATCTTAATTAAAAGATTTATAAATTCCAAATCATATTTCACTGTTAATCGGGTTAAAGAACGAATGTCGTTAAAAACATAGTTCACGATAAACCCGATTCACATTCCATTTTATTCCAATTACCAAATGTAATTGGAAACTCCAATAATCTTAATTAAAAGATTTATTCTTTTCAATGGGTTTAAGAATAGTATTACTGGAAACACCATTCACGACAAATCCAAAATCCAATTTGATATCAAATACAAGGCTCTGAATAGAAATTATATCGGCTTATATTCAATATCAAATTCTGAAACCAACAAATATCATTTTGGGAATAACGATATATATATATATTCCTAATTCCCATAACAATATCTGTACAATCACGGAATCCAATACCGAAATATTTCAAAGATGATTTCCATTCAAATCCATTCCAATTTATTCGTTGGAAATTTCTGGTTATTTCAAAACCATTCACCAATCCAATTTATTTTATTTAAAAATTATTGGATTTCAAATCTAGTTAATAACTAGTTCATTTTGATAAAAGTATATTTTTATCTTTTCAAATATGGAATTTTTCATCCCAATTTTTCCAAATCATTTATTATGATTTTACACAAGTTATTGATATTTTTAATAATTTTATCAAGGCCCGTACAGTCGATTTCCATAAACGGTCATCGAACTGCATTTACAACGACCTTTATCAAATTTCATTTGGGCATAATTCCAAATCCAACCGTTAGATTTCAAATCTCTCGTAATATCAATTCGACCTTTATCAAGTTTCCATAAACGGTTTTATTTTTAATAAAGGTCGTTGTAAATGCAGTTATTACATCGACAGTCGATGTAAAGGTCGTTGGCCCAACGGTTCCTGTTTGATAACGGTCATCAAATCTCTCGTAATATCAATTCGACATTTACATCGACAGTCGGATTCTCCTAACTTGATAAAGGTCGAACTGCATTATTATCGAACTGCATTTCCATAAACGGTTAGATCCAACGGTTCCTGTTTTAGGAGAATCCGACTGTCGGATCTCTCGTAATATCAATTCGAAGTCAATGGTCGAAATTCGCGAACTACCACGGCGCGGCGCCTTCTACTCAGGCCATTAAATATATATAATATATATATTCCATCGATTTCCATTTAATACGTATTTTATAAATTGTTTATAAATTTGTTTTAAAATGATTTTAACTTCATTTTCAATTTTAAATCAAAATTGAAATTTCCTTATCATTATAGTATATAAATGATAATATTTTCAAAACATTAGATTTTGAAATCACTTCCTTTTCGATATTCATTATAAAAATGAATAAAATTGATACAAATATCGTTCACATTAAAATGGCGTTAATTTAATAAACAATGCTTTATATATTTAAATATTTTCGTGTCCATCCCAAATCGGACAACAAATTATATTTTGATCCATTACTGAATACTATTTCAAAATATTAGTTATTTTAAAATATTCATTATTTGTCATCTTAAAATATTCGTTCTTTCCTAATTGGAATCAGACACAGTCAATTACCATATAATTTTATTTATATGGATTTCATACACACATGTACACAACAATAATCAAACACAGTCAACCATCATCCAGAGTGCATTACACAACTGTATAAGCGTTAAATATAAATAATTAATGCTTACAACAGTGTGTAAACCAACCGATTGACATCCGACTAAACAATTGGGATTAGTGTATGTCAAATATCATCCCAATACCCGTGTGGGGTTTCAATCAACACACACAAATTTTATTTGTGCAGTTGGGCGATGTGTAAAATATATCATCCCAATCAATATCAGTCAAATGTGTGTACATAAACAAATCATCCGATTTGTAAATGAATATTTATTTTCATTCATATACCCATTAAAAATTATATTTTTAACGATAAAATATTTATTTCAACATATGAGTATTTATATAGTTCATTTATACAATAAAAATGATATTTTTATTATTCTAATATGTTATTCACCACATGAATATTTTATTTTCCATTTCACAATACAATCACAATCAATTTCCACCACACAATACAATCAAACAAGTCATCCATGGTCTATGTAGTATATTTTAACTGTAAAAAGTTTGAGTGAGAAGGAGTTTTCACTTCGGGATCCACTCCGCCGGTTTTATTACTGAATTTCTGAACAGTTTCGATTTGAATTTGTCTGAAATTCTAACTTGCTCCAAATTGGACCTGGTCAGTTTTGTTGCGAAGCTCTCGGCTCCACGATCTCAACGGATCCAGTTTCATGCAATTTCGACATCGTAGCAAAAAGTTATTGAGGTACGAATTTTAAATAAATTAAAACAGAAATTAAATAATTAAATTACCGCCAAAACTGTTCAACGTCGGTTCCCCCTTGCCGGAGCTTCACCGCCGCCTCTACAGGCCCCCAGACCATCGGCTAACTACCTGGCCGACTTCCCCTACGCACGGCATGCCCGCGCCTGAAGCGGCGCCGCCCAGTTAGCCACTGGCGAACGGAATCGTCGGTTTCCCCCTTTTGCTTCCTTCCTCGATTTCTTCGCCGTCTGACCACATCACCGTCGCGCACCACCGGGGTTCGACGCGCCTCGTCACCGTGTCCCTACCACCTTCATGACCCATCACCAGAAAATGCCCCACGCCGCCGGAATATGCCAGAAACCCTTTCATACTTCGCCTGAAACAACAACCATATTCATCTCTTATTTGCCGCCACCTCAGGCGTTTTCAGACGACCACCTAAAGGAAAAGTCATAGAGCACTCTCTCCTCTACAATTTCTTCAACTGGGCCATCATCTAATTCTTCACGGATTGGCCACAATTCGGCCAAAACCAAAACGTGTTTTCTGGCTTTGGACATCGATTTCTCCCAATCCGTGCGACGATAGGCCTTGGAATTTTTGTGGTAGGTAGAGGCCATGATGATCTTCAAAACCCTGAAGCTGTTCGGAATAATTGCTTGTGGATTGAGAGATATAATCGTTTTTGTTTTCGGGGGCTTTTCTGCAAATTTACAAGAGGGGCTGCTTTGGGGGAGAAGAAGTTAATGAGTGTTTATGAAGTGGAGGGGGTTTTATATAGTAGTGGGGTTTGTTATTTTAATATTTTCCTAGTTTACGCTGTCTCCAATCGATAGTTATCGATGCCACGACCACCCACGAACTCTGTTGGCGACGAAAATTGACATGCTGCTATGTCTTAACGATACGGTCCCAACAAAACTGGTTTCACTGAATTCCAAGTCCGTTTGCTCAGAAATCTCTATTTCTGGCAGAAATGGTTGATCCATTCACAATTTATCTCTTATGGCGACATACGAGCTCCAAAAATTTCGAAATTTGGAATTCTCGCTATGTTTTTCAAATACGGTTTCAACAAAACGAATTTCTTCGAATTTGGAGACCGTTTGAAAAATGGCCTTTTTAACTGGTCGTTTAAATTCAAATTTAAATTGAAAACACATTTAAATTTACTGTTCTCACATATTAATTCTAAAATTTACGAAAATTGGAATCTAGCAATAATTTAATGTTCCGGATCCAATAAAAGTGGTTTCATCGAAAACGGAGTTCGTTTGCAAAATGGCTATTTTTAAAGGCTATATATTATATAAATTCTATAGTGACTGTTCTGAATTTTCAACTGGACATAACTTTTTATTTCCATTATGAAATCTGGATTTTTCACATTCGTTGGAAAGATATTTTCAAACAGATTCAAATATTTCTGGTTTTACTGAAATCCGGATTTTTTTTAATCCCACACATTCATTTGAAATTCAAAATCGAATTTTCAAACTACCGCGCCATTTCAGGCTCGTTATATAATTAAAATAAATATTTATATTCTAATTTCGATTTAAATAAATTTGTACATTCTAATTCTATTTAAAATAAATTTCTAGTCATTATTATTTAAAATAAATCATTTCAAATATTCAAAATTCATTAAAATTCCCAAAATAAAAATTTTAAATTGGTTTTGAATTTCCGGGTTGTTACAGCATAGCCCCTATAGGTAGTAATGCCAATATGATATTTTTCTTGTATGTAATGCCAAAAGATATTTTATCTGCTTACACTTATATATAATATTATATATCTTGTAGATATATATGGATAGGCATGTACTTCTATTTGTACCAGATGCATTGTTGTGTATATTTTATAAGCATGGACTGTTATATATGAGCATACTCTGTTATATATATATATTAGTATATATATGCAGGCAATGTTATATATATATATATGTATATATGTATATATATAATTCCATGAACATACTCTGTTATACGTATTAGCATAAGCATGCACTTGTATAAATGCATTTGAATGAATATGCAAGATTGTATGTGATTGTATGAATCATCACCATGTAAAATGTCACCAATTGCATCACCGTACACACATACACACACACACACACACACACATATATATATATATATGCATGTATGTACATATACGTATGTATGTATATGTGTGTATATAATATATATATATATATATATATGTATGTATGTAGTGTCATTCGTTATTATTTTTTTAATCACCTTTAAATGTTTAAATCAGCATCGACTTATATTACTATATCTCATGTAGATGTTTAATTCAGTATCGAATTATCTTACTATATCTCCTGTAGATACTTATATATATTATATCTCTTGCAGATATTTACATATCAGCATGCACTTATGCATTATTATATCACCTGTAGATATAACATCTGCGTACACTGTTATATATATGTACACACGCATACATTGTTGTAAGTATTTATATAAGCATCTACTTATATATTTATATGAGCATACATTTATATGCATTTGAATAGATATATAGTTACATGTAACGGTGTGTATAATGACTATGTGAATAATTATATGCATACATTCATATCACATTATACATATACATTGTACAATAGTGTCATTTACTAAAAAAATATCTTCTGTAGATATTAAATGGCAAGCAACACCAGTAATTCATCACTAAGATTAGTCCTTGAGAAGGATAATCTGAATGGAATCAACTTCCTTGACTGGCATCGAAATTTGAGGATTGCCCTCAAACAAGGAAGAAAGCTTTATGTGCTAGATGAGTCTATTCCAGAGACGCCACCCAGCAAAGCAGCTTGAGCAGAGATGAATACCTATAAGAAGCATTAAGATGATGCTCTTGATGTCAGTTGTTTCATACTTGCAACCATATCCGAGGATTCAGAAACAACATGAGTCGATGGATGCATATAAGATGATCGAGCACATTAAGAAATTGTCCGAAAGGAATGCTCGACAATAAAGGTATAACACAAGCAAGGCATTGTATCACTGTAAAATGGAAAAAAAATAACCCGTTTGTGCACATGTATTGAAAATGATTGGATACATTGATTATCTTTAAAGGTTATGCTTTCCACTAACACCTGAAGCTCAAACCGATCACGTTTTACAATCATTAAACATTCACTATTCTCAATCCGCAATGAGCTATCTCATAAATGAAATAGAAAAACCCTTGACTAAGTTAGAAAGCATGTTAAGTACTACTGAAAGAAATGTGAAGAAAGCAGAACCTGCTACCATGATGTTGGTACAAAAGGGGGCTTCTTAAGCAAAGAGTAAAGGCAAGAAAAAGAAGCTTAAGAAAATTGCTGCCAAAACCAATTTCAAAAAGGCACTGAAGCCAAAAGGAGGAGTTCCAAAAGAAAGTGACTGTCACTATTGTGGAAAGCCAGGTCACTGGCAACACAATTTTTTGGCATATTTAGAAGATCTGAAAAAGGAAAAGGGAGGTATGACTTCAACCGAATCAGGTACAAATGTTATAAGTGTCAATTTATCTACTTCTACACCTTAGGTATTAGATACTGGACGTGGATCACATATTTGTGTTAATTTGCAAAAAATGCAAAAGTGTAGAAATTTGGCATAAGGAGAACTGGACTTGTGAGTGGAAAATGGAGCAAATGTTGCTGCATTGGCCATAGGAAACTGCCGCTTATCCTTACCTACTGACTTAGTTTTAGAATTAAAAGATTGTTATTATGTGCCTTCTGTTATAATAAATATTATTTCAGTATCTTATTTAGACAAGATTGGTTATTCATTTGTAATAAGGGACAGCTGATATTCATTTTATTTAAATGAAATATTTTATTTAAAGTTCTATATTTTATTGTTGTAAATTAAGTAGGATGGTGAAGATTATTAAAAGTTTCAAACACTATGTGTTTGGTTACTTAAACTAAAATTTTCCTAAGGGAATAATTTGATATGAGGCATTAGAAATTAAAAATAGAAATGAGTTGTCTTAAGAAAATTATGAGGATGCAATTTCTTAAGTGGGGAGTCTGTAACAAACCGGATTTTTGGATACCCGGGGTAAACAGATTATAACATATTATGGAATTTTAAATTAAGAGAAATAAAATACGAGTTCAAGAGCCTAGCTTGTATAATAATTGAAGTTGAGAAAATAAAGAATTTTAGATTTATAAGAAATTGTGTGTATTGGAATAAATTAAATTCATTTAGTGTACTCGAAAAAATTCCAATTTGTGTTTGCTAAATAAATTTAAAGATGACGTCAAATAAGCCAGGAAAATCTTACAATATATGCTTACTGAATTATTTTTCCAAATGTAATTATTTTGTGAAAGTACTACTAAATAATATTTTAGTGGTCCAAATGAATATTGAAAATATAAAATATTGATTGGCAATCAATATTTAAGTGTAAATATATTTTCACAACGTAGTGTTAAGTTATTTCAATAAGATCTTTGATAATTTGTAAATTTATGCATGAAAAATGTAAGTTGTAGAAATTGTAGAATAAAACAAAATTTGTGTTTTAAACCATGTTTGGAAATGGTAAAATGAATTTGTAGATTAATACTTTAAAATTGTATTGTGTTAGGATGATTAAAATTATAGTTGTTGACACTGTTTCAAATCTCGTAAATATCGCCCGAGATCTCCTCCGAGATCTCGTTTTGGGCTCCTTCCGAAATGAAACAGCAAACATCACTCTAAGTCTCCTTTTGAATATATCGCTCGAGATATTGCAATATCGAACGATATATCGACCGAGACGAAATACTGGAATATAGTCCTAGATCATAGTTTTTTGGGTTAAAATTTAAATTTGTGCCTGAACTAGAACTATAATTAAAAAACTCAAATATATCCATATCAATCTTTTTTTATTTTACATTTTGCATGTTAAATGACTATATTATATGTTCGTATATGTTTTACAATGCTTATGATTTTCATATTCGTCTTTTTACATACATGTTACTAATGAAATTATGTATTTTATGGTCTATTTATGCTGATTTTTTTTAATGTTTTGGATCCTTTTAATGTTTCCTATCTAACAATATTCCTGTTTTAAGCATGTTACGATTTAGAGTAAGAATGATCTTTCGCAAAATAAAGAATAATAAAGTTATTTTGCATTTTAAGTTTAAGTTACTATGTTTTTGATAGCATTCATAAAAATCATTTTGTTAAAGTATCATTTTTAACATATCATGTACCCCAAGATTGTTCCGATATGAACTTTCAGACCCAAGATGAAAATCCGAGACGAACTCCCGAGTTAGACTCATTCATCCAAGATCTCCCCCGATACAAGACCGAGTCTATAAAATCCCCGAGACGAAACGCGACCGATATCCAAGATTTAAAACCTTGGTTGTTGCTAAAATTGAATTTCGTTCATAACAAAAAGATTTGTGGATTTTTGTGTTGCTATTAAAATAAGAAATATGGTTATTTATTGAGAATCAATATTTGAAGTATTAAAAATATTATAGTAAAGTTGGTAAAGCAAATTTTTTATAATAATGAAGTTGTAAAAATTTGTTGTTTGAAATATGTTAGTTTTAAATTTAAGAAAGGAGAAATATTCTTTTTTTATATAAACATGCCAATATTAATGTGGTTATATATAAATTAATATTAAATATGTTGAAAATATTTTATTACATGTTTTTATAACTTTGTAGAGTTTTTATAATGATAAAGTATAACAAAATATTGTGAAAATATGTCAAGTTGTATAATTTTGTGTTGTATTGATAAAAATAATTAGCAATACCTATAATTTTGTAACACTTGAGCTTTTGGGTTAGTCTATGGAGGGGATTTAAATCCAAAGCCCAAAAGAAGTTTCTAATGGAAAATTTTAGTACGCACTCTATTTTTCTTCCACCTCATTCCTCTCTTCTTCCTGCGAACAAAAATTAAGGAAGTCATGGCTTTTCTTCAACATCGAAATCCTAAATCCTCTAATATAAATTAGAAATAAAAAGAGAAAGCTATATTCGTTCCCCTTTACAACTAATCAAAGATTGAAATAGAAATATAACACCAATCTCTAGAAATGAAAGTAAATGTAAGAGTTGAGCTTTACATGTCAATATTCCTATGTCAGACAAGGTTCAGGTGCCTCAAGCTCACATCTTGCAAGAAAATCGTGTTAAGAATCACTCAAAAATCTAAGCTAGGTGAGTTGTTACACTCACTCTATCAAGCTAAAACTTCTATATGTTTCAAATTCGAGTTGTTGTGATGCAAATTGTAACTTACAATTTTTTTTTTTTAATTTCTAAGTTGGGTGAAAAAAGTGCCCAGGACCAATTTTAAGGCACTACATCTCCTTCAATCTTAGTCAGATTTGCATGATTCTTTTTCCATTGTAAAGTTTGAGTGTTTGATGCATGTCAATTTTCAGTCCAATGGGTGGTCATTCGGTCACCTGAATAAAATCACGAAGTTGCAATCGGAGAAGTTTTGAGCCTGGGTGAGATTCGCATGGTGTGGGTCGACCCAAGCCATCTTTGGTCAACCCAGACCACATGTGGGTCGAACTCTACCATTTGTGGGTCGATCCCTGCCTATTGTTCAACACATGTAAACTCTGCATGTAGGCAATGAAGTCTGCATATGTTTTTGGCACTAATTTCAAGTGTTTTGCAGGTAGAATCAAACATGGCCTAGGTCCATGTTTAAAATTTCATATCTTTTCCATTTCATGTTGGAATTAAGTGAATCATTTTCCAGTTCATAGATAAATTGTTCTATTTTTGTCAACAAATTTCAGACCATTCCTAGGTCATTCAGCCATTCAAATTATGTCTACAAGCTGAACCCGGAGAAGATTCTAGACTTGGCTATAATCCAACATGGCCTGGGTCCACAATTGAAATTTTATGTTTTTGTAATTTCATGTCAGAGTTCAGTGATTTTTTTCTAGTTGATAGAAAAATTGTTCTTTGTTTTGTTTATCAAATTTCAGGGCATTCCAAGGTCATTAAGCTGTTCAAATTATGTTTGAAAGTTGAACCCAAAGAAGATTGTACCAAGTTTTGAATGTTTTTCTAAGTACTTTTACTACTGGTTTTGATGAATTCTGAGATGAATTTTGCAAGATATATTCATACTCTTATTACTAAAATGGAAGAGCTAACAATGATGCGAATTCGTATATCGAATTGGTGGAGTGATCTGGTGGATGAATTCATGTACTTTTTCTTTAGATTTCCGACACTGTGCACGTTTTATAAGACGATTTCAGTAAGCAATATATATATATATATATCGATATAATACAAATGATTTTCAATGTTTTGTTTTATAGAAATAAAATCCTCTCAAAGCTATACAATGTACAATATTTTCCGAAATATAGAGATTTCCAAATAAATAATTCAAATGTTTTCAGAATCATTTTGTAAACTTCTTTTTACAAACCAAGTATTTTAAAAATAGAAAACTACACGTTTTTGCACACTCTGAGAAAGGGAGAATGAGATTTAAAACGATATAATAAATCACATGGTATGGAACATGTAGATTAATTATATCGGTTAATTCCAGACTTGTCAATTGAAGCTATTGTTATTTTTTCCATGTGAAGTAGACCAACTCATAGTAAAATGAAGTGTGAAAACGTGTCGTATCCAACGTATTGTTTTCACTATTCGGATTACTATATGGGAGTCTACAATACAGTCTATTTCTGTTGTTACCAGTACTTAGATTGTTGGGTCATATATACATATATAAAGATATTGGGCTAATTATGGACTGTAGGGTCCTATTTGAGACTATTAGGTCTCTTATGTACAGTACTTAACAGGCTATTGGGCCACTTATTAGACTAGTGGGTCCTTTTTACATATATATTGTTGTTGAGCTAATATTTGGACTGTTAGGTCCTATTCTTACATTGTTGTTTTCTATATTTCTTTGTGTTGATTTCTAATTTAGATGATTTTTGAATGTATTCGCCATGGTTGACGGTGTTTGTTTATTTATCTACCCCGAGCGGTATCATGTTATTTATTTATGTTGATTTCATTCTTGTTGGTTTGAACACTTGAATGGATTCTAAATGTTGCTGTAGAAATGACTTGTTTATGTGCTATATAAATACATACCTTCTTCTTAGCCGGTGGGCTTAGAAAATCATAACCGATAAAAACCCTTACACCTTATGTGATTAATCAAATCTTGCTCACCTAATCTATGACATTGAGTATTTAGGTCGTAACTTCTCTCTTTTGAAATGATGAGAATATTTATTCTTGTTTCATTGCATATTCATGAGACCTTTTATTTGTCGTTCTAACTTAGTATCTCATAAATAATTAGTTAATTTGAGATTATATAATTTATTTTGTGTAAAAAAGAATCGTTATCTATATGTTGTGTATTTCACTTATTGTATGATAATTGATATGTTTAAACTAGACTTACCTATGTTTTATACCCGGTCAGACCCAATTATTTCAGGTATATCTGTAGATTCGCGCTTACTCTGCTATCACTCTAAATAAACTTATTTTGGAACGAATATCTGAGTCGTGGAGTCAAATGTATTAGTTACATGAATTATATTTGTTTGGGATTCGTTGTATTTATACATGGTCGTTTGAACCTGTGCAGTTAAAGCGCTTAGCTGTTTTATAGCGGTAGAGGTGCAAAAAAGTGTAGTGGGGATAAAGCGGGGAAATAGCGGGGATATAGCATAAGCGCAAAAATGTTCATTAGATATTGAAATCAAATACTAAAACTAATTAATTATCATTCCCACATTATTTGTGTAGAAGAAACCGATATTAATTAGTCATGTGTAACAAAACCAAAGAATATCATGGTTATGCACAGTAGATCTGATGGCTATAATAGATTTCAATAACATAATAGACAATTATGCATTAAAATTAGCTCTTTACACTAACTTTATTGAACTTTTTATAAAGATAACTTGTCAAATCAAGCTTTATGTATTAATGTTGTTAAAAATCCTTGATTTAGCGGATGTAACGGTGGATAGTGGGGGCAAAAAGCTGGTTTACTGTTCATCAGCATTAAATTGAAATAGCGTAGTGGTTGAAGCACATTATGTGCTATAGCAGGATTTCCCGGGGTTTAGCAGGGCTTTAACTGCATAGGTTGAAGCATTCGAGTATGTACACATGTATTGTTATGATTTCGTTTCTTGTAAATATATGTAATATGATATGTTATATATGTTTGTATTTGAACTTTGTTCATAGCATGATCCTTAGCCACCATAATAATATATTAAACGTGAATTGAGTACGTCGAACCACCTAAGGTAAGAATAAAAAATTATACATCCGATCGACGTATTCAGTACTTGGTTAATATAAGATTACGGATAGTTTCCCTCAACCAACCTTATTTTCTATCCTAATAGACAATATTATTTAGTATTGCTCTTTCAGGGTGGGGACTTACATTCTCATGAATCTTGTTTCCATCTAAGAAGTATCTGAGTCCAAATAGGCTCTAAAGTGATATGACCACGATGGAAATTAAATCGAAACTTGGAGTGATTGGTGTGGTCGGCTCTCCAAAATCTCGTTTATTGAGGCGTAAATGTAGCTTAAATCGCCTAAGTCACCATAATCATTCCCAGCTTGAGAAGCCGAAGTGATAAGTGGATTCAGATCCCTAGACTCATCCGCGATCAAACCCATAAGAACATCCATCTCCTAATGAATCGAGCTGACACCAGGTGTCTCATCGAACGATTCTGCATATTCTTTTTTGAAATCAATTTCCTCAACACTTGCATCAGAGTCTCCGCTCTTTAAAATTTCCCTTTCCTTAATGTTTAAAGAAATAGCAGCCTTGATCTCACGCTGTATAAAGCCCTCTCCTTCATCCTCATGAATTGGCG
This sequence comes from Allium sativum, assembly GCA_030737875.1. Lineage (NCBI taxonomy): Eukaryota > Viridiplantae > Streptophyta > Magnoliopsida > Asparagales > Amaryllidaceae > Allium > Allium sativum. The sequence goes on from CM060915.1 coordinate 374,526,292, forward strand.
ACAACCTCGCATGATCATCAGTCTCAACCCTAGCTTGACTACCAGAGCTTTCATCCATGGATGATTCCCTAGATGGACATACTCTATGGAAGCTCTTGCTCCAGTGCCTTGAGTTGAGCGAGTCTCAATCTTAGAACGGATGAGAGATGAAACTTCGCGGGGTATCACTAACCTTGCATGATGATGAAGCCCGAATCTGTGAAGATACTCATCTTGTAGCAAAAAGTTCCCTCCATTTGCGAGGTTGGAACTATTCTCAAAGCATCTACGATGGCCTAATGAAGGGGATCTCTCATTGGAGTAGAAAAGTCTATAAGAAAAAGAAAGTCTGGTTAAAGTTTCACGTCTCAAATCCAGGTTAAGCATAACTCTAAGACTCAAACAGTCACCACCATGAGTCCAAATCATATTGGATCCCTTTGGGTAGTGAATATAGAAGAATTGATTTGTAAAGGCAAGCAGCTTGTTGGATAAATTCAAGATAAGCTTTCAATTTCACTGTGCTTCAACAAAACTAGTGAGGTGCGGTCATGTCTCCGCTTAAACAGAAGAAGGTATCAAAGATCTAGGAGTGGGCAAATTATATTTCAACCGAGCAACGTGCTGATTAGCCCCTTAAAAGTTGAAAAAATCGATATACCCTAATTTTGTTGAATAGCCCCCTGCTAATTTAAAAAAAAAACCAAAAATACCCTTCCACGTAAGGTGATTGTGTGGTTTTACTGTGTACCTCGTAATAGCCCTACGTACTACTTTAGGGTACCTCGTAATAGCCCTACGTGGTACTTTAGAGTACCACGTAGTTGCTCTACGGGGTACACTAACAAATCACGTAAGACTACTACGAGGTATACTAAGAAACCATGTAGGGCTACTACGAGGTGTGCAGAAAACTAGAAAATAATAATAATAGAGAATGGGTATTTTCATCCTCATATTTTTTGGATAAAATGGGGGATGCTCGGCATTTTTTTGGATTGGAATAGAATTGGTCCTAGGAGTGAATGCGGACGTCTAAGAGTCCACATGAAAAGCTTGTAAAGACATGTCACGGTTGCATAGCCATTTGGGGTAGGGCTGGAAAGGCACAATCCTCTTCTGAATTGTCCATGAGAAAGCATCAAAGGGAGGAACAACACCATTCAAACACACAAAGCGATAAAAGGCCTCATAACCAAACAGAGGCCAATCAGCATAGTCATCTTTAACCAACAACTGTATGTCTCCTTCCAGAATCTCAAACTGCAAACAAACATTCTGGAATATTCATGGAGTGGCGATCAACAAGCACCTCTCAAGTGGATTCAGAATAACCTTAACACACGTTGAGACACATCAATGATTGGCCCCACCATGATTATAGCTTGCTCGGCTAGGGCATAAGCTGAAGCTTCTGTGTGGATGAACGAGGATAGAAAAGTAGAAGTGGACTCCGCCTCTGAATGAGAAGAACTCTCTTCTCCAAATTGTAGGCAAGTTAGATATCGTCAAATCATTTTATGTAAGGAAACTTGTATTAAAAACAATTAGGTGCGTTTGATTCTTAAATGTTTACCTAATCGGAGATGTTCGAAATTTAAATTCGACGTGTGTCGATCAATGAACTCCAAGCATCGACGAAGGGCAAGTGCGGTGCTATGTAAAAGTGATTAAAGTCCAATAGGCCACATGCTCTCAAATGAGACCATCTCACATAGATAGCTCATTTAAGCTTAGATAAGCTTTCTATCCTACTTATTTTATTCAGACTTACTCTTTATCGATTCGAGAAATCGATAATGAATCCGTCGTCCGAAATGATACGAAAACCTCTTTGTTTTAGGACCATTTGGCATGCAAACGCGGTATGAAGAAAACATTGACTTAAAAGCGATCAAGCTTCTTTCGATAATTCGAACTTAATCAAAATTATATAGGATATGCAAGATTACGGTAATTTTCAAACGTGAAGGTTTAAGTTATGAAGATTAGTGCTTGATTCAAAAATATATTTTCATTCTAAGACTGATTCCAAAGTATATATTATGTTATCTGTTCAAGGAAACATATTCATAGTTCATAAATTCCGACTAGTCATATGCATTTCAAAATAATCCAAGTCCAAGTCTGATCCTCAGTCACATTTGAGTTGAAGTTCGAGTCCATTTCAATTTCATGTCAAAGTTCAAGATAAAATTTAGTCCAAGTTTAGTTCAAGATAAATGATCCTTTATAGTGAAGTTTTTTGCCATCAAAATTGAGCACTCCCTCATCACACGCTTATGAAGCATCTAATGAAGTTTGAAACTCAAAAACTCGAGGTTCGAGAATAAATTAGCATATATAACTCAGAAGTCCAAGCTAGAAGCTGACCAATACATGACAACTCCTTAGAAATGCTGACTGTTGTGCTCAAACCAACCTGATTATGAAACTCGTTGATAGATTAGTCAAGAACACGTCTTGTAACTCTTGTTTACAATGAAAATGTACTATGGGGGTAAACGTTAACCTAATTCTTGACTCAAAAGAAAATCTAGGAAAGTAGAAGTCGAGTCGAAACTCAAATTCACTTCAAACTCATCAGATAAGCTAGACTGAAAGCAGTAAGGAAGCCTAAGAAAAATCACCCGAAAATAACTAAGTGTATGGATCGATACCGATCCATACATTATGAATTATCATCGATTCATATTGAAGGAGAGTTGTGTGTCCTCAACCACACCATCATGATCAACCTTTTATTAGCATACACACCAAGTTTCGTAGCAATCAGCGTTCCAAATTCAAGAAACTCGGCGAAATGAACTGTTCGAAGATAGATAGGATGGTTCGATTTGCAAGTATAAACAGCTAACGCCCAAAGCATATGAAACTTTGCATGTAGCATCAAAGGAGCATAAAAAGGTCAAAAGTGCAAACAAAACATCAAAATTGTCTGATCACCAATCCATAGGCTACGTATCGGCACCAATCCATATGCTCTTATTGGATGAATCTCAAATTTTGGGGAGATTTAGTGATGATCAGGTGGACCTATCCATGAAGTAACTCGGCCCAAATCACTCCTAAGTACCTATAAATACCCCACATCTCCTACATACGAAGGATTTGATTTCACCCTGCCAAAACTCTACTAAATCACTCTCTCAACTATTATACTCTCTAAAGACATCAAGAACTCTTTACTAAACTAAACTATTGTTATCTACTCTGATAGTTATTTTCACTTGTGACCCTTGTTTCTTCTACTCTTTAGACTTATTATAGTGTTTGTACTCAAAATTATTGTAAATGGCATAGGGAATATAGTGATGAGCATGCTGAAATTGGATGTAGACCTCATTAATGGTCGAATCACTATAAAAATTATGTGTTCTCTTTCTGCCCATTATTTAGTCCTTTTTCTATTTATTTTTGCATTATTTGTGTTGAATTTGATTATCCGCCCAAAAGGGGTAGTGCTTGCATACTATTTCGGTGTTAGTGTCACTTGTGGCGTTAATTAGATCCTTGTTAGCAGTTGTAATACTGAAGTAATCAAACATGCATTTTTGTTTGGTAGTTGTAATGTCCCGTATTTTTTACCGTCGAATATTTAAATTATTTTAAATATTATTTTTGGAATATAAATTGATATAACATTGAATTCGTTTATTAAAACAAAGTTTAAACGTTAAATTTTATTATAATTAAAAACGAGCTCGAAATGGAGCGGTAGTTCGTCATATTGAGTTTTCAACTTCAATTGAATATACACTATCCGATATAATTCGGATTTCTATGAAACAAGAAACGTTGGAATCTTGTTAATTATAATTTTCATATGACAGAGAAGAATCTGGATTTCGTGCTATAGATTGTTAGTTATGTCCAATTCAAATTTTAAAATAGTCGCTATGGAAATCGTTATTAAAATATAACGTTTATTAATTAATAAAAAGAATTTTTAATATAATTTGAATACTGTTTTAACTCGGAATGTTGATATCGAGTTATATAACTACATGATAATTTTATTTGGATAAATATGATGATAATAATCTATTATTATTTTTATTTGAATTATTTTGAATTTAGTTAATATTTTATGAATATTATCTAGGCCATAGAACAACTGTTTTTTTTTAAACGATCTCTGTTTCTGACGAAACAAATTTTATTGGAATACGTATGAATAATTATTTTTATATTACCAGTTTGGAGCCAATTGGAGTTGTTTAGTCGGTACGTTCAATTTAAATGTGAACCAATAAATATATTGAAATTAAAGTAATGCCGTTATGCAAACGGAGTCCACTTTCAATGAAATTAATTTCATTGGGATCGGAATGTCAAAACATAACAGTATATTTAATTTCGTTGAGTTTGGAGTCAGTATGTTGCGGTGTGCATATTTTACGATAGCGTGAATAGCGGGACGTAACTATTAACCATGTATCATATAAACAATATATGTGAATAACTTAAGACTTAAGTAACTTTTTAAAATAGTACTCTAACCTTTTCTGTTCAAAAACAGCCTACCTTTTTCTTTTCAACATCCCTATGTGCTGTGTTTTCTTGTCATCTATTGCTACATTCGTGCCTGTTATGTTTTAAAAGCTAGAAATCCTATCATGTATTGTCTTTCTAACGTGACTACACCATATTGAGCCTGCCATCTACTAAGGGAAGAAATAAAAATAATATAGTATACCTTCACAGCTAAGTAAATTCGTACGTGCACAGCTACCAACCTATAGGAATGAAAATACAATTTAGCTATCCTACCACCTAATGCATGCAGCCTATCTCGTACCTTAACGGAAATGACCCTCTTCCTATCCACTCCTCCTCTCTCTATATATACACATATGGTTCCTCGCTCATTTCCTTTCCAAGCATGTTTCTTCGTTGCTCCTGACTTCGAAAATAATAAAACCAAACTCATAGAAAATGAAAAAAAGTGTCCCCCTGCAAAACAGTAAGAACAAGCAGTAGCTCTTCAACACGTTCGTCGAGGTCTCTTAACAGCAGGTGGCACGGCGGTTTCGTTGGAGAAGGAAATGGGACGTGATAGAGAGGTCAGCCTGGAATGGTTCAGCGTGATGCTGGTGTAAGGTCGACAGTCAGAGGGTGGCGAAATACTGGGTGGTTGGTCTCACGTGGAGTGTACTATTCGAAGCATGCAGAAGGTCGAGGGCCAGTTTCTGTTAACCAAGTCTAGAATAATAAATGTGTGTGGAGATGCTGCGAGATCTGGGTACATTTAAGTGGAGAAGGTCGCAGTTTCGAACAGTGAGAAGAAAATGTTGCACTGGAGTTGAGGGCGTTGATCGGAGGGGAGACGCCAGTCATGAGGCATTGGTGAACTGTGTGCATGAAGATGGGTAGTGAGTAGCTCTCTGACATGGAAAGTCGGTGTAGTAGAGACGTGTTGTGAATGGAGACAAAGCAGGTGGTGGGTTCGAAAATAAAGGATCAGGTAGACGAAGATACTATTGATAAAGGAGACGGGTAGGAATATGCGTTGGGCTCCCTTTGAAAATGTATGGCTTGTAATGTTCAAAGAAATGATCGGGCACCATATTTTTTTAAAACGAAATGAGCTGTGATAAAGCAAGTTTAATTATAGTATAAACTACATTATGGAGCAAGGTGCAGAACGAAGACGGGATTGGATAGTGAAATTGGTGAAAGTGTAGTGAAGCAAGAAAGATACGACTATCTTGGAACAATAATGAAGTGAAGACAAGCGGTCTATATATTTTCTCTAAGCAAAGTAATGAATATAATATAAATGAATAATTTGGAGTTAACTAGTTTAATTAAATGGGTATTAACTTAAAATGTGGATTTATGCAAGATACAGAGGTCGGCCGGTTTGAACGTAAAAGGAAAAAGCAAAACTATGGACCCGTATTTTTTATAATCAAAGTAACTGATTAGTTTATTATCTAAGTGATTAAGAGTTAATATTATAATTAATTTATATTAACTTAAACCGATTAATAACTCAGTCGTTTATTGTCAGAATTCAACAAACCATATACCGTTGGAATCGTCTCGAGGGATACTACATCATGAAACTGTGCTAGACAGAAATGGGAAATGGTTGAATTTATCGTTAAATTAAACGTTGTTTAATTTAACAGAACCGCTTAAATGATAAAATAAAATCAAGATGAGTTAAACTCAACCAATTCTCCGTCCTTATATTTTATATAAGTCGGGTTTTTATTTTTGTGTGCTATGGTTGCTAATGGTTGACTGTTTGTTAAATATATCTTTATATATATTGATTGAACGATGAAATTAAACGTTGTTTAATTTCAGTGAAACACCAAATCGTTATTTTAACGATTGGACCCAATGAAGGTAACTTACCTTGTTGATCACGTTTATAAAATAAACGTGTTTAATTGTTTGAATTGTTTGTTGTGTTAAATAAATTGATTAATATTAAATAATCGTTATTTACTGTTATTGAAATTATCAGTTAAATTGAACTTAATGGTATTATTTGAAATATCTATGTAAATGCAGAGAAGAACAGGTTGGAGGGATCCAACTGGATTCCTCAAATATGTTAGATGTTATTTACTTTCATATTATCATTATATGCCCTGTTTAAACCAATCTGGTTGGAGGATTGATTTGATTGTTGACCGTTGACCTAAAATTCAACATTTGTTTTGTTTAAACCAATGGGTGATATTGGTTGAGCAATTGGCAGTATATGACCTATAAATCAATCGATTACTAAATATTGATTTATCGTCAGATGAATTGACAGAACTAAAGTTATAAAATATAATTTTATAACTAAAGATAGATTTTTGAAATATATTATTTGGAATAAAAGTTATTAAAAGGAAATAAATATTTTTTTAAGTTTTTAAGTGATTAGTAAATGATTTTATAAAATAGATTCTGATGTTAATCAGAGTTATAAGCCAGAGAGTAGAAAATTAACCTAACGGGTAAGAGTGGGATCATTGTTTATAAGAAACAATTTAATGGAATTATTTAAATTAATTATATTATAAATTAATTTAAAGGAAGAACGGATTGGAAGTGGTTAAAGAATTAACCGTGTTTTGAGTTGACTAAGTAAACCGTTTTAACTGGGATTTGATTATTTAATTAGTTCATTTTGAATTTATCTAAGGTAATAATTTAACGAATATTTGTTTTACTTTAATAAGATTTTAAAATGGAATTTATTATTTATTTTAGTTAATAAATAAATTAACTACTTTTATAGTACTTAATGATTAAAGTAAATTATTATTTTGATTAATAATAATTTAGGAAATTACCTTTTAATTGAAATACATTTAAAAAGTAATTAAAGTGGAAATGAAATCTAAGTGAATTGTGAAAGGAATTTATGAACGGGTTTTAATATAAACCTGAGTTTTTATGACAAAGTTATAAAAGGAATTTTAAGCGAATACGATAGATCAAATTAATGTTTACTTAATGTTTGAATTAAGTAAAAGGGATTTGAGAATAAAAGGGTTCATCTTAAACCAGAATTATATAAACGAAGTTATTAATGACTATTTCACCAAATGGGTAGAGGCAGAACCCCTTCCAACAATCACATCCAAAAAGGTGTTAGGATTCGTAATAAAGAATATTGTTACCTGCTTTGGAATCCCTTACAAGATCATATCAGATAATGGAACACAATTTGAGAGCGAAGAATTCACTCGGTTTTGTGAGAAATGTAATTATTAAAGCTTTTCCTCAGTAGCCCATCCAAAGGCTAACAGAGCTGTTGAAGCTTCCAACAAAACCATAAAGACAATTCTTAAAAAGCGCTTAAACTAAGCCAAAGGAGATTGGGCCGAAGAATTACCCTTAGTGCTTTGGGCATATAGAACTTCTGCCAAAACAGCAACGGGGCACACTCCTTTGTCCTTAACATATGGATGCGAAGCCATGCTTCTAGTTGAGATTGAAATCCCATCAAACAGAAGGATAGCTTATGCGTTTAGTCCCAATCAGGAGTTAAGAAAGGAATCCCTAAATCTAATATAGGGATTGAGAGATGAGGCTGCAATCAAAACAGCTGAATATCAAAGGAGAATCACGAAATACTACAACACAAAAGTCAAGACTAGAACCTTCGCAAAAGCAGAATTAGTTTTACGAAGAGCGATAGCTAACACAAAGAACCCAGCGGACGGCCCGCTTGGCCCAAATTGGGAAAGACCCTTGATCGTCCATCAAGAAATCATGCCCGGAACATATCGATTATGCAGACCCAATTGTGATCTCGTTCCGAGAACATGGAACTGGAACATTTAAGACCATATTTCTCAATGATAAAGGAGTAACAAAAAAGTTTTCCTCCAAAGATGATCACATAATCAAGGGCACAGAAACCCTTTCAAAGCTTAAAGAAACCCAAAATGGATCAAACCACAAAAGGATCAAATCCCTTGTCAACACCAAAATTGGTTAGGACAAGGCATCCCTCGGAGGGGGATGATGTGTTAGTCTTTCTCCATGCCCAAATCAGAGCGGGCTAGGTTAAAGCATCAAAAGTGTAAGCCTTTGTTTCACACTAGAAATGGTCGTGGCGGAGCATCTAAAATTAGCACGCCCTGCCTCTGCTCGCAGAAGAGTATGCCCTGCCTCTGCTATGAACTAAGAACGTCCTACCTATGCTCGTAGAAGAGCACATCCTACCTCTACTTATGTTCCGCGTTACCCGCAGAAGGGAACACAAACCCCTATCATCGCCTATGATGGTCAGGATAGGGCATCCCTTGGAGGGGGGGTGTGTAAGCCTCTATTAGTATCTACGATGGTCAGTATAGAGCATCAAAAGAGTAAAACTTAATTCCATGTCTACAATGGCCCGGTTTAAGTTTCTAAGACCTTATCATCGCCTACGATGGTCAGGATAAGGCGCCTCTTGGAGGGAGGTCGGGTAAGTCCTTGGGCCCTACTTGTGGATAAGCTAGCCAAAAAACACCGGACGCACAGGCCCAGAGAGCCAACAAAGCACGCACATCCTCTGTTTTGACATCAAAAGCCTAGGGAGTGGCTCAGGAAGAACGTACAACCTCTGCTTCACAAATCAAATCCAATGGGGATACCAAAACATTGATACCAGAAGAGGATTTTTTGTCTTCAATCTTAAGTTACCCAAATAAGGGTTGGTTCGGGACTTCTATTAATACCAGAGGAGGATTTCTGGTCTTCAATCTTTAATTACCCGAATAAGGTTGGTTCGAGACTTCTATTAATACCAGAAGTGGATTTCTGGTCTTTAATCTTTAAATTACCCAAGTAAGGGTTGGTTTAAAACAACCATCAAGATAGGAAATCAGTTATCATCTACCAATCTTTAATGATCAAGTAAAGACTAACACGGAAACAGTACCCTGAAGGTTTCGTTAAGCAATCCAATGTTAAAGATAACTCACAAATAGAATGAAAAAGAATCTAGAAAGAGAAGTTTCACTTGAAAAGTCCAAAACACTCATTCACTAGTGGGCAAATGTTACTACCAAAATTAACTCCTAAACAGGCTGACAGTGAAGGGTTATCGGATGAACACAAGCACAGAAGAATCCTCCGAAAGCAAAAAGCCAAACATCAAAGGGGACTCAAAAGCTATGGAATACCGACAGGGTCTATCCGGTAGGGTGTATCCGGCATGGTGGTTCTATAACAAAAGGTCATCTAAGTTAGAAACTAAGAAAGAGGGAGGCAAGAGCTCCGCTAATCGAAACCCAGAAAGACGGAAGGGTTGTCGGTACTAACCTACTTAACACCGATACATCAGGAGATAAAGACATTAAAGATACCAAGCCTAAAGTGCTCGGGGGTATCCGGAACTAGCCTCCAAAATATTCAAACACCAGGTGAGACACCCCACGTCCGTTAATGTCACTCACTAAGGGAATGCCTTAAGTTTCGTGAAGCGCTATAGGTAAACAGATACAGAATAATTACAAGACAGATATAAATAAGGCAGCAGCGGAAAATTTAAACTTTTATTTCAAACATAAGTCATAATACCGTGGTCCACAATTTCATAAGTCACAAAAACTATTACAATAAAATAACTTCTGTCTTGCACCATCAGAGTACACAAGTAAATAAAAAGCATCATTCCCCCAATAAAAAGAGTTAAGCCATAGTAGAGACAAGAACTTGAGCCATACTTCAGAAGTAGCTCCTAGCAAGATGATATCTGATTGCTGATTAACTCTGAGTGTTTCCTCCCTGGGAACCTGGGGGGGAACGGAAGAAAGAAGGAGAAACAACAGGGTCAGACATAAAGTCTGGCGAGTCTAGTTACTTTTAGCCAGTAGATAAATAAAAGCAACATGATAGGCATATAAAGTGGATAAAAGAGATCGCTACATAAATGGCAGGTGTGACAAGGTAAGCAAGTTAAGGTGTATGTGCCTCACTAATGATTAATCTGCATTATTACTAGTATAACTGAAATGAGATGATACATTCCACTACAAGTTGGCAGGCTTAGGTCATATGTCCAAGTATACCCTAACCACTACCCTAATCGATCGGCTCCCTACCCTGTAGATATCTTGTGCTGGCCCCACAGTAGGAGGTATCACTTCCTAAAGTGGCAACCTATGGTGTGCACAACCATATCTACTGGTGTCACGGTCGTCTTAGCCCACTCTGCCCGGCCCATGCACGCACATGTCCCCGGTCGGTTTGCGCCGCCCACACCATCCACCTCATTTGGATTCTTACAATCAATCAGTAAGCGTGCCCCTCCTCCGCCTAGTACGGACTTCTTTACCTGATACCAACTCCGCGTTACTGACTAAAATGGGTCCCACGCAATATGATACAATCTCTCCCCCTTGTCTTGTATCCCCACTAGGTTTTCCACTTGACTATGTATACCCTTAGGTGTTTTTAATTACATAGCCCTATACTAGTTATGCTTACCCTAAAGGGTGTCTTTAGTTACATAACTTCATTACATTATCTACCGGTTATGTATACCGCTAGGTGTCTTTAATTACATGACCTTATTACATTATTTATCAGTTATGTATACCACTAGGTGTCTTTAATTACATAACCTTATTGGGTTAAGTTCGTGGGCCTATATATACATACCCACCCCCTCTAATTTACTTAACTCACCCACTACCCATCCAATATTACTTAACCCTAACTTAAGTTCATAGTCATATTAAATTAGGTTAAGTAGTCTATTTCATCACCATGTCCAATTATGGTTATAATGGGCTAGACCTCCCACATTAGGCCTACAACGTGTGGATGCTGGATATGTCGGTCGGGTCCGGGCAGTCTTATTCCACAGTTGGGCCTAACCTCGTGTCTTATCCCGATTCATATTTGCGTACTTAGACCTCCCACATTAGGTTCAACATTAGTGGCTGCTGGATATGTCGATCGGGTCCGGGCAGACTTCCACCACTAATGTAACATAACCTCGTGTCATAAGTACAATTTACAATTCCTAATTGTAAATTACTAAACATTCCAAATTAATCTGAATCTACCTATGTCATTATACGTAACTATTTCTATGTTTTCCCCATTTGAATTACATGTCCCATTTCATATAAACATTACATAATTCATGTCAATTATAATCCCTTTTTCCCCGTTTCCTCTCTAACGTATTCGTACGTATTTTGATGACATCTAGACTATAAAGTAGCATAGCTATAACAATAAAAAGGGAGTATGACAAGGGTGATAGTTTCAACATGTCTTGGCATAAACATGAATATAAACTGGCATAATAACAAAGTGAATGGACATGTGATTAACATCATAATAAAGTGGACATCAAACTGGTAACTTGTGGCAACCACTATGATGTTCAAGCAAGCATAATGAGATATAGATTAAACATTAGTCCAATTACTTAGATCTAGCATAGATAGGATGACACAATAATATGTTTAGATCTAAAAGTGGATTCACATGTCAAGTTTACAACATATCTCAATGTATCACAATATGACAGGTGAAAGATGATTAACATAAAGATCTAGATCCAAGTAATGTCTCAATTGTCCAAATTAATAGATGTACATCCACCATAACATGGTTACAAGTTAAGATCCACATAAGCATCATAATTGAATCACCATAATTTTATTAGATCTAGGAAAATAGATCTGTCATGACAGAGTATAGAATTTCACATTAACACAGAATCATACTTTACAACATATCCAATTCATAGTCTTTCAAAGTATACTTTTATTTATCTAAACCTAAGAACAACTAAAACTCACAGCGTTAGATTTAGAGAATTTAGGAAGAACAGATCTAGAATTTCTGAATTGGACTTGTAGAATATGTTGTTGTAGAAACGGTTCAGTTCGCACTCCAGCAGCATATGGCCTCCATGACTCCCAATGAAGAGAATATAAGAAATATGACACGTATATATAGCTTCCAGACCCCCTGAAACCGAGTGCCACCTCAGCCCTAGGGGTGTCGACACCCCTGTGGGTGGGTCGACCCCTAGGTCGATACCCCTTCAGAGGGGTCGACCCCCTAGAGAGGGAATTTTGCCGCTCAGAGGAATTTTTCGAATTTGAATCCTCTGGATAGGATTCTGACTCATCTTTGACTCACCTCTGACTCATGCGTATATATGAAATATTTTTGTGTGTATACAAACTTAAAACTCTCATAACTTCTTCATACGGTGTCCATTTTACGTAAACCAAATGTCTATCTTGACTAGAATTTCGAGACGGACGCAATGGTGCAGTCCGTTTCCTATAATTCTGAACATTAAATTAATTATTATTATTTTATTCTCTTTAATGTCGTTAAAAGTTCGAGGTGTTACACTGGGAGGTCATTCTATTAAACAATTAGTAAAACATCGGAAGCTACCCTCCGTAAGGCTAGACTCCCTCCGAAAGCTCTACCAGAAGGCAAACCGAAACCCTGGAGGCGATATAGGCTATCCATATTAATCTACCTAGTGTTGATACCGACAGTGGTTCCGAACCGGCAGCTATCTACATACATCACGAGGGCAAGCTCCTCAAAGTATTCATGAGAAAACCGGAAGCCACAACCTGGAGCACAAATGTCCTTTGAAAGCCATTTACATCGACAAGCTGATATCCATCTCAAAGAAACTTCAATTGAATGAGACCCTCACTCCGGAAGCTATAATCAGCATCATAAAGGCGGTCGGAAGCTAAACATTGGAGACCAAGGAGAAAAGCGACCAACAGAGGCTTTTGCAACCCCAATAGCCCAACAGCAGAAGGGGCCCCGAATCCTCTATAAATAAGACCACAGGGGTCACATTTTTGGGGATAAATTCTTTATTTCTCAATCTTGTTTCTTCTTCTTTGAGGAGCAAACCCTAATTTCTAAACCGGATTGGAGATTTCCTCAACTCTTGTAATGCATCTACAATTTATGAATGGAGAATTCTGAGACTTAAACATCTTGTGATTTGATAATCTTGTTGTGCCATTTATGATGAAACAGAGAGTTAACGCTAACCTTTCGTATGAAAGAGTTGTTCACGACACCTTCATAAAGGAGGAAAAGCTTCGTGGAAACCCGAAGCCTTCCCCCATTTTACCTCGAGGGTTGGCAATGTGAATCAACCCTCTCATAATGAGTCTAATGCTACTCAACCCCGGTAAAAGGTTGTCTGCAGGCTTATGACTTGATCACTGACGCAACCAAGGCCCTTCGGGCTGGCTCGATGCGGGAGGATCATTTGAGTTAATAAGCATTGCGGTATCCTTACCTTCCGAATATCGGGAAGCATTAGCCTGTTTTTCTCTTATCACAATGTATATCATCTTACCCATGATCTAGAGGGTAACTGATTAAGCAAGGTTTCAGTTGTGCCAAATTAAATTAAATCCTTCTTCAAGGAACTTCAGAACTCCATAGTCCTGCAAGCGTGATATTCACCCCTTGAGGGAAGAATAACTAATCTTCAGAATGGAGATTTTGATACTTAAGAAAGAGTAGATTTAGCTAAGGAGCATTGATCTCATATTGTCATTCAGTAAACCTAAATCATGACTGCATCAATTTTCCTAAATACATGTTTTATATAACTTATTCCGGGTGTTGACGGAAAATATCGTTAACACCTTCAATTACGGCATTTTATTTTGCTAAGTGACAACATGTTGAATGCGTCTGATTTATCTTTTTTGCCTAGAATTTTTACATATATAAAAATGCGAACGACACATGTATATTATTAAAAGACGATTATCTTAAACAAGACAAGTACGTAAAACGAAAACAATTTTTTTTATACGTTCAAGGAAATAATAGAAGAATGATACACAATTCATCCTTCTACCACACCTCCATCTTTTCATCGCATCTGATACTCCTTCAATTTTCATATTTTTTGTAATCAATGTTCAAAACTAAAAGAACAAAATAAACCATATATCCCTACAGTTTCAACCATAGAATCAAAGCAAACATATTGGGAGACATCACCTACAGTTTCTTCCCCAGAATCGAAAACCTAAGGCTGTCAACGGATACTTTCGAATGCAGATAGTACCATATACACATCCGCATTCAAAATCATTTTCAAATATCGAATATCTGCATCCGCGGATATGGACGAATATTGAGTAATTGTCCCATCCATGAACGGTCGATAAATTAAAAAACATAAATAGACAAATTTAGCTTAAGATAAAGCTTTTTTTGATCCAACTAATTAATAATGTGGTAAAAAAAACTGAATGGTTAATGTGTTTTGTGTGTATAATATAAACTTTCAATTTAATAACATAATAAATTAGCATTTTTCATAATGCTAAAATACACAAACTATCATCATTGAAAATAACAAACAGATAATTTTCCGATGTCTGCATCCGCATCTACATCCGTTCTTTCGAGAAATCAGATGTTTGTTTGTTTTTCATATGCAGATGCGAACGAACCATGAATTTTTTAAATATCCATTAACAGCCCTGCAAAAGCCATAGCAAAAATACAAGGAGACATCACGTGCAAACCTGATATATCTGGAACAAAGCTAAGACCCCAAAATACAGGGAGACAATACACCCTACTAAAGCACAAATTCAACAATACCCCAGAAAAGCGCAGAATGAACATCACCTTTGAACTTTCACAATACTCTTAACGGTGTCCAAACACAACAATGAAGACTCCCACTTATTTCCACAATATTACGCTAAGGGGAGAACCATTTCCTATGATCCAATTATAGTTCTTGCACCATAATTACATAAGCATATCGATGTATCCGTTTCAAAATATATAGTCGCCCCAATTCCTTCAATTACAGCATTTTATTTTGCTAAGTGACAACATGTAGGATACGTTCAGTTTATCCGTTTTAGCCTAGAATTTTTACATGCATAAAAGTGCCAACGACACATGTAAATTATAAAAAACGACTGCCTTAAACAAGACAAGTACGTAAAACAAAATAAAACAAAAAATTTATACGTTCAAGGAAATAATAGAAGAACGATACACAACAATTCATCCTTCTACCACCCCTCCACCACCTCCATCTTTCCATCGCATCTGATACTCCTTCAACTTTCTTACTTTTTGTAATTAGTGTTCAAAACTAAAAGAACAAAATACGAAATAAACCAAATATCCCTACAGTTTCGACCATAGAATCAAAAACCATAGCAAACATATAAGGAGACATCACATACCGTTTCTTCCCTAGAATTGAAAACCTAAGGTTGTCAACGGATACTTTCGAATGATTATATTATCATATCTACATATGCATTCAAAATCATTTTCAAATATCGAATATCCGCATCCGCGAATACGGACGAATATTGAATAATTGTCCGATCCACGAACGATTATAAATCAAAAAACATAAACAGACAATTTTAGCTTAAGATAAAGCTTTTTTCGATCCAACCAATTAATAATGTGGTAAAAGAAAAAAAATAGTTTTGAATAATTAATGTATTTCATGTGTATAACATAAACTTTCAATTTAATAAAATAATAAATTAATATTTTTCATAATGCTAAAATACACAAACTATAATCATTAAAAATAACAAACAACTAATTTTCCGATGTCTGCATCTGCATTCGCATCCACATCCGTTCTTTTGAATATCAAATGTTTATTTGTTTTTTAGATGCAGATGCGAACGGATTACAAATTTTTCGAATATCCATTAACAACCCTATAAAACCCATAACAAATATAATGGAAGACATCACGTGCAAACCTGATATAACTGAAACAAAGCTAAGAACCAAAAAACAGGAGACAACACACCCTACGAAAGCACAAATTCAACAATACTCCCACAAAAGAGCAAAATGAACAACACCCTTCAACTTTTACAACACTCTTGACAATGTACAAATACAACACTGGGAAGTACCACTTATTTCCATAATAATACGCTAATGGGGAATCTTTTCCAGTGATCCAATTGTAGTTCCTGCACAATAATTGCATAAGCATATCGATGCCAGTACTGGAATTCTCACAAAGGAAAGAAGAACATCAAAGCAGATCACGATACACAGGCTTGCTTTTGTTGGGCTTTATTAGCAACTTTTGTAGTTGTTAAAAACGAGTTCACCGTTAATGAATATATAGCAGAACGCAGAATTCAAAAATCACATGGTTTCATAGGTATTAACTTATTCGTAATTCAAATCAAACATCAAAGCACACAAGCTTAGTAAAAAGAAAGAGCTGCACGTATACAAATCCATTTAATGGGCTTTATTAACGTGTCGCTAAAATGAGGCGAACCTTCCATTAAAAAGTAAATGTTGCAGAGTCAAAATGATTTAGATCCATTATAGATTTTTCTTTTACCTTTTTTCTTAGAAAAATAAACGAAATTAGTTCAAATTAGCCATTAATGTAGATAATAGGGTACGCATGAAATGCAAGGGAACAGTAAAAAGCAATAAATTTTACCAATGGATATACCATAAATGCTCTCAAGCCGCAGCAGTAGTAACATTCCCGATTCTTTTCAGGTCAAATATTTCAATCCAGTAACCATCAGGGTCTTTAATGAATGCAATTCCTTTCATCTTTCCTGTAAAAATGAAAAACGTGTGATTTCAATAATATTTAACGGAGATCTCTCGCACGCATGTTTTAAATATAGCCAGAAAAATTGAATGTTTGGAGGAAAATGGTATATTCTGGTTCAATGTGCATGTGCAACTCTGAAACACGGGCATTGAAGTAATTGCAGTATGCTTTGGAAAATAGAAAAAGGGAAATTGCTTGAACAACCGGGTGAAAGGCCTGACTTTTTCACCGGTGCATGGTTAAAAAGATGTAGACCCCCCTCGAATTCTTGCAATTCCACCAATGTATTTGTCCCTAACCCAATACAGTATTTGTCCCAGTTGCTGTAGCATGATTCTATAATAAAAGAGGCGATAGCCATGGACGATAAAACAATATAAAACGCTAGGAACAAATTTGGAGATGAAGATATACCGCATTATGAAAAGGTGATTTTACAAGGATACGTAGACGAAGACGATATTCAATAGCTTATAATAATATGTTCAACCATGGAAGGTCTAAGTGTACAGACTTCGCATGTAAATAACATTTTAGTTATCCTTGGTAATAAGGAAAAATGCTAATGATCACATAAACTAGTAACATTGGATAAAGAAAATAAATAAATCGATAGTCAAGGTGTTATCAATTTCCACATTTACCATCGTCCGGTTTCTTAACAAATTCCACTCCTAGGCTCTCAAATCGCTCACATGCTTTGTAAGCGTCATCAACTGTAATGCCAATATGACCTGAAAACATGCAAAATTAAATATAAAATCTCAGTAAATAGCTCTTCATATTTCTTTTAGAACAAACATAAATATTCGTTTAATTCTATCCTCTTGCTAATGAAACTAAAACAAAACGACAATACATACCCCACTCAAAAACAATAGAAGTGCGCTTCACATTATGGGAAATAGAATATCACCGATTAGCATATTCCTATATCTTCAGTAGTGACTTAATTATATTTCAATTGAACATCCCAATGTCCCATTTAGTCGAAGAAACAGTCAACTGTCACATGTTTCTTTCCTTCATGTTGATTTTGATATTTTATGCATAAAGAATTTATATCAACCAAAAATTTACAACTGAACTCTATTAATCTTAGCAACAATCAAAACTCTCTTAATCCTAGTAATGCACGTTGTAACCCAAAGACTAAGATACAAATACAAACCAAATCCACGAGGGTCGGCATTCCCATTATGGTATCCCTTGAACTCAGGATCACTTTCAGTGCCCCAGTTACTGAAAGTAAATAATATCCTCACAGTTAGTATAACTGATTGCCAGACTAACAAATCAAACAAGTTACTGAAACATTATCCTACTAACTGGGTAAGTTCAAGGGTAGCCTTTTGGCCGAAGGTCCACACCGTTCTTTCTGTTGGATCTGCAGGTGCTGTTTGGGGATTCTGAGTGACAAAAAAATTGATTTTGTTAGTTGGAATCGATAACAACACATTATAAATACGTGTGATTACAAGTTTCACCTCATAACCCATAAAATACAAGCTGAACTTCATTTCAGGAAAATCCAATCTCTTCAGAAGCCTGGTTATTTCCACGAAGACGGAATAAATTATAATTTGTAATAAAAACATCCAAAAATAACATGAGCATACATTAAATGGAAGGAATGTGACAGTGAGAATTTGGCTATGACGAGGATGCTTGTTGGTTGTTACCAGTAACAAAGCTTTATGAAACTATAACAAACATGACTTAAAATCTGGTGCAGAGGGAATGTTATCGAAGTTCCATTTTTAGTTTTAATTAACTAACATAGAAAGTCAGACAAAAGTTAGTAATGTTACACTTTCTTACGGTAAAATTCAGATCAAACTGGCTCTTGTAAGTAACTCATGCTTCTACAAAAAGTTACTCAAGTACCACTAACCTAATGTTGACACTGAGAAGGTCAACGAGCACAAGGTCAAAACGATGACTGTGATCCCATTTCCTGGTAGAAACCTAATGTAGTGGTACACTCAGTATTATAGGCCATTTGATAGCATCACAATGTATAAAAGCAGAAGTGCAATTCAGCATTTTTCAATGGTTGCTAAAATTCACCGGTTCTCTAAACCATTGGAAGAGGTAACCCCCGCTCTAGTTCTCTAAAGAAGAGGTGTCAATCCCCAAAAAGTTCAGGGATGCCCATTTATTACTGGGAATGCCCAATCACTGTAACCTTCTAGCCAAATACACGATGCGTACTTTATCAATGCCTCATACAGACTATTAAATAGAAGTCCAAATTACGCCCATTACATAGGTGTCTAACCATTGAACGTCTATTAAATAAGCGCTCTAAACATAATTTCCCACCATCAGCTAATTTCACTCCTACATCAATAAACAACTCTCTCAATTTCTAAAAATACAACACAGCCTCATTACTACTAAACCAATTAAATATTACGCCAAATTACAATTTAAATCTATGAAGTGCCTTCATCATTAAAAGAGTTCACATCCTTCAAATTTGTATATGTGAGACGATAATAAGCAGAATGATGCTCCTTCCAGTATTCATCCACCTATGATGAAGCGATGAAGACTACTATTTGTGCAATATTTGCTATCATTATTATTCATAAGCATAATGACGAAAATCCTAAAAATTCAAAATTTATTTGCATTTGTACCTAAAAACAGATAAATAATATCTAATATTCGAAAAATGGATTTGGATACGAATACGAAAACAACCGCATACAAAATTCATCCATCTGGTTTTTGTTGAGTATAATCATAACACGTGTATTTCAATACAGTGATCGATGCATTTATTGATTTATTAGGTTAACATACAATATTATATGGTTTTAATCAAGGTTTGAAATTCCGGCCGGAACCACGGAAATCTGGCCATTCCGTTCCGGTTCCGATCATAACCGGAATGGAATTCGGTCGAAAAACCGGTTTCAGCCATACTTGAGGTTAGCTGTCTGTCTTTCTTTTTTTTTTTCTTTTTTTTTCTGTAGTGGAAGAGACGAAGGAACAGTGTAAAAGAACGATTTGAGAAGTAGAAAATGAGCTCGCTATCTGCTGTTTGTAGTAGAGGGTAGCTGAATTCACTGTGTATTGGGAGTAGTGAAAGCATTTTATAGGTTTTGGAGAAATTGTTCTGTACAATACTTATTATATAAAAGATTTGGGTGTTTCCACTTTCCAGTAAACAAATATTCACTCCTACGAAAGTACAAATTACTTTGCAATGGAAGTAGCCTACTTTTTTTCAGTTTCATGATTCATCATAAAAATAAGGAAAATGCAGATTTTAAATTAAAATACATCAGCGCTTAACAGTAGTTATTTAACACTTGTTTATTATGTTATCCGATCCTTACATATCAACACATATACAAGAGATAGGTTTATATCAATATTTAGCATTTTACTTTAAAAAAAGAAATACAGGAATAAATATAAATAACTGCATTAATCTAAGTACATAAAAAAGAAAAAAAATCAAATATTGATTAGTACTGCATATTTATTTGTATATCTAACAAAAAACGGAATTGTCAAACCGGAATTTCCGGAACGGGACCGGAATTTTAAATTTTCTACGTGACCGGAAAGGAACCGGAAACCAGAATTTCAAACCTTGGTTTTAATGCATGTTAACTAGCTATTATGATTTTTTTTATATACTTTTATAACCAATAGGAAAGAAAAAATTGTTAAACCAAATTTAATATTTATATTTATTTATCAATCATCAATGGATAAGATAAGCATCCGCTAATGAATTT
Organism: Allium sativum; assembly: GCA_030737875.1. Taxonomy (NCBI): domain Eukaryota; kingdom Viridiplantae; phylum Streptophyta; class Magnoliopsida; order Asparagales; family Amaryllidaceae; genus Allium; species Allium sativum. Next base: position 374,547,097 of record CM060915.1, read on the forward strand.
GCGTAGAATAAACCTCTTCCAATAATGAAGGCATTTCACATATGGAATTTGATATGAATTTATTTGGCTTAGTAGAAGTCATAAAGAATGACTCATTTTCAAATATTGGAAATGGATTGTTATTATTGTAGAAGAGAAATTAGTTGTTGAAAGAGAAAACATGGCCGCTCGCGTCTTTGAGTTGGAACGCATTTTTTTAGGCGTCTATTAGATAGGCATTCAGAGTTAGAGTGCTAACGCTTGGCAATTGAATCCTATTAAATAGATGTTATTTACTGCTCGATAGCCTTGCCCTGTTTCTTGCTGAATGTGAAGGGGGGTTGTTGGAAATGCTCTAAGGGACCATGTGTGTCTCTTTTTTGTCCCGTTATCCTCAATGGCACATCCAACGTTGGACGCTCCAACATAAAATTCACTTTTCTAGTTTTGTTTGTTGAAAGTTGGAATGTAATACACTAGAGTCGGACACCAAAGTTTTCAGCCCACAACGGCTACAAGGTTGCATACGACATGAACGGCGACAAAGCATTTGAGAGGGAAAATTGGCTTAACGGGGAATGCATTTGACGATGCAGATGGGGTACTTGAACAGAATATTTAAATTGTGGTTTTCAATTTAACTGGTTCATAATTAATTAATTAATTGTTTTTATTGTGTAATATGCGTTTAATTGGAATGAAAGAACGGTACAAAACTCAAAACAAACGATAATTAATCATACAATATTATAGTTACAAATAAAATGATATAATATTGGACAGTGCAACCATACTACAACAATTTGATCTTTTATATTATTTCGAATTATTAGCATTTCATGGCCTACATACATGTTGTTATGTTTAGTGCAATTCTCATACTACAATATTTCACTGAAATACGATTGAGATCATCATCATAAATCATAGAATAGGTATCACCATTATTGTATTTTCATATGAAATTATGCACAACCATTGTAAATGTGATAACTTCTTCAGTTTGAATGAGTACGCTGACATATTCTTCAAAAATGACAAACTTTTTCATTTATATTCCAAATATTCTCCCAATTGTCATGTAAACTCAAATGATAGAAATTAGATTTCCATTAATCAATTCTGGTTGATTAGCTTTTTTTATGAAAATGAGGAATATAATATCTAATATTACTATAAAGTGGCAAATAAACAGGTCGAAGTGGATATCCTGACACAACTACATAATATTCATAACTGCATTAAAATCCTACTATCAGGTGGTGTATGACATTTCCAACAACCATAACATACATAAACTATAAATCGAATGAGCATACAGCTAAGATATTATGAATAGCAAGACATTTTCGCTTAATATATGAAATAACTTGATCTGCAAATGTGTCGTTACGTGTATCATCTATAAACCAACACTAGTTCTAAAATACAGACAATACCAGTTTGATGTTTTAATATGACATGAAACAATATTAATTTGAGAATCATATGGCTTGATGTTATCTTTAGTAAGTAATTGTACAACTTCTAAAACAATATGGAAAAAAACGAAATTGTGTCTGCATCTCTGATGCTAATTTGTTATGTTGTAGTCATTCCATAATTCCGCAATCTATCGCATAATGAGATAAAACATAGCAATTTCAATAAAAAATTCATTGACAACATTCTAGGTATCCATTTAGTACACCGTTCACTCACATTAAACAGAAATATTATGACGTGTGAACTTGAGCGACATCGCTTCTCCCTTTCATACCATTATTCTCTTTACTTGCATCTTCTCTCCTTTTCCAGCAATGTCCAATTCGAAAAACGATTCCGATTACGATGATGCACAAGATTAGATCGTTATATCAACGTATTAACTATTTACGTAAAAGAAGGAATATCATCCGAATTCACATATCGGACTATACAGGTATAATATGGATGGACGACATATTAAATGGACATCAAAAAAGTTGCTCAACGTAAAATTTAAATGAAAATACTATGTTTTCTGTTATATGTGACAGGCTTCAAAATTATGACACGACTACAGTGAAAGAAATTAACATCAGAAAAGTTGTTATCATAGTCGTATGTATTATAGCCAATATTTTAAAACGCAAGAGGCGTACGTGAGACGTTTTTGAGTCCATGAGGAGAGGTGTAAGCCTCGAAGCGTTGAGACGTAAGCCTTTTGAGTAAAAAAACGCAACACATAAACTTAATTTTTGATATGGAATAAATAGTAAGTAAAAACCAAAAAAAACTGCAATCAAACTCACTGGAATCGAGCTCACTCGAAATATGAGACAGTAAATAAAAATGGAATCAAGATTATCACAAAAAGAAAAAGGAAAAAAGACGGTAAATAAAAAAACGATGGAAAGCTCACTAGAATCAAGTTCGAACTGGACACGATCTCGATGCCAGTACTGGAATCGAGCTCGATGCCAGTACTGAAATCGAGCTCGATGCTACATTTTATTTTTTCGTCTGAGTGTGAGCGGTAGGGTAGAAAACAAGGCAGTGAAAATTGAGCAGGTAAGAATTTTTTATATATACGTACGTTTTCCACATCTTGAGGCTTTCAGGCGTAAGTTTGTGTTTTTTACGCCTTAATTGGTTGGGGCTTAAGCCTTACTGGTAAAATGCCTCCTGAGTTGCACCTCAAGGCGTTTTTGCTCACATCTCGCCTCGAGGCGCTCATGCATGTTTTTTAAAACATTGATTATAGCTTACGTAGTTTAGAAGGTATACAGTTACTAAAGATATTATCAAGCCAAATTATTATCAATTCAATATCGTACCAGATCATAGTAGAACTTCAAACTGATAATATCCATATTTTAGAAAATCTGCTAACTCTATATACACTAGACACTTACCCATAGTTCAAGTTATTTCATATATTGAATGAAAATGTTTTATTACACAGCATATTAACAGCTTGCTCATTCAATTTACAGTTTATGTAAGTTATGGCTTGTTGGGAAAATAACTACACATGATAATAGAATTTCTAATGCATGGTTATTTACCATCTAATAGACAACATATTTTCCATTTTCGTGAAACCACTAATCAACAAAAAAATCAATCATTAAGGGTGTTTTTGGCGCAAGCGGGAGCGGAGAATTGGAGCGGAGAATCTGAGCGGAGCATTTCAGCGGAGAATTGTAGTTTGCGGAGAATGCGTTTGGCGCGTTAAGCGGAGTATTTTAAGCGGACCGTTTTATTTTTATTTTGTAATTTAATTAATTATTGGTTAATTAATTTATCATTTGTTTTTAATAAATAATATATACCAATAATTTACACAAATAAATAAATTAAATAAAAAATTGAAAAATTATAAGGTTCTCCAATTCAGTTCAAACCAACTTCATTACGTAGAGCACTTCGATAGGATCGCAACGTAAAAAACCGCATCTCAAACGGATCTCATATGCACAAGTTATCAAATTTTAAAGTTTATAAAAACTTAAAATAATTAATTAAATAAATAAAAAATATATTCATATACCCAACAGCTCAAAATTGGACTGTTTGGGACACGACGCATCTGACGTGTTGGGGCCCAACAGCTTAATTTTGAGTCGTTGGGCAAACAGGGCATTTTGCCCGGTTATTAACGGACGTCCGTTAATAACATGCCACCTTTGGTCTGCCGAACAGGCCCTAATTTGGATTATTTTGAGTTTACGCATGACAATTGAGTTTACTTTGAAATACGGAATAAAATTTTGTCCTTTTGAGGAATATGACAACATACATCACTATTTCAGATTTCGAAAATATCGTCCGAGATCTCGTTTCGGGCTACTTCCAAAACAAAACAACAAATCTCACTGTAAATCTCCTTTCGAATATATCACCCGAGATATTGCAATATCGAACGACGTATCGAGCGAGACGAGATACTGGGATATAGTCCTAGATCCTGGTTTTTTTGGTTAAAATTTAAATCCGTGCCTGAGCTAGAACAATAATTAAAGCTAGAACAATAATTAAAAATCTCAAACCTAACTCCTGTTAATTAACAGTTTGCATGTTAAATGATGTTCATATATGTTCTACAATGCTTATGATTTTTATATTCTTTTTTTTTATATATACATGTTACCCATGAAATTATGTATTTTATGTTTTACTTATACTGGATTTTATAATGTTTTGGATTTTTTTTTAAATATTTATGTCTAACAATAATTCATGTTCATGAATCATATGTTGTAAGCACTAATCTATTTACATTGTGTTATACTTCTATTATAAGCATATTACAATTTAGAGTATGAATGATCTTTTGTATAATAAGAATAATGAAGTGATTTTGCAATTCAAGTTTTAAGTTACTATGTTTATAACACCATTCATAAAAATCATAAAGTAAGATTATCTTTTTTTTAACATACCATGTACCTCGAGATTGTTCCGAAATGACCTTTCAAACCTGAGATGAAAATCCGAGACAAACCCGGAGTTAGACTTATCTCATCCGAGGTCTCCCCCGATACGAGATCAACTCTATAAAATTTCCAACACGAAATGCGATCGATATCTGAGATTTAAAACCTAGATACTCATTCAAAACACAAGTAAGGTTGTTGTACCTACAATGATTATACGTAATTTCATACGAAAATACAATAATGGTAATCCAAATTTTATAGCTTATATGATCCCGGTCTTATTTCAAAGAAATACTAAAACGAACGTAATAGTATAAGAACTTCATCCAGAAGAACAATTGATTAGTTATGACACGTAAGCTACGAAACGTTAACGATTTCAAATACTATAAGAGATTAAGATATTGTTGCAGGGTTGCACTGGCTAACCTAGTATCATTTTATCGATACCTAATACAATTTTATGATTAATTTTGCATTTATTTCAAGTTTTATACTATTCTTTTAGTTTAATTAAATGAGTATTACACAATAAAAACAAATAATTAGTTAGCTGTAAACCAATAAAATTAATCATTGTAATTTAAATACTATGCTCAAATACTACGTTTGCATCGCCCAATGCATTCCATGTTCACCCAAATTCCCCTCACCGTTCACGTTGAAAGCAGCCTAAGGCATGAATAAGTTACACTTCGCTACCATGATGTTATCATCCACACCCTCAGACAATGCAGATAAACCCTACCTCAATAATCCACTTCACTTCGCCTACTAGCTGAAATTTTGAAATACAGAGCACAGATCGCCCCCCCGCCCCCCCAACCCCCCACGTCTTCAAGAAAATAAAACAAACCAAACTCTGAAGAGCTAAATAGATGCTACGAAGGTAAAGTTATATAAACTTACGACATTCCAAGCACTCTAGAGTAGAAATCTAGACTGGCTTTTGGATCCTTGATTCGGAACATCTATAAATAAAAATAAAATAAAATAAAAACACACATAAAAATTAAACAAAATAAGAAAGAGTAAATGTTATCCAACTGCAAATCGCTTACGGTTTGCTGAAAGAAGTAACCCTTGGTAGCTTCATCGGGTTCAGACTGAAGGCCTGGGTTATTCCCAGGCGATTCTTTTGGTTGAGCTGAAGTTGCCATTGAAGAGTAAACGCAACGTCTAGGTTTACTTGAGTTGAGAGTGAGGAGTGTTCTTGTAAAAGGGTGAGAGGGGTTTGGTCTGAATAATTGGAGAAGACTGGATCGGATAGGGTTAAATACGGAAGCGGAGGCCATGGCTCTAAAAGGGTACAAAATAACGCGAATATTTAGACGCATATAATTTGGAAATATGGGCTTTACAATTTCCAACAACACACATTATTCAGCCTTTTGAGAGCCCACCAAGTAGTTTTGGGATTAAAATATTTAACAATGCAGTATGATTAATCAAAGCTATAACGCTTCCTAATCAATTAGCCTTCTCATCATAAAAAATAAAAAAAGTACAGAGATCTTATTTACGTGTATACTTACCAGTTTTCATAGATTTTCGCATTTTTAATACATTTAAACCATGAATAATTAGCTTTGTTTTTTCAACTCTGAATTTCAGTACACCATATTTCATGAAATATAATTGGAAGTTGGAACAAACCGTCCTAGCAAAATTAAAAGTTTAAATAAATGTAAAATCTAAAACAGTTGATGATTGGTAGTACACCGTACAACTTAAAGATAAGTGAGGTACAGTGGAAAGTGCCTATGAAACTCACAAGGAATTAACCAAGAAATTTTATGGGTTTAGACTAGCATGTGCTTATGCTGGCCGGACCACTTCTTTATTTATTTTTTAAGGATGTTGGATCTGTATTATCATTATTATTCAGACATTATGGACTCTTGTGTATGTACTTGTATCTCGTTTGATATTTTTGCATTTTCCAAAGATTTGGGGTGTGCTCTCTTTGTATTTTTTAGTTTTCGGCTTTCGTTCGTACAAAAGTACAAACAACGCACACATATCAAGGAAAACGGTTATTTTACAAAACAAAATTAACTCACAAAACAAAAACAACTTTTTATCATTTTCTATATTTTAAGAAACAACGAAAAGACGACGTCAAATTCATCCCTCCACTATCCTTCATACCCTCTATCATCTCATCTGTCTTTTCCGTCATCTTCGTTATCATTTAAATCTTTACATCTTTCGAAATTAACGTTGAAAACTTAAAACACAAAATAAACCAAAGACTACCTTAAAATTTACAGTTATTTTTAGCTTTCTTTATTTGATATGGATGTTTATGTGCTAACCAATATTGATATTCCAAGAAATACAAGATCCACTTAAGTCGAGTTACTTTTTGAACTTTCAAAAAGCCAAGTGGAAGAGTTTCTTTACGTGAGTTAAGAACTGTACTCATCAAGTTTTTATAATGCACTATATTTTGATTAGCTATTAACCTACATTTCTTTAACAATCGTGTTCTTAAGCCTTTACAAAGAAGTTATTTCGATGATTTTAACAAGTTATAAAATAATTCTTTTTGAGTAAAGATCTTTCTCCAAATCTAGTTCATCTGCCCACATACTCGGATAGAGATGGACAATAATAGGTTAAAACTTAATTAACCAGCTAAACTGATTCATTTCGGTTGTTTCGATTTTGAAATTACTTTGATTTGAATTTGATTTGTAAAAGATATTTTTTGATTATCGATTTAAATGAATTTCAATTTATTCTCCAATTTTATGGCAAAATAATTGAACTAGTGAAAAAATATAAAGTTTATCTGTTAGAAATATGTTCAAATTTTACTGTAAACATTAAAAAAAAATCCTCAAGTACAAATTTATGTTTTCCCTTATGAGTCATTTATTTGAATAATAGCATATCTTTCTACTTTTATTAATTTGGTTACCAATCGAATTAACTTAAATTAATTTGGTTCAGTTTTGAATTTTTCGGTTTCTATCTGATTTAATCTTTTCTACCCAAAGACTGATAGAACCAACCAAATGATCAACCCCTACACTCGAACCAGCAGCGTTATGAATAATTTGAGACATTCTACTTTCTAGATCCACATTTTATTCAATAAGGGGTTTACCGCCATCCACAAACATACTTACGATCTCCTCCTATACAATGTTATATTCTTCTTCATGACATATCCATACAAGATAGTCGGGCATAAAACTGTACTGCTGTAGATGCAATATCACATTATAATACTCTCTAAGTTTGAAGCAATGAAACACATACAGCAATATCATTTAATTAAAATAATATTATTAACTATATTACTATTAAATAACAATATTAATTTTATTATTAACTTAAACAACATTAGTAATTATATCTTTATATTCGAGAGCATTGTTAATTTAATTAATAATTTAAATGATATTATTAATTTTACTTTCAATTTTAATAACATGACTAAACTTATTATCACTTATAACATTATAAATTCAATAACGCTATAAGTTTTACTGTAGAACAATGGAACTAACAAATAATATCAAAGCTATACAACCTAAGAAATTTTACACTTTTAGTGGAAGATCATCCTAGTTTTCGTTATAAAGGCAATAATATTTATGTTTTCTATTTCATTTCAAATTAAACAATTAACGAAATTTAGATTGAATTTTCTCTTATTTTCCGTATCACACGCAAAAGGTTGCAAGCAGTTCCGTGATCTTGTCGAAGCACGCAGGCGAACTACAACAGTATGTTCTGAACCCAGCAATAACTATACCAATTGCTATGCCCCTACAACATCCCAAGATAGGGGCAAAATTAGTCGCCCCTAGAGCATTGTCATCAAATGACCCCGCTTAACTGCTCTTCCTTGATCTTCGGACCCCGGTTCATTATTTATGGTTTTTATTGTTGGTGACTTCTCGCCTTTTTAATTCCTCTCCATGCAATCAAAGCGACAACTTCGGCCCACAAGCGCAGAACCGGCTTGTGGTCTCCAGTCATGTTCGAGGTTGGAGTAACGACCGTTATATTCATGAGGAATTAATAAATTGCCACTTTAGGGCTCCAGCTCCACATTGAATCCGTTCAGTATAAACATAGGGCTCCGGCTCCACATTGGATCCGTCTTGTATAAACATAAGGCTCCGACTCCACACTGAATCCGTCCAGTATAAACGTTGGGCTCCTGCTCCACACTGGATCCGACCAATATAAATATAGGGCTCTGGCTCCATATATACTGGATCCATCCAATATAAATATAAGACTCTGGCCTACCCCACACTAGATCCGTCCAGTATAAATATAAGACTCCGGTCTCCCCCGCACCGGATCCGTCCAGTATAAATATAAGACTCCAATCTCCCCCGCACTGGATCCGTTTAGTATAAATATAAGACTCTTGTCTCTCCCTCCCTGATCAGTCGGGTATGAACTTTAAACTCCGGTTCTTAACCTCGTACTCTAGTCCATGACAACCCCCAAAGATTGGATCTATCGGGAGTTAGGATTCTTTGAATAAGTTTTCCAAATGTAAGGACTACCCGACTTAGTCCGCCAAGAATAGGAGTTCCTTTCGCATCCCTCTTATCACAAGAATCTTAACAACCTGGCACTTCATGCACATAACATCACATAGCTTAGTCTGTTGAGTCCAAAACCCTCTCCTGCGGGTATATACTTGCTTCGACAGGACCCAGCAAGCTCTTAGCTTCCTATTTCTTGGGTTCCAAGGATCTCGGGCTCAGCATACCATCTTAATACCATCCCAGTGATCGTCAGATTCCCATTCTAATGTGATCTCAGTAGTCGTCGAAGTTTTATCGAAAAGATTCCCATTCTAATGTGATCGTTAAATTCTCATGGATTGGCATGCATTTTTGGTCCATATCAATGTGCGCGATTCGGAAAATCACCTAGGAAATTTTGGCATGAAAACTTGGCTTAGCAAAGCCAATTTTCGTATCTCCCCATTTCGAATCCCAGGAGGGATTCGAAATCCTGCACCATGCATCATCCCGGACAAGCATTCCACTGAATCGCGCACGGGATTCGAAAATTGGCAAACTGATGGGATTCGAAATTTGGCATTCAAAAAAAAAGAGCGCATCGAGGGATTCGATTTTTTTTCACGCATTCCATCAGGAATTCTAAGCACGCGGTTTGGCTCGGATTCGAGAAAAGGAAGTTGGCAAGGGAAAGTGGCAAACTGCTTTTTGCCATGCGGATCACCTGAAATTGCTTGCTAGACATCGAGTTTTCCACTGATTTTGAGGGATTAAAAAATACGAAGTGGCAACGCTTCAAAATTTAGCCGATCACTTTGGCACAAGCTTTTACCATGTCGATCACCTGTTTTAGGCTGATCAACACGTGTTTCGACTATTTTTCAGGGATTCAAAATTTTCGAACACAGGGTGTACGAAATTATGTCTCACGCTTGGTTTTCCGGCTTCGATTTTGGTTTGCGAATTTCATAACCCTTAGGGATATGAAATTTGGACTGACACACCCAAAACACACCTATAACTAGCCCCCTTGCTTGGCATTCAAGGGGGAAGGTTGGTACTCATTTGCTATTTTGGACTTCTTGGAGCTCTCAAGCATCATTAATGGCGGTCATCTTCTTTTCCATGACCATTGGACATGGAATGGACCTCTAAAATGTTGCATACAATTTTCCTTCGGCTCTTGGACATTTACACTGCTTTTGGATTGTTTTGGATATTTTTGGATTTCTTGGACATTGAAGCTACTTTTTGGACATTGTTGACCAAGTCAACATATTTTTCACCCAACGAAGAAGAAGAAGGGCATTTTGGTCAACGTTTAGAATTAACAATATTTTGTTGTTTTATTACAATGCTTTGTACACAAGTATTGTTCAAACTTGAACAATTCTTGTAATCAACTATTATATGATGAATGATTACTATAAAGTGGATGCATGCGCTAATGCCGAACCAGTATAAAAGGTTATGTTCTCCCTGCATTTCATTACTTTAAATTTGGATTACTTTGTTTCATAAGACATACACTCGAGGGTTGACTTGCGTTGATTCGACGACAATTCCCCAGTTAACAACAGACAAATTCGGATTTAGCGGTAAAAGCAGTTTCAGCGTCAAAATGGTCTTGGGGTTTCGGGTGACTTCGAATTCAGTAGAGGGGAAGCTAACTTCGGGTTTGGTGATCCCTAGCTAGAGGCAACTTGGAGACTTGAAGATGCATCAACTTGGAGACTTGAAGATGCATCAACTTGGAGGCTTAAAGGAGGCAATGCTGGGTTTGAAAAGTAGTGGTTGGAGATGGGTTTGGCTTAGGTGGCCTAAGGAGGGAGGGGGAAGCTAGTCTTGGGCAATGAGGGGGCATTGGGATTGTAGAGAGATTTGGCTTTTAGTGGTATAGCGGAAGGAGGACATGGTAGGATGTGGAGGATTATTTTATTTTATTTCAAAAGTGGACGGAGGAAAGAAGGTGAACCATGTAAGCATAATTGAGAGCAACGCCACACAACTTCATACTAGATTCGTGAGCATGGCATCCATATATTTACATAGGTAGATACTTACCAACATCATATTCTTTCATCATTTATTTACTTAACATATTAGGAATGTCAGATTTATCAAATTTCTGTCAATTTTAGAAATTCAGTTTTATATAAAATTACCACAATGCCCAATTTAATTAATTATCTACTTTGAGTCCAAACCAGGTTGTTACATGAAAATTTTCAAAATCGATAGCATTTTAATTACTTTTATATTTTTATATTTGTCAGTTATAAAAGTGGATATGCAATTGATGTAATATTGGGGCTTTCATGTTCTTATTTAGTCTCACATTGTGGGGTAAGTTCTATCCTAAACTCCAAAGTCTCTATATGAAGAAGCTAATGCAATGTAAATGACGTAACCAAAAAAAAATCTACAATGAATAAATTATTCATGTATCTCTTTCTAAAGGCTTCCTCTCTTATTTACTCCATACAATTTTGCTTATTCCATAACACATTATTAGAACAAGACTCGATTAAAACTATTTTAATTTTCAATATCTAGGTTTGAAAACTTCTTGATCTACATTTTTGGATTTGTTGTATGATTAACTTTTATTTGAAAATTCTTGATTCATGGATCTATGGATTTGTTCTGTAGTTATATTCTATTTGAGAATTCTTCATTCATGCTATCTATTTCTAATTTCTTCAAGTTCGGATTTGAGTTTTAATAGACCTTTTTTTTCTCATCTAAATTTTTTAACCCTATATATATATATATATTATGTATATATATATATATATATATATAAATTCTTTTTTGGATCTAATTTTGAGTTTTCCAATCCAATTTTATGGACCTTTGAACATATATATATATATTATCATCATTGAGGATACAAATATGGATCGAAATTTCTCATTCACCCCTCTAGTCTTAATTTTCAAATGTGATTTTTTCGAAAAGATTAAAAATCGACAATCGCTAGAAAAATGATCATTTTTCCTTTTATGTATATATAACAAAATTATTGGGTATGAAATATGATAGTGTTTAAATTCAATAGCAATATTGGTTTATCACTAGAAGTGAATTTGAAGAAAAAAATCATGAAGTAAACAAATTTTTGGGAATAAAAATGTATGGGAACTTGAAGTTTGTATACACAAAGGTGAAAAACTAAGCTTTCATAAGCTAAATTAAATCTTGAGGAAAATAAGTGCATTTAATGTTTCGGTATAACGAAAGACCTGAGGATTGTAAATGCTTCAATGGAAAGATAAAGTTTAGAAGAATAGTATAGTGAAGATATATTCAAAACTTATATTACACATAATTGTTTAAAGAAACTTAGCTTTCCGATGGATCATTACAATTATGAAAAATACTTTTTCTTTTTTGAAGAAAAACAGTAAAATGGTTTTGATATATAAATAAAAGCGCTCTTTGGAGAAGTTACTTCAGTTTGAAATATATAATAACACCATATAAGTTATAATAAAGTTTGAAATCATATTACACTAATTTGAAAATTTATCATAGTATATCCAAATAAACCAACTTGCTTGGAACCTAAAGCTCTCGGTGTTGATATACTATTACCTACTCAAAAACAAACTGAAAGAACCAAATTTTCGAACCCAATTTATCATATTAATGATTATGGTTTGCAATTCACTATAGTTTTTTGAAAGAAGGGATGTTCAACAATGCCAATGTTTTATTATGAACCAAAATTCTTAATGGAATTTCCACAATAATAAGAACCGCTGCATCTAAACATAAATAGGTTCCTTTTGCTGGTATATACCAAACCCGATTCACTATCTTGTCACATTTTGCATATCATCTGAAATAATTTGTTGAAATTGTTATTGTTTAGTTTATCATAAAATTTGTTGTGTATATCATCAGGAATAATCAGATCCAACTCTTTTTTATTTGTATTGATGTATAATTGATATGTTATACTATGATGTACTGTTTTATACTAGAGTATATGTAATATGTTGTTTGTACGTATTTTTGATCTTAGAATAACGATTTGCTTTTATTTTTAATTGCAAGCTCAGACTTTTCAATTAGCGTCATAAATTGATGATCCAAAACATCTTATGAGTATTGTACTTTGTCAATCTGAAACACCCAATTGGAGTTGTAGATTTTCGGATTGAAACACCAAATAAGTGTTGCAGATTGTCTACTTGATATCACTACACCAAAACAATGATACGACAACACTTTTTTTTAAAAACTGCCAACACTTATTCCTGTTGGCGTGTAACAACATTTTTTTGTGTTATTAAACGGTAAAAGTGTTGCTAAAAATAAAAAGCTCTTTTTTTATTTTTTTTATTTTAGTCCCAACGCTTATAGAGGTTATAACATTGCCAATTTGGAAGAAGGAGAGAGCAGCGGGGACACGATGGTAAATAGGCATTCCATCTTTTGTTTTGCCCTAGTTCAACGCTTATTTTCTATTCTGGCCGCAGAAAATGGAATTCACGATAATGGAACCAGGGCTTAGCACTCGGCCCATCTTCTTCTCACTGCAAAATAACGTCTAAGGATATGGAGATTTGAATAGCGGTTCCTGAAAGCGAAGATTCTTCAGCGAATCAAACCTTCGTTGCTCAAATTCGTAGGTACTTGTATAAACCTAATCAATAACTATTTTCTTCTTATTTTTATTTCTTTTATCGAAGAATTAGTTATCGTAGATCCATGATTTTAATTGAGCTTTACTGAAAGCACAGGGTTTTCAATTTTATTCTGTAGAATACCTGTTATTATGTTGAGATTTTTAGTACTCAAATATATATAGTGTTAATTTATTTGTCTTGTTCATGCAGAAACGATAAGAAAAATTATTATCTAGTAATTGAATTCGAAATTGTATCTGAAAAGTTGAATGTTTGATTTTGATACTGAATTTAAAATTCATTTAGAATATGGGTTTGTTTTGTGTCAGCGTTGTTTACTGTAATGGGTTAGTTAACTGGAAACGTGAAAGGAAGGATGCTTACTGTAATGGGTATATGCAACAACCCTATCGTTAATTATCTGATTAACTAAACTTAATTGTAATTAGCATTTAAAATAATGCTTGGGTGAAAACATGAAATTGTTTTGCGTTGTGTTGAAATTTGGGTTTTTTTAAAAAGGTAAAAAGGAGAGGGACTTTATTGATTGAGTAAATTCATTGATTCTTGAATGAATTGATTATTAACCCAGGCACATTAAATAAGTGCGAGGACAAACTTAGTTTCTAATTTCATTCCTGCAAAAGTTCAGTTCTTTTGCTTCTTCTAAGTTAATGGAAGAGAACTCTAATCTAGGCTAAATCATCAAAAATCAATTTGCTGAAATTTCTGTAAATTCTAGGAAATTCAAGGCTTTGCTGAAATTTGTGAGTTAGCTAAATTGAGAAGACTTAGCATATTTACTTGCGAATTTAAGGTGAGTTAAAACCTCACAAGATCTATCACTATGAATCTTACTGCATGCATTTAATTTTATATTGGATGATTGTGAATTAAATCGTGGATTTTGTGCCACTGAGGTTGCAAAACCACTATCCATTTTCTGATGAACTATTTAATTGGTGGTACATTTTTGCTTATTTGTGATCATCTTTGTCCTATACTTTGAAATGTAGTCGCATCCCATGTATATTAGTACTACTGCCTTGCAATATAATAAGCATATCACCCTCTTGTCTCATAATAAATCACGCTTGCCCTGCAGTCTAGAAGCTAGTCATGCCATTTAGCTTTGCATTTTCGTCGTGTACTGTATGTTAATTTGTCAATGTTATTTATTATCTTATTGATGTCATTTTACCTGATACATGTGTCCTTACTATTGTTTAGACTATAATTTGTCCTTTGCTTTGAGAACCATTATGCGATTATACACATTAATGTAGAACTATAAGCGAAAATCCACATTGTGAATGGTGGAAACAATTTGTTGATGTCATACATATTTTTTTTTTGTTGCGTTGCCTGTAGCCTTCTAAATTTTGCTTTCGCCATGGGATTTAACAAGCACATATAGATGAGTGCTTTGAAAACAATTCTACCAGGTTGTGTTGTGGACCCTGCTTCCTTTTTTTTGTCCTATGTATGACCTTTGCCTCAAAATGTATGCTTGAAATATATGTGTATTTCACGCATTGCCTGATGTTTCCCAACTCTCATGCACTTTTGATTTATGTGCATCTTTTCTATGATTTAGTATTTCATTGATGCCTTGTGCAAGTTCATAAGGCTTTTGCTTTTGTGTACATTTTCTTAAATGAGCATGCTTCATGCATATAAGTAGGCTTCTTAGAAAATAAGAAAGCAAATGGACTCACAGGTTGTCCTATTGCTTAGAGTATGTGCACGCTTAATGCATTGTTGGCTGATATTTTTGTTTCATATTATTTGTACACTTTCACTTATATTTAATTGTATTTTTTATGTACTACATGCATCCTAGCATGCTGCATGCGTATGCCTTGTAATAAGTTATAGTAGTTCTTTGTCTTGTGCCTTCATGCGTCTTTGCATGCTGCATGCCATGCCTTGTAATAAATTATTACATTTCGTTAGCCTATACTTGCATGCTTCCTTGCATGCATGCGTCCTTGCATGCCATACCAACTGTGACTTAGCTTAGTTCATTAGCTTGCCTTGTAATAAATTATTATAGTTCACGCATGGTATCTGTAGCATTGAACAAGTCATGCCAGCCGAAATGCAAAGTCTGGACCATCCGTCGTTGAATCCGATGGCTGAAGATGCACCGAGCCATAAAGAGTTAGGATGTAAGAGAACCATGATATGTGTGGCTGAGCAAGATCTTTTAGTGGGGAGGGGAAATGCCTATTATGAAGCCGTTAAGAAGAGCGGGTGGGTAGGGGACATTGAGTTGGTTCGGTCAGATGGAGAGGAGCATGTCTTTCATCTGACAAATCCCGACGGTGATAAGGTTTTGTAGCTTGTAAGTAAAATTGTTTCTTTTGCTAGTAAAATTTGATTAATGGAGTTCGGTACATAAATGTTTCTTTGCTTTGGTCCTCTGTCAAGTTGTGATTTAATATACTTTTAGCATCATTATGACTAGAATTTTAGTTTACATATTAGAAGGATCTTGCCTCAACTAGAATTAATTCTTCATTAGCCTATTTGCAGAAAAGAGTTATAAGTGCTTATTTTTTCACTTTATTTTCAAACATTCATATTCCAAACTTGTCAATGTCATTATACCAAGTATATTTTGAAATCACGCAGCTTAAACAACATTATTTATTCCTATTAAGTTCTTTTTACTTATAATTCTCATGTAATATCTAAGACATACAGCAGACTGTATGTGTTTATTTAAATTCAACCACTGAAGTGATCTTATTCGCTGTAGTTAATTTAAATAATTAGCCATGATTTATGTTTAAATTTCATTGATTCTAAGTGCACGTTAAATTTAATAGATACTAATCAAAACATAATGATAATGAATTCTAAATATAAACCTGGTTTTGTGTAATAATTCTCATTATTCATTCACTCTTTTAGAAATAAAAAGTGTAAATTTAAACACCATTGTCATTATTCTTTGATATACAAGAATTGAGATATGAAACATAACATAGAGCGATACTCGATGAAATTATCACGTTAACACAAATTTTCATTTAAAACTATCAAAATGAAAAGCAAAAAGTTGAATGAACTAATGTAACACTATATGTTATATGGTTTTAGATCTAGAGTAACTTGTTCATTTTTTTCTTTCCTTTTTGTTTCCAGTCAACTATGAATTTTTATATCGTTCTTATTTCACTCCTTTGTTCTTCATATTTTTCATTAAAAAAAATCGCAAGATAAACTGAAAATAAATATCAAATAAAATCAATACCTCTTTCTTTATTACAAAATATGTATTGATCTATCGTCGTCCTCTAAGGTGGGGAAAAAAGCAGTTCTTCTTTTACCATCTTCACTATTGAGATTACAATTTTCCTTCTACTATTATAACCAACACCACCCTTTTTGTCCTTCAGAAGCATCTCAACATATTAATATTTAAATTTCATCTAATGTTATTGTTTGCACCAAAAGTGACATAAACATCCAAAAGTAGGTTTGTAGAGAACTAAAATGAAGAAAATCGATAATTAAATAAAGAAGAAACACAGAAATTACAATTAAACAATGAGTACAAACTTATAGTTGTCTGGCGTTTGTTGCTACGTTCACTTGAAGGATTCTATGATTTTATTTGGTTTTTTATTTTTGAACTGTAGGTCTTCTTGGATTGCTTCTACTCTTTCAGACCACAAGTGTGAGATTTATTTTTGATGATGAAGCTTTGGAAGTTAAACTTGGAAATGACTTCAATGAGTCAGGAGAAAATGTTTTTGTTGATGGCAAAGATCGCTGGAAATACTCTTTTTTTATCAACTAGGAGCTACAGTGGCCTAATTTCCCAGTTTTGGTATATTTCAAGGAGGCACAAACAAAACCTGAAGGGAAAGTACACTTCTTTCCAGTAATATTTAACGATAAGCAATTGTATGATGTCATGGTGGAGAGGGCAGGGCCGTCGAAAACTAGTACACCCAGGTGTCTTTGAAGTACCATATTGATATATAATGTACTCATATGAAGCTTTAAGAGGTATGTCTATTCTTTTTATATATGTTGAACTTATTAATACAATGTTAATACTGATGATGCACAACAGTGTATACATGATTATTGTCAAATGCCTAAATAATTAATTTTCTTGGGTGCTGAATAAAAAAAACTAATAACCTGCTGCTTCATGTCAACTTTTTTATTGAAATTGTAAGTTATAAATTGCAGCATCATATTATGATATCATGAATTGTATTACCCAAACTTATAATTATCTTAAATGCAAACCAACCTGTACCACAATTTATCAAGTAGCTCATTGTGTCGATGAATTTCTATATTGATAAAACTCATCCGAGTAATCCATGTAATGCTTAACTATATATTCCAGATTATTTCATCAATCATGTTCTATACACTGGTTTCATCATCATTTTAACAAGAAAAATTCGTAATAGGAAATTGTATTCATTTCTCACCAGAGGTGCTTAACTTGGGAATCAATTTAGAAAAGGAAAAAAAGAAAAAGATGACTGCATGGCATGGGGCAAAGCATTGGTTTCAGTTGGAAGCCAAATCCGTGTGAACGAAATATCTGGTATGATTAATAGTTACATTTTAACAATTAAGAAACTCAAACAGCTTATGCTTTGTGGCAATATTGACATGTCAGATCATTGATGGATGTACTCAGCTTGCATTGAAGTAGTGATATCATAAACAAGTAGCGCATTTATTGCCACCACACAACCTACGGTGGATGTGTATAAAGGGAGGTTCTACGTCTCCCGAATTCAAAACAAGTAGCACATTTGTCATAAACAAGTAGCACATTTACTGAGCCTTGTAGGCTCTATTTCACTGAGCCTACAAATAATTCGGTATATTCAGTGTGTTGTAGACTCAGGTACTTACTATGTGTACATTGAGTGATATTCATTTACGCCAATCATATTCATTTACGTACGCTCTCTTTTTCATAAATACGTTTAATGTTAGGTTACTTTCTTTGATGCCACTTTGGCATTCAATATTGGTATAATAATCTTTTTATAGATTCAATTTCTCACTTATTATCATTATAACGTGTCTATCAGTATAATAAGTATGTTTTCTTAAACAAGGAACTGAAAATTTCAAATGAATGCAGGCACTTGTAGAGACAGTGGAAGAAAAAAAGGAAATGGATGGTAGTTCAGATGGAGGTTCCGTTATATGGTCGGAGTTTTGTATTTGGTATTTGTAGAATTTCATTTGTGTATTGAATTTAGCAACTTAATTATGTATTGAATTTAGCAACTTAATTATGTATTGTACTTGTTTGTTGTTAACTGATATTCTATGTTGTTACTTGATTATGAATGTTGTTTAATGGTATTCACTGAGTTATACTTTCTAAATTGAGAATAATATTTGTTTTGGATTCATATTTAATATCATCTGTATTATAATCATGTTAGTTATTAATTGACTATTAATGTTATAATATGGGAATTACTAATATCTGTTACTATTAACATTTACATTTGTTGTGAATGAAAATCTTGCAATATGTACAAGTGTTGCAAACAAAGATATTGCAGCATGTTTCAGCATTGCAAACAAAAATATAGCAACATGTATAAGCGTTGCAAACAAAAATCTTCCAACGTTTATAAGCGTTGCGAACGAAAATATACCAACGCTTATAAGCGTTGGGAGAGAAAATATGCCAACGTTTATATGCGTTGGAAGGAAATTGTCACGTCCTCATAGCAACACTAATAAGCGTTGCTGAAATTGTTTGCGACGGCTATACTCGTTAGGAATCACCTGTTTTGGTGTAGTGTATATTAGATAAGTCTTACAGATTATCAATCCGAATAACTTAATTACTGTTGCAGATTTTCAGTTTGAAACACTATATAGGATAGGTGTTTCATTTTATCAATCTGAAACACACATTAAGTGTTTTGAATTAGCAAATTGAAACATAATGCTAATGTTTCAAAAACTTGCAACATACTAATCTGCAACACTAATATAGTGCTGCTAAAAATATTAGCAACATTTTCTTACCGTTACAAATTGGTCTTTTTGGTGTAGTGTCACATCGATCAACCATTTGAGAAACTTTTCGATAAAGCTCTATACAGCGAGAATCTCTATCCAAAGTCTAAGACATTTTTTTGTTTCTACTAGGAAAGAGAAGCCAAAACCGCAATAAGATGGAGGAGGCAATAAAAAGTGAAACAGAAGATAAAGAAATAATAACACGAGAATGCTTAGAAAAATGCTAAATGGGACCTACTTCCGACAGGTGCAAGGAGAAGAGTCGCAGGATGGAAAGTGAATGAGAAGAAGAATTGATATGATTTTTACAAGAGTCCGCATTTAAAGAAGAATTTTCCAAGATCCACTCAAGCTAGGCAAGTTAAGAAGGAACACTCGATGTTGCGCCTCCTTCGTCAATGTAACGTCCCGGATTTTTAGTTGTTTTATAATGAACATTTAAATTAGTTTTAAATGTTGAATTGGAAATAATTTAATTTAGTTTAATTTAGTTGTCGGTTTAAATTAATATCTTCCACAGACGATCGAATTAGGCTTCGGAATCTGTTCGAGTGTGTTCAGAATAGTGGTTAAACCCTAGAAACATCGGTTGCTGTGTCTCGATTGGAGCTCGGAATCGTGAATTATATTATTATTAAAATTTAATGGATAAGATCAAAATCAAACAGTACTAAATAAAAAATCAAATAAAACTAAACAAGCTTGTACTTTAGGAGACAACCCTTTTAATTAAACGTACGTATTCTTTCCCCTTTCATATTTATATAGGCGACTCCACCTCCTTTCAATTCTACAAAATCAAACAATAGCTTCAGTGTTCGAATTAAAAATGGCCGAGCCTATCTCTTTATTCTCTCTTCATTTTTTTTCTTTTCGCAGACAAATCAACAAATCCATATATTTTCCTCTTTCAGAAATCGAAACCAATTCCTACTAATTCCTAAAACGTGAAAAGAGGTCTGCCCCTAGAAATCTTCGAACGTAATTCCTTAGCAAAAAAATAAAATCGACATCATGAATTGGAATCGCAAGTATCCTGGAAGCTCAACTCAACGTTGAGGGCACTCGTGATTAGGGTTGGAGATGGGGATTCTGCGTGGGTTATGGGGATTTCGAGTGGTAAGATGTATAAACAAACTAGAGTTGTTCGAGTTATTGATGACGAAGTGTGGATCGACAGTAGGGTTTTGAGGAGTACAAATTGTAGTGGAGATTTTTGGGCGATTGAAGTAGGTGAACTTTGTGGTCGAGTGGAGTTCAACCTGGAGTTTAACTCGATAGCGATATTTTTTTGTGGAAGTCGTTATCTATCATAGGAGGTTGAGGCCAGCGTCACTTCCATCAAGGTGAACTCGAGAGTATTGTGTGCGGGTTGAGGCTTGGATGAGAGGGTCGTTAGCAGTGGTCAGGTAAGAGAAGCATGTGAGCTTGATGGTGGTTGTCGGGTTTGTTGCTGGTAGAAACGTTAGTGTGGTATTTGTTATTTGTGATCGACGTCGTGTGTCTCTTTTGGAGTAGCAATGGGTTTTGGTGATTGAAGCAGAAGTTGTTTTAGTGGTTGAAGTTAGTAAAACTACAATGGAGGAGGGTTGTTGCTTGTTGTATTTTGAGTTGTTGTTAACAGTATGTGTGTGATGCTAGAACTTGAAGTGAATTAAGGTAAAAGCTACTTAATTAAAATAATTAGTTAATAATGATTAATTTATAGTGTGTACGACTTAAGAAAAAATAACCACTATCGTACAATTTCAGATTGAAGGGTAACGAAGTACATTAGAATCGTATCAACAATATTGATGCTTGCAAACTAAATTGGAGTGTTTTGGAGCTGATGAAGATTTTCGGTTACATATGTTTAGTTTAATTAAAAACTAATAGCTATTTCGAGGGTAAAATCAAGTTGAGTAAACTCACTCTCTGGTTCGATTATAATTTATTATAATCGATTTTTTATTTAATTGTAGTTGTTATATATATTAGTTATAATTAGGCTTGATGGTTGTAACTATTATATATATATTGGAAATTTCCCGTAGTACCATTAGTGGATGACCCTGTCTCCCCACGATATATAGAGTGGATGACCTTCTACACTGCGATATCCTCCCTTGAAGTAGGATTGGTATTGTTTATGTTGTCTAACATCTGTGGATGCACGAAAACAGGTTGGAGGGAACCAACTGGATTCCTCAAAATTTATTATTGTTTGTTTTCACATATATTACCATATATGATATGTTAACCTGTGATTGATAATTGGGTGTTTTGGATGTTTGAATATCACTAGCCCTATATATTGATTTTTAAAATATCATAAAAAGGGACTTTCAGATTTAAAAAGGAAAATTTTATTTTTCAAAATTGAAATTGAATTTCGAATGAGTTAGAAAATATTAACTTGTTTTTAATAATAAAAACAAGTAGTTGAATTTATAAATGATGTTTATAAATAAATAAGAAAAATTATTAGTGGATAATTTAAAAATGTAAATTCAAGTATGATTTTAACAAGGACAATTATTTTTCAAAGAAGTAATTGAATTTCAAATGGAATTTTAAATAGAAACTTGTTTTAATATTTAAAACAAGAAGTGAAATTTATAAGCGACGTTTATAAATAGAAGAGAAAAATTATCATTGGATAATTTATAAATTTAAATTCAAGTATGAATTTAAAAAGGGAATTGGGAATTATTTTCAAAGGAAATGATGTATTTTATTCCGATGTTCGGAACCTAAATCGAATTGGAATAAATCCGTATGGATTTATAATTAGAATTCGACTATGTCGAATTTATAAAAATAAATTGTTTCCAAGATAAGATATTGAGATTATATTGAATAGAAAGTAAAATTTAAAATTTAAATATGAAAATAAGTTCCATGTTTATATATATACATATATAAGTTGTAAAAATAAACTATCCAAAAATGGAAGTCGAGTTTCAAATAGATTATTGAAATGGAAGTTTATTTTAATAAGGAAGTTAATTTATAAACAACTTTTATAAATATGAAGAGGTAATTTTCATCGAGTAATTTGGAAATAGATCTCTAAATGGAATAGAAGGAGAGATTTAAATCAAGTTTTTGTATTATAAACTTTTATCTATCTCAAGATAAGAACATTGTCGATCAAGATATGAGAGGTAAATAAAATACCCCAACTTGATTGACTTCACTATTATCAAGGGATGATATTAGTTTGCAATAAAGAGGAAGTTTTATTTCCAAGCGAATTGGAATTTAATACAGAGAATTAAGCCATGAATAATCTTATAACTGAATTATGATTTTTGAATAAAGAAATCAACGATTTTGGATAATCAAAATATTTAAATTAAATTTGGAAGAACGGTTTAATTTATATTAAGTTGTCGAAGGATGTAATTTATTTAGTAAACAAAGTTTTTAAATGTTTATATTTAATTTAATTAAAACGAACTTGTTACAGCGCGGTAATTCGTAATCTGACGATTTGAACTTCAATGGAGTATATAAAACTCAATATAAGTCGAAATTCTTTGAAACAAGAATCATTTGGACCGATCAAGTAATAATTTTCTAATGGAAGAGAAAAACCTGGACTTCGCCTTATTGATTTTGTGTTATGTCAACATCAAATTTTTAGAAAAACAACGCTATAATTGTTTTTAAACCATAACAGTTTATTAAACAAAATAAAAGGATTTGGGTAAATAAAAATCTGAATTTCCATTCGAAAAATCTAGATTTGAGTTATAAAATAAATGTGAGCTCAAGTGGAGTAAATGGATCGAATCATGGGACCTACGACGTCGACAAGGGTTTCTAAACACTTGAACATAATAGTTCGACATAATATTGTTTAAAGTGGGTTAATGAAATAATTTTACCTAAAATTATATTTTGATATAAAGTGAATAATTTTCTAGAATTAATTATATGTGGATGAGTTGGTTGCTATTATAAGATTACAAAATTGAAATGGTTACATATAATCAAATAAAATTTATATATGAATAATATATACAAATGAGATGAAATGGAACTAATCTCAAACCAGAATTGGAATTTACGAGAAGTTGGTAAATATTTTTCCAAAGTATATTAAAATAATACAGCTTTGTTTTGGAAGGGTTTTGAATAAAAATTATTTTAAATGGATGTTGAAAGTGATAAAGCACTGAACTCACTTTAGTCACTGGAAAATAATTCTGATGATGACTGCATGTAAGAACCCATTACTTCCCCGTGAAGGAAAGAGCGGATACTTTGAGAACAACACACAAATGAACGCAGACGGAAGAACATTTCATTGCTATTACAACAATACCATCAGATACAAGAATATACAGAGTATAATTGAATAAATTACATTCGATAAATATCAGAGATTACAATAAATTACATAGCAGCGGAAAATAATACAAAGCACAACTGAAGGTGATATACGGATACAGAGCTTTCCGGATATCATTCCAGCTGTAAACCAGGATCCTGTGAATATAAATCTGCAAAACCAAAACTACTAGCTGCCCGTGCGGAAAATAGGGGCACCCAGAGTTTAGGTTAAAACAATAAACTCCAGGTCAGTCATGTGACTGGTGTGAGAACTAAAACAGTTATTAAAACTTCATTTTTTAAAGATAGTAATTCAAGGGACCATATAACACGGAACGGGTTTCCTCCCAAGAATACCAGTGCATAGAATAAACAACGCAATGCTTTTTCGAAAAATGAAGCTATTATAAGACCCAGGTCCTATCACACAATGCAACGCAAGCCGGGGGATAGGGTTTTCCCTTATAATAGCCAAACATGCTTGATACGTTTAAAACAAATCATTTGATACTATAATAAGTGTATAGTGTCAAAACAATTTCAATCATAAATATAAATCATAGACGGCATAGCTACCATCTACTATGTCGCCATACTACAATTAAAACCGCAATACACGTATTGGAAATTGGATTTCCGTCATGAGTCGAGGCAAGGGGCAAGATCCTCTCCGCATTCGAGACACTCTAGCAAATGCCTCCGGGTTACGCACTCTGGGCAACCCCGGATGCGGCTGGGCCGGTCCTCACTTACGTTAGAGGATTAGTTATTCCTGAACACACGTTTCCCGGTCCTTATAGACCTATAATCGAGGCGCCTCATTCCAACAACCACAAAGGTGAAAAGTATATAAATGTCAGGGCTGGTAAGTCACTGACACCACCAAAGCTAGAAAGAAACGTCGTGCTCTCCCAGCGGTCCGTATCCCGTTTTTAACTCATACCGAGGTGTGAGGCTCGCGAATTCACGTTATACACAAAGCTACGCCACAGAGGCCGTGCTTTGATCATCAACCACAAGACTTTGCTTTTCAACAGAAGCCTTGATCATTGCAACTCAGTATGCCACACAGGCAATTCATGCTATGCGATTGATATCTATCGATATATAACCTCTAAGCTCGTACGTCTCAGAGAAGGGCGTTAAGCAAGAGAATAAATTCTCCGCCGCCAAACAGATATATATTTAACAGAAATCAATCAACACAGAATAAAATCCAATGTCAGACACACAATCCATCTACAAGTCCGTTCTGGGTCTGAACGAAACCGGAGGCACTTTCCTCGCATATCCATCCATCTCCAGGTACGTCTGGACGACCACCAACTATTTCCATCCTCTTGGGTGTACAGCCCAATCAGGATCGTCAGTAATTATCCAAACGATGTGAAGACTTCCGGTCTTCAACCACCGTCTTCATCTTCGACATATCGTCGAATCGGTTATTCAGAATGGGTATAAACTCGGACTTTCCGAACAACCCGCGAAATCCGGTAGGCTTTGCAACCATCCCTTCATCCTCCATTCCAGCAGGTAAAACCCACCGCGGCTCACACATGGTCCCCCAATTCCTTGTTTTACGGCGATCCTCTCGAGTCTCGCGCCTATTGGCGAACCAACGCCCTCCCCAGCGACATGTAGGGGTAAGAGTCTCCCGTTCGCCACCAAACCGCGAAGCGAGAACCCCCTATCATGCGTACCCGGCCTACTCAGGGCCAGCAACAAGAACTGGTGATACTCCATATCTAACACCACGGTGTTATTGGTAAAATTAATTACCATTTCACGTTCAAATCTAATCAAAGATTTAACTATCGCTTTGGAGCAAAACTGGTAATACTCCATTCTCGCTCATTTTCTAAATTTGATAATTTAGATTATAGATTCACATTTCAATCTAATTGCAGATTCGTTAAAACTCCTTTTACTGGGTTAAAGAACTAGGTGTTATTTAAAACACAGTTCACGACAAACCCAAATCACATTCTATTTGTTATCGGGTTAAAGAACTAGTGTTGTTTAAAACACAGTTCACGATAAACCCACAAATCAATTCTAGTTCAACTCAAATCAAATATATTAGGAATTCTGATTATTTAAAACCCCTTTTTAAATCTAATTTATTTATTTAAAAACAAAAAAAATCGGGTTTTAAATTGAGTTCAAACTAGTTCATTTCGATAAAAATCTATTTTTATCTCTTCAAATATGGAGTTTTTCATCCCATATTTTCCCAAATCATTTCTTATGATTTTACACAAATTATTGATATTTTTAATAATTTTATCAAGGCCCGTACAGTCGATTTCCAACAATGGCCATCGAACTGCACTTACAGCGACCTTTTTCGAATTTGATTTGGACGTATCTCCAAATCCAACCGTTAGATTTCAAATTTCTAATATTCGTTAGAAAGCTCTTTTCGATACGAACCCAACGGTTCCGGTTTTAGGAGAATCCGACGGTCGGATCTCCCGTAATGTCCGTTTGAAATGAATGGTCGAAATTCACGAACTGCCGCGGCGCGGCGCGTTCTATTCAGGCCATTATATTATATATATAATATATATAATATATATTTCGTCGATTTCTATTTAAAACGAATTTTATAAATCGTTTTAAATTTGTTTCAAAAACAATTTCAACTTCCATCACAATTCAAATCAAAATTGAATCTTTCCTTATAAATTCGTTTTAAAATTCATTTCTATTCAATTCAAATTTCAATTAAATTTGAATTCATTTCAATTCGCTTTCAATTCAATTTGAATTCGTTTTCAATTCAATTCAATTCCAAAGTCGTTTTCTATTCGATTCAATTCAAATTGGTTTTCTATTCGATTCAATTCAAATTGGTTTTCTATTCGATTCAATTCAAATTGGTTTTCTATTCGATTCAATTCAAATTGGTTTTCTATTCGAATCAAATTCGTTATATATTCCATTGAAATCAAATTTGTTATATATTCAATTCATTTCGAAATCGTTTTCAATTCAATTCATTTCGAAATCGTTTTCAATTCAATTCATTTCGAAATCGTTTTATATTCAATTCATTTCGAAATCACTTTTCAATATTCATTTTAAAATGAATAAAATCAATATAAATATCGTTCACGTCAAAATGGCGTAAATCTAACCAACACGGCTTCATATATTTCTAATTTCAAATATTCTATTCAACAAATGAATATTTATTTTTGTCAACACACGACTAATCTCAACGAATGACTACTGTCCACATGTGACTATTTTTGTTATTTAATATATTTTATAAAAATTAAGGTATCTATCGTTTGATATTGAATCAGACTCCAACCGTAATTTAGTGAGAGAACGATTTCCTGAATATTAACCCCGAAGGCCGAAACCAACATCAGATTAATATCCAGGAGACCACTCATCTCATCTATTTTCCAGTTGATTTCTAATTCTATATATGATAAAGATGTAAATTCTATTGTTAAAATATTTCGTTCAACACATGACTAATCTCAACGGATGAGTACAGTCAACACATGAACCTTTATTTTATATTAATAAAGATGTAAATTTTATTATAAAAATATTTCGTTCAACACATGACTAATCTCAACGGATGAGTACAGTCAACACATGAACCTTTATTTTATATTGATAAAGATGTAAATTTTATTATAAAAATATTTCGTTCAACACATGACTAATCTCAACGGATGAGTGCAGTCAACACATGAACCTTTATTTTATATTGATAAAGATGTAAATTTTATTATAAAAATATTTCGTTCAACACATGACTAATCTCAACGGATGAGTACAGTCAACACATGAACATTTACTTTATATTGATAAAGATGTAAATTTTATTATAAAAATATTTCGTTCAACACATGACTAATCTCAACGGATGAGTGCAGTCAACACATGAACATTTACTTTATAATATTCTTTATCTTCTAAATAGGAATGAGGCCCAATCAATCACCATATAAAATTAATTATATGGATTTTCATACAACACATGTATATAATAGCATTGAAAAATAATCAACCATCAACCAAAGTGCACTACACTGTATAAGCATCAAATATAGATATCCAACGCTTATAACAGCCTGTCAATCAATCGATCGACATATTTAATAAATCAGGATGAGTGAACTTCATATTTCATCCCAACACCCGTGTGGGGTTTCAAACAATCAAACACATATTTTATTTGTGCAGTTGGGAGATGTGTAAAATTTATCGTCCCAATCAATGTCCTTCAAATAGGTGTACATAAACAAACCGTCCGGTTTGTAAATGAATATTTTGTTTTATTCACATTCACGTTAAAAATTATATTTTTAACGATAAAATATTTTATTTCAACACATGGATTTCTATTCAGTTCGTTTACACAATAAAAATGATATTTTTATTTTTCTAACATATTTTAGAAAATTTCGGCGGCATAACGGCACGATACTAGAAACGGGACGAGGCCTAGCCTTATCCCCGGTCTAGTGAATGCCCACGCCATTCACACATCAATCAAATCCATTCATTTCACCCAACAATTCAATTTCAATCAAATAATCTAACTAATTTTTGCAATCAAACAAGTCCATGGTCTGTGGACGATTGTGTCGGGTGCTACTAAACACCGCCTGCATCCTAGTATACATATATAAATAGAAATGAAATTGAAAGGTGAGAAATTCTCACCGATAGCTATCCAATATCACGACTCTTCATTTATAGAAATCTTCGTCGTTCTCGCCTTTTTGTCACCTTCGTTTGCTCGTAGCCACTACATATATAAAAATCACTCATTTTTATATTTTGATGTCTTTAAAATAAAAATCACATTTTTATTTGTTCACTTTCAATTTAAAAATCATATTTTTACTTCACTACTCATATCAAAATATCGTCCTTTCATATTTAAAAATATCGTCTTTTCATATTTAAAAATATCGTCTTTTCATATTTAAAAATATCGTCCTTTCATATTTAAAAATATCGTCTTTTCATATTTAAAAATATCGTCTTTTCATATTTAAAAATCACATTTTTATTTTGCTACCTATATAAAGATGATATTTTTAATATTCCTATCATGTAAAAATTATATTTTTAATTCTCTACATAAACAAAAACCATATTTTTACGCCTTCTATATAGTAAAGATTATATTTTTAATACTTTAAAAATATAAAAATCATATTTTTAATTCTTTAAAAATATAAAAATCATATTTTTAACCTTCTACTATATGAAAGATTATATTTTTAATACTTTTAAAAATATATATATAAAGCAACATTTTTATTTTGCTAAAGTATAAACAGAAAAAAACTGCTTTTAAAAAAAATCTGAAAATCACCTGCAAATAAAATAAACAACTAAAAATAAATAAAACAAAATTAATTAAAAGTAAAACTTACTTTTCAATTCGGTTTACTGTGGAGGAGGGGGCTTGGCGGTTGTCTTCGTCGAAGGGAGGAGCTGGAAACGGAGGGGGGTCGCGCGAGGCTCGAGGCAACGCCTGGGCGAGCGGCGGTGGAGTTGCGGCAGGTGGTGGGGCCCGCGATGCAGTGGAAAAAGGGGGCGATGGGTTTTGTGGCGTCGGTCGATTGGCTGAGGGGGTCCGCGGTCGTGGGGAAGTACGGGATTCGGAAGGAGGAGTCGAGGAAGAAGGGGGGCGAGCTTTGGCATGGCGGCTGCCACCAGGAGGCGAGGCGGAGGGCGTCGCCATCGACGATGGTGACAGGCTAGGGCACGGCCAACGTCGGGTTCGATTTCCATTTTTTTTCTTTTTCTTTTTTTTCTGCTGCTACGAATTTGAGGAAAAGGGGGGGCCAACGTGATTTAAGGGGGAGAAGGGTTGACCTTTTCTTTTCTTTTTTGATTTATTATTTAATTTCAATATTTTATTCACTTAAAGTAACTTTTTCTATCGACCTCGAAACGAAGCCCACCGCTTGTCGTCCATAGCTAATTACCCTCATTCCGAACACAATGGGATATGTATTGCAAGCTGATTTGATCGTTACAATCAGTTTCCATTGAATTTACATTTAAATCACTATATTGAATTTTAAACGTACATTTCAAATTACTGGGGTCGCATACGAACTCTATAAATTGCAGAAAAATATTTTCTAGCTTCGTATTGACGATACGGTCCTAACAAAACTAGTTTCGTCGAATTCTGAGACCGTTAGAAAAATGGCCAATTTCCAGTCGATTAAAATCAACTGAAACTGGTCAAACGCGTTTTCCTTTGCCACGCTCACATATTGATTCGAAAAATTATGAAATTTGAAATCTGGCAATAATTTAACACTGCGGATCCAACAAAAGTGGTTTCGTCGAAATCCGAGGTCGTTTGCAAATTGTCTATTTTTAAGGGCCTGAATTCCCTAGCGACTATTCAGAATTTTCAACTGGACCTATCTTTTGATTCCCGCTATGAAATTTTGATTTTTCGGATTCGTTGGAAAGATATTATCAATTAGATCCTATCATTTTTGGTTTCACTAAAATCCGGATTGTTTTGCACCCGGTACGTTCAATTGAAGTTTGAAATCGAATTATCGAACTACCGCGCCATTTTCAATTCCTTTTATAATTATATATAATTATTTATATTCTAACGACGACGCGTATAATATATACGTTCTCATTCTATTCAAAATAAATTTATCGTCGATTTTATTTAAAATAATCTATTTTAAATATTCAAAATTCGCTAAAATTGCCAAAATAACAAAATTTAAACTGGCCCGGATTTCCGGGTTATTACACTGCAGTATCAATTAGTGTTCATTTTCGAGTTTCTAAGTGACGGATTGCTACCTTGGGAAAATTTTCAATGGAAATTTGTCTGGAAAAAACAAGTTTTTTTGTAAAATTCAAATGTTTTGAATTTGAGATGGAAATATATATATATATATATATATATGATTTCAAAGGAATTTGAAAGAAAAACACGGGAATTTGAATTCTAGAATATAAATTTAACTTAAGAAAGTTAAATGGATTGAAATAAATAAATTGATTTGAATCAATTTGAATGAATCTGAATGCAATTGAATTGAACAGAGTAAATAGGGAATTTGATAAAAAGGTTTCTGTAGATGTGGAAATATGCAGGAGAGCATATGGATTGAAGAAAAGAATGTGATGATGAATTGTCCAGAAATGATGGACAAGTTAACTGAGATAAATAATGGGAAATTAAGTATAGACATGAGATTTAAAGGTTCTATGTAAGAACTAAGTTATGGATGTATAAAGTGTAAGATCTCAACCAAGTGGGTTGAGAGAAGATTGAAAGAGTTATAACATCTTCTAGCTTAGTATTTTCGGGGACGAAATTCTCTTAAGGGGGAAGGAATGTAACGACCCGGATTTTTAGCTGTTTTATGATGAACATATAATTAGTTTTAAATATTGAACTGGAAATAATTTAAATTGTCGGTTTAAATTAATATCTTCCACATACGATTGAATTACGCTTTGGAACCTGTTCCGATGTGTTTAGAAAGTGGTTAAACCGTAGAAACCATGGTTCTGTGTCTCGATTGGAGTTCGGAACCACGAAGTATATTATTATAAAAATTTAACGGATAAGATCAAAATAAAATCATATTAAATAAAAATTCAAATCAAACTAAACATGCTTGTACTTCAGGAGACAACCCTTTTAATTAGACGTATATATTGTTTCCTCTTCATCTTTATATACGCGACTCCACCTTCTTTCAATTCTGCAAAATTGAACAATAGCTTCGTTGTTCGAATTAAAAATGGCCGAGTCTATCTCTTTATTCTCTCTTCATTAATTCCTTCCGCGGACAACATCACCAAAGCCATCTATTTTCCTCTTCCAGAAATCGAAACCAATTCCTACTAATTCCTAATATGTGAAAAAAGGTCAGCCCCTTTAAATCTTCGAACGCAACTCCTTAGCAACCAAATAAAATCGATATCGCGAATTGGAATCATGAGTATCCTGGAAGCTCGAATCAACGTTGAGGGCGCTCGCGATTAGGGTTGGAGATGGGGATTCTGCATGGCTTATGGGATTCCGAGAGGTACGATGTATAAACGAACTGGAGTTGTTCGAGATGTTGACGATTAAGTGTGGATCGGCAGTAGGGGTTTTGAGGAGTTCATATTATAGTGGAGATTTTTGGGTGACTAGATAGGTGAACAGTGTGGTTGAGTGGAGTTCGACCTAGAGTTTGATTCGACAGCAGGTGATTTTTTGTGGAAGTCGCGATCTACTGTAGGAGGTTGAGGCCAGCTAGCATCACTTTCATTAGGGTGAACTAGAGAGTACTGTGTGCGGGTTGAGGCTTAAATGAGGGGGTCGTTAGCAGTGGTCAGGTAAGAGAAGTATGTGAGCTCAATGGTGGATGTCGGGTTTGTTGCTGGTAGAAAGGTTAGTGTGGTGTTTGCTACTGGTGATCGACGTCGTTGTCGCTTCTGGAGTCACAGTGGGTTTTGGTGATTGAAGAAGAAGTTGTTTTAGGGGTTGAAGTTAGTAAAACTATGATGGAGAAGGGTTGCAGCTCACTGTATTTTGAGTTATTGTTGACAGTATGTGTGTGATGCTAGAACTTGAAGTGAATTAAGGAAAAACCTACTTAATTAAATTAATTAATTAGTTAATAATGATTAATTTATAGTGTGTACGTGTAACGACCCGCATTCTACGCATCGCAGGATCGTAGAATATTTATTTCTTTCACACACGAAGTCGTATGGTCATGTAACTTTGGGAGACGACTATTGGGGTCATTTCCCCTGTTCATGATTTTTCCCGATTTTTAAATGACCGTTTTGCCCCTAGCTAATACTTTTTTGGCCATAACTTTTGACTGGAAAGGAATTTTGACCTAAAACCACTTCCATTAGATTTGTTTGATGGTTTACAATTCCGTAGAATGGTCACATTAGCCAAACAGACTCACCGTTTGGGAGATATGGCTGAAACAAGTTTCAGATAGTGAAAAACAGCTTAATTGGGCTTAACCGGGTGATTAACAGCTAGGCCCAATGGGGAATTTCGAGATTAGGGTTATGAGGAGGCTGAAATCAGTTAAAGAACGATCTCATCTTCATTTTTCAGCCGCCACTTTCATTCTTGAAACCCTAACAATGGCCTCCAACACTCAAATCAACTTCTAATCACTTTCTAATCGAGTTTTGGCTTAATCAACATCAAATCAAGGGAGATCTTCACCAAATCAGTATTAGAGCTGCTGGTAGACCTCAATATTCGCCCAAATCAGCGAGGTTTCAGTTCTGAAAATTTTATTTGTGGCCAAGGTGAGTGATTTGCATAGTTTCTCACTAATTATGGTTAATTAAGAGTAATTAGTGATAATTAGCGAAATTATACATGTTAAAAATCTGGAAAAATATTATAAATTCTTAAATGATGTTTTAGACCTCTGTTAGAAACTAGGCTTAATTTGGTTAAGTTTTGATAATCATGTCATTAACTATGCTTGAACATGTTTAAGGGAAAATACGGGATTTTGGCTATGTTTGATCCATTTTAACCTATCAAATTATTGTTTTAGTGTTTGTGAATGATTATACATGTTGCTATGACTATGTGGTATGCTTTGTGATTGTATAGAATTGATAGATTGGTCGAAAACGCCGTCGAATGGCGCAAAACAGTCGCTGGAAAGTTGCAGGAAATGTGCAGGGTTCAAACCGGATCGGATCGGATAGGAGAACCGGGCAAGTAGACTTGATTCGGATTGGAACTTAGCATAAGGGGCTTGGCGAGAAGGAAGGCCATTTGCTTAGAGTTGGAGTTGGGCAAAGGATCGGATCGGAGAGACAAAAAGGGGATCGGGTCGGAGCTAGGGCGTGGGATCGGATCGGCTACCGAACCGAACCGGAGCTGGCATCTTCTGAGGCGTGCAAACGAAAGAGACAACAAGGAATGTTGGATCGGAAAGGAACTTGACACTATAAGGAGGACCTTGGCACTTTACCACCGGACCGGACCGAGCCACATGTGAGAAGCTGAACCGAACCAGATGGGGGCATCCGATCCGAACCGGATAGTGGACTCCGACCCGAACCAAATAAGAGCATCCGAGCACCCGAACTGAACTAAAAAGGAGCATTCGAACTGAACCAAGCAGCAGGGGGCGAACCGAACCGAACCGGAGGATCGAACACCAAGTAGACCTAAACCCGAGATGCAAAGGAAGTCCAAATGAGGAGTTGTACCTCAGGATCCAGATGGGAACCAAGGAGGGAACTTCATGAGTTGGGCTTTGCTGCGGGACGTGTGCTAAGGTGTTGTCGATGTCTGTAACTTTAGATCACTATATGTAGGGGGTACGTGAACGGATTCAGGGCCACAGTGGTCTAGGTACGACTAAAGAGCTATAGACCAATGAAGTGGGATCATTTGTAAAGATTTGGTCATGACTTCATGGGATAAGCTTGGTAGTAGCAGTAGTTGTACAAGTCGAACTCCGTCACTACTTCGATGGGTCTAGTGATTGACAGTGGACATCGTATGCTTTACGCACTGAGTGAGAGATGTGAGAATGGTTGCTATGTTTGATTGTTTGCCTTCATTATGACATGCACACCCCAACCCCCGTTATCTCTACACCATTTGTTCAGTGGCACCTTAGAGTATTGTACGGTATGTAGTGCTAACTCTTTGGTTGCAGGTCCAGGTTCAGGTATGGTTTAGTATACCTGTTATTGTTCTGTTTAGCTGCTTATCGCTCATACCAGACTTTTTGTCTGACCCAGAGTTTTATGTCTCTTCTTATTACTCTGGGTGCTCTCTCGAGCAGACTAGAGACAGGTTATGTGGTATGCACGAGTAGCTGTACCGGAGACGAGAAGGAGGCTTCCACGTATGATAGATATATACAGACATTCTCCCTATGTTGCTGCGGTCACTACTTTGGGCATTAGTGGTGTACCTTTATTTCTTTTGTTTAGAGACAGTAATTTGGAAAGTTGTAATAAGCTGTATTTGGATTTCCGCTACTCTGATGATGATGTTGGTTTTAGTTATCAGCTTATGCACTGTCTCACCTGTTTTATGTCAAATACATTATTATTATAATTTGTTCCATGCGCTGTGAGACATTCCACAGGTTTTCGATTAGTTCATTCTCTTCTTCCCTTTCTTTGGCGACCGTTCCGTGCTAGTCGGGCATGTATACAATGCACTTTCGGAGGAAATGCCGTCTGGTGCGGGGCGGGCCGTCACACTTGGTATCAGAGCTCTAGGTTGCGTAGCTAACCTGGGGAAGTCATCAGGGAGAGATAGTATACATAAATGAGAATGCGTATTTGTGATTATTTTGGTTTTCAAAAGCTATATATATATATATACTATTAGTATAGCTAAGGATGAAGTCGCACTGCACTAGCACCACTATGGAGATGGTTAATCGTTTTCTCTTTACAGATTGAACAATGAGCCGATATGTAAGAGGTGCCGGTAGAGGAGCCAATAGTGGGAATGCTGCTGACATGAGGACGATGTTTACTGACCTCATGAGGGAGATGCTTAGGGATGTGCAGAGGGCAACTCCCAATGCAGGTAATGGTGGTGGTCCAATAGTGCAGGCGCCTAGGGCCGATTTCGCCAAGCTGAACAAGGATTATACTAGTCTTGGTGGGAAGCTGTTCCACAGAACGGAGTCGCCTACGGATGTTCAGGATTGGTTGGATAGCTGCGAGCGTATCTTCGAAGATTTAGGTATCGAGGATGCCATGAAAAGAAGGTTAGCATCCCATCAGCTGCAAGGACGGGCAATGAATTCGTGGAATGCTATAAATGCAGCTACTCCCGAGGATCAGATTACTTGGGAGCAGTTTAAGGCTCTCTTTAGCGATAAGTTCATTCCAGCTGCTCAGAAGTCAGTGCTGTTTAAGAAATTCTTGTAGCTCAAGCAGAATGGCAGAGCTATCTCGGAGTATATTGCAGAATTCGATACTTTATCGAAGTAAGGACTATCCCTCATTGACACTCCCTAGAAGAAGAATGAGAAGTTCATAACTGGCTTGGATTAGTACTTGGGGGAAAGGCTTATCAACCACATTGATGAGACGTTTGAATCGATTGTGGGGAAAGCATTGAGGTCAGAGAGTCTTTACCCTAAGTCGAAGACTGAGGTTGCATCTGCAGAGCAGCCAAAGCCACAAGCAAGTGGTGGAGGCAAGACTGGTTCTCAGAATAAGAGGAAGCAGAACCAGAATAAGGATGGTTAAAAGAAGAAGAAATATGTTGAGTGCTTCAGCTGTGGTAAGAAGGGCCACTATGCCAAAGAGTGTCGGGCCAAGCCAGTGGATAGGAAGTGCTTCAACTGTGGCCAAGTGGGACATCACAGGCACAAGTGTCCGCAACCCCTAAAGAAAAGCAGATGGTGAAAGCATATGCCCTTAATGTTATTCCTTCTTCGTCGAATGCCCCAACTGCGGCGGAGAAGGGAAAGAATGTCGTATTCAAGGTATGCTTTCTGTTTATGATGTTCCTGTTAGAGTTTTGTTTGATACCGGGGCTTCCAATTCTTTCATATCTAGTGACCTGGTAGATAGGTTGGGATTGGAGCCCGAAATTGTCAATAGGCCTTTAGTAGTGACGAACCTGATTGGTGGTTCAACTAACCTTAGCATGATTTGTCGTAATGTGGTCTTATCGAGTCATGGATGCATGTTTGGTTGTGACTGCTTTGTTTTGGGCTTTACTGGGTTTGGCATTATTTTGGGAGTCGATTGGCTCCAAAGATACGGGGTGGTGGTAAACTGTGAGGGCTTTTTGGTGACAACTAGAGCGGATGATGGGCAGAGGATAGTGTTTGGTGGTCTACTCGGTGATGGGGTAATGGCTAGTTTTCTAAATTCCCTCGACATCCCGTGTAACAACCCGAATTTTAACAACATGTGAAAACAAGAAATCAAGGTATAATTAAAAATGAAATAAAATATATAAAAATATGTTTAGATAAGTAAATAATGGTGATGCATAAGAAGAATTAATTAATATTTGGAAGAGAAGAAAATTTAGTTCGGTAACGGTGTGTGTAACGGAAAAGATAGTAAAATAAGGATAATTAATTTAAGAATCAGGAATTAGGTAAAATGGACTTCACCATTGCGTTCCTCTCGAAAAAATACGTGAAATAGAGTCCGAGTTTTCGAAAATCGGAGTCCGTATGACCAAGATATGGCCAAAACAAGTTTCAGCAGACTTTCTGGCAGACAGAACCGAGTCGACCCTAGAGTCGACCATAGAGTCGACCTCCCCAGGCCAGGTCGACCCTAGAGTCGACCCTAGAGTCGACCCCCCTGTACAAGTCGACCTGGTCGGCCTGGTTTGGCCCAGAACCCATTTTTGAAGCCCGGTATGTGTTTTGATGGTCCGGATTGACTCTGGGGTTGATCTAATGGCCTAAATGAGTTGCCTACAACTATTTAAAGACCCTAAGACCTAGCCTAAATCATACTATTTCATTTTAGCACTCATGCAGCCGCCATTAAACCTAGAACTCTAAATTAAAAATACAAAGAACAAAAAATTAAAGAAGATGAAGGATGATTCTTGAAGGCTACAACTAGAAGCTACAACAACTACGACGCTTTAGACAACGGATTTGGGGCTATTTGATTTAAAGTTTTGATTTGGATTGCTTGCTTCATATTGTAAGTTCTATGTCACTTTTTAGGCAAAAACGCTAAAATAACATGGACATGCTATGAATTGAAACCGGATTTAAGAACTATTATTAATCCATGTTTATATTGTTTAACTTTGAATCAAAATTTGGGAATATTGCTATGTTAATGTTGCAAGTTAAACTTATCATGATGTTGATGTTGTTATGAATCACTTGGGCTTAATTTTATTGCAAGTTGAACAAATACATGTCCATGCAATCATTATGTTCATTGAAATCCTCATGTTGATTAAACCATGCCTATGATGCTAATTAAACCATGTCCATGATATTAATGAAACTATGCATGTGATGTTAATATGCCTATCATGTTAAATTGGGAATCGCTAGGTTATGATGAAAAGTTGGAATCATTATGTTTATAATGCTAGATGAGAACCATTATGTTAAAAATACTAAATTGGAATCCACTATGCCTATTAGAATTACCATGCCTTTAATGTTTCATGTTTGTAATAAAATTATTATTATGCCCGCAATGATTATTATGCCTATGATGTAAAGTTGAATTCATCATGTTGAACTAAGTTGGAACCATTACTATGCCAAGTTATCATCATGCTAGTATCGAAACCATGTGATATGTTATAGCCTGTTTATTATGCAAGTGATGGTGGAATTGTCACATATGCCTATCACATGTTTGGTGTTATTCCCCTTTATCTCTTGAATTGTTTATGCTTGTGAACGAAGTACGTTTATATGCGTTGGGGATACGATTGGGTAGAATAGGCAAAACTTGAATTGGTTATAATCATAAACCATGAAATTTGGCATAAGTAGAACATGAAATATGGAACGAAAAACTTGACTTGAATATTCTATGACTTGACTTGAAACATGCCTTAGTTGGGCACGAAATTGACATATGAACATGCTATGAAAATAGCACGAATCTGATAAGAACATGGGCATGACTTTAGAAAACAAGAAAGTGGCCAACTCGAGGTTGGGTTGAGTTTGTAGTGTAAATCTGCCCGGAACCGCCCGGCAAATCCAGTTGCTACAAACAATAGGATCCAATGTGGGTAGTTGGTCACATCGCGCTTGAAACCCGAGGTTGGGTTGAGTTCGTAGCGTAAACCTGCCTGGAACCGCCCGGCAAATCCAGTGGCTACGAACAATAGGATCCAATGTGAGTGGTTCGGTGCATTAACGAATCAATTAATGCCAATTAGGGTTAAGTCATGAACATGAAAAGACAACTTAACCAACTTGAACACGATTTGTAGGGCTAAGTCATGAACTTGAAACGACAACACTTAGCCAACTTGACATGACACGTAAGTGGGTTAAGTCACGAATTTAAATGACATACTTAACCATCTTGACATGACTAGACTGGAAAAGGATTAAGTCACGAATTACATGACTTAATCGGTTAGGCGGGTTAGGCCACGAATTACATGACCTAATCTGTAGGCGAAACCCTAGACACGACCCTTTTCAGCAGTAACCCTCTAGATGTATCAAGGTACCCTGGGGCTAGGCCGGGTGGGGCACGATTACTGGGCTGATTGTAAGAGGTGAACGACGGCAGTGGGGTATGCTAGTGTAGGTTCGGTGGGCTACGGTCGTGCACGTATTCTGGGG
Source organism: Allium sativum (assembly GCA_030737875.1). Lineage (NCBI taxonomy): Eukaryota > Viridiplantae > Streptophyta > Magnoliopsida > Asparagales > Amaryllidaceae > Allium > Allium sativum. Next base: position 374,586,285 of record CM060915.1, read on the forward strand.
CAGACACTGGGTATCCGTAGATTTATCTGTGCATCTTGAATCGTGTCAGGGGTTGACACCCTAGGGTTAATACACCCGAAGGTGGACCCAGCACAGGTGACTACATTCGTGATTAGCCGTATGACTCGGACACTTGACGAGCTAGAACTTGTAGGGAGCCGATCGACTAGATAATCGCTCCGTAGGACCCCGTACTTGGGTCAGACCCCGTTTCAGGGTCATTTCATGATATTGGGCCGTGGGATTTATTTCGTGATTAACTTGTGATATGGGCTTAGTATACTAGTACAGTCGATGCAACGAATCTCGAACATGTGATGCTTTACTTGACTTGTCTTGACTTATCCTGATCACCTTAGTCTATCTTGTTCACCTTGACACCATTCTTAAGTTTAGTTCCAGTTCATACATGACAGGTTGTTTTAACCGTTTTTACACTGAAAGTCACTAGGACTTACTCAGTCTTTATGACTGACCCTTTTCCTTTCGCCTCTTTTTCTTTCGTTCCCCCCCCCCCCCCCCCCAGGTTCTCAGGGAGGAAACACTAGCTCTTAGCTTGGATATCACTTGCTTTGGCTCAGCATGTACGGTTTGCTATGGCTGCTTCTTTTTACTGCACTTGGGGAATAAGCTGTTTTTCTGTTTTTAAGTTATTGCTTCTTTGGCTATTATTACAAGACAGTTGTAATGAAGTTATTTGAAATGTTTGTAAGAGACATGGTTTATTTTGGAATAAAATGAAGTTCTGTTTTGCTCATAAATTCTTCCGCTGTTTACTTAAATTTTTTTTATTGATGTTCTATCTTGTGATAATTCTGTGATGTTATCTCGATAATACCCCTCCAAAACTAGTGCATTCCCTTTGTGAGTGACCCTAGCGGAGGTAGGGTGTTGCATTTGGTATCAGAGCAGAAGGTTACCAAGACTGGGAAAAAGTTTTGAAAACCTTTTGAATTTCTTTTTTCAAAACCATTTACAAAGAAGCACTTTTCAAGAAAAGTTGGTTTATTTCAAAAGGCTATTCCCCAAAAAGCCATTAGCACTATCTTTGTTTCCTCGTTTGAATCTTTTCCTTTTTCGTTTTCAGCTTATCATGGCCGACGATCTTAATCTTCCCGAGGGTGTCAATATACCCACTTGGTTCCGTCGTTTCCTCGAGGCTCGGGCTAATGTGGCAGGCCCAGCCAATCCTCCTCCTCAACCTCCGCAAGAAACCGCTTTTTCAAAGATATGCAAGGACTTTAAGGCCATGGGCGGAAAGGATTTCCTAGGAACTGAGACTTTTGTTGAGGCACGGAATTGGTTGAATGAAACCGAAGACTTGTTTGTTATCTTTGAGGTAGAGGACAATAGGAAAGTACAATTGGCGGCATGGCTCATGAAAGAGGAAGCTTCTTATTGGTGGGAAGTCACCAACGCTACTAGGCCCATTGAGACTTGGGCGGACTTTAGAGGGAGATTTGGGCTTAAGTTCTTGTCATCGGCAGAGGAGAGTCTCCAAATGGAACGGTTTCTGGCCCTTAAACAAGGAAATATGACAGTTAAAGAATACGTGAACCGTTTCAATCAGCTTGCTCGCTTCGGATTGGAGTTAGTCAACACTCCTCAGAAAAAGGCGCTACGTTTTGCACGAGGCTTGAACGAGCCACTACATGGTTTGGCCATGACTCATGTGCCCATGGGGGCGACCTTTGAAAGCTTGGTGGATATGGCCCTACTGTATGAGGAAGATAAGAAGGGAAAGAAAGAGGTCAAGCCCAACGATTCTCAGAATAAGAAGGTAGACTCTGAGAAAGGAGGCAAGAACGACAACTCACGTGATAAAAGGAAATGCAATTTCTGTGGTACGGAAGGGCACATAGCCAAGGATTGTAGAAAGAGGAAGAGAAAGCAAGGTGAATGTTTTCATTGTGGGGAGACTGGACACATCAGCAAGGACTGCCCTAAGAAGCAGACCGGACCTTCTGGGGGTACATCTTTAACTTCTTTTTCTAGATGCTTTGTTTTATCTTGTTATCTCCTCGATCCTATCTTGAGAACCATAGGTAGAATCTTTTTGGATGTAAACATGTAATTGAAACATGTTATGATTGCAAAATGGTTGCAAGTGGTCGCAAGTGGTTGCTCGTGGATGCATGAATACACATTAGGCACTAGATCGGCTCAGTCACAGTTTCATACTTGCATATGCATGAGTGATTATTTTGGAAACTTGGTTGTGCTAACATTTGGTTGTTGCATATGATTGAATGTTTGTGCACTCTTGTAGAAATTATGAATTATAATAGGAAAATTTTGCATACATATTGGATTCATTTCACTAAACATATTTTGCATTTAGAAGATCAATCAGGCCTGATCATTTACGTTAGATAAGGAACATATACACACACTTCTTGCATATGTTCATACAGCATTAGAAATCTTTTAAGGACAATGATTGCTAATGGATGATGTTTTGAGTAGATGGATGATGGATGGTAGGACACATTCTTCTTAACTTGAAGATTTCGGGGACGAAATCCTTTAAGGAGGGGAGAATGTAACAACCCGAATTTTAACAACATGTGAAAACAAGAAATCAAGGTATAATTAAAAATGAAATAAAATATATAAAAATATGTTTAGATAAGTAAATAATGGTGATGCATAAGAAGAATTAATTAATATTTGGAAGAGAAGAAAAATTAGTTCGGTAACGGTGTGTGTAACGGAAAAGATAGTAAAATAAGGATAATTAATTTAAGAATCAGGAATTAGGTAAAATGGACTTCACCATTGCATTCCACTCGAAAAAATACGCGAAATAGAGTCCGAGTTTTCGAAAATCGGAGTCCGTATGACCAAGATATGGCCAAAACAAGTTTCAGCAGATTTTCTGGCAGACAGAACCGAGTCGACCCTAGAGTCGACCCTAGAGTCGACCTCCCCAGGCCAGGTCGACCCTAGAGTCGACCCCCCCTGTATAGGTCGACCTGGTCGGCCTGGTTTGGCCCAAAACCCATTTTTGAAGCCCGGTATGTGTTTTGATGGTCCGGATTGACTCTGGGGTTGATCTAATGGCCTAAATGAGTTGCCTACAACTATTTAAAGACCCTAAGACATAGCCTAAATCATACTATTTCATTTTAGCACTCATGCAGCCGCCATTAAACCTAGAACTCTAAATTAAAAATACAAAGAACAAAAAATTAAAGAAGACGAAGGATGATTCTTGAAGGCTACAACTAGAAGCTACAACAACTACGACGCTTTAGACAACGGATTTGGGGCTATTTGATTTAAAGTTTTGATTTGGATTGCTTGCTTCATATTGTAAGTTCTATGTCACTTTTTAGGCAAAAACGCTAAAATAACATGGACATGCTATGAATTGAAACCGGATTTAAGAACTATTATTAATCCATGTTTATATTGTTTAACTTTGAATCAAAATTTGGGAATATTGCTATGTTAATGTTGCAAGTTAAACTTATCATGATGTTGATGTTGTTATGAATCACTTGGGCTTAATTTTATTGCAAGTTGAACAAATACATGTCCATGGAATCATTATGTTCATTGAAATCCTCATGTTGATTAAACCATGCCTATGATGCTAATTAAACCATGTCCATGATATTAATGAAACTATGCATGTGATGTTAATATGCCTATCATGTTAAATTGGGAATCGCTAGGTTATGATGAAAAGTTGGAATCATTATGTTTATAATGCTAGATGAGAACCATTATGTTAAAAAATACTAAATTGGAATCCACTATGCCTATTAGAATTACCATGCCTTTAATGTTTCATGTTTGTAATAAAATTATTATTATGCCCGCAATGATTATTATGCCTATGATGTAAAGTTGAATTCATCATGTTGAACTAAGTTGGAACCATTACTATGCCAAGTTATCATCATGCTAGTATCGAAACCATGTGATATGTTATAGCCTGTTTATTATGCAAGTGATGGTGGAATTGTCACATATGCCTATCACATGTTTGGTGTTATTCCCCTTTATCTCTTGAATTGTTTATGCTTGTGAACGAAGTACGTTTATATGCGTTGGGGATACGATTGGGTAGAATAGGCAAAACTTGAATTGGTTATAATCATAAACCATGAAATTTGGCATAAGTAGAACATGAAATATGGAACGAAAAACTTGACTTGAATATTCTATGACTTGACTTGAAACATGCCTTAGTTGGGCACGAAATTGACATATGAACATGCTATGAAAATAGCACGAATCTGATAAGAACATGGGCATGACTTTAGAAAACAAGAAAGTGGCCAACTCGAGGTTGGGTTGAGTTCGTAGCGTAAACCTGCCCGGAACCGCTCGGCAAATCCAGTGGCTACGAACAATAGGATCCAATGTGAGTGGTTCGGTGCATTAACGAATCAATTAATGCCAATTAGGGTTAAGTCATGAACGTGAAAAGACAACTTAACCAACTTGAACACGATTTGTAGGGCTAAGTCATGAACTTGAAACGACAACACTTAGCCAACTTGACATGACACGTAAGTGGGTTAAGTCACGAATTTAAATGACATACTTAACCATCTTGACATGACTAGACTGGAAAAGGATTAAGTCACGAATTACATGACTTAATCAGTTAGGCGGGTTAGGCCACGAATTACATGACCTAATCTGTAGGCGAAACCCTAGACACGACCCTTTTCAGCAGTAACCCTCTAGATGTATCAAGGTACCCTGGGGCTAGGCCGGGTGGGGCACGATTACTGGGCTGATTGTAAGAGGTGAACGACGACAGTGGGGTATGCCAGTGTAGGTTCGGTGGGCTACGGTCGTGCACGTATTCCGGGGCAAACACTGGATATCCGTAGATTTATCTGTGCATCTTGAATCGTGTCAGGGGTTGACACCCTAGGGTTAATACACCCGAAGGTGGACCCAGCATAGGTGACTACATTCGTGATTAGCTGTATGACACGGACACTTGACGAGCTAGAACTTGTAGGGAGCCGATCGACTAGATAATCGCCCCGTAGGACCCCGTACTTGGGTCAGACCCCGTTTCAGGGTCATTTCATGATATTGGGCCGTGGGATTTATTTCGTGATTAACTTGTGATATGGGCTTAGTATACTAGTACAGTCGATGCAACGAATCTCGAACATGTGATGCTTTACTTGACTTGTCTTGACTTGTCCTGATCACCTTAGTCTATCTTGTTCACCTTGACACCATTCTTAAGTTTAGTTCCAGTTCATACATGACAGGTTGTTTTAACCGTTTTTACATTGAAAGTCACTAGGACTTACTCAGTCTTTATGACTGACCCTTTTCCTTTCGCCTCTTTTTCTTTCGTTTCCCCCCCCCCCCTCAGGTTCTCAGGGAGGAAACACTAGCTCTTAGCTTGGATATCACTTGCTTTGGCTCAGCATGTACGGTTTGCTATGGCTGCTTCTTTTTACTGCACTTGGGGAATAAGCTGTTTTTCTGTTTTTAAGTTATTGCTTCTTTGGCTATTATTACAAGACAGTTGTAATGAAGTTATTTGAAATGTTTGTAAGAGACATGGTTTATTTTGGAATAAAATGAAGTTCTGTTTTGCTCATAAATTCTTCCGCTGTTTACTTAAATTTTTTTTATTGATGTTCTGTCTTGTGATAATTCTGTGATGTTATCTCGATAATACCCCTCCAAAACTAGTGCATTCCCTTTGTGAGTGACCCTAGCGGAGGTAGGGTGTTACATCCCGCATAGTGAGTTGTCAGGTCTGCCCGTGGTTTGCCAGTATCTGGACGTTTTCGAGGAAGTGACCAGATTCCACCACACCGAGAGATTGAGTTCCGTATTGATTTAGTGAGAGATCCCAGACCTATAGTGATGCCACTTCGTTGTATGGCACCAAGGGAGCAGCGAGAGCTCGGGGTGCAAGTCAGCGATCTTTTGAAGAAGGGATTTATCAGAAGGAGTGTTTCTGAGTAGGGAGCACCAGTTGTGTTTGTTACCAAGGCGGATGGTTCCCTTCGTTTGTGTGTAGACTACCGCGAGTTGAATAAAGTGACGAGGAAGAATAGGTATCCTCTACCGCGAATAGATGATTTGTTGGATCTGTTGAGTAGCGCGAGAGTATTCTCTCAGTTGGATCTCGCGATAGGTTTTCATCAGCTTAGAGTGGAAGCCGAGAGTATAGCTAAAACGACATTTCGGACGCCGTTTGGATTTTATGAGTGGTTGGTCATGCCATTCGGGCTGACCAATGCCCCAACAAACTTTGTGGATCTTATGAATAGGGTATTCAGAGATCAGTTGAATAAGTTTGTCCTTGTGTTCGTGGATGATATTTTGGTCTATTCGAGGACAGAGGAAGAACACAAGGAACATTTGAGGATTGTGATGGAGGTGTTGAGAAAACACCAGTTAAAAGCAAAATTCTATAAATGTCACTTCTGGAGGAGGGAAGTGAGATTCTTGGGCCATGTTGTTTCAGAGAATGGTATTGCCATGGACCCTACAAATATGGCTACGGTACAAGATTGGTCTACGCCCAAGAATGCAATGGACATACGAAGTTTCTTGGGATTGGCTGGATATTATCGTAAGTTTATCCAAGACTTCTCCAAGATAGCAGCACCGTTAACTCAGTTGACCAAGAAGAATCAAGCTTTCGTCTGGGACGAAAAGTGCGAGAATGCATTCAAGGGTCTAAAGGAAAAGTTGACATGTGCACCAGTGTTAGTCATTCCTAAGGGGAATGAAGAGATGACGGTATATACGGATGCATGTGGTACTGAACTAGGAGCTGTATTGATGCAAAAAGGTAGGGTTGTAGCTTATGAAAGTCGGCAACTGAAACCGTATGAGAAAAGATACCCTACCCATGATTTGGAATTGGCAGCGATTGTGTTTGCATTGAAGATGTGGAGACATTATCTCTTGGGAGAAAGATTCGAGTTGTTTACCGATCATAAATCGTTAAAGTATCTTTTCTCTCAAAAGTATCTAAATCTCCGACAACAAAGGTGGTTAGAATTCTTGGCTTCCTATGATTTCGACATCGCATATACACCAGGAAAGGGCAATGCGGTGGCTGATGCATTGAGTAGAAGACATGCCAATTTAGGGGCTATGTTTCTAGAATGGAAGCAACTGGAGTACATCGCTGGGTATGATTTCAGACCAAAGTGCGAATTGGATCCAGAAATGTTAGCAAGTTTGACGATCAGACCACTTTGATTGAGCGGATTGGTTCCTTCAGAGGAACGATCCTAACCTATTGGAAATCATCTCAAAGTTAAGGATGGGAATCGACGGAGATAGGAACAAGTATGGGCTTGATCGAGATGGATGGCTTAGAAAGAATGGAAGACTAGTTATACCCAATGTCAATGGATTGAGAGATGATGTGCTTAGAGAATTTCATCACTCAAAACTGACTATACACCTCGGTGGTAACAACATGTACCGAGCCATGAAGCAGACCTACTACTGGGAAGGGATGAAAAGAGACATTGAGAAGTTTATATCCAAATGCATGAACTGCCAGCTAGTTAAAGTTGAGCAAAAGAAGCCTAGTGGTTTGCTACAACCATTAGAAATTCCAGAATGGAAATGGGAACAAGTGTCAATGGATTTCATTGATGGGTTACCAAGGACTAGATCGGGCCATGATAGCATTTGGGTGATTGTGGACCGATTAACTAAGAGTGCAAGGTTTATACCCGTCAAGTCAAACAGGACGGCAACTAAGTTAGCGGAACTGTATATAAAGTGGGTAGTGAGATTTCATGGAATATCCAAAGGCATTGTGAGTGACCGAGATCCGTTGTTCACTAGTGGATTTTGGAAGAGTTTACAAGAGGCATTAGGATCAGAACTACATCTCAGTACCGCGTATCATCCTCAAACCGACGGACAGACAGAGAGGGTGAATCGAGTGTTAGAAGATCTCTTGAGAGCTTGCATATTGGATTTTAGTGGATCATGGGATGACCATTTGCATCTAGTAGAGTTTGCATATAATAATAGTTATCAATCCAGTATTGGTATGGCTCCGTTTGAAGCTTTGTACGGAAGACCGTGCAACTCACCGTCATGTTGGGTAGAAACTGGTGAGAAGTTTGTGCTTGGACCCGATGTGATAAGAGAAACTTCAGACAAGATTAAGGTTATCCAACATCGAATGAAGGCTGCCCAAGATAGGCAGAAGAGTTATGCTGATAAAAGGAGGAGAGAATTAAAGCTCTCCATTGGCGACTTAGTGTTTATCAAGATTTCTCCATTGAAGACCGTGATACGATTTGGCAGGAGAGGCAAGTTAGCACCAAGATTTGTTGGTCCATTCCCAGTTCTTGAGCAAATTGGGAATTTGGCATACAAAGTTGAATTACCAGACAAGATGGCAGGAGTTCACAACGTATTTCATGTTTCCCAGTTAAGGAAATTCGTACACGACCCAGATGTGACTATTTCACCTGATCAGTTGGATGATGTCGAAGTTTAAACCCGAGGCGGTTGGGAACCGCAGGCCTATGCGTATTGTTGGGAACGATATGAAGCATGAGGATGGTTGTACTTGGGAGACAGAGGAGAGCATTAGGAAGACATGTCCAGAACTCTTTGCCTGGTAAGATTTCAGTTTTGATTTAGTCTTTCCGCATGCTAGGATAGGTTATTTTGTTTGTTTTGCATGATTGATTGTTATACATAATTTTGGTAGGCATGTGGAATCCTTTGTATGCTTTGGGTTAAAGAATTTCGGGGACGAAATTTCTTAAGGGGGGAAGAATGTAACGACCCGCATTCTATGCATCGCAGGATCGTAGAATATTTATTTCTTTCACACACGAAGTCGTATGCTCATGTAACTTTGGGAGACGACTATTGGGGTCATTTCCCATGTTCATGATTTTTCCAGATTTTTAAATGATTGTGTTGCCCCTAGCTAATACTGTTTTGGCCATAACTTTTGACTAGAAAGGAATTTTGACCTGAAACCACTTCCATTAGATTTGTTTGATGGTTTACAATTCCGTAGAGTGGTCACATTAGCCAAACGGACTCACCGTTTGGGAGATATGGCTGAAACAAGTTTCAGATAGTGAAAAACAGCTTAATTGGGCTTAACCGGGTGATTAACAGCTAGGCCCAATGGGGAATTTCGGGATTAGGGTTATGAGGAGGCGGAAATCAGTTAGAGAACGATCTTATCTTCATTTTCCAGTCGCCACTTTCATTCTTGAAACCCTAACAATGGCCTCCAACGCTCAAATCAACTTCTAATCACTTTCTAATCGAGTTTTGGCTTAATCAACATCAAATCAAGGGAGATCTTCACCAAATCAATATTAGAGCTGTTGTTAGACCTCAATATTCGCTCAAATCAGCGAGGTTTCAGTTCTGAATATTTTATTTATGGCCAAGGTGAGTAATTTGCATAGTTCCTCACTAATTATGGTTAATTAAGAGTAATTAGTGATAATTAGCGAAATTATACATGTTAAAAATCTGGAAAAATATTTTTAATTCTTAAATGATGTTTTAGACCTCTGTTAGAAACTTGGGTTAATTTGGTTAAGTTTTGATAATCCTATCATTAACTATGCTTGAACATGTTTAAGGGAAAATATGGGATTTTGGCTATGTTTGATCCGTTTTAACCTATCAAATTATTGTTTTAGTGTTTGTGAATGATTATACATATTGCTATGACTGTATGGTATGCTTTGTGATTGTCTAGAATTGATAGATTGGTCGAAAACGCCATCGAATGGCGCAAAACAGTCGCTGGAAAGTTGCAGGAAATGTGCAGGTTCAACCAGATCGGATTACTGGGCTCGGATCGGATAGGAGAACCGGGCAAGTGGACTTGATTCGGATTGGAACTTGGTATAAGGGGCTTGGCGAGAAGGAAGGCCATTTGCTTAGAGTTGGAGTTGGGCAGAGGATCGGATTGGAGAGACAAAAAGGGGATCGAATCGGAGCTAGGGCATGGGATCGGATCGGATCGGCTACCGAACCGAACCGGAGCTGGCATCTTCTGAGGCGTGCAAACGAAAGAGACAACAAGGAATGTTGGATCGGATCGGAACTTGACACTATAAGGAGGACCTTGGCACTTTACCACCGGACCGGACCGAACCACATGTGAGAAGATGAACCGAACTAGATAGGGGCATCCGATCCGAACCGGATAGGGGACTCCGACCCGAACCAAATAAGAGCATCCGAGCACCCGAACTGAACTAGAAAGGAGCATTCGAACCGAACCAAGCAGGAGGGGGCGAACCGAACCGAACCGGAGGATCGAACACCAAGTAGACCAAAACCCGAGATGCAAAGGAAGTCCAAATGAGGAGTTGTACCTCAGGATCCAGATGGGAACCAAGGAGGGAACTTCATGAGCTGGGCTTTGATGCGGGATGTGTGCTAAGGTGTTGTCGATGTCTGTAACTTTAGATCACTATGTGTAGGGGGTACGTGAACGGATTCAGGGCCACAGTGGCCTAGGTACGACTAAAGAGCTATAGACCAATGAAGTGGGGTCATTTGTAAAGATTTGGTCATGACTTCATGGGATAAGCTTGGTAGTAGCAGTAGTTGTACAAGTCGAACTCCGTCACTACTTGGATGGGTCTAGTGATTGACAGTGGTGGACATTGTATGCTTTACGTACTGAGTGAGAGATGTGAGAATGGTTGCTATGTTTGATTGTTTCCCTTCATTATGACATGCACACCCCCACCCACCGTTATCTCTACACCATTTATTCAGTGGCACCTTAGAGTATTGTACGGTATGTAGTGCTAACTCTTTGGTTGCAGGTCCAGGTTCGGGTTTAGTATACCTGTTATTGTTCTGTTTAGCTGCTTATCGCTCATACCAGACTTTTTGTCTGACCCAGAGTTTTATGTCTCTTCTTATTACTCTGGGTGCTCTCTCGAGCAGACTAGAGACAGGTTATGTGGTATGCACGAGTGTAGGATCTAAATTAACCCTAGAGGGGGGGGTGAATAGGGTTTATCGCAGATTTTCACAGAGTAATTAAATAATCACAGCACAGATAATAATCAGAATAAATGCGGAAAATAACACACAGATATACCCAGCTTCGGCAAAACCATGCCTACTGCTGCATTCCCCAAGGTTTCTACTAGGAGCTAAAACAATCTCTACGCTTACAATCCCCTGTAAACTCGCGACACTCGCTCCCAACTGTTCTTAACCCTACGCTCAAAGCCCTGCACTGGTTTTTATCCCCAAAACCAGATTTTCTCCGAATTACAATCCCTGTAATTCGTCTCCCTAGTTTTAGAGACAAACTAGAAAACTCTGGACTGATTACAAAGTTGAAAAACAAAAAATAAAATGGAGACCCTAGTTTAAAACCCTAGTTTTGTTTTAAAAATTCTTCTTTAAAAAAAAAAAAACTTAGTCTTTGATATAGACTTGGCCGGTCCCTTTTTATTTTGCTCCACCACTTTTTACTTGAGCCCGACTTCCTTTAATTCTCTCTGGAAATAGAAATGGCGGCTAAAAGAAAAACTAGGGTTTCTCTGAACACACTGAATCGAGATGCCTGGTTGATGAAAATCAGTTGTCTGCAACTCGATTCTTCGGCTTCAATCTCTGGTGACTTGTATCTTCTTCGATTGAGTTTATGGACTCTGATTTGGATCCAAGTTTTCTCGATTTCTGGTATGATTTTACTATTCGATTTTATGCTTTAATTGTGCTTGAACTAGGATAGATTGAAACCAGTGATGAATCGGTGTATTTATAGGATTAAAATCCTAGATATATGCTCTGATTTCGTATAAGACCTGGTCTGATATTTTCGTGAATTTTGGACTTGAAATTTTTTGACATTCTGGAGGTTTCTTCGAATTTAAACTTGAGTATATTGCATAAATCTTGGGCTTGAGATCTTCGTGGTTTCTAGAATTGCTTCTGGATGTTTGATTGAGTCTTTTATTCCATAAAAATTGCGAAATCCTTTTCCTGAAAATATTGCCTTAAATCGTGATTTCTGGAATTTGAAATCTTCAAACTTGCGTGAGAGTTCTGGACTTTTACTCTGTCTTTCTTAAAATAAATCTTGATTAAAATAAATCTGTAAGACCAATTCATCTGGAGTCCCTTTGGGCTTTTTCTTGATTGAATTTGAATCTGAATATTTCAGCCTTCTAACTACCAAATTTAAACCTTGATTTCTGGAATTTTAAAAGATTCTTTGAATCATTCTTTTCCAAACAAAACTATTTTTCCGGTCTTTAAATCTGATATGAACAGTTGCTTTACACTTTGCCGAGTATAGATGAACATTTGAATTTGTGAATGGATACTTTGCTTAAGTAATTTGCTCTTGTTCACTTTTGTTGATCAAAATGGGTACTGCACTTGAATTTTGCATGTTACTACATGCCTTGTATTGTTTATACTACTTGGATCTGTCTTTGACCAATCACTTGATCATTTGAATTCCTTGTTTATATTAGTGTAGTCCATCCTGTTGCTCCTCTTTGTGACTGCACTTGTAAATGCTCCTATGTACTTGTGCTACACCACCACATCACATTGAAATGACCTATAAACTCTTTTGCACACTCGACCTAGAACTGTTGCTATATAGACTTGCACCTCGGTTTTGCTCCTGACTTGGTACATGTATACTAACTTGATGCTGATCAATGTTGATCTGGCCATTTGAGCCTGCACTTCCATTCAGTGTACAGAACTGCTTTATTATTGTTGTTACATGTACTATATCCAAATGCTTTGTAGTGTGCCTGAAATACTGGGCTGAACCATTTAGCTTGTTTTTTCCTATTTTACGTTGTACTGTTTTTTTTCTTGTCTGATCAATGCTTTTTATTTGGACTTTATTTCATATGTATTGCATGTCACTTCCCCTTAGAACATGCTGTGTACATTACATGTATATATGAATTTCAACACTGCATAAACTTCATCATGTTGTTCACTGCCTTGTTTTCAACCTGACCCACTTGAGCTATCTTGTCTACACTTGCCTTTGTCCATGAACATAGTTGAATCTGCTTGAACTTGTAAACAACTTTGCTATCATATTGACTTGTGCTCGACCATTTGCCCATGCTGCCTGTGTCATTTGTACTACGCTACTTTGATTTCATGTAGGCTGAACTTGAATGAAATCCTATATGTTGTTGCTTAGCATTGTGCTTACATATCGAATTGCTTTGACCATCTTTGAATTTTGGGTTGCACCATTTACATACTTGAACTAATAGCACGAAACACCACTTGCATTAGTATGTTAATCACTTTTATTTGCATGCTCTGCTTTGTTCTTGACCATTTTGATTTGAACTTTGCTTGGTCTAATTCACATGCACTGAGTTGAGATGGTCCTCGTGGCTACTCCTCAGTTGCTTACTGATTGGCGTGGCAGTGCACACGTGTATAAACGTGTGTATATGCAGCCATCCAGACGAGTTTTTCTGTCCCTGCATATCATACCAAGTCTAGAAAAATGATGAGAAACACACCGTAATTCTGAGGCAAATAATTTAAATAAATTCAAATTTGTATGCACTTCAGTTTTATTTCTTTGCAGTGTACTGTGTGTGTTTCTGTTTTACATGACAGGTGAGCAGATGGTGACTGGATTGAAGGCTGTAAAGACTGAAGACAAAAGTCAGTGGAAAAAATACCGGTGTCAATGTATAACAATGTTTGTATATGTGAGTGTAAATGTAGTTGTATAGAGTGAGTGAGTGTTGTAAAGAGGAGCTGAGTATGAAATTGAAAAATTTGAAATGTCTATCAATGATGTATATACAAATAGTGAAGTTGTAAATCTGTACTTTTTAAATATTGAAATAAAATATTCTTGTTCAAATAAAATACAGTGTGAATATTTAAATTTTTGTATAGTTGTATTTTATTCAAATAGAAATATTATATTGCTATCTGTTGTGTAGTATACCAGTACAGTTACAAACACATTAATAAAATAAATTTGGTTGTTATCATCAAACAAAAATCATATATTCGTGTATACAACACTGTTATATACAACAACGAGTTGTTGTACCGGAGACGAGCAGGAGGCTTCCACGTATGATAGATATATATAGACATTCTCCCTGTGTTGCTGCGGTCACTAATTTGAGCATTAGTGGTGTACCTTTCTTTCTTTTGTTTAGATACAGTAATTTGGAAAGTTGTAATAAGCTGTATTTGGATTTCCGCTACTCTGATGATGATGTTGATGTTGGTTTTGGTTATCAGCTTATGCACTGTCTCACCTGTTTTATGTCAAATACATTATTATTATATTTTGTTCCATGCGTTGTGAGACATTCTACAGGTTTTCGATTAGTTCATTCTCTTCTTTCCTTTCTTTGGCAACCGTTCCGTGCTAGTCGGGCATGTGTACAACGCACTTTCGGAGGAAATGCCGGCTGGTGCGGGGCGGGCCGTCACAGTACGACTTAAAAAAAATATCCACTATCATACAATTTCAGATTGAAGGGTAACGAAGTATGTTAGAACCGTATTAACAATATTTAGCTTGTAAACTAAAGTAGAGTGTTTTGGTGCTGATGAGGATTTTTGGTTACGCATGTTTAATTTAATCAAAAACCAATAGCAGTTTCGACGGTAAAATCAAGGTAGGTAAACTCACTCTCTGGTTCGATTATAATCTATTATAATTGAATTTTTATTTAATGCAATTGTTTACATGTTGTTTGTTGGTTGATTGATTGCATTGTCGTTTATTGATTAATTGTGGTTATTATATATAGTAGTTGTATTTAGGTTTGGTGGTTGTGGCTATTTTTTATATATATATATTGGATATTTCTTGTAGTATCACTCGCGAATGACCCTATCGCCCCACGATATATAGAGTGGATGACCTTCTGTACCGCAATATCCACCGTTGAAGCAGGATTGGTATTACTTATGTTGTTTAACATCTGTGGATATGGGAAAACAGGTTGGAGAGATCCAACTAGATTCCTCAAAATTTATTTTTGTTTGTTTTCACATATATTACCATATATGATGTGTTAGGAAACCCGTGATTGATACTTAGGTGTTTTGGATGTTTGAATGTCACTGGCCCTAGATATTGATATTTAAAATATCATAAAAAGGTATTTTTAGATTTAAAAAGGAGAAATTTATTTTTTTAAAATAGAAATTGAATTTCAAATGAGTTAGAAAATATTAACTTGTTTTAAATAATAAAAACCAAGTAGTTGAATTTATAAACGATGTTTATAAATGAATAAGAAAAAATTATCACTGGATAATTTAAAAATGTAAATTCAAGTATGATTTTAAAAAGGAAAATTTACCTTTCAAAGTAGGAACTGAATTTCAAATGGAATTTGAAATAGAGACTTGTTTTAATACTTAAAACAAGAAGTGAAATTAATAAACGATGTTTATATATAGAAGAGAAAAATTACCATTGGATAATTTATAAATTTAAATTAAAGTATGAATTTAAAAAGGGAATTGGTAATCATTTTCAAAGGAAATAATGTAATTTATTCCGATGTTCGGAACATAAATCGAATTGGAATAAATCTGTATGGATTTATAATTAGAATTCGACTATGTCAAATTTATAAAAATAAATTGTTTCTAAGATAAGATATTGGGATTATATTGAATAGAAACTAAAATTTAAAATTCAAATATGAAAATAAATTCCATGTTTATATGAATATATACATATAAGTTATATAAATAAACTTTCCCAAAATGGAAATCGGGTTTTAAGTAAATTATTGAAATGGAAGTTTCGTTTTAATAAGGAAGTTAATTTATAAACAACGTTTGTAAACGTGATGAGGTAATTTTCATCGAGTGATTTGGAAATAGATTTGGAAATGGAATAAAAGGAAAGATTTAAATCAAATTTTTGTATTACAAGCTTTTATCTATCTCAAGATAAGAATGTTGTCCACCAAGGTATGAGAGGTAAATAAAATAACCCAACTTGAACGACTTCACTATTATCAAGGGATGATATTAGTTTCTAATGAAGATGATGTTTTATTTCCAAGCGAATTAGAGTTTAATATTGATAATTAAGCCGTGAATAATCTTATAATTGAATTATGATTTTTGGATGAAGAAATTAACGATTTTGGATAATCAGAATATTTAAATTATATTTCTAAGAATGGTTTAGTTTATACTAAATTGTCGAAGAACAGAATTTAATTAAAATAAACTCGTCGCAGCGCGACGGTAATTCGTAATTTGACGATTCGAACTTTAATTGAGTATATAAAACTCAGTAAGTCCAAATTCTTTGTAACAAGAATCATTCGGACCGATTAATTTATAATTTTCTAATGGAAGAGAAAAAACCTGGATTTCGCCTTATAGATTTTGAGTTATGTCTAAATCAAATTTTTAGAAAAACAACGCTATAATCATTTTTAAACCATAAAGGTTTATTAAATAAAATAAAAGGATTTGAGTAAATAAAAATCCGAGTTTCCATTAGAAAAATCCATATTTGAGTTATAAAATAAATGAGAAATCAAGAGGACTAAATGGATTGATTTTTTGAATGAAAATGCAATTTTTAATTATCGAATAAATTTAACTAATATCAAAAGAAATTAGTCAATTGAATTTTGGGTCGAACTTAACTTTGTTAAGTGGATTAAATTTGTTAATTGAAATTAGGAATTCAAATATGAAACTTGGATTAGCATTTGGAAGCAAGCAGGGAGTTTGACTTTGATTTGTGGATAAGTGAATACAAATATATTTGAACTTGATATGTTTAAATTAAAGGTAGATTAAGCAAAGAAGCTAGTTAGAAAATTATTTAGCGAATGAGAAGCGATTAAAGTAAAAAGTGTTGAATTGATTTGATACAAATTGGGAATTGGGCATATATATGTTAGATAGGTATCCAATGAAGAGATTGAAGATTATAATTTGAGTGCCCGACAAAATGTTACATGTTTAAATTCCATATGAGATTTTATAAGCCTATTGGGCAAGTCGCTTGGCTTTTTGATTTTCTCTTTGAATGGAAAGGGCCTAGAGAGGCGATTTGTAGTTGTATAGATTGAGCCCTACAAAGGAGATGCTAACGAAATTTTCTGAAAATTTAAGGAGTTCGGATATTTTTAAAGAAATTTTGATAACTAGAAATCAATATATCAATATATATATATATATACACACAATATCAAAAGGAATTTGGTAAATGATTTAATTAATGGAATATTAGAAAGGGCTAGTGATTGTTTGATGTTTAGTCAATAATATATTTCCAGTTGGAAATTTGGATGGATGTTTGTTTTCCTTTGATAGTTAAATAACCGACTATCGAAGTTTTTGACTATCGTTGTCAATACGGAGAGACCAGTTGGATTTATCATCCGAAAATCACTCCGTATAGGCATAAGCGTTGCGAATTATATTATGCTGAAGATAATTGAAGATGGGGTAAAATGCAAGCGTTATGTTACAGGATAGTTCCTTCAGTTTGTCCAGTCCCATGACAACTTGTATAGACGAATGTCTAAGAGAGTATGCCTAACATATCACATAAGACGATCTTTTCAAGGTATTACATCTGGTGGCAGAGGAATTCGTTTCTCTTAGATTTTTATATCCGTAATATTTTTGGGAAGATCAACTAGTAATTTGATGGGTTTAACGATGTGGCATTCAAAGTGAATTGTGGCCAGATATTCTAAAAGGGTAACGTAGCCTCAAGCCTCACAACCTAGAAATGAAAAACATCAGGCAAAAAGCATGGCTAGTTGTGTTGTCCCCAAGTAAGTTGTATTATCATCGATCTAGAGAAAATTCATTTGTTTTTCTTTCGATTTTGTATCTTACGGATTACGGTTGGACGACTGATAACCAGGGGTGATAATATATTTGGTCCACTCAACTTAAATGAGTGTCCGTTCATGTGTGACCGGGTTGCAAGATATTCTTGTTGAACCCCAGTATATCCACACTAGAGTACACTGATTAAAAGGTGGTCTCATACCTAGTCATAGTTGGAATCCAGTCTAAATTAAGCGCCCTGTGGTTTTCGATTTTGTACTATGTATGTGGAGCGTTAGATGCAAGTTTTCTGCTATTTGGTTATTTATTTGATAGACACTATTATATTATCACTGGAATTTGACATCAAAATTGTTGTTGTTATCATAAGGTAAAAACCATATGTATTTATGTATGGATCGGTCTTACGATTACCATTTCTTTCAAAAGGGTTTTCAAAGTTAAACAAAATGGTTGGAGTTTACTCACACCAGTCTCATGACTGACCTAGAGTTTATTTTATTTGTTATACCCTAAACTCTGAGTGCCTAAATTTGTACGGGCAGTCAATGTTTCAGGCTTGTACATATATACTTGGAGGAGTTAGAAGCATGAGGCTTCACCGTTAGTTATTTAGAGTTATTTCCGTTGAGATTTATATGTGTTGTACTCTGATATGGTATGTAGATACAATATAGATTTGTATTTCAAAGTTATGATATATGATATTATATTTTGTTTAGTTCCGCTGTGAGATTCTGATATTTTCTTTTGTTCTATCTTCTATCTATTTCTATTTCTTTAACCCTAGTGACTTGTATTTCTGTGCAAATTTGGGTTAGACGTGTGTTGTTTTAGTCAACTCAGATAGTATGAATTTGCAAGCCGTCACAGTCAAGTACTCCCTTAGCAAAGGAGAAAAACAAGAACATTATACAATTTATGCTTTCTGTTCCTAGAATTATTGTGGTTACATGTTCAATTTTATGATAAGATATATTTAGTTGTTTTCTATTATTATTTTTATTGAATAATCGATTTTTCTGCTAAGATGACATGACAACATGTTTTTATAGTATAAAAACTTAAAGATTTAAATGTCCTAATGTAATAGATTGCATAAAGAAGTAGATTGAGTAAATTTAACCAATGTCCTAGAATACAGGTGGAATTGATGATAATATATAAAAGAACGTTGCATAAATATTATGTTAACAACGCTTTTAGTGAGTAATAATGCTAAAATAAAAATTCAGTAGCAGTAACAATAATTTATGTTACATACATCATTGTCTTCGTAGGGACAAGGCTGCTTAAATTATTATTTTTATATAAAATGTAGTACTTTTTTAACTTAAAATGATTTCATTTGTTGGTTTCTAATATGATTTGTTTGTTTTAGGCTAGCAAACTTGTATTGTTGTCACTTATTTATCTTTATGTTCCCAATTGTCTAAATGTTTAGGCTTGTATCTATCAAATATTATTTTCTACATTCATTTAGCAAGCATTGATGAGATTATGAATATTATTATGAACTATCACTACGCCATAGATGGTCTGCTACAACGAAAATCCATGGTGTTGCTATAGCTATGCTGTTTTTTGTCTTTTGCAACGCACGCTTTAATGTGTTAGCATAAATATCGAAACTGTGTTGCAGTAGTTATAGATATTTTCAAATTAAAAAATTAATAAAATTAGCAATCCGCGTGAATACGATCCAACGGTCTACATTATCCATCCGCATCCATCTGAATTTCCTTCACCATCTTAGCTCCTTGGCTCCAAAATTTCATTTTCCCGCTAGAAGTTAATTTTCGCTTTGTCACGCTTCCGGCCTTCATTCTGCAAATCAAAAATTTCATCTAGGGTTTTCTCCTATCGCCTTAATTGTTTTGGGTTTTTTCTTTATTGAATCTTCTTATTTCGAATTTTCAATGATGGTTGCTCCTCTCATAAATCCCTTGAGCTTTTTTTATCGAATCTAGATCTCTCGCCTCTATTCTCAGTAGCTCCGATAACGTTCACTGCTAGCTTGTGCTCTTCGATCCGCCTTCTGACATCTCCATTGTTGGCTTGTGCTCTTAGATCTGCTGTAATTCTCTAAATTTGCCTACTTTGGGGATTTTAGTTCTAAGTTATATTTTGCTCATGTCAAGTCCTTTCCGAATGGTATAATGCAAGTAATTTGGTGAATTAATCTAAATTGCATTAACGCTTTTGTAAAATTTCCATTTTGAGTTCAAATTTTATATTGCAGGTTATAAACTGATAAGTTGAGAACTCTCCTACTGTAAAGTTTTCTAAGTATTTATCATGTTATAGCATTCACCGTGAAATAGAAGAGTTTGATCGATAGATTAGAACACAGGTATGTGCTCCTACTTGTATTAGTTAAGGTTGGGTTTGCTTGTAGATCTTTGTTCAAGTACAAGATCTGATGAATGTTTGGTGTTTATCCTTAACTCACCCTTCAATGTTAATCTTGATGCTAGGTTAACAATATAATATAGTATTCCACATATAGAAGAAATTTAGTTTAATCTCTGATAATCAAGCTGTTTAATACCCGATGTTCAATTATTAAAATTTATTATTCATACTATTGGAAAAAAGGTAAGAAAGAAAGAAAGAAAAAAGGAACTTTAATAACTGTATGATACAAGAGAAAAACATATAAGGCAATTAGAAAAGCGCCTTATTAATCCCGTTGTTTAGAAGTAAATACAATTGAGCTCTATTCGTACAATCAAGAGAGAAAAAATTACAATTTTATCCTTACAACATAAGCTAGTCTGCATAACTTTATATTCATATATTGCAACAGTAACCATGTTTAATATTGTTTTTTAGTATGTTAAATTTGCATTTACAGTCTTTTAGCTCTCAGAATTCATTTATTTATTTCATAGGAGGAAGAATTCATTCAAGGAATGAAAGAACTGAAACAAGGTCATATGTTCTCATTCCTGAATGTTGTCGATAAAGTATGAATTCATTTATTTATGGATGATGCTTGCCCTGTTTGCATGGCTCCCAAAACTGCTAGTCGTGAAGTTTACATGCCTTGAGAAAGAGAAGTATAAACAAAAAAGGTATACATAGAACTTAGAACCTGCTATTTGAAACATTGATGTGTTATTGTTATCACCGTACCTTGTGGATGCATGCCTGCAGTGATCTGTGCACTTGACAGATGTTTGATATATGTATTCAAGGTTTCTAGACTTATATGTTCAGGTCATATGCGTTGAAATCCTATCAGCATGCAACAGTCATATATTCAACTCAGATTATACATTTGAGTTTATTGCACACTGCAGCAATACTAGAAAAGCAATGGATATAACATACAATAAGTGATTATTTTTCTAGCGCATCATTGATCTTAATGCAAACAGACAAGTATCTGATCAATTGCTTTGCCTAGAGTAGCAACTTGTGTCTTTTCTGAAATGTCCTTGTTCTCCGTTGCCAGTTTCTTTAGCTTTGCAAGCTCAATGTCTTTATACGTCTTCCTTCTGAACATACAAAAGTAATATGTTCTATGCAATCTAAATTCGTATATAAAAAGTATCATTTTAGACGATAAGATGAAACATACATGACTGTGGTTGTTCTGGATTTTGATTAGATAGATGTTATTTATCGCATGGCTTACACTTGAGAACAATGCTCTTGAATGTCAGTTACTTTCATAAATCGTCTCTTTGATGATATAATTGTATGGTGCGATAAATAATTGTTATACATAAGGATCAGCAGCCGTTTGATATCAGCCACTCGTTTCCATTTAAATAATTGTATGGTTCGATAAGAGAACATTATGAAATGTGTGCGCAGCTTTGAATATGCTTACATTTTGTTATCCAGGTTTTTGTTGACAACATAGATTTCACCAAAGAATTGGATTGATACATCAATCTGAAGTTTAACCTCTTTTCTCTTTCAAGCATGCCTGGAAATTCATAAAATTGGGGGTCATGTCCTTGACAATAGTATACTGAGAAACTTTTCTGGCAAGCTACTAGAGAAGGTATCCATTTTTCATTTCATTGTTAATGACGTAGCAGTTTACAGTTTTTTTGCATTGCTATGTTGATTTTGGCATTTCATTTCATTTCATCTCTGGTTATGCTATGACTCTCCTTTCCCAAATAAATGTTATTTTGGTACATTCTGCTTTGCTTCCTTTTTTTTGGAATTGGATTTGCATGACAAACAATATACTTCTAACTTAAGCAAGCAAATTCAGAGTTACTCGAAATTACATGGAAAAAGTGCATGCTTCGAAATTACATGCATAATTCAGAGTTGCTTGGAATTAGTAGGCTACTGTCAAAGATCCAAGCCAGCAAACCACTTCGGAGCGGCATGTTGATCACCTGTAGGTTGCTCATGGATGCTAGTTGCATTTGTAGTTTTCTTACAGGCATCACATGTGTGTGTGTATGAACTAATTTTCTTACATTTGTAAAAAAAAATTGCAGGTACAAAGGATGGTAGGATGCTTTGACAAACATATGGAAGACGGAGGGCTTAAATGACATGTTCAAGAAGGCTATTAATGCAATCCAATACTCGATGTAAGTTTTCTATCTATCTATATATATATATATATATAGTTGTTGTTAACTCGATGTAAGTTTATATATATATATATATATATATATAGTTGTTGTTAACTCGATGTAAGTTTCTATCTATATATATATATATAGTTGTTGTTAACATGTCTGTGCTGTTAACATGTATGTATCTCAAACCATGTCTTAGAAATATAGTCCCAGTTTTCTACATACAAACAATGGATTGATATGGGAATGTATGTGGAAAGTGATAACTACATATCTGTTCTGATTTTTAATTAATATTGTACGTAAAAAATTGTGTAGATGCATATGACCAAAGGATGGCCATTACTTTCCTTAAATATGGTGTATACAGGAGGGGTAATATGAAGTATTGTTACACGGCCAGATGATACTTTTGTCAAGACATGGGTAGCATGAGTTTAGTGCAGCAGCTACTGAGTACACTAGGATGCAAGTCATTTTTGTGTATTTTTTCTTGTTTATGGTTGTATGTGTGAGTCTGCATATGAGTGAATCGAGTGACAATGTAGCGAAGAATGTATGTAAATATGAATGATTGTGTAATTACGAGTGAAAGTATAGTAGTGGAGTCAAAAAATTTGTACCATTTGAAATGTTGAAATAAAATATTTATTTGAATAAAATACTGTGTTATAATAATATTTATTATAATATTCTGATTAATAGCGGTTGAGGTGTAATTACGTTTAGCAGTTGTACAATAAATTTTAACAATTGCTAGAAACAGTTGTAGAAAAGGTTGACTTTATTATGATTGTCAGTTGTATTAGAGAAATTACAACTGTTTTTGACAGTTGTGAAAGTGTATTTTTTTTATTGTAGTGTTACCTGTGGCAATACCTGTACCGGTATTTTCATAGGGTCGCAAATGTGTTGCTTTTGACTCTAAAGCAACGCGGCAAAAGGAAACCCCGAAAAAGTGTTGCCACAGATCATTTTTGGCCTATAGCATCCCTTTTCGGCACTTCCTGCATCACTTCTCTGGGGTTTCCGTAGGCCATCTATAGCGTAGTGTATTGCTGCAATTATTACAAAATTAAATAGTTTTCCATAATTTTTGGTGATTTTATATAAATCCATGGTAAGTAACCACTGTTTGCTTAGTTGGATTTACATTGCATATTGATCTTTCTATGAATAATTGCATGCAAGACATGAGTTCTCAAGTTTTGTTAATTAAAGAAACAAGCTTCTGATCTGGCTATAGATTAAATTTCACTTAAAATTAAACATAAATTATAATAGTAGCTTGTAATTTAAGCTCCAATTGAATCAAATGAAATATAAATAGAACATCATTTTATCTTGTCAACCTTTGACTATGACTGTCAATGGATATTTTCGAATGCAAATTATGTCATGCCCGTGTCTACATATGAAATTGTTTTCGGATACGGATATTAGCATCCATGAATACAGACTAATATCTAATGATTATCCTCTCCGTTAACTATTATTAAATCAAGAAACATAAATAAGTTACACACATCTTCTTTCTAGTTTGAATATTTATGATTCCTTCTTTTGCGGTTTGAATTTTTTTTTGTTTTAGCTAAAGATTAGGCTGCAAAAATAGATGTTTAATTATACTTTATTTGATTTATTCAACTTATCTTTTTTGTAACACACATAAGTGGATGATACTAAATGGCATCTTTCAAGCATTGAAATCCAAACATACTAATTCAATACCAAACTATTTGTATGCACTTCAATACTAATTTTAAACTACATAGAAATCCAAACATACTAATTCATTACCAAGCTATATCATAGTGCAAATGTTTGCTCTCGGGAAACAAAGTTCATGTAAACATATACCATCTTTATTAAACTGCAAATAATTAAATATTCACCTTTTTAATTTACAACCTTAACTAAAATCGAGAAGAACATCAATAATGCTTTCCATATAATAACAGATCCAACTTCAAATTATTTATTTCCAAGAATGAAAGTAACAATGATGAGTGTACATGAATTTACAATTTTCTAATAAACATGAAATGTTCCTTTTTTTTAAACCAAGAAGCTATCATTTTAAAATATACAAGGGAATTTCCTGAAAATGAAAAGATAAATGATCATATATAGAGCATTAGTCTTATTTTAGGCCAATGAATTCCAAAAACCAACATTTGAGAAGCAATACAAGGTATTCCACTTCAATCAACAGAAAGTAAGGGTGCGTTCATTTTATAGTTTTTAATTTTGAGTTTTCGCACATACAAAAGTACGAAAGACGCACACATATTGTGAAAAATGATCATTTTACAAAACGAAGTTAGCATACAAAACCAAAAACTAATTTTTATTATTACCATATTTTAAGAAACAACGGAAAGACAACAACAAATTCATCCATCCATCTTCCCTCCGTCCCCTTCGTCTTTGATCCGTCACCTCCATTATACTTCAAATCTTCGCAACTTTCATAATTAGTGCTGAAAACTCAAAACTCAAAACACGAAATAAACCCAATGCTATGTAATAATTTAATTCCAAAAATTCTGGAAAGAAAGAAGATGTAAGGGCTTTGAGAGTTTAGAGACTGATAACCGGTGGTGAACATTGGTGAAGGCATAATTGGGTTGCTGAAATTTTGAAATTAAATTGCTATTTGCTCACATTTATAATGTCAGTTTTGCCATTAGAATTTGTAGTGCAAATGGAAAAAAATTTCACCCCAACCCTTTTTCAATGCTAAATGGACTTACTAATAAAAAAATCTGTTATGAAAATTGAGTATATGCGGAAGCGCAATAAATAGGATCTAAATTTGCCAATTGAACACCAATCTAATCTGATAGCAATTATTCTATTACATCAACAAAATAGTAAATAACTATAGCAGAGAAACAAAGCGACACAATATTTATACTGGTTCCACTATCCTCGAGATGGTGTACGTCTAGTCCAACAGAGAGAGATTTTTTTCTACATGAGAGAATTACAAAAGATTACAAAATAAGAGTTTACATATCTAAACCTCAATCAGGTTTAACAAGAAGAGACACCATTGGAGATCACTAGCTCCAAGCCAAGATGGGTTTACACAAAAGTCTACCCCTAAATATATAGCCAGTGCAAATCTATGTGAGTCATCAATTAAATTACCAACATATGGTAATAATATAATGGAGGCAAATTACCATAACAACAAAAGTGCAAATATAGGAAGTAAATCAATCCGTTTCTTTAGCATAGATGGAAGAAATTAATCCCTTCTCTACCACCTCATCAAATGCAATCAATGCATTCCCATTATAAAAATATTTACTTTCCATTCTTTGCAAATTTGTTCCAATTAATTTGTGATTTTGTATCACCAAATTTAACACTCTACCTTGATGCAAAATCACATATCTCCAGCACCCCACCTTGAGTCAAATTCTCTTCTCATCATAAAACTCTTCAACAAAACTCCATCTTCAATCAAAATCTCACAACGAGATACACCAAAAAATGAATATTTACCAAATGGGTTCCAGAAAAGCCACCCCACATCACACAATTGTTAACGAGCTCAGACTACGTCCCCGCCCGCCAACAAAACGTTGCAAATATCCAAAATAAAAAAAGCAGATTCCAAAGTAATCTCAACACCACCAAGGCCAAAAAATTATTCTCTCAATTAAAACCAACCTTGATTTCAGGGCAACGAGATACACCCAGTCGATCTGAAAGGACTACGACCACACCTCAATTACAAACACAACCCACCGCCTGCAAAAGATGCATCTACCACCTGAGTTGCACCGTGCATCAACCAACTGTCTAAAAAATGCTTGCAATACCACAAGATCTCCCTCGTCTTTGTGGATTTCAAAACTCGACATCCGTCTTCCGTTTGACATGAATCCCTCGAGCATCATCAACATCTAAACCCTTGTCGATACCATGATCCTTCACCTTAGGACCATAAGCAGTGACCATATTAACTTCTCCACCTTGCTGCGGACTAGGTTCTTCAACCGTCACCTGCCTTCTTCTTCGTCTTCTTCCACCTTCCCTCATCCATATCAGAGGGCTTCTTCACAATAAACTCCATATCACGTCAAAGTTCCCAGATTGGAATGCTCTTCACTCTCGACATAATTTCCTCCACCAAAGTCTCCTTTTCTCCAAAATAGTAATAGCATAATCACCACTGAATCTACCAACCTTTGTAGAAATAATTGATGCACAATTTAAAACAAATTGCCTCGCTTTGATACCAATTTGTTATGAAAATTGAGCATATGTGGAAGCGCAATAAATAGGACCTAGATTTGCCAATTGAACACCAATCTAATCTGATAGCAATTATTCTATTACATCAACAAAATAGTAAATAACTATAGCAGAGAAACAAAGAGACGCAATATTTATACTGGTTCCACTATCCTCGAGATAGTGTACGTCCAGTCCAACAGAGGGAGATTTTATTCCACATGAGAGAATTACAAGAGATTACAAAATAAGAGTTTACATATCTAAACCTCAATCAGGTTTAACAAGAAGAGATTGAAGGTTTTAATTAGGGTTTCAAAAAGGATTTCACAGCGGAATAAACAAACCCTAAACAGGATCTATTACGAAAAACAATGAACTGATATTAGAATTCATACCTAGGGTTCCTTGCCTCAAAATTGGAGCACGAATTGGGGTTGAATCGAATCGGAGAGCTCGACATGTCGTCTTGCCTCCATAGATATCCACAAGAACACCTTCCTCTTTCGATCGAATCGGGAAAAAGGAATTGAAGAAGAAGACGGTGCTAGCCGCCATGATACTTTAGGGTTTTGGTTTTTTTTTTGAATCTCATCATCGGCTATACATTATCACATACATATATGGCCTAGGGTTAGCCCGTTTTTCACATCTTATACAAAGGAGTCAAATATCCTTTTAATAACAAAGCTTAACCCAAAAGAATAGGATTCTTTTAAATAATTATTCCAACTATAAATAAAATATTAACAACTTAATATTTTATTCGTCCAAAATATTTTCTTCTTCATAATGTTCTATATTGTGTGACCCTACAGGTTACTACAACGTTGGCAATAATTTAAATCATATTTAAATTATAAACAGTGATTGGCATCTAGCAATACATCGCTGCTACCCAAGTCATAATAATATTATCGATTCGATACAACCTTTTCTGTGATCAGTGTATCAATGTAATATAATCCTTTTAACCAGTATATCCAGGATTAAACTAGAGACATGGATCGTATCATCCTCTTTATAATTTAATCCTTTATCTTGATCGATGAGTAGACTGTTCAAAACAAATCAATATTTGAGCATGGCCATGCATTTCACAGTCTCACTCAATCAAGAGGCCCATGGATATCACCACAAATATATTACAGGGTTAAATTCCATCTAGATCATTCATAATTTCTATTCGATTCGAGATGTATCCAACAATCACCGTTATCATTACTCTGTTACGAAATAACTTTAGATGATATCAAAACACAAATATACTCGAATAAAATTATAATGATTTCAGGTCTAAGGACCATTACATCACTTTCACTATGAGAATAACTTATGATACTGTTAATTATATTCCATGGAGTTATCTCACGGCGGGTCAGCCCAATACGATATTCTCCAATACGTATTTATATCTTGACTTTAATATCACGTATATTAATGATCAATGAGATGTGATCATCAGTCAATCAATATACTAGTCTCATCGTTTTATTGTTGTCCTTTATAAACAATAAAACTCGACTAGGGACTTTTAAGAATTATAATACTTATCACATTATATAATCTCAAGTTCAGTCTTACTCGAACTATATAATTCCGTATTATTATTCTAAGGACTTCTATTATATTAATATTTATATTACGCAGTAAATATAATATAAAAGAATAATATTTTATTCCAAATAAAATAATAACATCAACAGAGTTATCAATCTCATCAAATGAATTGCCTCTAGGGCATAAACTCTAACAATCTCCCACTTGCACTAGAGTCAATCATTTACGTATCGTATACTCATGAAACTAGTGTGACTATTAAACTTCTGTTGCGACAGAGTTTAATTCAGTAGGTCTGCAACATTACAACTTTTGTAACTTTGCAGATATGTTTATTTCTTCTGTGAACAAATTCACATAAGAATTATATTTCTTAAAATATATGTTTGGATTGATGATGAGTTTAATGTCTTAGGCCTGAGAAACAGCCATATTGTTATCGCAATGTATATCATTCGATCAACAATGAATTAAGTTCAATCATGAACTTCTTAATCCAAACATTTTCTTTCTTAGAATCAGTATTTATTTCTTGTTTTTAAACTAACATTATTTGCAATAATTAATGTGTTATCAAATAACATTTGAATTATTGTATCACTCCCACTCAATTTCTTGTCTATACAAGATTCAATAGTATTTTGTGGTTTTCGAGACATTTCGAATTGTATTTTATTCCCATAGATATTTTAGAGACTGAATTTCTTTCAATAGGATATCAATTCGAGCAATAAACATTTTATTCTCTGAGGATTTATAGAAATAATATCCATTTGCTTCTTTTGGATATTCCACAAATAGTTATTTGATTTGGGTCCGATCTTATCAGAGAATGGACGTTTAACAAACGTCTTATGTCCCAAATCTACGTATTAGACACACTAGGACATTTCCTAGTCCATATCTTATATGGAGTCTTCAGAATCGCTTTAGTGGGATTTAATACAGTTGTTCTAAATTTATTTTACTAGAAGATCCATATGACTTATCATTGATCGTGCCATATCTTATAAGGTACGACTTCTCCTTTCAGACACACCATTCCAATATGGTGTTCTTGATGGAGTGAGTTCTGAAACAATTTCAAACTCATTTAGATAGTCATTAAATTATTGGCTTAAATTTCTCTTCCGATCTATTCGAAAGGTATTTATTTTCTATTAAATTGGTTTCTAAATTCAGTTTGAATTCTTTGAACTTTTAAAAGAATTCTGATATGTGTTTCATAACATACACATATCTGTATCTACAGATATCATCAGTAAATATAATGAAGTAATGAAACCTGTCTCTGGCTTATGTATTTATTGCTCCATAAACATCATTATGTATGAGACCCAATACTTATCACGTATTCACTGTGTCAAGTGAAAAGTGATTCAGTTATTTTTCCTAATAAACAAGATTTGCATTACTCGTATGATTCAAAATCAATTGTCCTCAAAATTCCATCATTATGAAGTTTTGATATGTGTTTCTTGTTTATATTGGCTAATTGACAATGCTAAAGATATTGTGGATTTAAATCATTAAATTTAATCCGCTCAATGTTTTTGTCAAGTACATTATAGTTAAAAATTTAAACTATTTGTGAAATTCCATAAGATATTTCATTTAAATAAAATGAATAACAATTGTCCCTTTTATTACAAATGAAATTCATACTTGTCTAAACAAGAACTTTCATAACATTTATTTTAAATGGAATTTCCGAATAACAATTATTCTTTTATTAATTAAGCCAGTATGAATAACTTCCTATAGATTATCCAGCAACATTTGCTTCATTTCCAATCGTAAGTCCACTTGTCACATTATCCGATTTCTACTTATTTTGTATTCCTGTAAATTCACATACATTTATGTGATTTATATCTAGTATCTAGTACTAGAAATGTATAAGTAGATTATTATAACATTTATATCTTATTCAGTTGAAGTCACACTTTAACTTTTATTTTAGATCCTCTATATTTGTAAGAACAATTAAGTTTTAATTTGTTTGAGGACAATCCTCAAATTTCAATGTCAGTCAAGAAATTTGATTTAATTCAATTTATCCTTCTCAAGAACAAATTTAAATTATCGGAGTTATCTGTTATTTAATATCTGCAGTGGATAATAAATATTAACTGATTCCATTAAAATTATTTAATATAAATACAAAATTTTGATAATCAAACTTTATATTTATATTAATGTATAACTTAAACTAAAATATGCTCCCACTCAAATTAGCATCCCTCTGTTTATACATACATATCAGTATACATATATAACGGTGTTCCAAGATCCATATCTAGTCATGCCTTGACACAGCTTTGGCTGAACCCAAAACACAACCTTTTAGGTAGACATCTTATGTCAATTATATCGTATATAATTCTTGGATCGCATGATGAACATTTTATCCAGTATTATTCATTTGCTCAAAATATAGAATAATTCATGCTATTGTCTCTAAGCCCATAATCGTATTATGCAGCCTAGTTAAGTCAAACCCAATAATAGGTTGGAGCACCACATTTTACTCCATCGCATATAACCAAAATAAAAGGTGCACAACGCTTTGGCGTTAGTTACATCCAGTGATTTTGGACAGTGATGAGTATATTATTGGAAGACTTCACCATGACTTAATATAACAAAAACAAAAAAAATAATTGCTTTAGAAGGAATTTATAATTCGTAGTGGCGAACAGTATTAGAGTTATTTACATATATCAAAATATACGTATTTTATATTCGAAATATTAATTGGATTTAAATAAATATATGAATCATACATATATTATAACTAAATTCAAGAGTGTATATGGGTAAATGACCTCTTCTTTTATTGAACATTTCAAAGTTATGGTCGGCTTACCCTTTTGATTTGAAGAGTCCAATTAAATTTGAGTCTATATGAAATTTACAAAATATATCATTATAAATTTGCAAACCCACTTTGAAAAACAGATTAATCAAAATGAAATAGAGGCAAACTAAATATATCATTATATATATTCAATTCAGCCTTGTTAACTTTCACATATTCAATCATATAAATATCAGTAACGAAAAATTAAACGGTGTAATAATGTTTATCATTGTAGTTACTCATGTACAATCCATTCAGACCTAAATTGCAAAACCATTCTACTTCTGACGTGTCCAGTAGACTTGTGCATATCAGCATTTTTATATGCAAAACAATCACATAGATATTTATATTAGACATCTCACATCAATAATATTTACATCGAATGTAGTCAAGATGGAATTGAATACATATATAAAGTACATTGACTCAAGTATTAAGATCTGAAAGATGAATCAGCTCACACACTATACAGACAAAATTTGTAATCGTTTTTCATAGTCTAATCAACAAACATAAATATATGTACATTTATTATACAAGTCATACTTGTTAATCAAATATACAGGCAGTATGTATATCTGCAGTTCCATCCACGCAACTTTATTGCTTCTTTTACCGAAACAGTTTCAGTATGCTGCTAACGATTGCCAGCTTACCCTGTTAAACAAACTTTAATTCAGAGGGTTAATATATCAACTGTATTTGACATATATGCAATAAATTTGATACATCAAATGTACATAAAATTCAACTACGCATTGCAGCAACCAATATGAATCAATTATTCATATGTTTATGCTGTCAATATGCTGGTGAAGAAATTTGACACCATTTCAGCATCAATATGCTATGAGCATGGATTCAGATATCAAGTTTTGCTTGCAGTTTATCATAAATCATACTTGCAACGTATGTACGTACATTTATCAATATAAATTTACATATATACATGAAAAGTACGGTAACCTTTGTTATACATATGTATATCTGTCTACATATACACATATATGTCCTTACATTCAGGAAACAAATATATTTTGACACTGATTATTCTAATCCAACAAAAAAAATTAATTGTATGCGGTTTCAGGCTATATTTTAGCATACATGTTCATTATGTAAAATTTACATAAACATACTGCTTATAATTGCAATACAGCTCAATGCCTTATTGTGTATACAATCATCTGTAATAAATGTCCAGATTTAAATTTTAAATATAAACCCCACCTCTGTTTAGTATATATTAATCAAATGGGCATATGCATATCAGATCCAACTGGCAACAAAAGGGGTTTATGTAGAGGCCATCATATCATATGAGTTCACCAAAAACAGTGATTAATATATATATACATACTGATTTAACACATCACCAGCAAACACATTTAATCTGGTGTAAGATCCAAGCCATAATCAAATTACAACATTAATCCTAGTATTCAGACTTATTTTGTGAACAAAAATAAATTCTAAAACATACAAGATGCATGACTAGGTGTATCAAATACATAATTCAGTTTTATAGTCAACTAGAACCAGATGAACAAAAACAAAACTAAATGTAACACACTATGGCCTGATTAAGGTATGTCATTATAAAATTGGTTCAATGGGTTAATAACTCAATCCAAACTGGTATCAATAAAATTTGAACCATCAACTAGATCATAATTCAGAGCTATGTACCATTCATGTTAATTATGGCCTAATTCACATGCACACTGGTTTGGTTATACTGATAAAATATATCAATACTGACATTCAGTATTTGACTTACTGTCTCATATCTATCTTATGAACAGAGGCGACTAGTTAATCAACATTATTCCAGATCTAACTAGGAATAATTTGTTCTAGGAAATCAGTACTCATAGTGACTAGTCATTTTTTTGATCAATCAAACTGGGTTTGGTTGATATGCAGGATTCCAATGTTAATTAACAAAGTAATAACAATTTGAAAATTTGGTTGATTTTACAGATTTATCGAATGATGATTTCAATGAATCAAAATTCATCATGAAGCTATCTTACTGATTCATCAATCAGTAAACCATTCTTTTAATAAAATCAAAATTTCTATCAAACATTTTGATAATGGGTTTGGTATTCTTAAATACCCGATCAGGTTTGTGGGGATCTAATATACATATATTCAGGACAGATTTATACTGATAAAACACTAAATCATATTCATTGACTTAAGTTCTCCAAAATACTGTCCAACAGATTTCATATCAATTCTGGGTGAACATTGAATGATTCCAAATTCATCAGCTTGTGGAATCATTCCAGATCCTGAAAATTTTACAACTGGTTGGGATAACTGAGTTTATCTGTATGGAATTATCGAATAAAATCCAGAATTCATTTCAAAATTTATATCATATATAAAATACTATGATGAAACGATTTCATGTCATAAATGAGTTCATGATGAAATCCTTTTATATCATTGTCCATAATACTAT
This sequence comes from Allium sativum, assembly GCA_030737875.1. Taxonomy (NCBI): domain Eukaryota; kingdom Viridiplantae; phylum Streptophyta; class Magnoliopsida; order Asparagales; family Amaryllidaceae; genus Allium; species Allium sativum. Next base: position 374,619,799 of record CM060915.1, read on the forward strand.
AAACTCTGCTTCGATTCGACAGTTTCATATCATTCTAAAACCATATTGATATTAGTACATTAAAATATACACAGGCTATAATATAACAATATATATCCATATTTTAACAAGTAAAATAATCAATATATATATGTCATTATTAATATCATATATTAATTCATAATCCTTCCAGATTATTTCAGATCAGGACAAACATTGTAATTACACAGAAGCAGTTTTAAAGGGTTTTACAAAACCTGATCTATAATTGATTTAACACCTTTGATTAATCAAAATTAACTTGTGATTAATGTACGGGGTTCCAAAGTTAATCAAACAACAATATCAAATAAAATTGAATTTTATAATCATATATGTATTAGTTCCGAGATTTTATATCATACATAAAACTCAAATACAGTAAACCAATTTTACAGTAAGCATCTGATACAGATTCTAAATAACAGTGAAACTGTTTCACTTTTAAAATGATTATAAGTTTAGATCTTGAATCCATGATTTTTAAAATAATCAAATACAGAATGATCATAGAATGTTAGAGTGATCTAACAGTTCACAGATCCAAAACCATATATATGTATTCAGACTAATTCTGAATAGTTAATCTACCTCATAAGTTCTGGCATGTAAAAACAGAGATATTAAATACATACATACGAGTTAAAATCAAATTTTAATTTGGATGTTAAAACAGATAACAAAACAAATTTTGTTCACCTGAATCAATTTAATACCAGAGTCGAGTGTCAAACAAGTTTATTTCAATGCCCATATCACACACAAAATTCATATGTTGAAAAACAAATTCATTTCTAGTATCAAATACAGATCTTACAAGACAGTGAAACAATTTTTTTTTTGAAAACAAAAATGTGTGATCTTCTGAAAAAGAAGAGAGCACATATATATATATATATCAAAAACAATGATACAGAATCCAACTACGGGTCAAATACAAGATAAAAACCAACACTACCCTATGGATGCAAGGATCGTAGATAGATGAGTTCCGGATAAACCACCACCCATCTACTCCAATACCGAATTCCGGCAAAGCCACCACCCGATATTGGAGTATATCTACTCCTAAACAATAATCCATATCCACTATATAATAATAGAGATGATAAAGTGCAACAACATAAAACAACTCTCCAACAAGAAATCCAAATGAAAAGCGAATCCTCCATCCAGCTATCCACTAAGCACTACATCATAGTCGACAACCCAAATCTGCAAAAAGCATAACCAGAAATTAGTAATTTGACACACATATATATATGACAATATGAGCACATGAATATTGGCCATACATATTTATATAGAAGAACGACAATGGGACCAATGCAAAACTACAAGAAGTAAATTTAACATCCAATACGACATCTATTGCGAAAAAAACTGTTAATCCTAATAAATAAAAACAAATTTTGTTTAACTTTTAACAAAAAATTCTCGAAACCCAATTTCCCATATAACTTGTAATGTGTATTCGACATCCAATTTAAGCAAAAATAAACAATTTTAATAATTAAATTATCAGTAGAAACAGAGTTAGAATGAAAGGACCTTTGGTTTCTCTCAGACCAGATAAACCAACAGACAATAGTGATTAAGGAATCTAAGATATATCTTTTACTAGTATTATACCCCCATCTATAGGAATCCCAATAATTGGCACAACAATTGAAAGAAAATTGACAATCAAAAACAAATAACCGTAAAACCATAGTAAGTATAATTCTTGTGATATTACAAGAAAAAAATAAGTGATCAACATCCTCATTCATTAGATTACAAAAATAACACTTAACATCAAAATTGATATTCTTCCTCTTAAGATGTTCAACCGTATTAAGTTTCTTATGCATAATTAACCACATTAAAAATTTAGCTTTAGGGGGAGAGTTAGATTTCCAAATAAACTTAAACGACCTATATGAAATTCCAGAAAAATTTATAAAGTTATACATAGAATTCACCGAATAAACTTGGCTTTTATCCATATCCCAACTAATAAAGTCCATACACTCATCAATATGATATAGTGACAACTTAGCATAAAGTAAAGCTAATTGTCTTAACATATCTCCTTCTAAAATATTAACAAAAGAAAATTCCCAAGGAGGGTCCAAATCTCTTCTAAAGATGTCCTTAATCAATGCATTTTTAAAACTACAATTATCATATAGCTCTCTAAATTCAACTTTAAGTGGAAAACGAGAAATCCATTTATCATGCCAAAAATAAGTCAAATTACCAGAATGAACTACAACCTTACAGCCTAAGCTAAAAAAATCAAAACACTTTAATACTGACTTCCAAAAGTAAGATAAGCTATTATACCAACTACCATTAGTTCCAATAATAAACTCACTGCTTGAATAGTAAAATTTAGAAACAATAGTTTTCCATGTTGTCGACACAATAGGAGACCTAAATTTCCACAACCATTTGGCTAATAATGCTGAATTAAAATTATACAAATTTATTATTCCCAATCCCCCATCTTTCTTAGATTTACAACAAACCTCCCAGTTTACTAAACATTTGAAACCCCTACCAATAGTATCTATACCCCCACCCCATAAATAATTACATCTTATTCTATCTATCCTTTCAATTACCCATTGAGGAAGTCTATGCACTGACATCCAATATGTTGGGATAGTCGATAAAACTGAATTTACCAAAATTAATCTACCTGCTCTAGACAAAAACCTGTTGTTCCAGCCTGATAATCTATTATTAATCTTATCAATTATGATTAACCAATCCTCCTTCTTTAATTTTGACGGCCTAATCTTAAAACCTAAATAATCAAAAGGGAAATTCATAATAGAACAATTTAAGGTGTAAGCAACCCTAGCCTCAACATTATCAATATCATTAATAACCATAACAGAACTCTTATCAAAATTAATTCTAAGACCTGATAACATCTCAAAACAATAAAGTATAAACTTAAGAGCAATAATATGCTTAGGTAAATAGGAAGAAAATAACAATGTATCATCTGCAAATTGAAGTATTGATAATTCATTATTAAATTCATCATTACCAACATATCCCAAGACACCTAGACTACCAGCTCGCTTAATGATTCTAGAAAAAACATCAGCCGCTAAATTAAATAATAAAGGAGATAAGGGATCTCCTTGTCTAAGACCCCTTTTAGACTGAATCTTCTTTCCCATAACACCATTCACAACAATATTAGAACTACCAGATCTAAGTAATAGCATAATCCAGTTAGTCCATCTAACACTAAAACCTCTAGCAAGACAAACTTCACATATATAATCCCAGTCAATAGAGTCAAAAGCTTTCTCAAAGTCTATTTTTAAGATCACACATGAAAAATTATTTCTAACACACAGATTAATATATTCTTGCACCGCTGCTACTCCATCTACTATTTGTCTACCTTTAATAAAGGCCGTTTGAGAATGATCTATAAGAACATTCATCTTCACACTTAATCTATTAGCTAGAATTTTTGAAATTATCTTAACTGACACGTTTATCAAAGAGATAGGTCTAAAATCCTTTAAAAGTTTAGCATCTACTTTCTTCTTAATAAGTATAACATTAGCAAAATTAAAATTACCTAAACATAAATTACCATCATAAAAATCATTAAGTAGATTAATAACGTCATATTTCAAAACCTCCCAAAATTGTTTGTAAAACAAAACAGAAAATCCATCAGGCCCCGGAGCTTTGTCACTAGGCATATCACAGATAGCCTTCCAAATCTCCTGTTCTGAAAAAGGTTTATCTAAATCAATTAACTCATCTCTAACATCATTGGAGTAAATGTCCTTCCAATTAACATTAATTCTTCTTTTTATTCTAGTTCCAAATATTTGTTTGTAATAATTTGTGAAGGCTTCATTTAAGTCACGCTGAACTGTCAATTCCTCATTATTTAAAGTAATAGAATGAATCAAATTATCACGTCTTCTTTTGTTAGCCATACTATGGAAAAATTTCGTGTTATTATCTCCTTCCTTAATCCATTGAACCCGTGATCTTTGCTTCCACATTATTTCTTCTTTTTCCAACATTAGTTTGAAGTCATTTCTAAGATTACTTAACCTATCTCTCTCAACTAGATTAAGATTTCTAGATTCTCCCATTTTATCTAATTCTAACATCTCACATAAAATTTTATCTTTCTTAATTCTAACACTTCCAAAAATATATTTATTCCACCTCTTGAGAAAAAATCGTAATTTACCGAGTTTTGCAACAAAAATCTTTGCTGAATTTCCTTTGTACAAATTATTAATATAGCATAATGAATTCCATTTAATGATAACTAATTTAGTGAAACTGTTATCCAACAACCACATCCTTTCAAATTTAAAATTATTACTAATTAAAATATTCGTATCACACGAAAGAATTAATGGACAATGATCAGAATATAAAAATGGTAAACCCTTTACTTTACAAATAGGATATCTATCATCAACCTCAGTACTAATAAAAAATCTATCTAATAAAGCAAAAGACGGACTATCTCTATCATTAGACCAGGTGAATGATCTATTGTTTAACGGAATTTCAATCAAATTATTATTAAGAATGAAGTCATTAAATTCCTCCATATCAGAATACTCACCTTCTCTAGGAAATCTTTCTCCTAAGAACCTAGTAACATTGAAATCTCCCCCTAAAATCCAGAAATTTGAACAAAGACTCCTAAATTCGGTGCATTCGTCCCACAGACCTCTCCTCTCTATCTTAGTATGAGGGCCATACACATTCGTAATACCCAATAAAGAATTATCACTTAAAGAAAGTAGTAATATGTGAAGTGAATGTACTCTAATACATTCTTGAACAAGACTATACTGGTTATCTTTCCAACCAATCATGAGTCCTCCTGCGCTACCAATTGATGGTAGACATGACCAGTTACGAAAGTGCGACCCACCTAATCTAAGATAAAAACTATTATCAGGACTTTCTATTTTAGTTTCTTGAAGCAAAGCAATATCTATATGATAATCTATAAAAAAAAGTCCGGACTTTGGCACATTTTTTTGGATCATTTAAACCCCTAATATTCCAACTAACAATCCTCATCTACTCAATGACGATACTCTCTCTAATTCCCTAGTCCTAATGTACTCAGAATCTAGCTCAATGTCTGTGAAAATAAAAGCAGTATCATTAGCCAACTGAATAAGCTGACTAGTCGAGAGACTACTCAAGGCATACGGAGTGTAATCACTACCATAAACACTATCATAACCAGAAACCATACCTGAGCCCAAATCTGAAGTGCTACTGCTAGCATTCAGACCCTGGGACCTACCTGAGAAGGGAGAAGAGCCAGCTCTGATCCTAGCACTGCGCCTCACCAATCCAGAAACTGGTATCCTACTCCGACGCTTTCTCTTACTGGACCCCGATGATGAAACATCCCCACACTGAGCCATAACTCCACTAGTATCCAATAATACATCCTCACGTAATAAGCTGGAATCTACTCCCACCACACATGAATGTCCACAAGTATATCCATCATTACCCAACAAACGAGGTGGATCACCATCCCAACGAAAAACGTCAGAAATACCATGACAAGGCCTCATATACAAACAAAGAAAATTCACAAAGTCCTTGCTAACCACAACCGAACACAGGCCCATATCCAATGTAAAACTAAATTCACAAATCCGCCCAACTGAAGTCGAAACAAAGCTCCCTATTTCATTTGCCTCGACAGATATATCACCCCCAGCCAAATTGATAACCGTATGAACATCCACCTGCCAACACCTACCCTTCTCCACAATATTGTCACTACATCTTGCCGCCTGCAACCCAACCTTCTCAACAATACCATCCAACCTATTCCCCACCAAACCCAGCTGATCATCCCCTCTGTTCAATTCCACCACCTCCGTGATAGGGTGATCCCCACTGCATGCCGCACAATCCACTTCCCCATTAGCATCTGTACCAATTGTCTTAACCACCTTGTCTCTTACCTCACCAATACCTTTCGAAACCTTCCTGTGATGCAACATTTTATACTTTAACCTTTTAACCCGAAATCCTCTTCTAATTGGAAACTTTAGGCCATCCTCCCTATCCATGTCCACTGTAACCCCGCTACTTGTTACCAGCCCCTCCTCAACATCCTCCTCAGCCAATGCCTCAAAGCTATTCGATAGAGCTACATCTTTTGCCACTGACCATGAAGTCTCAGCTTTTCCTGTAGCGTTAATAGCCTCCCTTTTCAAATCTATCCCATGACCCACCTCCTCCATGACAAGCACCTCCTCGTCAATCATCACACTACATGCTTTGTCAGGCTTGTAGCCATTGCGATCCTCAACAGTCCATGAATCATTAACAATTCCCATACAAAACATTACGGCAGGATCCCACAACAAAGGATCACTGCAACTAGACCCACGCAAATCAACAACTTCCAGCAAATCACCTTCCAAACCAAAAACCTCATTGGCTAACGAGTTTGAATTCATAACCGAAACCTCGCCTGTCTTGAAAATATTCTCTGAAACACCGAGTCTCGACGTATCACTAGCGTCACCAACGTGCCAATCCTTGACGCTGAATTCACTTATGATAACAGAGTTTAAAGCATCGAAATGGTCAAGAATTCTGTCTAACATTCTAATTGCCTTCATGGTTTTGCTCCAAAACTGGTCAGAGAATAATCTGCGTAGCTTAACCAGATTTAAGCTAAAACCAAAAGCATGTTCATTTCTATTTTGCGGCATTGGCAACGGGGGAAAACATTGACTTCAACAACACTCTTTTCCCACAAGATTCCGTCCACCATCCCCTCTAAGTTCCAACCCAACAACAACAAGAGATATGCACTTTCATTTAAACAGCTAGGAGAGTCCAGAGAAAGCAAGTCTAGAAGCTCAATTATAATCAGACAAATTCTCGAACAGTTCATATGCATCAGATCCAACATCGATTTACCAGTAAAACTCGTTGGACAAATAAACTTTCCATGCCCAATTCTGCCACATTTGAAGCATCTCAGCCCATTTCTACAATTACTCGCTCTGTGATTCAAATCTCCACAGCGGAAACAAGCTTTAGATTCCATTTTGCTAGATCGAAATTGTTTAGCCTTAGACGAATTCCAATTTGGCATATTAAGCAGGGGTTTCCGCACAATATCAGCATAAGAGCGATCAAAAGTAGAATAAAAAACCTGTGGTAGGCCAACATTTTGCTTTGGAAGACTTTCAGAAGAAATATGCGTGACCTCACTCTGTCTAAAGGTCAAATTAAGCCTCCCCCCATTCATGTTAGTCATATTCTTGATCAAATCTGGAGCCGAGTTATTGAAGATCCCTGAAATACTGTGATAAATGCCTCTTGATTTACCACCAAATATCAACACATCTCCTGATTCTAGAATAATGCTCCTGACAGTACTTCCTTCTTCTCTATACACGAACTCAGCAGAATCTCCTATCGAAATCGAAACAACTGGAAGGCCGAGAGCCAGACTTTCCTTGCTTTCATCATTGTCCTTGTACATTCCCAATTTACCATCCCTATTGTAGTAATTGATTATACAAACATCGGGGGTCATAGAAGGAAGTTCATCCGGCTTTCGTCCACTATCAACTAATTTCTTGTGCACAAAATCCATGGAATCACAAACCAATTTATTGAATTCTACAGGAATTTTAGGGGGAATCGAACCATCGTTATTCCTCCTAACTTCGTATTTTCTGGATTGGGGATTCCAGTTTTTTCCCAAGCACATCAAAAACAGATTCATCGCTGCGCCATTTTCGAACACTGGTCTATAGAATCCTCCATCACCGACACCAAGTTCTTGAATTCTTTTAACCATCTGAACTTGCTCCTCAAGATTGATAAAATTCTTTAATAAGATCAACCCAGAACTTAGAAATTGTGCATCTTGGATTATTGGCCGATTTTTCCCCAAATCGCCTACCGAATCCGATGAAAACCCCTTTCGATAATCCGATAATCCACAGTTTCTCACAAGATGGTCACTCTCACCACACCGAAAGAAACACTTTCGAAATCGAACGGAAACCAAGTCTGGATGAGAGGTAAATTTCGTAATTTTCCCCTTCGCATAAAGTTTACTCGACAGAGACTGGTTTGGAAAAGAACCATTCGAAGAGAAAGAAGATAGCGTCGACCGAGGACCATTCAAGAAGGAAGATGAAAAGCTATCCGCCATTATCGCCGATTCTATAGTGACTTTCTGAATCGACAGTGAAACAATTTCAATTCTGAAATGATTAAGTGTTGAATTTTGAATCTATACAGTTAATGAAATCGATTACAAACACAACGAACCCAAAATCATAGTTCAATTCATAATTTCTCGTAAACCCTAGCTCTGATACCATTGAAGGTTTTAATTAGGGTTTCAAAAAGGATTTCACAGCGGAATAAACAAACCCTAAACAGGATCTATTACGAAAAACAATGAACTGATATTAGAATTCATACCTAGGGTTCCTTGCCTCAAAATTGGAGCACGAATTGGGGTTGAATCGAATCGGAGAGCTCGACATGTCGTCTTGCCTCCATAGATATCCACAAGAACACCTTCCTCTTTCGATCGAATCGGGAAAAAGGAATTGAAGAAGAAGACGGTGCTAGCCGCCATGATACTTTAGGGTTTTGGTTTTTTTTTTGAATCTCATCATCGGCTATACATTATCACATACATATATGGCCTAGGGTTAGCCCGTTTTTCACATCTTATACAAAGGAGTCAAATATCCTTTTAATAACAAAGCTTAACCCAAAAGAATAGGATTCTTTTAAATAATTATTCCAACTATAAATAAAATATTAACAACTTAATATTTTATTCGTCCAAAATATTTTCTTCTTCATAATGTTCTATATTGTGTGACCCTACAGGTTACTACAACGTTGGCAATAATTTAAATCATATTTAAATTATAAACAGTGATTGACATCTAGCAATACATCGCTGCTACCCAAGTCATAATAATATTATCGATTCGATACAACCTTTTCTGTGATCAGTGTATCAATGTAATATAATCCTTTTAACCAGTATATCCAGGATTAAACTAGAGACATGGATCGTATCATCCTCTTTATAATTTAATCCTTTATCTTGATCGATGAGTAGACTGTTCAAAACAAATCAATATTTGAGCATGGCCATGCATTTCACAGTCTCACTCAATCAAGAGGCCCATGGATATCACCACAAATATATTACAGGGTTAAATTCCATCTAGATCATTCATAATTTCTATTCGATTCGAGATGTATCCAACAATCACCGTTATCATTACTCTGTTACGAAATAACTTTAGATGATATTAAAACACAAATATACTCGAATAAAATTATAATGATTTCAGGTCTAAGGACCATTACATCACTTTCACTATGAGAATAACTTATGGTACTGTTAATTATATTCCATGGAGTTATCTCACGGCGGGTCAGCCCAATACGATATTCTCCAATACGTATTTATATCTTGACTTTAATATCACGTATATTAATGATCAATGAGATGTGATCATCAGTCAATCAATATACTAGTCTCATCGTTTTATTGTTGTCCTTTATAAACAATAAAACTCGACTAGGGACTTTTAAGAATTATAATACTTATCACATTATATAATCTCAAGTTCAGTCTTACTCGAACTATATAATTCCGTATTATTATCTAAGGACTTCTATTATATTAATATTTATATTACACAGTAAATATAATATAAAAGAATAATATTTTATTCCAAATAAAATAATAACATCAACAGAGTTATCAATCTCATCAAATGAATTGCCTCTAGGGCATAAACTCTAACAGAGATACCATTGGGGATCACTGGCTCCAGGCCAGGATGGGTTTACACTAAAGTCTACCCCTCAATATATAGCCAGTGCAAATCTATGTGAGTCATCAATTAAATTACCAACATATGGTAATAATATAACGGAGGCAAATTACCATAACAACAAATGTGCAAACATAGGAAGAAAATCAATCTGTTTCTTTAGCATAGATGGAAGAAATTAATCCCTTCATTTATTCCTCTACCACCTCATCAAATGCAATCAATGCATTCCCATTATAAAAATATGTACTTTCCATTCTTTGCAAATTTGTTCCAATCAATTTGTGATTCTGTATCACCAAATTTAACAAAAACATAGCTGACATAGTAGAGCTTTAATTTTAATATAGAATGAGAACTGAGCTAGCGACATAAAATAAATCACATACTGTTATATTACCATAAACTATTTTGTAGCTGAAAATGATTACTAAAATCATCATTCATACCTAAAATGTTTATAATTAGAAGACATTTAAACCAAGCCTGTAGTTTTAATGCAATATTGTAATTTTTTAGCTGCAATTCTCATGTCCAGAGCATGTGAAATGAACATTGTAAATTTTTTACTTTTATAGAAAAAATAGAATAAAGTGACCACAATTATATTCATCCTACAATTATATCATTTCAAAGTGGGGCACAAATTCAAATTTTTTGCTTTCCTAATGAACAAATTAGGTGGCTAAATTTGCTTGATGAATAAATTCTCATTCATGATTGGCTTAATTTACTATAGATTTATTTCTCATTTGCAAACAGTCCACTTGGATTCTCTATTACCATACTTTAATTATTTAAACGAACGTAAATTTTATGTATTCAGTATTTATGTCAACTTTAATTTTGATTTTAGTTTTCATGTGTAAATTCTTGATAATCTCATAATAAAAGCTATTGCTATTAGCAACAACCATCGTTATACTCTAACTTCATTTTGTGTTTTAAAATTGACCACACAATGTATGTATTACCTAATTCTCATGTCGTGTGATGCTACATACAATTCAACTTTTTTTCCTGCACCATTCTCTTGAGTGACAATTTATAGATTATGTGACATTTGTACAATTCACATGCAAACATATAGCGCGAAGCACGTACCATTATCACGTGCGAAGTGCATGCTGCTACGCTCGCAAAAATAAACAATTTCAAGCAGTTAATATGCATTCAGTGTGCCAATAAACAATTTGCCGATAATACTATACTATATACCACACCAACACCTTGTTGGGGATTTTGTGGTTGAAGACTATTGGAGGAACATTAATGTCGTACTTTAGACTTTAAGGATCTGTATGATATATTCTTTCAGGCAATAGTTATATCCACCAGGTACAAACGAGTTATCGAACTATCGACTTTCAGGATTCAATAAAGCCTTGGAAAAGCGAAATCGACATCAAAGTTTGTACGGCTTTGATTCGATCAAGAACTTTATGATTTTGATTCTGATGATGCAATATAGAAAATAGAAATGAAGAGGAAGAAGAATACAATAGTTTTGTAACGCATTCAGAATTGAAACACTTCAGAATTGTTTCAAATAGAACTAGTTTGAAACAGTTTTAAGCTGCAAAACTCATAAGGAAGAAGAAGAATTAATTTTTTTTAAGTAACTTTTAATGTCTAAAATTGCTGCTATTTATAGGCAGTGAAGTGTTGCATCTATTTGCAATGGTCAATCCATTTGAAATTGAAACGTCACATCCATTCTTTCACAACAGTCACGTCTTTTCGTTTTGAACTATAGTGTTTATTTGTTTGCAACTGTTCAAAACGTAACAATATTTCCCGCCCGCTATTTTAAATACATTCAGATCCTTAATGGGCTGAAAACCGGCCCATTAATGTGTAGAAAATCTGATCTAAAAATATTGTCATTAGATCCGGACCCGAGACCCGCACCCTGCTTGGCCCTGTTCGATCAGTCGTTCGTACAAACGGCGGAGGCGTGTGCGCGCGTGTGTGGTATAGTGATGCATGGCGTCCCTTCTCACAAAAAAGTTAACATTTGGGTTCCCCAAGGCCCCAACATCCTCTTGAGAAGGCCCCTTAAGTACTAAAATACTTTTATATATTTCACAATGTGGGGCAAATACATTTCCTCTTCCTTCATTCTTACCTTCTCTTCAAAAATAAACCCCATGCCTAAACCATGTTTTGAAAATTTGCAACAATCTCCCCCAATGTTCAAAATAAAAATTAAATAACGTGGACAGCTAAATCACTAGTGTGACTTCCTACATACCCAAGTGGGATCAGGCCTATGTAGTTTAAAGATCAAGTTTTGCATCATCGTGGAAACAAAATATAAATAAAAGGTATCTTTTGGATTTGAACCTTTACTTAGTGTAAACCATTCAAAGTTCAATCGGTATTCTATGGTGAACGAATCTTAAACCAAATATCCCTTAATGATAAAACTGAAACAATCACACATGTTGTTTTCCTTAGTTAGAGTGATCTGCATTGCTTAGCACGTTAATAGCCATGTGCTTTAATCTTGGTTCATGAGTCTACTTTAGAAAGCGGTCTTTCTTTCCTAGGAAACGACCTGATTTCCATACTCATATAGGTAAGTCTCTTAAGGTGTTTCTGCGATACACCTTTCAAGATCTCTATACATATTAAGGACATTTATCCATCCTTTGTTCTTGCAGAATCCAAAACTAAATATTATGGGATAATTGATTTAGTGTTCCATGGTCATTCTCTTAACTTGTTGGTACCAATTGAACTTTGTTTATCCTTTTCAAGCCATAAGTTGGGTTTCTGTTAAGGATGATCAATCTTCATTCACAGATCTTAGTTCCATTTCTCTTGACTTTGTAGAAACCATAGCCTTTGGAAGACCTTTTGTAAATGGGTCAGCCAAGTTTTTCTTTGTTTCTATGTAATCGACAATTATAACTCCACTTTTGAGTAATTATCTTACCATTTGATGTCTTGGACTCACATGTCTAGACTTTTCATTATATGTCATATTAGAGACATTATATATCGTTGCTTGATTATCACAGTTAATCGAGACTGTTGGAGATGGCTTTTTCCATAATGGGATTTCCATTAATAAATTCCTAAGCCATTCTGCTTCCTTATATGCAACTGCTAATGCAATCAATTCTGACAATATAGTCGAGTCAGGTATACAGGTCTGCTTCTTGGAAGCCCAAATCATAGTAGTGCCTCCTAATGTAAATATCCGTCCAGTCATAAACTTGGATTTTGATTCTACATCGTTCCAGGTTGCATCACTATATCCTTCTATTATAGCAGGATACCCTTTATAAGATAAACCATAGTCGATGGCTCCTTTCAAATAAGCTAAAACTCTGGAAATAGAATTCCAGTGTTTGAAACCTGGATTACTCGTAAATCGACACGACACACTTATAACATGTGCGATGTCAGGTCTAGTGCAATGCATAGCATACATAAGGCTCCCAATAACACTAGATACTCCAGTTGAGAAATGGTACATCCGGTTTCTTTTCTAAATTAATACTTGGATCTAAAGGAGTTGGTGTTGGTTTGTCATTATAATGATTGTATTTCTTTAGGAACTTCTCAATGTAATGAGATTGAGTTAGTAATAACTCCCCCGCTTTCCTAATGATTTTAATTCCTAGAATTACATCCACTTCACCTTGAACTTTCATATCAAATTTAGAAGATAGAAACTTCTTAGTTTCATTCACATAAGATATATTGGAATCAAATATCAGAATGTCATCAACGTATAAACATATTATAACATAACCGTTGTTATCCGATTTGTTATAAATACATTTATTTGCATCGTTAACAATGAATCCATATGACAGTGCAACTTTATCAAACTTCTCATGCCACTGCATGGGAGCTTGCTTTAGGCCATAAAGAGATTTAACTAATTTACAAACTTTCTTTTCTTGGCCTGGGGTTACGAAACCTTCAGGTTGTTCCATATATATCTCTTCATCTAAATCTCCATTTAGAAAAGCCGTCTTTACATCCATTTGACATATGACCAGATTATGAATTGATGCTAGTGCTATTAAACAGCGTATAGAAGATACACGAGCAACCAGAGCATATGCATCAAAATAATCTATTCCTTGTCTTTGCTTATATCCCTAAGAAACTAATCTGGCTTTAAACTTATCAATGAATCCATTTGTATTCAACTTTTTCTTGAATATCCATTTACATCCTATAAGTTTAGCATCAGGAGGTAAATAAGTTAAAACCCAAATGCCACGATCCGAAATCCCCCGATCTCCCAAGAGATGGAAAAGCTCAGATTATGCATGAACACAACGCGTTAGAACGCAGAACCTTTCATTGCTATTACAACAATTACGTTGGATTACAAGAATATCAGAGTACGAATAAATATTACATAGCAGCGGAAATAAAAATGTATAAATACAACGCATAGCGGAAATACATCAACCACCACAACAGAAAGATATACACGGATATAAAGCTTTTTAAATATAGCCCCAGCTGTAAACCAGGATCCTATGAAAATAAAGAATCTGTAAAACCAAAACTACTAGCTGCTTGTGTGGAAAATATGGGCACTCAGAGTTTAGGTGGAAACAATAAACCCAAGTCAGTCATAGGACTAGTCTGAGAGCTAAAGCAGCTATTAAACTTTACTTTGAAATATGGTAAATCACGGGATCACGCTGTATGTCATGGAACAGGTTCACTTCCATGAATATTCTGAAATAAAAACAATTTATAAACAATGCAATGCTTTTCGAAAAAATGAAGCTATTATAAGACTCAGGTCCCATCACACAATGCAACACAAACCAGAGGATAGAATTTTACCTTATAATAGCCAAACATGCTTGATACGCTTTAAAACAAATCATTTTGATATACTATAATTGCATAGTGTCAAAACACAACTTCAAATATAAATGTATCAATCATAGACGGCATAGGTACCATATATTATGTCGCCATATAGGTTTACAACTAAAACCAAAAAGCCACTTATTGGAAATTGGATTCCTTCTATGAGTCAAGGCAAGGGATGTCTCCTTTCAAGTTTCAGGACATGCTAGCAAATGCCTAAGGATCACACCCTAAATAATCCTTGGATCTTCAAGGCTGGTCCACTCTTGCTTTTGTGGACTAGTTATTCCTGAACAATACGTTTCTCGGTCCTATTGGACTTATCACTCGAGCCTTTTAGTTGGCTCTATATCTGAGCCGCCTCACAATCCAACATCCACATAAGTAAAAATGTCTAGGCTCCTTACCATGACACAACTTCTAGTTAGAAAGAAACGCATGAACTCCCTGCAGTCACTATCCCGTTTTTGACTCATACCGGGGTGTGCGGCTCGTGAATTAACACTATACACAAAGCTAAGCTACTTAAATCTGTGCTTTGATCATCTTTCACAAGGCCCTGCTTTTCAACAAAAGCCATGATCATTTACATCTTAGCATGCCATATTGACAATTCATGCCATACAACGGATTTCTATCAATATATAACCACTAAGCTCATACGTCTCAAAGAAGGGTGTTAAGCAAAAGAATAAATTCTCCTCCACCAAATAGATACATATTTAATCGAAATCAATCAATACAGAATGAAATACAACGTCAGACATAATCCATTCTCAAGTTCGTTCTGGGTCTGAATGTAACGTGAGGCACCTTATTTCTCGTCCTATATGCCCAATACCGGAGAGAGGTCCTCGCATATCCGGTCGATCTCTAAGTACGTCTGGACGATCACCATTTATTACCTCGTCTTGGGTGTACACCCCAAGTCAAGACAACAACAATATCCCGACGATGTGAAGATCTCTGGTCTTCAATCACCATCTTCATATCTTCGACTTTTAGTCGTCGTAACAGTTATTCCATATGGGTTAAACCCGGTATTTCCGAATAACTAGCATATCTTTGTAATCATGTGATAAATACACAAAGATAGCACACATCTCATTCCAATCCAGAATATTCTTCTATTCAAATATTCACATCTTTGGGGAAAGGTTCCCATTTATTTTATCAAAGATAAATTCTTTTAAACTTATTCTTTAATATTCCTTTCGAAATCATTTCAAAAGATTTTATTTTATCTTTCCGCAACTTAAACCTGATTAAGGTTTAAGAACTAGTCGGTATTATCGAGCCTTACCCAAGTAACCATTTATTTTGTTAATCTCAGTCCCAACCTATTCATCTAATGGAGAAAAACTGGCGGTACTCCATATTTAACACCCATCATGTTACTGGTAAATTTAGTTACCATTAATCATTCAAATATAATTAAAGATTTAACTATCGCATGGAGTAAAACTGCGGGGGAAGGGGGAGGTAGGGGTAGGGGTAGGGGAGAGGCGAAAAAGGTGGTACTCCATCTCGAACATTTCTCAAATTCGGTAAATTTAATTACATCTTTCTATGTTTCAATCTAATTAAAGATTCATTAAAACTCCAGTTCAGTTAAATCTTAAGAAATCACTATTTAATGACTATTCAACTTGGCAATATTAATCCTGTTTTTATTTGGGTTGAAGAATAAATGTTATTTAAAACAAAGTTCATGATAAACCCAAAGCCATTTTCTATTAATATGGAATCTTCATGTAAATTTGAATAATTTATAATCGATATAAATTTCCATATCGGACTAATACTATAAATGAAATAACAGCGAAGCCTTTTAAATTCCATAAATGGTAAGGGCCTTCCTTTACAGAAGCTCATTTCGATTATTATTAATCAAATTCCATTCAGTTCCAATTTAATTAAATAAACCGGAAAACTTCTCTACATCTTATTTAAAAGAATTATTCCTTTCACTTATGGGTTCAAGAACAGCATTATTTAAGATATGATTCGCAACGAACTCAAAATCCAATTTGATATTAAATATAAGGTCTTAAATGGAAATCATGTCGACTTATATTCGATACCAAATTCTGAAATTAACAAGTATCGTTTTGGAATAACGATATCAATATCTTTCAAATTTCCATAACAATATCCGTATAATTACGGAATCCAATATCGAAATATTCGAAGATAATTTCCATTCAAATCCATTCTAATTTAAAACTCTGCTTATATCAAAACCATTCACAAATCCATTTTATTAATTTAAAATCAGTGGATTATTATTCTAGTTGCAAACTAGTACATTTAGATAAAAATATCTTTTATCTTTTCAAAACTTGGAATCTTTCATCCAAAATCTTTCCAAATCATTATTTATGATTTTACATAATTTTTCCATATTTTTAATAATTTTATTACGGCTCTTACAGTTGGTTTCCAATATTTGCCACCGAACTGCATCCATAGCGACCTTTTCTAAAATTGATTTGGACATATTTTAAAATCTGTCCGTTCTAATTTAAACCACTTATATTCATTGGAAAGATCTTTTCGATACAAACCCAACGGTTTTGAATTTAGGAGAATCCGACAGTCGGATCTCTCGTTACATCCATTTGAAGTCAATGGTTGAAATTCGCGAACAGTCGTTGCGCGGCGCATTCTATTTACAACAAAAACAACAAAGCCATGTATCCCAAACAAGTTGGGGTTGGCTAGATATGAAACGCAAAATTAAAATAAATGATAATGGTAATAATACATATATAAAAAAGGTTTTAAAATAAACAAACAGATAAAAAATCGTCTGATAAAGTTATTTTTAAATAATAATAATAAAATAAAAAGGTTCAGTAAAAGTGAAATAAAGTCTAAAATAGTAATAAAAAAGTAAAAAGGTTCGATAAAGTGAAATAAAGTTAAAAAAACCTAAGGTTTTGGTACAGGGATTGCCAACTTTCATGCACTCCTATCCACTACCAGCTCTTCAGATATACTCCAATTACTTAAATCTCTCTTTATTATCTCCTCCCATGTCATTTTAGTCGACCTCTACCTCTCTTTGGGCCTTCGGCACGGCCTATAATTCCAATGCGCACAGGTGCATCATATGGTCTACGTTGGATATGTCCAAACCATCTCAAGCGGTGCTGGACTAACTTCTCTTCAATAGGTGCAACTCCAAGTTTTTCCCGAATATCCTCATTTCTAATCCGATCTCGTCTGGTATGCCCACAGCTCCAGCGCAGCATCCACATCTCTGCCACACTTATCTTCTGGACGTGTTGCCTCTTAGTAGGCCAACATTCTTCACCATATAACATTGCAGGCCTGATTGCTGTCCTATAGAACTTTCCTTTAAGCTTCTGAGGAATCTTCCTATCACAGAGAATGTCAGATGCTAGACGTCATTTCGCCCGTCCTGCTTGAATTCTAAAACTAACATCCTTATTAGTCTCCCCATCAAACTTCAACATAGATCCTAAGTATCAAAACGATTCCTTCTTGGGTACTACTCTACCGGCCAGGGTGACCTCTCCATCATCTGAACTGACACCGCTAAACTCACACTTCAAATACTCTGTTTTAGTTCTGCTAAGCCTGAAACCCTTTGATTCCAAGGTTTCCCTCCATAACTCCAGTTGTTGATTAACCCATATTCTACTTTCATCAATCAGCACAACCTCATCGGCAAAGAGCATACACCAGGGAATCTCCCTTTGTATATCTTTGGTGATTTCATCCATCACTAATGAAAAAAATATAGAGACTCAAAGTCGAACCTTGATGTAACCCTATGTTAATTGAAAAGTCTTTGGTCTCACCATCGCATGTCCTGACACAAGTCACAACCCCCTCGTACATATCCTTGATAAGGGTAATATACTTTGATAGCACCCTCTTCCTTTCTAGCGCCCACCACATAACCCTCCTCGGCACTCTATCATAAGCTTTCTTTAAGTCAATAAAAACCATGTAGAGATCTTTCTTCTGCTCCCTGTATCTCTCCATAAGTTGCCTAACATAGAAAATCACCTCAGTGGTTGACCTTCTAGGCATAAAACCAAATTGATTCCTGGAGACACTTGTCAACCTCATCAAAAGCTGCTCGCAAACTCTCTCCCAAAGCTTCATAGTATGACTCATAAGCTTAATTCCTCTATAGTTTGTGTAACTTTGAATATCTCCTTTATTCTTGAAGATCGGAACTAAAATGCTTCTCCTCTACTCATCTGGCATTTTGTTTGATTTGAAAATATTATTAAACAACTTAGTTAGCCATATTATCCCTGTGTCTCCAAAACATCTCCATACCTCAATAGGAATGTCATCAGGCCCTGTTGACTTGCCTGATTTCATCCGTTTTAACGCCCCCTTTACCTCAGCTTCTTGAAATCTCCACATAAAATGTCTATTGGTGTTGTCGACAAAGTATTCCAACTCGATCGAAGAGCTATCACTTTCTTCATTGAAAAGCTTATCAAAGTATTCTCTTCACTTATTCTTTATCTCATTGTCCTTCACCAAAAGTCTATCATTCTTGTCCTTAATGCACTTAACCTGATTGAAGTCCCTTGTCCTCCTCACGCGTAGCCTAGCTATTCTGTAAACGTCTTTTTCACCCTCCTTTGTACTTAGCCTTTGATACAAATCTTCATATACTCGTCCCTTTGCTTCACTCACTGCTCTCTTTGTAGTCTTCTTTGCCACTTTGTACATGTCCATGTTCTCTTCGCTTCTCTGATGGTGCATGCATTTGTAGCATTCCTTCTTCTCTTTGATAGCCTTTTGCACCTCTTCATTCCACTACCACGAATCCTTGGGTTCTCGCTTGCTTCCTCTTGTTATCCCAAATACCTCAGTAGCGACTCTCTGATTGCAAGTTGCCATCGCATTCCATATGACATTTGCTTCTCCTTCTACATTCCAAGCCCCTTCTCCCATCACTCTATCTTTAAACACCCGTGAAGCATCTCCTTTGAGTTTATCGTCCTGCTAATCTTTACTCTCTTATCCTTCACCACCCGAAGACGAAACACGCATACCAAGAGCTGGTGTTCTGAGACGACACATTCTCCAGGTATGACCTTGCAATCAACACAATCTCGTTTATTGTCTCTTCTAGTTAGGACAAAGTCAATCTGGCTAGCCTGTTGGCGACTACTGAAGGTGATCAGATGTGATTGCCTCTTTCTAAAGAAGGTGTTAGCAATCATGATATCAAAAGAGAGAGCGAAATTCAATATATCTTATCCCTCTTGGTTCCTATTTCCAAAGCTAAAACCACCATGCACTCACTCAAAATTCCCGTTAGATGAACCAACATGGCCGTTGAAGTCTCCTCCTATAAAAAGTTTCTCACTACTATGCACATGTCTAACCAAGGCATCCAAGTCTTCCCAGAATTTCCTCTTGGCTTCTTCACTTAGACCTACCTGTGGGGCATATGCACTAACGACATTCAAAACCGCCTCGCCAACTACTATCTTAACTAGGATGATCATATCCCCTCGTCTTCTGACATCGACCACTTTGTTCTGAAGGTTCTTGTCAATCAACATGCCTACCCCGTTCTTGTTACGTACTTCTCCCGTGTACCACACTTTGAAGCCAGTGTTCTCCACCTCCTTTTCCTCTGGACCCACCCATTTAGTCTCTTGAATGCACAAGATATTAACCCGTCTCCTAATCATAGCATCTACTATCTCTCTTAATTTTCCTTTTAAGGACCCTACATTCCAACTACCTAACTGAACCCTACTATCGTCGATTAGCTTCTTGCCTTTCGCATCCGTCGAGAAAAATGCGAGGACCCTTGCTCACTTATCACTACACCGGGGAGTCGGTGGAGCGCACCACTACGAGATTGGCGGCCCTGCTCTTGCATATTTAACACCATATCCGAGCACTGATATAACGCATCGCTAAGAGGGTTACGCCCCCAATGAGATATCATAAGGTTCCATATCCATAAGAGAGACTAAGTTTTTACGTTGGCTCGCCAAGCCTATCACAATCCTCCTCCTTTACCCTAGATTGGGATAGGCTGCATAGAAAACTACACAAGCGGAGTTGCGGTGCGTTCTGTTTAATCCATTAAAATATATATAATATATTTCGTCGATTTCCATTTAAAACATAATTTATAAACGTTTTAAATTCGTTTAAAAACGATTTCAAGTTCCATTTCAGTTTTAAACTAAAACTGTACATTCCATTTTATTAAAATCTCAAAATGACAATCTTTTCAAAATGTCAGATTTTGAAATTCAGTCTTCTCGATATTCATTATAAAAATGAATAAAATCGATATAAAAATTCGTTAGAGTTAAAATAGCGTTCATATACTTAACTCGGCTTCATATTTTTTATTTTTGTCCATCCAAAATCAGACATCAAAATCATAATTTGATTCTTCACCAAATATTATTTAAAATATTCATTA
This sequence comes from Allium sativum, assembly GCA_030737875.1. Classification (NCBI taxonomy): domain Eukaryota; kingdom Viridiplantae; phylum Streptophyta; class Magnoliopsida; order Asparagales; family Amaryllidaceae; genus Allium; species Allium sativum. The sequence goes on from CM060915.1 coordinate 374,640,997, forward strand.
TTTCTGAATTGGAATCAGACTAAATCAATTACCATATAATTTTATTTATATGGATTCCATACATCGCATGTATTCGAAAATAATGATAAACAACTATTAAACATTCAATTTACAACTGTATAAGCATTAAATAATTAAATAACACTTATAACAGTCTGTCAATCAATCGGTTGACATACAATTAAATCCAAGGGAGATGCGAATTAATTATCATTCCCAGACCCATGTGGGGTTTTCAAATAACAACCGTCGATTCAAATTAATCACTGGTTAATAAATTTAACCAGTTCTATTTCGATTCGAATTATTTTTCTGATTAACCAATTTTCATTGTTCAAATTATAAAAGGATATTTATATCCAATTTCAACTACCAAAATAATATTAACATTATTTTTAATATATTAAATATTTCAGAATCACAAATAAAAACATAATACAGTCAATTATATCATCCATTAGTTTTCAAAAAATAGTGAGACGAGCTAATAGGCACTGTATAACATTTTATGATAATTAAAACTGATAAAAATCAACACTGGCAATTTATATATTCAGTTATAAATTAAATAACTGTACAAATTTTTAGTGAGAAAGTTCTCACATTGGTTTCCACTTCGTCAGTCTTTAATTGAGGATTTATTTTTAAACTAAATTAAACGAACGTTTAATTTAGCTAAAAAATTCAACTTGCTCCGTTTCTGTTCTGGTCGTTTCCTTGTTGTAGTGTTCGTTGATACGAGTGCAACGCAACTGAAATCGTCGAATTCCGATCTCGTATGAAAAAGATATAGTATTTAATACATTAGTTACATTATTAAATAATAATTAATTTACTTAATCCCCTTTTCTCCTTAATCTCGTCATTCCCCAGGAATCCATCCTTCACGTCGAGCTCAGCCCATCGCACAATCCTCCGTGCCATCGGAGTTCGATCAACTACCACCACGAGATGTGCCAGAGCTCCACCACCCCATGCCGACGTTGGCCCGCTGTTTGATGGCCCCACGGCCTCTAGATTTGCACTCGAACGCGCGTGCTTCGAGGGAGGATTTCTCCTAATTAAGACATGAAATTTTATCAAACCAGTACCAAATGGAAGATCGCAAAACGTTCTACGATTTTCTCTTTATAAGTTTTAAAATTCATGAAACGGATGAAGGGGAAAAGGAAGAAGAAGATTGGAGCGATGGTGGCCACTCATTCCTAGGGCCGGTGGAAATAAATGAGGCAAGGGTTTTAGCATGAGTGTTTATATATGTATATATATATATATATATTAAATTAATATTTAATTCGAAAATAACTTGTTTAATCTCCAAACTTTAAATCAAACCCAATGACTGTCGTTCTTAACCAAATACCTCCATTTCTAGCACAATGGGATATGTTTCGTAAGCCAATACGACTGTTTTGATCAGTTTTTGTCAAAATTAAAATATAAATTAATATAAAGTTACATATTGAATTTGAACGTACATTTTAATTTAAAGAGCCACATACTGACTCAAAAAATTATGAAAATTGAAATCTAGCTATGTTTTGATAATACAGTCCTAACAAAATTAATTTCGTCGAATTTGGAGACCATTTGAAAGATGGCCTTTTAACTAGCTTATTAAATTCAACTGAATTTACAAAACGCGCTTAAATTCAATATGCTTGCATACTAATTCCAAATGATTTGAAAATTAAAATTTGACAATAATTTGACGTTCCGGATCCAACAAAATTGGTTTCGTCGAAAATGGAGGTCGTTTGCAAAATGGCTATTTTCTAGGGCTTATATATTATTAATATGTATATAAATTATATAGCGACTATTTAGAATTTTAAACTGGACATAACTTACAATATATAAAGTGAAATCTCAGTTTTTAACATTCATCAGAAAATTACAGTTCAAAGTATTCCAACATTTCTTGTTTTATCAAATTCTGATTTATAATGAATTCTGTACATTCAATTGAAATCAAAAATCGAATTTTCAAACTACCGCGCCATTTCAAGCTCGTTTTATAATTAATATTAATACATATGTTCTAACTTGGTTCTAAATTATTTTTTCATCGTTAATTCTCAAAATAAATCGGTTAAAATATTTATTTTTTATTAGAATCAATTAAAAATAAATTTTAAATTGAATCCAAAAATACGGGTTGTTACGACCTCCCCCACTTAAAGCTTTTTCGTCCTCCAGAAAACGGAGCTGAAAGTTGTTTAACTAACCAACTCAACTTTCACTCTGGCTTCGTTCTTCAACTTTTCAGTTTCTAAGAACTTCTAAATTTCTCTGAAATTTGGCTAACACCCTAAATTTCGCCATAACCTCCTCTGCACCGGATGGTCTGGAAAAAATTATTGTGCCATATTAGGCACCCAATAAATTAATATATCGCATATAAAACAAATATGCACACCCATGATAATTTGTAAGTTGTGCTCCCCCCCTTAAACCCACGCCCGGTAATTAAAATGGAAGAGACAAGTGTATTTTGTTATCTTCCGACCTGTGTAGGGTTTATTATTTAATTATGCAATTTACCATTATATGTTATTAAGTCCATAATCAGTCTTCAGTTCAACCTGTAATTCAGTCATCGCCATACAAGCATCTCGCTCGTATGGTAATCCAAACCTCATCACATAAGCGCCAAATGCTTACATGGAATATGATGTGCTATGCTATGTTCAGTAGTATGCCATACGGTGTAGTCCATAATTTATTTGTTACTATCCTATGGCGTATGTTTGATTTCACACAAAGTAACCATCACAGCGCATCCAAATCATTCACAGTAGTTATAATAATAATAAAATTGTGCAACCAACTCATTAAGGTGCACCTGTTTGTCAGGCAAGCAATTTATTTCTTTACTCAGCAGCAAATCCATAACCTGCTTCACAAATATATGTATATATATATATCCAGTAGCAACTAATTTCAAATCAATTCAACATTAAATTTAATTTGGCTCAATTTAACTTCTATACTCATATTGGTTTTATTCCAACTCTATTTAACTTCTCTTAAGTTAAATTTTAATTCGTTTGATTCACTTGTATATTTTCAATCTGTTTAACTCGTTTTAGTTAAAGTTTAAATTTAATATCATTTCCAAATGCTTACTTAAATTAATTTAGGTATAATTTGATGTTTCAATTGGAATTATATAGTCATCCCACTTTCGAAACTCGAAAATAAACACTGATGATGACGCGCCAATCACCAGAATTATCCTTAAGCAACTAGAATGTGATTCTATATCTATCAAGTATATTTGAGACTTCGAATATACGTTTGCAAGGCGTAAACACAAAATCTTCTTATACTCGATAGTCTGACTTCGACGTCAAAATACAATACTCAAAATCTATTATAAAATATAATCTTTCATAATCAAATTCATTTATTCTTTTCTATTCATAATACTCTTCCAACTCATTCTAGGTCGTTACTAACCCCATCTTTAACGAGTTTCTCATTCTAGAATGCTACTGATCCTATCTATAATGAGTTATTCTTTAATAGGACATAACTAATCCTACCCCTGATGAATTCTTTCGTTTGGTTCTAATGTGTCTTGTTCTCGAGCTGTGTAAACCAAAGCTCTGATACCACCTTGTCACGATCTGAAATCCCCTTATCTCCGAAGAGTCGAAAAAACCCGGGTTGTGCGAGAACATGAAGCATCAGAACGCAGAACCACAGAACATTTCATTGCTATTACAAAAATTATGTCATAGTACAAGAATATCAGAGTACGAATAAATATTACACAGCGGAATAATACAACTATCAGATAATATAATACATAATAGCGAAAATAAAAATGTATAAATACAACGCACAGCAGAAATACATCAACTGCCACAACTAAAAGAAATACGTGGATACATAGCTTTCTGAATATTGCTCCAGCTGTAAACCAAGATCCTGTAAAAATAAAGAATCTGCAAAACCAAAACTACTAGCTGCCCATATGAAAAATATGGGCACTCATAGTTTAGGTGGGAACAATAAACTCCGAGTCAGTCATGAGACTGGTGTGAGAACTAAAACAGTTATTAAACTTTACTTTAAAATAGGGTAAATCATGGGACTATGCCATATGTCACGGAACGGGTTCACTCACATGAATATTCTAAAATAAAAACAATTTATAAACAACGCAATGCTTTTCGAAGAAATGAAGCTATTATAAGACTCAGGTCCCATCACACATTGTAACACAAACCAGAGTATAGAGTTTTACCTTATAATAGCCAAACATGCTTGATACGCTTTGAAACAAATCATTTTGATATACTATAAGTGCATAGTGTCAAAACACAACTTCTAATATAAATGTATCAATCATAGATGGCATGGGTACCATATATTATATCGCCATATAGGTTTACAACTAAAACCGAAAAGTCACGTATTGGAAATTGGATTCCATCTATGAGTAAGGCAAGGGATGTATCCTTACCGGTATCGAGACACTCTAGAAAATGCCTCAGGATCACACCCTTAGTAACCTTGGATCTCCAAGGCCAATCCACTCTTACTTTTGTGGATTAGTTATCCCTTAACAATATGTTTCTCGGTCCTATCGTACCAATCACTCGAGCCTTTTAGTTAGCTCTATATCTGAGGCGCCTCACAATCCAACATCCACATAAGTAAAAATGTCTGGGCTCCATACCATGACACAACTTCTAGCTAGAAAGAAACGCATGCACTCCCTGCAGTCACTATCCCGTTTTTGACTCATATCGGGGTGTGAGGCTCGCGAATTAACGCTATACACAAAGCTATGCTACTTAAAGCTTTGCTTCGATTCTCAACCACTAAGTCCCACTTTTCAACAAAAACCTTGATCATTTGCATCTTAGCATGCCACATTGACAATTCATGTCATACAACTGATTTCTATCAATATATACCTCTAAGCTCATACGCCTCAGAGAAAGGTGTTAAGCAAGAGAATAAATTCTCTGCCACTAAACAGATACATATTTAATAGTAACCAATCAATACAGAACGAAATTCAATGTCAGACGTAATCCAATCTCAAGTCCGTTCTAGGTCTAAATGAAACCGGAGGCACCTTATTCCTCGTCCTATATGCCTAATACATAAGAGAGGTCCTCACATATCCAGTCGATCTCCAAGTACGTCTGGACGATCACCGCTTATTACCTCATCTTGGGTTACACCCCAAGTCAAGACATTAACAATCATCCCGACGATGTGAAGATCTCCGTCTTCAATCACCGTCTTCATAACTTCGACTTTTAGTCATCTTAATAGTTATTCAGAATGGGTTAAACCCGGTCTTTTCGAGCAACTAGTGTATCTTTATAATCATGTAATGAATACACAAAGATAGCACACATATTCTTTTATTCAAAATATTCACATCTTTGGGGAAATGTTCCCATTAATTTTATCAAGGATAATTTTTTTAAAACTTATTTTTTAATCTTCTTTTATAAATCATCTCAAAAGATTTTATTTTATCTTTCCACAACTTAAACTTGATTAAGGTTTAAGAACTAGTCGGGATTATCAAGCCATACTGAAGTAACCATTTATTTTATTAATTTAAATCCCAACATATTCATCCTATGGAGCAAAACTGGCGGTACTCCATATCTAACACCCATCGTGTTATTGGTAAATTTATTACCATTTATCGTTCAACTCTAATTAAAGATTTAACTATCACATGTAGTAAAACCACGAGGGGAGGGGGAGGTAGGGGTAGGGGGAGAGGCGAAAAAGGGGGTACTCCCTCTCGAACATTTCTCAAATTCGGTAAATTTAATTACCTCTTTCTACATTTCAATCTAATTAAAGATTCATTAAAACTCTAGTTCAGTTTTAATCTCCAAAAATCATTATTTAAAGATTTTTCAACTTGGGAATATTAATCCTGTCTTTATTTAGATTGAAGAACAAATGTTATAAAAAACACAGTTCACGATAAGCCCAAAGTCATTTTCCATTAATATGGAATCTTCATGTAAATTTGAATAATTTATAATCAGTACAAATTTCCATATCTGACAAATACTATAAATGAAATAACGGCGACGCCTTTTAAATTCCATAAACAGTAAGGGCCTTCCTTTACAGAAGCTCATTTCGATTATTATTAATCGAATTCCATTCAGTTCCAATTCAATTAAATAAACTACAAAACTTCTCTAAATCTAATTTAATATAATTTTTCCTTCCACTCATGGGTTCAAGAAGAGTATTATTTAAGATACGATTCACAACGAACTCAAAATCCAACTTGATATTAAATATAAAATCTTAAATGGAAATCATGTCGACTTATATTCAGTACCAAATTCTGAAATTAACAGGTATCGTTTTGGAATAGCGATATCAATATCTTTCAAATTCGCATAACGATATCCGTATAATTACGGAATCTAATATTGAAATATCCAAAGATAATTTCCATTCAAATCAATTCCAATTTATTCGTTGGAAAACTCTAGTTATTTCAAAACCATTTACGAATCGATTTTATTAATTTAAAATCAATGGATTATTATTCTAGTTGTTAACTAATACATTTAGATAAAAATATCTTTTATCTTTTCAAAACTTGAAATTTTCATCCAAAATCATTCCAAATCATTAATTATGATTTTACATAATTTTTCCATATTTTTAATGATTTTATTACGGCTCTTACAGTCGGTTTCCAATATAGGCCAGCCATCAAACAACATCTATAGCGACTTTTTTTTGAAATTGATTTTGACATATTTTAAAATCTTACCATTCAAAATTAATCCACTTATATTCATTGGAAATATCTTTTCGATACGAACCTAATAGCTCCTGTTTTAGGAGAATCCGACGGTTGGATCTCCTGTTACATCCATTCAAAGTCAATGGTTGAAATTCGCGAACGGTTGCCACGCGGCGCGTTCTATTCAATCCATTAAAATATATATAATATATTTCTTTAATTTCCGTTCAAAACGTAATTTATAAAACATTTTAAATTCATTTAAAAACGACTTCAAGTTTCATTTCAGTTTCAAACTAAAATTGAAGATCCCATTTATTAAAATCTCAAAATGATAATCTTTTCAAAATGTCAGAATTTGAAATTCAGTCTTCTCGATATTCATTACAAAAATGAATAAAATCGATATAAAAATTCATTCGAGTTAAAATAGCGTTCATATACTAAACTCGGCTTCATATTTTTATATTTTCGTGCCCATCCAAAATCGGACATCAAAATCATATTTGGATTCTTCACTAAATATTATTTAAAATATTCGTCATTTCTGAATTGGAATCAGACTCAATCAATTACCATATAATTTTTTTTAAATGGATACCATAAATCACATGTATTCAAAAATAGTGATAAAGAACTATTAAACATTCAATTCACATCCAAGGTGCAATTTACAACTGTATAAGCATTAAGTAATTAAAGAACGCTTATAACAGTCTGTCAATCAATCGGTTGACGTACAATTAAATCCAAGGGAGATGTGAATTAATTATCATCCCTAGACCCGTGTGGGGTTTTCAAACAAAACAGATGATTCAAATTAATCACTAGTTAATAAATTTAACCAGTCTAATTCAATTTGAATTATTTTTCTGGTTAACCAAATTTCACTGTTCAAATTATAAAAGGATATTTATATCCAATTTCAACTACCACAATAATATTAACATTATTTTTAATATGTTAAATATTTCAGAATCACAAATAAAGCATCCACGGGTTTTCAAACAACAGTTAGGTGAGCTAACATGCACCACATAACATTTTAGGATAACTAAAACTGATAAAAATCAACACTAGCAATCTATATATTCAGTTATAAAATAAATAACTGTACAAATATTTTGAGTGAGAAAGTACTCACATTGGTTTCCACTCCATCAGTCTTTAATTGAGGATTTATTTTTAAACTATATTAAATGAACGTTTAATTTAGCTAAAAAATCAACTTGCTTCGTTTCTGTTTTGGTCAGTTCCGTGTTGTAGTGTTCATTGATATGAGTGCAACACAATAAAAATCGTCGAATTCCGATCTCGTATGAAAAGAATATGGTATTCAATACATTAATTACATTATTAAATAATTGATTTACTTAATCCCCTATTTCTCCTTAATCTCGTCGTTCTCCAGGAACCCATCCTTTACGTCTGTGATGGCCCGCCCTGCACCAGCCGACATTTCCAATGAAAGTACGCTGTGCCAATGTCCAACCAGCACGGGACGGTCGTCAAAGAAAGGAAAGAGGGAAATTTGAACTAACAAGGAACCTGTAGTATATCTCACAGCGCATGGAATAAAATATAATAATAACATAACTTGACATAAAACAGGCGAGACAGTGCATAAGCTGAAAACTTAAACCATCGTAGCAGCGGAAAATCCAAATACAGCTTATGTTCCACATCCTCGTTATTACAACGTTTAAAAACTGTCGCTAAAGCAAAATAATGAAGGTACACTACAAATGCCCAAAGTAGTGACCAACATCGACACAGGGAGAATATCTATATACATCATATGTGGAAGCCTCCTGCTCTTCGTACAGCTACTCATGCATACCACCTAACCTATCTCTAGTCTGCCCGTTTAAGAGCACCCAAAGTAATAAGAAGAGACATAAAACTTTGGGTCAGACAAAAGTCTGGTATGAGCGATAAGCGGTAAAACAGAACGATAATATGTATACTAAACCATACCTGAACCTGGACCTGCAACCAAAGAGTTAGCACAACAAGATGCACAATATTCTAAGGTGACACTAACATATGGTGTAAAGATACAGGGGGTGGGGGTGTGCATGTCATAGTGATGTCAAACAATCAAGCATAGCAACCATCCTCACATCTCTCACTCAGTGCGTAAAGCATACGATATCCACCACTTTGATCACCCATATCCTTGCTATGATCACTCTGCCCCATGGAGTCATGGCGGCTCCACTGCACTGATCCATAGCCACTAGTCCTTACTATGTCCACTCTGCCCCCATGAAGTCATAACGAATCCATTGCACTAGCTCATAGTCATGCTACGATCACTCTGCCCCATGGAGTAATAACTACCCCACTGCACTAATCCGTAGGCTAACATCTGTCTCGGTGGTGAATCAAAGTTATGGACGTCGATAACCCCTTAGCACGCGTCCCGCAGCAAAGCCCAACTTATGAAGTTAACTCGTTGGTTCCCAACTGGATCCTAAGTTCTACTTCCCATTTGGACTACCTTTGCATCTCGGGTTTTAGTCTCCTCCGGATCGGTTCGATCCTTCTGTCATCATTGGTTCCATTCGGATCGGTCCTTTTCCCCTCGTTCAGTCCATGGTCATCAACCATGTTCGTGTCGTGCTCCCCAGAGTGGTTCAGATCGATTCATGTTCTTCCACCGGGTCGGGTCGTGCCATCATGCCACTGTCAGATCGGCTCATGGTCATCGTTCAAGAGCAGGTCGGTTCAGAGAAATCCATATGCAAGCAGGTTGTGACTAGCGGTTCAGTTCATTCTCCTTCCACTGGATCGGGTCGTGGGCACCCATTAGGTTCGGGTCGGGCCCCTTCATCGCTTTGGATCGTGACTCCAGGTCGTGGCTCTGCTCGCAGCTCGTGGAGTTCATCTCGTGGTGACATGCTTGGCTCGTGAGGCTATCTCATGAATGGAGGGCTCGGGTCGTGATGGCTCTCAACGGTCGGGTCGGGTAGGGGCGATCCGTTCCGGTCCGGTTTTGGGTCATTTCCTGCAACTTTTCCAGTGACTGTTTTTACGCCATACGACGGTGTTTTCGACCATTCTAACCGTTCTAATCAATCATAAAGCATACCATACAGTCATAGCAATATGTAGAATTGACTACAAACAACCACAATTTGATATGTTAAAACGGAACAAACATACCCAAAACCCATGTTTTCCCCTTAATCATGTTTAACAATAACTAACGATAGGATTAGCCAAACTTAACCAAATTAACACAAACTTCTAACAGAGGCTTAAAATAATATTTAAGAATTTCTAAACATTTTTCTAGATTTTTAACATGCATAATTTCGTTAATTAACACTAATCACCCTAATTAATTGTAATTAGTGAGGAACTATGCAAATCACTCACTTTGCCACAATTAAAACTTTCAGAACTGAAACTCCTCTGATTTGGGCGAATACCAATGCCTAACTGCAGCTCTAACTCTGAAATGGTGTTGTTTCTCCTTGATTTGATGTTGCTAAGCTTAATCCTTGATTAGAGAGCGATTTGAAGGTGTTTTAGAAAGTGGAGGCCATTGATAGGGTTGAAAGGGTGTTAGTGGCCGCTGAAAAATGACAAAGAAAAGGTTTCCCTAACCCTAATCAGCCCTTATAAAGCTCGAATCCCGAAATCCCCTAATGGGCCTAGCTGCTAATCACCCTATTTGGCCCGGTTAAGCTGTTTTTCACCTTCTAAACCTTAATTCATCCATATCTCCCAAACGGTAAGTCCGTTTGGCTAACGTGACCACTCTATGGAATTGTAAACCATCATTCGAATCTAATGGAAGTGGTTTCAGGTCAAAACTCCTTACCAATCAAAAGTTATAGCCGAAACAAGATCAGCTAGTGGCAAAACGGTCATTTAAAAATCGGCAAAAATCATGAACATGAAAAATGACCCCAATAGTCGTCTCCCAATGTTACATGGCTATACGAATTTGTATGTGAAATAAATAAATATTCTATGATGCTTCGATGCATAGAATGTGGGTCGTTACAACGTGGAACTCAGCCCGGCCCACCGCACCATCCTTCGTGCCACCGGAGTTCGATCTACCACCACCACTAGATGCGCCGGAGCTCCATCACCCCACGCCGACATTGGCCCGCCACTCGATGGCCCATGGCCTCGAGATTTGCACTCAAACGTGTGTACTTCGACGGAGGATTTCTCCCTAATTACGACATAAATTTGATCAAACCGGTACCAATTGGAAGATCTCAAAACGTTCTACGATTTTCTCTTTATAAGTTTTGAAATTCATGAAATGGATTAAGAGAAAAGGGAAGAAGAATATTGGAGCGATGGTAACCATTTATTCCTTGGGCTGGCGGAAATAAATAAGGGCAAGGGTTTTAGTGTGAATGTTTATATATATAATTAATATTTAATTCGAAAATAACTTGTTTAATCTCCGAACTTCAAATCAAACCCAAAGATTGCCGCTCCTAACCAAATACCCTAATTTCGGACACAATGGGATATGTTTCGTAAGCCAATTCGACTGTTTTGATCAGTTTTTATCAAAATTAAAATATAAATTAATATGACGTCGTACATTTTAATTTACCGGAACCACATTCTGATTCCAAAAATTATGAAATTTGAAATCTAGCTATGTTTTGATACTATGGTCCTAACAAAATTAATTTCGTCAAATTTGGAGATCGTTTGAAAAATGGCATTTTTGACTAGCTTATTAAATTCAACTGAATTTACAAAACGCGTTTAAATTCACTATGCTTACATACTAATTCCAAATGACTTGAAATTTTAAACCTGATAGTAGTTTGAAGTTCCGGATCCAACAAATTTAGTTTCATCGAAAACGGAGTTCGTTTGTAAAATGGCTATTTTTAAGGGCTTATATATTATTAAAATATATATAAATTCTATGGCGACTACTTGGAATTTTAAACTGAACATAACTTAAAATCTATAAAGTGAAATCTCAGTTTCTTACATTTGTTAGAAAATTGCAATTCAAAGTATTCCAACATTTCTTGTTTTATCAAATTCTGATTTATAATGAATCATGTACGTTCAATTGAAATTAAAAATCGAATTTTCAAACTAACACGCCATTTCAAGCTCGTTTTATAATTAATATTAATATATACATTCTAACTTGGTTCTAAATTAATTTTTCATCGTTAATTCTCAAAATAAATTGATTAAAATATTTATTTTTTATTAAAATCAATTAAAAATAAATTTTAAATTGGTTCCAAAAATACGGGTTGTTACACCAAGTTTGGTTTAACATTATGGAATTCATTTCATCATTGATAGCTTCTTTCCAGAAATTAGAATCTCTAGAACTCGTAACCTCGGAATAAGTCTTGGGTTCATCATCGAAGTTCATTACATATCTTGTCACATTAAGGACTTCGTCCTTATTGCCTTCTACGAGATATGTTATGAAGTCAGGACCATAGTCCTTCGCTGTTCTCTCTCTTTTACTTCTCATGTGTTCAGCACTATTATTTGGTACTGACACTTCCTTATTGTTTTGAGTAGGAGCATATTCAACTTCATTGATATCATTTGGTTCCGGACTAGATGATCTCAATGGATTCTCAATAGTTTGATTTTCAAAGAATTATACATCTACGGATTCTATAACTTCTAAGGTGTCGAGAATAAGGAATCTATACGTTATACTATTAGGAGAATATCCTATGAAAACACCCTTAAATGCCTTATTACCTAACTTTGGTCGTTTGGGGTCAGATTTTCTAACATATGCTAAGCAACCCCAAACTTTAAGTCTAGTAAGGTTAGGTTTTCTATTAAACCATAATTCGTAAGGGGAAAATTATTCTTTTTAAGTGGTACTCAATTTAAATTGTAACATGTAGCATGCAGATAACATAGCATCACCCCATAGGTTATAAGGCAAGTTAGAACTTATGAGCATGGCATTAACTATTTCTACTAAATTTATATTTTTTTCTCTTAGCAACACCATTTTGTTGTGGTGTATACAGAGTGGTACACTGGTGAACTATACCATGTAGTTTACAAAATAAGGTAAATTTATTTGAAAAATATTCACCACCATGATCTGAATGTAACACTTTAATTTTAACTCCTAATTGTGTTTCGACCTCTGCTTTCTAAATTTTGAATTTATCAAAAGCCTAGTCTTTAGTTTTCATTAGATATACATATACATAACTAGTATAATCATCAATAAATGTTATATATTGGTTACCACCATAGGTGATATGACTTTTAAGTCACCCACATCACTATATACCAAATCAAGCAAACCAGTTTTCTTTTCTACAGATTTAAAGGATTTCCAGTGTATTTTTGTTTGAACACAAATTTCACATTCAGAGATAGAATCGAAATCACAATCAGAAATTAATCCTAATTTATGCATAACATGTCCTACTCTACCATGCCATAAATTAACAAAATCAACAATATAAGCAGAAGATTTCTTTACTAGATTCAACTTAATCATGCCATTACAAGAATATCCCTTTCCAATAAATTTGTTGTTCTTCGACAACACAAACTTATCATACTCATACACCATCTTGAATCCTCCTTTGTTAAGAAGGTATCAAGAAACCAAATTCTTACACAAATCGGGTACATAAAATACATGTACCAATGTAAGAACTTTCCCTGAGGTGAATGTAAGTTCAATTGTGCCTTTTCCCAGAACTTTGCTTGTAACTTTGTTTGCGCCAGTAACTTCACTGGATTCTAAATTATTTTCTTCGTAAGTCTTGAACAAATTACAGCCTTTGCAAATATGAAAGGTTGCCCCAGTATCGAGCCACCAATCATTATCAATGCCACTAATGGAGTTCACCTCTTATACAACAACCACAAGCTTTTCTTCGACCATATTCGCTTTTTGTTGTTTCTTCCGAAGACGACGGTCTTGGGCATAGTGGCCAGGTTTGTTACAATAGTAACAGGTATCCTTCTTTTTGTTGTTCTTGGAATCATTTTTCCTAAACTATGTCTCATTCTTAGGCTTTAACTTATCAGTAATTTCAACATTATTTGCCTTAGCTTGAGACTCAGTTTGAGGATTATCATCTAGTTTGCATTTACGAGAATCCTCTTCAATACGAAGATGACGTTGTAAACTATCTAAATCATAATCTGTTTCTGCATGTTTCAATTTTTTTCTTATAATCATTCCAAGAATTTGGGAATCTCAAAATTATAACACCAACAAAAAATGATTCAGGGAGATCAATTCCAGCATCTTTAAGTTGGTTCACCAACAGTAAGATTTCACTCACTTGTCCAACTATGGACTTATTGGCAATCTTTTTGAAATCTATAAAATTACAAATAAGAAACTTTTTATTACTTGCCTCGGATATGCGATACTTGCTCTCTAATGCAGTCTGATTTCCAAGGTCCTATGAGCGTTGTAGACTGGAGTCGATAATGCATTCAGAGTGTGCCCTCTGCATAGAAAATCGTCCTTTTTGCATGCTTTGCCTTCAGAGCGGCATCTTCATTAGCGGTTTCCTCTGGTATAACTTCCAATCCATCTTCCAAGATGTAGAACAATTTAATAGTGATCAGAAAGAACTTCATTGTCTCTTGCCAACAAGTGAAATTTTCTCCATTAAATCACTCCAATTTAGTCAAATGTTGATTCATCACTTCTAACGCGCTCAAACCTTCCATGGTTGTTGGATATTGTCTGAAAATTTGTTGGGGATTTTGCGTTTTGAGACTATTGGAGGAATATGAATGTCTTACTTCAGACTTTAAGGATCTATATGCTAAATTCTTTCAGACAATAGTTTAACCCACGTGGTATACACGGGTTATCGAACTATCGACTTTCAGGGTTTAATAAAGCCTGGGAACAACGAAATCAGGTTCAAAGTTTGTACGACATTGATCTGATCAAGAACACTATGATTTTGATTCTGATGATGCAATATTAAATATAAAAATGAAGAGGAAGAAGAATACAATAATTTTGCAACGGATTCTGAATTGAAACACTTCAGAAATGTTTCAAACAGAACTGATTTGGAATAGTTTTAATGGCGCTGCAAAACTCAGAAGGAAGAAGATGAATTAATTTTCGAAGTAATTTGTAACGTCTGAATTGCTGCTATTTATAGGCAGTGAAGTATTGTGTCTATTTGCAACAGTCATATCTGTTTCAAATCGGAATGTCACATCCATTCATTCACAACGATCGCGTCTTTTCGTTTTGAACTATAGCGTTTGTTTATTTTTCGTCCGCTATTTAAAATACATTCGGATCCTTAATGGGCTGAAAACCGATCCATTACTATGTAGAAAATCCGATCCAAAAATATTGTCATTGGATCCGGAACTGAGACCCGCACCTGTGCCCGACCCGGTTCGGTCGGACGGCGACGCGCGCGTGTGTGGTATAGTGATGCATGGCCTCCCTCCTCACAACAAAGTAAACATTTGGGTGCCCCAAGGCCCCAACATCCTCTTGAGAAGCCCCTTAAGTACTAAGATATTTTTATATCTTCCACAATATGGGAAAAATACATTTCCTCTTCCTTCATTCTTTCTTTCTCTTCAAAAACTAAACCCCGTGCCCAAACCATATTTTGAAAATTTACAACACACCTAACAACATTCACTTCCTTAAAGTACTTCTATATTCCTTCGAACTTATATCTAGTTTATCCATCGACTTCTTGAAAAGCTCTATCTTCATGTAAGGTGGCATTGTCCATATTGATCCAACCATCACTGAAGTTCTCAACTGCGAACTACAACAATTTCCCATATCGTACTTAGGTGTTCCTCCACGTCCAACCAAACTCACTCGACATGACTGGCACCCCTTCGTTTCAAGGGTCAAGTCTAGTCTTGCTCGCTGGAAAGCCTCTTCCCTATCTACCATTGCTCGACTTATCCTTGTAAAGTTTGTCCTTTCAGCTCCATCTCTACTGCCTTTCTATTCATCGTGCTCCTAGTTAGGTTATAAACAATATTGATCAACTCTGTTGTTCCTTCCTTTGACATGGTGGTCCTGCTAGATCGCTTGTTAATTGGGTTTCAGTCTGCATGGCTGTCAGCGCTGGTAGTTTGGGAATTCCCAATCTCCGTTTTCTTAACCATGCACTTATTGCTAAGTGGCTTTGGCGCTGTTTGGTTCCTGGAGCTTTCAACTAGAAATCATTGGTTCTTTATGTTTACTACAATAACCGACCTGAATTCATTCTGCATTCACATCCTCACTCCCGCCCATCACCTTTCCTGGGTAGTGTCATTTGTTCGCTACCTCGCACCAAATATCTTTTCACAATCAATGTTGGTAATGGTGCCACCAGTCACTTTTGGCTTGATACTTTGTTTTATGACTGTCCTCTTGCACACCTTTAGCCATCTCTATTCATTGTCACTGCCAACCCCACCATTATCAACCCTGATGTTGTGAACCGTGGCTTTTCTGCCATCACCCCTACCACTTACTTCAACCCGACTATCGTTCATGAGCTTCAAGAAATACTCAGCATCATTCATAACATCTCACTTACCGCTAACCTTGACACCTATTCCTAGAACCTCACATCCACTCGATCCTTCAATGTTAGATCTTATTACAAGTTTCTCTCCTTCTCTATACGGCTTTTCATCTATCCCAGAATCTGAAACATCAAGGCACCTCCAAGAACACGTTTTTTCCTGTGGTGTTTGGCTCATGGCAGCATCAATACCAAGAACATGTTGATTTGCAAAAACATTTTGGTTAATCCTGCTTGTGTCATTTGTGACCATGATGATGAATCTATCCCACACCTCTTCTCCGATTGTGACCTTAGCTTCTTCCTTTGGACCTCGGTTGCAACACAAGTCCTCGATCATATTCCCCCTCCATTCAATCACTTCGACTACTGGTAATACTCCTCTCCTTCTACTGAGCTTGATTCGTTCATTGCTGCATTCTCGTGGATTATTTCGCTGGAATGAAATAATCGATGTTTTAATGGCCGCTCAGCTAGTAGGCTTCAGTTGTGTTACAAAATAACTCATATTTTTTTACCAATGGACAGGTGCTCATGTGTTCCCTTTCATTCCGACGTTGATGGATACCGATATCATTTGGGATGAATCGGAGGGTAGCTCGGAAGCGGATGGGCTGCGCCAGCGTAGGAACTTCCCGCGTCCATGGTGACGGCTTCCTGCACTTCGCCTCACGGTTCGCTTTGTTTATTTAAACCGGTATTTTGGCTTGTTGTGCATGGTACTGTTTTACATCCTAGCTCTTAGCTCTTTGGTTGTATTTTGTGATGTCTCCAGCTTATGAAGGTTGGTGTTTATGTTTGTACATTATGGTGTATTGCTCATGACACGTTAATTGCTATCTGAACTTATTTGGCCAACGGTCAGGCTTGTTAATCGTTTATGACTACTTTTATGCTATTATAATATGAACCGGCTGTGTAGGAATGCTCTGCACAACCGTCTTGCTAAAAAAACAAAAATCTCTAACTAAATAAAATAATAAATAAATATCGTTCATTATACTAAAATACACATAATTTAAAGCAAAACTTTAATAAAAATCGGACGATTAATTTCGGATGTGGATGTTGTCTTTCTACATCCACGTCTTTTTTTTGAATATCAGATATTTATTCATTTCTCAGATACGGATACAAACAGTTATTAAATTTTTGGATGACTATTGATAGTCCTACTTCTGACCGAACAAAACAAAATGTTTATTAAGATAGAATAAATGTATTAGTAGTAGGCTGTTAACGTAAAAAATATTACATTATCAAACCAATGAAAAAGCATTTTTAAAACTTTTTCAAACAATTAATTTCTCTACATGCTACATATATAGTTATTCATAAATTTTGTACAAGCAATACAATATATTGAGTTTATATTTCCGACTAAAACATGAAAAAAAAAAAGTTAAAATTAGTCAAAATCTGATAATTTTGACTATGATAAATTACAATATAATTATGACAACTCTCTATTTTATAATGAGGGGTGAATATATACCTTTTCATAAATTAAAATAAGTTGGATTTGCTACACAGTTGGTTAAGATAATAAATATCTGTTTGGGGATACATATGATTAGCCTTTTAGATTTGAAATTTGGTTTGATTCATCGTTTAAATTAGGGCTGTTACGGTTGGACCGTTCAACCGCCGAACCGCACTAAACGTCCACACGGTTGCCGTCTACTACGGTAACAGTGACGGTTGTGGATTTTGATAACCGCGGTAAACCGTACCAATCGCACATGATTTTTTTTTTAGTATTTCATAAAAAAAAAATATGTTTTTCAATAACTTAAGCTAGAGAAATAATATATATATATATATATATATATATATATATATATATATTATTTGCGTGTTTGTTTATAGACAACATGCACATGGATGGTTTGTTTCACAGATAAATAATCCAATTCTTAAAATTAATGTTAAAACTTGAATTATTTATGGATAACAATGTAAATTTACGGTAATGGTTACAGTAACGGTTAGACGGTTACGGTAATGATTATAAAATTTATCAACCGTCAACAACGGTTGTGGATATGGTTGGAGGTAAAATTGATGGTTGTCGCTACTTTAAATTGAATATTTTTGGAATTGATAATTAGATGGATTAGGTTTAATAGTATTCAGATTCGCCCACAATATAAGCAAGCATAAAAATATGGAAAAAGCAAGAAAATGCAGTAATCTAATTAGTTTTACATCAAAGAAAAATACAAATCTCTATTCAACCAATGCACCAACATTGTCAATGTCATGCAATAAAAACAAAAGATCAACAATAGTAAAATTAGGTGAGCATGTTTTATATTGCACAAAAAGGGCAAATACATTTCCAACGTGGAATTGCAGTACGTACGTGCAATAGTGGAAATAGACTGGGATGCATCACAGCCACTACGCTAGAAGTTTCCTCCTCACAATCACAAAATGCCCCTGCGGGCCGGGCACAGCTTCTCTCTAGAAAGTTCCGCACCAAAACAGCCTTTAATACTTAAACCATATCCCTACCCGATTCCGACGTATTTGACTCACGACCCAACCTATAATTACAAGACTGCCCCTGCCCCTCCAATTAGTTCTCTCTTCGCTGCTCCTATATATACGCATCCTTTTTGTCCAACGTTTCCCAAACAATCCACATTCGTTCATACAGTTAAATCATCAAAGAGCTTTTAAAATAAAGCTAACTACCATGGGAGAGGTAAACTATTCCTGCCTTAAAAATTTAAACTTCGTTTTGTTGATCAGCTTACTGATTTTGAATTCAAATTTGAATTTTCCAACATCAGAAGAAAGCAGAGCAAAAGGAAAGCAAAGGCGAGAAGAAGTCGGACGGCCCTGCTCCGACCACAGCTGTTTACAAGCTCGACATACATTGTGAAGGCTGCGCCTTGAAAATCAAGAAGGCAGTAAAGAATTTTGAAGGTATGTTAACATAGTCACCCCATATACAGCATCAGTAGACGCATTATTAACTGAAGAATTTATTCTTAAACAGGAGTGGATGCGGTTTCGACCGACATAGCGAACAACAAGCTAACAGTGATAGGCAAAGCGGATCCGTGGAAGATCCGAGAACGGCTGGAATCCAAAACCCGAAAGAAAGTGGATCTTATTTCGCCTGCAAATGCACCCAAGAAGGAATCCGGTGCCAAAGATTCTGAAGCTAAAAAAGAACAAGCTGCTGCTGTCAAGGATACAAAACCAGCTGATGAAAAACCAAAAGAGGTAATTAGTTATATTGCATATATAAACTCACCCAATATGCTATATATTCAATTAAATTGCCGGCTTGCCGAGGACTAATTCAGAAAAATTGTTTCAGGCTGCGGCATCAACGGTTGTGTTGAAGATTAGGCTGCATTGCGATGGATGTATTCAAAGGATTAAAAAGACAATTAGTAGGATCAAAGGTACATTTCATTTGAACTTCTGGAACTAAATTATGTTATAAATTACAATGACTCTATTAAATACCAAAATATATAGTAGACGCTATTTTCATGTATGTGTAGGTGCTTGTTAGAGGGTATATTCTTGTATGGAATTACACAATACATTAAATTAAAACAGTTTACTTATTGCAACTTACAACTAAGCAAAACTATAATTTAATATGCTAGAATACTGAATATGTTCTAGAGAATCTTCCATAAATGATAATAATAATAGTAAGTTGCCTTAATTAACTTGTTATAGTATATGGATTTGAGTAGTAAAGATTCTCACAGCTACCCTCACAATTTCAACTATGTTATTATATGGAAAATTAGCAACTCATATGGTATTCATGGCTGTGTTTGATAGGTGTACAAGGAGTAAGTGTAGACTCACAAAAAGATCTTGTTACTGTGAAAGGAACAATGGACGTAGGAAACTTAGCTCCATATTTGAAAGACAAGCTGAAAAGAAACGTCGAAATAGTGCCACAAAAGAAAGAAGGCGGCGGCGGTGAGCAGAAAGGGAAAGGAGGAGACGGTGGTGGCGAGAAGAAGGAGAAAGGAGGAGGCGGTGGCGAGAAGAAAGAAGAGAAGAAGGAGAAAGAGGGGGAGAAGAAAGAAGAGAAGAAGGAGAAAGAAGGCAAGGGAGCTGAGCAAAAACAAACGACTACAGTGGTGACGGAAGCAAACAAAATGGAGTATTATTACAACTACAATAATAGTAGTAATAATGCGTATGATGGTGCATCAGCATATGGTGCGTATCAGTTGCCAATGCCGCACGCACCACAGATGTTTAGTGACGAGAATCCTAATGCTTGTTCCATTATGTGAAATTTTATGCTTTGTCTTACTTTTAGGTTCATCGAGAAAATGTATATAGTGCATCGGATATGTATATTTAATTTTGTTTTTTTGTCATGTTTTAGATGTATGAAGGGTGGAGTTTGGAAGTTAATAAAGAGTCGGTTCTTGTTTGATTTTTTCCTTTGGTGCTGAATATGAAATTGAAGGGTTAGTGTAAAGTAACTGTGTGGGCAGTTTGGTGAGATTTTGAATTTTGCAAGTGAATATTTGCAGGTTGAGATGTCCCCGTTGTCTATATATGCCTACCCACCTGGCTGTTGTAAATAATTTTTTTTTTAAAAAAAAAAAAAAAAATTGTATTTTTAAGCTTTCTAAGCCTGGGTCAAATCCCTTGTCCCCAAATTTCTTTATCCCTCTGTGCCCAAACAATCAGGACCCCTGATTTTCATTCTTTTACAATTAAACCCTCAGCATAAATAGAGTTTAATTGCAAAAGGTGTAAATCAGGGGGTCCTGATTGGTTTGACACAGAGGGATAGGAGAATTTGGGGATAAGGGATTTGATTTGTTCTAAGCCTATGTATTTCAAGCATAGTTGTGAAGAACAAACCGTAAGTCAAATCGTAGTGGTGCAAAATCCAAGATTTTCGAATTTCAATCGTGAAAACCGAGCTGATAGTTTAATTTTCTATTTTTATGATTTAAACATAAAATTATTTTTTATATATTTATATATAATTTAATCAAATATGACAAGCACAATTGTCTTAACTGGTTGGAACACGTTGACATGACTCAATATGCCATGAGTTCGATTTCTGTCTTCAACTCACTTGTCACGTAGTATATTACATACTACGTAATTGGAATAATTATTAACAGCTTATCATAGCAAAGTTAAAAATTTACCAATTTTTTATAATGAAAGATGATTAGTTCGTCAATAGTTCGTAAAATGAACGCTAATAATGAAATACATCATTCAAAATTTAATGGTAATTGCTATGAAATTATTTATTAAATTTATCATGTCAAAAAATAAAAGGTGAAGCGTTTTTTTTTTCTTCTTAAAATTGAAGAACCGTGAGTTTTGAAGGGGTCGGTCTAGGAGGTTTTAAAGGGTTTTGAGATCAAACCATGGTTTGTGTACATGCAAGGTTATTTCATTTTTAGAGTAGTAGCGCACAATGTCGAAGGTTAACCGCGGTTGAACCGAGATTGAGTTCGGTCTTTAAAACACTGGTTTTAAGTGTATTTGGTTTGCAGAAGAAATGGAAATTAAAGCAAAACCGACAATGTTTTGTTCATTTCAAAAACGAGTGTCATTAGGTGAGCCTTGCTCATTTCTTTATGGATGTTTTGAAGTTATTTCTTTCTCCTTTATTTACGAACTACACATCGTATTTCTCATCTAAGACAACAGGTTGTAAGTAAAAAATCCATCTTTATGTGATTTTCCATTAGCTTTTCAATTTTCATCCACAAAACTAACCATAAACCCTCATATCTCACACGATTATGGCCATATGCCATATTCAAACATTCATTATAGCCAACTTTACCCTTCAAAATCATAACAAACCTCCTTTTTTTTCTTTTTTATTTCGATTTCTCGATTATTATATGATGATTTCTTAACTTCCCATATGTAGAAAGAGATAGACTAGAAATGACATCTCTTATGTCAACGATGCCATCTTGCTCGATTGAATGACATCTCCTATGTCAATCACACCAAAGAAATATTAAATGAATGGAGTTTGGATATAGATGGAAGATAATGAAATAAAGCTACTTTGAAGTTTCTTATGAAATGAAGCATGGAATGGAGCCACTACGAAGAAGTTTTAGGAGTTACGGAGAAAATATTCTAACTATGATTTATGCCTATTATTTAGACCTCACAACCGGACTAATTTTTTTTCCAGATGGGTATCTCCTAAATTAAATAATTTTCTTTCGCTAGACTTATGAAATTATTTTTATCTAAAGAATGACTTCTAGGGGTGGCTCAGTCGCTCGTTATGTTCAGGAAAGATTTTAGTCAGTCATTTAGTTCTGGCCGGCTCATTCGCTCCAAAGGACCATGCATGAGTAGTGGACACCTTCTAGGGGTGGACTGAATGGTTAAGAAGATCCTTTAACTTGGCTCATTGACGGAATCCAATTTCCAATAAGTGCCTTCGCATTTTTCAGTTGTATACCTATATGGCAACATAATGGGATGAGACATTACTCATCTAAGATTGATACATTTACTTGTGAAAGTGATTTCGACACTATGCACTAGTAATAATATAAAAAATGTTTTGTTTTATAGCGTATCAAACATGTTTGGTTACTATAAGGTAAAACTTCTTCCTTCGGTTTGTGTTGCATTGTGTGATGGAACTTAAATTTTATAATAGCTTTATTTTTCAAAAAGCATTGCGATTAGTTTATGTTTGGCATTATTTGGAGAATACTCATTTCATGTTATACGACGTGGTCCTGTGATTTACCTTACTTTAAAATAAAGATTAGTAACTGTTTTAGTTTTCACTCCAGTCCCATTACTAACTTGGAGTTTGTTGTTTTTCACCTAAACTCTGAGTGCCTATATTTTCTACACGGACAGCTATAGTTTTGGTTTGCAGATATTTAATAGAGCAGGTGTTGGATTGAAGCTAAAGTTGCGTCCAGAACAGGTTATTTCTTCCGTTGTAGTTTCGTGTTCTTCCGTTGTGTATTTTAATTGTTATATTGTTATTTCCGCTGAGCATTATATTTATGAATATACTCTGATGTACTCAGATGTAAAATTATTGTAATGATAATGAAAAGAGTGTTTGTTTCAGTTCTTATTCGGAATCTCAAATGGTACGTCTGGCTAATCGGTCCATGTCAGTTTGACGATCGATTTGAATTTGCACGGCAGGGCGGGTCGTCACATTACTGGCAATTTATAATCGGTAAAATGACATTATGTTTATAACTATAACTACCATATCAAAATATGCACTGTATAGTGTTCTAGAATACAAACTCCTTGACTTGGAGATTGTTGGGATTCCAACAATAACAATTGTTGGTACACTCATTGAGTCTGGAATTCCAGTGTTGATTTACAGGTATTAAATCAATAGCCGAACATGGGAATGATTTCATTCTATTCTATTTATAATCGTTCCCTTTAAACTGTATATTGGAGATCAAGATTTTGTGATTCCACTGACTGGAAGTAGAACTCTGGTGCAAAAACTTACAAAGGAACTTAATTTTTTGTTAACATAAAAGGTATTAGCCAATTGATTTTTTACTATGTCTCTAATGGAATTTATTTGGAGAAGCACTAATTACAAAATTATATCTTAGTTAAAGACTATTGCTGATATCGCAAGTATCCGTGGATCGTGAAACTTTTTTACTAAGGCCAAATACAGAGATGTGCACCATTCAAGAGGCCGTTGGTACAACCGTGGGTTAACATAAAGACTTCATTTTTCAATAGCAGTATGTGCATTTTTAGCTTTATGGTTTTGTTTGTATTGTATTTTAGAACTGTCACTATAGTAATCGTTTAGATTATGTGCATGGATTATATTTTTTAATATGCTAGAATTTTGAATGTAACTTTAACTAACCTTTTGAAATGTATGTTAGAATTTAGTGAATCTGATTTTATCTTGTCTATTGGAAATGTATGTTTACTTATTTCTTAGTAATAAATGCTTTCATTATTACATTATTAAATGCATATGATGGTGGATTATAGTAGGCAAATGTGTTTTTTGAATTTTGCAACGGGCATGTAGTGTTACAAATAATCATATTGCAACTATACTAAACATTTGTAGTTGAGTCATTTGCAACTGTCAGAAATAGTTGCAGTATCTCATTTTTTGCAACGTCTATACTAAGTTTGCAACTGACATTTATTGTTGCAAAATGATCTGTAGCAACAACAAAGGCTAGTTGCAAAAAAGTCTACCGCAAGGTATTATTGCAACTGACAATAACACTTATGAAAAGCGACCGACCTATTGCAACTTCAGATGTATAGACGGATACAGGTCTGTTGCAATTGACCTGCTGCAACAGAAATTGTCGGTTGCGAAAAAGATTTTTGTTGTTGTAGTGAAATATAAAATTCATTAACCCATTAGATGTGTGTGTACGTACAAGCATATGTATACACATACACACACGCATGCACATATACATACACACACAATAATCGTAATAACATAAATGGTAAACTTATGTATTCATTAGTATATACAAAAACTATATATCACATAACATAACCATTTATGTATACAATATTAATTATTTTAATTTATATTTTATTATTAGTTAGGACACTAGTTTTTACAGAGATATGTAGTAAGTGAGAGTTGAACGCTTAACCTTATACTTGAGCGTTGCATGTCATTTTAATTTATGATTAATATATTACAATAAATTTGTCACCTGTTTCATAATAAAATATATTTTAGCAATAATTAAAGTATAAATATTATTTTTAACGCTAATAGAGTATGCAACGCATATGCCATACACTAGAGCTGGCAAATGGTTTGCAATTCTTACTCGCCACCTTATGCGGGAAAGTACGAATTAGCTAAATTTATGAGTTATTATGATCATTATACATTTTAAAATTTAAGATGTATCCACTATAGGACTAGCTCATTTCCATTACATTGAAGGTGTCATGTTGCAAGATATGTTTTAGGAATTTATGTATCTAGTAATACAATATAATCGAAGTAAGTGATATAAGATAATGAAATAAGGACAGTTTGACTAAAGTTCATGTCAAGTTTCAAAATACACAAGACATGCTTGTCAAAAACATAAGTAAATCAGGTTTATCTTTTTTAAAAGTCATCAAAACACAATGTAAAGAATTTCAAATTTTAAAACTTATTTCAGTTTATATTTACATATTTACAGTAGAAAAATAAAATGAAAATGGGTGAAAAACGAAAACAATAAGGTTTAATAAAACTCGCAGAAATGTATGCAATTATTCAAAGTATTGCTGACATAGAAGCAATTATAGTCAATAACTGCATAATTTTAAGCAATTCTTTATGAATATTTAAAATTATAATTAACATCGTATCTATTATAGGAAAATCAAGAAACAATTAATACACAAAACGAGCACAAACAAAATGGATTACTTTAACGAAGACAATAGAGCCGTTACAATAGAGCCGTTAGAGTGTGAACACGTTTTTATCATATTTAGCATGCTTTGTCATTATCTACTAGCCGTTAGGCTCATGCATACTTGGTATATTAAATACTAGCCGTTATGCTCATACATATTTGGTATATTTTGTACTAGCCGTTGGGCTCATAGCACTATATATATGTGCTCTTTGTATCATGTTTTGTATCAATAAAAATTGCAATTGTTCCTCTCTAATAACTCTCCTCCTCATCCCTTAATATGGTATCAGAGCAAAATTGCCGAAAGGCTTAATCATCTAGCCGAAAGTTGTTTTTGTTTTATGGTCAACAACAATGAAGTAACATCCGCTGTTTCAGGAAGTATGGGGTACAGTGCTCCACCTAACCATCATGACCTGATTAAACCAAAAAGCCAAATTATCACCACATCTCTAAACGAAGAAAATTACATTCTATGGAAATATCAAGTAGAGATCGCTTTAAGAGGGTATGATTTATTGCAGTACATTAATGGGACAATAATAGTCCCACCAGTGACGATAACCAATTCGGAAGGAGAAATTGTGCCTAACACAGACTACACAAAGTTTCAAAAACAAGACAACCTCCTCTCCTCATGGCTCCTATCGTCAGTAAGTTCGAATTTATTATCACAAATAGTTGGATGTAGCACGTCTTATGAAATATGGAAAACAGTTGAACAAAATTTCAGTTCACAATCAGCTGCTAGAATCATGCAACATAGAAGGGAATTACAAAATTCTAGAAAAAAGGAGGCAAGCATGAAAGAATACTTAGGAAAAATTAAAAATCTGTGTGACAAACTAAATGTTGTTGGTCATAAGATCAGCGACAATGAGCAAATCCTATTTATTATTGGTGGATTAGATGAAGAATATGAATCTCTAGTAACTGTGTTAGCCACACAACAAACTTTACCTGATTTACAGTTCGTTCGATCAGCACTCCTTGCTCATGAAGGCAGAATTGACCAAAGAAAAACAACACAAAATAAGTTCTCTGCCAATTATACCACAGTCAGAAATAAGCGGATACAAGGAGATAACAACAACTATCGTGTGAAATGTCAAATATGCCAAAAGTTTGGTCACATGGCGAACAAATGTTACTTCAGGTATAATTCAGACACAGGTAAACAACAGGCAAGCCAAAATTACTTTTCACAAAGAAGAGCACAAGAAAATATGGCAACAACAGGGAATTCAACTCAAAATAATAATAACGCAAACCGAAGACATAATGCTGCAGATGATGATGAAGTAGAAAATGAAGACAATGGCTTCGAAGAATGGTACCCTGACTCAGGAGCGACTCACCACATAACTAGCAATCTTCAAAATTTAAACATTGGGAGCAGAAATTACTCAGGTATGAGAAATTTGCATATGGGTAATGGTAGTACTGCTAGTATCACACACATAGGCAAAGGGACTATCTTTGGGAAAAGACAACTCAAATTAAACAATCTTCTTACGGTACCTACGATTAATAAAAATTTGTTAAGTGTATCAAAATTTGCCAACGACAATAATGTTTACTTTGAATTTCATCCTGAGTTGTGTTTAGTTAAAGATTCCCTAAATCATGAAATATTACTTCGAGGTAACCTATACGATGGTTTATACAAATTCAAGACTGCAAACTCAAGTGGAGAATTCTGGTACAATAATGTAGATGCTAGTAGTGACAATGACTGTATTAGGAATAGTTGCAATAACGTTGATTATGACAATAATAGCAATGAATGTAACGTGATTAATTCTTGACATATAAAATTAGGACATCCTAATCTGGAAACTGTTAAGAGTGTTCTGCGTAATAATAACATTCATTATAAAAATGTACCTATCAAACACACATGCACGCACTGCCAACTCGGCAAGAGCCACAAGCTCCCTTTTAGTGATTCTGAAACCAGCTATAATGAGCCACTTGAACTTATAGCCGCTGACTTGTGGGGACCCGCGCCTCTAAATTCATATCAGGGACACAGGTATTATCTTTCTTTTGTGGATGCTTATTCTAGATATACTTGGATATACATGCTGAAAACTAAATCAGAAGCTTGCAATACAGTTATGCAATTTATAACTCATGTCGAAAAACAAATGAACAGTACTGTTAAGGTTATTCAGACAGATGGGGGAGCTGAGTTTAAACCTCTAACTAATTACTTTCTCAAAAGAGGGATCAAACATAGATTAACTTGCCCGCATACGTCCGAACAAAACGGTTTAGTCGAAAGAAAACATCGACACATAGTAGAGACTGGTCTAACTTTGTTATCACAAAGCTCATTACCCATGAAATATTGGAATGAAGCTTTCTACACATCTGTATTCCTCATTAACAAGTTGCCAACCAAAGTCTTAAACAATAAAAGCCCACATGAAATGATATACAGTGTTAGACCAGAATATGGTTTTCTGAAAGCCTATGGGTGTCTATGTTTTCCATGTTTGAGAGACTATAACAATCATAAACTAAGTATGAGATCAAGCCCATGCACATTCATTGGGTATGCACAAAACCAAAAGGGTTATAAGTGCATGGACAAAAATGGAAAAATATATGTTTCTAGGCATGTGATATTTGATGAAAACAAGTTTCCTTATGCAGAAAAGCAAATCGGCAAAAAGGATGGGGAACAAAGCATAAACAATAACATACGGTTCGAGCCATTCATTACTGAACCACCTTCAATTGATAGAAATGAAGAGCAACAACGCACAAGCAATTTAAACACCCAGGAAGAAACTATGGATCAAACAAACGAGCAAACCAATGAGACACACAATGACTCAGAAGATACAAACATACATCAAAACATGCAGCATAGTGAAGATACAGAAAACAACAACCATGTTGACAATACCAGCAACAATGATACACAGCAGCAAACACCACCACAATCAACTAGACATCACATGATCACCAGGTCAAAGAGAGGCATCTTCAAACCCAAAGTATATAATATTTCTGCCAGTGAGATCGAACCATTGAATTTCACTCAGGCTATAAGATCAAACAAATGGAAGGAGGCAATGGACGCTGAATATAAAGCTCTCATAAAAAACAACACTTGAAGCTTAGTGACTCAACCAAAACACAAAAATGTGATTGGTTGTAGGTGGACATACAAAATAAAAAGAAAAGAAGATGGATCTATTGACAAATACAAGGCCAGACTGGTTGCAAAAGGTTACGCGCAACAATTTGGTTTTGATTTCAATGAAACTTTTTCCCCAGTCATAAAACCCACAACCATCATAATTATGCTGACCATTGCTCTAAATAAAGGATGGAATGTGAGGCAACTGGACGTCAACAATGCTTTTTTGAATGGGGAATTGACTGAAGAGGTATACATGCAACAGCCTGAAGGATATGGTACTGGTGATAAAGTATGCAAACTACACAAAGCAATATATGGCTTAAAACAAGCTTCGAGAGCTTGGTATGAAAAGCTAAAGTCAACTTTGTCTAACATGGGTTTCTCACAAGTTAAATCGAACAATTCTCTATATATGAAGAAGGGCATACATGGAACTGTGTTCATTCTAGTATACGTTGACGACATACTGATAACAGGAGACAACAGCGAAGAAATAAACAGAATCATTCACAAGCTGGATCAAAATTTCGCCATTAAAGATTTGGGGGAACTAAATTTTTTTCTTGGAATACAAGTGATTAGGAAAAACAATGGTGAATTAATATTATCCCAACAAAATTATATCACTGAAATACTGCAAAGGGCAAATATGCACAAGGCAAACTCATTACATACGCCTATGATTAGTAACCTAAGACTATCTAAGCATAAAGGAGAAGCTATCGACAATGCCAAACAATATAGAAGCATAATAGGAGCGTTACAATACGCAACTATTACTCGACCAGACATATGCTACAGCGTCAATAAACTCAGTCAATACATGCAGAACCCTTTATCAGAACATCGGATGGCATTAAAGAGAGTGTTACGATACTTACAAGGCACAAAACATTACGGTATACGCCTAAATTCAGAAAAGGAACTTAACTTACAGTGCTTTAGCGATGCCGATTGGGCCAACGATATTGACGATCGAAAGTCTGTCTCAGGATACTGCGTTTACCTTGGTTCCAATATCATTTCCTGGTGTACGAAGAAACAACAGACCACATCAAGATCTAGCACAGAGGCTGAGTACCGTGCACTGGCAAGCGCTACAGCCGAAATCATGTGGATAGAATCACTGATGGAGGAGCTTGGTTTCACTCCAAGACGAAAGCCGGTCATTTGGTGCGATAATAAGAGCACAGTATCTTTATCTCTAAACCCTATTCAACATTCAAGGACGAAACATCTTGAAATTGATCTCCATTTTGTGAGAGAAAGAACGCAATCAGGAAGACTTGCAATATGTCATGTGCCCGCATACTATCAGAGAGCAGATGCTCTCACAAAGGCCCTTTCGACCAAAAAATTTATCAGAATGAGTGAACTTCGCGTTATCAGTGCAGGCGGAAGCCAGAATGTGCAAGGAAACCCTAGTTCGAACTGAGGGGGCATAACGAAGACAATAGAGCCGTTAGAGTGTGAACACGTTTTTATCATATTTAGCATGCTTTGTCATTATCTACTAGCCGTTAGGCTCTTGCATACTTGGTATATTTAATACTAGCCGTTATGTTCATACATATTTGGTATATTTTGTACTAGCCGTTGGGCTCATAGCACTATATATATGTGCTCTTTGTATCATGTTTTGTATCAATAAAAATTGCAATTGTTCCTCTCTAATAACTCTCCTCCTCATCCCTTAATATACTTTTAATAAAATTGTAGACAATTTTTTTTTTTTTTTTTTTTGAATAATTACAGACATTTTTTTCTTCTTCGATTTTACGAAAATACTGATTTATTGATTGAATATATGCAGATATTTCTGCAATTACAAGTAAGTTTTTTGCAGATATCAAATGCAGTCGTTTTGGCATTTATTTTTTGCTTTTTCAATTATCTAGTTTTAATGTTTTTTTTTTTTTCTTCTTGAAAACACAGAAATAAAGAAACCACCAAATAAAATCGCTATCGTAAGCGAATTACGGCGGCAGTTCTACAATTGCTTTTGCATATAAATGCGACTTATATCAAGTAAGTTTGATCGTTATGATATCCACCTAGCATTAACAATAAAATATCACTGTATATACATGCTCTTCATTTTAACATCACATCTACCTTTTTTATAGTTTACTCAATCCTACGTCATTTTGCGAAAGTGCCATCGGTTACACCTCTAATACAAGGTCGTACAAACTAATATTAAAAAATAAGATAAAATAGCATATAGAAATAGGAAGTGGATTAGCATAATGACAAAGAAAATGACGAAGATTCTAAGAATCAACTACTAAATTAGTTGAAGAAGAGTTGAAACACATGGATATGATCAACAAACGTTAACAAATAGTCCAAGGCACGCAAGGAGCTGGCCGTTGTATTCCTTGTGTATGCATGTGTGTATATATATACACATACATACATATTTTCCACCATACATTTCTTCACTTTCTCCTTCATTCCTTCTCTCATTTTTCACTCACTTTCTTTAATATAAGTGAGAGATGAAAATTAAAGAGCATTCGAAGTACTTCATTTTTGGGTGTAACCGAATGCTTGCATATATATATATATATATATATATATATATATATATATATATATATATATATATATATATATATATGCACACGTCAGCTGAAGCATAGACATTGATATATCCAAACAAAGATTAATTTGGCAACCAAGTCCTAATCAAATGATCAAATGACGACGACCTCGATAAATAGTCGATTACAAAACTACTATTTTTTTTTTCTTTTCTAGTACAATAGTACTGATTACTGATTAATTATTCTCTGCATACATAGCATCCAGTTTGCTAAATGATGTATAGTAAATGATTAGCACAAAAAAGACAACGTGAAAGTTGCCTTTATAGGAGGAGGAAAAGATATATAAGCTTTTGCTGTAACCCAAGCTTTAATTTTATGAAAAGCTGAGATGAAAATGGCTTTTAGCGTCCACCATGAATTGCTCCCATGCATGTTTCTTCTACGAAATATCCACTTCATAACATTTTAATCTACCTTTCTTTTTGTACCGCTGATCGGGACCGATGCAGCTTATAAATTAGTGGTATCGGTCCACCAAAAGCAGCTTTTTTTTAATCCTTGCTGTTTGTATTTGTTATTTTCTTGCATAGGCTGTGGATCTTCTTTCTTGTAGTTCAAGAAAAAAAAAAAAAGTGGGGAGGGGGGGGGGGGGGGGGGGTAGGGAGGAGGGTTATATTTTCTAATGAACTAATGTGCCTAGCTATTGTAGGTGGCACATGGTAATGTTGCAAAAATGTTTGATATACGTAGTTAAATAATTGACATTGAATGTAGTATATTAGTGTAAACATATATACATGTTGGTGAAGTCACATGTTTGAATTAGTGCATATTTGTTACTTTGTCATGAAATAACAACTTTCTAAAGAAAATTAACAATATACAGTTCTGATTGTCAGTAAATGAAATTAAGGAATACATCCTAAAATTAAATTTATAAATTACTATTATGAAAGGAGAGTTACCAAATCCTTAAAGTTATCATGTATGTCTGTTTGTAAGATAGTATTTATTTTACGAAGAAAGTAACATTACTAACCTAATCTAAAATAGTTGAAGTACATTAAATAGTCGTAGAAACAGTACCAGGAAACAAATAGTGAGAGACATGCATGAGAATTCTTAAAATTAAATAGAGGCATATACAATTAGTCTGTCATTTGTTAACCAAAAAAAAAAAAAAAAAAAAAAACTTAACGTACTAACAAACTATATAAGTTACAAAGCAGTTATATATATATATATATATATATATATATATATATATATATATATATATATATATATATATATATATATATATATATATATAAGGCACGCTCCAGGGCACTCCTATTTGGTAGCACCCCTTTTGCACTCCATTCTAAACCACTCATTTATAGTTTAATAAGTTAGTGGGGGGAGAGAGTTAGTGGAAGGAGAGAGAGTGATGAATGTATGGTGGAAATTGAAAGGGGGGGGGGGGGGCTAAAGCGGTGCTACACTATTTGGGGTGCTCTTGATCCTATATATATATATATATATATATATATATATATATATATATATATATATATATATACATACACACGCGTGTTACGGTACGTGCTTCGCATGTGAATTTTTTGTTCATAAATTATATGTGATTATCACATTCAAAAGAAAACGATTGTATACAAATATTAAGTCATGTTTTTATGTTGAAAACATATGTTAATAAAAAAAAGATATGATAAAAGAAAAGCTTGCATGGATATGACAAAAAGAAACATGTCATAAAAGAAAAGCATGCGTCTACAATATATTTCAATATCAAGTATTACCACATAAAGCCAGTACAACGGTCACCTACACTAATAAAGGAAAAATTTGATAAAAGAAAAGCTTGCGTGTACAATGTATTTCAATACCAAGTATTACCACATATAGCATGTATAACGATCAACTACACTTGCCTATTTTTACATCTTTCCTTTTGTTTTGTATATGGTTGTACCATTTATTCTACTTTACATTATTATAAATAGATGATACCACTCTATACAATTTGTATCAATCTTCATTACAATTACGAAATAATAAAACTTTTCTTCAATGTTGCCTCCGCTGTTTCTTACTTCTTTCATGGTATCAAAGCATTATTAATGCTTAACAACCATCGATCCATCTCTTCTTCAACTCAAAAGAGTTCTGATCATCTTTACGATTGATTCATTGGTTGTTCATCATGGCCAGTGATACTGCTTCATCAGCTTCTGATAATACCACTGGGACTATCGAAAGTCTAATAGCTGTAGACAAACTCACCAAAACAGTAATTAGTCCATAATCACAACTAATTACTACACAATTGGATGAAAATAATTACTTACAGTGGAAACTGCAATTCAAGGGTATGGCCTTGAAGGATTCATTATGGACACCTTATCTGTTCCCCCAAAATTTATCACTGATCAAGAGAACAAAATTGTTAACAACGAAGAATATATGAAGTTTCATAGGCAAGATCGTTTAATCAGTTCATGGTTATTATCATCTATTAATCAAAGTCCACTGCCGCAAGTAATTGGCTGCAAAAGTGCCAACGATGTGACGGCTCGCCCCGCACAAGCCGACATTTCTAATGAAACGCGTCGTGCCGATGTCCAACCAGCACGGGACGGTCATCAAAGGAAAAGGGTTTGAAACTATGTACCATCAAAAAACATGTAGTATATCTCACAGCGCATAGAACAATAATAATAACATAACTTGATATAAAACAGACGAGACAGTGCATAAGCTGAAAACTAAACCATCGTAGCAGCGGAAAATTCCAAATACAGCTTATGATCCAAACCATCTTTATTACAACTTTTAAAATTGTCACTAAAGCAAAATAGGAAGGTACACTACTAATGCCCAAAGTAGTGACCAGCAACAACACAGGGAGAATATATGGAAATGATACATATAAGCCTCCTGCTCATCTCAGGACAGCTACTCGTGCATAACCAGCTAACATGTCTCTAGTCTGCTCGTTTAAGAGCACCCAGAGTAATAAGAAGAGACATAAAACTCTGGGTCAGACAAAAGTCTGGTATGAGCGATAAGCAGCGAAAAACAGACAATAACAGGTATACATAACCATACCTGAACCTAGGCCAGCAACCAAAGAGTTAGCACAACAGGATGTACAATACTCTAAAGTGACACTAACACATGGTGTGAAAATAATGGGGAGGGGGTGTGCATGTCATGGTGAAAACAAACATCAAACATAGCAATCATCCTCACATCTCTCACTCTGTGCGTAAAGTATACGATATCTACCACTTTGATCACCCAATTCTTTGCTACGATCACTCTGCCCTATGGAGTCATGACGGCTCCACTGCACTGATCCATAGCCACTAATCTTTTGCTATGTCCACTCTGCCGCATGTAGTCATAACAACTCCACTGCACTGGCTCATAGCTCTGCTACGATCACTTTGCCCCATGGAGTCATGATAACTCCACTGCACTAATCCATAGCCAATATCCGTCTCTCCATGGTAAGTCAAAGCTATAGACATCGATAACCCCTTTGCACATGTCCCGCAACAAAGTCCAATTCATGAAGTTAACACATTGGTTCCCATCTTAATCTTGAGTTCTACTTCCTATTTGAACTACCTTTGCATCTCGGGTTTTAGTCAAATTGGAGTTGGTCTTCAGAAAAGTCATCGCGTAGAAATAGAAGCACACGCCCGGTTCGGTTCGGGTGTAAAGTGTTCAAGTTCCCTCATTCGGTTCGGTTCGGTCACCCTTGCTCGGTTCTCCACTTGGTTCGCGCGCTCGCCTTCCGCTCGGTTCGGTTTGCCACCCTTCATTCGGTTCGGGTCCTCCTGCCACCTGTCCAACTCATTTCGGTTCGATTGCTCCTACCTCGGTTCGGTTCGTGCTCATCATTTCCGATCCGATCCCCACGCCCTCGCTTCCGATCCGAACCAAACTCCAACCCTATGATAATGGCCTTCCTTCTTGCCAAGCCTCCTTTTATGTCAAGTTCCGGTCCGAATTTCTTTACTCGGTTCTCTGATCCGATCCGAGCCCTATAATCCGATCCGAAACCCTACACATTTTCCAGTGAACATATATCATCCATTTTCGCCATACGAAGACGTTTTCAATCATTCTAATTTTACTAATCAATCATAAAACATTCCAAACAGTAGTAATTTCATATAGGATCAATCAACAAGGTCAAAACATCAAGCATATAGCTTATTTTAGATCGAACACACCCCAAAAGCATGGTTTTCCCCTTAGTCCACTTAAGCATGTTTTAACTATAGGATCAGCAAAATATGTCCAAATTAACCCAAATTTTTATCAGAGCCCTAAAATAATATTTATGAATTTATACATATTTTTCTAGAATTTTAACATGCATAATTATCACTAATCACCCCTAATTAGCCGTAATTTGTGAAAAACAATTCAAACCACTCATGTTAACCACAAATAAAACATTAGATCTGAAACTCTATTGTTTTGGCGCGGTTTCCAATGCAACACAACAGCTCCAATTATGATTTGACACTAATCTTCCTTGATTTGGTGTAGATTAAGCTAATACGTATTTAGAAAGTGATTTAGAAGGTGGAGGCCATTGCTAGGGTTTCAAGGATGTAAATGGCGGCTGGAAATCTGAAATAAAATGTTTCCCTAACCCTGTCAGCCCTTCCATAACCCTAATCCCGAAATGGGTTATGGGCCAGCTGCTAATCACCCTAATTTGGCCCGGTTAAGCCGTTTTTCGCCTTCCAAACCTTGTTTCAGCCATATCTCCCAAATGTTAAGTCCGTTTGGCTAATATGACCACTCTACGGAAAGGTAAACCATCATTTGAATTCAATGGAAGTGGTTTCAAGTCAAAACTCCTTTCCAATCAAAAGTTATAGATGAAACAAGATTCGCCAGGGGGAAAACGGTCATTTAAAAGTCGGCAAAAATCGTGAACATGGGAAATGACCCCAATAGTCGTTTCTCAAAGTTACATGACCATCCGACTTCGTATGTAAATGAAATAACTATTCTACGACCCTCTGATACGTAGAATGCAGGTCATTACATTTTCCCCCCTTAAGAAATTTCGCCCCCGAAATTCCTTAATCGAAACATATAATGGTATCCTGCATGCCTATCAACCATACACAAACAATCAAACATCCATAATAATACTACAAGCTTATCCTAGTATGCGGTTTACTAATAAGGGAATAACTATCGCTATTAAAACCTTAACAGGCAAAGAGTTCTGGATGTGATTTCCTTATGCTCTTCTCTGTTTCCCAAGTACAGTCATTCTCATTATCACCCCACTGGATTTTGACTAGTTTCACCCTCTTCCTTCGAAGTTGCTTCGTATCGTACTCGACAATACGAATCGGCCTGCGGTTCCCAACCGCCTCGGGTTCTACTTCGATGTCATCCAACTGATTCGGTGAAATAGCCATATCAGGATCGTGTATGAACTTTCTTAACCGAGAAACATGAAATACGTTGTGAACTCCTGCCATCTTGTTAGGCAACCCAACTTTGTACGCCAAAGTCCCCACTTGCTCGATGACTGAAAATGGACCAACAAACCTTGGTGCTAACTTGCCTCTCCTACCAAATCGAATCACGCTTTATAACGGAGAAATCTTGACAAACACCAAGTCGCCAACAGAGAATTTCAATTCTCTTTGCCTCTTATCAGCATAACTCTTCTGCCTGTCTTGGGCAGCCTTCATTGTTTGTTGAATAACTTTGATCTTATCTGAAGTTTCTCTTATTACATCTGGCCCAGGTACAAACTTCTCACCGGTTTCCAACCAACATAACACGGTCTTCCATACAAAGCTTCAAATGGAGCCATACCAATACTGGACTGAAAACTATTATTATATGTGAACTCAACCAAATGCAAATGGTCATCCCATGACCCTGCAAAATCCAATATACAAGCTCTCAAGAGATCCTCTAATACGCGATTCACCCTCTCCGTCTGACCGTCGATTTGAGGATGGTATGCGGTACTGAGATGTAATTCTGACCCTAAAGCCTCTTGTAAGCTCTTCCAAAACCCACTAGTAAACAACGGATCTCGGTCACTCACAATTCTTTTGGGTACTCCATGAAATCTCACTACCCACTTCATATACAGTTCTGCTAACTTAGCTGCCGTTCTATTTGACTTGACTAGTATAAAACTTGCACTTTTAGTCAACCGATCCACAATCGCCCAAATACTATCATAACCCGACATATTCCTTGGTAAACCATCAATGAAATCCATTGAGACTTGTTTCCATTTCCATTCGGGAATTTCCAGCGGTTGTAACAAACAACTAGGCTTCTTTTGCTCGGCTTTAACGAGCTGGCAGTTCATTCACTTGGATATAAATTTCCCAACGTCTCTCTTTATTCCTTCCCAGTAGTAGGTCTGCTTCATGTCTCGATACATTTTATTACCCCCAGGATGTATAGTCAGTTTTGAGTGATGACATTCTCTAAGCACTTCATCTCTCAATCCATTGACATTGGGCACAACTAGTCTCCTATTCTTTCGAAGTCGTCCTTCTCGATCAAGCCCATACTATTCATCTCCTCATCGATACCCATCTCTAACCTGGATATGATTTCCAATAAGTTAGGATCGTCCCTCTGACTGAAACCAATCCGCTCAATTAAAGTGAGTTTGATCATCAGACTTGTTAACATTTCGGGATTCAATTCGCACCTAGGTCTGAAATCATATCCCGCAATATACTCCAGTTGCTTCCATTCAAGAAACATAGCCCCTAAACTGGCATGTCTCCTACTCATTGCATTAGCTACCGCATTGCCCTTCCCGGGTGTGTATGCGATATTGAAATCATACGAGCCCAAGAACTCTAACCGTCTTTGTTGACGAAGATTTAAATCCTTCTAGGAGAAAAGATACTTTAACGACTTATGATCAGTAAACAACTCGAATCTTTCTCCCAAGCGATAATGCCTCCACATTTTCAATGCGAACACGATCACTGCCAATTCCAGATCATGGGTAGGATATCTTCTCTCATGCGGTTTCAATTGCCGATTAGCATAAGCTACAACCCTACCTCCTTGCATCAAGACAACACCTAGTCTGGTACCACAGGCATCCGTGTGTACCGTCATCTCTTCGTTCCCCTTAGGAATAACTAACACTGGTGCACTCATCAACTTCCCCTTTAGACCCTTAAATGCATTTTTCACCTTTCTTCCCAGACGAAAGCTTGATTCTTCTTGGTCAACTGAGTTAACGGTGTCGCTATCTTGGAGAAGTCCTAGATGAACTTACTAATATACACGTAAATGTGTATATTTTATCTGCATATTTATCTTATTTTCTCTTTAAAATAACTAATACTGTGTATTTATAGTTGTGTTTCCAGATTATTTATGATGAATGGATGAATGCACTTAATTGTTGAAAAGCTTAAGAATTGGTGCAAGAAGAGTGTTGATTTTTAGAGCTGGATTAAAGCTTGAAGACCTAAAGAAATGTTATTATTCAATCAACTTCTGCTGCATATTTTAATGTCAGGATTCAATGCTTTTCCATAATGATCATTTGGAGTTCTTATTCATTCTCAAGGCAATTAGAGTTGAAGCCCACAACCTATTTTCTTTGGATGTGTTCACATTAGCTCATTTGCAAGACCTCTCATTCTACAGTTGCGTTCACACTGGCTTATGTGTTATTTAAGATAAATCTTTTGTCCCGCATTGTGTAATGAGCCTCTTAGTCTTGGCCAATGCAAATATAAATACATTGTATCTCATTCAAGTAAAAACACACTTAGTTTTATTATGTAATTCTCTTCTTGGAATAAAACTCTTCTTCTCCCTTTCTCTCAGTTGTTATTTTATTTTATTTATGTTCATGTTATTTAGTTTCTATTTCTCTTCTTATTTAGCTATGTGTAGCTAATCCCCTTTGATTAGAGGGTAATGACGCTAACAGATATGATTCAACATGAATCATATAGCCAATAGATGAGGACTTTATACATGTAGATCTGGATCTGAATCAAGGGTTAGATCTGAACCTTCATATTCTATGTCGTTTATGAGCTATGCTCCTTCACAGTGTATATTCGTGTTCGATCTAACAATTATCAGATTTAGATCTAATTTTAGGGTTTTCGAAATTAATTAGTGAATCTGTCCTGATAGTCTATGGTTGTTTAAGAGCTCAGCTCCTGCATAGGCTATGCTTGTTGTTATTTACTTATTTGTTTCTAAGAACCTAATTATCGTTGATTCATGTGTGTGACAGAAACATGAATTAGATCTATATTTATTTGTTGGCTATTGATGAGTGTGAATCCAATCTATGTCATTATCGCCTAACTGCTTTCTCTTATTATATAAATCTCTCTTTTTATTTAATTGCTGTTATTTTCTGTGTTTTCAATCAATCAAAATCCTTGAATAACTTGATTGGATTTATTAATTAAAATATTTTTGGTCCCAGAGTTCAACACCCTCTACAACAATCCTTGTTGTTTAGTAAAGCCGAACGGATCTTACAGTTGTTTACAATTGTTTGATTTGTTCGCAAACAAATTTTGGCGTCGTTGCCGGGGACCAAAATAACTTTTACTTTTAAATCCTTTGAGCTATAATTTTTTTTTTAGTTTTCCTTCATATAAAAAAAACACAAAAATATTTTTTGCTAGTTTTATTTTATTTTCCTTCATTTATAAAAAATCTCTTGATTAGCTTTGATTTGGTATTGTTGATCTTTTAATTAAGAGAGAAAAAAAATTGCAATTTTCTAGCTGATTTGTTTTCCCATTTCATTGCCTTTTGTTTTCAATTTGTTTCCTTTTTCTTTCATTTATTTCTTTCCGATTTTATATAAATTTCTTTCGTTTTTTTAAAATATCAAAAAAAAAACTTGCCATTTTTTTCTAATTTATTTCCATTCAATTTCTTTCCTTTTTTTAAAAAAAATTCTTAATCTTCCTGTCAATAATTTCTTTCTTACATTGCTTTTCTTCTTCTACAACTATAAAAAAAAATCTACAATTTTTCGTCTTTTTTTCCCTTCTTCGACTTCTAAAAATTCATCCCACTGCAATCTTCTATTCTCTTTTCTTCACTGCCAATTTTTGTTTCGTTTTCTTTCCCTTTTCCCATCTTTACATTTCTTTTTCTACAAGTAAAAACAAAAAAGAGGTTTTTCTTTGATTTCCTTTCCTTACTTATTACTTGCCATTTCTTTTCTACCTTCTTTCCTTATTTCCATACAATTTCTTTCCCTTTTGTTTCATTTATTTCCTTCCTGTCTCTTTATTCTTTCCAATATTCCCTGTATAAATACATTCCTTTTCCCAAAATAAAAAAAAGAAAAATAAATAAATATCCTTCTACATCTTCTTTTATTTCTTCCTTCTATATATTCAAACTTCACTCTTTTATTTCTTTTCTAATTTATTTCCCAATCTTCTGCAAACTCCTTTTTCTTTCTACAATTCTTACAAACAAAAGAAAAAAACGTTTTTTAAATTCTTTCTAATTTTCTTTCTTTTGTTCTACATATACCTATCATCTTCAACCTCTTCATCACAAACAATAGTGACCACAACTACTTCTCAAACCAATACCCCATCCTCCTATTTACATACCCGTCACCATCTTCCTCAACACATCCACCTGCCTTTTGTTCAGTCTCTTTCCCGTTTTTTGTGTTTTCAATTTCATTCTTTTTCTTTCCCTTTTCTCTTTCTCTCATTTATTCCTTTCCCCTTTATATTCATTTCTATTCACTTTCAATTCTTACAAATAATAAAAATCTTCCCATTTTTTTATTTTATTTCTATCCTTTCTTTGATTTCTTTCCAATTTTTATCCAAAATTCTTTCCTTTCTTTACAAATAAAAAATAATATAAAACCCAATTTATTGCTTTCCTCTTCTTGTTCTCTCTCTGTAATTTTCTTTCCTAGTCTGCCTTATATTTACTTCTGTTCACAATCCTCTATAAATCAATCCTCTCCCATACCACAAACCCCTTCAGATCCTCTCTTCTCGTTCCGACCCCAGCTTCCGCTCGCCTCCCTTCAGATCTAGTGCCATAAGCCTCACGTACATCTTCCTCACAAATCCTATACTGTTCCAACCATCAAATACGGTCGCAACATTCCCCACTTCATACAAACCTTCCCCATGCTTCACCACAACCGTTTCACTACCATACTATAACCTGCCGAAAACTTCAGCCATACAAAACACCGATCTCCACATATTCCAACATCAGTCCACCTTCTTCACAGTAAACCAACAGCAAATCAGTCCACCCTTCATCTTCACCATTCCATACAACATTCTCCATCATCCTCATACATCATAACAGCCGAAAAGCCCAATGTGCGGTCTAATTAAACTAGCCAATTCCCCTTTCCCTTTTTATTTATTTGAAACTTTCTTCGCTGAGATCTAAAAAAGAAAAGAAAAAAGAATTCGGGATTTGTTTCCAGAATCAGGGAGGCGTGAATTGCATGTCGCTCTCTCCTGTTTTGTTTTGTTTTTGATGTGTAGGGCTTGAGTTTTTATATTGGGTAATAACTAACAGGAGCTGTTCATTTGAGGTTAGCCGAGTTTTGACTTAGGAATTGGACGTGAACAGTTTTTGTTTTAGCTTAGTTCCATTCTAGTTTAGTTTTTTGATTAGTTCCGATTCAGATTTTCTGTCTCTTTTCTTTCCCCAAAAAAAACAAGGATCAAAGAAAGGAGGTGTTCAAGCATCAAGCAGGGGATTCAACAACCAAGCGATTTGCAAGCAGAATTTGAATTGTTGGAGCGGTTGCACACCAAGTGGGGGTGTGAACACGCTAGCGCTACTCAATTGCACTGGACGGACTATCGATCACCGTAAAATTTTCTAAACCCTACAGGTGCTCTGCTGCAAAGAAAAATATATAGAAATTGCATGTAAAAAAATTTCTGCAGGTACAGCGACTTGCAGTTAAAATTTTTATTTCTGCAATTTAGTATTCTGTGTTTGTCCTATGACTAAATATTTTGCCTGTTGATGTGTGGTTTAAAATTTTAAAACGAACGTGCGATTAATTGAAAAGTTTATTTTTGAAATCGAATCGAGGATTCCCCAAAGCTCATAGGACAAAATATTTGTTAAATTGACAAATAGGATTGATACTCTCTGAGGTGTCTAAGGAACGGTAGAGTCTAGAACTCAAACAGGTTCTTAAACCTTCAGTTGTGTTTATACGGTGATTCGTGGCACACTGATAATCCCTGTCCGAACCTGGCCCAGACTTGTATTTGTATAATCCGAAGTTGTTAGTTTTAACATATTTTTTAGGAGCTTCTTTAGAGCCACAACTTTGCAATTGATTTTTCGATGAAAAACTCTGTACTCCTAGTACATGCGCGCTTGCCCCATGTACAACCAAAATTGTAATTCTTTTCAAACTTTAAATGATTTTGGTTTCAATTCAAATCAGACTGAATTTCAAGCTGATTTTTTTTTGAATAATTTCCACCAATCTCATCAAACGGTTATAACCCAATATGAAAACTGTCATTCTATGATTAATGAGAATTTATCAGAGGCGAGATGACTGTTAGCGCAAATGGCTAAGCAAAGTACTGAAAATCAAAACAATTGCAATACGGGTTTTAACGAATTTTTTGAAAAGCAAAATGATTTTCATAATATGAGTGAATGTCAAATGTTGGTTATCGAATATGAAAAATGTGTTGCGAACAAGC
This sequence comes from Allium sativum, assembly GCA_030737875.1. Taxonomy (NCBI): domain Eukaryota; kingdom Viridiplantae; phylum Streptophyta; class Magnoliopsida; order Asparagales; family Amaryllidaceae; genus Allium; species Allium sativum. Next base: position 374,684,174 of record CM060915.1, read on the forward strand.
TAAATTTTTGGCGATGTTGGTTTTGGAAAATAAATAATGGATGACTTCTAAGAGATGAGGTGGATGAATTTTTAAGGTCAACCAGTGAGGAACACACAAAAATGACGAATCTAAAAAACAACATTTTGAAGTCTGACGTGTTTACCAATTTGATTGAAGAGAGCCTGAGTGAAATTGATCAATTAATGCATGACATTTGGAACTGTCGCGAGGACATCAAGGAATGGGCGCGAACTTTGTATGAAAAACAAGATTCTGAAAATAAAGATATCGAAAACATGCGTATCATTGAACAATTTGCTCAATACACCATTGAACTTTGGCAAAATCTAGAAAAATTCTTACTTGAGGGAATTGAGGACGTTGATGAATTTGAGGATTTAATGAAACTTGGCTTGACTTACATCGAAGAACTAGCTCAAAGAATAACCGATAACAAACAATGTTGCACTAGGATCATGTATCAAATTTCTCTTCTTCAAACTGAAGTTATGGAATTGTACAACAATTTTAAATCCCAAGCTAGTGACAAACAAGTTTCTACCAACGCTTCTTTTGAAAACAATAATCAGCCAGTAACTTCGTCACAACATTATATCACGATTATTGATGATTCTGACGATATGACTGTTGATGAAAGTTTTGAAAAATCTTTTGTGCAAAACCCTAATTTCTGTGAAACTGAAATTCAAACTCAAACTGATGCTTCTGCTAAAAATTCAACTCTTGCTGACATCGAAAATTTTCAACTAACAACTTTTGAAATTGATGAAAATCTTAATGAAGTTGTTGAAAGCATTGTGATTGATTTAAATTTAAAGTCTCTTGAAAATGAAGACGTCAATCTTCAATTTGATCTTCCTCCCTCAGATTCTGAAAATTTTGAAAACTTAGCAACTTTAGATTGTCAACATGACAAAAATGATGAAGTTGTTAACAACTGTTTAAGTGAGGATGACTTTGATGAGCGAAAACTTCTTAAACTGATTGACGATAATGCTTTTGGGTCTGAAACTGAAATTGAAACATTTGAAAACTTTGAAACCCTTGAGATTGAAAACAACAAAACTGCTGAATGTGATCTTAAGCACAATAATGATTTTTCTGAAACTGTTGAAACTCCTTGCAACTTAATTGTTTCAACTGAACCTCACTGTGATCACTTGTTTTTCAATGATAAATTTCTGCGGTATATGATTTTTTTCTGGAATAACACTGTTTCTGAGAAAACACGATTTCGAAATTTACTAAAAATTCATTTGTTTGGTTTTAACTTTAGGTTTACGAATGAACCTTTAGTCAACAAAATTTCAAATATCAAATATCAAAGCAAAACTGAACAATATTTCTTAAAACAAGTGTGGGGGTGAGAACAATGCACACGTCTCTCAATTTACACATCATCTGAACAAGTCAAACTTTGTTTTTGAAACTTTTTCTGAAACCCGCCTCACTGACTTCTCTTTAGTTGCTACAGAAATTCAATTCGATTCTAGGATCAATTGTAAGCTCAAAATTTTAAATGTAGCAACTCAAGCTTTTGAAAAAACAAATTTTTTTTTCTAAGTCTGAATCGTGATATAAAATTCTTTATGATTTGGTTTTCTATGCTTCAGCTGTGTCTCATAATCTTAATGAGGCCGATCCATTGGTCCATCGTGGACCGGTTCATCTATTCAATGATTGCATATTTTCTGCATGCACATTTGGTAAGTCGCATTAACCCTCTTTTGTACATATTTCTCTTCCGTTCACTCATTATGTCATGCATCGACTGTGAGGACACAGTCGAAATCAAGTGTGTGTGTGTTGGGGGGGGGGGGGGGAGGGTGGAGTCTCATTTTCATTCTGTTTTGCATAGTTTAAGTTTGCATTTTTTTCCTTTCTCCTTTTGCATTTTTTCCCTTTTCTAAAAAAAATCGCACTTCTATTTACTATTAAATAAAACATGATGGAGTTATTAGCATATAATTTTGGTCATTCAATTAAATTGTTTGGAAATATACTTCTCATAGCGGATAACGAAAGGAAAGTTTGAATTATGAGCAAATTTGGTGTAACTGGTATATTGGGAGATTTGTGGGTGATGAGTATGAAATGTTTTCTGAATTGTAATCTGATTAAATGACTGATTGATTTAGACTACTTGCGATAACATTTTAGATCGTTTAAGTGAAGTTGTGCTAAGATATTCTCGCTTAACTATCTCTCTTATGTAAAAAAAATATGAATGTATATATATAATAATAATCCAAGGGTATCCAACATTGCTAGTACATCTCGCGTTGGTGTGCAAACCCGCCAAGCTCTTTCCGACACCTTGTTGACAATATCAGCGTCGGTATATCTTGGTCTCATTTTATGAGTTGGACACCTAAGGATTACCGACATCTTGTTGAAGTCAACGTTGGTCTGCACAATCCGCCAAGCTCTGTCTCAAACTCTCACGGGTGGTATACCTTGGTCTTTTCGGTTAGGTGTTTGTAAATACTAATAATGTAAATATTTTGTAATAAAGGGAGAATAAGCACTTGAAATCCAAGCACACTCTTCACTTATTCGACCTAACCTGTTAACAAAAAGGAAGTTGAGATGTCGTTTTACGATTGTTGATATCGATTTTAGAATTCATTTCATATTTGCACTATGTTTCTACCAAAACAACTGGCCAAGCTGGAGGAGTTTGTGACGATAACATGACTTTTGTTTGAAGTTTTGATTAGTAACAGACTCAAATTTCATAGTGATGACCGAAATTTTTGTTAACTAATTCGTGTAAAATTTAAAAGTAGATTGTTCATTTGTAAATATTCCTTTAAAAGCTTGCATTCATCTTGTAAATATTTTCTAATCTTGCATTTTGTAAATATTTTATTGTTTAACTTTTGGATTTTGTGGGTAGTATCCGCTGAAAACCCTCATGAGACGACACTCGTCCTACTGGGGACACCCTAAGGTTTAAAGGCTTATTGCATATGCTCAATGCAATCGTGCTCCCTACGAAAACGGATTTATCTTAATTTTTTTTACTTTATTCGAGGATGAATAAAAAGATAAGTGTAGGGGTATTTAATATACACGTAAATGTGTATATTTTATCTGCATATTTATCTTGTTTTCTCTTTAAAATAACTAATACTGTGTATTTATAGTTGTGTTTCCAGATTATTTATGATGAATGGATGAATGCACTTAATTGTTGAAAAGCTTGAAGAATTGGTACAAGAAGAGTGTTGATTTTTAGAGCTGGATTAAAGCTTGAAGACATAAAGAAATGTTGCTATTCAATCAACTTCTACTGCATATTTTAATGTCAGGATTCAATGCTTTTCCATAATGATCACTTGGAGTTCTTATTCATTCTCAAGGCAATTGGAGTTGAAGCCCGCAACCTATTTTCTTTGCATGTGTTCACATTAGCTCATTTGCAAGACCTCTCATTCTACAGTTGCGTTCACACTGCTTATGTGTTATTTAAGATAAATCTTTTGTCCCACATTGTGTAATGAGCCTCTTAGTCTTGGCCAATGCAAATATAAATACATTGTATCTCATTCATGTAAAAACACACTTAGTTTTATTATGTAATTCTCTTCTTGGAATAAAACTCTTCTTCTCCCTTTCTCTCAGTTGTTATTTTATTTTATTTATGTTCACGTTATTTAGTTTCTGTTTCTCTTCTTCTTTAGCTATGTGTAGCTAATCCCCTTTGATTAGGGGGTAATGACGCTAATAGATATGATTCAACAAGAATCACATAGCCAATAGATGAGGACTCTATACATGTAGATCTGGATTTGAATCAAGGGTTAGATCTGAACCTTCATATTCTGTGTCGTTTAAGAGCTATGCTCCTTCACAGAGTATATTCGTGTTCGATCTAACAATTATCAGATTTAGATCTGATTTTAGTGTTTTCGAAATTAATTAGTGAATCTGTCCTGATAGTCTATGGTTGTTTAAGAGCTCAGCTCCTGCATAGGCTATGCTTGTTGTTATTTACTTATTTATTTCTAAGAACCAAATTATCGTTGATTCATGTGTGTGACAGAAACATGAATTAGATCTATATTTATTTGTTGGCTATTGATGAGTGTGAATCAAATCTATGTCATTATCGCCTAATTGCTTTCTCTTATTATATAAATCTCTCTTTTTATTTAATTGATGTTATTTTCTATGTTTTCAATCAATCAAAATCCTGGAATAACTTGATTGGATTTATTAATTAAAATATTTTTGGTCCCAGAGTTCGACACCCTCTACAACAATCCTTGTTGTTTAGGAAAGCCGAACGGATCTTATAGTTGTTTACAGTTGTTTGATTTGTTCGCAAACACTTACGATAATATCCAACTAACCCCAAAAAACTTCTTACGTCTGTTGTATTCCTGGGCATAGTCCAATCTTGTACCGTAGTCACCTTCGCAGGATCCACGACAATACCATTCTCTGAAACAACATGTCCCAAGAATCTCATTTCCCTCCTCCAGAAGTGACACTTAGAAAATTTCGCTTCAAATTGCTGTTTTCTCAACACCTCCATCACTGTCCTCAAATGTTCCTTGTGTTCTTCCTCTGTCCTCGAGTAAACAAAAATATCGTCCATGAACACGAGAACATGCTTATTCAATTGATCCCTGAATACCCTATTCATAAGATCCACAAAATATGTTGGTGCATTGGTCAATCCAAATGGCATGACTAACCACTCGTAGAATCCATACAGCGTTCGAAATGCCGTTTTAGGAATACTTTCAGTTGCTACTCGGAGCTGATGAAATCCTGTAGCGTGGTCCAATTGGGAGAACACTCTTGCTCCTTCCAGTTGATCAAACAGATCATCTATCCGTGGAAGAGAATACTTATTCTTCCTAGTCACCTTATTCAACTCACTATAGTCCACACATAAAAGAAGGGAACCATCTGCCTTGGTGGCAAATACGACTGGTGCTCCCCACTCAGAAACACTTCTTCTGATAAATCCCTTCTTCAAAATATCGCTTACTTACACCCCGAGATCTCGCTGCTCCCTTGGTTCCATACGACGAAGTGACATCACTATAGGTCTGGCATCTTCCACTAAATCAATACAGAACTCAATCTCTCGGTGTGGTGGAAGTCCGGTCACTTCCTTGAAGATATCCGGATACTGGCCAGCAATGGGAATCACTGATAACTCGTCCTGCGGGATGTCGAGGGAATTTAGAAAACTAGCCCTCACTTCATCACTAGGTAGGCCACCAAACACTACCCTCCGCCCATCATCCGCCCTAATAGTCACCATAAATCTCTCACAGTCTACTACCACCCCATACCTTTGGAGCCAATCGACTCCCAAAATAATGCCAAACCCAGTAAAGCCCAAGACAAAGCAATCACAAGCAAACATACATGCATGACTCGATAGAACGAAATTACGACAAATCATGCTAAGGCAAGTCGAACCACCGATCGGGTTCGTCACAACTAAAGGTCTATCGACTATCTCGGGTTCCAATCCCAACCTATCTACCAGGTTGCTAGATATGAAGGAACGGGAAGCCCCGATATCAAACAATACTCGAACAGGAACATCATAAATAGAAAGCATACATTGAACGACAACATTCTTTCCTTTCTCCGTCGTAGTTGGGGCATTCGACGAAGAAGGAACAGCGTTGATAGCATATGCTTTCACAATCTGCTTTTCTTGAGGAGGTTGTGGACATTGATCATTATGATGTCCCACTTGGCCGTAGTTGAAGCACTTTCTGTCTGCTGGCTTTGCCCGACATTCTTTGGCATAGTGGCCCTTCATGCCACAGCTAAAGCACTCAACATCTTTCTTATTCTTTTTCTGACCATCCTTAGCTTGATTCTGCTTCCTCTTATTCTGGGAATTATTTTTGCCTCCACCGCTTGCCTGCGGCTTTGGCTCCCCTGCAGATGTAACAGCAACCTCGGTCTTCGTCTTAGGGTAAAGACTTTATGACCTCAATGTCTTTCCCATAATGGATTCAAACGTCTCATCGATGTGGTTTATAAGCCTTTCCCCCAAGTACCCATCTAAGCCAGTTATGAACTTCTCGTTCTTCTTCTCGGCAGTGTCAATAAGGGATAATCCATACTTCAATAAAGTATCGAACTCAGCAATATACTCCGAGACTACCCAACCATTCTGCTTAAGCTCTAGAAATTTTCTAAACAATTCTGATTTCTGGGCAGCTGGGATAAACTTATCACTGAAGCAAGTCTTAAACTGATTCCAAGTAACTTGATCCTTAGGAGTAGCTGCTTTAATAGCATTCCACCAATTCATGGCTCGTCCTTGTAGTTGACGCGGCGCTAGCTTTCTCTTCATTGCATCATCGATCCCTAAGCCCTCAAAGATGCGCTCACAACTATCGAGCCAATCTTGAACATCCATAGCCAATGTCGTTCCATGGAACGGCTTTCCACCAAGACTAGTATAATCCTTGCAAAGCTTGGCGAAATCAGCTCTAGGCGCCTGCACCGCTGCACCACCACCATTAGAAGCATTAGGAACTGCTCCATGAACATCCTTGAGCATCTCCCTCATGAAGGTAGTAAACATCGTCCTCATGTCAGGAGCATTCCTATTATTGGCCCCTGAACCCGTACCCCTCGTATATTGGCACATCGTCCAATCTGTACAGAGAAAACGATTAACCATCTCCATAGTGGTGCCAGTGCAATGCGACTTCATCCTTAAATATAATAATAGTATATATGTATAGCTTTTGAAAACCAAAATATCATAAATACGCGCTCTCATATACGTATACTATCTCTCCTTGATGTCTTCCCCTAGGTTAACTACACAACCTAGAGCTCTGATACCAAATGTCAAGGCCCGCCCCGCACCAGCCGACAGTTCCAATGAAACGCGCTGTGCTGATGTCCAACCAGCACGGGATGGTCGTCAAAGGAAAAGGGTTTGAAACTATGTATCATCAATAAACCGTAGTAAATCTCACATCGCATAGAACAAAATATAATAATAACATAACTTGATATAAAACAGGCGAGACTGTCCATAAGCTGAAAACTAAACCTCGTAGCAGCGGAAAATTCGAAATACAGCTTATGATTCAAACCATTTTTATTACAACTTTTAAAACTGTCTCTAAAGAAAAATAGGAAGGTACACTACTAATGCCCAAAGTAGTGACCAGCAACAACACAGGGAGAATATATGGAAATGATATGTATAGGCCTCCTGCTCGTCTCCGAACAGTTACTCGTGCATAACCAGCTAGCATGTCTCTAGTCTGCTCATTTAAGAGCACCCAGAGTAATAAGAAGAGACATAAAACTCTGGGTCAGAAAAAAGTCTGGTATGAGCGATAAGCAGCGAAAAACAGAACAATAACAGGTATACATAACCATACCTGAACCTAGACCTGCAACCAAAGAGTTAGCACAACAGGATGTACAATACTTTAAGGTGACACTAACACATGGTGTGAAAATAATGGGAAGGGGGGTGTGCATGTCATGTGATACCAAACATCAAACATAGCAATCATCCTCACATCTCTCACTCTGTGCGTAAAATATACGATATCTACCACTTTGATCACCCAATTCTTTGCTACGATCACTCTTCCCCATGGAGTCATGATGGCTCCACTACACTGATCCATAGCCACTAATCATTTGCTATGTCCACTCTGCCCCATGGAGTCATAACAACTCCACTGTACTGGCTCATAGCCAAGTTACGATCACTTTGCCCCATGAAGTCATGATAACTCCACTGCACTGATGCATAGCCAATATCCGTCGCTCCGTGGTGAGTCAAAGCTATAGACATCAATAACCCCTTTGCACAGGTCCAACAGAAAAGTCCAATTCATGAAGTTAACTCATTGGTTCCCATCTGGATCCTGAGTTCTACTTCCTATTTGGACTACCTTTGCATCTCGGGTTTTGGTCAAATTGGAGTTGGTCTTCAAAAAAGTCATCGCGTAGAAATAGAAGCACACGCCCGGCTCGGTTCGGGTGTAAATTGTTCAAGTTCCCCCATTCGGTTCGGTTTGGTCACCCTTACTTGGTTCTCCACTTGGTTCGGGGGCTCGCCTTCCGCTCAGTTCGGGTTGCCACCCTCCATTCGGTTCGGGTCCTCTTGCCACCACTCCAACTCGTTTCGGTTCGATTGCTCCAGCCTCAGTTCGGTTCATGCTCACCATTTCTGATCCGATCCTAACGCCCTCGCTTCCGATCCGAACCCAACTCCAACTCCATGCAAATGGCCTTCCTTCTTGCCAAACCTCCTCTTATGCCATGTTCCTGTCCGATTCGAATTTCCTTACTCGGTTCTCCGATCCGATCTGAAACCTTTCACATTTTCCAACGAGCATATATCGTTCATTTTCGCCATACGATGGCGTTTTCAACCATTCTAACTTTACTAATCAATCATAAAACATTCCAAACAGTAGTAATATCATATAGGATCAGTCAATAAGGTCAAAACATCAAGCATGTAGGTTATTTTAGATTAAACATATCCCAAAAGCATGATTTTCCCCTTAATCCACTTAAGCATGTTTTAACTATAGGATTAGCAAAATATGTCTAAATTAACCCAAATTTTTATCAGATCCCTAAAATAATATTTAAGAATTTTTACATATTTTTCCAGAATTTTAACATGCATAATTTCGCTAATTATCACTAATCACCCATAATTAGCCGTAATTAGTGAAAAACAATGCAAATCACTCACCTTAGCCACAAATAAAACTTTAGATCTGAAACTCTACTGTTTTGGCGTGGTTTCCAATGCAAAACAGCAGCTCCAACTCTGATTTGGCACTAATCTTCCTTGATTTGGTGTAGATTAAGCTAATTCGCAATTAGAAAGTGATTTGGGAGTGATTTAGAAGGTGGAGGCCATTGCTAAGGTTTCAAGGATGTAAATGGCCGCTGGAAATCTGAAATGAAATGTTTTCCCTGACCCTATTAGCCCTCCCCTAACCCTAATCCCGAAATGGGTTATGGGTCTAGCTGCTAATCACCCTAATTTGGCCCGGTTAAGCCGTTTTTCACCTTCCAAATCTTGTTTCATCCATATCTCCCAAACAGTAAGTCCGTTGGGCTAATGTGACCACTCTATGGAAAGGTAAACCATCATCCGAATCCAATGGAAGTGGTTTCAGATCAAAAATCCTTTCCAATCAAAAGTTATAGATGAAACAAATTCTCCAAGGGAAAACGATCATTAAAAATTGGCAAAAAACGTGAACATGGGAAATGACCCCAATAGTCGTTTCCCAAAGTTACACGACCATACGAGTTGAAATAAATATTCTACAACCCTCCGATACGTAGAATGCGGGTCGTTACAAATGAGATATGAACAACTATAGAAAAAGCTTTCAACAATCAGTCAAAAGCTAAAGTAATGTTTTATAAAAGGCAGTTACAGAAGATAAAGAAAGATAATATGCCATATTGAGAGGATACTTGAGCAAAGTCAAATCTGATTGTGACATATTAGAGGCAGTTGGTCATAAAGTGCAAGAATCTGAACAAATTATAACAATACTCAATGGCTTGAGTGAAGAGTACGAGGCTATCGAAGCTATAATTTCTTCACAAAAGGAATTTTCTTATCTAGATGAAGTACATTCAATTTTTTTAGCTCATGAGCTAGACTTGAAAGCAAGAATTCTCAAGAAAGTGCTTTCACTATCAATTATGCGGTCAACAAAACCAGACAAATAATAATAGTAGAAGTCAAACCTTTCAATGGGTAACTTAACCACCAGAGTGAGAGGTGGCAGAGGAAGAGGGCACTGGAGCAATAACAACAATCGACCAAAATGCCAAATTTGTGAGAAAATTGGCCACACTGCCATCAAGTGCTACTTTCGATACAATTCAAATTATTCAACAAATCAAGACAACAATAACATACAAAGAAACACCAACTATACTGCCATTATTGCTTAAGCACATGGAGGAGCAACTACTCATGTTGACATTACCAGAAATCGGAATGAACAAGCCAGAGCTGAGTATATTCAAGATGATTCATGGTACGGAGATTCAGGAGCCAACACTAATCAATTTCCACGACATGACATACTTTTAATTATCGTCAACATAGATTTATTTTTATACAAAGTATTGTTTTTCCACCAACTCCTACCTTTCCTTAAGTATGTAGTAGTTAATAAAATACTTTATGATATCATTTCCAAAAAATCGCCCTAGATAAGATTTATCATTTCCAGATCGTTATATATATATATATATTCATTTTAATATTATTATTAAGCTTTTTCTCCGTTAGAAAGCCACTATAAATCATATTCAATTGGCAGAAAACCCGAAAAATCACAATAAATCAAAATTAATACTTACAAATATATAAGGACGGAAAACACTATTTAATTAATTTCAACAATTAAAATGTGAAATAAATTAATTTTCTTATAAGTTAATAAAATATCCATATTTGCATAGAAAATTATGAAATTAAAAACACACTTTCAAAGTAATGCTATTAATATAATATCCGAATTTCAAGTCATGTGAGTGTTATATGATAGGTTTTCACAATCTTCTATGGAGAAACTCCAATAAGGAATAATGATTATGGGAGATGTGCTACAGTACTTGAAAATAGAGTATGAAATAGCTCAGAAACGGAATTTATGGTAAGAAATCAAAGGGAAATAAAGTTGTAAGACTGAGATGATTTCAAATGTTATTTCAGGTGCAGCTTTTGGATAAGGTAGCATTAGCATTGTTATTATAGGCTATTTTTTTTTCAATTTTTAATCCTGGTATTTATGGGTGTAGAACGGGAAGATTTTTTCCATTTTCCACATCCTAATGTCAAAGTGCAATGAAGATGAATGGAAAGTTTAATCGCAGTTGTAAAAGACTATTATGTTTCTCGTTCTTTCAACGTCTACATATTGAATTAACATGTATCGTTTTCTATGGGTTCAAAAGGCAATTTTAGATCCACAAGAAGCAGTTATTTTTAAGGGCAACCGCGACTAGATTTCGTATGAGTGATGCCATAGTAACCAAAAGAGAGGTGTACGAATATGCATATTTGGAGAATAAAGGCTAAAATTATGGGAGTTGAAGAAAACAAAGGGTTCCCATTAGTTGATTGTTGCTAAAAGTAACCAAAAAATTTCTTCCAAATATCACGAGTGGTATTAGGAAATTTAAAACAATGTGCTTTTGTTTCCACATAGGGATGTGGTGCTAGAATCGTCTAATTTTACACTTTTAATACCACTCATGGTAGCAGAAAGAATTTTTAAATGCTTTTAACAACATATTATTTATTTCGCATAAACCGACTAATAGTTTTAGGTTAAAGTAGTATTTTCCTTTGTATTTTATGAGCATCAAAATTATCAAAATTCGAATATACAATTCGAGTTTCTAGTGCTTGGAAAATAACAAGTGATGACAGATGTATGAATTTGCAACTCGCCAGTGAGCGTCTAATGTCGCTATTCATTGTTTGGAAACATGAATTTAGATCGCACTTAGAAGAAGCAAGTGGTTTTGGGTTTCATGGTTTTGATCTCGAATTGCAAGATAATGGTGATTTAAGAGAAGCATAGGTTACATGCTTGAACCTCATAGGTGCTTTCAGCCAGTTTGGTTATTTCAACTTAGGATAATTCCATTTAAACCATGGTTTTGCTGAGTTCACACTCAGCAAAACCCAAAAAAAGGAAGAAACCAACGTTTTGTTGGGTTCATTTGTGTAATATTTTTAAAACCTAATTTTACTCGTCCTCATATGAGCCCTACGTGGTGCCCTAAAGATATCTCGTAAAGCCCCTACGAGATGCTCTAAAGGCACCTTGTGGGGGCTCTATGAGGTATGTTGAAAAAAAATAGCAAAACATAGGCAGTTTGATCATTAATTTTTTTGGGTGAACTTAGCATTTCCTTGGGCTTAAATAAAATTAGCCTTCAACATATTGATTTCATTGCAAATGTTTGCTTGAATAAATTTTATAACAATTGCAAAATTTTAGATAACTCAAAAAATAAGTAACGTTAAAGAAATCCTTTAGTTGAACAATCATTATATATATATATATATATATATATATATATATATATATATATATATATATAGATCAAAATTTGAAATTATATGATTAAAAAAAGAATTGGAAAGCTAGAAAGCACAAAGAATTAAAATATTAGATTATGTTTGGTTTATTTTGAGTTTTTAACGTTAATTATGAAAGTTGCGAAGATTTGAAGTGTAACGGAACTGACGGATCAAAGGCAGAGGGAGTGACGGATAGGACGGAGGAATGGTGGATACATGAACTTGTTATCGTTTTTCCGTTGTTTCTTAAAATACGAAAATAATAAAAAAAATGTTTTTAGTTTTGTTTGTTAATTTCGTTTTGTAAAACGATTGTTTTACATGATGTGCGTGCGTCGTTCGTACTTTTATAAGTGCGAAAACTCAAAATTATAAATTATAAACCAAACACACTTTTAATCTTTTCAAAAATACAAAATAGTCGGAAATAAATCAACAAATACTAATACTTTACACTACTGGAGTGAGTACTAGTTACATTTCAAACATCCGGTTGTTGTTTAATAATAATAAGACAATAGTGTGAAAGGACGGGCTTCGAAATTTTATCACAGCCGAACTCATTATTTAAAAGGAAAATTAATGCATGTCATAAATTTATTCAACAAAAGAAAAGTTGTCTCATTCACAAACATACGTATCATCATCATCAACAACAGGAGCTAACATAAACTTTGACACGCAAACTGCAATCAAACATTAAACACAGAAAAACGTTTCTTGGAGCACGCTTCAGCCACACTTGCACATTTTAAAAACTCCCTACTCGTGAAATTTTGACCGGTTGAACGAAAAAAATTTCCACGCACTGCTACTTTTCAAAACCCATTCGAGAAAACGAAAGAAACGTTGCTATTTATTCCAAGCTATTAATAGCTGAAACAGGGACTGATTTAAATATTTATTTGAAAAAGGTTGAGAATGAAATGAATCGCAGGTTTTGCTGATGTCCTCAGCCGTGATGGCATTCTTTAGTTTACATTTTGGCGTAACCGCATAGAAGCGTGGCTGCCAGCGAAGCAGCTGGTGTGCTGTGGGTCCTACGTTTGTCGCGATGCTGACGTGGTGGATAAGCGTGCTTATGTGACTTGTTAGAGAGGATTAGTTTGTTAAGCGGGTGCTGGGTCTAATAATACTGCGTGCTTGCGTTTGGTCCTTGTTTGGTGGTCGCTCTCGTTTTTTATTCTATTTGCATGTGCTCGTTGCTTGTATTCTTTTTTCCTTTCTATTGTCTGGCACGCTGACCTTATGCTACACTATATGATATTGCCATAGCCTGCTATTTATTGCTGATCTACAAGGATGTTCTTCCTCAGCTAACTAAAACGACGACTATTCTCAAAAATCAAAATATATTGTTTTATAGGCTGACCATCTAAACAAACCGGTATTGTTCTCTCTACCTATATCTATGTGTATATAACATATAACCATCCGAAAGCCTCTTAATTTCCACCACTCCTTTTTATTAAATATGTTTCTCTTTTTTCTTCACTATTTACCTTTCATCCACTAACATATTTAACTGTAAACGGATGGTTCAAATCAAAGAACTTTAAGATGCTACAATTTAGAGATGTTGTATATATAAGGATCACTTGTTGGATCGAACTACAAAAGATCTCAATTCGCTATGGCTTATTTTATCGCTTGAGTTTTTTGATCATAAGAGAATTTTACTGACTATTCAAAAGTTCAAGATGAGAAATAATACTTTAAAAAGGCCAAACTTGATGCTTATTGTAACAATCGTAAACTAAATAATAGTTAATTGAGAATAATAGATTTGGAGGATTGTTAAAAGGACCCCAATATTAGTTAAGGGGGTTACATTTATAATTCATTATACACTTGTTATGGGAGATAAATAAATTAACATCCTCTTAAACATATAAATAAAAATTCCAATATTAACCCTATAATTCTTCTAATGTAAATCTTAAAATCTAAATACTAATTAATGAGTATAATTTAATGATAGATATGAAATAAAAAATGAAACAGCTAACGTAATGAAGACACGGGAAAGTTGTGTGGGTGATCAGAAAACATTAGATCGGGTAAGTAAACATAATACCGTATTGGAATTTGACGATTTAATTTAAAATAGATGAATAAATGAAATTTTAAATTGAATATGTATACTCGAAATCCATAATTAGGATGATGGCATATTCACGTACCGTAATAATTAGGAAATTGTATACATTCAACAACATAACAACATTGGTCATAATTTTAAACGGTAGATGAACATCGTATTTTATACCCGATTACTGAAATGTGTATTGTCACTGTTAACCGACAATACAATGCACTACAACCCCTTACATATTTTTTCTTTATCATTTTTTTTAAAGTTCCGTAATTGAAAATTTTATGACTTTCTCGATAAATACTTAACGTTTTCTCATCAATAAACACCACGAACATCCACCATACTCTTTCACCAAAACCTTCGATGTCAACAATAGAAAAAAAAAACAGATTGAACTAACATTTCCAATATTTGCACCATAACATTGAGATCTGATTGATTCCACTTCATCGTCTTCGTTTAAACCATGGTGGACGAAGTAGAAATCAATACATGATTTTTTTTATTTTTTTTATTTTTAGGAACGCAATTTCCTCTTGATCGAACTGCGGAGAATTTCGATATTTAGGGTTTACCAAAACTTATGACGGACAAGGGTTATTTAATCTATTTTTTTTAATGTTTTAAAACTCAAACCCCTTCTTAACAAATAAGAGTTAAGCAAGATATTGCAAAATAAGGGTGCCTCGGAACGCTCATATATATATATATATATATATATATATATATATATATGTGTGTGTGTGTGTATTTGAAAATTGGTCCTCTTTATTGCTGAACCAATTTAAAAACTTTCTTTATATGCCTCGTTAAAACCCTTATAGGGTAAAAGAGTATATATAAATTTGGTATTCAACAAGTACAACTCTAACACATCATAACTAGGACAATCGAAATGATAAAACAAAACTAAAAGCAAAAGAAAGCAACCGCACCAGACCAGCCCAATAAGGCCCAAAACAATACAAATAACATCCCATCGAAAAGAAACATCATCTTCCAAAATTACCCAGTGTCAGCTAATTAAATGCCCCCAACGTTCCAATATCAGGGCATTCCTCAAACTTCGAATCGTCTTGCTTCCATTATTACACACTAAAAAGGAGATCTCTTTCTCAATCTGAATTAATTTCGAAACTGGATGGGCACTTCGATTCTGAAAAATTCTCGAATTCCTTTCTTTCCATATATAATATATATAGCAGTGGTAAAAGCACCATGTGCTAAATCACGCACTTGATCTTTAACTTTGAAAGTTGAGTGAAAAAATCTCGCCTCTTCCTTCAAATCAGATTGAAGTGTAAGAGGAAGAAGCAGCTTCTGCCTCAACGAAAGCCAAATGAATGAAGCATAATCACATTGAAAGGACAAATGTTGGATGGATTCAAGATGAGCATCACATAATGGGAACATGGCATTTGCAACATTACCAAACCTAAGTATTTGATCCTTAGTATTTAGTCTTCCGAAAATTGCAAGGTAAGAGATAAATGCCATATGCTTGCAATTTTTGCGAAATAACAGAAAAATTGGGTCAGTTGATTCATGAGATCGCACATAATCCCAAGCTTTGTGAAAAGAAAGTGCACCTCCTTAACCCCATTCATATGCATCATTATTTCTATTAAGAAAAATAGGAATGGAACTAATTTCATCAATTAACTCTCTTGTTGCAGGATGAAGAGATGGTTCCAGAATATCATTTCTAGCAATAATGTTCACCTTCTGATCGGGATTTCCAATCAAATGAAGTCTGCCATATCCAAGTAAATCTACCAAGCATTAACAGTTTATCCAGGGTTCATACCAAAGATAAGTTTCATCTCCTCTTGAAATTATTTTATTGAATAGCTGCTTTGAATTTGTTCGAAGCTAAGTAAGGATTTCCAGGTTGATGGAGCATTGTTATCCACTACCATTGACCAAAAAGATTTATCTTTGTAATATCTACCGTATATCCACTTACTCCATAAAGAAGTATCATATAAGAAATTCCAGAGCAGTTTGATACAAGCCACTTTTTTAAGATCAGATTTTTTTTAAGGCCAATACAACTTCTGCGAATTCAACGAGACTTTGTGTGATGAACCTCCCAAAAAAAAAATCCATGCAAAGAGATTGGATTTTATCTAATGTATACTCTGGAATTTGACAGATGAATAACCAATATAAGATAATAGGGATTAACAGTGTATTAATCAATTCGGCTCTGCCTGCAAAGCTCAATAAGTTTGTTTCCCAACCTTGAATTTTACTCTGTATTCCCTGAATCAACGAATTGCATTCTGAATAGTGTAAATAATTGGATGATGGTGGAACTCCTAAATATTTTATAGGTAAAGAACCCTGTTCAAAATCTAGAATATTCAGAATATCCATAGAGTTATTCACTGAAGCACTGAAGAATACTTTAGTTTTAGAAGAATTAACTTGCAAACCAACATGTATACTTAATTTATGAAAAATCATGCTAAGAGTGAAAGCATTTTGTATAGATGATTTTCTAAAAATCATCAAACCATCAGCATATAGTACATGGGAAATGACTGGCTGAAATGAACTGCTAGGTTGAAATGCTTTAAAGTGAGTAGCTTCATCCATTAAGTATGGAAAATATTTCATAGCAATAACAAATAAATATGGAGACAATGGATCACCTTGGCGAATTCCTCTAGAAGATGTAATGAACCCCTTAGGTATGCCTTGAATTATGATAGAAAATTTGTCGTGGACATACATTCATAGATTAGATTTACAAAATGAATTGGGAATTTCATTTGATACATAATAAAGCAAATAAATTCCCTATTTACTTTATCATATGCTTTTTGTAAATCTACTTTAACACAAAGTTCAGGCATACCTTCCTTCTTGAAATCCCTTAATAATTTGTGAGCCGACAAAATGTTATCCCAAATGTATATATTATTAATAAATGCACTTTGATTTTCTGATATGAGAAAGGGGAGAAAAATCTTCAACCTATTGCAAAGAACTTTTGCAAAAATTTTATAATATGCATTACAGTAAGAGATCGACCTATAATGAGCAATTTATGTAGGTCTTCCATCCTTTGGGATCAGGGTGACAAAAGTATGATTTATTGATTTTGGTAATTTACCAGAGTTAAACATTTCTGAGATTGCAACCAATAAATCTGACTTAAGCTCTTCCCAATGGATTTTCATAAATTTAGCATTTAGCCCATACGGACCTGGATTTGAATCATCATTTATAGAGAATACATCCTCTCTAATTTCATCTAGAGAAACTGCTTTCATTAAATACTGCTGACCTTGTTCACTCACAGTTGAAATTGGTTGAAAATTGGGAAATGTAAATGTGTTTGAACCATCAAATGTGGCAGTTAAGTAATTAATGACCTCTGCTTCAATGTCATCTGACTTAAAAAGAAGGTTACCACCCTGATCAATTAGAACTCTAATATGACTAAAGTATCACCTGTTTGACGTACAAGATTTTTTTTTAGAGTTTGTATCTCCCTGTTGTAACTAAGACACTTTAGCTTGCTGTCCCAAACTTTTGAAATGAATTTGCTAAAGATTTTGGAATTCTTTCTTGGCTTGTAGGTAATCATCGTATAGAAGAAAATCCTCTAGATTTTTATCTATAGCTTGCTCCAAATTAAAGAGATATTGCTCAGCTTGCTTCAGGTTTGCATTGTTTTTATCTCTTAATATATTCCAGTTTTGAAGTTTTTGCAATAATGGATAACTCTGAAAACCCCATCCATAAGAATTCAAACCTCTTTGAACTGTTTCCCAATAACCTGGCAAACAAGACCAGTCATTTCTGTATCAAAAAGGATATACTTTTGACCCTTGAGTAGCAATAAGTTCTAGCAGAATAGGATTATGATCAGTCAAACGTTGAGAAAGAGAATGAGCTTTCATATTTATAAAATGATTTAAGCAGCAGTTATTAACTAGGATTTTGTCTATGAGTAGCTATTCCTTTTCTACGCCAAGTAAATATAAAACCAAGAGGTTTGATTTCAGTTAGAGATGTCTGAATTAAGATCTTCTGAAATTCACGCAAATGTTGGTAAGGAACGGATAATCCCCCCTTTTGTCTTATGGAGAAAGAGCATTGTTGAGATCTCCCATAAGTATCCAAGAAATATCAACCAAATTTGCTTCATTTATTAAAGTTTGCCAAAGATTAATCCTATCCATGAGAAAATTACTTGCATAAACCAAAGTGAAAACCATGCTAAATCCTACTTTGATAAAAGCTGTTACTCTAATATGTTGAAATGATGAAGCCACTGCAACCAAATCCCAAACATTAAAATCCCAAATCACAAGAATTCGACCGTTAGATATAGAAGAATTATTTGTCAAAATTTTCCAAGAGCTAGGAAGCATAGAAGTAAACAAAACAAAATTAGATTTAGGAAGTTTTATTTCCACTAAACCAACAATAGTCGGATTAGATTGTGTCAAGAGTGTAAGCACATCTTTCATATGAGAAATTGTGCTCATACCCATAACATTCCATACTACTATAGTTATTTAATAGCAGTGGAGTTCCTCAACACTCTTTTAGCAGGAGTAGAAGATGATTCAGCAGCAGCAGAAGTAGAATATTTGTTACTCTGAAAGTAACTTTTATTTATATCAATCAAATTAGAAGCTTCAACCTGATTTCCCTTTGCAGATTCATTCTGACTGGCACTATCATTAATAGAATCAGCAACATGTTAGGCAATATATCTACAGGAAGTCTAGAATTTTAAAAAGGCTAAATCATCCAAACCTCCAGTTAAAGATTGAGATGGTGCCTTTACTGGATGATACTCAGCAGTATGAACATTAGTGTAACGACCCGTATTCTACACATCATAGGATTGTAGAATATTTATTTCTTTCCCATGTGAAGTCGTATGGTCATGTAACTTTGGGAAACATCCATTAGAGTCATTTCCCATGTTCATGATTTTTGTCGATTTTAAAATGACCATTTTGCCCCTAGTTGGTACTGTTTTGGCCATAACTTTTGATTGGAAAGGAATTTTGACTTGAAACCACTTCCATTGGATTCGTTTGATGGTTTACCTTTCCGTAGAGTGGTCATAATAGCCAAACGGACTTACCGTTTGGGAGATATGGCTGAAATAAGGTTTGGAGGGTGAAAAACTGCTTAACCGGGCCAAATCGGGTGATTAGTGAGTAGACCCATAACCCATTTCGGGATTAGGGTTATGGGGAGGCTGAAATGAGATAGAGGATCATTCCATTTCAGTTTTCTAGCCTCCACTTATCACCAAGGAACCCTAAAAATGGTCTCCAACCTCTAAATCACCTCCAAATCACCTTTTGGTCAAGGATTTGGCTTAGCAACCCCTAATCAAGGAAGATCTACACCAAATCAACATTGGAGCTGCTGTTTAGCATAGAGAATCACATCAAATCAGAGATTTATTCCAGATCTTAGTTTATTTGTGGCTAAGGTGAGTGTTTTGCATAGTTTTGCACTAATTATAGCTAATTAGGGGTGATTAGTGTTAATTAGTGAATTTAAACAGGATAAAATTCGGGGAAAATGTTTATAAAATTCGGAATGATGTTTTAGACCTCTGATGTGAATTTGGGTTAATTTGGTTAAGTTTTGCTAATCATATCATAAGTTTCACCTAAACATGCTTAGGGGGAAATATGGGGTTTTGGGTATGTTTGATCCATTTTTACCTATCATGTTGATGTTTTGATGGTTGTGGTTGATTATGCATGTTGCTATGACTATATGAAATGCTTTGTGATTGATTTCAATAGGTAGAATGGTCGAAAACGCCGTCGAGGGGCGTAAACTGTTCGCCGGAAGAACTGCAGGAATCTGCCCGAACCGGACCGGATCGGTGGGCATAGGGGCGATCCGACCCGAAGACAACGATCCGTATGGCCACCCCCGATCGCGAACCCTCTCCACGATCCGATTCAGCTTGATGAGGTGCCACGATCCGAAGGGAGGAGCACGACCCGATCCACTTCAGAAGCTCACGAGCTGACGACCTGGGAAGATGCACCCGACCCGACCCGACCAGTTGGGGAACACGAACTGACGTGAAGGAGGAACCACAGCCCGATCCGAATGGATACCACGACCCGATCCGAAAGGGTCACCACGACCCGATCCGTATGGGTGACCACGAGCTGATGACGTGACTCGATCCGAACCGTGGTGACGAGGGAAAACTGGACTCCGAACCGAACCACTATGAACTGAAGGCTACGACCCGATCCGATCTGGTGATGACCAATAACCCGAGATGCAAAGGTAGTCCAAATGAAGGGTATTGACTCAGGGTCCAGATAGGAACCAATGAGTGGACTTCATGAGTTGGACTTTGCTGCGGGACGTTCCGTGCTAACTGGACATGTGTACAGCGCACCTTTGGAGTAAATGTCGGTTGGTGCGGGGCGGGCCGTCGCACTTGGTATCAGAGCTCTAGGTTGCGTAGTTAACCTAGGGAAAGACACTAGGGAGAGTTAGTATGTATATGAGAGCGCGTATTTGTGATTACTTTGGTTTTCAAAAGCTATGTATATATATACTATTAGTAGTATAAGAATGAAGTCGCACTGCACTAGCACCACTATGGGGTCGTTAATCGTTTCCCTTTTTCAGATTGACGATGAGCCAAGACACGAGGGGTGCTGGTAGAGGGATCAACCAAGGGAATGCCACTGACATGAGGGCAATGTTTACTAACCTCATGAGAGACATGCTTAGAGAAGTGCAAGGGGCAGTTCCCAATCCCGGAGTTGGTGTTGGCCCAGTAGTGCAGGCGCCTAGGTTCGATTTCGCCAAGTTGTGCAAGGATTACACTAATCTTGGTGGAAAGCCGTTCCACGGAACGGAGTCGGCCACAGATGTTCAAGATTGGATGGATAGCTGTGACCGTATCTTCGATGACCTGGGTCTTGAGGATGCGATGAAGAGAAGGCTAGCGTCTCGTCAGCTGCAAGGGCGAGCGATGAATTGGTGGAATGCCATTAGAACAGCTACTCCAGAGGACCAGGTTACATGGGATCAGTTCAAGGCTCGCTTTAGCGAGAAGTTTATTCCAGCTGCCCAAAAGTCAGTGTTGTTTAAGAGGTTCTTGGAACTCAAGCAGAATGGGAGGGCAGTTTCTGACTATATTGCTGAGTTCGACACTTTGTCGAAGTATGGACTGTCTCTTATCGACACTCCTGAGAAGAAGAATGAGAAGTTCATTACTGGTTTGGATGGATACTTGGGGGAAAGGCTTATCAACCACATCGATGAGACTTTTGAATCGATCGTGGGGAAAGCTTTGAGATCAGAGAGTCTTTACCCTAAGTCAAAGACTGAGGCTGCATCTGCAGAAGGGCCAAAGTCGCAAGCAGGCTGTGGAGGCAAGAATAACTCTCAGAATAAGAGGAAGCAGGATCAATCTAAAGGTGGCCAGAAAAAGAGCAAGAAGGATGTTGAGTGCTTCAGCTGTGGAAAGAAGGGCCATTATGCTAAAGAATGTCGGGCCAAGCCAGCGGAAAAGAAGTGCTACAACTGTGGTCAAGTGGGACATCAGAAGGATAAGTGTCCGCAACCTCTTAAGGAGAAGCAGATTGTGAAAGCATATGCTATTGATGCTGTTCCTTCTTCGTCGAATGCCCCAACTGCGGCGGAGAAAGGAAAGAATGTTGTTATTCAAGGTATGCTTTCTATTTATGATGTACCAGTTCGAGTTTTGTTTGATACTGGGGCTTCCCGTTCCTTCATATCTAGTGACCTGGTAGATAGGTTGGGACTGGAACCCGAGATAGTCGATAGACCATTGGTTGTGACGAACCCGATTGGTGGTTCGACTAGCCTTAGTACGATTTGCAGGAATTTGGTCTTATCGAGTCATGGATGTATGTTTGTTTGTGATTGCTTTGTTTTGGGCTTTACTGGGTATGGCATTATATTGGGAGTCGATTGGCTCCAAAGATACGGGGTGGTGGTAGACTGTGAGGGCTTTTTGGTGACAGTGAGGGCGGATGATGGGCGGAGGGTAGTGTTTGGTAGCCTACCTAGTGATGGGGGTTATGGCTAGTTTTGTAAATTCCCTCGACATCCCGCAGGATGAGTTGTCAGATGTGCCCGTGGTTGGCCAGTATCCGGACGTCTTCGAGGAGGTGACCGGGCTTCCACCATACCGAGAGATTGAGTTCCGTATTGATTTAGTGAAAGATGCCAGACCTATAGTGATGCCACTTCGTCGTATGGCACCAAGGGAGCAGCGAGAGCTCGGGGTGCAAGTCAGCAATCTTTTGAAGAAGGGATTTATTAGAAGGAGTGTCTCCGAGTGGGGAGCACTAGTTGTGTTTGCCACTAAGGCAGATGGTTCCCTTCGGTTGTGTGTGGACTATCGCGAGTTGAATAAGGTGACGAGGAAGAATAAGTATCCTCTACCACGGATAGATGATTTGTTTGATCAGCTGGAAGGAGCTAGAGTGTTCTCCCAGTTGGACCTCGCGACAGGATTTCATCAGCTACGAGTAGCAGATGAGAGTGTTCCGAAAACGACATTTAGGACGCCGTCTGGATTTTATGAGTGGTTGGTCATGCCGTTTGGATTGACCAATGCACCAGCCTACTTTGTGGATCTTATGAATCGAGTATTCAGAGATCAGTTGAATAAGTTTGTTCTTGTGTTCGTGGATGATATCCTTGTTTACTCAAGGACAGAGGAGGAACACAAGGGACACTTGAGGATAGTGATGGAGGTGTTGAGGAAGCACCAATTGAAAGCGAAATTCTCTAAGTGTCATTTTTGGAGAAGGGAAGTAAGATTCTTGGGTCA
This sequence comes from Allium sativum, assembly GCA_030737875.1. Lineage (NCBI taxonomy): Eukaryota > Viridiplantae > Streptophyta > Magnoliopsida > Asparagales > Amaryllidaceae > Allium > Allium sativum. Next base: position 374,707,214 of record CM060915.1, read on the forward strand.
TGTTGTTTCAGAGAGTGGTATTGCCGTGGACCCTGCGAAGGTGGCTACGGTACAGGATTGGCCTACACCCAAGAATGTAACAGATGTAAGAAGTTTCTTGGGATTAGCTGGATATTATCGTAAGTTTATCCAGGACTTCTCCAAGATAGCAGCACTGTTGACTCAGTTGACTAAGAAAAATCAGTCCTTCGTCTGGGACGGAGTGTGTGAGGATGCCTTCAAGAGTCTAAAAGAGAGGTTGACGCGTGCTCCAGTGTTAGTCATTCCTAAAGGGAATGAAGAGATGACGGTATACACAGATGCTTGTGGTACCGGACTGGGTGCTGTATTGATGCAAGGAGGTAGGGTTGTAGCTTATGCTAGTCGACAGCTAAAGCCGCATGAGAAGAAGTATCCTACCCATGATTTGGAATTGGCAGCGATTGTATTTGCGTTGAAGATGTGGAGACACTATCTCTTGGGTGAAAGATTTGAGTTGTTTACCGATCATAAATCGTTAAAGTATCACTTCTCTCAGAAAGATCTTAATCTCCGTCAGCAGAGATGGTTAGAGTTCTTGGCTTCGTATGATTTTGATATCGCATATACACCTGGGAAAGGTAATGCGGTAGCCGATGCCTTGAGTAGGAGACATGCCAGCTTAGGGGCGATGTTTCTTGAGTGGAAGCAACTGGAGTATATCGCGGGGTTTGATTTCAGACCAAAGTGCGAATTGGATCCAGTCATGCTAGCTAGTTTGACGATCAGACCCACTTTGATAGAGCGGATTGGTTCTAGCCAGAGGGACGATCCTAATCTATTAGAAATCATCTCCAAGTTAGAAATGAACATCGACGGTGAGGAGATGAATGTGTATGGGCTTGATCGAGATGGATGGCTTAGAAGGAATGGAAGGCTAGTTGTGCCCAACATGAATGGATTGAGAGATGAAGTGCTTAGAGAATGTCATCACTCAAAACTGACTATACATCCCGGTGGTAATAAGATGTATCGAGACATGAGACAGACTTACTACTGGGAAGGGATGAAAAGAGACGTTGGGAAGTTTATATCCAAATGCATGAATTGCCAGCTAGTTAAAGCCGAGCAAAAGAAGCCTAGTGGTTTGTTGCAACCATTAGAAATTCTCGAATGGAAATGGGAGCAAGTCTCGATGGATTTCATCGATGGCCTACCAAGGACTAGATCGGGATATGATAGCATTTGGGTAATTGTGGATCGATTGACTAAGAGCGCAAGATTTATACCAGTCAAATCGACCAGAACGGCAGCCAAGTTGGCAGAATTGTATATGAAGTGGGTAGTGAGATTTCATGGGGTACCCAAAAGCATTGTGAGTGACCGAGACCCGTTGTTCACTAGTGGGTTTTGGAAGAGCTTACAAGAGGCTCTAGGGTCAGGATTACATCTCAGTACCGCATATCATCCTCAAACCGACGGTCAAACGGAGAGGGTGAATCATATATGGGAAGATCTCTTGAGAGCGTGTATATTGGATTTTGGTGGATCATGGGATGACCATTTGCATCTAGTAGAGTTTGCATATAATAATAGCTACCAATCCAGTATCAGTATGGCTCCATATGAAGCTTTGTACGTAAGACCGTGCAATTCACCATCATGTTGGATAGAGACTGGCGAGAAGTTTATGCTTGGACCAGATGTGGTGAGGGAAACTTCGGATAAGATTAAGATCATTCAGCAACGAATGAAAGCTGCCCAAGATAGGCAGAAGAGTTATGCTGATAAGAGGAGAAGAGATTTAAAATTCTCCGTTGGTGACTTGGTGTTTGTTAAGATCTCTCCGTTGAAGAGCGTGATACGATTTGGCAGGAGAGGCAAATTAGCACCAAGATTTGTTGGCCCATTCCCAGTTCTTGAACTAGTCGGGAATTTGGCCTATAGAGTTGGCTTACCAGAGAAAATGGCGGGAGTTCACAATGTATTTCATGTTTCCCAACTAAGGAAGTTCGTTCACGACTCAGATATGACTGTTTCACCTGATCAGTTAGAGGACTTCGAAGTAGAACCCGAGGCGGTTGGGAACCGCAAGCCGATTCGTATTGTGGGGCACGATACGAAGCAACTTCGAAGGAAGGCGGTGAATCTAGTCAAGGTTCAGTGGGGCGAGGACGAGAATGATTGCACTTGGGAGACAGAGGAGAGCATTAGGAAGGCATATCCAGAACTCTTTGCCTGGTAAGATTTACTTTGCAATTTAGTTTTCCGCATGCTAGGGTAGACTTGTTTTGCTTGTTTGCATGTTTGATTGTTGTTTTATGATTGATAGGCATGCGGGGCCTTGGTGTGTGTTTGGATTAGGGAATTTCGGGGGCGAAATTTCTTAAGGGGGGGGGGGGGGGGGAGAGTGTAACGACCCGTAGTCTACACATCATAGGATTGTAGAATATTTATTTCTTTCCCATGTGAAGTCGTATGGTCATGTAACTTTGGGAAACATCCATTAGAGTCATTTCCCATGTTCATGATTTTTGTCGATTTTAAAATGACCATTTTGCCCCTAGTTGGTACTGTTTTGGCCATAACTTTTGATTGGAAAGGAATTTTGACCTAAAACCACTTCCATTGGATTCGTTTGATGGTTTACTTTTCCGTAGAGTGGTCATAATAGCCAAACGGACTTACGGTTTGGGAGATATGGCTGAAATAAGGTTTGGAGGGTGAAAAACTGCTTAACCGGGCCAAATCGGGTGATTAGTGAGTAGGCCCATAACCCATTTCAGGATTAGGGTTATGGGGAGGCTGAAATGAGATAGAGGATCATTCCATTTCAGTTTTCTAGCCTCCACTTATCACCAAGGAACCCTAAAAATGGCCTCCAACCTCTAAATCACCTCCAAATCACCTTTTGGTCAAGGATTTGGCTTAGCAACCCCTAATCAAGGAAGATCTACACCAAATCAACATTGGAGCTGCTGTTTAGCATAGAGAATCACATCAAATCAGAGATTTATTTCAGATCTTAGTTTATTTGTGGCTAAGGTGAGTGATTTGCATAGTTTTGCACTAATTATGGCTAATTAGGGGTGATTAGTGTTAATTAGTGAATTTAAACAGGATAAAATTCGGGAAAAATGTTTATAAAATTCGGAATGATGTTTTAGACCTCTGATGTGAATTTGGGTTAATTTGGTTAAGTTTTGCTAATCATATCATAAGTTTCACCTAAACATGCTTAGGGGAAATATGGGGTTTTGGGTATGTTTGATCCATTTTTACCTATCATGTTGATGTTTTGATGGTTGTGGTTGATTATGCATGTTGTTATGACTGTATGAAATGCTTTGTGATTGATTTCAATAGTTAGAATGGTCGAAAACGCCGTCGAAGCGCGTAAACTGTTCGTCGGAAGAACTGCAGGAATCTGCCCGAACCGGACCGGATCGGTGGGCATAGGGGCGATCTGACCCGAAGACAACGATCCGTATGGCCACCCCCGATCGTGAACCCTCTCCACGATCCGATTCAGCTTGATGAGGCGCCATGATCCGAAGGGAGGAGCACGACCCGATCCACTTCAGAAGCTCACGAGCTGACGACTTGGGAAGATGCACCCGACCCGACCCGACCAGTTGGGGAACACGAACTGACATGAAGGAGGAACCACAGCCCGATCCGAATGGATGCCACGACCCGATCCGAAAGGGTGACTACGACCCGATCCGTATGGGTGACCACGAGCTGATGACGTGACTCGATCCGAACCGTGGTGACGAGGGAAAACTGGACTCCGAACCGAACCACTATGAACTGAAGGCTACGACTCGATCCGATCTGGTGATGACCAATAACCCGAGATGCAAAGGTAGTCCAAATGAAGGGTATTGACTCAGGGTCCAGATAGGAACCAATGAGTGGACTTCATGAGTTAGACTTTGCTGCGGGACGTGTGCTAAGGAGTTGTCGACGTTCATAACTTCGATTCACCACTAAGAATGAATGATGGGATACTTATCAGTGCAGTAGGGTCATTATGACCTGAGGGGCAAGGTGATGGTAGCAAGACTATGTTATCAGTGCAGTAGGGTCATTATGACCTGAGGGGCAAGGTGATGCGTAGTAAGACTATGAGCCAGTGCAGTGGGGTTCTTGTGACTCCATGGGGCAAAGTGGACAATGTAAGGATTGGTAAGGCTATGAGCCAGTACAGTGGGGTTCTTGTGACTCCATGGGGCAAAGTGGACATAGCAAAGGATTAGTGGCTACATTATCAGTGCAGTGAAGCCATTTATGACTTCATGGGGCAAAGTGATCGTAGCAAGGTATGTTGGGTGATCGAAGTGGTGAATATCGTATGCTTTACGCACTGAGTGAGAGATGTGAGGATGGATGCTATGTTTGATTGTTTGCCATCCCTATGACATGCACACCTCCCCCACCTCCGTATCTTTACACTGTTTGATATGGTACCTTAGAGTGTTGTACAGTATGTAGTGCTAACTCTTTGGTTGCAGGTCCAGGTTCAGGTATGTTTTAGTCTACCTGTTATTGTTCACTTTAGATGCTTATCGCTCATACCAGGCTTTATGTCTGACCCAGAGTTTTATGTCTCCTCTTATTACTCTGGGTGCTCACACGAGCAGACTAGAGAAAGGTTAGCTGGTGATGCGCGAGTAGCTGATTTGGAGGCGGGCAGGAGGCTTCCATGTATGATATATATATACACATTCTCCCTGTGTCGTTGGTGGTCGCTACTTGGGCATTAGTAGTGTACCTCCTTTATCTTTCTTTTGCTTTGAGACAGTTTGAAAAGTTGTAATAAGCTGTATTTTGGATTTCCACTGCTATGATGTTTAGTTCTGATTGTCAGCTTATGCACTGTCTCTCCTGTTTTATGTCAAGTATGTTATTATTATATTTTGTTCTATGCGCTGTGAGACATTCTACAGGTTCCTTGTATGTTCATTTCCTTCTTCCCTTTCCTTCTGATGACCCGTTCCGTGCTAACTGGACATGTGTACAGCGCACCTTTGGAGTAAATGTCGGTTGGTGCGGGGCGGGCCGTCGCAATTAGAGTTTCCTTAGCCCGTATCATTCAGATTTTCAGTATGAATCCATCGTGGATCATTAGCTACTTCCTGAGCATTATTATCATGACCAAACAAACTACATTTTGAGCATTTTATAGGCACAAATTCATATTCTACTGTAATCATAGTTTTAAGCTCTGTTTGAGTATCTAAGGAGATTTGAACTCTCACATATTTTGTATACTATTTCCCTGCTGTATTTTCATTAACCATAATAGGCTTTGCAATAAAACTTGAAACCATTTGAATAGCATCTTTAGTTCAAAATTCCATGGGTAGATGATGAAATCTCACCCTAATCAGAACAGTATCACTATGCTTATTATTATAGTTATATACAGGAAACCATGCATCAACCATTAGAAGTCGATCGAAATAAGAATAGGTCGAACATTCTAATATTCTAGAATAATCAATCTCATTTTCAAACTGAACAGCAAAATTACAACTCGAAGAGATATGAACATTAAAACCTCTAGTTGGCTTCCAAACTCTTTTGATGCACTCTTTCAACTTAACGATAGATATCCTTTGGCTTCCAAACTCTTTTGATGTACTCTTTCAACTTAATGATAGAAATCCTGAAATGGATCAGAATAAGTGCAATAGTGTTCGACTATTCATTTTCAGATTGATTATAGATTTTTTTCCTGGAATGAAGACGTATTCGGATGAAGGTTAAACAAATTTCAGACTTCGATTATTCGATGCCAGGGGTGCCTGTTTATGATTTGGATTAATATTTGTAGATGTTGTTTTTGTAAGAGGATATGCAGATGTTGGAGAAGAAGGTTGTTTGTCTATTGAAGAAGAATGTGGGTGAGAGAATCACGAGTTTGTTACAGGAGCCGATTCTTCCATTAATGATGGAAAACTGTTAGAATATATATATATATATATATATATATATATATATATATATATATATATATATATATATGAGTTCAAAAACATCCCTAATAGTGCAGCAGCCCAAAAGCCCCCCAATATTCATCATTCACTTATAATTAAATATGTTTCTCTCTCCCTCCATTAACTATCTCTCCACCCACTAACATATTTTTATATAAACAAATGGTGGATATCCGGGAACTTTAGGGTGCTGCAATTTGGAGGTGTTGCTGAACGCTCTACACACACACCTACATGCATACACACACACAAATATACACATGCACATATATGAGATAGGATCAAGAGCACCCCAAACAATGCAACACCCCTATAACATCCATAATATACGTTTACTCCAACTATATGTGTTGTTCTTATTACTACTGCCACAAGTGGAATCTATTTCCAAGTCTCGACATTCTCATATGCACATAGAGATTCTATTCTTAAAGATTATGTTGAGTATTACCGCTAGTCTTTAGCTTACCTTGCATGCTCACTTCCCTGTTCCTCGCTCCCATTATCGACCTCAGTACTTTGTTCTCAATTTGTCTGCTTAGCTCGCCCAACAACTGTGACCATGTGATGATGGTGTCATATTGTCGCAACCATCCAGGAGCCACTTTAGGTCGATCAAGCTAGGATGTGACAAGAAAAAACTTCTAACCACCACAACTATATTGGGACTTTGTACTCCTCGTTCACCCAAAAGCGAAGATAATAATATTTCAAGTTTCAAAATAAAATAAGGAAATATATAATTTACCTCATACGTCAAGTCCGGAATCTAAATAACATCAACTAACAGTTGTGTTATAATTCACTAATATCCAACTATTAAATACTCGTTCTTTAGTGAATTACTCGATATAACACCAGTGTTGAGTAAGTTATGGGCATTCCATACCGTTCGATGAAATATAATTATACTCTTTATTAATCAACATCAAATAAATTTCCCCTTCGCTTATTATGTCACTTTAGCATAAATAATTTTATAATTCCTTGTTCTTCATTTCTATTTCTTTAGAAGTTAATCATAATGTAATTATAACTTTCATAGCAAACAAATCAACATCATCCATTCATATATTTATATACTATTTCATTATTATTTGTTAACAAGATGAAGATTTCTTCCTCAATATACATCATTTTGTTTTATTTTCTCTCTTTTTTAGGAAAACTTCATTAAAAATCTTTGTAGTTATTTACTTCCCATTTTAAATTGTAAACGTTGATTCCCTCATTTAATATTACAATCTGTAATTCTGGAAAGCATAATACGGATTGAAAGTAATCTTTATTTAAACTTGTCAATAAAGAATAAAACTTCAAAAATAGTTCAACTTTAAAGTTCAATTTCCTCTTTAACAATGTGTACATACTTCTACAAAATTTAATTTTTAAATTCCTTACAATTTCAATTTTGAAAAGATAACCATAATTCAAAATACTTGTGAACCAAAATATACAATTTTTTAATCATTATTCGAAATCTTTATTTATATTCGAACCTGTAACAACCCATCTGAAGTGGGCCTAAATTTCAATTTAGAAAAGGCCCGTCAAAACTTAGAGCCACTCAAAACGGATCGTTGGTTCCTCTAAGGAATTACATTTGCACAGAATAACGGAGCAATATAATGAGATGTAATCTCACATAGTGGACAGGGTAAAATATAATAATGAGAAAATAAATGTACCATTTAAATTAAAAACCAATAATGTAGCTTACAATCGTGTTCATATAGTTACATTAGGTACATCAACTAATATCTAGTACATAATAATAGTAATATTACCAATAATAAATAGATAAGTTCCTCCACTGTCAGGCTCCCATGACCTCAACTTTCAGCATGAAGTCCAACCTCAGTAAGTATGTTAAGAGGAGGGAGATTTGAACATAAAGTCCTAATAAATGAAAACCACATATGTTTGAAGGTTAATTATTCTTATATTTGGCAGGGTAGATTTTTCACGATATGTCCATGTGAACAAGCATACACACAAGGCAACCAATCCAATCAATGAGTTGGACGTTCATACCGTCACTTAAAACCTTCATTAACATTTTAGGGAGGATCCTCGATCACTTAATACCCAACGAGGTGGACATTATCGGTCACTTAAGGCCATACTACTATATTAAATTTAGGGTTGATTCCTATAATCACTTAAGAACCTACAGCGGACCATGGCCACTTAATACCCCGTCATATCACATCAATGCAATATATATACATACCTATACTCTTTTTTGTAATATGAGAAGTAGTAATTCGCCACTTATACCGATTTAGAGTAGGCCCAATCTGTCATTTAAGCCCCTCCGGCGGACTCCTATGTTACTACCTAACTGATATCATGGGTAAACTCCTATGCCACTTAAGACTTCCTATACACAGGCGGTCAATTATAGTTGCATGTAACATAGGCTACCTATCATGTCCCTAAGTTAGCCTTTACACAGCTCCGAGAGGAAGTAGACAACTTCTGGAGAATTGGCCCACTCAACGTTTGCATTATGTTTAGTCCATTTTAGAGAAGAGAACCCAAAGATAACTTAGAACCTAATAAGGGAGGGTCCCATGACTTTGGCCCATACAAAGGAGTAAACCTTAGGAACAGACCTAGTACTATCTACTTAAGACCCACATTAGGTAGGTCAGCCACTTAAGACCTTTTTAAGGTAGGCATGCCTACTCATACACACATATATTATACACACACACACACAAATGCACACCAGGCCTCTCACGTTAAACCATTTACTTGTTGATGCTGGATTTGCCGGGCGGTTCCGGGAAGGCTTCTACTACAAGTGGGGTTAACCTCGTGCCTTAGTGCAATAATTATAATAGCCCATGACACCTAGACCTCTCACATTAACAAGGCTTACTTGTAGATACTGGATATGTCAGTCGGTTCCGGACAGGTTTCTATTATAAGAAATGGCTAACCTCGTGTCTTTGTGTCATTACTTACTATTTATAAAGCATATTTATAAAGCCATTAACGCATACACATACAAACAATTTCGTAATGGGACATTTAAAACTCAAATTACTAATTTCCTAAATTAATCTTATTTACCACACATTTATTATACCTTAATTATGATATTTAATATATATGGAAAAAATAAATATCCTAAGTTAAACATATACTAAACGTTCAAATATAACATTTCTAAACCGTTGAAATGTCAATCTCTAACCAAAGAAAGGCATACAAGTTAATTTCCCACATTTTGCTAATAAAGTATAAACATGTATTGTAACACCCCGTAATTTTAACAACTCTAAAGAGGACAAATTAAAAAATAATTAATTTTGGGGAAACAGACTACGCCATTGCGTTCGCCTCAGAATTCTGGTCAAAATATACACCAGGTTTGCGTAAAACGGACACCGTATGAAGAAGTTATTAAGGTTTGAAGTTTGTATACGTGCAAGAAGAATATATATATATATATATATATATATATATCAAGTCTAGAAATTCAAAATCAGGTCTAGAAATTTAAAATCGCACAGAATTGGGGAGGCCGGAATTTTCCCACTCAAGGGTGTCGATCCCATAAGGGGGTTGTCGACCTCTCAAAGGGGGTGGCTCAACCCCCCTAGGGCGGACGTGGCAGATAAGGGATTGGGGCTAGAGGCTACATATATGCCCTCATTTCTCCATGTTTTTGCACACAAAAAATAATGGAGAACTAGATGTTGTCTCTGCCTAGGTTGAATCAAGCCTTTTTTCTTCTTCAACAATTAAGTCATTCAAGTTTAGATCTGTGATTCAACATCAGCAATTCTTCTTCTATTTTTTTTATAGATCCAAACACTGTGAGTCCATGTTAATTTTAAATCTAAATGATTAAAAATAAAATTTGATATGACTTTAACTTGGATCTGTGCCTGTGACTGCTTAAATCATATCAGATCTGTTATAACTTGTGTATCTATGATATTCTGACATGACTATGACTTAGATCTTAACCTTTATCATGTCAGATCTGATTTTGATTGTAGATCTAATTCACTGTTTAGATCACCTTATGCCTGTTCTATTATGTTTATGACCAAATCAAATTTGTTGTTAGTTGGACATCTAAATCATTGTTTAGATCACATCATGCCTATCCCTATTATGTTAGAATCAGTCCTATTTCATATGTTCATCAGACCTGTTCCTATATGCCTACCTTGTCATTATGCCACTATATGTTTTATGTCTGTATCTGCTATTATATGTCCATCATGTTAGTATGATCATCTCTGTTCTATTCCCTCTATCTTTTCCCTTTTATTTTTATATAGCCAGGCTACTTTCGAGCCTAGGCATACCGCTAAAATATACGAATGCGTTAAAATGGGAACGAGGGAAAATAGTATAATCTGTGGCATAACTTGTAATTGGAAGTTTGGGCATAATTTGAATGAGTATACGAACACGACGTTAGGGATATAAATCAACTTGTGATCAAAAGACCTTAATTTGGGGCATATGGTTCATTATGAACATAACTTGGGTAAGAGGCATGAAAACCTATAACGACATAGGTAAATTTGGTTAATAATTGAAATTCCTGGGATCACAGTAATTAGAAACTGTAATCGCACTTAGACACAAGGTTATATTACGCTTGTGGTGGAAGTCTGCCCGGAACCGACTGACATATCCAGCGACCACAAGTGGTGAATCTAATGTGAGGGGTCAAAGTGCATAAACACGAGACATGTTAAGACACGATGTTCAACCCGACTTGTGGAAGAAGTCTGCCCAGAGCCGCCCGACATAACCAGCATCCCCAAGTTGTAGGTTTAACGTAGGAGGTCTAGTACATTGTAACCATAACCGAATATGGTGATAAAGTTGAATACTTAACCTAGTTGAATCCATATGGATTGTATGAACATGTAACTTAAATAGGAGTTAAGTAAACTTATTTGAAACAGTGGGTGGGTTAAGTAAATCTTGGATGGGTGGGTAATATTTATATTATATATATATAGGCCTACAAACTTAACCTATGGGGTTATGCAATTTTATGACACCGGTAGATGGGCATAACCTGTAGAAAACCTAGTAGTGGGGATGCAAGACAAAGGGGAGAGCTTGCATCATCTTGTGTGTGGGGCCCGTTTCAGTCAGTAACCCATATATAGGTATCAAACGAGTACTCCGAACTAGGTCGGAGCCGGGGCACGCTTACTGGGCTGATTGTAAGAGATCCAAACGAAAGGCGCGGTGTGGGCGGTGCGTACCGACTAGGTCATGTGCGTGCGTGGTCCGGACAGAGGAAGATAAGACGCCGTTGCACCTATAGATGTGGTTGTGCACATCCTGAAAACGAAGGGTTGCCACTTTAGGGAGTGATACACCCTAGTGTGGGGCCAGCACAGGCTATCCCTGCTATCTACGGAGTAGGAAGCCGATCGATTAGGGTAGTAATTAAGGTACACGTAGACTCCGGTATGTTGGGAGCCCGTTAATACCCTTAGGGGTAACTCTGGTATGTTGGCTTCTTATTAATTGTATGGGGGTGAAACCTCTCGCTGGAAGTGCACCTAAGTCTACCATCTTATACTGATTGGGGATCATCTTATTAATAAGACACTAGTATTGGTGCAGAGTAATCATTAGGGAGGTGTATACGTTCTATCATGTTTATCCTGTTTACCTTGTCATACCTGCCTTTTATGATGATATCTTTCTCATCCACTTTATATGCCTGTCATAATACATTTACTTATTTATTTTCTAAAAGTATCCGGACTCGCCAGACTATATGTCTGACCCATTTTGTTTCCTCTTCTTTCTCTTCCATTTCCCCCCAGGTTCTCAGGGTGTGAATACTCAAGCTTAATCAGGATTCCGCTATTGTCTTGCTTGGAGCTCCTTAGATGTATTGCTCAAGTTCTTATGTTTGCTACTATGGCTATGTTTCTTTTGGGGATTATGCTTCTTTTACTATTGTACTCTAATGTTTTAAGTACAAGACAAGAATTATAATGATGTACTGGGTTTATGTATTTTCGGACATATGATGTTTTTAACCATGATGCTTTATGATTAATAAAGTTTTTAATTCTGCTACTATTTTATATTTGTCTTGTAATGTTTCTGTTTCTGTTTACCTATAACGCTTCACGAAACTTAATGCATTCTCTTAATGAGTGTCATTAACGGACGTGGGGTGTCATACTTGGTATCAGAGCTGAAGGTTACCAGATTAGATAAAAGTTTTTGAAAATTATTTTCAAAAAGAAAGCATTTTCAAAAAGAAAAGTCTGTTTTGTAAAACATATTCCCCAATGCCATATGTAACATCTTTCGAACCTTTGTTTGAATCTCTTTCCTTTTCTTTTCAGCATGTCTAGGGAACTTAATATTCCTGAGGGAGTTACGATACCAGGCTGGTTCTGTAGGTATCTAGAGGCCACGGCACCTGCCGGTGGTCAAGCAGACGTTCCTCTCCCAGTTGCACCCGTTGTTCCTCCTCCTCCTCTACATGCAAATAATTTCTTTAAGATCTACAAAGATTTTTGTGCTATAGTGGAACAGAGACGTTCGTAGAGGCAAGGAATTGGCTCAAAGAGACGGAGGATCTATCTGGAATCTTTGAAGTGGACGATCGTAGGAAGATTCAGTTAGCAGCCTGGCTACTGAAAGATGAAGCTTCGTTCTGGGGGGAAGTGACGCAAGCAGGGCATCCAGTGGATACTTGGGATGATTTTAGACAGAGGTTTGAAATGAAGTTTCTTTCTCAAGCTGAGGAAAGCATGCAAATGGAAAGGTTCTTGGCGCTCAAGCAAGGAGGCATGACTGTCAAAGAGTATGTTAACAAATTCAACCAACTAGCGAGATTTGGGTTGGAGTTAGTGGATACTCCACATAAGAAAGCTTTGTGGTTTGCTAGAGGACTGAATGAACCCCTTCATGGGTTAGCTATATCTCATATTCCAATGGGGACAACTTTCGAAAGGCTCGTTGATATGGCCTTGATGCATGAAGAAGATAAAGCTGAAAAGAAAGAAGTTAAGGTTGAGGAAACACAAAACAAGAAAGTATGGCCAAAGAAGGGACAACAATAAAAGAAAGGTGGAAAGAATGACAATGCCAAGGATAAGAGAAAGTGCCACAATTGCAGACGTGAGAGTCATTTGATAAAGGACTGCAAAAGAAGGAAGAATCCTTGCTTCAGTTGTGGAGAGGCCGGACACTGAGTCCCCGAAGAAGCAAGGAAGAGGTCAAATGGAAGGAACTTCAGGAGGACAAGTGCATGCTCTCGCGATCAGTGCTCCAGATTGTGGTAGGAAAGTTTCCGTGGAAGGTTTGATTTCCCTTTCCAATTACCCTATTAGAACTATTTTTGATTCTGGCGCTTCACATTCATTTATATCTGATTCTATAATTGAGTCTCTGCACCTTAATACTAGTATGGTAGTGGATCCCATTGTTGTCTCAAACTCCATTGGTGGTTCGGCTCATTTATCCATGATTTGTTGGGGTTTGAGAATATCTGTTTTAGGCATCGAGTTTGAGTGCGATGCATATGTGCAGGTTTTATGGGCTATGGTTTGATTCTGGGGATGGATTGGCTAGCCAAGTATGGTGCCATTCTAGATTGTGAGAGGAGGGTTGTTAGACTTGCCATGGGGGACCCTCGAAATTTCTTGTGACCCTAAGGGGTCTATCATGTTTAGTTTCCTAGAGCCTTTGGATGCATCTATTGATGATCTACAGTCTGTATCAGTAGTCTGTGAGTATTCTGATATTTTCGAGGAGGTTCAGGGCTTACCTCCGAGGCGCGAGATTGACTTTTGTATATACTTGGTAGACAATGCAAAGGCAGTTGCATTACCTATGCGCCATATGGCTCCAAGAGAAAGGAGGGAGCTTAGTAAGCAAGTAGGGGAGCCACTTGAGAAAGAGTTTATTAGGCGAAGCATATTTGAATGGGGTGCTCCAATAGTATTCGCAACTAAGACAGATGGTTCGCTTCGCTTGTGTGTGGATTATAGAGAGTTAAACAAACTCACAAAGAAGAATAGGCACCCACTCCAGAGGATAGATGATTTGTTTGACCAGCTTGTTGGTGCATCAGTATTCTCTCAATTAGACTTGGCCACGAGGTTTCATCAATTGAGGGTGGCCAAGGACAGTATAGACAAGACCGCTTTTAGGACTCCAGATGGTTTCTTTGAATGGCTCGTTATGCCTTTTGGGTTGACGAATGCACCCGCCTATTTTGTTGAACTGATGAGTAGGGTGTTTCGGGAGTTTCTAAATAAATTTGTCGTGGTCATTATTGATGACATCTTGATTTTCTCGAAGAGCAAGGAAGAGCATGCCTTACTATAAGGGAAGTTTTGAAAACTCCGTGTGCGCATCAGCTTAGTTCTCTAAATGCCATTTTTGGAGAAAGTAGGTGAGATTTCTAGGGCATGTGGTCTCTAAAGATGGGATAGCAGTAGATCCCGCAAAGCTAGTTGCAGTTCGAGATTGGAAAATTCCTAAGAATGCAATGGAGGTGAAAAGTTTTCTTGGATTGGTAGGCTATTATAGGAAGTTCATTAAGGACTTCGCAAAGATATCAGCCCCGCTCACCAGCTGACAAAGAAGAATCTGACGTTTTCATAGAATATAGATTATGATGTTGCTTTCCAACGATTGAAGAGGGCTCTGACAACAACCCCAGTCTTGACCATGCCCGACGGAAACAAAGTGTTCACAGTTTACACTTATGCATGTGGTACAGGGCTTGGTGCGGTTCTGATGCAAGAAGGAAGGGTAGTATGTTATAGGGGTAGACAGCTCAGGGTTCATGAGAAGAACTACCCTACCCGTGACTTAGAGTTGGCTTCCATAGTATTCACGCTTAAGATGTGGTGTCATTATTTGCTTGGAGAGATTTTCAAGTTGTAACCCGATCATAAATCTCTCAAGTACTTGTTTTCGCAGAAGAATCTTAATTTAAGGCAACAAAGGTGGATAGAGTTCCTAGCATCTTATGACTTCGAGATTGCTTATACCCCTGGCAAGGGTAATGTGGTGGCAAACACACTGTGTAGGAAGAGGATGGCCTTAAGTCATCTGTTTGTGGAGAGGAAAAGCTTGGAGTTCATATCGACTTTTGACTTTAGACTCTCCACCGAGTTTTTGCCTGGTTTGTTTGCATCGCTAGAGATACGACCTACTATTATGGATCAGATCGGAGCTTCACAGCGAAAGGATCCACAGATTTCAGCGAAAGGGGATACTTCTAGTCACCTCAGTAGATATTCCATATACGATAAAGGGTGGTTGCGACGAGATGGGAGGCTTTGTGTTCCCCAAACTGGGAGTCTTTTGAAGACAGTCCTAGAGGAAGCCCATCATTCTAAGATGACTATTCATACAGGTGGCGATAAGATGCATAGGGATATGAAGAGGGTTTTCTTTTGGGCTTGGATGAAGAAAGATGTGGTAGAATTTGTTTTCAATGTTTGGTTTGTCAGCAAGTCAAAGCTGAGCAAAAGAAGCCGATGGTTTACTTCATCCTTTGGAGGTTCTGCAGTGGAAGTGGGAAAGGGTCTCTATGGATTTCATAGATGGTTTGCCTAGATCGAAGAAAGGAAACATCAGTATTTGGGTTGTAGTAGACAGACTTACTAAGAGTGCTCATTTCATTCCGGTTAAGAGCAAGAGGACGACAGCTTGGTTGGCAGCATTTTATGTTCATGAGATAGTCCATCTTCATGGAGGACCTTCCAGCATCATAACCCATTTTCACCAGTGAAAGCATTAGGTACACAGTTGTGTTGGAGCACCACTTATCACCCACAGACCGATGGACAGACGGAAAGGGTGAACAAAGTTCTCGAGGATCTTTTAAGGTTGTGTATCATAGACTTCGGAGGGACTTGGGAAGAGCACCTTCCTTTAGTAGAGTTCACCTACAACAACTATCAAGCTAGCATTGGCATGTCACCCTTCAAAGCATTATATGGACGACCCTGTAGATCACCGACTTGTTGGTGGGAATTTACAGAAAGACTACTACTTGGACCAGATATAGTTAGAGAAACGTCCGAGAAGATTGGCCTTATTAGACGGTGAATGAAGACCGCGCAAGATAGGCAGAAATCCTACACAGACAAGAGAAGGACCGACATTGAATTTGAAGTAGGAGACATGGTTTTTATTAAGGTTTCACCTTTGAGGAATGTGGTTCACTTCGGATCCGTAGGGAAGTTGGCACCAAGATTTGTAGGGCCATTTCCCATAACAGAAAGGATTGGACAAATGGCCTATGGAGTAAAGCTACCAGAGAGTCTATCCGGCGTTCATGATGTTTTCCACGTTTCTCATTTGTGGAAGTGCTTGCATGATACCGTGGAAGTAGTTGAGCCGAGTATATTGGAGGAAGTAAAGGTGGAACGGGAGGCGATAATCAGACAAGCTCCTACTCGTATTCTTGGATCAGAAGTTAAGAAGCTATGCAATAGAGAAGTCAAGTTGATGAAAGTTCAGTGGGGAGATAACCCAGAGGATGCAACTTGGGACACCGAAGACAAGATTCGTGCTTCGTACCCTTTTCTTTTCGAGGGTATGTTCTTAACTTCCTTTCCAAAGCTTTTATTTATACTTGTTTCTATCATATCGATTGAGTCTTCGACATTTAGGTAGAAATCTCATGGATGTAAACATGTGTTTGAGACATGTTATGTTTGATGGATGCAAGCAGATGCAAGTGTTTGCTAGTGGTTGCTCGTGGATGCATATACACACATTAGGCACTAGATCTGCTCAATCACTCTCATACTGCATATGGATGTGTATGCATTTTCTTTTTCTTTTATGGATGAAAGTGTGTGTATCATCATATAGATGTCGCATTTGGATGGATGAGTGTGAACACATATAGAACTTACAAGTTATAATAGGATTATTTGCATACATGTTGGATTCATGACACTAACATACATTGCATTAAGGAGGTCGACTGAATCAGTAGACCGCCCGATCTTTGCATTAGCATTGGGACATATACACACACATTTGCATATGTTCATATCAACATTAGAAATATTTTAAGGACAATGGATGCCTGTGATTAGTGGATGATTAGATGGATGTGGATGTTAGGATAGACATTCTTCTTAACTTGGAGATTTCGGGGACGAAATCCTTTGAGTAGGGGAGATTGTAACACCCCGTAATTTTAACAACTCTAAAGAGGATAAATTAAAGAATAATTAATTTATTATTTAGAATTAGGGGAAACAGACTGCGCCATTGCGTTCGTCTTGAAATTCTGGTCCAAATAAACAACTGGTTTGCGTAAAACGGACACCGTATGAAAAAGTTATTAAGTTTGAAGTTTGTATACGCGCTAGAATATATATATATATATATATATATATATATATATATATATATATACACATATATTAAGTCCAGAAATTCAAAATCGCGCAGAATTAGGGAGACGGGAATTTTGCCGCTCAGGTGTGTCGACCCCATAAGGGGGTGACGACCCCTGGGTCGACCCCTCAAGGGGGTGTCGACCCATGGGTCGACCCCTCAAAGGAGGGGTCAACCCCCGAGGGCAGACGTGGCAGATCAGGGTTTGGGGATGGCGGCTATATATATGGCCTCATTTCTCATGTTTTTACACAAAAATAATAATGAAGAACTAGATGTTGTCTCTGCCCAGGTTGAATCAAGCCTTTTTTTCTTCTTCAGCAATCAAGTCATTCAAGTTTAGATCCATGATTCAACATCAGCAATTCTTCTTCTAACTTTTTTCTAGATCCAAACACTGTGAGTCCATGTTAATTTTAGATCTAAATAATTAAAAAGTAAAACTTGATATGACTGTAACTTGGATCTATGCCTATGACTGCTTGAATCATATCAGATTTTTCATAACTTGTGTATCTATGATATTCTGACATGACTATGACTTAGTTCTTAACCATTATCATGTCAGATCTGCTTTTGATTGTAGATCTAATTCACTGTTTAGATCACCTTATGCCTGTTCTATTATGTTTATGAGCAAATCAAATCTGTTGTTAGTTGGACATCTAAATCATTGTTTAGATCACATCATGCTTATCCCAATTATGTTAGAATCAGTCCTATTATCATATGTTCATCAGATCTGTTCCTATACGCCTACCTTGTCATTATGCCACTATATGTTTTATGTCTGTATCTGCCATTATATGTCCATCATGTTAGTATGATCATCTCTGTTCTACTCCCTCTACCTTTTCCCTTTTATTTTTATATAGCCAGGCTACTTTCGAGCCTATGCATACCGCTAAAATATGCGAATACGTTAAAATGGGAACGAGGGAAAAACAGTATAATTTGGGGCATAACTTGTAATTGGAAGTTTGGGCATAACTTGAATGAGTATATGAACATGAAATTAGGGATATAAATCAACTTGTGATCAAAAGACCTTAATTTGGGGCATATGGTTCATTATGAACACAAATTGGGTAAGGGGCATGAAAACCTATAACGACATAGGTAAATTTGGTTAATAATTGAAATGCCTAGAATTACAGTAATTGAAACTGTAACCGTGCTTAGACACGAGGTTAGATTACGCTTGTGGTGGAGGTCTTCCTGGAACCGATCGGCATATCCAGCGACCACAAGTGGTGAGTCTAATGTGAGGGGTCTAAGTGCATAAACACGAGACGTGCTAAGACACGAGGTTAAACCCGACTTGTAGAAGAAGTCTGCCCGAAGCCACCCGACATAACCAGCATCCGCAAGTTGTAGGTTTAATATGGGAGGTCTAGTACATTGTAACCATAACCGAATATGGTAATAAAGTTGAATACTTAACCTAGTTGAATCCATAGGAATTGTATGAACATGTAACTTAAATAGGGGTTAAGTAAACTTGTTTGAAACAGTGGGTGGGTTAAGTAAATCTTGGGTGGGTGGGTAATATATATATATACATATATATATATATAGGCCCACAAACTTAACCTGTGGGCTAATGCAATTTTATGACACCAGTAGGTAGGCATAACCTGTAGAAAACCAAGTAGTGGGGACGGAAGACAAATGGGCTAGCTTGCATCATCTTGTGTGTGGGACCCGTTTCAGTCAGTAACCCATATAAAGGTATCAAACGAGTATGCCGAACTAGGTCGGAGTCGGGGCACGCTTACTGGGCTGATTGTAAGAGATCCAAACGAAAATGGCGGTGTGGGTGGCAAGTATCGACCGGGTCATGTGCGTGCATGGTTCAGACAGAGGAAGATATGATGTCGTGGCACCTGTAGATATGGTTGTGCACATCCTGAAAACGAAGGGTTGCCACTTTAGTGAGTGATACACCCTACTGTGGGGCCAGTACAGGGTATCTACAAAGTAAGGAGCCGATCGATTAGGTTAGTAATTAGGGTACACTTTGACTCCCGTATGTTGGGAGCCCAGTAATACCCTTAGGGGTAACTCCATTATGTTGGGCAGCTTGTTGATTGTATGGGGTGAAAACCTCTCACTGGAAGTACACCTAAGTCTACCATCTTATATTGGTTGGGGATCATCTTGTTAATATGACACTAGTATTGGTGCAGAGTAATCAATAGGGAAGCGTATACATTCTATCATGTTTATCTTGTTTACCTTGTCATACCTGCCTTTTATGATGATATCTTTCTCATCCACTTTATATGCCTTTCGTGATACTTTTACTTATTTATTTGCAAAAAGTAACTGGACTCGCTAGACTTTATGTCTGACCCATTTTGTTTCATCTTCTTTCTCTTCCGTTCCCCCCCCCCCCAAGGTTCTCAGGGTGGGAGTACTCAAGATTGATCACGATTCTGCTATCGTCTTGCTTGGACCTGCTTAGATGTATTGCTCAAGTTCTTATGTTTGCTACTATGGCTATGTTTCTTTTGGGGATTATGCTTCTTTTACTATTGTACTCTGATGTTTTAAGTACAAGACAGGAATTTTAATGATGTATTGGGTTTACGTATTTTCATACGTATGATGTTTTGAACCACGATGCATTATGATTAATAAAGTTTTTAATTACGCTGCTATTTTATATCTGTCTTATAATGTTTCTGTTTCTGTTTACCTATAACGCTTCACGAAACTTAATGCATTCACTTAATGAGTGACATTAACGGACGTGGGGTGTCACATGTATATAAACATATATCTAAATGGGAAACAAACAATAATAACATATAAAACTTGTATCCTATGCTTGACTGGTTGCTACAACAACAAAAGATAATAATTTGTGAAATGCATCCAAACATATATATAATTTTTTTATGGTTCAAATCCACTTTTGAGTACGTTTATGTGTAAAACATTAATATTTGAACATTGCATAAATAAATACGTTTAAATAATTGATTTATAAAAATAGATATTTAAACTTATTTTAATTCATATAAAAATCCCAATCCATAATGTTTGATAATAAACAGTACATGAAATCACAACATATGAAATATGTATTTAACAAAAATAATATATATACAACACAACTCTGTCATCTTTTTCATTACTTTAAAAACCAAAAACCACAAATTTACATAGATTGTACATTTCTGCCAATAACTTAAAAGAGAGGAATTCAGGTGGTTTGCTAAAATCCCAAATCCTCTTAGGCATACGAATCCAAATCAATGCTACTAAATAAAAGAATAGCAAATATAAGAAATTTCCACTCATGATAATTTAACTAAATGGAAATGACACAAATTTGATGATGTTTGCCTTATTTGGTTTGAAAACCTTGCAAGAACGAACATGAATGTACACTCTTGATTCAAATTCTATATTAAATCCTAAAACAAAACTGTTAGAAAAGAATATTGGTTAAGAGATTTGGAGAAGAAGAAAACCTAATATATATTTCACTGGAATCAATGGCAGAATGAAGTCTATGGAGGAGGAGAAGATTTGGTTTAAGATTGGAGAATGGAGTGTTATTTACAGATGTGTATGCATATAGTGGCTGTAGGATTAATCAGATTTAATCTTGGCTGTTAATTATATAATTAACACTCCAAAACATAACCCAACCCACTAAAATCACGCTTGCCGACCCCAAGCAGTCGACCTCCACCCTAAGACGACGGTTGACCCCTCCCTTGGGGTCGACCCTTTGGGTGCCAAAACGTCCAGTTAATTGTTTGAACGCGGAAAGGTTATTTATTAATTAAAACGTTCCTTTTTATATTAATTACTTTCCTTTCTTTTATTATTCTTGTCCCCTTCTGCATGTATATATATATATATACAGATTTGAATCCTATGGAATAGTTCAATTAGCCGTTAATCAGATGTTTATATTCCATATGTTTAATTATTTAATTCAAATTTCAAACGTTGTGTATATTTTATTTATGCACAACACATTAAAGGTGAATTCTTTATTGGAACTCCATTTTCAACATAGTATATAAAAAACAGATTAGAATCTCGCCACGAATACAACTGTGATATTTTCGTGGCCAATTTCTTAATGTTACAAAATTTCAATTTTCAACTTGACAATGTTTTAATGTTTAATTTAATTTATTATTATTTTATTAATTATCTTGTCTAATTGATTTATTTTTACAAGGTATTACATTCTCCCCCCTAAAATAGATTTTGTCCCGAAATCGGCTTGAATGGGGCAAAAACACAACTTGCTCTAAACAGCCATGTTATACACCCATGTTATTTAAAACAACCATGAAATAACCATGACGCATAGTGATTATGTGCTGCAGACTTGCTAAAGTGAGCTCAGTCCTAGCGTGTATATGTAATAAGTGATGTAGTATGTATGCAAACTTCCTAATATACATATATTTCTATATGAGTGAGCTGTTCAATTGTGTTGCAATCACTTCCTGCCATCAATCTAGCAACCACAATGTAACCATAAATGAAATGTTTAGAGGATATAATTTCCGGAGAAAAGCTCTGGATGAATTTGTCTCATCCTTTCTACGGTTTTCCAAGTGCTTTCCACCTGATTATCTCCCTATTGTATTAGGGCGAAGCGAATTGTCTTATTGCAGAGTCTCCTAATTCCGTGCTCCACTATCCTTGTGATTCCCCAGGGGGCACCTTAGACTCCTTCTCAAGCTTTCCTATGTCACCAATCTCGTCAAGCTTGAGTCTAAAAACGGAATTATGAAGGCAATTTCTCAGATGAGAAACAAGGAAAATGTTATAGACCCTCGATACGCATTCAGGCAGATCCACATGATAAGCCATCATCCCTACCCTTTTGACGATCTAGAAAGGCCAAACAAATCTGGGAGCCAACTTCCCAGTTTTACCAAACCGTCTTGAGCTGCCTTCATCCTCTTCCTAATTAAAGTGATTTTCTCTATGGAATCACGGATAAGGTTTGGTTCAAGTAGAACCTTGTTAGTAGTTTCCCACCAACAAGTAGACGATTTTCATGGCTGCCCATACAGTGCTTCAAAAGGTTCCATACCAATTGTTGCTTGATAACTGTTATTATATGAATACTCTACTAACGACAAATGTTTCTCCTAAGCTCCTCCAAAATCGATGATGCAGGCTCTAAGTAAATCCTCAAGAATTATGTTGACTCTCTTTGTCTGTTTATCGGTCTGCGCGTGATATGTTGTACTCAAACTCTATGTTGTCCCTAAAACTACTTGCAGGCTTCTTTAGGACTGAATTGTAAATATAGGATCACGATCGTGTACTCTACTTGATGGAATACCATGTAATCTGACAATCTCCTTAAAGTACAACTGGGCTAAAGAAGTCGCGGTCCTATTCTTCTTGATCGGAATAAAGTGAGCACATTTGGTAAGGTAATCCACGATGACACAAATGGCTTCGTTTCCCTTCTGGATCATGGTAGCCCATCAATGAAATCCATAGAAATATGCTCCCATTTCCAAATGGGAACATCTAATAGCAACAATAGTCCTTCTGATCTTCCTTGTTCTGCTTTAACCTTCTGACACGTCAAGAACATACCCACGAATTCTACTATACCTCTCTTTATTCCTTCACAATGGAAACTCCTCTTCATATCACGATACATATTATACCCATGAGGATGTATGGTCATTCTTGACCTATGACATTCCTATGAAACTTCCTTTCTTAACTCTTCATTCTTAAGGGCTCAAAGTGTTCCATCCCTAAACAAACTCTCATCACCACTGATAGAGTATCTGTCCAAATGAGGAAACGATTCCCTCATACTAACCTTTTCCCTTCAGCTTCTCAATTCATCATCGAGACCTTGCACACTTCTAATTCTTTCCATCAAAGCGGGTCTAACCATAAGAAGATAAAGAAACCCACTAGACGCTTCAATCAGCGACTACAAATTAAAATTAGAGAGAAACTCCAACTACTTCCATTCAGAAATAGCATTCAAGGAAACATGCTTCCTACTTAAGACATCGGCCACAAAATATGCTTCCTAGGGGTGTACTGGATAGCAAAGCCAAAACATGCAATATACTCCATCAAACGCTACTATCGCAAATTCAAATCACGTTGCGAGAACAAATACTTCAAAGACTTATGATCCATGAAGAGATCGAACTTCTCTACTAGAAGATAATGCCTTCACATATTCAAGGCGAATACCACAACATCTAACTCTAAATCATGAACGGGATATCTCTTCTCAAGATCCTTTAACCATCTACCAGCGTAGGCAACTACCCTACCTTATTGCATGAGTACTGTAACAACCCGTATTTTCAGAACTAATTAAAAATTTATTTTTAATTGATTTTCATATAAATTAAATATTTTAGACGATTTATTTTGAGAAAAAACGATGAAAAATTAATTTAGAATGAAGTTAGAATGTATAAATTTATACTTATTATAATGCGAGATTGAAATGACACGGTAGTTTTAAAATTCGATTTTAAATTTCAAATGAATCTACAAAATTTAATATAAATCAGAATTTGATGAAACAAGAAACGTTGGAATATTTTGAACTGTAATTTTTTAATGAATGTAAGAAATTGATATTTCACTTTATAAATTATAAGTTATGTTCAAATTAAAATCTAAAATAGTCGCTATAGGATTTATATATATTTAAATTTTATTTAAGCCCTTCAAAATAGTCATTTTGCAAATGACCTTCGTTTTCGATGAAACTAATTTTGTTGGATCTGGAACATCAAATTATTGTCAGATTTAAAATTTCAAGTCATTTAGGATTAGTATGTAAGCGTAGTAAACTTAAATGCTTTTTGTAAATTCAGTTGAATTTAATAAGCTAATAAAAATGCCATTTTTCAGACGGTCTCCAAATTCGACGAAATTAATTTTGTTACGACGTACCGTCAAACATAGCTAGGTTTCAAATTTTATAATTTTTGGAGTCAGTATGTGCCGGTAAATTAAAATGTACGTTCAAATTCAATATGTAACATTATATTAACTTATATTTTAATTTTGATAAAAACTAATCAAAACAGTCGAACTAGCTTACGAAACATATCCTATTGTGTTCGGAATTAGGGTTTTTGGTTAGGAACGACAATTGTTGGGTTTGATTTGGAGTTCGGACCGATAAACAAGTAATTTGTGAGTTAAATAATAATTATGTATATAACCTTTATAATTCTAACCCTAAAACTCTGTAAATCAGCCATCGCCACTTCATGAAAACAATGGCCAACATGCTCCCATCTTCTCCCCTCTCAATCTCCTATTCCACTAAGTAATTTCAGAAATCTTCAACACAAAACCTGTTAAGCACGTTAAGATCTATCTATCCAACGGTTAAGGTCGAGATTGATGTTGTAATTTTTACAAATTTCATGCTTAAAGCACCTTCGTTCGCACGAAGTTTGATGCGTCGTGGGGGAATTGAGTTGCACCGGAGTTCGTGCGTGGGGGGAGGAGGCCAAAGTGCACAAGGTGATGTCAACTGATCGTGCTCCGGTCAAGTGGATGGTCGGCGAGCTTAATCCCTAGGGCTTACGACTATGGGTTTCGTGGTGTCTGAAACCTGGAAGAAGACACGGCCCTTTTTTTAATTAAGTGTTAAGTTAAATATTGTTAATTACGTATTTTGAGATTAAATGTTTAAATAACGATAACTTTTGCAAACAGGAACGAAACTAAATGATTTCAGTTGCGTTTCACTCGAATCGCCGGACACTACAACATGGAACTGACCATAACAGAAACGAAGCAAGTTGAATTATGAGCTAAATTAAATGTTCGTTTAATTTAGTTTGAAAAAATCCTCAATAAAAGACCGACGAAGTGGAAATCAACGTGAGAACTTTCTCACTCAAAATATTTGCATAATTATTTATTTTGTAACTGAATATACATAGATTGCCAGTGTCGATTTGTATCAGTTTTAATTATCATAAAATGTTATACGGTGCCTATTAGCTCGCCTCACTGTTGTTTGGAAACCCATGGATGATTTGATTGGCTGTATTATGTTTTGATTATAATTTTGAACATATTAAAAATAATGTTAATATTACGGTGGTAGTTGAAATTGGATATAAATATCCATTTATAAATTTGAACGGTGAAAATTGGTTAATTAGAAAAATAATTCGAATCGAATTAGAATGGGTTAAATTTATTAACCAGTAACTAATTTGCATTAATTGTTGTTGGTTGAAAACCCCACACGGGTCTTGGGATGATATTTGACTCACACATCTCCCTTGTGTGAAATTGAGGTTAATCGGTTGATTGACCGATTTATATAAGCGTCAATAAAGCATTTGAAGCTTATGTAAAAATAAAATGCACACTGGGTGTCATTTTGGAGGTTGGTAGTTGTTTACGACTATTGTTGGATATATATATATATACATACATATATATCAGGAATGTCATCTATATAAATTCATTTATATGGATAATGGTTGAATATTATTCCAATCTTGAATAAATATGAATATTTTTATAAAATAATATTCAATGAAGATTAGAAGTCGATTTTGATGTCCGATTTCGGATGGACACGAAAATATGAAGCCGAGTTAAGTATATGAACTCTATTTTAACTCGAATAGATTTATATATCAATTTTATTCATTATTATAATGAATATCGAGAAGACTGAATTTAAAATATGACATTTTGAAAATATTGTCATTCTGAGATTATAATAAAATGGCATGTTCAATTTTAATTTAAAATTGAAATGGAAGGGAAATCGTTTATAAACGAATTCATAAACGTTTTATAAAATACGTTTTAAAAAGGAAATCGACAAAATATTATATATATATATATATATATATATATATATTTTAACGGCTTGAATATAACGCGCCGCGCAGCGACCGTTAGTGAATTTCAACCATTAACTTCGAATTGACGTAACGGGAGATCCGACCATTGGATTCTCCTAAAACCAGAACATTGTGTTCTTATCGAAAAGATCTTTTTATATGAGATTTAAATTTGAATGGTTAGATTTGGAAATATGTCCAAATCAATTTTAGAAAAGGGCGCTATGAATGCAGTTCGGTGTCGATATTGGAAACCGACTGTAAGGGCCTTAATAAAATTATTAAAAATATGAATAAATTACGTATAATCAAAATTGATGATTTGGAAAGATTTTGGATGAAATATTCCATATTTGAAAAGATAAAAGATAATTTTATCTAAATGAACTCGTTAATAACTAGTATAAAAGTCTAATGATTTTTAGAAACAATAAACTGGATTTGCGAATGGGTTTTTACATAATCAGGAATTCCACCATATAAATTGGAATGGATTTGAATGGAAATTATCTTCGGATATTTCCATATTGGATTCCATAATTATATGGATATTGTTATGGGAGTTTGAAAGATATTGATATCGTTACTCCAAAACGATACCAGTTAATTTTAGAATTCGGTATTGAATATAAGTCGACATGATTTCCATTTAAGATCTTATATTTAATATCAATTTGGATTTTGAGTTCGTTGTGAATGGTATCTTAAATAATACTGTTCTTGAACCCATTTGTGAAAGTAATAAATCTTTTAAGTAAGATTTAGTGAAGTTTTCTAGTTTATTTAATTAAATTGGAATTGAATGGAATTCGATTTAATAATAATCGAAATGATCTTTAGTAAAGGAAGGCCCTTACTATTTATGGAATTTAAATGGCTTCGCCGTTATTTCATTTATAGTATTAGTATGATATGTAAATATATATCGATTATAAATTATTCAAATTTCCGTGAAAGACTGCATATCAATGGAAAATGATTTTTGGGTTTTTCTTGAACTGTGTTTTAAGTAACATTTGTTCTTCAACCAAAAAAAGATAGGATTAATTTCCTAAGTTGAATAAACATTAAATAATGATTTTTTTGAAGATTAAATCTGAGCTAGAGTTTTAATGAATCTTTAACTAGATTGAGATGTGAATATGGTAATTAATTTACCAAATTTAAGAAATATTCGAGATGAAGTACCCCTTATCCCCTCTTCCCCCGCAGTTTTACTCCATGCGTTGGTTAAATCTTTAATTAGATTTGAACGATAAATGGTAATTAAATTTACCAATAACACGACGGGTGTTAAATATGGAGTACCACCAGTTTTTGCTTCATGGGATGAATAGGTCGGGATTGGGATAATAAAATGAATAATTACTTCGGTAAGGCTCGTCAATCCCGACTAGTTGATAAACCTTAATTTGGTTTAAGTTATGAAAAGATACATTAAAATATTTTGAAATGATTTCCTAAGGAAGATTAAACAATAAGTTTAAAAAAACTTATCTTTGATAAAATTAATGGGAACCTTTCCCCAAAGATGTGAATATTTGAATAAAAAATATTCTGGATTGGAATGAGATGTGTGCTATCTTTGTGTATTCATCACATGATTATAAAGATGCGCTGGTTATTTGGAAAGACCAGGTTTAACCCATTCTGAATAACTGTTACATGACTAAAAGTCAAAGATATGAAGAAGGTGGTTGAAGACCGGGGATCTTCACATTGTTGGGATGATTGCTGATGTCTCGACTTGGGGTGTACACCCAAGACAAGGTAATAAGTGGTGATCGTCCAGGCTACTTGGCGATCGACCGGATATGCGAGGACCTCTCTCCTGTATTAGGCATATGGGACGAGGAATAAGGTGCCTTCGGTTTCATTCAGACCCAGAACGGACTTGTGAATGAATTATGTCTAACATTGTATTTCGTTTTGTATTGATTGATTTATATTAAATATGTATCTGTTTGGTGGCGGAGAATTTATTCTCTTGCTTAAAACACTTCTCTAAGATGTACGAGCTTAGAGGTTATATATTAATAGATACCAGTTGTATGGCATGAATTGACAATGTGGCATGCTAAGATGCAAATGATCAAAGATTTTTGTTGAAAAGCAAGGCCTTATGGATGAAGATCAAAGCACGAATTTAAGTAGCATAGCTTTGTGTATAGCGTTAATTCACGAACCTCACACCCCGGTGTGAACCAAAAACGGGATAGAGACTGTAGGGAAATGGGCATACGTTAGTTTCTAGCTACGAGTGATGTCATGGTATGGAGCCCAGACGTTTTAATTATGTGGATGTTGGATTATGTTGGAAAGCAAGGTACCTCGTATTTGATTTGGGCCGACTAAAAGGCCCCTGATTTGGTCGACGTAATGACCTTATGAGAAATTCGGTAGAATCAGCTAACGTATTGTTTATGTATTGCCAATCAGTGACGACTGACTGGCCCTAAAGATCCAAGGGATTCCCAGAGATGTGATCATGAGGCATTTGCTAGAGTGTCTCGAATTCGGTGAGGAAGATCCCTTGTCTCGGTGCATAGATGGAAACCCAATTTTCAATATGCAACTTTTCGGTTTTAGTTGTAAACCTATATGGCGACATAATATATGGTACCTATGTCGTCTATGATTGATACGTTTATATTTGAAATTTTGTTTGACACTATGCACTTATAATATATCAAAATGATTTGTTTTTAAAGCGTACCAAGCATGTTTGGCTATTATAAGGTAATACTCTATCCTCTGGTTTGTGTTGCATCGTGTGATGGGACTTGAGTCCTATAATAGCTTCATTTTTTCAAAAGTATTGCATTATTTATAATTTTTTTTATTTCAAGCTTTGGTGTTCACTTGAAGCAAATCCGTTTCGTATTATACGGCATGGTCCTATGAATTACCTTATTTTAAAATAAAGTTTAATAGCTGTTTTAGCTCTCACACCTGTCTCATGACCGACTAGGAGTTTATTGTTTCCACCTAAGCTCTAGGTGCCCATATTTTCCACATGGGCAGTCAGTAGTTTTGGTTTTGCAGATTCTTTATTTTCCCAGGATCCTGGATTATAGCTGGAGCTATATTCGGAAAGCTTTGTATCCATATATTTTTTTAGCTATGGTAGCTGATGTATTTCCGTTATGCATTTTATTTCCGCTGCTGTGTATAATGTTATCTAATAATTGTATTTTTCCGTTGTGTAATATTTATTCACACTCTAATATTCTTGTACTTTGATGTAAATTGTTGTAAAAATAATGAAATGTTCTGTTGTTCTGTGTTCTGATGCGTCATGTTCTCATAAGATCCGGGCTTTTCCGTCTCTTCGGAGATCAGGGGTTTCGGATCGTAACAAGTACCGTACCTAGCCCAGTCCCATATGCATTAGTGAAAACTGTGAACATCTTTGATCCATCGGGAATGGTAAGAACATGCGCAGTGGGTAAAGATTCCTTTAACTTTCTAAAAGTAATATCACATTTCTCAGTCCAAACAAATTCCAAATTCTTCTTTGTTAATTGGGGTAGAGCGGTAGCTATCTTCACAGAATACTTAATAGGTTTCTGATAATAACCTGCTAACCCAAGAAAGCTTCTAATATCTGCAGCATTTCGAGGTACCCTGCATTCTTTAACGGCTTCAACCTTGGCAGGGTCAACTGCTAATCCTTTCCCCAAATGATATGACCAAGGAATCAAAATTCTTCTCAACAGAAATGACATTTAATGAACTTAGCCTTCAATTGGTTCTCTCTTAAAATTCCTAGGACCTTTTTTAAATGATCTTCATGTTCTTTGTGGTCCTTAGAAAATATAAAGATATCATCTAAAAATACAACCACCATATTATTCAGAATGCCCCTAAAAAGTCTACTATAAGGTCAATAAAGAAAGCAGACACATTTGTCAAACCAAAGGCCATAACCTCCCATCAGAATTGTCCATCGGGCATCCTAAACGCAGTCTTATCCTTACTATATTCAGCAATCCTCAACTGATGAAATCCAGTCGCGAGGTCCAATTGAGAAAATACTTAGGCGTCCCCCCATGTGGTCAAATAAATTATCGATCCTCGATATAGGATATCTATTCTCCTTAGTGAGTTTATTTAGTTCTCTATAATCCACACACAATATTTGGGATCCATCAGCCTTATTTGAAAATACTACTGGTGCTTCCCATTCAGATGTACTACGACGGATAAAGCCTTTATGTAACAATTCCATTATTTTCTTATCCAACTCTCTCCTTTCCTTAGGAGCCATGTGCCTCAAAGCCAGAGTTGCAAGTCTTGCATCTTTCTCTAGGTCAATCCTGAAAGAGATCTCTCTATGCGGGGAAGTCTTATGACTTCCTAAAGAACATCCCGGAACTCACATACCATACGGACTGAAGTCGGTCCTTCTGAATTAGTAGACAACGAACATAATAGGGTCATAACCCTATTACTAGTACTACACTAAACTCTCAGGTGACGGCCTCCATGGTTTCATAGGTGAATTATCCTCTTGTTGCAACCAAGACGGCTCCATAAAATGATAGCCAATCCAGACCGAAAATAAGACTATACCCCTTGAATTCTAACACATACACATCACAAAAAAAATCGACATCGTTGATTTCCAATACTGGGGCTTTACAAATACGAATGAAATGCTTAGCTCCTCCAATAGGGCTGGTGTGAAGACCCGTAATTTCCCCGTAAAGGAAAGTGTCGGATAGTTCGAGAACAAGCCACAACAGAACACATACAGAAGAACATTTCATTGTATATTACAACAATGCATCAGAATACAAGAATATACAGAGTATAAATGAAATAAATATAACACAGAAATATCAGAGATTTAAATTACATTTAAATACAACGCAGCGGAAAATAATACAATACTCAACTAGAAGAGATATACGGATACAAAGCTTTCCGGATATCGTTCCAGCTGTAATCCAGGATCCTATGAATATAAATCTGCAAAACCAAAACTACTAGCTGCCCGTGTCAAAATAAGGGCACCCAGAGTTTAGGTTAAAACAATAAACTCCAGGTCAGTCATGTGACTGGTGTGAGAACAAAAACAGTTATAAATCTTTATTTTAAAGTTAGGTAAATCAAGGGACCACGCCGTATAACACGGAACGGGTTTCCTCTCAAGAACACCAGTGAATAAAACAACAGCGCAATGCTAAATAAAGAAAAATGAAGCTATTATAAGGCCCAGGTCCTATCACATAATGCAACGCAAGCCGGGGGATAGGGTTTTTACCTTATAATAGCCAAGAATGCTTGATACGTTTTAAAGAAATCATTTGATACCATTATAAGTGCATAGTGTATAAAACAACTTCAAATCGTAAGTATCAATCATAGGCGGCATGAATGCCCCATACCACTATGTCGCCATATATAGGTTATACAATCAAAATCGCAAAGTCACGTATTTGGAAATTGGATTTCCGTCTATGAACTGAGGCTAGGGATCGTCCTCACCGTCTTCGAGACTCTCTAGCCCGAGCCTCAGGGTCAGAGCGCATCGACCCTTGGATCGTCAGGGCCGGTCCACCGATGTGGATTAAAATTCCTGAACACTACGTTTCCCCGCCCTTTGGGGCGTAAATGAGCCAACGAATGACTCCATCAGACCCGGATCGTCCGATCAAACCGAGGCGCCTCGCAACAGCAACAACCACACAGGTGAAAAGTATATAAATGTCAGGGCTGGTAGGTCACTGACACCACCCTAGCTAGAAAGAAACGCATGCCCTCCCTGAGGTCCTCTCCCGTTTTTGGTTCACAACTGGGGTGTGAGGCTCGCGAATTCACGTTACACAAAGCTGTGCCACACAGGCTGTGCTTTGATCATCACCACAAGACTTTGCTTTTCAACAGAAGCCTCGATCAATTGCCACTTAGGCATGCCACACAGGCAATTCACTCCATGCGATTGATATCCATCAATATATAACCCCTGAGCTCGTACGTCTCAGAGAAGGGCGTTAAGCAAGAGAATAAATTCTCCGCCGCCAAACAGATATATATTTAATAGAGATCAATCACACGGACTAAAATCCAATGTCAGACACACAGTCCATTTACAAGTCCGTTCTGGGTCTGAACGAAACTGGAGGCACCTAGTACCCCGCATATCCATCGATCTCCAAGTACGTCTGGACGATCACCAACTGTTTCCATCTTCTTGGGTGTACAACCCAATCAAGATCATCAGTAATCACCCAAACGACGAGAAGACCTCCGGTCTTCGACCATCGTCTTCATCTTCGAGTTATCGTCGTATCAGTTATTCAGAATGGGATAAACCCGATCTTTCCGAATAACTCGCGTATACTTTAAATAAGTGTTACACAAACACAACATACGCCTCATTCCAATTCATCAGTCACTAACCTTAAATTAATCAAGAGAATAATTCCCCAAATATTAACCCCGAAGGCCGAAACCAACATCAGATCAATATTCCGAAAACCATTCTACTTGGCTAAACGACAGTTAGTTTCTAAATTTCACATTCATAGGGAAAGGTTCCCATTAATTTTATCCAAGATAAATTCCTTGAATTTATTCTTTAATCTTCTTTTGAATTTCGATTCAACTAGTCGAGATTAACGAACCTTACCGAAGTAATCATTGGTTTTAATTTCCCAATCCCAACCTATTCTTCCCATGAAGTAAAACTGATAATACTTCATATTTAACACCACGGTGTTATCCGTAAATTCAATTACCATTTCACGTTTAAATCCAATTAAAGATTTAACTATCGCCTGGAGCAAAACTGGTGCTACTCCATTCTCGGTCATTTCAATCTAATTAAAGATTCATTAAAACTCCACTTAGTTTTAATCTTTGACTGGGTTAAAGAATCAGTGTCATTTAAAACACGGTTCACGATAAACCCAAAACCACATTCCATTAATTATCCGATTAAAGAACGAGTGTTATTTAAAACACTGTCCACGATAAACCCAAAAATCAATATCAATCCAATTCCAATTAAATATTATTTAATTGGTACACTTCATTAAATCTAAATAAAAAGATTTAATCTTTTCTCAACTGGGTTCAAGAACAGTGTTAGTCAAGACACCATTCACGACAAACCCAAATCACATTTGATATTAAATACAAGGCTCTGAATAGAAAATATATCGGCTTATATTCAATATCAAATTCTACGACCAACAGATATTGTATTAGAAATACCGATATATATGTCTATATCTTTCAAATTTCCATAACAACATCTGTATAATCACGAAATCCAACATCGAAATATTCCGAAGACAATTTCGATTCAAATTCATTCCAATGCAATCATTGGAAATTCTGGTTATTTTTAAAGCCCTTTTCAAATTCAATTTATTTATTTAAAAATAAATAGAATTATAATTCTAGTTCAAAACTAGTTCATTTCGATAAAAAACTATTTTTATCTTTTCAAATATGGAGTTTTTCATCCCAATTCTTTTAAAATCATTTCTTATGATTTTACACAAATTATTACTATTTTTAATAATTTTATCAAGACCCGTACAGTCGATTTCCATCAACGGCCATCGAACTGCACTTACAGCGACCTTTTCTGAATTTGATTTGGATGTATCTCCAAATCCAACCGTTAGATTTCAAATTTCTAATATTCGTTAGAAAGATCTTTTCGATACGAACCCAACGGTTCCGGTTTTAGGAGAATCCGACGGTCGGATCTCCCGCAATATCTGTTTGAAGTCAATGGTCGAAATTCGCGAACTGCCGCGGCGCGGCGCGTTCCATTCAGGCCATTATATTATATATATAATATATATAATATATACTTCGTCGATTTCAATTCAAAACGAAATTTATAAATCGTTTTAAATTCGTTTCAAAAGCAATTTCAACTTCCTTTTCAATTCAAATCAAAATTGAATTCTTCTTTATAAATTCGTTTTAAAATTCATTTCTATTCAATTCAAATTTCAATTCAATTTGAATTCATTTCAATTCGCTTTCAATCCAATTTGAATTCGTTTTCAATTCAATTCATTTCGAAATCGTTTTCAATTCAATTCATTTCGAAATCGTTTTCAATTCAATTCATTTCGAAATCGTTTTCAATTCAATTCATTTCGAAATCGTTTTCAATTCAATTCATTTCGAAATCGTTTTCAATTCAATTCATTTCAAAATGAATAAAATCGATATAAATATCATTCACGTCAAAATGGCGTCAATCTAATCAACACGGCTTCATAAATTTCTATTTTCAAATATTCTATTTCAAATATTTCTTTTTCAAAATAGTTGTTATTATCAAAATATTTCGTTCAACACATGACCAATCTCAATGGATGAGTACTGTCAACACATGAACCTTTATTTTATATTGATAAAGATGTAAATTTTATTACTAAAATATTTCGTTCAACACATGACCAATCTCAATGGATGAGTACTGTCAACACATGAACCTTTATTTTATATTGATAAAGATGTAAATTTTATTACTAAAATATTTCGTTCAACACATGACCAATCTCAATGGATGAGTACTGTCAACACATGAACCTTTATTTTATAATATTATTTATTTTCTAAATTGGAATGAGGCCCAATCAATTACCATATAAAGTTAATCATATGGATTTTCACACATCACACGTACATAATAGCATTGAAAAATAATCAACCATCAACCAAAGTGCACTACACTGTATAAGCATCAAATATAGATATCTAACGCTTATAACAGCCTGTCAATCAATCGATCGACATATTTAATCAATCAGGATGAGTGAACTTCAAATTTCATCCCAACACCCGTGTGGGGTTTCAAACAATCAAACACAGATTTTATTTGTGCAGTTGGGCGATGTGTAAAATTTATCGTCCCAATCAATGTCAGTCAAATCAGTGTATATAAACAAATCGGCCGATTTGTTTATAAATATCTATTTGTTCACTTTCACGTTAAAAATTATATTCTTAACGATAAAACATTTTATTCAACCTATGAAAATATTCTATTCAGTTCATTTATTCAATAAAATGATATTTTTATTTTCTAACATATTTTAGAAAATTTCGGCGGCATAACGGCACGATACTAGAAACGGGACGAGGCCTAGCCTTATCCCCGGTCTAGTGAAGGCCCACGCCATTCACACATCAATCAAATTCAAATCAAATCATCTTACTAATTTATGCAACCAAACAAACAAGTCCATGGTCTGTGGACGATTGTGTCAGGTGCTACTAAGCACCGTCTGCATCCTAGTATATATATATAACTAGAAAATGAAATTGAAAGGTGAGAAATTCTCACCAATAGCTATCCAATCATCTTGACTCTTCTTTGGAGAAGTCTTCGTCGTTCTCGCCTTTTTATCACCTTCGTTGCCCGTATTCTCTACATATGTAAAAATCGAATTTTTACTTCGCTATTCAATATATAAAAATCACATTTTTACTTCGATGTTCAATATATAAAAATCACATTTTTACTTCGATGCTCAATATATAAAAATCGAATTTTTACTTCGATGTTCAATATATAAAAATCACATTTTTACTTCGATGTTCAATATATAAAAATCACATTTTTATTATCACTACATGTACATAAAAATCATATTTTTATTTTCTTCTCTTCACGATAAAAACACACCTTTTTCTATATGAAAATCTCTTATTTTCTACATTAAAGGCCAAATCTTTTCTATAACCAAAAATCAAATCCTTTCATATTTCAAAATCAAATATTTGTTTATAAAAATCAAATATTCTCATGTTATAAAAATTCTGCCTTTATTATGACAAACATCCCGCCTTTATAATGTTAAAAACCTCGCTTTTAAAATGTTAAATATCTCGACTTTTCTTTTATAAAAACTAAATTTTAAACTGCGAATTCCTTTAACAAAAACTGATGTAAAACACTGTTTTATATGAATTAGGAAATCACCTTTCTTCATCGTTTTACTGCTGTAACAGTTCGAACCCCTACACGAAGATTCAAAACCGTCTGGACAAGCCTACCTAGGGCATCGGAACCCTCATCCACGGCGGCAGCTAACTTCGGATTTGGGTGGCCTCGATTTAGGGTTGGGGCTCAGAGTTCGGCACGTCATCGACTGGGAGGAGGCGGTTGCTGTCGTTGGCGGCAGGTTGGCGGGGTCTGGAGTTCGCGGTGGCGAAGGAGTGGGGGTGCTCTGACCGGTGGCGCTGGAGTTCCAGCTGCGATGCTCTGTTTGAACAGGAGCGGTTTCCTTAATCGAAGGGAAGAGGGGTGTGGCGGTTTTGGTGGGGCGACAGCCTAGGGCATCGCCAGTGGTGGTGGGTGGCGCAGGGCATGGCGACGGTGGAAGGGGCGACGAGGTCCAGATCTGAACGGGCGGTTTTTCTTTTCCTCTTTTTTTTTTATTACTAAGCGTTGACCCGTTATAGAGAAGGGGGGGGGGAGAGAAAGGTAAATATATATATTTTATTATATTTTTTTTTATTTAATTCAAGTCAAAAAAAAAAGTTGATGTTTAATTCGAACCCCAATTTGAACCCAACGACTGTCGTCCCTAGCGTATTACCCCCATTCCGAACACAATGGGATATGTATCGTAAGTTGATTCGATCGTTTCGAATAGTTTCCGTCGAAATCAACATATAACTCTATATATTGAATTTGAACGCGCATTTCATTTTACTGGGGTCACATACTAACTCTAAAAATTCTCGAAAAATATTTTCTAGCTTCGTATTGACGATACGGTCCTATTAAAACTAGTTTCGACGAATTCTGAGATCGTTAGAAAAATGGCCATTTTCCAGTCGATTAAAATCAACTGAAACTGGTCAAACGCGTTTTCCTTTGCCACGCTCACATATTGATTCGAAAAATTATGAATTTTGAAACCTAGCAATAATTTGACATCACGGATCCAACAAAACTGGTTTCGTCGAAAACAGAGGTCGTTTGCAAAATTTCCATTTTTAAGGGCCTGAATTCCATAGCGACTATTCAGAATTTCCAACCGGACATATCTTTTGATTCCCGCTATGAAATTTTGATTTTTCGGATTCGTTGGAAAGATATTATCAATTAGATCCTAATGTTTTTGGTTTCACTAAAATCCAGATTGTTTCACACCCGGTACATTCAATTGAAGTTTGAAATCGAATTATCGAACTACCACGCCATTTTCAATTCCTTTTATAATTATATATAATTATTTATATTCTAACGACGACGCGTATAAATATATACGTTCGAATTATATTCAAAACAAATTTCTCGCCGATATTATTTAAAATTATCTATTTTAAATATTCAAAATTCGCTAAAATTGCCAAAATAAAAATTTTAAACTGGCCCAGATTTTCGGGTTGTTACAATCTCCCCCACTTAAAACTTTTCGTCCCCGAAAAGGGACAAAGTCGAAAGTGGTTTGATTAATCAACTCTACGTTCGATCTGGCTTCCATTCTCCAACTTTTCAGTTTCTGAGAATTTTCAAATTTTCAAAAATTTGGCTAACACCCTAAATTTCGCCATAACCTCCCCTGCAATGGGAGCATCGGGAAATCTCAAATAGCTTCCCCGGTCCTTCAGATCTCAAAAAGAAAAAGAAAAATCCAAGCGGCTAGCCAATAGGCTCATAAAATCATCATCACCCAAACAAAACAGTAAATTATAGTAAACATGTACCTATTTATCGGGCAAACAAATTTTATTCTCTGGCTCTAGCCTCCTTGCTATGACCTGTTCAATGTACGTACAAGTATATGCAAGCAAATGCGACTAATTTCAATACAATTCACTATTTGGTTCAATTAGGCATAATGGTTCAAAATTATCAAACAAATAAACAAACAACACAAACATCAATCAATTAGTGGATTAACGTTTCAAATTCATAATTTTGATATATATAAAGAAAATCATGTTTTGATGCCAAATCACAACAATGTATTCTAGCTATATTAGTTTTGGTTCTCACACCAGTCTAATGGAAATATATAGAAAATCACACCTTCGAAACTCGAACATAAATGTTGATGATGCGATCGCTATCATCAATATCATCTTCGGGCGACTAGAGTGCGATGCTATATCTATCCAATATATTAAAACTTTGAATATACGTTTGCAAGGCGTATATGCAAATTCTTTATATACTGAATTGTCCAAAATCAATATAAATAAATTATTCAAATACGTGTAAAACGATCTAAATTTCAAAACAGAATTGTTTTCATTTTTCAAATATACTCTTCACACTCGTTCTAGGATACTACTGATCCTATCTCTAACGAGTCATTCTCATTGGATATTACTAATCCAATATCTGATGAATTCTTTCGTACGGTTCTAATGTGCCTTGTTCTCTGAGCTTTGTAAACCAAAGCTCTGATACCAACTGTGAAGACCCGTAATTTCCCCGTAAAGGAAAGTGTCGGATAGTTCGAGAACAAGCCACAACAGAACACATACAGAAGAACATTTCATTGTATATTACAACAATGCATCAGAATACAAGAATATACAGAGTATAAATGAAATAAATATAACACAGAAATATCAGAGATTTAAATTACATTTAAATACAACGCAGCGGAAAATAATACAATACTCAACTAGAAGAGATATACGGATACAAAGCTTTCCGGATATCGTTCCAACTGTAATCCAGGATCCTGTGAATATAAATCTGCAAATCCAAAACTACTAACTGCCCGTGTCAAAATAAGGGCACCCAGAGTTTAGGTTAAAACAATAAACTCCAGGTCAGCCATGTGACTGGTGTGAGAACAAAAACAGTTATAAATCTTTATTTTAAAGTTAGGTAAATCAAGGGACCACGCCGTATAACACGGAACGGGTTTCCTCCCAAGAACACCAGTGAATAAAACAACAGCGCAATGCTAAATAAAGAAAAATGAAGCTATTATAAGACCCAGGTCCTATCACATAATGCAACGCAAGCCGGGGGATAGGGTTTTTACCTTATAATAGCCAAGAATGCTTGATACGTTTTAAAGAAATCATTTGATACCATTATAAGTGCATAGTGTATAAAACAACTTCAAATCATAAGTATCAATCATAGGCGGCATGAATGCCCCATACCACTATGTCGCCATATATAGGTTATACAATCAAAATCGCAAAGTCACGTATTTGGAAATTGGATTTCCGTCTATGAACTGAGGCTAGGGATCGTCCTCACCGTCTTCGAGACTCTCTAGCCCGAGCCTCAGGGTCAGAGCGCATCGACCCTTGGATCGTCAGGGCCGGTCCACCGATGTGGATTAAAATTCCTGAACACTACGTTTCCCCGCCCTTTGGGGCGTAAATGAGCCAACGAATGACTCCATCAGACCCGGATCGTCCGATCAAACCGAGGCGCCTCGCAACAGCAACAACCACACAGGTGAAAAGTATATAAATGTCAGGGCTGGTAGGTCACTGACACCACCCTAGCTAGAAAGAAACGCATGCCCTCCCTGAGGTCCTCTCCCGTTTTTGGTTCACAACTGGGGTGTGAGGCTCGCGAATTCACGTTACACAAAGCTGTGCCACACAGGCTGTGCTTTGATCATCACCACAAGACTTTGCTTTTCAACAGAAGCCTCGATCAATTGCCACTTAGGCATGCCACACAGGCAATTCACTCCATGCGATTGATATCCATCAATATATAACCCCTGAGCTCGTACGTCTCAGAGAAGGGCGTTAAGCAAGAGAATAAATTCTCCGCCGCCAAACAGATATATATTTAATAGAGATCAATCACACGGACTAAAATCCAATGTCAGACACACAGTCCATTTACAAGTCCGTTCTGGGTCTGAACGAAACTGGAGGCACCTAGTACCCCGCATATCCATCGATCTCCAAGTACGTCTGGACGATCACCAACTGTTTCCATCTTCTTGGGTGTACAACCCAATCAAGATCATCAGTAATCACCCAAACGACGAGAAGACCTCCGGTCTTCGACCATCGTCTTCATCTTCGAGTTATCGTCGTATCAGTTATTCAGAATGGGATAAACCCGATCTTTCCGAATAACTCGCGTATACTTTAAATAAGTGTTACACAAACACAACATACGCCTCATTCCAATTCATCAGTCACTAACCTTAAATTAATCAAGAGAATAATTCCCCAAATATTAACCCCGAAGGCCGAAACCAACATCAGATCAATATTCCGAAAACCATTCTACTTGGCTAAACGACAGTTAGTTTCTAAATTTCACATTCATAGGGAAAGGTTCCCATTAATTTTATCCAAGATAAATTCCTTGAATTTATTCTTTAATCTTCTTTTGAATTTCGATTCAACTAGTCGAGATTAACGAACCTTACCGAAGTAATCATTGGTTTTAATTTCCCAATCCCAACCTATTCTTCCCATGAAGTAAAACTGATAATACTTCATATTTAACACCACGGTGTTATCCGTAAATTCAATTACCATTTCACGTTTAAATCCAATTAAAGATTTAACTATCGCCTGGAGCAAAACTGGTGCTACTCCATTCTCGGTCATTTCAATCTAATTAAAGATTCATTAAAACTCCACTTAGTTTTAATCTTTGACTGGGTTAAAGAATCAGTGTCATTTAAAACACGGTTCACGATAAACCCAAAACCACATTCCATTAATTATCCGATTAAAGAACGAGTGTTATTTAAAACACTGTCCACGATAAACCCAAAAATCAATATCAATCCAATTCCAATTAAATATTATTTAATTGGTACACTTCATTAAATCTAAATAAAAAGATTTAATCTTTTCTCAACTGGGTTCAAGAACAGTGTTAGTCAAGACACCATTCACGACAAACCCAAATCACATTTGATATTAAATACAAGGCTCTGAATAGAAAATATATCGGCTTATATTCAATATCAAATTCTACGACCAACAGATATTGTATTAGAAATACCGATATATATGTCTATATCTTTCAAATTTCCATAACAACATCTGTATAATCGCGAAATCCAACATCGAAATATTCCGAAGACAATTTCGATTCAAATTCATTCCAATGCAATCATTGGAAATTCTGGTTATTTTTAAAGCCCTTTTCAAATTCGATTTATTTATTTAAAAATAAATAGAATTATAATTCTAGTTCAAAACTAGTTCATTTCGATAAAAATCTATTTTTATCTTTTCAAATATGGAGTTTTTCATCCCAATTCTTTTAAAATCATTTCTTATGATTTTACACAAATTATTACTATTTTTAATAATTTTATCAAGACCCGTACAGTCGATTTCCATCAACGGCCATCGAACTGCACTTACAGCGACCTTTTCTGAATTTGATTTGGTTGTATCTCCAAATCCAACCGTTAGATTTCAAATTTCTAATATTCGTTAGAAAGATCTTTTCGATACGAACCCAACGGTTCCGGTTTTAGGAGAATCCGACGGTCGGATCTCCCGCAATATCTGTTTGAAGTCAATGGTCGAAATTCGCGAACTGCCGCGGCGCGGCGCGTTCCATTCAGGCCATTATATTATATATAATATATATAATATATACTTCGTCGATTTCAATTCAAAACGAAATTTATAAATCGTTTTAAATTCGTTTCAAAAGCAATTTCAACTTCCTTTTCAATTCAAATCAAAATTGAATTCTTCTTTATAAATTCGTTTTAAAATTCATTTCTATTCAATTCAAATTTCAATTCAATTTGAATTCATTTCAATTCGCTTTCAATCCAATTTGAATTCGTTTTCAATTCAATTCATTTCGAAATCGTTTTCAATTCAATTCATTTCGAAATCGTTTTCAATTCAATTCATTTCGAAATCGTTTTCAATTCAATTCATTTCGAAATCGTTTTCAATTCAATTCATTTCGAAATCGTTTTCAATTCAATTCATTTCGAAATCGTTTTCAATTCAATTCATTTCAAAATGAATAAAATCGATATAAATATCGTTCACGTCAAAATGGCGTCAATCTAATCAACACGGCTTCATAAATTTCTATTTTCAAATATTCTATTTCAAATATTTCTTTTTCAAAATAGTTGTTATTATCAAAATATTTCGTTCAACACATGACCAATCTCAATGGATGAGTACTGTCAACACATGAACCTTTATTTTATATTGATAAAGATGTAAATTTTATTACTAAAATATTTCATTCAACACATGACCAATCTCAATGGATGAGTACTGTCAACACATGAACCTTTATTTTATATTGATAAAGATGTAAATTTTATTACTAAAATATTTCGTTCAACACATGACCAATCTCAATGGATGAGTACTGTCAACACATGAACCTTTATTTTATAATATTCTTTATTTTCTAAATTGGAATGAGGCCCAATCAATTACCATATAAAGTTAATCATATGGATTTTCACACATCACACGTACATAATAGCATTGAAAAATAATCAACCATCAACCAAAGTGCACTACACTGTATAAGCATCAAATATAGATATCTAACGCTTATAACAGCCTGTCAATCAATCGATCGACATATTTAATCAATCAGGATGAGTGAACTTCAAATTTCATCCCAACACCCGTGTGGGGTTTCAAACAATCAAA
The DNA here is from genome assembly GCA_030737875.1 of Allium sativum. Lineage (NCBI taxonomy): Eukaryota > Viridiplantae > Streptophyta > Magnoliopsida > Asparagales > Amaryllidaceae > Allium > Allium sativum. Next base: position 374,750,040 of record CM060915.1, read on the forward strand.
CACAGATTTTATTTGTGCAGTTGGGCGATGTGTAAAATTTATCGTCCCAATCAATGTCAGTCAAATCAGTGTATATAAACAAATCGGCCGATTTGTTTATAAATATCTATTTGTTCACTTTCACGTTAAAAATTATATTCTTAACGATAAAACATTTTATTCAACCTATGAAAATATTCTATTCAGTTCATTTATTCAATAAAATGATATTTTTATTTTCTAACATATTTTAGAAAATTTCGGCGGCATAACGGCACGATACTAGAAACGGGACGAGGCCTAGCCTTATCCCCGGTCTAGTGAAGGCCCACGCCATTCACACATCAATCAAATTCAAATCAAATCATCTTACTAATTTATGCAACCAAACAAACAAGTCCATGGTCTGTGGACGATTGTGTCGGGTGCTACTAAGCACCGTCTGCATCCTAGTATATATATATAACTAGAAAATGAAATTGAAAGGTGAGAAATTCTCACCAATAGCTATCCAATCATCTTGACTCTTCTTTGGAGAAGTCTTCGTCGTTCTCGCCTTTTTATCACCTTCGTTGCCCGTATTCTCTACATATGTAAAAATCGAATTTTTACTTCGCTATTCAATATATAAAAATCACATTTTTACTTCGATGTTCAATATATAAAAATCACATTTTTACTTCGATGCTCAATATATAAAAATCGAATTTTTACTTCGATGTTCAATATATAAAAATCACATTTTTACTTCGATGTTCAATATATAAAAATCACATTTTTATTATCACTACATGTACATAAAAATCATATTTTTATTTTCTTCTCTTCACGATAAAAACACACCTTTTTCTATATGAAAATCTCTTATTTTCTACATTAAAGGCCAAATCTTTTCTATAACCAAAAATCAAATCCTTTCATATTTCAAAATCAAATATTTGTTTATAAAAATCAAATATTCTCATGTTATAAAAATTCTGCCTTTATTATGACAAACATCCCGCCTTTATAATGTTAAAAACCTCGCTTTTAAAATGTTAAATATCTCGACTTTTCTTTTATAAAAACTAAATTTTAAACTGCGAATTCCTTTAACAAAAACTGATGTAAAACACTGTTTTATATGAATTAGGAAATCACCTTTCTTCATCGTTTTACTGCTGTAACAGTTCGAACCCCTACACGAAGATTCAAAACCGTCTGGACAAGCCTACCTAGGGCATCAGAACCCTCATCCACGGCGGCAGCTAACTTCGGATTTGGGTGGCCTCGATTTAGGGTTGGGGCTCAGAGTTCGGCACGTCATCGACTGGGAGGAGGCGGTTGCTGTCGTTGGCGGCAGGTTGGCGGGGTCTGGAGTTCGCGGTGGCGAAGGAGTGGGGGTGCTCTGACCGGTGGCGCTGGAGTTCCAGCTGCGATGCTCTGTTTGAACAGGAGCGGTTTCCTTAATCGAAGGGAAGAGGGGTGTGGCGGTTTTGGTGGGGCGACAGCCTAGGGCATCGCCAGTGGTGGTGGGTGGCGCGGGGCATGGCGACGGTGGAAGGGGCGACGAGGTCCAGATCTGAACGGGCAGTTTTTCTTTTCCTCTTTTTTTTTTATTACTAAGCGTTGACCCGTTATAGAGAAGGGGGGGGGGGAGAGAAAGGTAAGTATATATATTTTATTATCTTTTTTTATTTATTTAATTCAAGTCAAAAAAAAAAGTTGATGTTTAATTCGAACCCCAATTTGAACCCAACGACTGTCGTCCCTAGCGTATTACCCCCATTCCGAACACAATGGGATATGTATCGTAAGCTGAATCGATCGTTTTGAATAGTTTCCGTCGAAATCAACATATTACTCTATATATTGAATTTGAACGCGCATTTCATTTTACTGGGGTCACATACTAACTCTAAAAATTCTCGAAAAATATTTTCTAGCTTCATATTGACGATACGGTCCTATTAAAACTAGTTTCGACGAATTCTGAGATCGTTAGAAAAATGGCCATTTTCCAGTCGATTAAAATCAACTGAAACTGGTCAAACGCGTTTTCCTTTGCCACGCTCACATATTGATTCGAAAAATTATGAATTTTGAAACCTAGCAATAATTTGACATCACGGATCCAACAAAACTGGTTTCGTCGAAAACAGAGGTCGTTTGCAAAATTTCCATTTTTAAGGGCCTGAATTCCATAGCGACTATTTAGAATTTCCAACCGGACATATCTTTTGATTCCCGCTATGAAATTTTGATTTTTCGGATTCGTTGGAAAGATATTATCAATTAGATCCTAATGTTTTTGGTTTCACTAAAATCCAGATTGTTTCACACCCGGTACATTCAATTGAAGTTTGAAATCGAATTATCGAACTACCACGCCATTTTCAATTCCTTTTATAATTATATATAATTATTTATATTCTAACGACGACGCGTATAAATATATACGTTCGAATTATATTCAAAACAAATTTCTCGCCGATATTATTTAAAATTATCTATTTTAAATATTCAAAATTCGCTAAAATTGCCAAAATAAAAATTTTAAACTGGCCCAGATTTTCGGGTTGTTACAGTTGGATAGCTCTATCAGACTGCTAGCAAAGGATATAGGAAGGTTTAGGGATTCAACTATTCTCCTAGAAATAAACGAATGGGTTGCTTTGGAGTCAAATAGAGTACACACTGAATTTTCTAAAATAGAAAGTATACCTTCCAATGTAGGTTGTCTTTGATCTCTAGGTGGAATACTCTGAAGTAGTGCTGCTTCCAGTGCATAGTTTTGATTGCTCTGTCCAACCTTTTGCTTTGGGTAATCCTTAGACATATGGCCTTCCTCGTAGTAGTTGAAACATCTCCCCTTAAACTCCTTTGCCAAGCTAACTCTATAATCCTTGGCCTCACGTCCCTTGCGTTTGCATTTACCACAAACTTTAGCTCCCTTCTTAAACTTTCCACCCTTCTTCTTGTTCTTCCAATATTCTTTCTTCTTATTCTTAGAAGAGTTGGAACCACCTTAACCTTTGTCTCCATTTTTATTTTACTTTCCCCTTCGACCGTACACAGAATAGGCATTTCCACCAATGTTTCAAATGTTGCTCCAAAAATGACTTGGGCCAATTACGTTTCCTTCAGTGGGGAATTAACCCTTAACGAACCTTAAGGCCTTATTCATTGGGGTTTCTACCAACCCCTACATAACTTAGACAATTCTGTGAACTTGGCCACATACTACGTCAAACTCAAGTTTATTTATTTTTAGTGGATAAACTTTTCTAGTTGTATAGTCATCTTAGCATTTGGTAAAAACTTCGTCTTAAAACGGATCATAAATTCTTCTCAAGTGAATATTCGGCCCACATTTTCTCCCGAAACTACATTCTAGAGCTTGTCCTATTAAGTGCTAGAGCCATTACCCTGCCTTTGGTTTGATCATCCCAACCCGTGGCTTGAAAAATACATTTGCAATCCATCATCCAAGTTTGGCCCTTAAGGATGCTCTTAGTGCCCAAGAACACTTTTCCTCCTAAGTGAACATAACATTTGTAGAGGTGGAAAAAATCGAATGCATCGACAGGGGGCTGGGCTAATGCGGGCACCGCTGGGGCAGGATTCTCTACAGGGACTTGTTCCACAGTCCTAAGATACTACCAGAACCATTCAGGAAAGTATTTGGGCCTTGCCGAGTTTCCCTATTCGTTTGGGTTATTGGCCTATCTACTACCTGAAAAGGGAAAAACCCTTCAGTGGACATTCCTAAGGTAGTATTCAAGCCAAAAGATAAGGATTTGCCTAGTATAATTATGTATGTCTTTTGGGGTATAGTAATATATATATATATATATGTAGTTTTGGCCCTTTTGGGTAGATATAGAATCACACTCTAGTCACCTGGGGATGATTCTGGTGATAGCTCGAACATCATCAATGTTTATTTTCGAGTTTCGAAAGTTGGATGCCTATATATTTCCAATTGACTGGTATGAGAACCAAGAACTTAGCTAGAGTTTATTGTTTATGATTTGGCTTTAAAAATATACTCTAAGCATATGAACGATATATATTTTGACAACATATAAGTTTAGAAAGTTAATTTACTAATTGATTGCTGATTGTGATGTGTGATTATTAGTTAGCTAATTAAAATATTGAAACGATAAAACCAATAGGAGAATGGAAGTTAAATTGAACCAAACCAAATTTAACGCTAAACTGAATTGAAAAATTAGCTTGGATTAGACATATAAATATGTAAAATAGATTATTGCATAAAGGCGGAGAAGAGGAATAAATTTCATGTCTGATAAAAAGGTATGTATTTACTGTATTGATTGGGTATGATGATTTTATGAGCTGCTTGGCTTTTGATTTTCTTTTTGGTTGATGAGGGCCCAATGAGACAAGTGGTAATTGTACCGATTGACCCGTACAAAGAAGGTTATGGCAAAAAATTCGAAATTTAAGGCGTTTGCCAAATTTCGAGAAATTAGCAAGTTCTTAAAAACTAAAAAGTTAAAGAACATGAGTTGCAGCTCAGTTGGTTAAATAAACGACCTTCGATTGCTTTGTTCCTTTTTGGGGACGAAAAGTTTTTAAGTGGGGGAGATTATAACAACCCACATTTTTAGTCTATTTAAAATATGAATTTTAATTGATTCTAGTGGATTTTAAATATTTAACACGGTTTATTTTGGGAAATAACGACTTAGAGTTTATTTTTAAATGAAGTTTGAAGGTATAAGTTTATATTAATTATAAAACGAGCACGTAACGTCACGGTAGTTTGAAAATTTAGTTTTGAATTTTAATTGACTGTATAAAATGCAAAATAAGTCGGATTTGTGTAAAACAAGAAACACTAGGATCAATTGAATTATAATTTTCTAAAGGAAGTGGAAAATCGAGATTTCAAGTTATGTCCAAATTAAAATTTTAAAAATTCACTATGAAATCGTTTATAAAATATAACGATTTATTAAAGTAAATAAAAGGATTTTCATACAAAATGAATATCGATTGACTAAAAAATTAAAATATTGAGTTGTGAACCCAAGTATGTTTATTTTACACCTATATGATATTTTATTTGGATATATACAATACTAATAATTAGTTTATTATTAACTGGAATAATTTTGGAATTTAATAATATTTTAATGATATTATACAAGCCTTAAAAATAACCATTTTGCAAACGACCTCCGAAATTTCAATTAAACCAATTTTATCGGATCAGGAACGCCAAAGTATTGCTAATTTTAAATTTAAGGTCAATTGGAATTATTATTTAAGTGTGGTAAATTTAAACACATGTTGACATTCAATTAAAATCCGATAAAGCTAGAAATAAGAATTTTTTCAAACAATCTCCAAATTCGACGAAACCATATTCATTAGAACATATTTATAAAACAAAGCAAGATTTCAAACTTCGTAATTTTTGGAGTTAGTATGTGGTCGTGGCAAATTAAAACGCGCATTGGAAATAAATATTTAACGTTATATTGAGTTATATATTAATTTTTGGAAAAAATGATTAAAATAATTGATTTAGCTTCTGAAACCTATTCCATTGTGTTTGGAATAACGGTATTTGTCTAGGGATTTCAGCCGTTGGGATTTGGTTGGAATTCCGGGCGTTAAACTTCATAACCAAGTAACGATTGGATTAACTATTAATATAATTATAACATATATATATATATGTATGTATGCTCACATGTATCCCAAACCCTAGCCCTTTAGAAATCCGTCGCCCCCATCCATTTCAATGGCCGAGATTCTTCCAACTACATCCTTAAATTTTCCAAATACAATTCGAATTGATTCACAACTCCAAAACAAAAATCATAGATAAACTCAAGCTCTTCAATTTGATAGGGGTTTGATGTAATTTCGTGGAGTAACCCTCTCGGATTTTATGCTCAAAGTCGCTGCATTCGAGCTCAATTTCATGGCATAAGGGGAGGTCGAGTTCGCTGCTGTCTCAGGCGATAGGTGAGGGGATTAAGCACTTCATCATGGTGATCTCTGATCGTTGGCAGGTGGCGGTGTGGTGGAGCGGTGGGTTAACAGATGTTGCGTGCGTGGTTCGTGGTTTTTAACTGGAAGAAGATTACGAAGAGAAGGAGGCAGAGTTAACGAGCTAAGTATAATTAGGAAGATTTAATTAAATTTTAATTTAAGTTAATTACTTTTAAAATGAATTCAAACATATAAAATTTATATCTACTTCATACGATCTCAGAATAAAACGAAACAAGAAACACTGGAACCGTGAAGACGAGAGCTTCGCAGTGAAGCTACCTGGAAGGCATTTGGAGCTAGTTACAAATTTTAGATAAATTAGACGTCTAGTTTAATTTAGTTAAAATAATCGTTTCATAACTATTTCGAACCAATCAAAGTAAGAACTCTCACTCAACTCATTTTTACAGTTATTATAATCATAACTGAATGTGTATTGATTGCTTGTGTTTGTAATATTTATTTTGAGGTTAATGGTTTTTGTTGATAGTTTTCACTGTTATTATTTAACTATGAATATAAGCGATAACAGTGAAAACACTTATATTATAAATATTTGTTGAGTAATTTATTAAATACTGTTTATTGGTTGAAAACCCCACAGGGGTTTGGGATGACAAGTAACCCACACGTCTCCCAAGTGTGTAGATAAGTTCATGTGGATTGTGATGTAAACCCCCACACGGGTATTGGAATTATAATTTTACACATCTCCCAAGTGTGTAGATAATAATCACTAGTATTGGCTGAAAACCCCATACGGGTATTGGGATGATATTTGATTTACACTAATCCCAAGTGTTTTGTTTATATGTTAATCAGTTGATTGACAAACCGATATAAGCATTAATCGTTTATTTAAGGATCATACAGGTGTGGCTGCACTCTGGATGTTTAACAGTTGTTTACAACTATTGTTGGATACATATATTTTTTGAAATCCATATAAAATAATATATATGGATAATGGTTGAGATTTTATTCCAATTCGGAAGAAACTGAATATTTTAATAACATAATATTCAGTGAAAATCAAATTTTGATTTTGACGACCAGTTTTTAATGGATGCGAAGATCCTAAAATATCGATGAATTTGCGTAACTGAACCTAGTGATTTTAAACTAACTTTCATTCGGTTTTGGCATGTCGAAGTTTTTGATTTGAAATGAATAGTAACTTTTTAAAGTAAAGTTCAGTTAGGCTATTTGGCAAACATTTTAAAAGAAATTTCTTTTCGAAAGTTTCTTGTTTATTTTTATGACGAATGAAAGGAAAGTTTGAGTTTGAAATAATGAATTTCAAAAAATAATATTATTTTAACGATTAAAATCATTAAAATATTTGAATGTCTTAATGTTGAAATATGTGATTTTGAAAAGAAATGACGGAAATAGAATTTCCAATGTTGATTGTATATATTTATATAACTTATTAAATATTTTGGAAGGCGTTTCAATTTATTTTTAATTATAAATTGATTTGGGTTGAATAGGGCTTGTCGCATAGCAGTAATTCGCGAACATCAACCCGTAACATCGAATTGACGTACCGGAAGATTCGATCGTCGGATTCTCTTGAAATTGGAAGCGTTAGAACCGTAATTAAATGTACTTTCAAATAAACTAATAAGTTTTAAAATCCAATGGTTTGATTTTTGAATATGTCTTTAGTTTTGGAAAAGGTCGTTATGGATGCAGTTCCTGGCTGGAATTGGAAGCCAACTGTAAGGGGCTTAATAAAATTATTAAAAATATGAATAAATTGTGTTAAATAATAAAAATTGATTCTAAAAGATTTTGGATGAAATAGTTCAAGTTAGAAAAGATAAAAGATATTTTTATCTGAATGAACTAGTTAACAACTAGAATGAAGAACTAAAAGGAATATGTGATGATTCCTGAGAGTACAATCTAATCACCCGTGTGATCTAATTGGAGTTATTCCATTAGGCGAGGAGTGGGAAGAACCGAACGGACATCAGATATTCGACTAAGCTCCAATGATGTTTTCTAAACATTAGTAATCGAATGGTTTTAATTAATGTATTTGATTGTAAATGGTTTTAATATAACAATAATTTTTCCAACTTATGAATGGAAATGATTTGAATGGAAATTATCTTCAGATATCTCAGTATTCCGTAATTATATGGATATCGTTGAGGAATTTAGAAGATATGGATATCGTTATTCCAATACAGTATCTAATGGTTTTAGAATTTGATATTGAATATAAATCCATATAATTTCTATTCAAAGCCTTGTATTTAATATCAAATTGGATTTTGGGTTTGTCGTGAATAATGTTTTTAATAACACTGTTCTTGAACCCATTTGGAAACGAAATGTACAGAATAAATCTTTTATTTAAGATTTAATGGAATATTTCCAAAGTAAAGTGAAGTTTTCCAATTTAATAAATTAAATTGGAATTAAATGGAAGATTGATTTTGGGTTTATTGTGAACGATGTTTTAATTGACAAGTGTTCTTTAACCCAAGCAAAGACATGATTATTTCCCAAAGTTGAATTATCATTAAATAATGCTATTTGGAGATTAAAACTAAGTGGAGTTTTAATGAATCTTTAATTCGATTGGAATATAAAGTGGTAATTAAATTTACCGTAACACGATGGGTATTGAATATGGAGTACTACCAGTTTTGCTCTATGGGATGAATAGGTTGGGATGGGATAATGATAGGAAATACTATCTTTCACATAAGGCTTGTTAATCTCGACAAGATTTATAAAACTTAATTTGGTTTAGGTGGTGAAATGATACATAAAATCCTTTGAAATGATTTCAATGGAAGGATTTAAACAATAAGTTTAAGAGATAATCTTTGATAAAATTAATAGGAACTGTTCCCAGGGTAAAGAATATTTGAGTAAAAGAATATTCTAGATTGGAATATAATGTGTGTTATCTTTGTATATCACATGATTTGAATGATGCGCGACTTGTTCGAAAAGACCAGGTTTAACCCATTTTATATAACTGTTACGCGATTAAAAGTCAAAGATTTAAGATGATGGTTGAAGATTGGAGATCTTCACATCGCTTTGGGCTACTGCCGATGTCTTGATTGGGCCGTACATCCAAGACAAGGTAATAAGTGGTGGTTGTCCAGACGTACTTGGAGATCGATCGGATATGCGAGGTCGTCTCTCATGTATTGGACATATGAGATGAGGAATAAGGTGCCTTTGGTTTTGTTAAGATCCAGAATGGACTTCCAAGTGGATTGTATGTCTGACATTATATTTATGTTGTATTCAAAGATCTCTGCTAAATATATATATCTGTTTGATGGTGGAAAATTTATTCTCTTAGCTTAACACTCTTCCCTGAGACATATGAGCTTAGAGGTTATATATTTGTGGACATCGATGGCATGGTATGGATTGACAATGTGGCATGTTGAGATGCATGGATCAAAGCTTTTATTGAAAATTAGAGCTTTGTGGATGATGTTCAAAGCATAGCTTATATAGCTTAGCTTTGTGTATGACGTTAATTCGCGATTTTCACACCTCGGTATGAGACAAAAACGGGATGAAGGACCGTAGGAAGGACATGTTTTTTTTTCTATCTAGAAGTGATGTCATGGTATGGAGCCCAGACATTTTACTTATGTAGATGTTGGAATCGAGGACCTTCAGATGTTGCCACACAAGGCCATAGTGGTCGATGTACTAACCAAGAGGTCCAATAGGACCGGGAAACATATTGTTCAGGTGATACTAATCAGCGATGTGCTATTGACCGGCCCTGTCGCTCCAAAGGGATAGGTAGTTCCTTGGGACATTTTGCTAGAGATGTTCCGAAATCCGGGTTGAGGAAGATCCTTTGCCTCGGCTCATGATTGAAACACCATTTCCAATACGAACCTTGCATTTTCAGTTGTATACATGTATGGCGACATAATAGGATGGGGTATTATGCCGTCTAAGATCGATACATTTATTTTCGAAATTGTTTCCTGCACTATGAACTTATAATATTATTAGAAAAATTTCGCGTATCAATCATGTTTGTCTTTTATAAGTAAAACTCTATCCTCCGCCTTGCGCTTGCATTGTGTGATGGGACCTGAGTCTTATAATAGCTTCAGTTTTCAAAAAGCATTATGATTAGTTTTTTTTAATTGTATTCATGTGGAGGAAACCTGTTCTGTGTCATACGGTATGGTCCCATGATTTACCAACCTTGAAATTATAGTTTACTAATAACTGTTTTATGTTCTCTCACCAGTCCCATGACTGACCTGAAGTTTACTGTTTTTCACCCAAACTTTGGGTTCCCATATTTTCCACATGGGCAACTAGTAGTTTCGATTTTGTAATTATTCTTCATCAGGATCCCGGATTATAGCTGGAGCTGTTCTCTGGATTATTTTGTAGTCTTCTAATGTTTATATTTATGTTTCCTCTGTATTGTAATTTACGATTCTCTGATATTTTTACGCTATGTATTATTATTTGTACTCTGATATTCTTGTACTCTGATGTAAATTATTGTAATAGCAATGAAAAGTTATTTTTTTGTTATGTTTTGATGAGTCTTGTTCTCATAACAATCCGCCATTGAGGACGTTTCAAGTGGGATAACCATCGGCTCGATGCGGGCTCAAATTTGGGTCGTTACATTGGATCATATCTGAGGCTTTTCTCTTATAAGGGTGCAATCTTTAAGGGGATGACAATGAAGGTCCCAATAAGGGGCACACCAAGTTTCAAGTTATTTGGAGTACGTATGCTCGAAATATGGTGGAAGAGAGTTCAGATCGGTATAGGGCTTTATCACGGATCATATTGACATATGCTTAACTTTCATACTGGCATAAAGACTTAGATCATCTTGCTTAACTTTTATACTGGCATAAAGACTTAGATCATCTTGCTTAACTCAGTATTTTTTTCTTAATTAGGGATTTGGGCTTTTGGATTGACCAGGAGATGATCCATGCAAATAGAAGACTACGGTTCGATATGTGTGGGGACCAAACAAAATCGTCTTATCCCCGACCGGTTAGATCTGTCAACCTTGCCGAATTGTCATGACCCTGATTTGGGATTAGTTCACCATGGTGACACTTTGGGTTAGGGATGGCAGACTTCAATTCGAGTCGAAAGAACCTAGTTAGAGTGTGGAGTTTGTGGAGACAAGTTGAAATTGATAGGAGGGAGATCTACACCGAATCAGTATGAAAAAATGGAATGAAACGTGACGCTTAGATGATTTCACATTCGATCGGCCTAAGGGATGATGTGATCCAGAAAAATGGGTTACATGATCGTCCAAGGTCTTGGTTTCTCATGATGCTTAGATATCTCGTTCGACATTGGTTTTTTTTCTTGAGGAATGACTATAATGATGATTAACTGTATTACTAAAGGCAAGGTGAGTTGTATGGAAGTCGATGCGATCACCTGAGGGATACTTACAGGTAAACTAACTTGATCTCACGACAATTAATGACCATCGAGGGTAGCCTCCAACTGTTGTGACATGGAGGGAAATTGGTGTGTTCCCACGAAAATCAATGATCGTTGGGGATAACCCACTTGTCGAATGACCTCTTACATGATTCATATAGAAATCTTCACGATGATCTTTAACATGGAGAATTGGTGTAGAAGGGATTGTGGTACTTGTAGCCATTGATACACTTTGTTTTTAAGGGAACGTGGTGATCGGATTTGAGTGGCAAAGTCCAAACAACACAGGAACTTCTTGCACTCTTATAGATCAATTTTGTTTGAAGGAGGCAAGCACCACATATATTGTGCCTTTGATGATTGCATGTGAGAATGGATGTTACACTTGTTTATAACTATAACCTTGTCACTTACACATCTACCACACTATTGACATTATGGCCACATAGTTGCTTATGTTACCAGATGCACCAACTCTTTGGATGCAAGAGCCTATCAGGCAATGTATTCCATACCTATTGTATTATTATACTTTTGTACTTGAGATTATCATCGCTCACACCAGACCTGATCTAATATGGAGTTCTATAAACTACCTCTTATTACTCTAGTTTCTCTTAAATAAGTTGAATTGAGGCAGGTCAAAGTGGGAACGAGTAGCTCTTTAGGAGGTGAGTAGGAGGCTAGCCCATGTACTATTTATGTATTTCCTCTTGCTTTCCGTTTTTTTACTACTATGGAGTTTGGCAATACTTTTTATTTAGAGATAGGTTTCTTGAGTTATTTTCAATTGTATAACATTGTTTGTTTATGTTTTATGGATATATTACTCTGATGCTTATGATTCATTATTAGTTATTCATTATCTTATGAGTTTTTATCAGTTATATGATATTATCATTATATTTTGATCAGTGGGTTGTGACATATGCATTAGTTTTTAGGTTTTGTTTCTTTTATATCCTTGAAGATCACCTTACATCAGCAGAGTACCACCGTAGCGAATAATTTGGGTGTATAAGGTATTGGGTTGTCGTCACAACCGAGAAGTGAATTCTCTCTTGAGTGATGCTTCACATCCAATACTTCTAATCGACCCAAGTATAATCTTTCGATGATATTGTACTACGATTTGAATATAATGAAAGTAGATCTTTCATATTGAAGGTCCACAACATTCTCAAGTTGAAAGGACTATCTAAATCAGCCACGTTGATATTTTAGTTTTGACCTTAGCTATATTAACCAATCGAAAACTGTTGACTGAATCACTCCATATTTATCCAAATATCCCTATGTAACTTCTAAATACCGTTAGTAGCCACAAGTAATGCAATTAAAACATTAGAAGTGCATTGTGCATCATAGTCTAGATTCATTGATATGTAATCTTGATGTATCATGTATAAAAACATTTGAAATTACATATTTATTTCCAACTTGATAACTTACTGTTACAACGGTTTTTGTACTACTATCGCAAAATGTACAATTTATTTGTTTTTTAATCAAATATACCTTATTTTAAATATATTAATTAATATAATACATTAAATCATCTATATCATAGAAACAAAATACCTTTTTTTTTGATCGAGATTAGTCAACAAGTTAGACATATGTAACAAATTAAATAATTTCCCCTAGGGTATACACATAACTCTATATGTCTCCTATTTGCACTTGAATTCAATTATGGAATCTCATTTCAAATTCTACAAACAACTTCTGATATATTTGTCGACTCCGTCCGTCAGTGAAATAATATGCTATTATGTTTTAACTATATACTATGCCAATCAACTATCTCTGATGCTAATAAACTCCTTGATCATATAGATCTAATGCTTGTTCCTAGAATTCCAATGAGATTTAAGTTCTGTTATGAATGATATGGCGACATCATTATTATATGATAATGTTGTGAGATTCCCAACATTTGGAATTACTCTTAACTTAGTTGTAAATTTGTGAATTTACGTTTATATACTTTGTTCATTTATTACAGCTCCAAGCAATGTATTTTTAGTTCTTGAGATAATGGTTTGATGAAAACAACCTTAGGACTTATTATAAAATATAAATACTATCATTCTTGTATATATACGTGTATGTGTAGGTGTTATATATATGTATATATATATGTGTGTGTGTATATATATATGTATGTATATATATACATATATACATGTGTGTGTGTGTGCAGGTACAAAGAATGAAGATTGTACAATATGAAGATTCAAGACTGATGAATTCTTGATTGAAGAAACCAAGACTGTAAACTTGTGAGTTAATATAGTTTATATTTATGTTAAAACTTCATAATGGCACTAAAATCTTTATTTTGCTTTTAATTCCTGATGGAACCACCTTCTCTCTTGATTAATGGGATAGAAACCATAATGGGATGGAATCACAACCTTCTCTAATAAAATGAAATCCATAATTTTTAAAATATTCCTTTACAAATTTTATACAAATTTTCCAAAACTATCTTTTAGAAACATCTCTCTTAATTAAAATATTTTATCCTCAATTCAAAAATATTTTCAAATCATCTCTTGTTTTAAATATTTTATCCTTGATTTCAAAATCTATCTTTCAATCATCTTCTGATTTAAGTGTTTCGGCCTCTATCTCAAAATTATTTTTTTAAATAATATCTTATAATCTGATAAATATTTAATATTCTATTGTTCACATTCCTAAAAATTTAACAAAATTTATCATTTAACATATATCCAAAATGATTACAAGTTTCAAAATTATTTCGACATGATTTAGAATAAAAATCATTTTAAAAACAAATTAAATTTCAAAATTACAGTAGGCATTTTGACATCCTCCGGCCCCTCATGCGACATGGTCGTTGTTTAATTTAAAATTCAAATTTCGAAAGAATTGTCTTTTTGCCGTATCTCTTCGCGAATGGACATGGCTGTTAATTTCTATAAACACCAGTAGTTATAAATGAATTTTAATTCAATTTTTCATCTTTTCTTCAGCCCTTCTTCTCCACTCTTGTTTTATAACCATTCTTAAAAAAAATCTGCCAAAATTCTAAATGAATCAAACTCGAATCATCTCTAATTTGGTTCTTCACCACTCTTTTTCGTAAATCTCAATGCTACTCAGAGCTACTGGATCATATGTAATCAATGGGAGTATCTCGATTCTACCTATCTGCCAAAGCTATTGAATCACAAAATTTTGATCAATGACAAGATGAACAGTCAACTCAACAAGATGTTTCGCAAACACAACAAAAGACTTTAGAAGTATGTTAGTTTTAATTATAAGTCGACCCTAGTCTTAGTTTACAATGTTAAATCTCTCTTTGAAGGTTCTATTTTTAAATAATCTCAAATATTCTATGTATATACAAGAGAATATGGAAAATACATTTCCAGTCAACTGAATATGTATGCACATGAAAGTTATGTGCATGTTCCATATTTAGTTGACTAAAAATACCTGTTCAGACGACTGGATCTGAACATATACAAAACTTTAATTTGTTCCTAGATTCAGTCGACTGGCTATGAATAATCAGTCGACTGAACTGAGTTCCAACTGTCATATTTTGAAGAGACATGACTTTTTCTGAAGAGTTGTCTTCAATCTAAATGGATGTAACTCTCTGATTTCGGCCATAACGCTTCACTAGTACTTGTAACTCTTTATTCACTATATATATAGGCAAGAACAACATCTTAAATCACCTTGCTTGATCTCATTCTTTTCTACTATATTGAATTCAAGTTCTTTCTTACTCTAAGTGCTAATTTCTTGCATTCTTGATCTCTTTGAATTCCGTGATCGTATTTCAAACATCATTCGAATTCCAAAGACATTATTATCCTATTCTATTTCCACTTACTCTCATTTCTTAATCAATAAAATCGAGGAAAAGATTATAAAATACTGTACTTCAGTTGTGACAAATCCATGTTGTACAAGAACACAAAAGAGGTCAACTATACACTTGTAGCAAAGTCCGGCAAAGACGGTAGAAAATCCTAAAGACAAAGGTGGTGAAGTCCTGTTAGAAAGTCTAGACGGAGAAATCCTAGTTGGTAAAGTTTAGGTGGAAAGAAGTCCTGTAATGGCGGTAGAGACCTGTTCCTCCGGGTGAGGTGAAGGTTTATAGTGAAAGGCCTAAGGGTGTTTTAGGTACTTGATGTAGGACGGTGTTCAGAACCAGTATAGAAATTCTTGTTGTCTTTAACTTTACTTACAAATTTTATACTGCTTATCGATGATATCATTTCTATATATATACCTCATTTGATATCTACTTGCATATGACAAGTTAGTAAATCATTTATTAGAACTTCCGCATTAAGTATAAAGTGAAAATTAGGGACACATCCCTAAAACCAAACTTAATACACGCCACATCCTTGTCATGTTTAATCTTTAAACCCTTAAACACCGCACCTCCATTAAGGTCACTCACAAAGGGAATGCTTTAACTTCGGTGGAGGTTTATAAGTAAAAGTCACAGATAAACACAAGACATATATAAGCAGCGGAAAACAAACAGACTTTCATTTCATAAATACGTGTTCATACAAAACATTTTCATAATTGTCTCATAATAACTTCCAAAACATTACATCATCATTTCTGTCTTGATTATTAAATAAAGAAGCATAAAACATAATAAAAGCTACATAAATCCCCATAGAACGTGTCCAAAAGCCATAGCCAAGGAAAGAGAGTCCAAACCATACATCTACTATCTTGAAGCTTGCAAAGAGTCTGACTAAGCTGGGTTGTTTCCTCCTTATGGACCTGGGGGGGGGGGGGGGGGTGGAACGGAAGAAAAGAAGACGAAAGAAAAATAGAGTCAGACATAAAGCCTGGTAAGTCTAGAGACTCTTCACTATGAGAATAAGAAAAAGGGCATGATAGGTATAAACTAGAAATAGGAAAGTATCATAAACTAAGATAAAGCGGTTTGGACCGAATATACTATCGCACCCCACACTATATCTCTGCACCTACTTGTATTGTCCCAACTGGCACCCCATGATCGGGGTGAAGTGATCCCCTTTCTAAAGATCGGCTCCTACTCGCAAAATCATATGTGTCATACGGCCCCCAATGATTGTAGATACCTATACTGGTCCCACCATGGGGTGTATCAAGTCCCATGGTGGCGGCCCGACACAATCCTAGAATGCATAGGCTATATTACTGGTGCCCAGTGCCCTGTTTGTCTGCTCCGAAGTGTGTGCACGCCCGCACTCCGTTAGAACCCACACTGCTGCACCAACCGCCGTCGCTTTTGACCGCTTACAATCAGCCCAGTAATCGTGCCCTACCCTGCCTACTTTCAGGGTACCATGATACCTAATTGGGTTACTGCTGAAATGGGTCCCCAT
Organism: Allium sativum; assembly: GCA_030737875.1. Taxonomy (NCBI): domain Eukaryota; kingdom Viridiplantae; phylum Streptophyta; class Magnoliopsida; order Asparagales; family Amaryllidaceae; genus Allium; species Allium sativum. The sequence continues at coordinate 374,766,872 of CM060915.1, forward strand.
TACTAGGGTTTTCTAGTCAAACATGTTAAGTGGTTAAGTGTCTGTATTTACCTAACCCCACCCATCAGTCTAATTAACATGTTGAATTGGTTAAGTGTTTTAGTTAACTTAACCCTACCATCCTGACTTGTCTGTCCTTAGCTTTTTAAAGCACCGACCACTCACATTAGATAGGTATCGTTACGGTTACTGGATGTGCCGGCCGGTTCCGGGCAGGTTTACACCGTAACTCAGTCTAACCTCGGGTCCTTATTGGGCTCAATGCTTAACCTCTCACATTGGATAGGTATTGTTGTGATTACTGGACAGCCGGGCAGGTCCGGGCAGGTTTACATCACAACTCAATCCAACCTCGGGTTAAGCATACTCGTATTTTCTAAATTTACATATTTGTCTCTATTACTTGTTATATGTAAATTTGTTAATAATTAAATGTTGTGGCCCACTTTCCAAGTTCATCATTTTTGGTATAAGAATTTATACCAATTAAGTGCCACCAATTATTGGCATATGCCAAACATGCCAATACATATATTTTTCACCAATTTATGTCAAGTTTCCTATAATTACCAATTTTTCCCAACGTTACCCCGTCTAAATATTAGGCTAACAATCTTAGCCTAATTTTTCGTCCGCCTGATTTTTAACATATAATATTAGGCTAAAAACTTAGCCTAATTTAGCGTACACAAAATTGGCATAAAGAAATTCATTAACATAAACATGACATAGGTGTAAACTTGGCATTTTCGGCATAGTCAATATGAACATCATAGGTGTGAACTTGCAAAATAGTCAACATGAATATCATAGGTGTGAACTTGCAACGTAGACTAAATAGACATACATATATGTGAATTTGCAACATAGACTAAATCAACTTACATATATGTGAATTTGCAACATAGGCTAAATCAACTTACATATATGTGAACTTGCATTGAAATAGGGATCTAACTAAATAGGTGTCACATGAATTAACATATGATTTAGACAACATAAGCCTAAACATGTTAGGTCTAGGCATAACATCGAACATCACTAGCATATGACAAGAATATGACATGTCCATAAAGTATGTATAATTTTATCACATGTGTGAACTAGATCAAATCATATGTCCAATTATAACATGAAACATGTATTAAAGTGGATCTTGGCATGGATCCAATTATGAACTTGCAACTTTTGTACAAACATATGAGCATGTATATGAACTTAATCATTTAGGCATAGAAGTTCTATTGTACAGCATATAACTTGTCATAATCACCTAAACATATAGGTGTAGATACGAACCAAATAACTTGTATGTGAATTTGAATAGATCCAACATCAACTAGATTAATCCACAAACATTCTAATGGATCCAACATCAAGTCAATTATACCACAAACATCCCAATACCATTCACAACACAATCATTGCAACACATAGATATGAATTAACATTGTCGTTATACAATAGCACAATTCCATTTCCATTTTTACATCGAATCAAATCTTAATTTTATTCCCATCGGAAAAATCACTATACTTACAACAAACGACGAACTTGAATTCTGGATTCTGAGTTCTGAATTTGCAATGCTTTCCTTTGGGTAGATAAACGTTGTTTGATTCTTGTTTTTACTTTAGTTTTGCTCGTCTCTAATCTTTCTTCAAGTGGAGGCTACTCTTGGCTTCCTTCCAGCAGCATGACGGCTCTAGCTCTATTTTATTTGTGTGAATTTAGGTTGGAGTCTAAGGTTGTTTATATAAAATTTCAAACTAATTAGAGCCGTTGATGAAGCTAGAGTTAATCAAGGCCGTCCATCTCAAGAGAAGCCAATCAGAAACTGACAAATCAGCCCTAGTGACACAGCCAAGCCCCAGAAATCGAGCCAGGACCAGACCAAGTAGGTCAGGTCGACCAAGCAGGTCGACCTGTAGGTCGATCCCCTGGTCGACCTGGGTCCTGGGCGGGAAAATTCCCGCCCAGCCCAGTTCTGGTCCAGTTTTGAATTTTGAACTTGTTTTTGGGCTGTTTGAATTTTAAATCGAATTCTGAAACTTTCAGAGGTCATAACTCCTTCATACGGAGTCCGATTTACGCAAACTCGGACTCTATCTCAAGCAGAATTCCGAGACGAACACAATGGCGTAACCCGTTTCCCTTAATTCTTTCATTTAGAATTAATTATACTTTAATTTGTTAATTTATCGTTAATAGAAAATTCGGGGTGTTACATTCTCCTCTCCTTAAAGGATTTCGTCCCCGAAATCTTCAAGTCTGAAAGAACGTATATCCTAACATCCAATCGTCCATCTACTCAACCATCAAACACAGGCGTCCATTGTCCTTAACAGACTTCTAATGCTTCATGATCATATGCATAGTGTGTGTACATGTCCTTATCTAATGCAAAAATTAAGCGGTCTACTGATTCAGTTGACCTCCTTAATGCGAATCATGTAAGTGTCATGAATCCATTATGTATGCAAATTTTTTTCCTACTCATAATTCTACATGAGTGTGCAATCATTCATATAAATGCGACATCCATATGACAACATATCAAGTTTCAACCACATACAAATATGAATACATATATGCATATGCAATATGAAGTGACTGAGCCGATCTGAAACCTAGGTTGTGTGTGTATATGCATCCACGAGCAACCACTTGCAGCCATCAACCATAACATATTTCAATTACATGTTTACATCCAAAGGGGTTTCTACCTAAGGATAAAGGAGAATATCGAGGAGATATACCTAAAAAGATAGATACAAGCACAACTTAAGGAAAAAGAGAGATCAAAGATGTACCCTCAAAAAGAAAAGGGTAGGCCGCGCGTATTCTGTCCTCAGTTTCCCAAGTCGCGTCTTCCTCGGCGTCGCTCCACTGAACTTTGACAAGCTTGACTTCGCGGTTGCGTAGCTTTTTCACTTCAGTTCCTAAGATGCGGGTTGGAACTCTCCTCACAGTTGCTTCGCGTTCCACTTCGGCTTCTTCTAGAATGCTTGGCTCCACCACTTCCGCAGACTCATGTAGACATTTTCGGAGAAGAGAAACGTGAAAAAAGTTGTGAATCCCAGCCAACCTTTCGGGCAGCTCTACTCTATAAGCCATCTTCCCAATCTTCTCGACGATAGGGAACGGTCCTACAAATCTTGGTGCTAGCTTCCCTGTGGATCCAAAGCGAACGACGTTCCTTAAAGGAGATACCTTAAGGAAAACCCTGTCCCCAATCTCAAACTCAAGGTCGGTCCTTCTTTTGTCGGCGTAGGATTTCTGTCTATCTTGGGCATTCTTCATTCTCCTTCGTATCAAGTCCACTTTTTCTGAAGTCTCTCTAATCATGTCTGGCCCAAGTATAAGGTTGTCTGTAGACTCCCACCAACAAGTTGGTGATCGGCACGTAGGGGTGTAAATCGGTCGGACCGGACCGGACGGAGGTATGTTCAGTTTCTGTCCTAAAAAAAATCGGACCGAACACGGACCGGACCAAATTTTTTCTCGGACAAATTTCGTTGTCCTAATTCATGTCCTAAATAAAATCGGTCGGACACGGACACGATCGGACTAGTCGGACTCGGTCGGACATGGCTATTTATATCACATTTTGTACATTTTACTAGATTTTCTCTCTACTATACGACGAATTTCAAATAATTCGGACGAATTCGGACGAGCCCGGACATGATTTTTTTCTCGTACAAATCTTGTTGTCCTAACTCGTGTCCTAAATGAAAATCGGACGGACTCGGACGGACGTATTTCGGCCACGGACACGAACGAACGTCGGACATTCGAACAAAATTTACAGCCCTATCGGCACGGTCTTCCATACAAAGCTTCGAAGGGCGCCATGCCGATGGTGGCTTGGTAGCTGTTGTCGTTGGCGAATTCCACTAAAGGAAGATGATCCTCCCATGTCCCTCCGAAGTCAAGAACGCATAGTCTCAAAAGATCTTCTAATACTCTTTTCACCCTTTCCGTCTGACCATCAGTTTGGGATGATAGGCCGTGCTCAAGCATAACTGTGTGCCTACAGCTTCTTGCAGACTCCGCCAAAATTCGCTTGTAAAGATAGGATCTCGGTCACTCACTATGCTGGAGGGTATTCCATGGAGTCGAACTATTTCCTTGAGATAAATAGAAGCTAGAGACGAGGCCGTCCTTCTACTCTTGATAGGTATAAAGTGGGCGCTTTTTGTGAGCCTGTCCACTATTACCCAAATGCTAGTATTGCCCCTTCTTGACCTAGGAAACCCATCAATGAAGTCCATTGAAATGCTATCCCACTTCCATTGCGGGACTTCTAGAGGATGAAGCAGTCCTCCAGGCTTCTTTTGTTCCGCCTTGACTTGTTGGCATATCATGCACTTAGAAACGAAATCTGCCACATCCCTCTTCATGTCGCTATAATAGAAAACTCTCTTTACGTCCTTGTACATCTTGTCTCCACCTGGGTGTATTGTCATCTTGGAATGATGTGCTTCCTTGAGAACCATCTTTACTAAATCCCTTGCTTGTGGGACGCATAGTCTTCCATCCCGACTCAGCCAACCCTTATCATCGATGGATTACCTATTGAGGTGACTGGAAGTTTCACACCTAATTAGTTTATCAATCACATCAACAAGCTGAGGGTCTTCGCGTTGTGCGGCCCCTACTGAGTCTAAAAGAGTAGGCCGTTCTTCTAGTGATGCCAACATACCAGGTACAAAATCAGAGGAGGGCCTAAAGTCAAAACTGGCTATATACTCCAAGCTTTGCCTTTCTACAAAGAGAGGGCTTAAGGTAAGCTTCTTTCTACTCAAGGCATCTGCTACTACGTTGCCCTTGCCAGGAGTATAGGAAATCTCAAAATCATACGAGGCAAGGAACTCCATCCACCTTTGCTGCCTCAAGTTAAGATCTTTCTACGAGAAAAGATATTTCAATGATTTATGGTCAGTATATAATTCGAACTTCTCACCTAGGAGATAATGGCGCCAAGACTTAAGCGCAAAGACGATGACGGCCAACTCAAGATCGTGGGTTGGGTAGTTCTTTTCATGAACTTTCAATTGTCTTCCACCATAAGCTACTACCTTCCCTTCTTGCATCAGAACAGCACCTAGTCCCATACCACAAGCATCCGTGTATACTGTGAACATCTTGCTTCCATCAGGCAAAGTCAGTACTGGGGCTGTTGTAAGAGCCCTTTTCAAGCGTTGGAAAGCAATATCACAATCCAAATCCCAAGCGAACACTAGATTCCTCTTTGTTAGCCTTGTGAGTGGAGCTGAAATTTTCGCGAAATCTCTAATGAACTTTCGGTAAAAACCGGCTAGCCCAAGAAAGCTTCGGACTTCGGTTGCATTTCTTGGTGTCTTCCAATCTTGCACTGCCACCACTTTCGCGGGGTCCACAACTAACCCCTCTTTGGACACTACATGTCCAAGAAACCTTACCTCTTCTCTCCAAAAGTGGTACTTGGAGAATTTTGCTTTTAGCTGATGTGCACGGAGAGTATCCATGATTTACTTCAGATGCTGGGCATGTTCTTCCTCATCCTTTGAGAAGATCAAAATATCGTCTACGAAGACCACCACGAACTTATTGTGGAATTCTCTGAACACCCTGCTCATTAGGTCTACGAAGTAAGCGGGTGCGTTTGTCAAGCCGAAAGGCATGACAAGCCACTCGAAGAAACCGTCTGGGGTTCTGAATGCCGTTTTATCAATGCTATCTTCAGCTACCCTTAACTGATGGAACCCAGTAGCCAGATCAAGTTGGGAGAAGACCGACGCACCTACAAGCTGATCAAGCAAATTGTCTATTCTGGGAAGCGGGTGCCTATTCTTCTTAGTCAGCTTCTTTAGCTCCCTATAGTCCACACAAAGACGTAGTGAACCATTCCGAGATACTCCACTGGAGCACTGGAGCACCCCATTCCGAGATACTCCGCCTTATAAACCCCTTCTCGAGAAGCTCCTTAACTTGCTTACTGAGCTCCTTTCTCTCCTTTGGAGCCATATGTCTAACAGGTAAAGCTACGGGCTTTGAATTATCAACAAGATATATGTGGAAGTCTATTTCCTGCCTCGAAGGCAAGCCCTTTAACTCTTCAAAGAGATCCGGATATTCACGGACCACTCTAACCGACTGCAAATTCTCAACAGAAGCGTCAAGCGACTCTAGATAACTAAACATAACAACATTCAAGGGATTACAAGAAATTTCTAGAGTGTTATCGAGCTGAGTCAAGAGTCTAACCACTCTTTTCTCACAATCAAGAATGGCACCATTACTGGATAACCAGTCCATATCCCGAGAAGCCCAAGACAAAGGCACTACATCTAAACTCAACACTTAGAATAGAGATTTTCAAATCTAAACAAACCATTGACAAATAAGCCGAGCCCCCAATTGGATTTGAAACAACCAAGGGATCTTCTATCATACTAGTGTCTAGGTGCAGAGATTCTACTAAAGCAGGTGAAATAAAGGAGTGTGATGCACCGGAATCAAAGAGAGTGCGAACTGGATGATCATAGAGACAAACTAAGCTTTCTACAGAAATATTTCTACCTTGTTCCTATGGAGGTGCCACCAGCTGGTGAACCTGTCCCCCTGAAGTGGATCCAGTTCTCTGTCCCTGCCCCCGCTTCTTTGGGCAGTCCTTAGCCAGGTGTCTAGTCTCGCCGCAATGGAAACAGCCACCATTCATCTTCGCCTTCTTCTTTCTGCAGTCATTCACTATATGTCCAACAATGCCATAGAAATTACACTTCCTTTTTTCACGGGGTTTGTTGTTCTTCCTGCCTTTCTTTGAATCAGCCTTCTTATTCTGTGACCCTTCCCCCTTCTTGTCTTGAGGCACTTCTGCTTTTGCCCCTTTCTTGCCTTTATCTTCCTCGTGTAGCAGCGCCATGTCCACCAAGCTTTCATAAGTCGCTCCCATGGGTATATGGGTCATAGCAAGGCTGTGTAGTGGCTCATTCAGACCTTTGACGAAGCGAAGGGCCTTCTTGTGTTGGGTGTTTACTAAATCCAGCCCAAATCTGGCCAGCTGATTAATCTGATTGACGTACTCCCTGATCGTCATACTCCCTTGTTTAAGAGTTAGGAACTTCTCCATCTGCGGGCTTCTTTCAGCTTGGGAGAGGAATTTCATCTCAAACCTCATCCTGAAATCTTCCCAAGTTTCTACTGGCCTCTCAGCATAGGTAACTTCCCACCAATAGGAAGCTTCATCTTTAAGCAACCACACTGCTAGCTGTATCTTTTGCCTGTCGTCAACTTCGAAGATGACAAACAAATCTTCGGTCTCCTTCAGCCAGTTCCTTGCTACCACAAAGGATTCAGTTCCATAAAAGTCCTTTCCACCCATAGCCTTGAAGTCTCTACACGTCTTAGCAAAAGTATTTCCACGAGGGGGAGGAGGAGGAGGAACTGCTGCCACTGTTGGAGGAGGAATGTCTGCTGGGCCCGCACCATTGGCCCTATCCTCTAGGTACCTTCGGAACCAGCCAGGTATCGGTACTCCTTCTGGAAGGTTAAGATCTCCAGACATGCTGAAACAAAAAGGAAAGATTCAAACAAAAGGAGAGAGAGATAGTGCGTATGGCTTTGGGGGACTATGCCTTTTTAAAAACAACGCTTTTTCTTGAAAAAGAATGCTTCTTTAAACTTCTTTTTTGAAAATAGTTTCAAAAACTTTTATCTAGTTTGGTAAATCTGTGCTCTGATACCAAGTGAAACACCCCACCTCAATTAAGGTCACTCACAAAGGGAATGCCTTAACTTCGGTGGAGGTTTATAAGTAAAAGTCACAGATAAACACAAGACAGATATAAACACATATATATAAGCAACGGAAAACAAACAGACTTTGATTTCATAAATACGTGTTCATACAAAACATTTCCATAATTGTTTCATAATAACTTCCAAAACATTACATCATCATTTCTGTCTTGATTATTAAATAAAGAAGCATAAAACATAATAAAAGCTACATAAATCCCCATAGAACGTGTCCAAAAGCCATAGCCAAGGAAAGAGAGTCCAAACCATACATCTACTATCTTGAAGCTTGCAAAGAGTCTGACTAAGCTGGGTTGTTTCCTCCCTGTAGACCTGAGGGGGGGGACGGAAGAAAAGAAGACGAAAGAAAAATAGAGTCAGACATAAAGCCTGGTAAGTCTAGTGACTCTTCAGTATGAGAATAAGAAAAAGGGCATGATAGGATAAACTGGAAATAGGAAAGTATCATAAACTAAGATAAAGCGGTTTGAACCGAATATACTATCGCACCCCCACACTATATCTCTGCACCTACTTGTATTGTCCCAACTGGCACCCCATGATCGGGGTGAAGTGATCCCCTTTCTAAAGATCGGCTCCTACTCGCAAAATCATATGTGTCATACAGCCCCCGATGATTGTAGATACATATGCTGGTCCCACCATGGGGTGTATCAAGTCCCATGGTGGCGGCCCGACGTAATCCTAGAATGCATAGGTTATACTACTGGTGCCCAGTGCCCTGTTTGTCTGCTCTGAAGTGTGTGCACGCCCGCACTCCGTTAGAACCCATACTGTTGCACCAACCACCGTCGCTTTTGACAGCTTACAATCAGCCCAGTAATCGTGCCCCACCCTGCCTAGTTTCAGGGTACCATGATACCTAATTGGGTTACTGCTGAAATGGGTCCCCGTTACTAGGGTTTTCTAGTCAAACATGTTAAGTGGTTAAGTGTCTGTATTTACCTAACCCCACCCATCAGTCTAATTAACATGTTGAATTGGTTAAGTGTTTTAGTTAACTTAACCCTACCATCCTGACTTGTCTGTCCTTAGCTTTTTAAAGCACCGACCACTCACATTAGATAGGTATCGTTACGGTTACTGGATGTGCCGGCCGGTTCCGGGCAGGTTTACACCGTAACTCAGTCTAACCTCGGGTCCTTATTGGGCTCAATGTTTAACCTCTCACATTGGATAGGTATTGTTGTGATTACTGGACAGCCGGGCGGGTCCGGGCAGGTTTACATCACAACTCAATCCAACCTCGGGTTAAGCATACTCGTATTTTCTAAATTTACATATTTGTCTCTATTACTTGTTATATGTAAATTTGTTAATAATTAAATGTTGTGGCCCACTTTCCAAGTTCATCATTTTTGGTATAAGAATTTACACCAATTAAGTGCCACCAATTATTGGCATATGCTAAACATGCCAATACATATATTTTTCACCAATTTATGTCAAGTTTCCTATAATTACCAATTTTTCCCAACTTTACCCCGTCTAAATATTAGGCTAACAATCTTAGCTTAATTTTTCGTCTGTATGATTTTTAACATATAATATCAGGCTAAAAACTTAGCCTAATTTTGCATACACAAAATTGGCATAAAGAAATTCATTAACATAAACATGACATAGTTGTAAACTAGGCATTTTCGGCATAGTCAATATGAACATCATAGGTGTGAACTTGCAAAATAGTCAACATGAATATCATAGGTGTGAACTTGCAACGTAGACTAAATCGACATACATATATGTGAATTTGCAACATAGACTAAATCAACTTACATATATGTGAATTTGCAACATAGGCTAAATCAACTTACATATATGTGAACTTGCATTGAAATAGGGATCTAACTAAATAGGTGTCACATGAATTAACATATGATTTAGACAACATAAGCTTAAACATGTTAGGTCTAGGCATAACATCGAACATCACTAGCATATGACAAGAATATGACATGTCCATAAAGTATGTATAATTTTATCACATGTGTGAACTAGATCAAATCATATGTCCAATTATAACATGAAACATGTATTAAAGTGGATATTGGCATGGATCCAATTATGAACTTGCAACTTTTGTATAAACATATGAGCATGTATATGAACTTAATCATTTAGGCATAGAAGTTCTATTGTACAACATATAACTTGTCATAATCACCTAAACATATAGGTGTAGATATGAACCAAATAACTTGTATGTGAATTTGAATAGATCCAACATCAACTAGATTAATCCACAAACATTCTAATGGATCCAACATCAAGTCAATTATACCACAAACATCCCAATACCATTCACAACACAATCATTGCAACACATAGATATGAATTAACATCGTCGTTATACAATAGCACAATTCCGTTTCCATTTTTACATCGAATCAAATCTTAATTTTATTCCCATCGGAAAAATCACTATACTTACAACAAATGACGAACTTGAATTCTGGATTCTGAGTTCTGAATTTGCAATGCTTTCCTTTGGGTAGATAAACGTTGTTTGATTCTTGTTTTTACTTTAGTTTTGCTCGTCTCTAATCTTTCTTCAAGTGGAGGCTACTCTTGGCTTCCTTCCAGCAGCATGACGGCTCTAGCTCTATTTTATTTGTGTGAATTTAGGTTGGAGTCTAAGGTTGTTTATATAGAATTTCAAACTAATTAGAGCCGTCGATGAAGACAAAGTTAATCAAGGCCATCCATCTCAAGAGAAGACAATCAGAAAGTGACAAATCAGCCCTAGTGACAAAGCCAAGCCCCAGAAATCGAGCCAGGACCAGACCAAGCAGGTCAGGTCAACGAAGCAGGTCGACCTGTAGGTCGACCCCCAGGTCGACTACATAGTCGACCTGGGTACCTAGGTCGACTCCCAGGTCGACCCCCTGGTCGACTTGGGTCCTGGGCGTGAAAATTCCCGCCTATCCCAGTTCTGGTCCAGTTTTGAATTTTGAACTTGTTTTTGGGCATTTTGAATTTTAAATCGAATTCTAAAACTTCCGGAGGTCATAACTTCTTCATACGGAGTCCGATTTATGCAAACTCGGACTCTATCTCAAGCAGAATTCCGAGATGAACGCAATGGCGTAACCCGTTTCCCTCAATTCTTTCATTTAGAATTAATTATACTTTAATTTGTTAATTTATCGTTAACAGAAAATTCGGTGTGTTACAAACCCCCCCTATTTTCAAGTGTCGTCTGCTCCTTCAAATGTTCCTCCTCCTACCTTCAAAAGTTATGCCTCCTTCAATATGTGCCAGAAAAAAATGCGGCATGATTAAAAAAAAATCTAAAATCTGGATATAATCCCAAAGTCCACGCCAATTTAAAAAATAAGTTGCATACATGTATGCAACTATTGCATAATGTAAATTCAGCTAACATTTTGCCTACAAAAATGTTGCACACATGTGCACCTATTTTCTGTTTTATTTGCACGCTTGAATGCAAATAAAAATGAACTGAGTTGAACTGGTATGAATTATTGAACATATTTATGCTAGAATTATGCAATAATTGCACTGAAATATGTAAGTAAATAAACGCAGATGCAAAACTTGAATACATGCACATATGTATGCAAGAAAATTCATATATGTGCATAATATTATGCATATAACTGCATTTTTTTCGCTGTTTTCTAGTTTTTGCCATGTTTTTTGATGTTTTTTGGACTGATTTTTTTTGTCGAATGCATAATTTATTCTAATATTAATTTACGTAATTTTATCTATTTATTTATTATTTGATCTAGTTTTGAAAAATAGGGACCTAATTTATAATAAGTTTATGACCGGATGTGAGCCTAATTTTGAAACTTAATAGGGACCTGTAAAAAACGCACCCTAGTATAAAATACATACTTCCATATTAGTCGATCATATTAAGCCTTTTCGTTTGGTATCGAGCCTGGTCTTCATATACTAGTAAAATCATTATTTGATATCCAATTAATATGGAAAATAACAATAATACTAGCACTAACACTAATTTCATATAAGCTCAATCAATTGCACGACCTCCATTATTTAATGGTTTAAAATATAGTTATTGGGCTACACGGATGAGAATCTATATGCAAGCTAATGGGTTTGACACTTGGAATATTACTTAAAAAGAATATATTATTCCTACTACCGACTATTATGGATGGTCAAATTCACAAATAATGTATGTCACTTCAAATGCTAAAGCTATGAATATGTTGCATTGTGCCTTAGATAGAAATGAGTTTAATCGTATATGCAAGTGCAATATTGCATATGAGATATGGCGAACACTCAAAGTAACTCATAAAGGAACTAACAAGGTTAAACAAAGCAAGATATCCATGCTTAAGATTCAGTTTCAAAATTTTCGAATGAATGAAAGTGAATCCTTTAATGATATGTATTCTGGATTTCATAATATTTATAATTCATTACTAGGATTAAGAGAAAAGTATTCTGATTTTGATGTAGTTTCGAAAATCCTAAACACTTTAACAGTAGAATGAAAAAGGAAAGTCTTAGCTATTGAAGAAGCTAATGATCTCTCAGTTATGAAACTACAAGAGTTAATAGAAAATTTAATGCCGTACGAAGTGAATTTGCATGCAAAAAGAATTCATGCGTAGGATAAAAAGAATCTTGCATTCCATGCTAAAAAAGATTCAGATTCTGATAATGAAGAAGATTTAGTTTTCATTGCTAAAAATTTCAAGAAATTATTGAAATATAGAAATGAAACAAAGATATCTTCAAAAAAAAACCAACAACAATAATACATCAAAACCATTAGTCTCGGTTTTAGAATGCAACAATTATGGAAAGAAAAGCCATATAAAGAAATACTATCCAGAGAAACAGAAAGAACATCGAACAAAAAAGGATAAATCCAGGATGAAAGCTTTTCTGTAACATCAGATGATTCTGATCATCATTACACAGTGATAGTGATATTGAACAAGCTAACATATGCTTCATAGCTAAAGCAAATGAGGTATGTGATTTTTCTTATGAAGATATGGTAGAGATAAATTTAGAATTGTTAGATACTAGAAATAATTACAAAAGAAAGTATATACAAGCAAATGAGGATTATAAAAAGGCAGGATTCGAAAGAGATATGTTAAAAGATGAAAAAGAGATATTAGAAGAAAAAATTAGAAAACTTCAAGAATCTCTTTCTATTGAAAATTCTCAACTCTCTTTTTTGAGTCATGAAATTGAAACTCAAAAAGAAAAGAATAATGTACTTATCTCTGAGAATCATGATTTGAAAACTAAAATTAAAATTGTTGAATTAGATAATTTCAGTCTCAAAATCAAGTTAGATGATATCAATAAAAATGTTTCTAATTTTAATAGAGGTAGAGAGAATTTATCTAAAATTATAGAAATTCTCAGTCTATGTATAGTAAAAAAGGATTAGATTATATAATAAAGGCAGATATTCAAATAAGGCAGAAATTAAATAAAAAGAAGTTTAAATCTAACAATTCATTAATACCTTTTGCAAAGGTGAAAATTTCTAAAACTGTAAATATATGCATTCCTAAAATAAATAATTCTTTGATTGGGAATAAATATATAAAAACATTCTTAGAAATTATTCATTGAAATAAGCATTACTTTTATAGGGACACTGAATCCTCTTGGGTATGGTTTCCTAAGACCTAACTCTTAGGATCCTAACGGAAGAGGTGGTACCAACGACATTACATACTTTTGGCAGGTACCACTCAAGAAAAGAGGGAAATGGATACTTGACAGTGATTGCTCAAAACATATGATAGGGGATAAAGAGATGTTGACTAATATTATCTATTTACAAGGAGGAACTATCACATTTGGAGATGACTCCAAAGGCTATATCATCGACAAAGGCTATGAGCAAATACAATACATCTAATTTACCTCTTATTAATAATGTTTTGTTAGTTAAAAATATGAAATATAATCTACTCAGCATTAATCAATTATGTGATAAAGGTTTTGAGGTATCATTCTCAGAAACTCAATGTAGTATTTTAAATAAAAAACAAAATCTTATTTTTGAAGGAAATAGGGATACAAATATTTATATTCTAAGTATGAAAATAAATAATAATGTGTGTTTGTTAGCCAAATAAAATGATCCTTGGTTATGGCATAAAAGATTTTGTCATATCAACTTTAAAACTATAACTTAAATATAAAAAAAAATGAATTAGTTAAAGGCTTGCCCAAAATGAAATTTAAAGTAGACAATCTATGTGACACTTGCCAATAAGAAAACCGAAAAAACCTTCTTTTAAATCTAAAAAGTTTATATCAACACTACAAACATTAGAATTACTACATATGGATTTGTTTGGACCAAACCAAATTTAGTCCATAAATCATAATAGATATGTGTTTGTAATTGTTAATGACTTTTCAAGATTTACTTGGATAATTTTTATGAAATATAAAAGTGATACTTTTGAACATTTTAAAACTTTTGCCAAATGAATCCAAAATTTAAAAGGTTAAAAGTTAAAATATTAAAAGTGATCACAAAGGAGAATTAGAAAATGAAATATTTGATCACTATTGTAAATAGAAAGGTATTTTTTCATAATTTCTTGTTTCGTAGAACTCTATAACAAAATGGAATTATAGAACGGAAAAATAGAACTTTATAGGAACATGCTAGAACATTATTAAACAAAAGTACGTTACCAAAACATTTCTAGGCTGAAGCTGTTGCAACAACCTGTTATGTTTTGAATCGTGTTTCTATTCGGCCACTTACGAAAAATACTCCTTACGAACTATTCAACAGTAAAAAACCAAATATTTCATATTTCAAAGTTTTTGGATCAAAATGTTTTATTTTAAATACTAAAGATCAGCTTGGAAAATTTGATTTGAAATCCGATGAAGGAATATTTCTAGGATATTCAGATCAAAGTTAAGCTTATCGTATCTTCAATAAAAGAACAAATAAAATTGAAGAAACACTTCATGTTTGATTTAACGAAAACTTTATTCAAAATTCATACAATAATAAAATTTTGAAAACTTCCCAAGATGACGATAAATTATTTATAATTTTAGAGAAGATGAAAATGATATTTATAACAATAATAATGAAATATCACTGAAAGTCGGAATATAATTGAAAATATTGTTCAAAATGATAATATTGTTCAACATTTCTATTACAGAAGATGATAACATTGTTAATAATAATAATAATGAATTACAATCACCACTAAGAATATTGCACGATCATCTAGTTGAAAATATAGTTGGAGAAATTAATTCAAATGTAAGAACAACTGAACAAGAAATCAATTAAATTTAGTAAGTCACGTAGTGTTCTTATCTAACATAGAACCTAAAAAACCAAAAGAAGCATCTTATGATGAAAATTGGATTATAGCTATGCAGGAAGGATTTAATCAGTTTGAACGCAATAAAGTTTGGGAATCAGTTCCTAGACCAAGTGATCAATCTGTCGTAAGTACAAAATGGATATATAAAAATAAAGCTGATAAATTAGGAAATATAACAAGATACAAAGCTAGACTAGTCGTACAAGGATATAATCAAGAAGAAGGAATATACTACGAAGAAACATTTACTCTGGTTGCTAGATTATAAGCAATTCGTATCTTATTAGCCTATGCCTATTTTCACAACTTTAAATTATATCAAATGGACGTAAAAGTGTATTTCTAAACGAATATATAAAAGAAAATGTGACATTGAACAACCTCCTTTATTTAGACATAAGAAATATCCATATCATGTATATAAATTGAAAAAGGCATTATATGGATTAAAATAAGCACCCCGTGCTCGGTATGAACAACTTAAAAATTATCTTATAAGTCTAAGTTTTCAATTTGGAAAGGTTGATCAAACATTATTTATAAAACGATCTACACAAGATATTTTAATAATTCAAATATATGCAGATGACATTATATTTGGTTATACTATTGAAAAATTATGTAAAGAATTTTCAGAAAATTATGACTAAGGAATTTAAAATGTCTCAATTGGGAGAATTATCTTATTTTTTGGTCTACAAATTAAATAATTATTGGGTGATATTTTCATAAATTAAGAAAAATACTGTAATAATTTGACTAATCGTTTTGGAATGGAAAACTCTTCTGCAAAACCAAATCCTATGAGTACGAGAACACATCTTGATAGAGATGAAATGGAAAAAGTGTTAATCGAAAATTATATCGTAGTATGATAGGATCATTATTATATTTAGCAGTGAGTTGACCAGATATTATGATGAGTGTTTGCTTATGTGCACGATTTCAAGCCAATCCAAAAGAATCACACCTACGAGCAGTAAAACGTATATAACGTTATCTAAGCAATACCAAAGATTTTGGACTTTTCTATTTGAAAGATTGTTCCTTTGAATTAGTATCACTCAGTAGTGCTAATTTTGGAGGATCACGGATGGATCGAAAAAAGTACAAGTGGTACTTGTCACTTTATTGGCAAGTCAGTAGTCTCTTGGTTTAGCAAGAAACAAAATTATGTTTCACTATCTAAGTGTGAAGCTCAGTATATATCAGCAGCTTTAACACCCCAAAATTTTAAAAGACACTATAATGATGAGTTAAAAAAATACTTAATTAAACATCGAGAATTAAGTAAAATGGACTATGCCATTGCGTTCGTCTTGGAATTCTTCTTAAGATAGACTCCGATTTTGCGTAAAACGGACATAGTATGAAGAAGATATTAAGGTTTAAAGTTTAGAAACATATAAAACACTTATATATAAATAAAATAAAATCCAGAATTCAAATCAGTTCGAAATTCGAGGGCGGGAATCAAACCGATTGGGGGTCGACCTCAGCCAAGGGGTGTCGACCCATGGGTCGACACCCACACAGGGGCGTCGACACCTATGTCGACACCCCCAGATCCGAACCAGATTCATTCCTGCGTATGCGGACTTGTTTTCTGACCAGATTCGTGAACTCCAGGCTATATAAAGGACCTTAATCCCATTGTGTTTATTCATCTAAATCAATGGTGCCAAGGAGGTGCTGCCCCAACTCAGTTTGATCTAGCCTATTCTTCTTCAACAACAAGTTATTCATATTCAGAGATCTGTGCTTCAGTCAATTCCCTGTTCTTTAGATCGAATCATAGTGAGTCTATGTTATTTTTAGATATGTACACCTAAAATGTAATCTTGACATGTTTATAAGTTTGGATCTAAGCCTATGCTCATTAGTAATCTGAAATCATAATAGATCTGCCATTATTTGTATATCTAATCCACTGTTTAGATCTCATCATGCCTGTTTATGATATCCCTATTATGTTAGTTTGCCTAATCATGTCACTGTACGCCTATTATGTTAGTTTGCCTAATCATGTCATTATGCTTATTCTGTTAGTGTGATTAATTCTATCAACTTATGCCAGTTTATATTTGCTATGCCTATTCTTGTTCTCTTTTTCCCATTCTTCCCTTTTGGTTTTATAGCCAGGCTACCTTCGAGCCTAGGTATATCACTGAAATATGCGAACGCACGAAATTGGGAACAATTGGGAATCATAGTTTGGGGCATAATTCTTATTGTAAAACATGATTGGGAATTTTTGGCATAATTTGTACCTTAAGCCAAAACTTGGGATTTGGGGTATAATTTATATCTTGATCTAAATCTTAATATGGGGCATAACTTGTATCGTAGGTCAGACGGGAATTTGGGGGCGTGATAAAACATGATAATTGGTTAATAATGAGAATTCCAAGATTTACAGTAATTAGAAATTGTAACCGTGCAAAGATACGAGGTTAGATTACACTTGTATGGAAGCCTAGTCGGACCCAACCGGCATATCCAACGTCCACAAGTGGTAAATGTAACGACCCGTAATTTTCAATAACCTGTTATAACAAATATCGAGGCAGAATTAAATTCTAAAATCTGAATCAAGGGAAACGGGCTATGCCATTGCGTTCGTCTCGGAAAAATACGCGAAATAGAGTCCGAGTTTTCGAAAATCGGAGTCCGTATGACCCAGTTAAGGCCCATTGAAGTTTTCAGAAAATTCAAGGTTTGAAATCAGATTCAAATTCAAAGAATTGGGCCAGCTGGGCCAAGGCGGGAAAAATCCCGCCAGGACCCGCATGTCGACAGCCCTGTCGACAGGGTCCCCAGGGTGTCGACAGCCCTGTCGACAGGGGGTGCCCGGCTGTTTAGCCTGGTGCACCATTTCTGATTAGGGTTGGGTCTTGTGGCTTGTTTCTAGAGAGTTCCGGGATCTGATGGACCTAATTGAATCTAGGGTTAATCCTAGGGCTAAAAACACTCTAATCTTCTATAAATAAGACCCTAACCTACCCTAAATCACTCATTATTCATCCTAGCAACTAAACTATGTCAAAATCAAACCTCTCATGGCCTCCACTCTCTTCATACAATTCCTAAATCAATTTCTAAGAGATTTACATGCATACAAGTGTATTTAGGCTTGTATGATCCTCTTTAGCTTGCATTAAAGTCTTGTTTTCTAATTGGCATCATAAAGGAGGAGTCTTGATCAAGTTTGCTTGCATTTTTGGGGTTTTAATTTGTTGCATAAGGGGTTCCTTACGATTGCTATACTCATTTGAGTCCGCAAAAGCATTGTAAGCCCTATTCCTTTCATACTTAGACTCTAAAGTTAAATGCATATGTTATGCAAGTTTATTATGATGAGTTATGCAAGTTATCATGTGTAAATATGCAAGTTTGGTTTGCAAGTTATCATATGTTATGCAAGTTTTGTTATGCAAGTTTGGTTTGCAAGTTATCATATGTTATGCAAGTTTATTTATGCAAGTATGATATGTAAGTTGACATATGTTATGCAAGTTTATTTATGCAAGTATGATATGTAAGTTGACATATGTTATGCAAGTTTATTTATGCAAGTATGATATGTAAGTTGACATATGTTATGCAAGTTTATTTATGCAAGTATGATATGCAAGTTGACATATGTTATGCAAGTTTGTTTATGCAAGTATGTTATGCGAGTTTGGGATGGTCATATGGTTCATGTTATCATGTTATGCATGCTTTTTGGGCCTAAAAATGTAATATGCAAGTGTGTGAACACATGAACGTTTCATATGCCACCATGTTGAACTTGTGGCTTTAACATTTTTATGTCATGATTATGCCAAGTTCCCTCTTTCTATCCTTTATACGCTATTGCGGTATGTAAGCGATGGGATTGCGATTGGGGTTGGGTAAACTTAAAAGACATAAAAATATAAGATTGGGAATTTACCTATTAAGTTAGGTCTACCCCTTGGGAATTTACCTATTAAGTTAGGTCTACCCAAGTATTTGTCAAACTTGTAATTGTGTTTGAAAATAAAGTGGACATGACACTTAGAAAACATAAGTGTGGCCAACTCGAGGTTGGGTTGAGTTTGTAGCGTAATTCTACCCGGAACCGACCGGCTTAACTAGTGGCTACAAACAATAGGACCCAATGTGAGAAGTTGGTCATGTTGTACCTTGGACCCGAGGTTAGACTAAGTTGTGGTGTAAAGCTACCCGGACCCGCCCGGCTTAACTAGTAACCACAACAAAGTCTAATGTGAGAGGTTAAGGCGCATTAATTAATTAATGCCTCATGATTAGGGTTAAGTCATGGACCATTTAATACTTAACCAATGTGGGCTCGGGAGATTAATAGGGGTTAAGTCGTGAACTCATCGTTACACTTAACCAAGTTAATCTATGATTAGTGAAGGGGTTAAACGATACTTAACCCACTAGAAAAATCCTAGTAATGGGGGTCCGCTCCTTCAGTAATCCCTAGTTTGTATCATCATGGCCCTAGGGACTAGGCTAGGGTGGGGGCACGATTACTGGACTGGAGATAAGGGGCCAAAAAGCGACGGCCGTGGTACGCCGGTGTAGTTCTGGGCGGACTCTGGTCGTGCACATAGTCCGTAGCCGGAGAAAACAAGCACGGGTACCGGTAGACCGAGACTGTGCACTCATGTTTATGGTGTCCAGGGGTTGACACCCTAGGGCTTGATACACCCGACGGGTGGACCCGGCACAGTTCGACTACATTCATGTTTGAGCTGTATTGACACCAACACTTGACGAGTTAGGCTTTAGGGAGCCGATCGACTAGACCGTGCTAGTTGGACCTTGGTTTGGGTCATTCATGATGATTGGGCCAAACTTGGGCCTAGGGATCACTTCATGTTATTGGACCTCTTATGAGAGTCACTTCATGTTATTGGGCCAAAGATTGGGCCGTGGGATCAATACTTGTATATCCAAGTCATGTTAGTTTGCTAGTACACCCGTGGTGCAAAACCTTAATCTTGATTATGCGATGACACCTTTATCTACCTTGATAGTTAATCATCATGTTGTTATCCTTATGTGCATACTTGCTGCTCATGTCAGTTAACTTTATCAGTTTACATTGATTGTAGTAGGGCTTACTCAGTCTTTTTGACTGACCTGTTTCCTTTCGCCTCTTTTCTTCCGTTTCCCCCCCCCCAGGTTCTCAGGGGGGGGAATATAGGAGCTTAGCTGGATCTTAC
The DNA here is from genome assembly GCA_030737875.1 of Allium sativum. NCBI lineage: Eukaryota > Viridiplantae > Streptophyta > Magnoliopsida > Asparagales > Amaryllidaceae > Allium > Allium sativum. Next base: position 374,787,246 of record CM060915.1, read on the forward strand.
CTGCTTTCTTGGATAGCTCATGTATGCTTTGGACCTGAGCTCGCTATGGTTTTTCTGCTTTGGGGATAGCTACTTATGTTTTTCTTTTCAGTTTTCAGATGATGTTGTTTATGTACTAGACTTATTTTATTTGGAAAATTGACATAAGGGTTGTACTAAGACCTGATTTGAAATGGTTTAAAAATCTTCCGCTGTTTTTATCTATGTTATTTACTATGATTACATACATATGTTCTTGTTCTGCCTTGATATATCATTATGCATGTTTACCTGATTCAAACGTCCTACCAAAGTCAGAGTGCTTGCAAGAGTCACCATGGCGGAGGTGGGGTGTTACATTTGGTATCGGAGCATATGGTTTACGAGAAGGAACAAAAAGGTTTTAGAAAACTTTTTGAAAACTATTTTCAAAACAAGTATAAAGTATTTTCCAAAGAAAAGTCTAGTATTTTAAAAAGGCTATTCCCCAAAAAGCCATTAGCGTTATCCGTCGTTCCCTTGACCTAATCTTAGCTTATCTTTCGTTTCAGTATGGCTGAGAATCTTGCCATCCCGGATGGAGTAAACGTACCACTCTGGTATAGGAGACTTCTAGAAGCTAGGGCGGCAGCCGGCCCCGCAAACCCTACTCCCACTCCTCCTCCTGTAGTTGAGAATCCTCTCCCTATTGTCCCTCCTCCGGTGGTTCCCGTTCCTCCCCCTCCAGTTGTTGAGGCTCCTCTTCCTCCTCCTCCCCCTCAGCATCCTCAGGTTGAGTTCACAAAGGTTTGTAAAGACTTCAAGGCAATGGGAGGCAAGAATTTCCTAGGCACGGAATCTTTTGTTGAAGCTAGGAATTGGCTGAAAGATACGGAGGACTTGTTTGCTATTTTTGGGATTGATGACGAGAGGAAGATCTTGTTGACAGTATGGCTTTTGAAGGACGAAGCAGCCTATTGGTGGGAGGTCACCAATGGGACAAGGCCCGTCGAGACTTGGGCCGATTTGAGGACTAGATTTGTGGCCAAATTTTTATCTGCTGCTGAGGCGAATTTACAGATGGAGAAGTTCATTGCATTAAGGCAAGGTGATATGACGGTCAAGGAGTATGTGAACAGGTTTAATCAGCTGGCCCGTTTTGGTTTAGATATGGTAAACACTCCTGAGAAGAAGGCTCTTCGATTCGCTAGAGGGTCGAATGAGCCGCTGCAGGGCTTGGCGATGTCACATATTCCGCATGGAGCAACTTTCGAGAGTTTGGTCGATATGGCTCTACTTCAGGGTGATGTAAAGAAAGAGGTCAAGTCGAGTGATACTCAGCCAAAGAAGACTGATTCTCAGGGTAAAGGCAATCAAGGTGGTCAAAGCAGTCAGGGGAATCAAAGCAACAACAAGGGGAACAACAATAACAAGGACAAGAACAAGGGGAAATGCCATTATTGCGGTTCAGTTGGGAATCTTGTCAAGGATTGTAAGAAGAGGAAAAGGAATAACGGTGAATGCTTTTTATGTGGGAAGACTGGACATTTCAGCAAGGATTGCCCGAAGAAGCAGGGGCAAGGCCAGGGTCAGACTCAGCGTGCTGGACCCGCAGGAGGGCAGGTTCATGCTCTCGCTACCGCTCCGGTTCCCGATCGAGGTAGTGTTTCTGTTGAAAGTCTTGTATATATTTCTGATTTTCCAGTTCATACTTTGTTTGATTCTGGTGCATCGCATAGTTTTATCTCATCTGATCTTGTTGATAGTTTGCACCTTAGTACTAGCTTGGTAGAGGATCCCGTTTGTGTCTCAAATCCTATTGGGGGTTCCGCCCATTTGTCTATGATATGTGGGGATTTGAGGATCTCTATACTGAGTGTAGAGTTCTTGTGCAGTGATTATATTCTCGGTTTCAGGGGATATGGGTTGGTTTTGGGCATGGAATGGTCGTCCTGTTTTGGAGCCATTCTTGGTTTTTGTGCATAGGGTTGTGAGGCTCATGATCCGCCTCGGTAATACCCTAGAAATTTCTAGTAACCCTATGGGTCCCGTCATGTTATGTTATCTTGAAATCCCTCGACTCGTCTATCGATAGTTTGCAATCTGTGAGGGTGGTCCGAGAATATCCTGATATCTTGGGGGAAGTAAAGGGGTTACCCCTAGGCGTGGGATAGATTTCCGCATTATCTGGTTGGTAATACCAAGCCAGTTTCGTGGCCGGTTAGGCACATGACCTCACGATGTAAGAGTTAGGAAAGCAAGTCAAGGAGTTGCTTGAGAAGAACTTCCTGAGACGAAGCATTTTCGAGTAGGGTGCTCCAGTAGTATTCGCTTATGTGTTGATTATCGTGAGAAGAATAGACAACCGTTACCAAGGATCGATGATCTGTTCGATCAGCTTGTGGGAGCATCTGTTTTCTTTTGATCTAGCTACCGGATTCCATCAGCTTAGGATGGCTGAGGATGGAATTGACAAGACTGCATTTAGGACTCTAGATGGATTTTTAGAATGGCTAGTCATGCTATTTGGTTTGACTAATGCACCCGCATATTACGTGAACTTGATGGGTAGGGTGTTTAGGGAGTCCTTGAACAAGTTTGTCGTGGTCGTCGTAGACGATATTTTGATCTCCTTAAAAGAACGAGGAAGAGCATGCTAGACATCTCAAGGAGGTGATGGATACGCTTAGAGCCACCAGTTGAAGGTCAAGTTCTCCAAATGTTACTTTGGAGGAAAGAAGTTGGATTTCTTGGGCACATAGTTCCTAAGTAAGGCTTAGCGGTAGATTCCGCTAAAGTGGTTGTGGTTTAAGACCGGAAAACTCTGAGGAGGGCAATTGAAGTAAGAAGCTTTCTCCGTTTGGCTAGTTAGTTAGCATTCCCCGAGCTTAAACTTACTCTTCTGGATCAAGAAGGGGGTTTCACAGGAAGAAGACCCGCAGTTAGTCAAGAACATGGACCAGATGATTCGAGGCAAGATGTTAAGTCACCTCGCTAGATATATTATAGACGACAAGGAAATGGGCTCCAACTCATATTTGGATATAAGAGTTAAGAAGCTAAGAAATCATGAAGTAAAAGACGGTCAAAGCAAAAGTGGGGTTAAGCTCAAGGAAATGTGACTTAAAAGGCTAAAGGCTAGATACGCGCATCATGTCTCTTTCTAAGAGTATATCCTTGATCCTTGTTTTCCTGTGGAACTTACTCGCATAGTATCTTTTTATGTATATCCTCTCGGTCCCATTTTCGGTCCTATTTCTGTCAGGAGGTATGACTTAATGGTTAATAATACAGGTCAAGGGGGTCCGTTAGGTTAGCTAAACCTTTTGGGTTTTTATAGGATATGGAGTAGGTTAGGAAAGGATTTCTTGTAATCCGAAAAGAGGAGTATATTCTGCTTATCTTCTCGATCTCTTTAGCACATCTTTTGTTATCCATGATTATCTAGTTTATCATGTTGATCTTGTCATGAGAACCTTAGGTAGAATCCTTTGGATGAAACATGTGTTTGAGACATGTTATGTTTGATGGTTGCAAGTGGTTGCAAGTGTTTGCAAGTGGTTGCTCGTGGATGCATTATACACAATTAGGCACTAGATCGGCTCGCACACTCCTCATGTTGCATATGCATGAGTGTTTATGCTTATTCATGGATGAAAATTGTGTGTTATCACATGGATGTTGCATATGGGTGTATGTTATGTGCACACATATAGATATTATACATTATGTTAGGAATTGCATACATATGGATACATTTCACTAACATATTTTGCATTGATCTTTGCATTAGATAAGTACATATACACACACTTTTGCATATGTTCATACAGCATTTAGAATCTTGTAAGGACAATGATTGCTCGTGGATGATGCTTTGAGTAGATGGATGATTGGATGGTAGGATACGTTCTTCCTAACTTGAAGATTTCGGGGACGAAATCCTTTAAGGAGGGGAGAATGTAACGACCCGTAATTTTCAATAACCTGTTATAACAAATATCGAGGCAGAATTAAATTCTAAAATCTGAATCAAGGGAAACGGGCTATGCCATTGCGTTCGTCTCGGAAAAATACGCGAAATAGAGTCCGAGTTTTCGAAAATCGGAGTCCGTATGACCCAGTTAAGGCCCATTGAAGTTTTCAGAAAATTCAAGGTTTGAAATCAGATTCAAATTCAAAGAATTGGGCCAGCTGGGCCAAGGCGGGAAAAATCCCGCCAGGACCCGCATGTCGACAGCCCTGTCGACAGGGTCCCCAGGGTGTCGACAGCCCTGTCGACAGCCCTGTCGACAGGGGGTGCCCGGCTGTTTAGCCTGGTGCACCATTTCTGATTAGGGTTGGGTCTTGTGGCTTGTTTCTAGAGAGTTCCGGGATCTGATGGACCTAATTGAATCTAGGGTTAATCCTAGGGCTAAAAACACTCTAATCTTCTATAAATAAGACCCTAACCTACCCTAAATCACTCATTATTCATCCTAGCAACTAAACTATGTCAAAATCAAACCTCTCATGGCCTCCACTCTCTTCATACAATTCCTAAATCAATTTCTAAGAGATTTACATGCATACAAGTGTATTTAGGCTTGTATGATCCTCTTTAGCTTGCATTAAAGTCTTGTTTTCTAATTGGCATCATAAAGGAGGAGTCTTGATCAAGTTTGCTTGCATTTTTGGGGTTTTAATTTGTTGCATAAGGGGTTCCTTACGATTGCTATACTCATTTGAGTCCGCAAAAGCATTGTAAGCCCTATTCCTTTCATACTTAGACTCTAAAGTTAAATGCATATGTTATGCAAGTTTATTATGATGAGTTATGCAAGTTATCATGTGTAAATATGCAAGTTTGGTTTGCAAGTTATCATATGTTATGCAAGTTTTGTTATGCAAGTTTGGTTTGCAAGTTATCATATGTTATGCAAGTTTATTTATGCAAGTATGATATGTAAGTTGACATATGTTATGCAAGTTTATTTATGCAAGTATGATATGTAAGTTGACATATGTTATGCAAGTTTATTTATGCAAGTATGATATGTAAGTTGACATATGTTATGCAAGTTTATTTATGCAAGTATGATATGCAAGTTGACATATGTTATGCAAGTTTGTTTATGCAAGTATGTTATGCGAGTTTGGGATGGTCATATGGTTCATGTTATCATGTTATGCATGCTTTTTGGGCCTAAAAATGTAATATGCAAGTGTGTGAACACATGAACGTTTCATATGCCACCATGTTGAACTTGTGGCTTTAACATTTTTATGTCATGATTATGCCAAGTTCCCTCTTTCTATCCTTTATACGCTATTGCGGTATGTAAGCGATGGGATTGCGTTTAGGGTTGGGTAAACTTAAAAGACATAAAAATATAAGATTGGGAATTTACCTATTAAGTTAGGTCTACCCCTTGGGAATTTACCTATTAAGTTAGGTCTACCCAAGTATTTGTCAAACTTGTAATTGTGTTTGAAAATAAAGTGGACATGACACTTAGAAAACATAAGTGTGGCCAACTCGAGGTTGGGTTGAGTTTGTAGCGTAATTCTACCTGGAACCGACCGGCTTAACTAGTGGCTACAAACAATAGGACCCAATGTGAGAAGTTGGTCATGTTGTACCTTGGACCCGAGGTTAGACTAAGTTGTGGTGTAAAGCTACCCGGACCCGCCCGGCTTAACTAGTAACCACAACAAAGTCTAATGTGAGAGGTTAAGGCGCATTAATTAATTAATGCCTCATGATTAGGGTTAAGTCATGGACCATTTAATACTTAACCAATGTGGGCTCGGGAGATTAATAGGGGTTAAGTCGTGAACTCATCGTTACACTTAACCAAGTTAATCTATGATTAGTGAAGGGGTTAAACGATACTTAACCCACTAGAAAAATCCTAGTAATGGGGGTCCGCTCCTTCAGTAATCCCTAGTTTGTATCATCATGGCCCTAGGGACTAGGCTAGGGTGGGGGCACGATTACTGGACTGGAGATAAGGGGCCAAAAAGCGACGGCCGTGGTACGCCGGTGTAGTTCTGGGCGGACTCTGGTCGTGCACATAGTCCGTAGCCGGAGAAAACAAGCACGGGTACCGGTAGACCGAGACTGTGCACTCATGTTTATGGTGTCCAGGGGTTGACACCCTAGGGCTTGATACACCCGACGGGTGGACCCGGCACAGTTCGACTACATTCATGTCTGAGCCGTATTGACACCAACACTTGACGAGTTAGGCTTTAGGGAGCCGATCGACTAGACCGTGCTAGTTGGACCTTGGTTTGGGTCATTCATGATGATTGGGCCAAACTTGGGCCTAGGGATCACTTCATGTTATTGGACCTCTTATGAGAGTCACTTCATGTTATTGGGCCAAAGATTGGGCCGTGGGATCAATACTTGTATATCCAAGTCATGTTAGTTTGCTAGTACACCCGTGGTGCAAAACCTTAATCTTGATTATGCGATGACACCTTTATCTACCTTGATAGTTAATCATCATGTTGTTATCCTTATGTGCATACTTGCTGCTCATGTCAGTTAACTTTATCAGTTTACATTGATTGTAGTAGGGCTTACTCAGTCTTTTTGACTGACCTGTTTCCTTTCGCCTCTTTTCTTCCGTTTCCCCCCCCCCAGGTTCTCAGGGAGGGAATATAGGAGCTTAGCTGGATCTTACCTGCTTTCTTGGATAGCTCATGTATGCTTTGGACCTGAGCTCGCTATGGTTTTTCTGCTTTGGGGATAGCTACTTATGTTTTTCTTTTCAGTTTTCAGATGATGTTGTTTATGTACTAGACTTATTTTATTTGGAAAATTGACATAAGGGTTGTACTAAGACTTGATTTGAAATGGTTTAAAAATCTTCCGCTGTTTTTATCTATGTTATTTACTCTGATTACATACATATGTTCTTGTTCTGCCTTGATATATCATTATGCATGTTTACCTGATTCAAACGCCCTACCAAAGTCAGAGTGCTTGCAAGAGTCACCATGGCGGAGGTGGGGTGTTACAGTAAATCTAATGTGAGGGGCCTAAGTACATAAACAAGTAACGTGCTAAGACACGAGGTTAAGTTCGACTTATGGAAGAAGTCTGCCCGGACCCAACCGGCATATCCATCGGCCAAAAGTTGTAGGCTTAATGTGAGAGGTCTAGCGCATTAATAACCATAAATGGATGAATGGTGGTAAACTTGTAATACTTAAACCTGTTTGAATCCATAAGGATTACATGAACTAGTTAACTAAAGTAGGGGTTAAGTAAACTTGCTTGAATCAATGGGAGGGTTAAGTAAATCTTGGGGCGGTGGGCAATATATATATATATATATATATATATATACATACATACATATATATATATAGTCCCACAAACTTAACCTGTAGGGGTTATGCAATCTTGTTAAACTAGTAGGCATAACCTGTTGAAATCCTAGTAGTGGGGATGCAAGCCTAGGGGGAAGCTTGTATTATCTAGTGTCTGGGACCCGGATCAGTCGGTAACCTATATCGGTCTCAAACGGAGAACCCCAAACTAGGTCGAGGCCAGGGCACGCTTACTGAGCTGGTTGTAACAGGTCACTTGGGAGAAAGGTGTCTGACGGTGCGCTCCACCGGGCTCATGTGCGTGCATGGGTCCACCTGCTCAGGAAAATAAGACGTTGTGACATCAGTAGATATAGTTGTGCATCTTGGAAGTAACAGGGTTGCCACTTTAGGAAGTGATACATCCTATTGTGGGGCCAGCACAGGTATTTACGGGTTTGGGGGCCGATCAATTGGGGCAGTAATTAGGGTACATCTAGTCTCGCCTGTTTAGGAACCCGTTATTATCATTGGGGGTAACACCCGTCAGTTATGTTGGGCTACCTGTTATTGTATGGGGTAAAACCTATCACTAGAAGTACACCTAAGCGTACCATCTTGTACTTGTTGGGATCATATTATTTTGGTTATACTAGTATTGGTGCAGAGGGATAAAAGTATTAAAGATGCGCATAACATGTCCTGTTATGTTTATCATGTTTACCTTGTTATACTTGCCTTATGACACTATTATCTCTCTCTCTAACTTATATACCTGTCTTGATGCTTTTACTTATTTATATGCTAAAAGTAACTGGACTCACCAGACTTATGTCTAACCCATTTTGTTTCATCTTCTTCCTCTTCCGTCCCCCCTAGGTTCTCAAGGTGGGAATACTCAAGCTTGATCAGGTTTCTTCTTTTCTGCTTGGAGTTGCTTAGATGTAATGCTTGATTTAGTATCTTCTCTATTATGGCTATATTTGGGGGATTATGCTTCTTTTATTATTGTACTCCGATGATTTTTGTATAAGACATAAGTTTTAAGTTGATGTACTGGGTTTTTATGTATTTCAGACTTATGATGTAACTATGTTTTGAACCACGATGTTTTCTGCTTAATAAAGTTTTAAATTCCGCTGTTATTTTATATCTTTCTGGTAATATTTCTGTTTCTGTTTACCTATAACGCTTCACGAAACTTAATGCATTCTCATAAAGAGTGACATTAGCGGATGCGAGATGTCACACTTGGTATAAGAACTGAAGGTTACCAGAACGGATAAAAGATTTTGAAAATTGTTTCCAAAGAGGTTTTAAAAGGAAAGAATTTTTAAAATAAAAGTCTGTTTTGAAAAACATATTCCCTAAAGCCATATGAAATATCTTTCCATTGTCTATTTGAATCCCTTTTTCTTTTTCTTTTCAGCATGTCTGGGGAACCTAATATTCCAGAGGGCACACAGACACCGGCTTGGTTTCGTAGGTATCTGGAGGCTACAACACCCGCCAAAGGCCAAGCAGGCGCCATTCCTCCAGCTGCAGTCGTTGTTCCTCCTCCTCCTTCTGTGCGTGCTAATAATTTCTCTAAGATATGCAAAGATTTCTGTGCTATCGGAGGAAAGCCATTTTGAGGAACTGAGACTTTTGTAGAAGCAAGGAATTGGATTAAAGAAACGGTGGATTTGTTTGGAATTTTTGAAGTTGACAATCATAGGAAGATTCAGCTAGCCATTTGGTAGCTGAAAGATGAGGTTTCGTTCTGGTGGGAAGTGACGCAAGTAGGGCATCCAGTAAAGACTTGGGATGATTTCCGTCAGAGATTCAAAATGAAGTTTCTTTCTCAAGTTGAGCAAAGTATGCAAATGGAAAGGTTTTTTGCGCTTAAGCAAGGAGGCATGTCTGTGAAAGAACATGGTAATAAATTCAAACAATTGGCATGGTTTAGCTTGGAGCTGGTGAATACCCAGCACAAGAAAGCTTTGAGGTTTGCTAGAGGATTGAATGGACCCCTTCACGGGTTGTCTATGTCTCATATTCCGATGGGGGCAACTTTCGAGAAGCTCGTGGATATGGAATAATGCACGAGGAAGATAAAGGTGAAAAGAAAGAGGCTAAGGTTGAGGAAACACAAAATAAGAAAGTGTGGCCAAAGAAAGGACAACAACAATAACAACAAAAGAAGGGCGGAAAGAACGACAAGACTAAAGATAAGAGTAAATGTCATAATTGCGGACGCGAGGGTCATTTGGTCAAAGACTGCAAAAGGAGGAAAAATACTTGTTCCAATTGTGGAGAGGTCGAACACTTTTCTAAGGAGTGCCCGAAGAAGCAAGGACAAGGTCAAAGGGTAGGATCTTCGGGAGGGCAGGTGCATGCTCTCGTGGCTAGTGCACCAGACAGAGGTAGGAAAGTTTCCGTTGAAGGTTTAATTTCTCTTTCCAATCATCATGTTAGAACTCTTTTTGATTCGGGTTCTTCACATTCATTTATATCTGATTCTGTGGTTGAGTCTTTGCAACTTAGTACTAGTATGGTTTCTGATCCCGTTGTTGTCTCAAACCTCATTAGGGGTACCGCTCATCTACCTATGATTTGTCGGAGTTTGAGAATATATGTGTTTGGCGTCGAGTTCGAATGCGATGCATATGTGCTTGGTTTCATGGGCTATGGTTTGATTATAGGGATGGATTGGCTAGTCATGTGTGACGCCATTCTGGATTGTGAGAGGAGGGTCTAACGACTTTTGAATTGTCATGGGAGGACCCTCGAGATTTCTTGTGACCCTAAGGGGACTGTCATGCTTAGTTTGCTAGAGTCACTTGATGCATCTATCGATGATCTGCGTTCTGTGCCAGTAGTCCATGAGTATTCAGATGTTTTTGAGGAGAATCGGGGCTTACCTCCGAGGCGTGACATTGATTTTTGTATATACTTGGTGGACAATGCAAAGCCAGTTGCATTGCCTGTGCGCCACATGACTCGAAGAGAAAGGAGGGAGCTTAACAAGCATGTAGGGGAGCTACTTGAGAAAGGTTTTATTATGTGAAGCATATCTGTATGGGGTACTCCGGTAGTATTCTCCACTAAGGAGGATGGTTCTCTTCGCTTTCGTGTGGATTACAGGGAGTTGAGTAACCTCACTAAGAAAAAAAGGCACCCACTTATGAGGATAGATGATCTGTTTGACCAGCTCGTTGGTGCATCTGTTTTTTCTAGTTAGACTTGGCCATGGGGTTTCATCAGTTGAGGTTGGTCGAGGATAGTATAGACAAAACTGCTTTTAGGACTCCATATGGTTTCTTCGAGTGGCTCGTCATGCCTTTTGGGTTGACGAATGCACCCTCCTATTTTGTTGACTTGATGAGTAGGGTGTTTCGGGAGTTTCTAAATAAGTTCATTGTGGTCTTTTTTGATGATATCTTGATCTTCTCGAAGAACGAGGAAGAGCATTCCCAACATTTAAGGGAGGTTTTGAAAACTCTCCATGGACACCAGCTTAAGGCGAAGTTCTCTAAATGTCATTTTTGGAGAAAAGAAGTGAGATTTCTAGGGCATGTGGTCTCTAAAGATGGGATAGCAGTGGATCCTGCGAAGGTAGTTGCAGTTCAAGTATGGCAGATCCCAAAGAATGCAACAGAGGAGAGGAGTTTTCTTGGATTAGCGGGCTATTATAGGATGTTCATTAAGGACTTCGCAAAGATATCAGCCCCACTCACCAGGCTGACGAAGAAGAATCTGACATTTTCATGGGATATAGATTGTTACGATGCTTTCCATCGATTGAAGAGGGCTCTGACAACGGCCCCAGTTTTGAACTTTTTTGGCGGGAACAAGGTGTTCACAGTATACACTGATGCATGTGCTACAAGGCTTGGTGCGGTTCTGATGCAAGAGCGAAGGGTATTATGTTATGGAGGCAGACAGCTAAGAGTCCATGGAAGACCTACCCTACCCATGACTTGGAGTTAGTTGTCATAGTATTTGCGCTTAAGACTTGGCACCATTACCTACTAGGAGAGAAGTTCGAGTTGTGCACCAATCATAAATCTCTCAAGTACTTGTTCTCACAGAAGGATCTTAATTTAAGGCAATAAAGGTGGATGGAGTTTCTAGCATCCTATGATTTCAAGATTCGTATACTCCTGGCAAAGATGATGTGGTGGTAGACGCATTTAGTTGGCAAAGGATGACTTTGAGTCCTCTGTTTATGGAGAGGAAAAGTTGGAATTTATATCGACTTTTGATTTTAGACCCTCCACCGAGTTTATACCTGGTTTATTGGCATTGTTGGAGGTGGGACCTACTCTGTTGGACCAGATAGATAATTCACAGTGAGAGGATCCATAGATATTCAGACATCTTGGGTAGGCTCAGTAGAGGGGAGACTTCTAGTCACCTCAGTAGATATCCCACGGACGATAGAGGGTGATTGCGACGAGATGGAAGGCTTTGTGTTCCCCGAGTTGGGAGTCTGTTGAAGACAGTCCTTTAGGAAGTCCATCATTCTAAGATGACAATTCATCCAGGCAGTGATAAGATGTATAGAGATGTGAAGAGGGTTTTCTTTTGGGCTGGGAGGAAGAAAGATGTGGTAGAATTTGTTTCTCGATGTTTGATTTTCCAGCAAGTCAAAGCTGAGCAAAAGAAGCCTAGTGGTTTACTTCATCCTTTAGAGGTCCTACAGTGGAAGTGAGAGAGCATCTCGATGGATTTCATTGATGGTTTTCCTAGATCGGGGAAAGGAAACACCATTATTTGGATTATAGTGGACAGACTTACTAAGAGCGCTCATTTTATTCCAGTTAAGAGCAAGAGAAAGGCAGCATGGTTGGCAGCAGTTTATCTTCGCGAGATAGTCTGTCTACATGGAGTACCTTTCAGTATCGTAAGTGATTGTGACCCCATTTTCACCAGTGAATTTTGGAGGAGCTTGCAAGAGGCATTGGGTACGCAGTTTTATTTGAGTACCGCTTATCATCCTCAGACCGATGGACGGACGAAGAGGGTAAATAAAGTTCTTGAGTATCTTTTAAGACTGTATCCTAGACTTTGAAGGGACTTGGGAAGAGCATCTTCCTTTGGTAGAGTTCATGTACAACAACAGTTATCAGGCTAGTATTGGCATGGCACCCTTCGAAGCATTGTATGGGCGACCCTGTAGATCACCAACTTGTTGGTGGGAGTCTACATAAAGACTTCTACTTGGACCTGAGACGATTAGGGAAATTTCAGAAAAGATTAATCTTATCCATAGGCGCATGAAGACAGCTTAGGACAGGCAGAAGTCCTAAGAAGACAGGAGAAGGACTGACATTGAGTTTAAGGTAGGAGACATGGGTTTCATCAAGGTAACACCGTTGAGGAATGTAGTTCGTTTTGGATCTATAGGGAAATTGGCACCAAGGTTTGTAGGGTTGTTTCTCATAATAGAAAGGATTGGCCAAATGGTCTATAGAGTAAGGCTACCAGAGAGACTGTCCGACGTTCATGATGCTTTTCACGTTTCCCATTTAAGGAAATGTTTGCATGATACCACAGAAGTAGTTGAGCCAAGTATGCTTGAGGAAGTAGAGGTGGAATGAGAGGCGATAGTTTGATGAGTTCCTACCCGTATTCTTGGATCAGAAGTTAAGAAGCTACGAAACTGAGAGGTCAAGTTGATGAAAGTTCAGTGGGGAGATAACCAAGAGGATGCAACTTAGGAGACTGAAGACAAGATTCACGCTTCGTGCCCTTTTCTTTTCAAGGGTATGTTCTTAACTTCTTTTTCCAAAGCTTTTATTCATGCTTGTTTCTGTCATTTAAATATATTCTATCGATCGAATCTTCGACCTTTAGGTGGAAATCCTATGGATGTAAACATGGGTTTGAGACATGTTATGTTTGATGGATGAAAGTGGATGCAAGTGGTTGCTAGTGGTTTCTTGTGGATGCATACACACACACACACACACATTAGGCACTAGATCGGCTCAATCACTCTCATACTGCATATGGATGTATGTGCATTTTCCCCCTCCTTTTATGGATGAAAGTGGGTGTATCATCATATGGATGTTGCATTTGGATGAATGATTATGCATGCATATAGAATTTACATGTTATAATAGGATTATTTGCATACATGTTGGATTCATGGCACTAACATACCTTGCATTAAGGAGGTCAACTGAATCAGTAGACTGCCTGAACTTCCACATTAGTATAAGGACATATACACACGCCCTTTCATATGTTCATATAAGCATTAGAAATCTTTTAAGGACAATGAATGCCTGTGATTTGTGGATGAGTAGATGGACGATGCATGTTAAGATATACATTCTTCTTAACATGGAGATTTCAAGGACGAAATCCTTCAAATAGGGGAGAATGTAACACCTCGAAATTTCAAAAGACACTATAATGCTGAATTAAAAAATACTTGATTAAACATTGAGAATTAAGTAAAATGGACTGTGCCACTGCGTTCGTCTCAAAATTCTGCTTAAGATAGACTCTGAGTTTGCGTAAAATGGACATCGTATGAAGAAGATACTAAGGTTTAAAGTTTATAAACATATAAGCCACTTATATATAAATAAAATAAAATACAGAATTCAAATCAGTTCGAAATTCGAAGGCGGGAACCAACGTGGGAATCAGTCCCATTAGGGGTCGACCCCAGCCAAGGGGTGTCGACCCATGGGTCGACACCCATGTCGACACCCCTAGATCCATACCAGATTCATGCGTATGTGGACTTGTTTTCTGACCAGATTCGTGAACACTAGGATATATAAAGGACCTTAATCCCATTGTTTTTATTCATCTAAATCAATGGCAACAACGAAGTGCTGCCCCAACTCAGTTTGATCTAGCCCATTCTTCTTCAACAACAAGTTATTCATGTTCAGAGATCTGTGCTTCAGTCAATTCCCTGTTCTTTAGATCCAATCACAGTGTGTTTATGTTATTTTTAGATATAAACACCTAAAATGTAAACTTGACATGTTTATAAGTTTGGATCTAAGCCTATGCCCATTAGCAATCTGAAATCATAACAGATCTGCCATTATTTGTATATCTAATCCACCGTTTAGATCTCATCATGCCTGTTTATGATATCCCTATTATGTTAGTTTGCCTAATCATGTCACTGTATGCCTATTATGTTAGTTTGCCTAATCATGTCACTATGCCTATTCTGTTAGTATGATCAATTCTATCATCTTATGCCAGTTTATATTTGCTATGCCTATTCTTGTTCTCTTTTTTCCGTTCTTCCCTTTTTGATTTTATAGCCAGTCTACCTTCGAGCCTATGCATATCGCTGAAATACGCGAACGCATGAAATTGGGAATGATTGGGAATAATAATTTGGGGTATAATTCTTATTATAAAAAATGATTGTGAATTTTGGGCATAATTTGTACCTAGAGCCAAAACTTGGGATTTGGGGTGGGAATACTCAAGCTTGATCAGGATTCTTTTTTTCTGCTTAAAGCTACTTAGATGTACTGCTTGATTTAGTATCTTCTCTACTATGGCTATATTTTGGGGATTATGCTTCTTTTATTATTATATTCTGATGATTTTAGTACAAGACAAAAGTTTTAAGTTGATGTACTGGGTTTTTATGTATTTCAGACTTATGATGTAACTATGTTTTGAACCACGATGTTTTCTGCTTAATAAAGTTTTAAATTCCGCTGTTATTTTATATCTGTCTTGTAATATTTCTGTTTCTGTTTACCTATAACGCTTCACGAAACTTAATGCATTCTCTTAAAGAGTGACATTAACGGACATGGGATGTCACAACAGCTTTGGCTTATGCTCAAGTTATATACATGCAACAAATACTTAAATATTTTAATATAAATTTATCAAAATCGCCAATTTATTATGATAATACGAGTGCGATAAACTTGTCTAAAGGTCCAGTTAATCATTCTCGAACTAAACATATAGATATTATACACCATCTTTTACTTGATAATATAGAAAATGAAATAATTAACTTAGAATTTGTGTTATCTGAAAATCAAATAGCTGATATTTTCACTAAATTGTTACTTAAAAACACATTTATTAATTATGAAGAGAACTAATCATTGTTTCATTTAGAGATCTATAAAATATTTAAAGTGCAAAATAATAATAATATTTTGTGCATCAACCGGGACTCGAACCCTAGTGGCCTATGTGATAGTTGCATAGCCTTTCCATTTGAATACTTTGTGTTTCTTGTTTAACCAGAAAACTAGTTTGATCTTATAAAACAACTTTCCGTATTAAAAAATTTAAACCATAATTTTTATAGCCTATTTATATCATAGATTCAGAATTAAACTTCATACAAACCACAGAATGAGTTCCTGAAATTTGAAAACAAAATCTTATATATATATATATAACTTTGTTCTCATTTTTAAATCAAAAACAATTAAAATCAAAAGAAAACATGTCGTCAAACGATCGTCAATCTTCAATTGAATTTACCCCACCTACTACCGAATCATCTCCATTATTACCATCATCACCAACATCACCAAAGATTCAAACTCCAGTTCAACGCCATAATTCAGACTTTAAATGGTCGAATTATCACACGGTTACACCTCGGATAATAATAAGATGAAACAACCTATAATTGTTTCTCCATCAACTAAAGAGAAGATAGACAATATCATCATTACCAACGTCAACAACTAGAGCTTCAATGTGAACTATATTTCGAGCAAAAAGTAACATCACGTTGATTATGTTTCCTTGAAAAAAGTATGATAAGAGTATGTGGATCCATTAAACCGGATGTACATGGACCATCTCCTTGACCTTCTTCATCGTGGACTCCATCGAATCAAAGTCCAAAACGACCTTCATATTCACCAAACTCTTGAGATAGAACCTATAATGCAAATGAAGGGCTAACAAGGAGGAAAATGAATGTCCAAAGAAGTCGAATTCAACTAAGTAATTTGTTTCAAATATGTATACTCAAGAATAAGGAATTCTATAGAATTCTATAAACTTCAATAAAAGTTCACTCATTACAAATAATTTTAAACCATATTCATTCAGAAAAACAAATTTTTTTTCCGGTATTCAGTGGACTAAATTATTCAAATTAGTCGACTAAATACCTGGTTGCTCTCGGGTTACAATTTTTTTTATAACCAGTCGACTAATATTGCTTTACCAATCGACTGAATTATAGTCCAAAACTCTTAGGATAGTTTTTCTTGTAACTCATTCAATTAAATATATTAAAACAATTGATTGACTCAATAAATTTGCTCTCAGGTTGGAAATCCGGAACATTCAGTCGACTGAATATTCCAACTTAGTCGACCAAATCTGTTATAAACTAGGCATATACATACTGCCTCTTCCTCTTCTCCCTCACTTTATTTTCAAAATTTCGAAATTCTCATAAACACAAATATTTCTCAAAATCCAAATACCACTCAGAACTCAAATCAGTGGCTCCTAAAAGACAAAGAGAGACTTCCTCATTAACTGGACCATCTAAACCTGTGACGATCCCAAAATCTGTGTGACGGTGTTAAGGATAATCATTGGAATATAACACATTAATCATCATAAGCAGAGAACAGATAATAGCAAAAACAATAAATAGAATAAATTCACATAGATATGACAGCGGATTCATAACATGCAACAACATCAGAATAGCACAACGTAGGATATAACTTAGTAGAAAAAGGGAAATGATCAGTCAGCATCGCCATCCGCGGAATATATACATACAGTGAGACATAATAAAGGTATCAGTCTACATCGCCTACGGCGGTACATATACATACGATCATAAATACTGGAAGTAAAACAGTCTGCATCGCCTGTGGCGGAATCATAATATATATACAATAATGGCGGAAAATGTCAAAGTCATCTCGGTGAAGTCAGCCTCGCCATAAGCCAAAAGTGCACTCCATACTACAGTGCTAAGCCAAAATAGCCTATCACCTGTCGACTAGGCTGCCCGTGTGAAAATAAAGGCACCCGAGTTTGCAAAGTGAAACAAACAACGAGTCAATCATGGAACTGGTATGAGAAATCTACTTAACTGGTTAAACAACAGTAATAAGGAAAATCATAAACCACGCCACTTTCGCGGAACGGGTTTACTCCAGTGATTGCCCGTGCATTGAAAATAAAGTAAATTCTTTAAAACAACGCAATGCTTTTTAAAAGAATGAAGCCGTTATAAGACTCAAGTCCCATCACACAATGCAACGCAAACCAGAGGATAGAGTTTTACCTTATAATGGCCAAAATAGGCTTAATACGTGTAAAGCAAAATCACTTGATATTATTACTAGTGCATATATGTTTCAAAGACGAATATCATCATAAATATCAATCATAGACGGCATAAGTGCCCCATACCACTATGTCGCCATACTAGTTCTACAATCAAATCCGTTATCTCGTATTGGAAATTGGATTTCTGTCATGAGTCGAGGCAAGGGGAAAGCTCCTCTCCGCTTCGAGACACTCTAGCATATGCCTCAGGACTACACACTCTGCGTAACCCTTGGATGCTTCAGGGCCGGTCCACACTTACGTTAGTGGATTAGTATTCCTGAACACACGTTTCCCGGTCCTAACAGACCTAATATCGAGGCGCCTCATTCCAACATCCACATCGGTAAAAATAATATAAATGTCAGCCAGTTTAAGCACTGACACTACCGCTAGCTAGAAAGAAACGTCGTGCTCTCCCTGTAGTCCTTATCCCGTTTTTAACTCATACCGAGGTGTGAGGCTCGCGAATCCACGCTATACACAAATCCTGGCCACGTAGGCCATGCTTTGATCATCAACCACAAGACTTTGCTTTGCAACAGAAGCCTTGATCACTGCATCTTGGCAAGCCACATAGGCAATCCACTCCATACAACTGATTTCTATCGATATATAACCTCTGAGCTCGTACGTCTCAGAGAAGGGCGTTAAGCAAGAGAATAAATTCTCCGCCGCCAAACAGATATATATTTAATAGAGATCAATCAATACAGAACAAAATCCAATGTCAGACACACAGTCCATTTACACGTCCGTTCTGGGTCTGAACGAAACCGGAGGCACCATATTCCTCGCATATTCGTACAATCAACACATACGTCCAGACGACTACTGCTTCCGTTCCTTCAAGGTAGCTACTCCAATCAGAAACCTCAGCAGCGCCCATCCATCCGATACGAAGATCGTCGGTCTTGAACAGTCTTCGTATTTTCTACTTCGAATCGTTCGATCAATTATTTGAAATGAGGGTTAGCTCGGCCTTTTCAAATAATTCACGTATAATTAGAATTCAAATCAATTCTTTCCATGGTTATATTATTCGACATTCACATTTCAGTTCTTTAGTATAATTTTCATGTCAAACACATACAACCATCAAATATCAAGCAGACCAAGCAAAATTGGTTTATTTCCATCCTATGCTGCTTATAATATTTTATAACGATTTTTTGCCATTTTTATTGATTTTAAAATGGCCATATATAATTAAACGACGTTTCGGGCCGTGCCGTGGCACTGACGCTGTTTTTCCCCAAATTTGTTTTACACATATCGGGAAATCTAACCGTTGGATTTCTACAGAGTTCATATCACTGGGAAGATATTCCCAAAGCGAACCCAACGGTTCCAGTTTCGTGAAAATCCGACGGTCGGATCTTCCACACTAGTCGTTTGAAGTTAAGGTTTCAAAATACGAACAGCAGCGTCATTATTCGATTTAATTTAATTATATTTATATTTATATATAAATATAAACGATTCTGGCGCTGTTTTTCTTTAGATTTAAATTAAACATTCCAGACAATCCAACCGTTGGATTTTTTCAAAGTTGGTGCCGTTGGAAAGATATTTCCAAGGCGAACCCAACGGTTGTGGTTTCGGGAAAATCCGATGGTCGGATCTCTCGTACCAATCGATTGAAGTTACGATTTCAAAACACGAACTGCACGGCCTCTATTCCTTTCAATTTCATTTATATTTCTATATATATAAATATAGTTCATTCTTTAATTTCAACATCGTTTTCACTTCAAATATTTCATTAACGCCTTTATATTTCGAAAAAATTTCGCCATAACCTCCTTTGTACGGGGAGGGGTTTGGAAATTTATTGGGCCGTGTTAGGTACCCAATAAATCCTATAAAGCATGCACATATTTATAGTGATATATTTTGGTGTTTACAGGGGAGCGTGTATAGATAATAACTCCAGAGAATAAATTCTCGTCACCCTGTCAAAGCCTGAGGGAGTGTGTATTTTAAATGCTCCAGAGGATAAATCCTCGTCACCTCGTCCCGTGTGGGAAATAAATAGTCCATGTGCTGTATCTAATAACTAGAGAGACGTGATTATTGTCAACTCCAGACCCGTGTGGGGTTTTTATTAATCTGGCAATTTATCGTTACAAGTTCATATGGTCCATATCAGTCATCAGTTCAACCTGTAATATATAGTCATCGCCATACAAGCCTCTCGCTCGTATGGTAAATCTTCAACCTCGTCACATAAGCTCCAAATGCTTATGTGGTATATGATGAAGTATGCCTATCGTCAAGAAGTATGCCATGTAGTGTAGTTCAAAATTAATTGTTACTATCCTATGGCGATGTTTATTATTACACACAGAATAACCAGCACTCCGCATCCAATGGCATTCAAAGGAGTTGATATATAAATAAAATTGCGCAGCCAACTCATTTAGGCTTACCATTTTGTCGGGCACGCAAATAATTTCTTTACTCAGCAGCTAATCCAATTTCTCTGTTCAACACATGTATATATATGCAGAACAAAGCTAATAATAATATTTCTAGCAAACAAATATTTATTTCAACACGTGTGTATTTTTATCAAAGTGTATATATGATAAAAGTAATATTTTTACTAAAGAAATATTTATTCAACACGTGAATGTTTTTAACCCTTCATATTCACAATAAAAATGTAATTTTTATCGCTAAAGCTATTTATTTAAAATACGAACGCCATTCAGCACTTGAATCTATTCAACGAATGAATATTTATTCAACACACGAATGGTTTTTAAAGTTTGTATACATATATATAACAATGTGATTTTATCGTTAAAGCTATTTATTTAAAATACGAACGCCATTCAACACTTGAATCTATTCAACACATGAATGGTTTTTTAAAGTTTGTATACATATATATATAAATGTGATTTTTATCGTTAAAGCAATTTATTTAACGAACGCCATTCAACACTTGAATCTATTCAACGAATGAATATCTATTCAACACATGAATGGTTTTTAAAGTTTGTATATATATATATATGTGATTTTTATCGTTAAAGCTATTTATTTAAAATACGAACGCCATTCAACACTTGAATCTATTCAACCAATGAATATCTATTCAACACATGAATGGTTTTTAAAGTTTGTATATATATATGAATGTGATTTTTCAACATATGTACATAATTTCAGCAAAAGAAAGTAATTCTATCATATGAATATTTCAGAAAATTTTGGCAGCATAACGGCAGGGTAGTTAAAACCGGGACTGTATCGAAGTACGGCTCCTCGCTCTACCTTAAAACCTTGCGGTTTTTGACAATGGGGATTCATGCATCTAGTTCGCACGCAGGCGGCATGTTTTATTTTCATTTCCACAATTCTATTCTAATTTGTTTCAACCACAAGAGGGTATTTTCCAACCACAAAGGTATTTTTCAACCACAATATCAACCACAAACAATTATTTTCAACCATTCGTCATACTATATTTTTCACGCCAATCACAATCAATAAATATCGTCCATGGTCTGTGGACGAGGGGAGTATATATATATATATATATTATATTTCACATGCATTTCAACACAATTCACAGCATATATGTTTCAAACAACGCTTGTATAATTTATACATCGCTAATATATCTTATACAACACATGTACATGAGGTATACAATGCGTATATAATTTACACTTCGCTTATATAATTTATACAACACGATTTAATTCACACATTTCGATTTAGATTTCTCACATTGGTTTTTGGAGCGCTAAAAATCGTAGGTAGATCAGAAAAATCCGCGGTCTCTGCTAGATGGTAGAGAGCCTCCTTGCGGTCCCGATGTTTCCTGTTTCATCGAATTTCATCAACACATGTGAAAGATATTATTTTTCAAAGTTCAGATAAAACAAAGGTCTCATCTTTCTGAGTGGTTCGAACTAGGGTTCGGATTTTTCAGAAAATCCGTGCAACTATTGAAGGATCGGATTATACTACGTGGAAGAGGGAAGAAAGGCGAGTCGATCGGTGGTGGTTTGGGCGAACTCGACGGTCACTGTGGCGCATGGCGACACTCCAAAGGCGACGACTTCCTCGACAAAATTCGACACAAATATCAACCTATTCCTGACGAGGGTGGTATGGATTTATAGAGGAGGGGAAGATGAACAAAAAACTCAACTGGAGGGGGAGGTGAAAACGCGCGTGGCGGCGGCGATCGGGCCTGGAAGCTTCGAATGCTCTTCCGTCGTTCGTGGGGGGTTTGATCGAGTTTTGACTGGTCAACGTGAAGTGAGAGAAAAGAGGGGGTTTGACCCATTATATTTAAATTTTAAATTCCAAAATTGCCCTTTCGAACAAATGAACACCAATTTCAACCCAACGACTGTCGCCCCTAGCTAAATACCCCCATCCCGGACACAATGGGATATGTTTCGTTGGCCAATTCGACTGTTATAGTCAGTTATTTTTCAAATTAAAGTATAAAACATTTAATATTCAATTTGAACGTACATTTCAATTTGCCAGGGCCACAAACTGAATCAAAAAATTCCAGAAAAATAAATCTAGCTATGTTTTGACGATACGGTCCCAACAAAACTAGTTTCGTCGAATTCTGAGATCGTTTGCAAAATGGCCATTTTCAGGTCGACCCATTTTAACAGAAATTGACCAATCACATTTTCTTTTGCCCCCCTCACATACTAGCTTCAAAAATTATGAAATTTGAAACATAGCAGTAGTTTGACATCCCGGATCCAACAAAAGTGGTTTCATCGAATTCCGAGGTCGTATGCAAAATGTCTATTTTCAAGGGCTATATATTCTATATAGCGACCTTTCTGAAAATTCATTTGGCCATAACTTTTGATTCCCGCTATGAAACTTCGATTTTTCAGATTCGTTAGAAAGGTATTCATAAACAGATTTAAATATTTTTGGTTTCATTAAAATCTGTTATATTTTCCACCCGGTACAGTCAGACAAAGTTTGAATTCAAATTTTCAAACTGCCACACTATTTCTAATTCTTTTTTTTATTGAAATATTCTATTTCAATTGTTCAAATTGCATTAAAATAACCAATTTAATTTTTTTAAATTGGCTTGTATTTTCCGGTTTGTTACAAAACCTCAAACATAATCTTGGTTACTCTCTCAAAATGCAAAGGACAGATTCAAGAATATGAAGAATACTAGGATATTTGAAGGTTCGTTTATGAAGTTCTCTAATTTAGAATACTATGAAATCTTACCAATGCTTCAACAAAATGGCCTTGAATCACTTCTCTCGTTTACTCCAAATAATGTCAATATTTATCCATTGTTGCTCAAACTCTTCTTTGAAAACATGAATCTTGACCCACAAGACGTACAAGATGAGAATACTTTAAGTACTAATGTTTATGGAGTTCATATATATCTCACACTAGCGAGACTAGGTCAAATACTTCATCGTCCATATGAAGGACTTGAGTAATTTGAGGTCGAATGTGATAGGTTAGGACATGATGAGATTAGTCATTAATTCTTTTCCAATTATCTCATCGAACTCAAAGCCATTAATCTTCGACCAAGAGCTCGTGTGATACATCGTGCCTTGACGCATACCATAAATCCACGAACTGGAAGTTATGATCAAGTTTATCATCGAAAATTTCAAGCGTTGTATGCGATCTAAGGGAACAAACAAATTAACTGGGCTTAACACATAATGGAAGACCTTCTATACTTTATTCAATCAGTATTACGTATAATATACTGTGGAGCTTATATCACTCGTGTCCTCACACATTTGCAAATACCACCTTCTAAGACCAAGAACTCAACTATCAGTGTATTGAGTACTAAGACACCCATGCTTCAATGGGTCCAAACTTTTTAGCAATAAAAGAAAAGAAAAGAAGATAATATTTCTTGACCTCCTTCTCTTTATAGAACTCAACCTTCACGTCAAACTCTTGAACAACCTACTCAAACAACTCAGCCTCCTTCCTTCAGTCTACAAACTCAACACCAAGATTAACCACAATCTCAACAAACTCATTTGCCATCTACTCTTGAGCTTGAGGAAATAAACCCCGATGGCCCTATCAAAAATATTATCATCTTTCCAGCCAAGAATCAAAAAGCAATAGCAACAACGGTTGATCGACGCTTATCAATGATAAAAGCATAAATGGACGTCTACGATATAAAACAAGACAAAATCATTTCTAAGCTTAACGATCTCATTTGTACTTTTCCATCCTCATCTAAGTCCATTGAGGTACTACATTTCGATCCCACTCATTGCGCATACTGGGGATCTGATGACTCGGATAAGGATAAAGAAGCTGGAGAAGATGAACCAGCTAGGGATGGAGGGGACGATCCAGATAACTGATCGTACTATATCTTTATTTTGGTCTTTAATATCAAAAACACTTTTTTAATCATTTTGCTTAAAACTATGGTTTGTAAATATTCTTTTGTGACCACTATGGGCATGTATTAATGTGTGAACATGATATTGTATGCTATGATATGATATGGTATGGATGTATTTTGGTCATAATTCACTATATTTTATCACATATGCTCATGCACACGAAGCTCGACATGTATTTTGGCTTAATGGTGTGTACATGGTATCTAAATATTTTGTTTAGAATATATCATATGTATCTCCTTTTAGTCGATGACAAAAGGGGAGAAATCGTATCTAAGTTAACAAATCAATACAGAATAAGAGCAAAGATTCAGGATAGCAAGCATAAACTCAGGAAGAGAAAAATTGACATTTGCTCACATCCTATTCGAGTATTTCATCAATCAAAAAAGGGGAGAATGTTAAATCACCAGATTTTGATTAATGACAAGATGAACAGTCAAATCAACAAGATGTTTCGCAAACACAAAAGGCTCTAGAAGTATGTTAGTTTTTATTATAAGTAGAGTCTAGTCTTAGTTTACAATGTTAAAATCTCTCCTCGAAGTTTCTACTTTTATATAATCTCAAATATTCTATGTATATACAAGAGAATCTAGAAAATACATTTTTGTATTTTCTAGTCGTATGGTATACTCAAGTTAGTCGACTGAATATGTATGCACATGAAAGTTATGTGCATGTTCCAGATTCAATCAACTAAATATACCTATTAAGTCAACTAAATCTGAACGTATACAAAACTTTTATTTGTTCCCAGATTAAGTCGATTGACTATGAATAATCAGTCTAGTGAACAGAGTTCCAACTATCATATTTTGAAGAGATATGACCTTTTCTGAAGAGTTATCTTCAATCTAAATGAATGTTACTATCTGATTTCGGTCATAACTCTACACCAGCCGTTGTAACTCTTTATTCACTATATATACATGCAAGAACAACATCTCAAATCACCTTAGTTGATCTCTTTCTTTTTATTCTATTGAATTCAAGTTCTTGCTTACTCTAAGTGCTAGTATCCTGCATTCTCGATCTCTTTGAATTCCATGATCATATTTTAAACATCATTTGAATTCCAAAGAGATTATAATCCTATTCTATTTCCACTTACTCTCATTTCTTAATCAATAAACTCAAGGGGAAGATTAAGTCTTTTCATTTGGTATCGATCCTGGTCGTCATATAGCTGTAAAACAGTTATTTGATATCTTATTAATATGGAAAATAACACTAGTATAGCACTAACACTAACATTAGTTTCACAGAATCTCAATCAACTGCACGACATCCACTATTTAATGGATTAAACAATAGTTATTGGGCTACATGGATGATAATATATATGCAAGATAATAGATTTGATACTTGGAACAATACTTAAAAAGAATATACTATTCCGACTACCAACTATTCTGAACAATCAAATTCACAAAAAAAATATGCCACTTCAAATGCTAAAGCTATGAATATGTTGAATTGTTCCATAGACAGAAATGAGTTTAATCCTATTTGCATGTGCAATACTGCATATGAGATATGGAGAACACTAAAAAGAAACTAGCAAGGTTAAACAAAGCAAGATATCCATGCTTAAGATTTAGCTTCAAAATTTTAGAATGAATGAAAATGAATCCATTAATGATATGTATTCTACATTTCATAATATTTATCATTCATTACACGGATTAGGAGAAAAGTATTCTTATTTTGATGTAGTTTCGAAAATCTTAAACTCTTTAATGAAAGAATGAAAAAACAAAGTCTTAGCTATTGTAGAAGCTAATAATTCTCATCCAAGAAACCAGAAGAGTTAATAGGAAATCTTATTCCATACGAAGTGAATTTGCAGGCAAAAAGATTTCATATTTACCTTAGCGGATCCAAGGCGGATGAGGTCCAAAAAGTTATAAAGGAGATAAATGAGGAAATAGCAGGATATAGAGGATGACTTTAAAATAGCACCTGCAGCTCGTTTGTACAATTTTTATGAATGTAAAGTCGATAATTAAATTAAATACTAGCACTCAATTTAACTATAATTATTACATTCTTTATTTTAAACAAAATCTTGTGCAAATATCTGTAAGTAGACCTAGACTTCTATTTAGCTTAATTAAAATTTATAGAATATAGAGAGTATTTTTGTTTCTATAAATATATATTAAAAAGTTCAATTAAAAAACCTAACTTCACAAAGTTTATAATGCATTGATGTCATTTTTTGCTCATTTATTTTAACAAAGATATAATTGGTATAACATAAATAGAGGAAATAACTAGATATATCGAAAATAGCGAAATTGTGGCGGCCCGCCTCGCACCGGCCGGCATTTCCTCCAAAAGTGCGCTGTACACATGCCCGACTAGCACAAGACGGTCGTCATAAGAAAGAAAAGAAGGGAATGAACTAATCAAAGAACCTGTAGAATGCCTCACAGCGCATGGAATAAAATATAATAATAATGTACTTGACATAAAACAGGCGAGACAGTGCATAAGCTGATAACTAAAACCACCATCAATCTCAAAGCAGCGGAAATCCAAATACAGCTTATTACAATTTCCAAATTTACTGTCTCTAAACAAAAGAAAGCTGAAGTAGAAGATACACCAACAATGCCCAAGCAGTGATCTTCAACAACACAGGGAGAATACTAAATATATATATATCACGTGGAAGCCTCCTGCTCGTCTCCGGATCATCTACCCGTGCATCACCAGCTAACCTGTCTCTAGTCTGCTCGTGTGAGCACCCAGAGTAATAAGAGGAGACATAAAACTCTGGGTCAGACATAAAGCCTGGTATGAGCGATAAGCATCTAAACAGAATAATAACAGGTATACTAAACCATACCTGAACCTGGACCTGCAACCAAAGAGTTAGTACCACATACCGTACAATACTCCAAGGTGCCATAATAAATAGTGTAAGAATACGGGGGTGGGGTGTGCATGTCAAAATGATAGCAAGCAAATCATCCATAGCAACCATCCTCACATCTCTCACTCAGTGCGTAAAGCGTACGGCATCTACCACTTTGGAACACTAGACAAACTGAGGTAACGACGAATCCCGACTTGTAGAAACCCTGCTGTGACCAAGCCAAACACTTGGAGTCATGACCAAACATTTCAATGACCCACTTCATTGGTCATAGCCCTTGGTTCTACCAATGCCATAATGGCCCTGAATCCGCCTTCGTACCTCCTACCATAGTGGTCCAAAGCTATAGACGTCGATAACTCCTTAGCACGCGTCCCGCAGCAAAACCCAACCATGAAGCAAACTCGTTGATTCCCATCTGAATCTTGAGCTCTAACTTCTCATTTGGGCTTCCTTTGCATCTCGGGTTTCTGTCATCACTGGGTCGGTTCGGGTCCCCTTATTGCCATCGGTTCGGTTCGGATTCGTACCCCGGTTCGGTTCGGAGTGCCACCATCCTTTGGGTTCGGGTCCTTCTCCCTCATGCGGTTCGGTTCGGTGCTCTCCTTCTGTTTGGTTCGGTTCGGTGGTTCTGAAGCGGTGCGGTTCGAATACTCCATAGCTTGAGTGCCTCCGTCTCCATCTCGTCAGCATCAGTTCGGTTCGGAGTATGGTATCCAGGCTCCTCCTTCTTCCACTTCGGTCCTCCTTGTGCCTTCCGATCCCATGCTACGCCCCTCCGATCCGATCAGGCCTTCCTTATTGCCTCCTCACGTCATGCTCCAGAAAATACCACGCCCGGTCCGGTTCAGATATGTCCGATCCGATCCCCTACTCGATCCGATCCGGATCTCTGCAGTATTTCCTGCAACTTTTCTAGCGAGTGTTTTACGCCGTACGACGGCGTCTTCGACCAATCTAACTATTCTAATCAATCATAAAACATACCATAGAGTCATAGCAATATGTAAGAACAACCACAAACAGCTAACAACAATTCAAATGAGCCAAAATGGATCAAAAGTGGCTAAAACCTCACATTTTCCTATAATCCTTCTTAATCATGTTTAAGCATACGATTAGCAAAACACATCGAAATTAACCCAAATTTCTAACAGAGCCTTAAAACATTATTTTAGAATTTTAAGAATTTTTCCAGAATTTATTTACGTATAAATTCGCTAATCTTCACTAATTACCCTTAATCACCGTAATTAGTGCAAAAACTATGCAAATCACTCACCTTGGCCACAAATAAAATTCTCAGAATTGAAACTCCTCTGATTTGGGCGAATACTGATGTCCAACAGCAGCCCTAACCTTGCTTTGGTGCTTTTTCTTCTTAATTTGATGCCTCTAAGCCTTAATCCTTGATTTGGAAGTGATTTTGGGTGTTTTGAGAGAGATTTAGAGAGTGGAGGCCATGGCTAGGTTAAGAGAAATGAAAGTGGCGGCTGGAAAATGTCTAAAGAAATGTTTCCTAACCCTAATCAGCCCCTACATACCCCTAAACCCGAAATTCTCCCTGGGCCTAGCTGCTAATCACCCGGTTAAGCCCAATTAAGCTGTTTTTCACCATCTGAAACTTGTTTCAGCCATATCTCCCAAACGGTAAGCCCGTTCGGCTAATGTGACCACTCTACGGAAAGAGAAATCACCATCCGAAGCTAATGGAAGTGGTTTCAGGTCAAAATTCATTTCCAGTCAAAAGTTATGGCCAAAACAGCGCCAACTAGGGGTAAAAAGGTCATTTAAAAATCGAGAAAAATCATGAACATGGGAAATGACCCCAATAGTCGTCTCGCAAAGTTGCATGACCATACGACTTCGTATGTGAAAGAAATAAATATTCTACGATCCTATGATGCGTAGAATGCGGGTCGTTACACTCTCCCCCCCTTAAGAAATTTCGTCCCCGAAATTCCTTAACCCAAAACATACACAGGATCCCGCATGCCTAACACCCACATACAACAAGCAAACATGCAAAGCAAGCAAACAAGTCTATCCTAGCATGCGGAAAACTAAATCGCTAATAAAATCTTACCAGACAAAGAGTTCTGGATACTTCTTCCTTATGTCCTCCTCTGTTTCCCAAGTACAATCATTCTCGTCTTCGCTCCACTGTACCTTGACTAGCTTCACCGACTTCCTTCGAAGTTGCTTCATGTCGTGTGCGACAATACGGGCCGGCTTGCGGTTTCCAACCGCCTCGGGTTCTACTTCGAAGTCCTCCAACTGATCAGGTGAGATAGTCATATCTGAGTCGTGAACGAACTTCCTTAGTTGGGAAACATGAAATACGTTGTGAACTCCCGCCATCTTCTCTGGTAAGTCAATTCTATATGCCAAATTCCCGACTAGTTCAAGAACAGGGAATGGACGAACAAATCTTGGGGCTAATTTACCTCTCCTGCCAAATCGTATTACGCTCTTCAACGGAGAAATCTTAACAAACACCAAGTCACCCACGGAGAATTTTAGGTCTCTTCTTCTCTTATCATCATAACTCTTCTGCCTATCTTGGGCTGCCTTCATTCGTTGCTGAATGATCTTGATTTTATCTGAAGTTTCCCTCACCACATCTGGTCCAAGCATAAACTTCTCGCCAGTCTCTATCCAACATGATGGTGAGTTACACGGCCTTCCGTACAAAGCTTCAAACGGAGCCATACCGATACTGGATTGGTAGCTATTATTATATGCAAACTCTACTAGATGCAATTGGTCATCCCATGATCCACCAAAATCCAATATACATGCTCTCAAGAGATCTTCCAAAATACGATTCACCCTTTCCGTCTAACCGTCGGTCTGAGGATGATATGCGGTACTGAGATGTAACTCTGACCCTAGCGCCTCTTGCAAGCTCCTCCAAAACCCACTAGTGAACAACAGGTCTCGGTCGCTCACAATGCTTTTAGGTACTCCATGAAATCTCACTACCCACTTCATATACAATTCTGCTAACTTAGCTGCCGTTCTAGTCGATTTGACTGGTATAAACCTTGCACTTTTAGTCAGTCGATCTACAATTACCCAAATGCGGTCATATCCCAATCTGGTCCTTGGTAACCCATCGATGAAATCCATCGAGACTTGCTCCCATTTCCATTCGGGAATTTCTAAGGGCTGTAACAACCCACTAGGCTTCTTTTGCTCGGCCTTAACTAGCTGGCAATTCATGCACTTGGATATAAACTTCCCAACGTCTCTTTTCATCCCTTCCCAGTAGTAGGTCTGCTTCATATCTCGATACATCTTATTACCACCGGGGTGTATGGTCAGCCTTGAGTGATGACATTCTCTAAGCACTTCATCCCTCAATCCATTGACATTGGGTACAACAAGCTTTCCATTCTTTCTAAGCCATCTATCTCGATCAAGCCCATACTTGTTCATCTCCTCATCGATTCCCATCTCTAACTTGGAGATGATTTCCAATAGGTTAGGATCGTCCCTCTGACTAGAGCCGATCCGCTCAATCAAAATGGGTCTGATCGTCAAACTTGCTAACATTTCTGGATCCAATTCGCACTTTGGTCTGAAATCAAAACTTGCGATAAACTCCAGTTGCTTCCATTCAAGGAACATAGCCCCTAAGCTGGCATGTCTTCTACTCAATGCATCAGCCACCGCATTGCCCTTTCCCGGTGTGTATGCGATGTCAAAATCATAGGAAGCTAAGAACTCTAACCATCTCTGCTGACGGAGATTTAAATCCTTCTGGGAGAATAGATACTTCAACGACTTATGATCTGTAAACAGCTCAAATCTTTCTCCCAAGAGATAGTGTCTCCACATCTTTAACGCGAACACGATCGCTGCCAATTCTAAATCATGGGTAGGGTATCTTCTCTCGTGCGGTTTCAATTGCCGACTTGCATAAGCTACAACCCTACCGCCTTGCATCAATACAGCACCCAGTCCGGTACCACATGCATCCGTGTATACCGTCATCTCTTCATCCCCCTCAGGAATGACTAACACTGGTGCGCTTGTCAACTTGTCCTTTAGGCTTTTAAATGCATTCTCGCACCTTTCATCCCAGACAAAAGCTTGATTCTTCTTGGTCAACTGGGTCAATGGTGCTGCTATCTTGGAGAAACCTTGGATAAACTTACGATAATATCCCGCTAACCCCAAGAAACTCCTTACATCTGTTGCATTCTTGGGCGTAGGCCAATCCTGTACCGTAGCCACCTTCGCCGGGTCCACGGCAATACCATTCTCTGATACAACATGGCCCAAGAACCTCACTTCCCTCTTCCAGAAGTGACACTTAGAAAACTTTGCTTTCAATTGGTGTTTTCTCAACACCTCCATCGCTACTTTTAAATGTTCCTTGTGTTCTTCCTCTGTCCTCGAATAGACCAAAATATCATCAACGAACACAAGGACAGACTTATTCAACTGATCTCTGAATACCCTATTCATAAGATCCACAAAATATGCCGGGGCATTAGTCATCCCAAATGGCATAACCAACCATTCATAAAATCCAGACGGCGTTCGAAATGCCGTTTTAGCTATACTCTCAGCTTCCACTCTAAGCTGATGAAAACCTGTCACGAGATCCAACTGAGAAAATATTCTCGCGCCATTCAACTGATCGAACAAATCATCTATCCGCGGTAGAGGATACTTATTCTTCCTCGTCACTTTATTCAACTCGCGGTAGTCTACACACAAACGAAGGGAACCATCCGCCTTGGTAGCAAACACAACTGGTGCTCCCCATTCAGAAACACTCCTTCTGATAAATCCCTTCTTCAAAAGATCGCTGACTTGCACCTCGAGCTCCCGCTGCTCCCTTGGTGCCATACGACGAAGTGGCATCACTATAGGTCTGGCATCTTTTACCAAATCAATACGAAACTCAATCTCTCGGTGTGGTGGAAGTCCGGTCACTTCTTCGAAAACATCCGGATACTGGCCAACCACGGGCAAACCTGACAACTCACTATGCGGAATGTCGAGGGAGTTTAGAAAACTAGCCAATACCCCCTTACTGGGTAGACCACCAAACACTATCCTCCGCCCATCATCCGCTCTAGCTGTCACCAAAAAGCCCTCACAGTCTACCACCACCCCGTATCTTTGGAGCCAATCTACTCCCAAAATAATGCCAAACCCAGTAAAGCCCAAAACAAAGCAATCACAAACAAACATGCATCCATGACTCGATAGAACCACATTACGGCAAATCATGCTAAGGCTAGTTGAACCACCAATCGGGTTCGTCACTACTAAAGGTCTATCGACAATCTCGGGTCCCAATCCCAACCTATCTACCAGGTCACTAGATATGAAAGAATTGGAAGCTCCGGTATCAAACAAAACTCTAACAGGAACATCATAAACAGAAAGCATACCTTGAATGACGACATTCTTTCCCTTCTCCGCCGCAGTTGGGGCATTCGATGAAGAAGGAATAGCATTAAGGGCATATGCTTTCACCATTTGCTTTTCCTTAGGGGGCTGGGGACACTTGTCCTTGTGATGTCCCATTTGGCCAGAGTTGAAGCACTTCCTATCTGCTGGCTTGGCCCGACAATTACTAGCATAATGGCCCTTCTTACCACAGCTGAAGCACTCCACATCTTGCTTATTCTTCTTCTTCTGGCCATCCTTAGCCTGATTCTGCTTTCTCTTATTCTGGGAACCACCTTTGCCTCCACCACTAGCTTGTGGCTTTGGCTCATCTGCGGATGCAACCTCAGTCTTTGGCTTAGGGTAGAGACTTTCTGACCTTAACGCTTTCCCCACAATCGATTCAAACGTCTCATCGATGTGGTTAATAAGTTTTCCCCCAAGTACTGATCCAATCCAGTTATGAATTTCTCATTCTTTTTCTCGGCAGTATCTATAAGAGATAACCCATATTTTGACAAAGTGTCAAATTCAGCAATATACTCCGAGACAACCCTGCCATTCTGCTTGAGCTCCAAGAATTTCTTAAACAACATTGACTTCTGAGCAGCTGGGATGAACTTCTCACTAAAGCGAGCCTTAAACTGCTCCCAAGTAATCTGATCTTCGGGAGTAGCTGCCTTTATAGCATTCCACCAATTCATTGCCCGCCCTTGCAGCTGACGGGACGCTAACTTTCTCTTCATCGCATCCTCGATACCCAAATCCTCGAAGATACGTTCACAACTATCCACCCAATCCTGAACATCCGTAGCCGACTCCGTTCCATGGAACGACTTCCCACCAAGGCTAGTGTAATCCTTATTCAGCTTGGCGAAGTCGACTCTTGGCGCCTGCACCATTGGACCGCCACCATTTCCACCATTGGGAGCTGCCCTCTGTACATCTCTAAGCATCTCTCTCATGAGGTCAGTAAACATCGTCCTCATGTCAGCAGCATTCCCATTATTGGCCCCTCTACCGGTACCTCTAACATATCGGCTCATCGTCAATCTGAAAAAAGAAATGATTAACGACTCCATAGTGGTGTTAGTGCAGTACGACTCCATCCTTATACTACTAATAGTATATATATAGCTTTTGAAAACCAAAATAATCACAAATA
This sequence comes from Allium sativum, assembly GCA_030737875.1. Lineage (NCBI taxonomy): Eukaryota > Viridiplantae > Streptophyta > Magnoliopsida > Asparagales > Amaryllidaceae > Allium > Allium sativum. The sequence goes on from CM060915.1 coordinate 374,820,709, forward strand.
CGCTCTCTCGTATACGTATACTATCTCTCCCTGATAACTTCCCTAGGTTAACTACGCAACCTAGAGCTCTGATACCAAGTGTGGCGGCCCGCCTCGCACCGGCCGGCATTTCCTCCAAAAGTGCGCTGTACACATGCCCGACTAGCACAAGACGGTCGTCATAAGAAAGAAAAGAAGGGAATGAACTAATCAAAGAACCTGTAGAATGCCTCACAGCGCATGGAATAAAATATAATAATAATGTACTTGACATAAAACAGGCAAGACAGTGCATAAGCTGATAACTAAAACCACCATCAATCTCAAAGCAGCGGAAATCCAAATACAGCTTATTACAATTTCCAAATTTACTGTCTCTAAACAAAAGAAAGCTGAAGTAGAAGATACACCAACAATGCCCAAGCAGTGATCTTCAACAACACAGGGAGAATACTAAATATATATATATCACGTGGAAGCCTCCTGCTCGTCTCCGGATCATCTACCCGTGCATCACCAGCTAACCTGTCTCTAGTCTGCTCGTGTGAGCACCCAGAGTAATAAGAGGAGACATAAAACTCTGGGTCAGACATAAAGCCTGGTATGAGCGATAAGCATCTAAACAGAATAATAACAGGTATACTAAACCATACCTGAACCTGGACCTGCAACCAAAGAGTTAGTACCACATACCGTACAATACTCCAAGGTGCCATAATAAATAGTGTAAGAATACGGGGGTGGGGTGTGCATGTCAAAATGATAGCAAGCAAATCATCCATAGCAACCATCCTCACATCTCTCACTCAGTGCGTAAAGCGTACGGCATCTACCACTTTGGAACACTAGACAAACTGAGGTAACGACGAATCCCGACTTGTAGAAACCCTGCTGTGACCAAGCCAAACACTTGGAGTCATGACCAAACATTTCAATGACCCACTTCATTGGTCATAGCCCTTGGTTCTACCAATGCCATAATGGCCCTGAATCCGCCTTCGTACCTCCTACCATAGTGGTCCAAAGCTATAGACGTCGATAACTCCTTAGCACGCGTCCCGCAGCAAAACCCAACCATGAAGCAAACTCGTTGATTCCCATCTGAATCTTGAGCTCTAACTTCTCATTTGGGCTTCCTTTGCATCTCGGGTTTCTGTCATCACTGGGTCGGTTCGGGTCCCCTTATTGCCATCGGTTCGGTTCGGATTCGTACCCCGGTTCGGTTCGGAGTGCCACCATCCTCTGGGTTCGGGTCCTTCTCCCTCATGCGGTTCGGTTCGGTGCTCTCCTTCTGTTTGGTTCGGTTCGGTGGTTCTGAAGCGGTGCGGTTCGAATACTCCATAGCTTGAGTGCCTCCGTCTCCATCTCGTCAGCATCAGTTCGGTTCGGAGTATGGTATCCAGGCTCCTCCTTCTTCCACTTCGGTCCTCCTTGTGCCTTCCGATCCCACGCTACGCCCCTCCGATCCGATCAGGCCTTCCTTATTGCCTCCTCACGTCATGCTCCAGAAAATACCACGCCCCGGTCCGGTTCAGATATGTCCGATCCGATCCCCTACCCGATCCGATCCGGATCTCTGCAATATTTCCTGCAACTTTTCTAGCGAGTGTTTTGCGCCGTACGACGGCGTCTTCGACCAATCTAACTATTCTAATCAATCATAAAACATACCATAGAGTCATAGCAATATGTAAGAACAACCACAAACAGCTAACAACAATTCAAATGAGCCAAAATGGATCAAAAGTGGCTAAAACCTCACATTTTCCTATAATCCTTCTTAATCATGTTTAAGCATACGATTAGCAAAACACATCGAAATTAACCCAAATTTCTAACAGAGCCTTAAAACATTATTTTAGAATTTTAATAATTTTTCCAGAATTTATTTACGTATAAATTCGCTAATCTTCACTAATTACCCTTAATCACCGTAATTAGTGCAAAAACTATGCAAATCACTCACCTTGGCCACAAATAAAATTCTTAGAATTGAAACTCCTCTGATTTGGGCGAATACTGATGTCCAACAGCAGCCCTAACCTTGCTTTGGTGCTTTTTCTTCTTAATTTGATGCCTCTAAGCCTTAATCCTTGATTAGGAAGTGATTTTGGGTGTTTTGAGAGAGATTTAGAGAGTGGAGGCCATGGCTAGGTTAAGAGAAATGAAAGTGGCGGCTGGAAAATGTCTAAAGAAATGTTTCCTAACCCTAATCAGCCCCTACATACCCCTAAACCCGAAATTCCCCCTGGGCCTAGCTGCTAATCACCCGGTTAAGCCCAATTAAGCTGTTTTTCACCATCTGAAACTTGTTTCAGCCATATCTCCCAAACGGTAAGCCCGTTCGGCTAATGTGACCACTCTACGGAAAGAGAAATCACCATCCGAAGCCAATGGAAGTGGTTTCAGGTCAAAATTTATTTCCAGTCAAAAGTTATGGCCAAAACAGTGCCAACTAGGGGTAAAAAGGTCATTTAAAAATCGAGAAAAATCATGAACATGGGAAATGACCCCAATAGTCGTCTCCCAAAGTTGCATGACCATACGACTTCATATGTGAAAGAAATAAATATTCTACGATCCTATGATGCGTAGAATGCGGGTCGTTACAGAAATATAGCATGGCTTAAAGCGGAGGGGATATATCAGGGGCTATATGGGAAAAGCGTAACAGCGGTAACCCGCTATGGGGGTATAATGGGGAATTAACTACATAGGCAAGAAGTAATAATCAGTTCACTAGAAATGATGTACGGGAACTTTTTCCTGGACATGAGTACAAAACTACAATTGGAACTAAATGGGTTTATAAAAATAAAATAAATGAACAAGTTGAGGTCCTTAGAAATAAAGCTCGGTTAGTCGTGCAAGGGTACTGTCAAGAAGAAGAAATATACTATGATGAAACTTTTGCACCCGTAGCAAGATTAGAAGTCAATAGAATTCCACTTGCTTTCGCAAACCGTAACAATTTTAAATTATTTCAAATGGACGTCAAAAGTGATTTTTTAAATGGTTTTGTTGAAGATTATGTTATGTTGAACCACCCCCACTTTTTAAATATGAAAATTTCCAAATCATGTTTACAAATTAAAGAAAGATTTATATGGTCTGAAACAAGCTCCTAGAGACCAGTATTACAGACTAAGGTCTTAGTTATTACAATATAATTTTTAAATTGGTAAAATCGATAATAACCTTTTTATTTTAAATATTCAACTAGTATGAGTTTATGTAGATAATATAATTATTGGACCAACAAACAATGAAATAAATAAAGATTTTTCTAAAATAATGGCAAAAGAGTTTGAAACGAGTTATACGTGAGCTTACTTACTTTTTAGGATTGAAAATTAGGGTTGTTTACGTATGCTTTTAGATATGGATAGTGCAACGTCCGCATTTGCATCCGAAATCATTTCCGAGTATCGAATATCCGCATCCACGGATGCAGACGGATATCGGATATTATCTGATCTATTAATGATAAAAAAAATAAGGAATATAAGTAGAAAATTTTACCTTAACATACTTTTTTCCAATCAATTTGATTATTAAAGTGCTAAAATTAAATAAATTTGAAAATTTTGAATCATTTTGCGTAGTCAGTATATGTTTACCATATATAATATACACTTTCAACTAAATAAAGTGACAAATAAGAATTTTCATCATGCTGAAATATACATAATTTAAACTATAATCATAAAAAAATAGATGATTTTTTTTGGATATAGATATGCTTATATCCGCATCCGCTTTTCCGAATATCAGATATTTATCTGCTGTTCGGATTCATATCCAAACAGGTTTCAGATTTTTTAGATATTCATTGACAACCCTACTGGAAATAAAACATAGTAGTATTTTCACTAGTTAAGAAAAATGTGTTAGGGATCTAATTAATAAATTCAGTATGACCACTGCGAGTGGAAAATTCACTACCCTAGCAACCAATGAAGCCTTTAATAAGTAGATAAGTTAAAAGATGTTGATCAGAAACTATAAAGGGGAACGATTGGATCGCTACTTCATATAACAACATGTCAACCTGATATCATGTGTAGTGCCTGTCACTGTGCAAGATACCATTCTCAACCCAAAGAAACTCATTCAAAAGCTGTTAAATGTATTCCAAGATATATTAGACACACTCTAGACTATGGTCTATTTTTTCCTAAAAATGATACATTAGATTTAATCTCATATTGTGATGTTGACTATGCTGGTTGTAAATCGGACTGAAAAAGTACAAGTGGAACTTGTCACTTTTTGGACACTCTGGTTTTTTGGTTTAGTAAAAAGCAAAATATCGTCTCTCTATCAACAAATGAAGAAGAATATATCTCTACTCCTTTGGCTTTTTCTCAAATTATCTATATGCAACAAACATTAAAGGATTTTGAAATAAATGTACTAAAATCACCAATTTGTTGTGACAATACAAGTGCAATAAATTTATCCAAAAATCGTACTCATCATGCTAGAACCAAACATATCGATATCAGACATCATTTTCTCAAAGATAATATAAGTAAGGATGTTTTTCCCTTGAGTTTATTAACACCAAAAACCAAGTTGTTGATATTCTTACAAAATCTTTGAATCAATCAACCTATAATAAATTTAGAAGAGAACCATGTATTTGCTCCATAATGAGATATATAATATAGATATAGTAATTACATAAGTATTTAAATAAAAAAGAAAATAAATAAAAATTTAGGGATGTCTACATGCCCTACCCCTATGTCGATATACAATGAAAAATTAAAATTTTGATTTTCCCTCTAAAAAATATATTATGGTAGTTATATATTTATACTTCAATTTTTCTAGTCTTTCAGCTTCATTTCTCTCTATGATTAACTTCTAAAAACCAAGTTAGAATGGAACATTTTCCTACCCTTCTCATGTTTTCGGTCCATTCCAACGAACCACACAGGTCCGAGTCATGAAGATAGAAGAAATTTTGAAGGACTCTCTGGAAATGATGACTGAATGCAAATAAGGATGGTTAAGGAGCAATAGAAACAAGGAAAGATTCTTAATGATCTGTATAAATTTGCACGGGATAACCATTTGAACCCGATGGTGATTGAAGTTGACTCCTCTAACATTCTTATTTATAATCCACTAGAAGAAGAAGTATAAAAAGAAGCACACATGGACAAAGACGATAAATTTATATTTGTTGGAGAAGTCTGTTTTGAAAGCAATGGCAATTTGGTCGAACAACGTGGAAACTTTGTCTTCATTACCCTATCTATTCGATTCACAAGTTGCCAATTTTTAAAAACTCCCACTAGTTCATCTTTTTGTTAAATGTTTTTATACGTTGCATGTAAGTGTACATATTCGTATATATATGTGTAATATAACACTATATATATTATATTTTCATCGCACTTATTATAGATGTTATCATATAGTTTCATAGTATTTATTTAAGGGGGTGTTAAGTAGTTTAAGTTAGTTTTTGTCGATGACAATGGGGGAGAATTGTAAAATAAGTTATATATGCTTAGACTAAGAAGGAGTTATTAGAGTAAAGAAGAGTCAGGAGTAGAATAAGAGTTTAGTGAAGTGTATTTTATAATCATAGGTTATCATTGTAAAAAGTAGGAAGATAGTTCTTGAGATGGTGGTTTTGATGACAACAAACTTAGGATTTATTACAAAATATAAATAATAGCATTCTTATCCAGGTATATGTGTATATGCAGGTTACATATATGCAGGCACTAAAAAATGAAGACTGCATTGTATAAAGATTCAAGACTGATGAATTCAAGATCAAGCAAACCAAGACTGAAGAGTCACGAGTTTCTAAATTTTAAGGGATAAAAAATACTACACATCAAGATAAGTAAAAGAGTCAAGATTTGTGTTAAAGCTTTATAATGTCACTGAAATCTTTATTCTAATTTTAATTATATATGGATGGAATTGGACTCTCGCTTTAAGAATGAGATGGGACCAATAGGAGGATGGAACCTACAACCTTCTATAGTGAAATGGAATACACGAGCTTTTAAAATAGCCTTTTTCAAATTTTAAACTATTTTTCCAAGACTATCTTTTGAAAACATCTATATTAATTGAAATATTTTAGCATAAATTCAAAACAATTTTCAAATCATCTCTTGATTTGAATATTTTTTCTTTTGATTTCAAGGTTTTATTCTCAATCTCCAAATTATATTTTAAATTTTTTATAATCTCTTATGTTCTGATTTATATATTGTAGCGTCCCGGAAATTTCGACGCTTGAATCTTGACATCAATACATCCCATGTCCAAAACTCATGTACCGAAAACTCTAGAAGGCTAAAAGAAAGAAGTTAGAGGGTGAGATAAGAAAGCAAGAATGTTAGAATAGAAGAATAAGATCAGCACAACACAGAGTCTCGCATCGCAGCGGAACCAAAATATAATACTTAAATAAAACTTCATTGAAAGATTTGAAATAAATACTTACAATCATCAGAGTACACCAATACATCTTGACAGTTATAACGATCTATCTTCATATACAACACACAGCGGAATAGATACTAGATATCATACGTCTGAACACCTTCAGCCCTTCTCTGGACTTCACAGCACCTGATAACCTGAACCTGTAAAACTCGGTCTAACCCAAGCATTTCTAACGGTCGGATCTGTCTTGTGAACCAGAGTGAGAAACCCACTAAGTTTACAAACAACATCCAACTTGATTTTAAAGTTAACAAAATTTTTTCTGAAAGAAAAGGATAATCGTAAGACCGATCAAAACATAAACACGGATGGTTTTTACCTTAAGATAACCCAAAACATTTTTGAAATCATATCTTTTCTGATATTATAATAGTGTCTAATACAAATAAATTGTAATCTAGCGGAACGCTTGCATCTCACGCTCCAAATATATTGTATACAATAAAAAACGCAAGCGCTTATTGGAGATTGGATTTCGACTATGGAAAGTTATGAAACCACCTGCCGATAGTGTATCTCTAGAAGGGAATACATTGGGTTCAAAAAGAACATCTTGTAACCCAACCACAAACATGACCGACCACTCATTTCGCTTGAATGTATAAAATGTATATCACCAACGGTTGGGTGTGCCCCACCGTTTCCCGAAAAGGAACAACATCGATATAGATTAAAGAAGGAAATGAATTTTCTCTAGATAAGGGATAATACACCCCAATGGGAGCGACCCACTTAGCCATGCTGCCAGTCTAATTTTTGTAATTTCCCGGTTGATGAGGCTTGAGGTTATTATTCTTCTTTTTAGAACATCTGGTCACCTTTCACTTTTGAATCCCACATCGTCCATACATGTCATCCATGAACAGGATGAATCGAAGGCATCCTCTTACCACATCCTAGGAATCACCTTATAGATAAGTAGTGAGTAGTCCTTGCTATCCGTAGATTTCAATCACGACAAAATAACTGTCAAATACATATCTCTAGGGATCGGCCAGAACAATTCAACAGTAGTTCCCCCGCTCACGAAGGTTTACGGACTTCAATTGCTGTAACGACTTGGATTTTTCGGCCAATTAATTTTAAATATTTAATATTATTTTAAATATTGAGTTGATAATTCAGATGAATTTTAATATTGAGTTATCAATATAATAATCGAAATACGATTTATTTCGAATATTTATGCTTATCGTAAAATGAGAATCTGAAATGATACAATTTGAATTTTAAACTGAATCAAAATGATTCAGATGATCAATAGAAATTGTATTTGAATATAAACGATAATAAAAAATAGTTTATTATCGAAGAATCTGATTATTTCTGGATTTAAATAATATTATATCAATTTAATAAGGTTATTTTATTGTGAAAATAAGGCTTAGGTCCCTAAAAGCAAACTTAATTAGGCTCACATCTAGTGATAAACTTATTATAAATTAGGTCCCTATTTTTCAAAAGTTGCGAAAAAAATGAAAAAAAAGTAAAAAAAATACAAAAATTATTATTTAAATAATTTATTCATTCGACCATAAATTCGCTAAAAAAATCAAAAACATGCAAAAAATAAAATAAAACAGAAAAAACAGCGAAAAATGCAGTTAAATGCATTTTATTATGTAAGAATTTCAATTTCCTGCGTATATATGTGCAAGTATTCCAGCGTTGCATCCGCTGTTGAATTTTTTGCATATTTATGTGTAACTATTGCATCGCTCTTGCATAAAAATATGCAAAATTTCATAGCAGTGTAACTAAGTTCATTTTTATTTGCATTCAAATGTGCAATTAAATACGAAACATGCACATATGTGTGCAACATATATACAAGCAAAATTATAGCATAATTTCCTTTGTGCAATAATTGCATACATGTATGCAAGTATTGGCAATACTTGCATACATATATGCAAGTTTTTTTTCTTCTTGGCGTGGACTTCTGGGATTATTTCCAGATTTTAGAATATTTTTTTTAATCATGGCCGCAGTTTTTTTTTTTGAAAAAAACGAAGGAGCGAAGGGAAAGAAGCAGCAGGCGGGACGTGAAAGTAGGAAGTGGATCCAAGAATGTAGGAGGCGTCAATTCAAAAATAGGGGGCGGAAGTGTATTGGAAACTATGACCGGAAGTGAGCCTAATTTTAAAACTTAATAGGGACCTGTAAAAAACGCACCCTATTTTATTTGTACGTTCAAATTAAATTTCAGAATATATTCCGTTGAGTTCATAATATCATCATCTCATTTGAATGTGGGTCGTTGCGTTAAAATATGGGTCCGTGATTTCAAGTTATGAACCCCGAGATAATAGTAATGGATAAGATCGAAATCGAATCGAAAATCAAATCGATATTTATTTAAATAAACTAAAAATCTCTTTATCTCAAATCGTATTAATTATGAAATCAAATCAAATTTAATTAAAACATTTTTAATATCAAATCGAAATCTATTTAGTATGTTTCAAAATCTTATGGACACTTTTAGTCGACTACCCTATTTGCCTATGAAACCCACTCTGGCTTTTCTATTTAAACGCAAGTTCCTCTCATGTTTTCTCTCTTTAGAACGCAAATTCTTAAACAAAAAATGGCTTCCTTCAAAAATAGAGCTTTAGACAAAATTCAAAACAAAATCCAAGTCTTTGCCATACATTCTCCTTCTCTCAGTCATTCAAAACCAAAATTCCCTCATTCAGACAAAATCGATACCTGCAATTAAAAAGAAAAAGAGCAAAATCAGAAATCACCATTTAATATTCGCTATGGCAAGGCACTTGAATGTAGAGTTATCATCGATTATTGTGGGGGTGCGAACAAGTTTATTTGGAAATTAAGAATTGGGTTCGTTGTAGATCATAACAGCGAGACATGGTTTTGCGAGAACGCGAGTTGTTTAGGGGATCCGTGAACTGCTGTAGATTATGAAAGGGTTGTCCACGTCATGGATCAAGGGGAGTTCGACATCGTTGTGAAGTCGCGATGGGTTCAAACAGGCCCTGTCATGTGTTGTATGAGGCTTGGAGTGGGGGTTGCAGTGTTTATTGAGATGTGTGAATGGGTGACTTAGGGCATACGATTTCAGGGGGAGATTGATGCAGTAAGATGGTATAAGGCGACTAGAGTTCGATGGGTAGAACGTGGAATTGGGGAGTGTGATGTAAGAAGGGTCCACTGAAATTCCAAGGAAGGACGAAGTTCAATGATGTTGGGGCTGAACTGATAATTGACTGGGTAAATTTGGAGTATACGGTCTGCGTTATTTTGGGAATTCGACAATGAAGATAATAGGTTAGGAAGGGGCTTGTTTGGACAGTAAGGAATTGATGGTTGACGCATAGCAGTGTTGATGCAAAAGGAGCTGACGTCCCCCCATGTTAAGTTTCCATGTGGTCTGGCCGCATTAGGTTAGGGAGCTGGGCGATACGATTATAGCTCCTCCGCATCCCCAAGCGCGCGGCCCTCCTAGGCTCGCAACACTAAGTAATCGAAGCCAACCCACATTACTGACTAACGGTTAGAGGTACTAAATACGACTCCATGAATGAAAAAAATGAAGGTTGTGTTAATGATAAAGATCTTTGGGGAAACCGCTAAAAAAAGATTGAACATGTAGTGCGTAGCGAGAGATAACGAATTTTGCTGCTTTCATTTCCCCCATCTGGAGCCCCTTCTTTGTCTCATTGGTTCTCAAGATCAAAGCTATTATTGGAATATCACACCGAAAGGGAGACTATTAATGGGGTGCGTGACAGAGAATAGACCTGTAACTTAAAGGAGGTTGTTTGGTAATCGTGGGTTCGGGTTGTTGACTTAGGACAAAGTTCTCAACAGTGATGAAGACAATTTGGATGGTGCAAAAATAACATTTGCAGTGAGGCATAAGTTTTATGAAATTTATATACATAGAATAATTTGCCTAATTATTTTAGTAGTTAGTTAATTTAAATAAATTAAAGATTAATCGATTAATAAAAATAAATAATCATTGGCATAGATTTATCCAAGGCGGTTCGTAGCCGAGACGATTTGGAATTTAAATGGGATATTCTGCAAATAAAAGCACGGTGAGTAAACTCACTCTCTGGATTTTATTTAAATAATTTTTATATATTATTCGTTGGTTGTTAGGATGCGTTTAAATATTTTTGTGGCTATTATAAATATATTAGTTATTTAGGCTTGGTGTTTGTGGCTATTATATATACAAATTTGGTTGAATATTTCCTATAGTACCGTTAGACCCTATGCGCCCCACATTATGGTAGTGGATGACCTTCAATACCGCGATATCCTGCCTCGAAGTAGGATGGGTATTATTTATGTTGGCTAACGTCTGTGGATGCAGGGAAATAGGTTGGAGGGATCCAACTGGATTCCTCAAAAATATTATTATTTGTTTGTTTTCATATATGATGTGCTAGAAATTTATGGTTGATAGTTGGGTGTTTTTGATTGGATGAATGTCATCGACCCTGAATATTGATATATAAAAATACTGTTAAAGGCGTTTTGAGATTTAAAAAGGGGAAATCTATTTTTCTAAAATAAAATTTGAATTCCGAATGGGCTTAGAAATATTAACTTTTTTTGAATAATAAAAACAAGTATTGAATTTATAAATGGTGTTTTAAATTAGATAATGCTAGAAGCGAATTTGTAAACGATGTTTATAAATAAGATGGAATAATTTTCATTGGATAATGCGGGAAATTTAAGTGAATTTATAAATGATGTTTATAAATTAAATAATGCTGGGAACTTAAGTAAACGGTGCTTATAACTGAATTGGAAAAATTATCATTTGGATAATTTGGGAAGTCTAAATTCAAATGTGAATTTAAAAAGGGAAATTGAAATTAGTTTCTAGGAGAAATTATAAATCTACTTTGATATTCAGAATGTAAATTGAATTAATTAAATCCGTTTGGATTTATGATTTGAGATCAGTTAGATCAGATTCATTTAAATAAATATTTTCAGAAAATTTTTAGGATTGTATTAAATAGAAGTTCAAAATTTTAATTTGAAAATAGATTCACTGTATATATATATATATATTAAAGTTATATTCAATAAAATATTCCATAATAGGAATTGGGTTTCAAATGGAAACTTATTTTAAATTATAAAACAAGGAAGTTAAATTTATAAATGAGGTTTATAAAATAAATGAGATAAATTATAAACGGATGTTACTCCAGAATTCAAAATATAAACGAAATTGAGATAAATCTAAGAATTTATAATTATAATCCAATTATATCGAATTTTATAAATAATTTATTTATAAAAGGATTTGGAATTTAATATAGCAAATTGAGTTAGAAATAAATTATAACCGATTAATGAAAAATCGACAATTAGGGATAATACAAAATATTAAATTGGATTTGAAAACTGGATTTAATATATATTAAAATATATATTAGAATGATATTGAAATTTAAATTAAACAAAGTTTAATGTTTATATTTAGATATAATTAAAACGATCTTGCGAGTTGTTTGGGTTCGTCGTAGATTAGAACAGCGAGACCTAAGTTTGCGAGATCGCGAGTTGTTTGGGCGATCTGTGAACTGCTGTTGATTGGGAAAGGGTTGTCGACATCATGGATCAAGGGGATTGTAACAACACGGGAAATCATGACCAATTTAAAATTTTTATTTTGGCTATTTCGGTGAATTTGAAATAGTTAAAATAATTTATTTTAGGTAAAAACGATTAAAAATTTATTTTAATCGAGGTTAGAACGAATATATTTATTTTAATTCCAAAAGGAATTAGAATTAGCATGGCAGTTTGAAAAGTCAAAGTCGAACTTTGACCGAATATACCGGATTCAAAACTTAATGGATTTTAGTGAAACCAAAAATATCTAAATCTGTTTATAAATATCTTTACAACGAATCCGAAAATTCAAAATTTCATAGCGGCAATCAAAAGTTATGGTCATTTGAATATTCAGAATAGTCGCTATAGTATAATTAATAGCCCGTATAAAAGGCCATTTTTCAAACGACCTCTGTTTTCGACGAAACCACTTTTGTTGGGACCGGAATGTCAAATTATTGTTAGGTTTCAATTTATAGAATTTTCCGAATTAGTATGTGAGTGTGGCGAAAGAAAATGTGTTTTGTTCAATTCAGTCAAATTTAATCGACTGAAAAATAGCCATTTTTCAAACGGTCTCAGAATTCGACGAAATTAATTTTGTTAGGACCGTATCGTCATAACAAAGCAAATATATTTTTTCTGGGTTTTTCTGAGTCCGTATGTGGCCTCGGTGAATTTATTTATGCGAACGAATTAATTTAATAAAGAATTTAATTATTAAATTAAATAATTCAGGCCACAGACAACCGTTTTGGCTGACAGGACCGGGCCTGTTGGATCCGGAACAAGGGCTATTTGCTAGGGACACCTTCTGCTGGACTGGAATCGGATCTTTTAAAAAGATACGGATTTATTTGTAAAATAGCAATTTTATATTATAAATATTAGAATTTAAAACCCTAAAAACACTGTTCATCGTTTAACTCAGCCGCCACCGTCTCGTTTCCATGGCCGAAATGCTTCCTAACTTCATCCACTAAAAACCATCGATCCATTCAGTGAAAACACCTCCTCCTTTGACTTTATCGAAGAGAAATCTTCCAGCTTTCAATCCATACGGGTTGATCTCAAAACCGTCGCCTGTAGCCCGAGTTCCAGCACCCTAAACCCGACAGTTTAGAGCCGCCGCCGTCCCCTAGAGTCGCCATCGCTACTGCCGGAAGTGAGTCCCCCCTGAGCGCCGTTGATCCCTCTCTAGTGTGCCACCATCCGATCGCTCTCCGGGTCACTGTGTTGGTCGGAAAAGAGAACCCTAGGATCGAACAAATTACAGTAAACGTTGGCTAAATTCTGAGGTAGAAGAAGTGGGAATATTCCCTTTTGATTCTCTTTCTTTAAAATTTTATTTACACAAATTAAATCGCATCTTACCCATACGAACTCAGAATCAGATAATTTCAGATCCGGTTGGACCCTAACGTCGAATAGAACTTGTTGAAACTGATTGGAACAATTTCTGAATTCGTTTGGATTTTTAAATCTGCTTAAAGCAAGGTGAGAAATTCTATATTTTTTTTTCTTTTTATTATTATAAATAAAAAGGAAAAAATTTGTTAATTCTAAATGTGATCACTCATATGTTGTAGTATTCTGTGACTGCTATGCTGGGTTTGATGCGTGATTGTTATGCGATGTTGATCTGTTAAAAATGGACAATTGTGACACCAAAATTTACATTGTGGTAAATAGAGAAAAATGGTTAAACAAAAACCATTATATTTTAATTACTGTATTTGTGACACCAAAATCTACATTGTGGTAAATAGAGAAAAATGGTTAGACAAAAACCATTATATTTTAATTACTTTATTTGTGACACCAAAAATTTACGTTGTGGTAAATAGGAAAAAATGGTTAACCAAAAACCATTATTTTTCTTTATTGACAAATTTATGTTGACACCTTTATTTACATTTTGTTTATGTAAATAAAATAAAATAAAAAAAGAAAGAGACATTTTTTTATTTACAATCTAGTTGTAAATAAAAATATGAAGTTAGAAACATGAATAGTAAAAGGAAAATTTTATTTACATTTTAAATGTAAATAAAACATGATAGAATAAGAATACATTTATTTACATTTTCTATGTAAATAAAAAGAACAAAACTTGATGACATTTTATTTACATTTTCTATGTAAATAAAAAGAACCAAACTTGATGACATTTTATTTACATTTTCTATGTAAATAAAAAGAATAAAACTTGATAATATTTTGTTTACATTTCCTTGTGCAAATAAAAAAGAGAACAAATTTGGCGATGACATTTTATTTACATTTTTTATGTAAATAAAAAGAACAAATTTTGTAATAACAATTTATTTGCATTTTCTATATAAATAAAAGCAAACTTTATTTACATTTAGTGTAAATAAATATGTATAGAAAAAAGATCACATTTATTTACGTTTAGTGTAAATTAACATGAAGAGGAAAAGAAGACATTCATTTACATTTAGTGTAAATAAATATGGAAAAGAAAAGAGAATACATTTATTTACATGTAGTGTAAATAAATATGAACAAGAAAAAGATTACATTTATGTACTTGTAGTATAAATAAACATGATATAGAAAAAGAAAACTTTATTTACATGTGAAATAAATAAACATGTTATAGAAAAAGATTACACTTATTCATTTTTAGGTAAATAAAACATGAGATAAAGAAAAAGAATATTTTATTTACATTTAGTGTAAATAAAACATAATATCAGAAAAAGGACATTTTTATTTACCATTTAGTGTAAATAAAAATAGGGCATAGAAAAAGAATTATACTTTTTATTTGCATTTTTAGATGCAAATAAAACATAGAAAAGAATTACACTTTTAGTTTGCAAATTAGTTACAAATAGAAGACATGAAAACAAAAAAAGTACCTTTTTATTCACTTTTTAGATGTTAATAAGAAAATATGAAAACAAAAAGTACTTTTTGTTTGCATTTCATATGTAAATAAAAACACCGTTTTAAAAAGTGAATTTTTATTTTGCAAATAAAAACATGAATTTATGAAAGTACGTTTTCATTTTGCAAACTAGTTGCAAATAAAAACATGAATTTATAAAGTACATTTTTATTTGTAATTTAGTTACGAATAAAATATGACATTGGGAAAATATATCTTTATTCACATTTTTTTTAGATGTGAGTAAAGCTATGAAATTAAAAGGAGTATTTTATTCACATTTTAGCTATGAATAAAAACATGAGTTTTAAAAAGTGAATTTTATTTAAAATTTAGATATAAATAAAAACAGAGATATAAAAGTGACATTTTTATCATCATGGTAGATGCGATAAAAAGAGTAGAAATTAAAAGTGATATTTTTGCCGTTATTTAAGAGGCGATAAAAAGAATGGATTTTTATAGTTAAAGTCGTCAAACGATTTATATTTATATACGTATATAAATATAAATTAAAATTAAACGAAACACGCGCGGTAGTTTGCATTTCGACAATCGTAACTTTAAACGATTATACCGAAATATCCGACCATTGGATTTTCCCAAAACCGGAACCGTTAGGACCGCTTTGGGAAGAGCTTTCCAACGATGTAAATTTCGTCAAAATCCGACGGTTAGATTTCAAGATATGTGTAAATCAAAAATCGATAAAAACAGCGCCAGGGCCGCCCACTGACCCGAAGCGTCGTTCTATTATAATTGGGCTATTTTTAAATAGCTAGAAACAAAGATAAATTGTTATAAATGAATATTAACGGTATGAAATGATTTAAATAATAATTGTGCGAGAATTTTTTGAAAAGACCGAGTTCAACTCATTTCAAATAATTACACGACGATTAAGTAAAAGATGTAGAAGACGGTGATTGAAGACCGGCGATCTTCACATCGAATGGACGACGACTACTGATGCCTTGGACTGACTTGCTCCCAGGAAGGGGTTGAAGCAGTAGTTGTCCGGACGTATGTGTTGATTGTCCGGATAAGCGAGAACCTCTCACGTGTCTCCGGTTTCGTTCAGACCCCGAACGGACTTGTAAATGGATGCGTGTCCGACGTTGGAATTCCTTTCATGTAATTAAATCGATTTTTATTAATGTATGTCTGTTTGGTGGTGGAGAATTTATTCTCTACTTAACACCCTGGTATATATTAATAGTTATCGGTAGCATGGCGTGAATGGTCAATGTGACACGCCAAGATGCAGATGATCAAGGCTTTTGTTGAAAAGCAGGCCTTGTGGTTGATGATAAAAGCATAGCCTGTTTAGGCGTAGCTTTGTGTATAGCGTGACTTCGCGAGCCTCACACCTCGGTATGAGTCAAAAACGGGATATGGACCCTAGGGAGTGCACACGTTCTTTCTAGCTAGAGTGATGTCAGCGACCTACCAGCCCTGGCATTTTTACTTATGTGGATGATGGATTTTGAGGTACCTCAGATTTATAGGTTGTTAGTGGCCATATGGAGGTTCAAAGGAACCGGGAAACGTGTGTTCAGGCATAATTAATCCGCTACCGTTAGGTGGGGACCGACCCTACCGCATCCAAGGGTTCACTGTAGGGAATCCTGAGGCATTTGCTAGAGTGTCTCGAATCGGAGAGGACGATCCCTAGCCTCGATTTCATGATGGAAACTCAATTTCCAATACGAGATTACGGTCTTGATTGTAAACATATATATATGGCGACATAGTAGGATGGGGTACTATGCCGTCTAGGATTGATACATATACTTTGAAGTATTTTAAACTTCTTAGACACTAATAATAATATTAAAAATACTATTTTATACGTATTAAGCATGTTTGAACATTATAAGGTAAAACTCTATCCTCCGGTTTGCGTTGCATTGTGTGATGGGACTTGAGTCTTATAATGATTTCATTTTTCGAAAGTCATTGCGTTATTTTGTATCAAATTTATTTAATCATGCACTGGCAATCCAATGGAGTAAACCCATTACGCATTTGCGGCGTGGCCCCGTGATTTTCCATCTTGTTAGTTAGTATAGAAAGATTTCTCGTACCAGTCCCACGACTGACTCGATGTTTGTTTCACTTTGCAAACTCGGGTGCTCTCTATTTACACGGGCAGCCAGGTAACAGGTTTTAGGGAGACATTTTTTGGACTGGAGCTTGTTGGAGAAGAAGACGAAGACCTCTCTTTTATCTTTATTATTGCTTTAGAGACTTTATTCCATCTTTGTATTTAAATGTACGTTTTGGAGTTGAGACTTATTTCCTTTTTTTCAGACTTTCTATTTTGCTAAGTGGATCCTGTAACTGCGTACTCTGTTGTTCATTTGCTGTGATGTTTATGACATTTATCTTTCCGCTGCAATAATTATGTGTTATGATATTATCTGAAAACTGTTATTGTTATAAATATGTTGTATCCCAAATGATGATCCTTACTTTCGAACCACAAAAGTTTGGGGTTATCACAGTTGGTATCGGAGCTTAAGGTTAACCTTAGCTTCGGAATATAACATATTTAGAATAATTCGTCTAGATAGAATCCACATTATTCTAAGGCGAGTAGCTCATTAGAGATAGGACTAGTAATGTCCTAGAATGAGCACAGCATAATAGCACATATTTATCAGTCATTACATCATCATCGTTCCGTTTGTCTTTATCTTACCTTTCCTTAAAGATTTTCATTTCTGTTGGTATAACTCTTTCCTTGATGGTACAGACTGATTGAAAATGGACATTCGAGCAAGAACTAGAGGTGGAGCCCGAGGCGGAGCCCGAGGCAGAGGTGGAGGTAGAGGGCCTACTAGAGATGAGACCATTCGTGAGCATCCCGACCCCGTAGTAGTAGCACCTCCACCCCCACAACCCTTCGACTTGGAAAGAATGTCAAAGAAATTCAGAAATTTAGGAGGTGTACGTTTCACTGGGCGAGAGTCTGCGGTTGAAGCAGAGTCATGGCTAAAGGACTGTGAAAAGATATTGGAACGCTTAGAATAAGAGGATCAGCGCAAGCGTTTTCTGGCAGTATGGAAATTGGAAGACGAAGCGGGACGTTGGTGGGATACGGTCAAGATTTGCAATGATGTGGCCAACATGTCTTGGGCCAAATTTAAAGAACTCTTCAATGACAAGTATGTTCCGCCACAAGCAAGAGAGCGCCTTCGCGAGCAGTTTGTCAACTTACAGCAAGGGAGTATGTCTGTTTCTGATTATGTGAGAAAGTTTGATGAGCTCTCACGTTATTCTCCTGGATTGATTCGAGACCCAGTGGAGAAAAATAAAAGATTCATCAAGGGCCTTTCAAAGAAATACTTGAACAGAGTCACCGCTCATATCAAGCTCTCATTCAATGAAGTAATAGAGATGGCTTGTCGCTACGAAGAGAATGACGAGGCTGCACAGCAAGATAGAGTGAAAAATCAGAACGACAACAAGACGGAACAGGTGGATAGGAAACCTAAGGCAAGCAATTCTTCTGCCGCCAAGCCGCAAGGGAAGAAGAGAGACATAACCAAGGTGACATGCTATAATTGCGGCAAGACTGGGCATTTTGAATCCGAGTGCAAAGCTCCTAAAAGAGTCAAGAGGAATGAATCTGGTCCTAGCCAAAATCACGGCCAGAACTCTCAGAACCGTGGCCAGAATTATCACAACAACAAGGAATGCTATAATTTCCATCAGAAGGGGCACATCAAACCAAATTGTCTATTGCTGAAGAATTCTCAGTTGGCACATGTTTATGATGGAGCGGCTGCACCGGCTTCTTCAGTGGAAGCGGGTAAACCTGATGTCTTAGGAGGTACTCTTAATATTAAGAACATTCCTATTACTGTCTTATTTGATACTGGAGCAGCACGAAGTTTTATCTCTAATGACGCAAATAAAAAATTAGAATTGAGACCAAGAGAACTTAAAGAATTGATTAGAGCTAATAGTCCGATAGGAGGTTCCCTTATCCTCGATCAGTACTGTAGAGTGCCGATCTCCTACTCTCGCTATCAATTTCCTATAAATTTGATTGTCCTGGGTTTCTCTGGTTATGATGTTATTCTTGGGATGGATTGGTTATCGAGGCATGGGGCCGAAGTCAAATGTGCCGAGAGGATTGTCAAAGTTAAAACTAAACTCGGTGACGTATGTATCCCACGCCATGGCTCAGCCACTGACCGGAAAGAATTCTGGTCTTCTCTAGAAGTCACCCCTACTTCTATTGAGGATATCCCGGTCATCAAAGGTTACGCTGATGTATTCAAAGAAGTTGATGGTTTACCTCCGCGTAGAGAAATCAACTTTAGAATTGACTTAGCTCCGAATGCAAGGCTTGTCGTACATCCTATTCGGAGAATGTCGCCAAAAGAAAAGGAGGAGCTAAGAAATCAAACCAAGCAACTTTTGTGGAAGGGTCTGATCAGGCCTAGCTTCTAAGAATGGGGCGCAACAGTGGTATTTGTCCCAAAGTCAGACGGTACCCTCAGACTATGTGTGGACTACCGCGACCTCAATAAGCAAACGCTGAAAAACAAAAATCCACTACCACGAATTGATGATCTATTTGACCGCTTGCATGGAGCATGAGTATTTTCTAGGATGGACCTAGCTACAGGCTTCCATCAACTTCATATCGCAGAAGAGTGTGTGCCTTTAACTGCTTTCAGAGGACCGGACATATTTTATGAATGTCTAGTAATGCCCTTCGGTCTATGTAATGCTCCAGCATACTTTGTTGATCTGATGAATAGAATATTCCGAGATGTTTTAAATAAATTCGTGCTGGTATTCATCGATGACATCCTCATCTTTTATAAATCCACTGCTGAGCACGAACAACATCTGAGAGAAGTCTTGGAGATTATGTGAAGAAACGTGTTGAAAGCCAAATTCTCCAAATGCATATTCTGGCAAGAAGAGGTGAAATTCCTCGGCCATGTTGTATCAAAGGAAGGCATTTCAGTAGATCCAGGAAAGATCTCAGCCATCCAAGAATGGAAGCAGCCTAGGACTCCCACAGAAGTCAGAAGTTTCTTAGGACTGGCTGGCTATTATCGGAAATTTGTCAAAGATTTTTCGAAGATAGCTTGTCCATTGACAAACCTGACTAAGAAGCATACAAAATTCATTTGGACACCCGAGTGTGAGGTAGCTTTCCAAGATCTAAAAAGGAGGTTGACCAATGCTCCTGTGTTGACCATTATTGATGGCAATCAGGATTTGAAAGTCTGGACCGACGCTTCTAAACAAGGTTGTTTCTTTTATATAAATCGACATGTCAAAGATAACATTTTCTTTTTATGTCAAATCTCATTTTAACATGTTATCCCTTATCTATTTAAGGTATTGGTGCGGTGCTAATGCAAAGAGACAAAGTAGTCACATATGCTAGCCGCCATTTGAAACCACATGAGAAGAATTACACCACTCATGATCTTGAGCTAATGGCCATTGTATTTGCCCTAAAGAAATGGAGGCACTATCTCTTGGGTGAGAAGTTCGAAATATACACGGATCACAAATCCTTGAAGCATTTATTTACCCAAAGAGATTTGAATATGAGGTAGCAACGCTGGGTTGAATTTCTTGCAGCCTATGACCTGGATATCTTATATACTCCTGGGAAAGCCAACGTTGTAGCCGATGCGCTCAGTAGAAAGAATGCAGATAGCGACAATCTCATCCTTGCCAATCTCATTATTACTCCAAATCTGATTGATAAAATTTCTGCTCTTCAGAAGAATGATGAATTTATCCAGATGCTTAGCGAGCGAGTTCGAAAGGGCGAAGCCTCAAGCTTCCAAATTGACAGTAAAGGGACCCTTAGATTGCAAGGGCTAATTTGTGTGCCAGACATTGCTGATCTAAAAAGAGAAGTTATGGATGAGTGCCATAAATCTAAACTCAGCGTCGACCCAAGGAGTAAGCAAGATGTACCATGATCTTAAGCGCTCCTTTTGGTGGAAGGCGATGAAGAGAGATATTTCTATTTACGTTGCTAGATGTCCCACTTGTCAGCAAGTTAAAAGTGATCAACAGAAGCTGGCAGGTTTGTTGCAACCCTTAGGAGTTCCAGGTTGGAAGTGGGAGGAAATTTCTATGGACTTTATAGATGGCTTGCCCCGAAGTAGAAAAGGGAATGATAGCATATGGGTGATTGTAGATCGCTTAACAAAGTCTGCCCATTTCATCCCTGTCAGGTCCAATAGAACAGCTCGAAGTTTGGCGCAGCTTTATTTTAAAGAGATAGTAAGACTGCATGGGGTTCCCAAAAGCATTGTTAGTGATCGAGATCCAATATTTACTAGCAAATTCTGGGAAGCTTTTCAAGAAGAGCTTGGGACCAAGTTGAATCTGAGCACTGCTTATCACCCTCAGACAGATGGCCAGACTGAGAGGGTGAACCATATTTTAGAAGACCTGTTGCGAGCATGCATTCTTGATTATGGCGGTTCATGGGAGAACCACTTGCACTTGGTTAAGTCCTCTTAAAATAACAGCTACCAAGCAAGCTTGAAGATGTCACCGTTTGAACTATTATATGGTAGACCATGCAGATCTCCGGCATGTTGGGTAGAGACAGGCAATTGATTAGTCTTAGGCCCCGACATGGTTTGTGAAGCATCGGATAAGGTTGATTTGATTAAGAAGCGCCTATTGACTGCTCAGAGCCGACATAAGAGCTATGCAGACCAGCGAAGAAGAGATTTAGAATTCTCTGTTGGCGACTATGTGTACTTGAGGGTTTCCCCACTGAGAGGTGTAATTCGATTTGGGAAGACTGGAAAGTTGGCACCGAGATTCATTGGTCCATTTCCTATTCTCGAAAAGATTGGGAATCTCGCTTATAGAGTGCAGCCGCCTGACTGGTTTCCAGGGGTCCACAATGTATTTCATGTGTCCCAACTCCAGAAACATGTGCATGACCCAGATTTAGTTGTGGAAGAAGCAGCGCAACAAGAATTAGAGATTACGCCGAGCTTAACAGTAAAGAGGGAGCCGGTGAAAATCGTTGGCAAAGAAACCCGAGTCCTGAGGAACAAGAGGATCCACCAAGTCAAGGTGCAGTGGAGCGGGGATCCTAGAGACTGTACTTGGGAGACAGAGGATAGCATCAAAAAGGCTTACCCCGAGTGCAGAGTGGACATCTCCGAGTAACTCTTGTGTTAAGGTACATTTACAATAATTTACATTTTCCGTCTTATTCCTACTTTACTTTGTTTCTTTTTCGGGGACGAAAAAGCTTTTAAGTGGGGGAGATTGTAACAACCCGGGAAATCAGGACCAATTTAAATTTTTTATTTTGGCTATTTCGGTGAATTTGAAATAGTTAAAATAATTTATTTTAGGTAACAACGATTAAAAATTTATTTTAATCGTGGTTAGAACGAATATATTTATTTTAATTCCAAATGGAATTAGAATCAGCATGGCAGTTTGAAAAGTCAAAGTCGAACTTTGACCGAATATACCGGATTCAAAACTTAATGGATTTTAGTGAAACCAAAAATATCTAAATCTGTTTATAAATATCTTTACAACGAATCCGAAAATTCGAAATTTCATAGGGCAATCAAAAGTTATGGTCATTAGAATATTCAGAATAGTCGTTATAGTATAATTAATAGCCCGTATAAAAGGCCATTTTTCAAACGACCTCTGTTTTCGATGAAACCACTTTTGTTGGGACCGGAATATCAAATTATTGTTAGGTTTCAATTTATAGAATTTTCCGAATTAGTATGTGAGTGTGGCGGAAGAAAATGTGTTTTGTTCAATTCAGTCAAATTTAATCGACTGAAAAATAGCGATTTTTCAAACGGTCTCAGAATTCGACGAAATTAATTTTGTTAGGACCATATCGTCATAACAAAGAAAATATATTTTTTCTGGGTTTTTCTGAGTCCGTATGTTGCCTCGGTGAATTTATTTATGCGAACGAATTAATTTAATAAAGAATTTAATTATTAAATTAAATAATTCAGGCCACATACAGCCGTTTGGGCTGACGGAACCGGGCCCGTTGGATCCGGAACAGGGGCTATTTGCTAGGGACACTTTCTACTGGACTGGAATCGGATCTGTTAAAAAGATACGGATTTATATGTAAAATAGCAATTTTATATTATAAATATTAGAATTTAAAACCCTAAAAACACTGTTCATCGTTTAACTCAACCGCCACCATCTCGTATCCATGGTCGAAATGCTTCCTAACTTCATCCACTAAAAACCATCGATCCATTCAGTGAAAACACCTCCTCCTTTGACTTTATCGAAGAGAAATCTTCCAGCTTTCAATCCATACAGGTTGATCTCAAAACCGTCGCCTGTAGCCCGAGTTCCAACACCCTAAACCCGACGGTTTAGAGTCACCGCCGTCCCCTAGAGTCGCCATCGCTACTGCCGGAAGTGAGTCCCCCCTGAGCGCCGTTGATCCCTCTCCAGTGTGCCGCCATCCGATCGCTCTCCGGGTCACTGTGTTGGTCGGAAAAGAGAACCCTAGGATCGAACAAATTACAGTAAACGTCGGCAAAATTTTGAGGTAGAAGAAGTGAGAATATTCCCTTTTGATTCTCTTTCTTTAAAATTTTATTTACACAAATTAAATCGCATCTCACCCATACGAACTCGGAATCAGATAATTTCAGATCCGGTTGGACCCTAACGTCGAATAGAACTTGTTGAAACTGATTGGAACAATTTCTGAATTCGTTTGGATTTTTAAATCTGCTTAAAGCAAGGTGAGAAATTCTATATTTATTTTCTTTTTATTATTATAAATAAAAAGGAAAAAAATTTGTTAATTCTAAATGTGATCACTCATATGTTGTAGTATTCTGTGACTGCTATGCTGGGTTTGATGCGTGATTGTTATGCGATGTTGATCTGTTAAAAATGGACAATTGTGACACCAAAATTTACGTTGTGGTAAATAGAGAAAAATGGTTAGACAAAAACCATTATATTTTAATTACTATATTTGTGACACCAAAATCTACATTGTGGTAAATAGAGAAAAATGGTTAGACAAAAACCATTATATTTTAATTACTATATTTGTGACACCAAAAATTTACGTTGTGGTAAATAGGAAAAAATGGTTAACCAAAAACCATTATTTTTCTTTATTGACAAATTTATGTTGACACCTTTATTTACATTTTGTTTATGTAAATAAAATAAAATAAAAATAAAAAAAAGAAAGAGACGTTTTTTTAATTTACAATCTAGTTGTAAATAAAAATATGAAGTTAGAAACATGAATAGTAAAAGGAAAATTTTATTTACATTTTAAATGTAAATAAAACATGATAGAATAAGAATACATTTATTTACATTTTCTATGTTAATAAAAAGAACTAAACTTGATAACATTTTATTTACATTTTCTATGTAAATAAAAGGAACAAAACTTGATGACATTTTATTTACATTTTCTATGTAAATAAAAAGAACAAAACTTGATGATATTTTGTTTACATTTCCTTGTGCAAATAAAAAAAAGAACAAATTTGGCGATGACATTTTATTTACATTTTTTATGTAAATAAAAAGAACAAATTTTGCATTAACAATTTATTTGCATTTTCTATATAAATAAAAGCAAACTTTATTTACATTTAGTGTAAATAAATATGTATAGAA
Organism: Allium sativum; assembly: GCA_030737875.1. NCBI lineage: Eukaryota > Viridiplantae > Streptophyta > Magnoliopsida > Asparagales > Amaryllidaceae > Allium > Allium sativum. Next base: position 374,845,376 of record CM060915.1, read on the forward strand.
AAAAGATCACATTTATTTACGTTTAGTGTAAATTAACATGAACAGGAAATGAAGACATTCATTTACATTTAGTGTAAATAAATATGGAAAAGAAAAGAGAATACATTTATTTACATGTAGTGTAAATAAACATGAAAAAGAAAAAGATTACATTTATGTACTTGTAGTATAAATAAACATGATATAAAAAAAGAAAACTTTATTTACATGTGAAATAAATAAACATGTTATAGAAAAAGGTTACACTTATTCATTTTTAGGTAAAGAAAACATGAGATAAAGAAAAAGAATATTTTATTTACATTTAGTGTAAATAAAACATAATATCAGAAAAGGGACATTTTTATTTACCATTTAGTGTAAATAAAAATAGGACATAGAAAAAGAATTATACTTTTTATTTGCATTTTTAGATGCAAATAAAACATAGAAAAGAATTACACTTTTAATTTGCAAATTAGTTACAAATAGAAGACATGAAAACAAAAAAGTACCTTTTTATTCACTTTTTAGATGTGAATAAGAAAATATGAAAATAAAAAGTACTTTTTGTTTGCATTTCATATGTAAATAAAAACACCGTTTTAAAAAGTGAATTTTTATTTGCAAACTAGTTGCAAATAAAAACATGAATTTATGAAAGTACGTTTTCATTTTGCAAACTAGTTGCAAATAAAAATATGAATTTATAAAGTACATTTTTATTTGTAATTTAGTTACGAATAAAATATGACATTGGGAAAATATATCTTTATTCACATTTTTTTTAGATGTGAGTAAAGCTATGAAATTAAAAGGAGTATTTTATTCACATTTTAGCTGTGAATAAAAACATGAGTTTTAAAAAGTGAATTTTATTTAAAATTTAGATATAAATAAAAAAGAGATATAAAAGTGACATTTTTATCATCATGGTAGATGCGATAAAAAGAGTAGAAATTAAAAGTGATATTTTTGCCGCTATTTAAGAGGCGATAAAAAGAATGGATTTTTATAGTTAAAGTCGTCAAACGATTTATATTTATAGACATATATAAATTAAAATTAAAATTAAATGAAACGCGCGCGGTAGTTCGCGTTTTGACAATCGTAACTTTAAACGATTATACCGAAAGATCCGATCGTTGGATTTTCCCAAAACCGGAACTGTTAGGACCGCTTTGGGAAGAGCTTTCCAACGATGTAAATTTCGTCAAAATCCGACGGTTAGATTTCAAGATATGTGTAAATCAAAAATCGGTAAAAACAACGCCAGGGCCGCCCACTGACCCGATGCGTCGTTCTATTATAATTGGGCTATTTTTAAATAGCTAGAAACAGCGATGAATCGTTATAAATGAATACTAACGGTATGAAATGATTTAAATAATAATTATGCAAGAATTATTTGAAAAGACCGAGTTCAACTCATTTCAAATAATTACACGACGATTAAGTAAAAGATGTAGAAGACGTTGATTGAAGACCGGCGATCTTCACATCGAATGGACGACGACTACTTATGCCTTGGACTGACTTGCTCCCAGGAAGGGGTTGAAGCAGTAGTTGTCTGGACGTATGTGTTGATTGTCCAGATAAGCGAGAACCTCTCAGGTGTCTCCGGTTTCGTTCATACCTAGAACGGACTTGTAAATGGATGCGTGTCCGACGTTGGAATTCAATTCATGTAATTAAATCGATTTTTATTAATGTATGTTTGTTGGTGGAGAATTTATTCTCTACTTAACACCCTGGTATATATTAATAGTTATCGGTAACATGGCGTGAATGGTCAATGTGACACACGAAGATGCAGATGATCAAGGCTTTTCTTGAAAAGCAGGCCTTGTGGTGGATGATCAAAGCATAGCCTGTTTAGGCGTAGCTTTGTGTATAGCGTGACTTCGTGAGCCTCACACCCCGGTATGAATCAAAAACGGGATATGGACCTTAGGGAGTGCACACGTTTCTTTCTAACTAGAGTGATGTCAACGACCTACCAACCCTGACATTTTTACTTATGTGGATGATGGATTTTGAGGTACCTCAGATTTATAGGTTGTTAGTGGCCATATGGAGGTTCAAAGGAACCGGGAAACGTGTGTTCAGGCATAATTAATCCGCTACCGTTAGGTGGGGACCGGCCTTACCGCATCTAAAGGTTCACTGCGGGGAATTCTAAGGCATTTGCTAGAGTGTCTCGAATCGGAGAGGATGACCCCTAGCCTCGATTTCATGATGGAAACTCAATTTCCAATACGACATTACGGTCTTGATTGTAAACATATATATATGGCGACATAGTAGGATGGGGTACTTTGCCGTCTATGATTGATACATATACTTTGAAGTATTTTAAACTTCTTAGACACTAATAATAATATTAAAAATACTATTTTATACGTATTAAGCATGTTTGATCATTATAAGGTAAAACTCTATCCTTCGGTTTGCGTTGCATTGTGTCATGGGACTTGAGTCTTATAATGATTTCATTTTTTGAAAGTCATTGCGTTATTTTGTATCAAATTTATTTAATCATGCACTGGCAATCCAATGGAGTAAACCCGTTCCGCATTAGCGGCGTGGTCCCATGATTTGCCATCTTGTTAGTTAGTATAGAAAGATTTCTCATACCAGTCCCACGACTGACTCGATGTTTGTTTCACTTTGCAAAGTCGGGTGCCCTCTATTTACATGGGCAGCCAAGTAACAGGTTTTAGGGAGACATTTCTGGACTAGAGCTTGTTGGAGAAGAAGACGAAGACCTCTCCTTTATCTTTATTATTGCTTTAGAGACTTTATTCCATATTTGTATTTTGATGTACATTTTAGAGTTGAGACTTATTTCCTTTTATTCAGACTTTCTATTTTGCTAAGAGGATCCTGTAACTACGTACTCTGTTGTTCAGTGGTTGTGATGTTTATGACATTCATTTTTCCGCTGCAATAATTATGTGTTATGATATTATCTGAGAACTGTTATTGTTATAAATCTGTTGTATCGCAAATGATGATCCTTACTTTCAAACCACAAAAGTTTGGGGTTATCAAAGTTCAACATCGTTGTGAATTCGCGATGGGTTCAAACAGGCCCTGTCATGTGTTATATGAGGCTTGCAGTGGGGGTTGTAGTGTTTATTGAGATGTACGAATGAGTGATTTAGGTTGTACGATTTCAGAAGGAGATTGATGCATTAAGATGGTATGAGGCGACTAAAGTTCGACGGGTAGAATGTGGAACTAAGGAGTGTGATGGAAGAAGGGTGCACTGAAATTCTAGGGAAGGACGAAGTTATGTGATGTTGGGGCTGAGCGGACAATTGACTGGGTAAATTAGGTGTATACGGTCTACATTATTTTGGGAATTCGACAATGAAGATAATGGTTTAGGAAGGGTCTTGTTTGGACAATAAGGAATTGATGGTTGACACATACAGTGTTAAGGCAGGAGCTTTGAGAAGCGGCATGACAAAGAATAGACATGTAACTTGAGGGAGGTTGTCTAGTAATCGTGGGTTCGGGTTGCTGACCTAGGACAAAATTCGCAACAGTGATGAAGACAATTTGGATGGTGCAAAAATAGCATTTGCAGCAAGGTATAAGTTTTACGAAATTTATATACATAGAATAATTAACCTAATTATTTTAGTAGTTAGATAATTTAAATAAATTAAAGAATAATTGATTAATAAAAATAAATAATCTTTGATATAGATTTATTCAAGACGGTTCTAGCCAAGACGATTTGGAACTTAAATGGGATATTCTGCAAATAAAATCACGGTGAGTACTCACTCTCGGGATTTTATTTAAATAATTTTTATATACTATTCGTTGGTTGTTAGGATGCGTTTAAATATTTTTGTGGCTATTATAAATATATTAGTTAATTAGGCTTGGTGTTTGTGGCTATTATATATACATTGGTGGTTGATATTTCCTGCAGTACCGTTAGCGAATGCCCACAGTATCATTAGTGGATGACCCTATGCGCCCCACATTATGGTAGTGGATGACCTTCTATACCGCGATATCCTGCCTCGAAGTAGGATGGGTATTATTTATGTTGGCTAACGTCTGTGGATGCAGGGAAACAGGTTGGAGGGATCCAACTGGATTCCTCAAAAATATTGTTATTTGTTTTTTTTCATATATATTATCATATATGATGTGCTAGAAATCTATGGTTGTTAATTGGGTGTTTTTGATTGGATGAATGTCATCGGCCCTGAATATTGATATATAAAAATACTGTAAAAGGCGTTTTGAGATTTAAAAAGGGGAAATCTATTTTTCTAAAATAGAATTTGAATTTCAAATGGGCTTGGAAATATTAACTTGTTTTGAATAATAAAAACAAGTATTGAATTTATATATGGTGTTTTAAATTAGATAATGCAGGAAGCGAATTTGTAAACGGTGTTTATAAATAAGTTGGAATAATTTTCATTGGATAATGCGGGAAATGGTGTTTATAACTAGAATGGAAAAATTATTATTTGGCTAATTTGGGAAGTCTAAATTCAGATGTGAATTTAAAAAGGGAAACTGAAATTAGTTTCCAGGACAAACGATAAATCTATTTTGGTATTCAGAATATAAATTGAATTAAATAAATCCGTATGGATTTATGATTTGAATTCGATTAGATCGAATTTATTTAAATAAATATTTTTTCAGAAAAAATATTAGGATTGTATTTAATGGAAGTTTGAATTTAAAATATGAAAAGAGATTCATTGTAAATATATAAGTTATAATCAATAAAATATTCCAGAATAGGAATTGGGTTTCAGATGGATTTGAAATGGAAACTTGTTTTAAATTACAAAATAAAGAAGTTCACTTTATGAAACGAACCGAACTTCCCCGTGAAGGAAAGCCCGGATTGAATTGAGAACAAGCCACATCGGAACACAAACAGAAGAACATTTCATTGTTTATTACAACAATTTACATCAGAATACATGAATATAACAGAGTATAAATAAATATTACACATTTACTAAACATCATAGATTTACAAGTTACAATACATCGCAGCGGAAAATAATACAAAATACAACTGAAAGGAAAATACGGATACAGAGCTTTCCGAATATCATTCCAGCTGTAAACCAGGATCCTGTGAATATAAATCTGCAAAACCAAAACTACCAGCTGCCCGTGTGGAAATAGGGGCACCTAGAGTTTAGGTTAAAACAATAAACTCCAGGTCAGTCATGTGACTGGTGTGAGAACTAAAACAGTTATTTAAAACTTTTCTTTAAATCAAATATATCAAGGGACCACGCCGTATAACACGGAACGGGTTTCCTCCTAAGAATACCAGTGCTTATAACAAAATAGCGCAATGTTTTTTGAAAAAATGAAGCTATTATAAGACCCAGGTCCTATCACACAATGCAACGCAAGCCGGGGGATAGGGTTTTCCCTTATAATAGCCAAACATGCTTGGTACGTTATAACAAATCATTTGATACTATTATAAGTGCATAGCGTATAAAACAACTTCAAATATAAATGTATTAATCCTAGATGGCATGAATACCATATATCATGTCGCCAATACTAGGCTCTACAATCAAAACCGCAAATGTCATGTATTGGAAGTCGGATTTCCATCTGTGAACCAAGGCAATGGATCATCCTTAACGCTTCGAGACTGTCTAGCCTGAGTCTCAGGAACAGTCGCAACTGCCCCATGGATCGTTAGGGCCGGTCCACCCGATGTGGATTATAATGCCTGAACACTGCGTTTTCCCACCCATTGGGGCGTAAATGAGTCCTATGACTCCATCAGCTCCACGTAGTCACCGATATATCCGAGGCGCCTCGCAATCCAACAACCACACAGGTGAAAATAATATAAATGTCAGGGCTGGTAGGTCACTGACACCACCCTAGCTAGAAAGAAATGCATGCCCAATGTAACACCCCATGTTTTCTGTTAAAATTTAACTAACGAATTGAGGAGTAATTAATTTTAAATGTGATAATCAACGGAAACGGGTTATGCCATTGTGTTCGTCTCGGAATTCTGGTTGAGATAGAGTCCGAGTTTGCGTAAATCGGACTTCGTATGAAGATGTTATGGCTGTCGGAAGTTTCCAGAAATTCAAATTTAAAATCAAAAACGAATTCAGACTCAGAACTAGGCAGGGCGGGAAATTTCCCGCCCAAGGCCATGTCAACTAGGGGGTCGACCTTAGTGTCGACCTACCCTATACAGGTCGATCTTAGTGTCGACCTGCCCACCCCCCCTCGGGCAGATCTGAAAGATGACGATTTTGTGACTTAGTGCTGAGTCATTAGGGCTGAGGTGTCATTCTATCTTGACTGGATGGTCTTGATTGATTCTATTTTAATATGATGGCCTAAATTAATCCTAATTTCTATATAAGCACATGTAGACTCAAACCCTAAAACCTAATCAAAATTAGAACCATGGCCGTCATGCTATCACCCCGCAACCTAGAGTAGCCGCCATCAACTAGAGGGAAAGTAAAGCTAATCAACTCAATTCAATTCAAGTCTATAACAAAAACAACAACGAATTTGTCTACTTCAAAGGCGAGCTAAATCAATTTTAGAACACAGATCCCAGAACTCAAGACCTTCTTTGAGTTGTGAGTTCGATTTCTTTAATAAGATAATTAACAAGTTAATTAGGTTGAGTTATAATTTGGGTTACATGGCTATGTTTGTGTAACATTGGAAAAAATGTGATATTTTGTGAATATATTCTAGTTGTTCATAATGATAGTTTTTGTTGTGGATCCCTTTATAAGTGCCAAATCACCTATGTTTAACTTGATTCATGTTTGACATCATTTTATATGCAAGTTTGGGTGTAGATTATATGCTAGTTTCTATGTGAATTGTACACAAGTTTACATGTGAACCAAGTAAAATGACTATATGCAAGTTTAGGTAGGAATTGGATCCACATATATGCATGTTTACACCTTTAGATATTGATCTATGACATACATAGTTTTATGCAAGTTTGTGACTATGGCCTATGCAAGTTTGGGTGAAAACTATGTTCATACCTGCAAGTTCACACCATTAGGTCTATGTTTAGATTCATGACAATACAAAGTTTATGCAAGATATGTTGTCATCCTTATGCGTAAGTTAGATCCATTTTGTGTGTGTTGCAAAATTTGCGATGTTCTTCCCTTTTATGTGAATAGACTAATTGCTAGTCTAATATATATATATATATATATATATATATATATGTCATGATAAGCGAACGAACAACGTGGGGACGATGGGGGAAATATTGAATATACTCATATTGATAATTGGCATGTAATGCCCTTAAAAGGCATACAATTAATTTGAGGCAATAATTGGTAAAATTTGTTATACCTGAAATAAATGGACATAATTTAGGTGACAATTATGGATATAAGTAAGTTTCAAATTTATTGACAAATTTGAATAGGGATATTAATCCACTTTGGGGTTAAAGAAAGATATGTAATAGTTAACCGCCTGAGACACGAGGTTAGACTCGTTTGTGGTGTAAGACTGCCCGGACCCGCCCGACAAATCCAGCAGCCACAAATGCCAGTCTAATGTGAGAGGTCAAAGGCACGAATTAAATGCGTAACAATTGTAAAGACACGAGGTTAGGCTCGTTTGTGGTGTAAGACTGCCCGGACCCGCCCGACAAATCCAGCAGCCACAAGTGCCAGTCTAACGTGGGAGGTCTTTACAAGGTTACGGTTTTAATGAATTAAGAAACACTTAACCAGATAAACATGTGGTGGGACATAGGGGGTTAAGTGGGTGCCTTGGGTGGCATGTGAAATTAAGAGGGTGCCTTGGGTGGCTTGTGAAATACGATTAGATGCACTTAACCAAGATTGAAACATGTAAGAAGACCTGAATAAGAATGGGGTTATGTAGGGAAAACCTTAGAGGGGACCAAGCATAGGTGGAAAGCTTGTGTCATGCATGGGGGCCCTTTTCCAACCAGTAACCTATTAAGTATCTTTGTGGGCTCGACCCAAGTCGAGGACGGGACACGCGTACTGGGTTTGATTGTAAGAGGTCAAAACGGGTTAGCGGTGGCAACGCAAGTCCAACGGGGTCATGTGCGTGTGTGGGCCCGGGCTGGTAGGTAAGACGTTGTTGCATCGTGTAGATATAAGCCGTGCATTTTTGGTGGTATCGGGTTGCCACTTTGGGGAGTGATACACCCCACTGTGGGGCCAGCATGGGTATCTACGAGTTAGGGAGTCGATCGAATGGGGGTAGTGGGTACACCTAGTGGAGATAGGGGCAGACGACACCTATGAAGGCAGCTAGGGGTACACGAAACCACCATTATCATTATTAAGTTTTGTAGGCGGGATCAACTTTTAGGGTGTTTGGTGTGGTGCAATGTAGTAATTATCTTATAGTGATTAGGTGCGCCTTTAACGTTATCTTTGTTCATCTTATTTCCTTTTGTTGCTCTGTCATGCCCATTGTTCACAGTCATTTCCTTATTTCCCAGCTTATGCCTTATCCTAGTTACTTTAATGATTATATTGTTAAAGTTATTTCCCTCGCCAGACTTTATGTCCGACCCCCTTTGTTTCCACCTCTTTTCTTCCTTTCCCCCACCCAGGTGCTCAGGGTTGGACTAGTACTAGTGGAGCTTGATTTGGACAACTTTATCTATTTCTTTGGAAGTTGCTTGGATTGCTGAAGTAAAGTTCAACCTATCTTATTTATGGCTATTTTATGTTGGGGTTATGTCTTTTATTTTATGTACTCAGAACTTATTTGTCAAGATGGATAATAAGTGTATTTGGTTTTGTAGTTGGTTTTTGATGTGATGTAACCAAACTATTTCTCCACTGCAATAAAAGTGGTTTTTATTTCCCAAGAGTCATATATCTTTCTTTTGAATTCTCCATTTGAATCACTTCATTTTCTTTTCAGCATGTATGGAATTCCCGAGAAACCCGAAGGGATACCGATACCAGGATGGTTTAGAAGGTATCTGGAAGCTAGGGCCAATGTCGCAGGCCCAGCAAATGCTCCTCCTCCTCCCCGTGTTGATACTTTCGCAAAGATATGCAAGGACTTTCGGGCAATGGGCGGAAAACCTTTTCACGGGTCGGAGACGTTTGTTGAAGCTCGAAATTGGCTAAAGGAGGTGGAAGAATTGTTTGTAATCTTTGAGGTAGAAGATGGAAGAAAGGTCCAATTAGATGCCTGGTTAATGAAGGATGAGGCCTCGTTTTGGTGGGAGGTCACTAATGGAGAGCGTCCAGTTGATATATGGCCGGATTTCAGGCGTAGGTTTGAGGCAAAGTTTCTCTCACGGGCCGAAGAGAGTCTATACAAGGAAAGGTTTTTGGCTTTGAGGCAAGGAAAGCTATCAGTGAAAGAGTACGTCAACAAGTTCAATCAGTTGGCGAGATTTGGCTTGGACTTGGTGAATACACCCGAAAAGAAGTCCCTGAGATTTGTTAAGGGTTTGAATGAGCTGCTACATGGGTTAGCTATGACCCACATCCCTATGGGAGCCACCTTTGAGAGACTGGTTGACATGGCGCTTATGCATGAAGAGGAGAAAGGGGCCAATGCTAATAAGGCACCTGAGAAGAAAGGGGATCAAAAGAAACCACAACAGCAACAGCAGAACAAGAAGGGTGGTAAAGACAACAATGGCAAGGGAAAGAAAAGATGCTTTAACTGTGGGACACCAGGCCATCTAAGCAAAGGCTGTAGGAAGAAGAAGAAGACTGGTTGTTTCCACTATGGCGAGGCAGGACATCTGATTAAGGACTGCCCAAAGAAAGGGCAGAGGGTAGGGCCTACCTCTGGAGGGCAGATTCAGGCTCTCATGGCACCAGGGCAGGCAAGGGGGCAGGTCCAGGCTCTGGTAGCCCCACCGCTGCAAGAACGAGGTAGAGTGATTTCCGTTGAAAGTTCAGTTTATCTTTTTGATCATCCTATTCGCACACTCTTTGATTCTGGTGCATCACACTCTTTTATATCTACTGCTTTAGTTGAGTCACTACACCTAAACACCAGTATAGTAGAGGATCTCTTAGTTGTTTCAAATCCAATTGGGGGCTCAGCCTATTTGTCGATGATTTGTTTAGATTTGGAAATTTCTATACTTAGCGTTGAGTTTAGATGTGATTCTTATGTTTTGGGCTTCACGGGCTATGGGTTAATTCTGGGCATGGATTGGTTATCCAGTAATGGAGCCATCCTGGATTGTGAAAAGAGAGAGGTTAGGCTTTATGATTCGCTTGGGCAACCCTCTCGAAATCTCTTGTAATCCCATGAATTCTGTTATGCTAAGTTATCTAGAATCGCTTGACGCGTCTGTTGAGAATTTCAGTCTGTTAGAGTGGTCCGTGAATACTCGGATGTCTTTGAGGAAGTAGAGGGCTTGCCTCCGAAACAGGAGATAGACTTCCGCATATACCTAGTTGATAACGCAAAACCCGTTGCTTTACCCGTTAGACACAAGGCTCCAAGGGAGAGAAAGGAGCTTAGCAAACAAGTTAAGGAGCTGCTAGAAAAAGGGTTTATAAGGCGGAGTATTTCTGAATGGGGTGCTCTAGTGGTGTTCGCAACCAAAGCGGACGGTTCACTTCGCCTATGTGTTGATTATAGGGAGCTAAACAAGCGGACCAAGAAGAATAGGCACCCACTGCCAAGAATAGACTATTTGTTCGATCAGCTTGTAGGTGCAACAGTTTTCTCCCAATTAGATCTGGCTACCGGATTTCATCAGCTAAGAGTGGCTGAAGATAGCATTGATAAGACCGCATTCAGAAACCAGGACGGTTTCTTCGAATGGCTCGTCATGCCTTTCGGCTTGACAAACGCACCTGCTTATTTCGTCGATTTGATGAATAGAGTGTTCCGGGAATTTCTCAATAAATTTGTGGTGGTCTTCGTAGATGATATTCTGATTTTCTCGAAGAATGAGGAAGAGCATGCTTTGCATTTAAAGGAAGTCATGGAGACTCTCCGTGCACATCAGTTAAAAGCAAAATTCTCCAAGTGCCACTTCTGGAGAGAAGAAGTAAGATTTCTTGGGCATGTGGTGTCCAAAGAAGGGTTAGCTGTGGACCCCGCAAAGGTAGTTGCGGTCCAGGATTGGAAGGTTCCAAAGAATGCAACCGAAGTCCGAAGTTTTCTTGGGCTAGCAGGCTTTTATCGCAAGTTCATTAAAGACTTTGCGAAAATCTCAGCTCCACTTACAAGGTTAACGAAGAAGAACCTGACTTTCACTTGGGAATTGGATTGCGAAGTCACTTTCCAACGATTGAAGAGGGCTCTGACAACAGCCCCAGTTCTGACATTACCAGATGGGAGCAAGATGTTTACGGTATACACAGATGCATGCGGTACGGGACTAGGCGCTGTTTTGATGCAAGAAGGGAAGGTAGTAGCTTATGGTGGAAGGCAGTTGAAAGTGCATGAGAAAAACTACCCAACCCACGATCTAGAGTTAGCAGCCATCGTTTTTGCGCTTAAGTCTTGGCGCCACTATCTCTTAGGTGAGAAATTTGAATTGTATACTGACTATAAATCGCTGAAGTACCTCTTCTCGCAGAAAGAACTCAACCTAAGGAAGCAAAGATGGATGGAGTTTATCGCCTCATACGACTTTGAGATCTCCTATACTCCTGGCAAGGGCAATGTAGTAGCAGACGCCTTAAGTAGAAAGAAGCTGACCTTAAGTCCTCTCTTTGTGGAAAGGCAAAGTTTGGAGTACATAGCCAATTTTGATTTTAGACCCTCTGTTGATTATGTTACTGGCTTGATGGCAATGCTAGAGGTGCGGCCTACTTTGTTGGACTCAATAGGAACCGCGCAACGTGAAGACCCTCAGCTAGTTGATGTGATAGATAAGCTGATTAGGGGAGAGACTTCTAGTCACCTCAATAGATACTCCATCGATGATAAGGGTTGGTTGAGACGGGATGGAAGTCTATGCGTCCCACAAGCAAGAGATTTGGTGAAGATGGTTCTGGAAGAAGCACACCATTCCAAGATGACTATACACCCCGGGGAAGACAAGATGTATAAGGATATCAAAAGAGCTTTCTTTTGGAATGGCATGAAGAGGGATGTAGCTGAATTTGTTTCAAAATGCATGATATGCTAGCAAGTCAAGGCGGAGCAGAAGAAGCCTGGTGGTTTGCTTCATCCTCTAGATGTCCCGCAATGGAAATGGGAAAGAATCTCGATGGACTTTGTTGATGAGTTGCCTAGGTCAAGAAGGGGCAATACCGGTATTTGGGTAATAGCGGACAGGCTCACGAAAAGCGCTCATTTTATAACTGTCAAGAGTAGGAGGACCGCCTCGTCTTTAGCCTCCATTTATCTTAAGGGGATAATTCGACTCCATGGGATACCCTCCAGCGTAGTGTGTGATCGAGACCCTATCTTTACAAGCGAGTTCTGGAGGAGTTTGCAAGAGGCTGTAGGCACACAGCTATGTTTAAGCACAGCCCATCACCCTCAAACCGATGGTCAGACAAAAAGGGTGAACATAGTACTGGAAAACATTTTGAGACTGTGCATTCTTGACTTTGGAGGATCTTGGGAGGATCATCTCCCTTTGGTGGAATTCGCTTATAACAATAGCTACCAAACCACTATAGGCATGGCACCCTTCGAACCTTTATATGGAAGGCCATGTCGATCACCAACTTGTTGGTGGGAGTCCACAGATAAACTTATACTTGGGCCGAACATGATTAGAGAGACTTCAGAGAAAGTGAACTTGATACGAAGGAGAATGAAGACTGCCCAAGATAGACAGAAATCCTACACAGACAAGAGAAGGACCGACCTTAAGTTTGAAGTTGGGGTTAAGGTGTTCCTTAAAGTATGTCCTTCGAGGAATGTCATCCGCTTTGGGTCCGTAGGAAAGTTGGCACCACGATTCGTAGGATCATTTCCTATCATCGAAAGGATTGGGATGATGGCCTACAGAGTAGAGATGCCTGAAAAACTGGTTGGAGTTCATAATGTCTTTCATGTCTCTCAACTACGAAAGTGCTTACATGAGTCGGCAGAAGTTGTAGGGCCAAGCATACTAGAGGAAGTCGAAGTGGAACGAGAAGCGACTGTGAGGAGAGTTCCAACTCGTATCTTGGGGATGGAAGTCAAAAAGCTACGCAACCGTGAGGTTAAGCTTGTCAAAGTTCAATGGAGTGACGCCGAGGAAGACGCGACTTGGGAGACTGATGCCAAAATACGTGCAACATACCCTTTTCTTTTTTAGGGTACATCTTTGATCTCTTTTTCCTTAAGTTTATTCAAGCTTGTATCTATCTTTTTAGTGTATCTCCTCGGTCATATTCTTTATCCTTAGGTAGAGGCCAATGGATGTAAACATGTATTTGAAACATATTATGATTGATGGATGCTAGTGGATGCAAGTGTTTGGTAGTGGTTGCTCGTGGATGCATACACACACACATTAGGCACTAGATCGGCTCAATCACTTTCATACTGCATATAAATGTGTGCTTATTTAGATTAATGGATGTATAATGGTTGTGTTGTCATATGGATGCTACATACGGATGAATGGGTGTGCACACATATAGAAATAATATGTATCATTAGGGATCTTTTGCATACATAATGGATGCATGGCACTATCATAATTTGCATTAAGGAGGTCAACTGAATCAGTAGACCGTCTGATTTTGCATTAGATACGGACATGTACACACACTGTGCATATAAACATGAAAGCATTAGAAGTCTTTTAAGGACAATGGATGCCTGTGGTTGATGGTTGAGTAGATGGACGATTGGATGGTAGGATATTCATTCTTCATAATTTCAAGATTTCGGGGTCGAAATCCTTTGAGGAGGGGAGAATGTAACACCCCGTGTTTTCTGTTAACATTTAACTAACGAATTGAGGAATAATTAAATTTAAATTTGAGAATCAAGGGAAACGGGTTACGCCATTGTATTCGTCTCGGAATTCTGGTTGAGATAGAGTCCGAGTTTGCGTAAATTGGACTTCGTATGAAGAAGTTATGGCTGTCGGAAGTTTCCAGAAATTCAAATTTAAAATCAAAAACGAATTCAGACTCAGAACTGGGCAGGGCGGGAAATTTCCCGCCCAAGGCCAGGTCGACCTTAGTGTCGACCTCCCCTATACAGGTCGACCTTAGTGTCGACCTGGGGGTAGACTTGCCCCCTCCCAGGCAGATCTGAAAGATGACGATTTTGTGACTCAGTGCTGAGTCATTAGGGCTGAGGTGTCATTCTATCTTGACTGGATGGTCTTGATTGATTCTAGGTTAATCTGATGGTCTAAATTAATCCTAATTTCTATATAAACACATGTAGACTCAAACCCTAAAACCTAATCAAAATTAGAACCATGGCCGTCATGCTATCACCCCGCAACCTATAGTAGCCGCCATCAACTAGAGGGAAAGTAAAGCTAATACACTCAATTCAACTCAAGTCTATAACAACAACAACGAATTTGTCTACTTCAAAGGCGTGCTAAATCAATTTCAGAACACAGATCCCAGAACTCAAGACCTTCTTTGAGTTGTGAGTTCGATTTCTTTAATAAGATAATTAACAAGTTAATTAGGTTGAGTTATAATTTGGGTTATATGGCTATGTAGGTGTAACATTGGAAAAAAATGTGATTTTGTGAATATATGCTAGTTGTTCATAATGATAATTTTTGTTGTGGATCCCTTTGTATATGCCAAATCACCTATGTTCAACTTGATTCATGTTTGACATCATTTTATATGCAAGTTTGGGTGTAGATTATATGCTAGTTTCTATGTGAATTGTACAAAAGTTTACATGTGAACCAAGTAAAATGACTATATGCAAGTTTAGGTAGGAATTGGATCTACATATATGCATGTTTACACCTTTAGATTTAGATCTATGACATACATAGTTTTATGCAAGTTTGTGATTATGGCCTATGCAAGTTTGGGTGAAAACTATGTTCATACCTGCAAGTTCACACCTTTAGGTCTATGTTTAGATTCATGACAATACAAAGTTTATGCAAGATAAGTTGTCATCCTTATGCGTAAGTTAGATCCATTTTGTGTGTGTTGTTAATTTTGCGATGTTCTTCCCTTTTATGTGAATAGACTAATTGCTAGTCTAATATATATATATATATATATATATGTCATGATAAGCGAATGAACAACGTGGGGACGATGGGGGAAATATTGAATATACTTGTATTGAGAATTGGCATGTAATGCCCTTAAAAGGCATACAATTAATTTGAGGCAATAATTGGTAAAATTTGTTATACCTGAAATAAATGGATATAATTTAGGTAACAGTTATGGACATAAGTATATTTCAAATTTATTGACAAATTTGAATAGGGATATTAATCCACTTTGGGGTTAAATAAAGATATGTAATAGTTAACCGCCCGAGACACGAAGTTAGACTCTTTTGTGGTGTAAGACTGCCCGGACCCACCCGGCAAATCCAGCAGCCACAAATGCCAGTCTAATGTGAGAGGTCAAAGGCACGAATTAAATGCGTAACAATTGTAAAGGCACGAGGTTAGGCTCGTTTGTGGTGTAAGACTGCCCGGACCCGCCCGGCAAATCCAGCAGCCACAAGTGCCAGTCTAATGTGGGAGGTCTTTACAAGGTTACGGTTTTAAAGAATTAAGAAACACTTAATCAGATAAACATGTGGTGGGACATGGGGGGTTAAGTGGGTGCCTTGGGTGGCATGTGAAATTAAGAGGGTGCCTTGGGTGGCATGTGAAATACGATTAGATGCACTTAACCAAGATTGAAACGTGTAAGAAGACATGAATAAGAATGGGGTTAAGTAGGGAAAACCTTAGAGGGGACCAAGCATAGGTGGAAAGCTTTTGTCATGCACGGGGCCCTTTTCAAACCAGTAACCCATTAAGTATCTTTGTGGGCTCGACCCAAGTCGAGGACGGGACACGCGTACTGGGTTTGATTGTAAGAGGTCAAAATGGGTTAGCGGTGGCAACGCAATTTCAACGGGGTCATGTGCGTGTGTGGGCCCGGGCTGGTAGGTAAGACGTTGTTGCATCGTGTAGGTATAAGCCGTGCATTTTTGGTGGTATCGGGTTGCCACTTTGGGGAGTGATACACCCCACTGTGGGGCTAGCACGGGTATCTACGAGTTAGGGAGCCGATCGAATGGGGGTAGTGGGTACACCTAGTGGAGATAGGGGCAGACGACACCTATGAAGGCACCTAGGGGTACACGAAACTACCATTATCATTATTAAGTTCTGTAGGCGGGATCAACTTTTTGGGTGTTTAGTGTGGTGCAATGTAGTAATTATCTTATAGTGATTAGGTGCACCTTTAACGTTATCTTTGTTAATCTTATTTCCTTTGGTTGCTCTGTCATGCCCATTGTTCACAGTTATTTCCTTATTTCCCAGCTTATGCCTTATCCTAGTTACTTTAATGATTATATTGTTAAAGTTATTGCACTCGCTAGACTTTATGTTTGACCCCCTTTGTTTCCACCTCTTTTCTTCCTTTTTTCCCACCCAGGTGCTCAGGGTGGGACTAGTACTAATGGAGCTTGATTTGGACAGCTTTATCTCTTTCTTTGGAAGTTGCTTGGATTGCTGAAGTAAAGTTCAGCCTATCTTATTTATGGCTACTTTATGTTGGGGTTATGTCTTTTATTTTATGTACTCAGAACTTATTTGTCAAGATGGATAATAAGTGTATTTGGTTTTGTAGTTGGTTTTTGATGTGATGTAACCAAACTATTTCTCCGCTACAATAAAAGTTGTTTTTATTTTCCAAGTACCAATATACTTTTCTGTTCTATACACAATAAACGCTCCACCAAAATTAAGGCATTCCCTTTGTGAGTGACCTTAATGGAGATGGGGTGTCACAATGTCCGAAAAATTAAAAATAATTTCACGTAAATATGTATCGATAAAGTACTAGTTACATTGATGGACAAAAATTTTAATTTAAAAATTTACCTCCTAATTTTTAATCATTAGGATTTGAGTAAGTGAATGAGATTTGAGAATATATATTCAAAATCGAACATGAAATTTGAGTTGAAAATGGAATTTGATTGGTTATGAAGTAAATTAAAATATATTTGAACGTGATATGTTCGAATAAAAAGTGGAATAGGCAAAAGATTTACTTAACAAATAAATTAGAGAACCAAGGTAAAAATGATTGGATGGAATTGGAATAAATAAAAAATGGTTAGATATATGTTAAGAAGGAATTGAATTTAAGTGTGAAGATTTCAATTTAAGTGCCTGACAAAAAGGTACACGTTTGTATTCCATATGTGATTTTATGCGCCGTATCGGCAAGCCACTTGTCTTTTTGATTTTTTCTTTTTGAACGGAAAGGGCCTAGAGAAGCGAGTTAGGGTTTGAGCTACTGAGCCATACAAAGGAGGTGCTGGTGAAATTTTCTGGAAATTTAAGGAGTTAAAATACTTTTAAGAGAATTTGATAATTAGGAATCTATATATCGATATATATATATATATATATATAGAAATCGATAAGGAAACAAACTTAAAATAGAATATTATAAACAAAAAGGAAATTTGTAAATTTAATCTGGTAAAAATAGAAAGAGAATTTATAAAATGTAATCTTGGGAGATTGGAAGGAGAAACATAGACATGTTTTAAAATGAATGATGGTTTAAAGGCAAACTTTTTGCAGATTGAAATAAATTGTTGATAAGAAATTAATAAACAAATTTAGGAAAATTTGAAATTGACTAGAGATTAGTTTAATTGAATGGCTTATTGATTGTCGATCTGATGTTGGTTTCGACCTTCGGGGTTGATACCTAGGAAATTGTTCTCTTACTAGTTTACAGTTAGGGACTGATAAATGGGGAAGAATAGTGATATATAAATAAAAAATGAAAATATTTTCTGATGTTAAAAAGTGATATTTTCTGGAATATAGAAAATAAATAGTTATGATAGATGGAAATGTTTTTCCAAGAATCGTGAGAGGCTAAATGAGTTTGGAGAAATATATGGTTGAAGATATTGAAAAGATATTGGGGCATGATAAATTTAAATTAAAAATATATTAATTAAGGGTCTCAGTGATTGTCAGATTTATAAAGACAATCAAAGACGGAGTATAGTGCAAGGGCTTTTTCTATTAATCCTAGGTAGAAATTGCCTAAGATGGATTAATGGAAATTGTGCCTTCGGTTTCGTTCAATCCTAGGACAAATATGTATGGACGAATGTCTGATAGAGTATTTCCAATGATCGCATAGGTTGGTCTTATAAATATATATGGTGGCGGGGAATTTATTCTCTTAGCATAATATCTAGAATATATATGTGCAAATTAATTAATGATTAATGGATCTAACAATGTGACATTCAAAGTGATTGTGCTATCAATGAATGGTAAGTAATCGTATCATCAGGCCTCAAAAACTGGGAAATGACAAAAATCGGGCAGGCAACATGGATAAGTGGGTAGCTCCCAATCTTGACATATTATCACCTATCTAGAGAAATTCATTACATTCTTTATTCTATTCAATGCTGTCCCATTCGAGAAATGGTTGCTGATCCCAACCGCTGGTGATATACATTCGATATACTTAAGGGAAATGAGTGGTCGGTCACGTGTGGCCGAGTTGCAAGATGTTCTTGCTGAACCCTATGTATTCCTCTTTAGAGATACACTATAGGAAGGTGGTTCCATACCTTGTCATAGTTGGAAATCCATTATACAATAAGTGCTCACAGTTTTGATTATATACTTTGTATATAGATTGTGAGAAGCAAGCGTTCTGCTAGATGATTATTTAGTTGTGGTTGATAGACACTATTATAATATCAAAAGAGTTTTGATATAAAGATTATTGTTTCTTTCAAACGGATTTTGAAAGTTAAATATAGTGTTTTGGATTCTCATAAGGGAAAAACCCGTTCCGTGTTATACGACAAGGTCTTATGAGATATCATTTACTTTCTCGAACTGTTTTAATTTGTTTGCTCATACCAGTCCCATGACTGACCCAGAGTTTATTTTTCTATGTTTTTCCCTAAACTCTTGGGTGCCCAAATTTGTACGAGTAGCCAAATAGTTCAGGATTTTACAGATTCATCAGAAGAAGTTTGGATCAGGAGGCTTAAATGTTAGATATTTATAGTTTATTCCGTTGTGTTGTATTTTGTACTCTGATGATGACATGTATATGTATACAAAAAAAATTTACTTCGAAATTTGTTTTATATATTATATTTTATATATTATGTTAGTAATTTTTTCTAAAATTATTATATTATATGGATGAATTGGTTGTTATTATTATAATCAAATGAGATTATAAAATTGGAATGGTTATCTATAACCAAATATAATTTTTATAAGAATGAATTACGCAAATAAGATGAATTAAAATTTAATTCAAACCAGAATTTGGAATTTAATCCTGGGAAGTTGGTAAATATTTTCTGAAGAATATTAAAATGATATAGCTTTGTTTTGAAGGGATTTTTGGATAAAATCATTCTTGAAAGGATTTTGAAAATGACGAAGCACTGAATTCACATCAGTCGTTGGGAAATAATTATGATGGTGACTGCAGCATCATTAAAGTTCATTTTTGAGTTTCTAAGTAATGGATTGCTACCTTAGAAAAGTTTCTGATGGAGATTTGTTTGAAATAGGACAAATTGTTTTGAAAAAATTCAAATGTTTTTGAATTTTAGCTATAAATAAATATATGTGTATATTTATGTGATTTAAAAAGGATTTGAAATAAAAAACCAGGTGTTTGAGTTTTGGAATAAAAATTTAACTTCAGCAAGTTAAATGAATCAAATAAATAAATTGATTAGAATCAATTTGGATGAACTTGAATGCATAAGAATGAAATGTTGAGTTTCAACATAAGTGTATTTTGAAAAGTAATGGGTTTTGTAGCATTTTTCTTATCTTAGTAATTTCGAGGACGAAATTCTTTTAAGGGTGGAAGAATGTAACGACCCGGATTTTTCGACTAATTAATTTTAAATATTTAATATTATTTTAAATATTGAGTTGATAATATAAATGATTTTTTATACTGAGTTATCGACTTAATAATTGAAATACGATTTATTTCGAAAATATATAAGTATCGTAATATGAAAATCTGAAATAATTCAATTTGAATTTTAAACTGAATCAAAATGATTCAGATGATCAATAGCAATTGTATTTGAATATAAACGATAATAAAAAAATAGTTTATTATCGAAGAATCTGATTATTTCTGGATTTAAATATTATTATATCAATTTATTAAGGTTGCTTTACGTTCAAATTAAATTTCAGAATATATTCTATTGAGTTTAGAATATCGTTATCACATTTGAACGTGGGTCATTGCGTTAAAATATGGGTCTGTGATTTCAAGTTATGAACCCCGAGATATTTTAATAGATAAAATCGAAATCGAATCGAAAATCAATTCGATATCTATTTAAATAAACTAAAAATCTCTTTATATCAAATCATATTAGTTATAAAATTAAATTTAATTAAAACATTTTTCATATCAAATCGAAATCTATGTAGTATGTTTCAAAATCTTATGGACACTTTTAGCCGACTAACCTATTTGTCTATGAAGCCTACTCTGCCTTTTCTATTTAAACGCGAGTCCCTCTCATGTTTTCTCTCTTTAGAACACAAATTCCTAAACAAAAAATGGCTTCCTTCAAAAACAAAGCTTTAGACAAAATTCAAAACAAAATCCAACTCTTTGCTACACATTCTCCTTCTCTCAGTCATTCAAAACCCAAATTCCCTCACTCAGAAAAAAAATCAAAACCCGCAACTAAAAAGAAAAAGAAAGAGAGCGAAATCAGAAATCACCATTTGATAATCGGGAGTTACTTCTGGGCTCTGTGGCAAGGCACTTGCATCTGGGGTTCTGATTGATTATTGTGATGGTGCGAACGAGTTTATCTGGAAATCGAGAATTGGGTTCGTTGTATATTAGAACAGCGAGACCCGCAAGTTGTTTGGGCGATCTGTGAACTGCTGTTGATTGGGAAAGGGTTGTCGACATCATGGATCAAGGGGAGTTCAACATCGTTGTGAATTCGCGATGGGTTCAAACAGGGCATGTCATGTGTTATATGAGGCTTGCAGTGGGGGTTGTAGTGTTTATTGAGATGTACAAATGAGTGATTTAGGTTGTACGATTTCAGAAGGAGATTGATGCAGTAAGATCGTTAGAGGCGACTAAAGTTCGACAGGTAGAATGTGGAACTAAGGAGTGTGATGGAAGAAGGGTGCACTGAAATTCCAGGGAAGGACGAAGTTGTGTGATGTTGGGGCTGAGCGGACAATTGACTAGGTAAATTAGGTGTATACGGTCTACGTTATTTTGGGAATTCGACAATGACGATAATGGTTTAGGAAGGGGCTTGTTTGGACAATAAGGAATTGATGGTTGATGCATACAGTGTTAAGGCAGAAGCTTCGAGTAGTGGCGTGACAAAGAATAGACATGTAACTTGAGGGAGGTTGTCTAGTAATCATGGGTTCGGGTTGCTGACCTAGGACAAAATTCGCAACAGTGATGAAGACAATTTGGATGGTGCAAAAATAGCATTTGCAGTAAGGTATAAGTTTTACGAAATTTATATATGTAGAATAATTAACCTAATTATTTTAGTAGTTAGTTAATTTAAATAAATTAAATAATAATTGATTAATAAAAATAAATAATCTTTGATATAGATTTATTCAAGACGGTTCTAGCCAAGACGATTTGGAACTTAAATGGGATATTCTGCAAATAAAATCACGGTGAGTAAACTCACTCTCGGGATTTTATTTAAATAATTTTTATATACTATTCGTTGGTTGTTAGGATGCGTTTAAATATTTTTGTGGCTATTATAAATATATTAGTTAATTAGGCTTGGTGTTTGTGGCTATTATATATACATTGGTGGTTGATATTTCCTGCAGTACCGTTAGCGAATGCCCACAGTATCATTAGTGGATGACCCTATGCGCCCCACATTATGGTAGTGGATGACCTTCTATACCGCGATATCCTGCCTCAAAGTAGGATGGGTATTATTTATGTTGGCTAACGTCTGTGGATGCAGGGAAACAGGTTAGAGGGATCCAACTGGATTCCATAAAAATATTGTTATTTGTTTGTTTTCATATATATTATCATATATGATGTGCTAGAAATCTATGGTTGATAATTGGGTGTTTTTGATTAGATGAATGTCATCGGCCCTGAATATTGATATATAAAAATACTATAAAAGGCGTTTTGAGATTTAAAAAGGGGAAATCTATTTTTTCTAAAATAGAATTTGAATTTCGAATGGGCTTGGAAATATTAACTTGTTTTGAATAATAAAAACAAGTATTGAATTTATAAATGGTGTTTTAAATTAGATAATGCTGGAAGCGAATTTGTAAATGGTGTTTATAAATAAGATGGAATAATTTTCATTGGATAATGCGGGAAATTTAAGTGAATTTATAAATGATGTTTATAAATTAAATAATGTTGGGAACTTAAGTGAATTTATAAACAGTGCTTATAACTGAATTGGAAAAATTATCATTTCGATAATTTGGGAAGTCTAAATTCAAATGTGAATTTAAAAAGGGAAATTGAAATTAGTTTCTAGGAGAAATTATAAATCTACTTTGATATTCAGAATGTAAATTGAATTAATTAAATCCGTTTGGATTTATGATTTGAATTCAATTAGATCGAATTCATTTAAATAAATATTTTCAGAAAATTTTTAGGATTGTATTAAATAGAAGTTCAAAATTTTAATATGAAAATAGATTCACTGTATATATATATAAGTTATAATCAATAAAATATTTCATAATAGGAATTGGGTTTCAAATGGATTTGAAATGGAAACTTGTTTTAAATTATAAAACAAGGAAGTTAAATTTATAAACGAGGTTTATAAAATAAATGAGATAAATTATAAACGGATGTTACTCCGGAATTCAGAATATAAACGAAATTGAGATAAATCTAAGAATTTATAATTATAATCCAATTATATCGAATTTTATAAATAATTTATTTATAAAAGGATTTGGAATTTAATATAGCAAATTGAGTTATAAATAAATTATAACTGATTAATGAAAAATCGACAATTAGGGATAATCAAATATATTAAATTCGATTTGAAAACTGGATTTAATATATTTTAAAATATATATTAGAATGATATTGAAATTTAAATTAAACGAAGTTTAATGTTTATATTTAGATATAATTAAAACGAGCCTGCTGCGGTGCGGCCGTTCGTAAATTGGCGTTTCGAACTTCAATTAAGTATATAGGACTCAATTTAAGTTGGAATTCTGTAAAACAAGAATCATCAGGACCGACTGAATAATATCCTTCTAATGTAAGAGAAAAATTTGGATTTCTTCTTATAGATTTTGAGTTATGTCAAAATCAAATTTTCAGAAAAACAGCGCCATAACCATTATAAAACCATAACAGTTTATATAAATAAATAAAAGGATTTTTAATAAATGAAATCCGATTTTCCATCAGAAAAATCCAGACTTGAGATATAAAATAAATATTAACTCAAGTGGAGTAAGTGAACTGATTTTTGAAACAAAAATCAGATTTTTAATTATTAAATAGAATTATCTAATTTGTAGAATAATTAGTTAATCAAGTTTTGTACGAAATTGGGCTTTGAATAAGTGAATGAGATTTGAGAATATATATTCAAAATCGAACATGAAACTTGAGTTAAAAACGGAATTTGATTGGTTAATAAGTAAATTAAAATATATTTGAATGTGATATGTTCAAATAAAAAGGGGAATAGGCAAAAGAGCTACTTAACGAATAAATTAGCGAACCGAGTTAAAAATGATTGGATGGAGTTGGAATAAATTAAAATAGGTTAGGTATATTGTAACAACCCGGAATTTCTGAACCAATTAAATTTGTTTAATTTACCTATTTTAATGGATTTTGAATATTTAAAATGATTTATTTTAAATAATAACGACTAAAAATTTATTTAAATCGAAGTTAGAACGTATAAATTTATTTTAATCATAAAACGAGCCTGAAATGGCGTGGTAGTTTGAAAATGCGATTTTAAATTTAAAATGAATGTACAGAATTCAATATATGTCGGATTTCAATAAAATCAAAAATATTTGAATCTGTTTAATTATATCTTTCTAAAAAATGTAAGAAATTGAGATTTTACTTTATAAATTGTAAGTTATGTCCAGTTTAAAATTCAAAATAGTCACTATGGAATTTATATATATGTTATTATAATATATAGCCTTTAAAAATAGCCATTTTGCAAACGACCTCCGTTTTCGATGAAACCAATTTTGTTGGATCCGTAATGTCAAATTATTGTTATGTTTAAAATTTCATAATTTTTGGAATTAATATGTGAGCATATTGAAATTAAAAGCATTTGGCAAATTCAGTTATCGAACAGAAAAAGGCCATCTTTGAAACGGTCTCTAAATTCGATGAAATTAGTTTTGTTAGGGTCGTATCGTCAAAACATAGCTAGGATTAATTTTCCTGTAATTTTAGGAGTCAGTATGTGGCCCCGATAAATTAAAATGTATGTTGAAATTCAATATTGACCATTATATTAATTTATATTTTAATTTTGATCAAAACTGATCGAAACAGTCGAATTGGCTTACAAAGCATATTCCATTGTGTTTGGAATGAGGGTATTTAGTTAGGGGCGACAGTCGTTGGGTTTGATTTCGAGTTCGCAGCGTTAAATAATAAATTCATGAATTTAATATTATTATTTAAATATATATATATATATACACACACACATACATGCTAATTTTGGCCAAACCCTAGCCCTCACAATCAAAATTCGGTGCCGCCGTTATTAACGAATGAATGGCTGAATTTTTCCCAAACAAATCCCTAAATCTCTCCAAAACGATTACAAATTAGCTTATAATTTTCAAGCAAAATTTGAAGAGCATCTTGAGTTCTATATAATCAACGGTAGAGATCGTTTTAACATGGTGGTTGGAGAGAAATCAGGCCTCATTGGCTATCCGTTCGAAAGCAGTTTTTGGGTGGAGGTGTTGTGCGAGCTACACCATTTTTGAGGCGGAGGAAGGTAGCGCAAGTGCCTTCGATGTGGGCTGATGTGATTAGTGACCGGCGTCTCGATGGGTGTGCCGTGGATGAAGAATTGAGGCAAGGGTGGCGAGATTTTTCGTGACCCGGTATTAAGGAAGACGACTACAGAGAACCGACGGGTTTTAAAACCTTAACCACGTAAATAATTAATATTAATTCTAATTAAGTTTGTTAATTACTTATTAAAAATTATTTAAAGTCTAAATCGTTATAACTTTTTCCAGCGATGACAGAATTCAGTGAAACAAGTTCCTATGGGATCATGGCAACAAGAGCTTAGCAATGGAATTGACTGGAAGGAGTTTGGAGCTAGCTACGAATTAGGCGGAGTGGAAATGAAAGTGAGAATTCTCTCACTAAAATATTTGTACCATTTAATTTATTTTATAACTGAAAAAAAATAGAAATTTCCAGTATTGATTTTTATATGTTATTTATTTTTGGAGATCAACACACGAACTCGTACAAATCATTTGAAATGGAAGTGATGTATGCATATTAGCGACACTCGCATTTCATACTCCGCGGATGGCCACTTGTGGTGCCGTAAATGGCATTGGGTTGTTGAGTATTTATTTATATGGATGATTTCGTGATTTGTGTATTGTGATTGTAATGTTCGACATATCAAAAATAATGTTAATATTATTATGGTAGTTGAAATTAAATTATAAATATCCATTTATAATTTAAACAGTAAAAATTGGCATGTAATGAAATAATTATTGGATCGTTAAAAATATAATTTTTAACGTATGTGTGGAATAAATAAAATATATATATATATATGTGATGTGAATTATATATATATATATATATATGCGATGTGAAAAATATATATATGCGGTGTGAATAAAATATATATATATGCAATGTGAAAAATATATATATGCGATGTGAATAAAATATTGTGAATATATATATATGCGATGTGAATAAATTATATTTGCGATGTGAATAAAATATATATATATATATATGCGATGTGAATAAAATATATATGCGATGTGAATAAAATATACATGCGATGTGAATAATATATATATATATATATATATGCGATGTGAATAAAATATATATGCGATGGGAATAAAATATATATATATATATATACGCAATGTGAAAATTATATATGCGATGTGAAAAATATGTATACATTGTATAAAAATAGAAATGGATAAAATGGTCATGTGTTGAAATAAATATTTGTTTGTTAAAAATATAATTTTTAACATATATATGCACTATATAAAATTGTCATATAGTGGAATATTCAATTTTGATTTAAAATTGAAATCAAAGTTGGAATCGTTTTTAAAATGAATTTAAAACGATTTATAAAATACGTTTTGAATGGAAAGCGACGGTATTTATATTATATATATTTAATGGCTTGAATAGAACGTGTCGCGCAGCGATCGTTCGCGAATTTCGACCATTAACATCAAATGGACGTAACGGGAGATCCGACTGTTGGATTCTCCTAAAACTGGAATCATTGGGTTCGTATCGAACAGAGATTTCTAGTGATAATAAGAGATTTGAAATCTAATGGTTAGATTTTAAAATATGTCCAAATCAGTTTTGGAAAAGGTCGTTGTAAATGCAATTCGATGGCCGTTTATGGAAATCGACTGTAAGAGCCTTAATATAATTATTAAAAATATGGAAAAATTGTGTAAAATCATAGTGAATGATTTGGAAAGATTTTGGATGAAAATTTCCAGTTATGAAGAGATAAAATATTTTTTTTATCTAAATGAACTAGTTAATAACTAGAATAATAATCCAATGGTTTTTAAATTAATAAATTGGATTTACAAAGGGTTTTAATATTACCAAAATTTTCCAACATAAAGATTGGAACGGATTTGAATAGGAATAATCTTTGGAATATTTCGATATTGGATTCCATGGTTATATGGATATTGTTGAGGAATTCAGAAGATATGGATATCGTTATTCCCAATACGATATCCGTTAGATTTAGAATTTGATATTGAATATAAGTCAATATGATTTCTACTCAGAACCTTGTATTTAATATCAAACTGGATTTTGGGTTTGTCGTGAATGGTGTCTTCAATAACACTATTCTTAAACCAAGTTTAGAATAGAATAAATATTTTAATTAAGATTTGGAGTAGTTTTCCAATTAATTAATATTTAATTGGAATTGAAACTGGATTTTTGGTTTATCGTGAACTGTGTTTTAAATAACATTAGTTCTTTAACCCAACTAACAGTGAAGATATGGTTTGGAATTTATAAATCTTTATTCTAAGATTTAATGGAAATTTTCCAAAGAAAAGTTTTCCAATTTAATATATTAAATTGGAATAGAATGGAGTTCGATTTGGTAATAATCGAGATGAGCTTCTGTGAAGGAAGGTCGTTACAATATATGGAATTTTAAAGACTTTGCCGTTATTCTACTTATAGTATTAGTTTGATATAGAAATTTATATCGCTTATACACTGTTATGATTTCCGTGAAGATTCCATATTGATGGAAGATGATTTCGGGTTTATCGTGAACTTTATTTTAAAGGACATTGATTCTTTAACCCAGTTAATGGCAGGATTAATTTCCAGAAAGTTGAACAATCATTAAATATGATTTTTGAGATTAAACGAAGAAGAGTTTTAATAAATCTTTATTTAGTTTGGAATGAATGAATGAATGAATGGTAACTAAATTTACCAAAATATGAGATGTGGTATAAACCAAATATTCTGGTTATTGATTGTGATTGATTGACTATTTGGATTATGCTCGATCAATTTATGAGCAAAATATGCTTATACATTTAGCATTGGGTTGGGTAGAAATATTTGTATGCTAACATCTTGTGAAACACTTCAGTATGACTACGAGATGTGTAGCGATGTTGTTGAGTTCATTTCAAATTTAATGAATGAATTTGAAATGATATTTTTCTTGAGTGAAAAGTAATGTATTCCCGATTTTGGACAGGGACTGTTTTATAAAAAAAAAATATAAAACAAAAAAGATTTCGAGGCCTAAACTCGATGTTGTCGAAATGATTTCGAAATGTATTATGTGTTTTACATTGTGGTTCATCACGTAACCGATTAGTTGCTATTGATGATATATCTGTTTGGTGGCGGAGAATTTATTCTCTTGCTAAACACCCTTTTTTGAGACATACGAGCTCAAAGGTTATGTGATTAATAGCGATTGATCAAATGTGTGAATTGTTGATGTGAAGTACTATATTTGAAAGTACTTGTGATTATTATGTTGTGAAATGATTTTCCCTACTTCGGGATATAAAAATGATTTAGTATGTGTCCAAAGATTTTGGTAACCCAGACGACTAAAAGGATGGGTGAGATGGTGGGGTTGTCCCCGAGGGCTTGGGATTGTGCATCGTCAGTGTAGCCTGCTCCATCGTGGGAGGTGCACATATATGAGTAACCACTTAGCCACCGTATAGGCGTGGGGTTTTTTTTCCTCAAAAGGCCTCGACGTTAGTAAGAGACGGGCTTTACTATATAAGTACCCGCTTCACGCAGGCTTCCACGATGTGGGACTAAGGGATGTTACATTCTCCCCTCCTACAGAGCCCAACATCCCCTTGGCTCACAAACACCTCACCTAGGCGCTACGGTCCACACAGGAGCCACAATTACGGCGGGGAATTGGCCCTGATACCCTGTAATGATTCGGATTTCGCCCGGACCTAATCGATCGCTAAATCGACCAAGACTGTTCAAAAACCTAATACGCTAACTCTGGGAATACAAAACATCAGAACAAATGACAGAAGACTTTTATAAACATTTCAATAATGTTGCATCAGAGTACAGAATATATCAGAGTACATCGAATAAAATACAACGGAAGATAATTTACAATAAATGTAATACACAACAGCGGAAATAAACAAACTGATACAGCGGAAGACTATCAGTGCACTGGACACAGCTTTAAGCTTTGATCCAGGATCCTGCTCAATATATCTGCAAAATAAGCTACTCGACTGCCCATGTGGAAAAGAGGGCACCTGAGTTTGCAAAGTGAAACAAACTACGGGTAAGTCATGGGACTGGTATGAGAAATCTTACTTAACTAATCTAATAATAAGGCTAATCACAGGACCATGCCACTAACGCGGAACAAGTTTACTCCATTGGATTGCCAGTGCATAAATAAAGTAAATCGTTAAATAACGCAATGCTTTTTAGAAAAATGAAACCATTATAAGACTCAAGTCCCATCACATAATGCAACGCAAACCGGAGGATAGAGTTTTACCTTATAATGGTCAAATATGATTGATACGATAAAATGGATTTGATATTATTATTAGTGTATATATGTTTCAAAAACATTTCAATCATAATGTATCAATCATAGACGACATAGCTACCATATACTATGTCGCCATACTAGTTCTACAATCAAAACCGCATGGTGTCGTATTGGAAATTGGATTTCCATCATGAGTCAAGGCTAGGGACGATCTCCTTGCCGATTTGAGACACTCTAGCAATGTCTCAGGATTCAGACGCTGGCGAACCCTCGGATCCTGCAGGGCCGGTCCACAAATACTTTAGTGGATTGGAAATTCCTGAACATACGCTTCCCGGTCCCATTGAAGCTATAAAATGGTCACAATCGACCAATAAATCTGAGGCGCATCATTCCATCAACCACATAAGTTAAATGTCAGGGCTTGCAAAACCCTGATACCACTTCTAGCTAGAAAGAAACGTGTGCACTCCCTGCGTTCCCTTGTCCCGTTTCTGACACTTACCGGGGTGTGAGGCTCGCAAGGTAACGTTATTGTTAAACCCAAAAAATGTGGGGGTTGAATTTTCTTTCGCCAGGTCGTTCGCCCTCAAGTCGTTGTAAATAAATGATGCTGTTTTTAAGTCGTGTCGCAAGAAGAACGACATGTCATGCTGACCCACTCTAAGTCATTCGAAGATCATATAGCCTTCACCAGGTCAAGTCGTATCTGTTCCTCAACAACAAAATCAAACCAAGTAGGGATCGAGTCATGTCGATCTCTAATATGGCGCTAAACGGGTTAAATGGCACGAGAATGAGCCGTTCTGACTATTGTGCCAACTACCATGTCGTGAGCGACATAAGTTGGAGTACGTGTTCCGCCATTTTACTGAGATTAAGTCACCTCGCTCCCATGTCGTCTGGATTCATACCCTACTTCATCCATGGCATTGGGATAAAGTCAGTTAGAACACCTATCAATTATACCGTTCGAACGAAATAATATGAAACAGGTCCACTCAAAGTCGCAAGTCGCTACAACACATCTCGTTCACGTAATATGGGTCATGTCGTGCACGCTCTACAATATAAGGAAAGAACCATGCCGCATTGTATCATTTCGAACCACGATTTATACGCCATGCTATCACACCGTTATGTTTCCATGTCGGGCATCGACATGATGAATGAGTCGTCTTTTAGTCCATAATCCGCCTCATCCATCTCGCGGCTTACCATGCCATAGATGAAATATGTCATGTCGCATGTCGTGCCACCATCCAACTTGAAGTTTGTTCCGTAGCAACAAGGCAGGTCACCAACGACATGAGTCATGTCGTCATGTGCCATGAGTCATAGCATTTTTCTGCATAATTACAGAATTGCCACCCGGGCTAAAATCACCTATAAATACCCCTCATAATTCATTTGAGGGGAGGGACCGAAAAATTGATTCCTACAAGGGGACTCCGTCAAATTCAAAGCTCATCTACAACTTCTCTAATGGCTTCATCAACATTTTACTAACTCCATGAATATCAAATCCAAGTTAATAATCATTAGATCATTCTACAATTGAATCTAAACACCCTAAATCTCATTCAAGCTACACCATGAATCTCTCAAGGATCATTCAAATGATTTCTAATCCTCTCCAAAGCCCAAATCGAATGCTAGTTCACTATGAGATCTATGAAGATCATGGGTAAAGATCAAAACACGTAAGTGGTTGAAGATTTATCACAAAGCTAATCCTCTTTCCTTTTCTTCGCCAAACTCAAGTGAAAGTAAATCGTCAAGAGAGCTAAAAGAGAGGAATGATTGTAATAAGAGAAAATTCATATGTTGTAAGCTTGAATATCATAATGATAATTGATTAAAAGTGGATGTAGATTTGTATTGAATCGAACCACTATAAAAATTCCTTTGTGTTCTTACTTGTTTTTATTTGCTTATTTTGTGATTACACGGTTCTATATTCTTACCAAATCGGTGAAGTGTAGCTTTACACCTTTGGTGTTTGGTCCCAAATTTGGAGCAAACATTTGGCGCCCACCGTGGGGCCCAGACTACCAATCCATTTCTTGCTCTCCCACAAGGTAGAAGGCCCTGCATTGGAATTTTGACTACACTCCGATTATCTAAGTTGTCCGAATTGAGATACATACCTCTGAAGCCATGGGTAAGCCAGGTAGACCATCGAAGAAAGCTACAAGTAAAAGTGTCGAAAATGTCGATAATGCCACTAACACGGAAAACACCCCGCCTACTAATCAGTTTGAAGTCAGTGAAAGTTCTAAAGACAGAACTGTCGTAACAAGGAGGGAGTTGGATGAAGTAGCAGCAGGACTGACAAGCCGAATTGATACTGCGAATGAGGCCATGATGAAGAAGCTTGAAACCATGTTCGCCATGCAAGCCGCAACGGCCAAAGTCACCATGAGTGCAAACCACCTTAAAACTGCCAAAACCACTGGAACGGAAGATACTGGATCTTCTTCCTCAAGCCCGAATAAAGGAAATTCTGTCCAAGAGATTGCAAATCCTAGTCTTAGGGGAATGAAGCCACCTGCTCATAACCACTCTGGAAAAGCGACCCCTCAACAAGCGTTTGGTTCCACCAAAGGGGCACTTCCCTATGCGGGAGGTCCAGGGCTCCGAAATCTGAACCGTGATCATTTGCGCGGGCAAACATCCGGTAAAGAGGAAGGTATCCTACCCATGGACCAACTCAATGAGGAGGAGCGTATATTCGGAATGGTACGAAAGATTATGAATAAGAGCCAGAAAAAGGTGGATGATGAGAAGGAATGGGAATTTGCTCCTACAAAAACCCCACTCACAGAAAGAATAAAAATGGTGCCATATCCAAATAAATTCAAACCCCCGGTTGTACAAGCTTATAATGGAACTGGCGATCCCAAGGTGTTCCTATTCAGGTATGATCAGCACATGGATGGGGCACGCGCTACTGACAAGCTCAAATGTTTATACTTCCCCACTTACTTGGAGGGAGTAGCTTCACTCTGGTTCACAAAACTTCCACCAAAATCCATAGATGACTTTGCCACCCTGGCCAAGCTATTCAGACAGCAATTCAGGCTTCAAGCATTTAAGGTACGTGATGTGATGGAACTGAATGAGCTGGAACAAGCACCAGGGGAATCCATTAAAACCTTCCTTTCTCGTTTTAACACAACTGCGGCCGAAATCGGAAACTATGAGCCACGTTTGGCCTTGATGGCTCTAAAAGGAGGTATAAATAAAGGACCAAACTCGGGCGGTGGATCAAGAAGAAGAAGCCTGCGTCTCTCGAAGAGCTATTTGACAAGGCAGAGGAATATATAGGCGTGGATGAGGATCCGGCCTATACATTAGAAGCTACATAAAATAATGAGCCGTCAGAGAAAAAAGACGTAAACGTGCAAGGAGGACAGAAAAACGCCGGAGGAAATCAAAAAAGGGGAAATGAAGGGAAAGATGGTCGAAACAACAAAAAGCTTCGTTTCTTTAAGAATTCTGAAATGACTCCCCTTAATGATACCATAGAAAACATTTACATGGCGACCAAAGACACTGAAGAATACCCAAAGCCAGAGAAGTTGAAAGTCACTGATTACGCAATAAAGTCCGGCAGGTTCTGCCGATTTCATAACCAGCCGGGGCATAGCACAAACGAATGTAGACATTTGAAGAGCTTAATTGAAGAACTGATAAGGAAAAACAGGCTTCAACAGTATACAAAGAACTCCCAGAATGCTCAAGGAGCTCAAGACCAAGGAGCCTCTACAGGAAAGCCTAAACAAATCGAGAATGCTTCAGTTGCCGCTATACCAAGGATGATCATAAACCCCATTTCAGGAGGCCCCTACCCGGTTGGGAAAAGCTGGGGGGATATGGTGAAGTATGCTCATGAGGTGAAGGACTTTTCGAAAAGAGGAGAACTCATGATTACGAGTGAGGTTTTATCAGCAAAAGTTTCGAGAATCCTGCGAGACGACATCACATTTAAAGATGAAGATCCGACCGGGATCATAACACCTACAGAGGATCCAATGGTGATAACCATCGGTTTGGGCCCAGCCATAGTTAGAAAGGTGTTAGTCGATAGCGGAGCATCAGTTAATATCCTCTTCTTTAGCGCATTCCATAGAATGAAGCTTTCCATGGGCGATGTAAAAGCCTATCAGAACAAGGTCCACATATTCACTGGTCAACCTGTTCAACCAATTGGTGTTATCAGTCTACTAGTAGAGCTCGGAGAAGGAGGGAAAAAAGCCGCACTGATACAAGACTTTGTTATAATTGATGAACCCTATGCTTACAATGCCTTCCTAGGAAGACCTACTCTTGCAGAATTCAGAATAACTATGGCTCTGTGGCGCCTCACAATGAAATTCCCAACAAAGAATGGTGTTGGCACAATTGTAGGTGATCAACAAACGGCAAGAGAGTGTTATTTAGTTGAATTGGCAGAGGCAAGGAAGAAGGAATTGAAGAAGGATGTAGAGCCATTGCTCCGCATCCAAAAACCCCTCTAATAGCAACTAAAGAAAAAACCCCATACTGGTGAGCACAGTGGCGCTCGGAAAACAATATGGGGGAAAATAGAGCAGTGCCGGCCGAAGATACTATCCCCGTTCCAGTATCCGACAAGAACCCTAACCAGATTTTGAAGATAGGATCTCAGTTAGGTATGAAGCTGCAAAAGGAATTAATCTTGTTTTTAAAAGCAAACTTAGATGTATTTGCCTGGGAACACTTAGACATGTGTGGCATCCCACCGAATGTAATTGTTCACAAGTTGAATATAAATCAAAAGTTGACTTCTGTGAAACAAAAAAGACGAATGCAGGGATTTGAAAGATCAGAGGCTCTAAAAGAGGAAGTAGATAGGCTACTCAAAAATAATTTCATACGAGAATCTACGCATCCAGATTGGGTTTCTAACCCAGCGCTTGTCAAAAAGTCCAACGGAAAGTGGAGAGTGTGTATAGATTACTCAGATCTTAATAAAGCGTGCCCAAAAGACAGTTTTCCTTTGCCCCGAATTGACCAACTCGTAGATGCAACAGCGGGGCACATGTTACTATCTTTTATGGACGCATATTCTGGATATAATCAAATTATGATGCACAAGCCAGACGAAGAAAACACGAGTTTCATAACAGATAGAGGACTATACCGCTATAAAGTCACGCCATTTGGACTAAAAAACGCAGGAGCAACTTACCAACATCTTGTAAACTCAATGTTTAAATCTCAGATAGGGAATACAATGGAAGTATATGTAGACGATATGCTAGTCAAATCAAAGAAGGTCGAAGATCATCTCGAGGACCTGGCAGAAATGTTTCACATACTCAGGGAATACGGGATGAAACTAAACCCGTTAAAATGCTCATTCGGAGTCTCTTCGGGGAAATTTCTCAGGTTGATCGTCAATGCTAGGGGCATCGAAGCGAATCCCTCTCAAATTGCGGCTTTAAGGGAAATGCAAGCCCCAAGGACAAAAAAGGAACTCCAAAGCTTAAATGGAAAGGTAGCAGCGTTGAACCGGTTCGTTTCCAAAGCAACGGATCGATGTATTCCGCTTTTCGATGCTTTGAAAAAAAGGAAAGAAGGACGTCCAGTGGACCTCAGAGTGCCAGGAGGCTTTCGAGGAATTGATAAGACATATGGAATCTCCACCAATGTTATCGAAACCTAAAGACGGGGAGGATCTATTTTTATATCTAGCAGTTTTGTTGCAAGCTTTGAGTGCAGCACTAGTTCGAGAAGAAGCGGGAGTGCAATTGCCGGTATATTACATTAGTAAGAGGCTCGCCGGGGCAGAGCTAAATTAACCTAAGCTGGAGAAGCTCTCATATTGCCTCTTGTTGCCTCAAAAAAGCTGAGACCGTATTTCCAATCGCATCCTATCAAGGTTCTCACTGATAAACCGTTAAGGCAAATTCTCTTCCGTCCAGAAACTTCAGGAAGGCTGCTAAAATGGAACATTGAGCTAAGTCAATATGACATCACTTACCACCCTTGAAGGGCCATTAATGGCCAAGCCCTAGCGGATTTTATTGCTGAGTTTACAAATAGAGGAGAAGAGGTTAAAAAACCAGCGGAGGCAGAGATTGCTTGGAAACTACACTTTGATGGATCCAGAAACGACTATTGTTCAGGGGCTGGAATTGTCTTAGAAACCCCAGAAGGTTACTCTTTATGCTATGCCCTGAGATTGGAATTTCCATCAACCAATAATGAGGCTGGATATGAAGCATTGATAACAGGGTTAAAGTTGGCAAAAGAGCTAAACCTAAAAGCTTTGCAGATTCTTAGCGACTCTCAGGTGGTAGTGGGTCAAGTATGCAAAGAGTTCCAAACCAAAACTAGGAACCTCCCTTCTTATCTAATCAAAGTTATGGAACTTCTAAACGACCTTGACCACTATGTTATATCTCACATTCCAAGAGAACAAAACTCAAAAGCGGATTCTCTTGCCAAATATGCTAGTTCATCAGATGCTCAGCTGCTAGGTTTAATCCCCATCGAAGTCCTTTCTACTCCAACCATTGAGGAAGTGAGTGTGGACTGGATAATGGAAACTGTTGAAGAACCTACATCATGGATGACTCCAATCAAAGAATACATCCTCAATCGGACACTGCCTGAAGAACGGAAAAACAAAAGGAAGATATTGCGTAAGGCCCCTTTATACCTCATTCAAGACAGAAGGCTGTACCGGCGAGGATTCTCCATGCCGTTGCTGAAATGTGTGGCTAAGAAGGAATCTAGAGCGATTTTGGCAGAGTTGCACGAGGGAGAATGCGGAGGACACACCGGCGGTCAAACGTTAGCCAAAAAGGTCCTGCGATATGGCTATTTCTGGCCTGATGTAAACCTAAATGCCATGACCTATGTAAAGAAATGTGACAGGTGCCAGAGATTCGCTAAGATTCCAAGAGCACCTCCCACAGAGCTAACTCAAATGGTTAGCCCATGGCCATTTGTGGTCTGGGGCATAGATTTGATTGGGATATTACCCGCCGCAAAAGCGAATATGAGATACGCTATAGTAGTTGTCGACTACTTTACCAAATGGGCTGAAGAAGAACCTTTGGCTACTATCACATCAAAGAAAGTGATCAATTTTGTTTTGAAAAATATCATTTGCAGGTTTGGAGTGCCGCAAAAGATCTTCACCGATAATGGAACCCAGTTTGAAAGTAATGAATTCCTGGACTTCTGCGCTAAATATAGATCAAAAAGAGTTTTGCAGCTGTGGCTCACCCGCAAGCAAACGGGAAAGTGAAAGCCATTAACAAAATAATAAAGTCAACCATCAAGAAGCGTCTCGAAAAAGCCGAAGGGAACTGGGTTGATGAACTACCTTTCGCGTTATGGGCATACCGGACAACACATAAAACTACTACGTGGCACACCCCATTCTCACTTGCATTCGGGTCAGAAGCTATGATCCCAGTGGAATTGGAAGTACCAACTCACCGTAGAATCCACTTCAACCAGAAGGAGAATGAAGAGCTGCAGTTGGAGGCACTTGATTTACTTGAGCAAAAGCGAAAAGAAGCAGAGCTTAAGATAGCGGCCCATCAACGGAAAGTAGACAGATATTTCAATGCAAAAATCAAGCAAAGGACTTTTCAAGTCGGGGACCTCGTCCTGAAAAGAATTATGACAGGAACCGGGGTATTCGGACCCAATTGGGAGGGGCCATACATGATAAGTCAGAAATTTGCAGATGGCACTTTTGAGTTAAAAACGACAGACGAAATCGCACTCCCTCGAGCATGGAATAGCATCCATTTTCGCCGTTATTTTGTCTGAAGTTCCTTTCGCTTATTACACATTATACATACATCATGAATTGTAAATATATCATGCATTATGAATATCATGCAAAGTCTGTACGAATTAGTGAAAGAAACTACTTTACCTATCTAAAATCGTACGTTTGCAAGTTTTTGATTTCAAGCTGCTGACATCGATTTTAATTACAGACTTTTTGAGAAAATGAAAGCACATTTAAAATCAAGTAGGGTTTGATGAGAGCTATAGCATATCCCCAATGGGAAAGCTCAAGCGCTTGCTGCTTAATATCCAAACATCCACACACTTTTGCTACGGAGGGTGTAAAGTGCAAAGCCATAAATAAGGGGCATCAAGAACTCTAAACCTAAAGCAATGTAACACCCAAACTACGGACCAAGCTTTGAATTTCACCGTAGGGGCACATTCTTGATGACAGAGTTCAATGTTCAAGTATTGACAGGTCACAACCAGAATCGGACAAACAAACTAGCGTCAGCCACCTGGAACAATGTGGCATCTAACCCAAGACCTCCCCGAGGGGTACCCGGTTCATCGCCGATATGGCTGGATAGCGATACAAACACTGGGCTCTCAAGCCCAAGACCTCCCCGAGGGGCACCCGTTTCATCGCCGACCACATTAAGATATGGCTGGATAGCGATACAAACACCGGGCTCTCAAGCCCAAGACCTCTCCGAGGGGCACCCGGTACATCGCCGACGCCATTAAGATATGGCTGGATAGCGATACAAACACCGGGCTTCTAACCCAAGACCTCCCCGAGGAGCACCCGGTTCATCGCCGACGCCATTAAGATATGGTTGGATAGCGATATAAATACCGGGCTCTCAAGCCTAAGACCTCCCTAAGGGGCACCCGGTTCATCGCCGACGCCATTAAGATATGGCTGCATAGCGATACAAACACCGGGCTCTCAAGCCCAAGACCTCCCCGAGGGGCACCCGGTTCATCGCCGACGCTATTTAGATATGGTTGGATAGCGATACAAACACCGGGCTCTCAAGCCCAAGACCTCCCCGAGGGGCACCCGGTTCATCGCCGACGCCATTAAGATATGGCTGCATAGCGATACAAACACCGGGCTCTCAAGCCCAAGACCTCCCCGAGGGGCACCCGGTTCATCGCCGACGCCATTAAGATATGGCTGGATAGCGATACAAACACCGGGCTCTCAAACCCAAGACCTCCCCGAGGGGCACCAAGTTCATCGCCGACGCCATTAATACATGGCCGGATAGCGATATAAACACAGGGTTTTCAGAGTCCTCATTGGAGGCATCCGCTCAGATGCTGGATCTTCCAAATCCAGCTATTGACTCTGGGTCCTTCAAACCCAGTTACTGACGGACCCAAAGACATCGTCGGAGGCATCCGACAAGTTCAACAAGCATCTGAATTATTCAGATCCAACGAACAACAGATCAAAGATCCTTTCAAGGGTATCCGGTTATAAGCCGAATCTTTCAAATTCAGTTAGTAACAGAACCAAAAACTTCCTGTAACACCCCGGAAATGCTATAACTGTGGAATTAACAAATTAAAGTATAATCAAATTCAAATCAAAGAACTAAGGGAAACGGGATACGCCTTTGCGTTCGTCTCGGAAAAATACGCGAAATAGAGTCCGAGTTTTCGAAAAACGGGGTCCGTATGAAGAAGATATGGCCTTCGGAAGTTTTGAA
Organism: Allium sativum; assembly: GCA_030737875.1. Lineage (NCBI taxonomy): Eukaryota > Viridiplantae > Streptophyta > Magnoliopsida > Asparagales > Amaryllidaceae > Allium > Allium sativum. The sequence goes on from CM060915.1 coordinate 374,884,354, forward strand.
TTAAATTTAAAATTCAAACAGAATAAAATAATAATTTGAAAAGGGGGCCCAACGGGCCAGGCGGATAAAACACCCGCCTAGCCACCCAGGTCGACTGGGCTGTCGACCTGGGCTACCCATGTCGACAGGGCTGTCGACAGCCCTGTCGACAGGGGTGTCGACCTGGTCGAGCCCAGTCAACCTGGCTGGCCAGGTCTGTGTTTCAGTGGTCTGCTTTGTCATTAGGGCTAGGTGGCGGGTTTTTATTGGTCTCTCTTCCTAATGTATGGCTATGATCTATCCTAGCAACATCAAGGGTCCTAATCAATTCCTAACCTCTATATAAACAACCCTAGACTAAACCCTAATCTATTCATTCAAAATAAGATTATAGCCGCCATGTTGCTGAGGAACGACAAAGATTAGCCGCCAACTAAAGAGAAGATTAGGAAGAAAGTTCTAATGCCTAAAGCAATTCAAAGCAACCTAAAGCTAATCAATTCAACAAAGGAATCTTGTCTCTTAATTAGAGAATTCGCCGCAACCATTGTAAGTAAAGTATTACTTTGGTATAATAAACAACTGTGTTGATGTGTATGCTTGAATTGTGGCAATGGAAGTAATTCATATTTGTGCAAAATTATGTTATTCATTATAAAGAACTACATGCGGTAGTTCTATGCAAATAAACGTTTGGAATATTGCGCAAATTATGTAATTTATGTTGAAACTACATGTATGTAGTTGAGTGGAATTTATGCAAGTTTGGGGCTTTGTTATTATGTTGTCATGATGTATACTTTGTGCATAAATCGTTTTGCAAGCAATTGAAACAAGTTGGTTGTTATAGTTCATATGAAACTATGTTGGAATTTTGACACCATAATCCATGCATTAAGTCATGCTTTTACAAACTTATGAATATGGCTAGGAATGATATTTGGCATAATTGAAATCCGTTATTAAGTCTATCTTGTTTTAAAGGATTATATGATGACATGGCTAGGTTAGACTCAAAAATCCCTTTTTGCAAGTTTAAAGCAAACACCATGTTTAGGAATATTTATGCATAAGTATGTTTATACCATCGTTATGTGATTAGGCTTAAATCATGATTAAGTTGAATTATGCTATGTTTATGCTAGAAGTATTTTATGCCATGCTTATGTTTGACAATATGCCATGTTTATGCTAGAAGTATTTAGGCCATGCTTATGTTTGACATTATGCCTAAATAAGAATATAGGTTCATGTTGTAGTTAAACCTATGCAAGTTTACATGCCTTGATTTATGTCACCTATGTTTTATGACCAAAATACATGTCACCACTATGCAAGTACACCAATTTCTATTATGTATTTTCCAACGTCATATGCAAGTTCATGCGCTCACTTTCCCCTCTTGGTGTATACGCCATAAGCCTCCCCTTTCACATGGCTAAATTGGGCTTTAAAAGGCTGAGCCCAATATATATAAACGAACGTGTAAAACGGGGGAAAATAACTTTGGGTTAACATTAATTTAATGAATGAAAACTAAAGAAAAAGGGCCCAAAGTCAAGTATGGGTTGGGCCCATGATTGGTGTAACCTTTACACCGTTAACTTAATAATGGGCCGCAAATATTTACATATAAATAAAGAAGAATGACAAAATATGTAAATGTAGAAAAGACGATGTGTTTAACCCGAGGTTGGATTGAGTTGTGATGTAAACCTGCCCGGAACCGCCCGGCTGTCCAGTAGTCACAACAATACCTATCCAATGTGGGAGGTTAAACATGGAGCCCAGCAAGGACCCGAGGTTAGACTGAGTTGTGGCGTAAGACTGCCCGGAACCAACCGGCAACAGGCAGCCACAACAATACCTGTCTAATGTGAGAGGTCAGGGCCTTAATAAGACAATTAAGGTTGAGTCAGGATTGTTAGGATTAAGTGAACTAAAGACTTAATCAAAATGGAACATGCTAAACTAAACGGACTGGTGGGGTTAGGTTAGGAAACACTTAACCAACTTAGCATGTTGGCTAGAGATAGAAAACCTAGTAACGGGGGACCCTTTTCAGCAGTAACCCTAGAAGGTGTATCAGGATACCCTGAAACTAGGCAGGGTGGGGCACGATTACTGGGCTGATTGTAAGAGGTCAAATCGACGGCGGTGGTGTAGCAGTGTAGGTTCTAACGGTGTGCGGGCGTGCACGCACTCCGGCGCAGAAAAATAAAGCACTGGACACCAGTAGCATACCTTTGCACTCTAAGGTTGTGTCGGGTTGCCACTATGGGACTTGATACACCCCATGGTGGGACCAGCATAGGTAACTACAGACATCGGGGGCCGTAGGACACATGTAACTTTGCGAATAGGAGCCGATCATCGTAGAATGGATCACACTACCCTGATTATGGGGTGCAAATTGGAAACTAGTTTATATGGGTTCAGAGATTAACATGGGGTACGATAGTATATTCGACCCTAGATAACTTAACCAAGTTCATAGTGTTTGCCCACTTCCTGTTTTACTTATCATACCCAGTTCTTTATTCATAGACAAAGTAGTACTAGACTTACTCAGGCTTTATGTCTGACTCTATTTTTCTTTCGTCTTCTTTCTTCCGTTTCCCCCCCAGGTCCTCAGGGAGGGAACACAGCAGCTTGATCAACCTCAACATCCAGCTTGAAGAAGAGAAATGTATTGCTTGGACTTTCCTGTTTTTGAACTATGGCTTGGGACAACCGCTATGGGGCTTTTGCAGTTTATCTATGTTTTATTCATGCTTCTTTAAATAATGTACTCAAGACAGATTATGAAAATGTTATGTTATGTTTTTGGAAAGGATGTAAGACAATCATGGTGATGTTTTGTGACACGTATTTGACTTCATGAAATAAAAGTTTGTTGTTCTTCCGCTGTTTACAAATATGTGTTCTTATATCTGTCTTGTATATCTGTGACTTGTACTTATAAACCTCCACCAAAATTAGGGCATTCCCTTTGAGAGTGACCCTAACGGAGGTGGGGTGTTTCACTTGGTATCAGAGCATAGGTTTACCAGATAAGATAAAAAGTTTTGAAAATTTATTTTCAAAAAGGAAATTTAAAGAAGCATTTTTAAAAGAAAAATATTATTTTATTTTAAAAAAGGCAAAGTCCACTCCCCAGAGCCATAGGTACTATCTCTTATCCTTCGTTTTGAACCTATCCTTTTTGTTTCAGCATGTCCCAAGAACTTAACTTGCCTGAAGGGGTACCCATACCTGGTTGGTTTAGACGTTTCTTAGAAGCAAGGGCCACTCAGCCAGGTCCTACCGTTCCTCCTCCTCCAGCTGAAGGAAATCATCCAGCCGCAGCAGCACCTTTTCCTCCACCTCCTCCACGGGGAAACACATTCGCTAAGATATGTAAAGATTTTAAAGCTATGGGAGGAAGGGATTTCCATGGAACTGAGTCCTTCGTGGCAGCTAGAAATTGGCTGAAAGAAACGGAGGACCTATTCATCATCTTTGAGGTAGAAGATAGACAAAAAGTACAATTGGCGGTGTGGCTATTGAAGGGCGAGGCTTCCTACTGGTGGGAAGTCACCAATGCTGAAAGACCAGTGGATACATGGGAGGACTTTAGGGCAAGGTTTGAGACTAAGTTTCTCTCAGATGCAGAAAGAAGTTTGCAGTTGGAAAAATTCTTATTTCTTAAGCAAGGAGACAAGACTGTTAGAGAGTATGTAAATCAGTTTGATGAGCTGGCTAGGTTTGGGCTTGACCTAGTCAACACCCCGCATAAGAAGGCTCTCCGTTTCGTCAAGGGGTTAAATGAGCCGTTACATAGTTTGGCCATGACCCATATACCCATGGGAGCCACGTATGAAAGATTGGTGCAAATGGCATTGCTGAACGAAGAGGACAAGGGCAAGAAGGAGACGAAGGCAGAAAGCTCTCAAGGGAAGAAAGAGGGCTTGCAGCCTAAGAAGACAGACTTTAAGAAGGGCGGGAAAGGCAACAAAGAGAAGAGGAAGTGCAATTTCTGTGGCAAAGTGGGGCACTTAGTAAAGGACTGCCGGAAAAAGAAGGCCAAGGAGAATGGTGGGTGCTTTTCGTGCGGTCAGACAGGCCACAGGGCTAAGGACTGCCCAAGGAAACGAGGACAGGGGCAGGGCACTGGATCCACCCCAGGGGCACAGGTCCATGTGCTAGAAGCGCCACCATTGCAACAGCGAGGTATAAATACTTCTGTAGAAAGTGTAGTTTATCTTTATGATCACCCCGTTCGCACTTTATTTGATTCTGGCGCATCACACTCCTTTATCTCGTCTGCTTTAGTAGAATCTCTGCACCTAAAAACTAGTATGGTAGAGGACCCCTTAATTGTTTCAAACCCAATTGGGGGCCCAGCTCATTTGTCTATGATCTGTCTGGATTTGAAAATTTCTATCCTAAGTGTTGAATTTCTATGTAGTGCCTTTGTTTTGGGCTTTTCGGGGTATGGTTTGATTTTGGGTATGGATTGGCTATCCAGTAATGGGGCCATCCTTGATTGTGAGAAAAGGGTTGTTAGGCTCCTAACCCAGCTCGGTAATACTTTGGAAATTTCTTGTAATCCCTCGTATGCGGTTATGCTTAGTTATCTTGAATCACTAGATGCCTCTGTTGAAAATTTGAAATCAGTTAGAGTGGTCCGGGAATATCCGGATGTCTTCGAAGAGGTGAAGGGCTTACCTCCGAAGCGGGAAATAGACTTCCGCATATATCTGGTAGATAATGCAAAGCCCGTCGCGTTGCCCGTTAGACATATGGCTCCACGAGAAAGGAAAGAGCTCAGTAAACAAATTAAAGAGCTTCTAGAAAAGGGGTTCATTAGGAGGAGCATTTCAGAGTGGGGCGCTCCAGTGGTGTTCGCTACAAAGGCGGATGGTTCACTCCGTCTATGTGTTGACTATAGGGAGCTCAACAAGCTGACGAAAAAGAATAGGCACCCTCTCCCTAGAATTGACGATTTATTTGACCAGCTTGTAGGAGCGTCTGTTTTCTCCCAACTCGATTTAGCAACCGGTTTTCATCAGCTAAGGGTGGCTGAAGATAGCATCGATAAAACGGCTTTCAGAACCCCAGACGGCTTCTTTGAATGGCTTGTCATGCCTTTCGGCTTGACAAATGCACCTGCTTACTTCGTGGACCTGATGAGTAGGGTATTTAGAGATTTCCTCAACAAATTCGTAGTGGTCTTCGTAGATGATATCCTTATCTTCTCAAAGAGTGAAGAGGAACATGCTCAGCACCTAAGGGCAATCATGGAAACTTTGCGAGTCCATCAACTAAAAGCCAAATTCTCCAAATGCCACTTTTGGAGAGAAGAGGTGAGGTTCCTTGGGCACATAGTATCCAAACAAGGGTTAGCGGTGGACCCTGCTAAGGTAGTGGCGGTACAAGATTGGAAGACACCAAGGAATGCAACTGAGGTCCGAAGCTTTCTAGGACTAGCAGGTTTCTATCGAAAATTCATAAGGGATTTTGCGAAAATTTCAGCTCCGCTCACGAAATTGACCAAGAAGAATCTAGTATTCAATTGGGATTTGGATTGCGAGTTTGCTTTCCAACGACTGAAGAGGGCTCTCACAACAGCCCCAGTTTTGAAGCTGCCAGATGGGAGCAAGATGTTCACTGTTTATACGGATGCATGTGGGACAGGGCTAGGCGCCGTCTTAATGCAAGAAGGAAGGGTAGTAGCTTATGGCGGGAGGCAGTTGAAGGTGCACGAAAAGAACTACCCAACCCACGATCTAGAGCTAGCCGCCATCGTCTTTGCACTCAAGTCTTGGCGACACTATCTCCTAGGTGAGAAGTTCGAACTTTACACTGACCATAAATCGTTGAAATATCTTTTCTCGCAGAAAGATCTTAACTTGAGGCAGCAAAGATGGATGGAGTTTCTTGCCTCGTACGATTTCGAAATCTCCTACACTCCGGGCAAAGGCAACGTAGTGGCAGACGCGTTGAGCCGAAAGAAATTGACCCTAAGCCTGTTGTTTGTTGAAAGACAAAGCCTAGAGTTTATAGCCAGCTTCGACTTTAGGCCTTCCTCCGATTTCGTACCGGGCTTGCTTGCATCTCTCGAAGTGCGCCCAACTTTAGTAGATTCAGTAGGGGCAGCACAACGCGAAGACCCTCAGCTTGTGGAAATAATTGATAGGCTAATTAGAGGTGAGACTTCAAGTCACCTCTACAGATACTCCATTGACGATAAGGGTGTACTAAGGCGAGATGGAAGACTATGCGTCCCACAGACAAACGATTTAATAAAGAAGGTTCTCGAGGAAGCACATCACTCCAAGATGACGATACACCCAGGCGGAGATAAAATGTACAAAGACGTAAAAAGGACTTTCTTCTGGAACGGCATGAAAAAGGACGTGGCAGAATTCGTTTCTAAGTGTATGGTGTGCCAACAGGTTAAGGCGGAACAGAAAAAGCCTGGCGGACTGCTACATCCTTTGGAGGTCCCGCAGTGGAAGTGGGATAGCATCTCAATGGACTTCATCGATGGGCTGCCTAGGTCTAGGAGAGGCAACACTAGCATTTGGGTAATAGTGGATAGGCTTACTAAAAGCGCCCACTTTTTACCTGTCAAAAGTAAAAGAACCGCCTCATCCCTAGCATCACTTTACCTTAAGGAAATCGTGCGACTCCATGGAATACCATCTAGCATCGTTAGTGACCGAGACCCCATCTTCACCAGCGAGTTTTGGCGGAGTCTGCAAGAAGCAGTAGGAACGCAGTTATGCTTGAGTACAGCCTATCATCCCCAAACTGACGGCCAAACAGAGAGAGTGAACAGAGTTTTGGAAGATCTTTTAAGGCTATGCATCCTTGACTTCGGAGGGACATGGGAAGACCACCTCCCTTTGGTGGAATTTGCCTACAACAACAGCTATCAAGCAACCATCGGAATGGCGCCCTTCGAAGCTTTATATGGAAGACCGTGCCGATCGCCCACTTGTTGGTGGGAGTCCACGGATAAGCTCATACTTGGACCAGACATGATCCGAGAGACCTCAGAGAAAGTAGACTTAATACGAAGAAGGATGAGGACGGCCCAAGACAGACAAAAGTCCTATGCCGACAAGAGAAGGACCGACCTTGAATTCGAGGTTGGAGACAGAGTTTTTCTCAAGGTATCACCACTAAGAAACGTTGTTCGTTTTGGAACCACAGGAAAGCTAGCGCCAAGATTCGTAGGGCCATTCCCTATTATCGAGAAAATTGGGAAAATGGCTTATAGATTAGAGCTACCCGAGAAGTTGGCTGGAGTCCACAACGTTTTTCACGTTTCACATCTCCGAAAATGTCTACACGAGTCTGCTGAAGTGGTAGAGCCGAATATCCTCGAAGAGGCCGAAGTGGAACACGAAGCAACCATAAGAAGAGTTCCAACCCGCATCTTAGGAACGGAAGTGAAGAAGCTACGCAACCGCGAAGTCAAGCTCGTCAAAGTTCAGTGGAGCGACGCCGAGGGAGACGCGACTTGGGAAACTGAAGCTAGAATCCGTACAGCCTACCCTTTTCTGTTCGAGGGTACATCCTTGATCTTTCTTTTTCCTTAAGTTGCGCTTTTATCTATTTTTTTTTTTAGGTATATTTCCTCGACCGTATCTTTTAGATAGAATCTTTTTGGATGGAAACATGTAGTTGAAACATGTTATGGATGATGGTTGCAAGTGGTTGCAAGTGATTGCTAGTGGTTGCTCGTGGTTGCATATACACACACAATCTAGGTTTTAGATCGGCTCAGTCACTTCATATTGCATATGCATATGTGTTTGTATTCGTATGTGGTTGAACTTTAATGTGTTGACATGTGGATGCTGCATTTGTATTGAATGACTGTGCACTCATGTAGAATCAAGAATAGGAAAATTTGCATACATAATGGATTCATGGCACTTACATAATTCGCATTAAGGAGGTCAACTGAATCAGGGGACCGACTGATTTTGCATTAGATAAGTACATGTATACACACACACTTTGCATATGATCATGAAGCATTAGAAGTCTTTTAAGGACAATGGATGCTCGTGTTTGATGGATGAGTAGATGGATGATTGGATGTTAGGATATACATTCCTCCTAACTTGAAGATTTCGGGGACGAAATCCTTTTAAGTGGGGGAGAATGTAACACCCCGGAAATGCTATAACTGTGGAATTAACAAATTAAAGTATAATCAAATTCAAATCAAAGAACTAAGGGAAACGGGATACGCCTTTGCGTTCGTCTCGGAAAAATACGCGAAATAGAGTCCGAGTTTTCGAAAAACGGGGTCCGTATGAAGAAGATATGGCCTTCGGAAGTTTTGAATTAAATTTAAAATTCAAACAGAATAAAATAATAATTTGAAAAGGGGGCCCAACGGGCCAGGCGGATAAAACACCCGCCTAGCCACCCAGGTCGACTGGGCTGTCGACCTGGGCTACCCATGTCGACAGGGCTGTCGACAGCCCTGTCGACAGGGGTGTCGACCTGGTCGAGCCCAGTCAACCTGGCTGGCCAGGTCTGTGTTTCAGTGGTCTGCTTTGTCATTAGGGCTAGGTGGCGGGTTTTTATTGGTCTCTCTTCCTAATGTATGGCTATGATCTATCCTAGCAACATCAAGGGTCCTAATCAATTCCTAACCTCTATATAAACAACCCTAGACTAAACCCTAATCTATTCATTCAAAATAAGATTATAGCCGCCATGTTGCTGAGGAACGACAAAGATTAGCCGCCAACTAAAGAGAAGATTAGGAAGAAAGTTCTAATGCCTAAAGCAATTCAAAGCAACCTAAAGCTAATCAATTCAACAAAGGAATCTTGTCTCTTAATTAGAGAATTCGCCGCAACCATTGTAAGTAAAGTATTACTTTGGTATAATAAACAACTGTGTTGATGTGTATGCTTGAATTGTGGCAATGGAAGTAATTCATATTTGTGCAAAATTATGTTATTCATTATAAAGAACTACATGCGGTAGTTCTATGCAAATAAACGTTTGGAATATTGCGCAAATTATGTAATTTATGTTGAAACTACATGTATGTAGTTGAGTGGAATTTATGCAAGTTTGGGGCTTTGTTATTATGTTGTCATGATGTATACTTTGTGCATAAATCGTTTTGCAAGCAATTGAAACAAGTTGGTTGTTATAGTTCATATGAAACTATGTTGGAATTTTGACACCATAATCCATGCATTAAGTCATGCTTTTACAAACTTATGAATATGGCTAGGAATGATATTTGGCATAATTGAAATCCGTTATTAAGTCTATCTTGTTTTAAAGGATTATATGATGACATGGCTAGGTTAGACTCAAAAATCCCTTTTTGCAAGTTTAAAGCAAACACCATGTTTAGGAATATTTATGCATAAGTATGTTTATACCATCGTTATGTGATTAGGCTTAAATCATGATTAAGTTGAATTATGCTATGTTTATGCTAGAAGTATTTTATGCCATGCTTATGTTTGACAATATGCCATGTTTATGCTAGAAGTATTTAGGCCATGCTTATGTTTGACATTATGCCTAAATAAGAATATAGGTTCATGTTGTAGTTAAACCTATGCAAGTTTACATGCCTTGATTTATGTCACCTATGTTTTATGACCAAAATACATGTCACCACTATGCAAGTACACCAATTTCTATTATGTATTTTCCAACGTCATATGCAAGTTCATGCGCTCACTTTCCCCTCTTGGTGTATACGCCATAAGCCTCCCCTTTCGCATGGCTAAATTGGGCTTTAAAAGGCTGAGCCCAATATATATAAACGAACGTGTAAAACGGGGGAAAATAACGTTGGGTTAACATTAATTTAATGAATGAAAACTAAAGAAAAAGGGCCCAAAGTCAAGTATGGGTTGGGCCCATGATTGGTGTAACCTTTACACCGTTAACTTAATAATGGGCCGCAAATATTTACATATAAATAAAGAAGAATGACAAAATTTGTAAATGTAGAAAAGACGATGTGTTTAACCCGAGGTTGGATTGAGTTGTGATGTAAACCTGCCCGGAACCGCCCGGCTGTCCAGTAGTCACAACAATACCTATCCAATGTGGGAGGTTAAACATGGAGCCCAGCAAGGACCCGAGGTTAGACTGAGTTGTGGCGTAAGACTGCCCGGAACCAACCGGCAACAGGCAGCCACAACAATACCTGTCTAATGTGAGAGGTCAGGGCCTTAATAAGACAATTAAGGCTGAGTCAGGATTGTTAGGATTAAGTGAACTAAAGACTTAATCAAAATGGAACATGCTAAACTAAACGGACTGGTGGGGTTAGGTTAGGAAACACTTAACCAACTTAGCATGTTGGCTAGAGATAGAAAACCTAGTAACGGGGGACCCTTTTCAGCAGTAACCCTAGAAGGTGTATCAGGATACCCTGAAACTAGGCAGGGTGGGGCACGATTACTGGGCTGATTGTAAGAGGTCAAATCGACGGCGGTGGTGTAGCAGTGTAGGTTCTAACGGTGTGCGGGCGTGCACGCACTCCGGCGTAGAAAAATAAAGCACTGGACACCAGTAGCATACCTTTGCACTCTAAGGTTGTGTCGGGTTGCCACTATGGGACTTGATACACCCCATGGTGGGACCAGCATAGGTAACTACAGACATCGGGGGTCGTAGGACACATGTAACTTTGCGAATAGGAGCCGATCATCGTAGAATGGATCACACTACCCTGATTATGGGGTGCAAATTGGAAACTAGTTTATATGGGTTCAGAGATTAACATGGGGTACGATAGTATATTCGACCCTAGATAACTTAACCAAGTTCATAGTGTTTGCCCACTTCCTGTTTTACTTATCATACCCAGTTCTTTATTCATAGACAAAGTAGTACTAGACTTACTCAGGCTTTATGTCTGACTCTATTTTTCTTTCGTCTTCTTTCTTCCGTTTCCCCCCCCCAGGTCCTCAGGGAGGGAACACAGCAGCTTGATCAACCTCAACATCCAGCTTGAAGAAGAGAAATGTATTGCTTGGACTTTCCTGTTTTTGAACTATGGCTTGGGACAACCGCTATGGGGCTTTTGCAGTTTATCTATGTTTTATTCATGCTTCTTTAAATAATGTACTCAAGACAGATTATGAAAATGTTATGTTATGTTTTTGGAAAGGATGTAAGACAATCATGGTGATGTTTTGTGACACGTATTTGACTTCATGAAATAAAAGTTTGTTGTTCTTCCGCTGTTTACAAATATGTGTTCTTATATCTGTCTTGTATATCTGTGACTTGTACTTATAAACCTCCACCAAAATTAGGGCATTCCCTTTGAGAGTGACCCTAACGGAGGTGGGGTGTTTCACTTCCCTCAAAGTTATCTGATAAAAACCATGAGTAACTGGCCCACTCAGTTACTAGGAACAACAGATTTCTTTATCTAGCTGTAAAAAAAATCCATGCCTAATTTTCAAGATATTAAAACCAATTGTGGTATCGGGGCATTACCATCGCATTAATGAAATCTAATGACGCTCTCTTAAACATACTACAATCCGGTCATAATCTCATGAAAACCCGACATCAGGTCACTCCAACCAACAAAACTGGATTTTCTGGAATAACTAAGATAAAATTAAAAGATCCTAATAAAATGGTTATCCATGTGAAAGGGTTGTGAGCATCGTCTTAGTCAAGATCAGGAAAAGTCAATAAAGTTGGCCTGTCATAACAAATAATTTGTAGTGTAAAATTTGTATTGCAAATATAAAAAACAAGCATGAAATGCAAAAAATATAAAAGCACAACAAAACTAAAAGCAAAAGTTAAGGCATGAAAAGCAGGACACAATTTCCTGACAACAAAGCAGAATTATATCATAAAGCCACAGGTTAAAGTGCAAAATGTCAAACAGCAGAGTGCATATAGATGACAAGTACAAAGAGTAATAAGTGGGGACCGGCACCCGCATATACAACCGGCCTGAATACAACATGCAAAAGAAAATAGTCAACAACCAGATTAAGCTATTACCAAGCATGATCATTTCTTCCTGTCACTTGATCTCAAAGCAGGCTTCTTAGTCAAAGGTGGAGGGGTTTCTTCCACGTTACTCTGATTCTCTTGGGAAGATAAAGTGATAGCCTCCATGTCTTTCTTCTTCTTTTTCTTCTTAGACGATGAGGACTTGACAGTCTTCTTCTTACCCTCGACAATGTCTTGGGAACCTTCGTCTGCTTCGATGGCCTCAACATCATCACTAAGGTTATAGTCAACGTCATCCAAACCCAGGAGGGCACCGATCGTTGCATCTTGTGACCCGGGAGCTGTAATAAGTAAGGATGTGTTACTAGGAGGAGGGGGAGTAATGACAGAAGTAAGAGGGAAAGTTGCCAATGGCGAATCAATCCTGGTAGCCCCAGTAGTTATTGTATTGCCTATGGTAGGAGAAGACAGGGGAGAAATTAAACTCAAAGTATGGAAACATCGAGCATAATAAGCAAGGGTCCCAGGTGAATCGAAAATGGACTCTAAGCACGATAGGGTATAATCGGTTTCAATTTTGCCTGAATCAGGAAGATTTTCTGAGGGATTCCTGTGCTCAATTCTCCAATGATCAGGGTTGTCATCATCAGCCTCGTCATCTCCACCGTGCTCTTCAACAATGTTCTCTATATTGATATTTCCCTCAGTAACAGCATTTTTCTCTTTAGAAGCATCAACTGGGTTAGCCAATGTTTGCGAGCCAGAAGCTTCAAAGGCCAAGGGATCAACAGGAAAGTTGACAACATGTTGAGTTTGAACTTTTTCACCGGAAGTACCGGTCCTCTCGTCCATTAGTTGTGCCTTTCCTTCTGCCAAAGACTTTCTGGACCTGTCATCTAAGAGTTTGTCAATGAGTTCGTCCTCGCTACAATCTTCACCGTTAATCTCAAGCACTCGCTCCCAAACAAGCGCCAAAGTACATGCAAAACTATCCCCTAAGTAATGCAAACTCCCACGACTCATGACACTGTATACATAGAAGCGGAACATGTCATCGTCAGCTTCGTCCATAGCTTGTTTATGGGTTTCTTCTGCAGTCATCTTGTCTTTCTCAAGAGATTCGACCTTGGCCATTAGTGTCTGGTTGGAATCCTTCAAAGACTTTACCTCCTTACGTAGATTGGCGGCATCTTCCCGATATTGTTTGGAGAAAACCTTCTCTATAGCCAACATGGCATCAAAATTACGCTTGGCAGGTAGGGCATCTTTTTCTCTTTGTTTGGAAGCCGCAAGTTTGTCCCGGAGCTTTTTAATCTCGTTATCTGACGCTTCCAACTCTGCAACTCTTTTGTTGAGAATCGCAATAGTAGCGTCACGATCATCCAAAACCTTTTCCCATTTGACTTTGTCACTTTCCAACTCGGCAATTTTTGTAAGGTAGGAATCATGACGCTTTTGGAAGTCATCGCCAAGTTTCTCCCATCCACGCAACTTTTGGTAAAAGATATCTCTTACGACGTTCCATTTAGTTTCAAGTTGACTTTTAGCAGTATTGAACTGAGTATGTGTTTGACTTATAACCGCATCCACCTCTTTAAGAAAAACATCGGCGTCGGTTATACTTACTCCACGATCTAAGTAAAGCCCTTTCAGATTCCAACCTGGAAGCTTTTCAGAAAAGGAAATGTTCGTCAAACCAGGATTATGGTGAGGTTTATTAATAATCGAATGAATCTCAACTGGAGGACCGGGAGGGCCGGAGGATGAGGGAAGTCAGGGCTTAATAGGCAGCTTTTCTACTCGGGAATGCTTATAGGAACCATCCCTTCCTCGTTTCCTCCCTCCCTCCCCTTCATCAGGGGTGTCCTCCCTCAGCCAACTACATCTTCTAGCTTCTTCTTCTTCGTCACGTATCTTTTTCCTCTATTCCTCAGTCATGACGGATTCTGATGCATGTAAAGACTGGGAAGAGGATTTTGAGGACAGATTAGGATGGGGTTGTTCACGGTGATGTGATGATTGTTGAGGTTCAGATCGTAGTAAGCGCTTTGGATCGATAGCTTTGCTCCTCTTATTAAATTCTGATCTGATTCCTGACGAGCGTCTCTCGTGCATGTCTAGACCTGAAATGAGTCATGAGTGAGTTTCTGATACTTAAAACTACAAAGTATCTAAAGATATTAAAGCAAGATAAAAATACAGAAAAAGAATTGGAATGCACAAGATGAATATCTTTAGAAGGGTACTGTTATTAACAGACTGGTCATACCCCCTGGGTCTAAGGGGATGCCTAAAGATTTAAGATGCTTTTCTGAATCAGTGGAGGCTGCGTCCCTAAGTTCAGTTTCTATGGTTTGAGGATCGAGAGTTTGGGTAAGTGCACCATCCTGACTAAGATATCTAGCGGGGTTGAGATCACTTAAATCGTCAAATGTACCTGCAGAATCTTCCTTAGCTGCATTTTCAATAGGGGAATCGCCAGTTATAGTCTCAATATTTGGATTAGTTTCTAATGCGATTACGTCATCCCCATCATATTCAGTCCCGTGCTCGAATTCAAAAGGATTCACTTCCCTACTATCTCTCTTAACCTGTTCGGATTCTGACTCTGGCTCAAAATGCGGGGAAGTGTTCTCTTTCTCAGTCAACTCAGCCGATGTTATAGGATCCTTGCCCCTATGACGGTTTTAATCCTCATCCTTATTCGAAGTCGTTGACAAGGGCAACATTCTTCCACTAGTAGGCTCTGAACATCTTTTCAAAGAAGGTTCAGTAATAGGATTTTCATCGGCTTGAGTTGCCTTTCTGTCATCAGAACAACCAACGTTCGACTCTGCAGGGTTTGGTTTAGGAGTGGAAGGTCCAACCTTGCATAAAAACTTCCTCAAAGGGTTAAGTAGCTCGTATTGGCGAAGAGTATTTTCAGTAATTAAAAGTTTTCTACTTCTCTTAGCCTCGTCAACAGCTTTCAGTGTTTCGTATGTGGCTTTAAGAGAAGAGGTTGCTTTGTTGTCCTTAATTAGGGTAGGGAGTACTGCATTTTGAAAGAAATAATGTAAGAACGTGTAACTCAAAAGAAGATAAAGTCAGAGCCGCTTAGTAAACTACGCGTAACTCCATCTGTCCACTGCCCTCGAAATGGTTTGGGGCATCTGACAAAGAAAAATGGTTTAAAAATCCTGAAACACTGTCCGGTAATTCGAGAACTAACTTCCGATTTCTAGCACCTTCAACATGCATAATAGAGGGGGTGTCCTTCCTACCCTTGAAAGAGCACAAGTAACGAAGTTCCTGGAAAGAAGGCTCCTGCTTTGTCGTATCCATGAAAAGAACATAAAGGCCCAGTAGAACCGTGTAGCCATTAGGATGGAGTTGGAAAGGAGCAATGCCTAGACGGTTTAGGACTCGCCCTAAAAAAGGATTAAACGGGGGAATAACACCAGCCGCTAGCATTTGTTTGCTGACAGCAACGAATCCAGCAGGAGGTTCATCAGCAAAAACACCATCCTTTGGTAATATTGCATCGATAAGAGGTATTCCGTATTGACCGCACAGTAGTTCGTATTGCTCCTGAGTTAGAGTGCTAGAATGTCTCTCTTGATCCCTAGCTTTAATCAGGCGATGGTCCAAAGGAAGGGGGCAGAACTTGGCTAGAGGTTATGGACGTTTCAATTTCGGAAGCCTTGTTTGAAGAGGGGTCGGTTTGGGCCAAGGAGGCCTCTTTACATTGAGGGGGAACTTGCTTTTCAGTAGTCATTCTACACAAACAATACTTGAATACATTTCAGTTTTCCAGCAACAAGATTCGAAGAATAAAGGTGTCAAAACACATCAAAATATCGAAAGAAAGATGACAAATGTTGGAATAAGGCGTGTATTGACGTTAGGGTTAAGTCGTTTGGGCCTAGTCACTCACACAGTAGCAGCGACATGAATAAACCGTGATGGCATTGCAAGTGCTCAAAATTAAGGAGGAGCCAAATCGTTAATTACATAAGTCGACTAAGCACGGTTTGAGATTCATGTCGCTGCCACGGTTTGAGACTCATGTCGGCCCACGACATGAGACTTCATGTCGGTTCACAACATGAGACTTCATGTCAGTCCACGACATGAGATTCATGTCAGGCCACGACATAAGGCTCATGTTGGTTCACTACATAAAATTCATGTCGGTACACGGTGTGAGATTCATGTCAGTTCGCAGCTTGAGATCTTAAAAGCAATTTAGCGTCAACACGGGGTCCTGACATTAAAAGGGCGCTTTCAAACACTATCGCATGTTAAGTTTCGTACCGTCATTACGTCTTACGGGTATCATATCATCCGCATGACTTGGGATTTTACAAAAAAAATCATCATCATGCCGACGACTCGAAATTGTGGCAATAAAACAAAGGTAATGTACACCCATTTCACACTACTACAAATCATTCAAGCAAAAATGTACAATAAGCAAAGCAAGCCAATGTTATTGCATCAGAAGCAAAGGTAGGTGTAGCGAGTTGTGTGGTGTAGGCATTCCAACAAACAACTCACGTACATTCAAGGGAAATTGAGTTTAAAGGGGAACAAATTACTCCGCATCTATCATCTACAATTACAATCATGATTTAATTCTGAGTTACAAACGTTCCAACCTCTTAAATGACAGAGTCGATACATACTATCATCACAACGCCAAAATATAATGATAAAGCCCCAAATTATACACAAACACGTAGAAAAGCAAAAACAAGATCAAAACCTGCTAAACGAATAGGATTCTTTCACTCTGACCTCTGGATGCCTGGTGATGGAGAATTGCCCTAATGATGGATAGCGCAAGTGTTAAGGCGGTTCGAGTTGGCTCTGAGCAAAGATTTGATTGAGCTGGAGGTTGAATGCAATCGAAAGTGTTGAGGAATGATCCGCTGACTGGTTCAAAGGAAGAAGCAGGCCGCCATTAACACAAAAGCCCTAAAGAGCGATTTGAATACGAATGGGTGTTAGGGCGTAAAGCAATATAAAGGCATGGAAGTTAATGGGTCAGACCCGATATGACTTAAACCCAATACGGTATGAGAGCTTGATACGACTTGCGGCATGATCATGTGAACAGGTTGGTCGTTAGGTTGATAGTAACGACATGACAAAAGAGGTTAGTAATATTATAATTCGAAGCCCACGTCATTTTCCATAACGTGAACATCGAGGAGCAAATGTTAAACCCAAAAAATGTGGGGGTTGAATTCTCTTTTGCCATGTCGTTCGCCCTCAAGTCATTGTAAATAAATGATGTTGTTTTTAAATCGTGTCGCAAGAAGAACGACATGTCATGCCGACCCACTCTAAGTCATTCGAAGATCATATAGACTTCACCAGGTCAAGTCGTATCTGTTCCTCAACAACAAAATCAAACCAAGTCGGGATCGAGTCATGTCGATCTCTAATATGGCGCTAAACGGGTTAAATGGCACGAGAATGAGCCATTCTGACTATTGTGCCAACCACCATGTCGTGAGCGAAATAAGTTGGAGTACGTGTTGTGCCATTTTACTGAGATTAAGTCACCTTGTGTAACGACACGGATTTTGCCCGACCTTAATCGATCGTAAAATCGACCAAGATCGTTCAAAACTCGCATACGTTAACTTTGGGAATACAATACATTAGAACAATAACAGCAGACTTATATAAACATTACAATAATGTTACATCAGAGTACAGAATATCAGAGTACATGTAATTAAATACAGCGGAAACAAAATACAATAGATTAAATACATGAATTAAATACATTGCAGCGGAAGAAGATAAACTTTAATACAGCGGAAGACTTCCTATGCTCTGGACACAGCTTTAGGCTTCGATCCAGAATCCTGCTAAAGAGATACATATCTGCAAAAAGCTACTCGACTGCCCGTGTGGAAAAGAGGGCATACTATTCTTTCTATACAAAATTAAACTAGAAACATTCATAATTTTATTTCCAATTATCGTATTAATTCCTATATTGAATCTTTAAAATAAAGACAAGGTTCAACTGCTAATTTTTTTTGTCAACAATAGTTCAAAGTTAGATAGTCCAAATGTACAAACAATTTAATAATTTCCATTATCATCATGTTAGTTGAAACGATATAAACCCAACACTATTATCTTGTTTAGTTGAGACAAAAGTAACAACACCTATTTTGTTGGTTGAAAACAAATGCTATATGAAACAACTGTGTATTGGAAACTATGAACAACAATATTGGTGAGATTTCTTTTATTTAAAAATAATTAGTTAATCGATTCAATTATTTTATTTGTTATATGATAACTGTATGTGTCTAATCTAGATCTGTTTGTGCTGTAATCTGTATGTTGTTTGATCTATGATTTGTGTGTTCTGTAGACCAGTTAAAATTGATATTTGTGTAATTAGAATTGTCGTCTTTGTTGATTGGATTGGACAATAATTGAATTGTCATCTTTGTTGGATTGAAAAAAAATCATATTAATTGAAATAAAATAGTTAAAACCAAAATATCTTTTGTTTGATTAGAAATGGTTAATAAATAAAATTATCATTTTTGTTAAGCTAAATTAGAAATTTTTACAAATAAAATTGTCATCCTTTTATTTGTTAAGTAGAATACAAATGGCATATTAATAAATCACTCTTTGTTTGTCATTGAAACAAATAAAAATATTCTCTTATTTTGTCATTTGAATACGTAGGGGAATTGCATTTTTAATTAACATTTTATTTGTTGATTTAAAGGCATATTAAAATAACATTTTAAAAAGACGTGAATAACTTACCATTTTAGATTAACCTTTTATTTGTTAATTTATAAGGCATGTTAAAAATAACTTTTATTTGTTAATTAAAAAGGGTTATATATTATTTGTCAATAAAGGGATTTATTTTTGTTAAACATGATATGGAAATAAAAGACAAAGTTTTCCTTTATTTTGTTTATGAAATAAACCGCCAATTTTACCTTTACTTTGTTTACAAAATAAAAGGCAAGTGTTTGTTAACATTTAAAAGACTATTTTTAACATAGTTGTTTGTTAACATTAAAAAGACTAATTGTTAACATAGTTGTTTGTTAAAAATAAAAAGACCATTTTTAACATAGTTGTTTGTTAAAAACAAAAGATCAAATTTTTGTGTTTCTTTTGTTGACAAATTTGACGCTACTTTTATTATCAAAGTTAAAAGAACAAATTTGACGCTACTTTTGTGGTTAAAGTTAAAAGAATCATTTTGTCACTATTTTGTTGATTAAACAAAAAGAACCATTTTTGTCACCATTTTTGTTGTTGAAACAAAAAGACATTTTACCTTTTTTTTTTTGTTAAAAATAAAAGAATAACTTTTATGTCTTTTGTTAAAAATAAAAGAATAACTTTTATGTCTTTTGTTAGAAATAAAAGACAAACTTTTTATGTTATTTTGTTAAAAATAAAAGCCAAACTTTTTATGTTATTTTGTTAAGAATAAAAAGACAAACTTTTTATGTTATTTTGTTAAGAATAAAAAGACAAACTTTTTATGCTCAATTTTTGTTAAAGTTTAAAGACAAAACTTTTATGCTATTTTGTTAAAATTAAAAAGACATAAACTTTATGTTATTTTTTGTTAAAAAAAAAAAAAATAACATAAATTTTATATTAATGTTTGTTAAAGTCAAAAAGACACAAGCTTTATGTTTCTTTGTTAAAAATCAAAATACCCATTTTTATGTCACGTTTGTTAACATAATATCAATGTGAATTTGTATGCTATGACACCCCAAAACTATAAGCATGTTAATTTGTATGTCATGACACCAAAACCATCAGTGTGTCATTGTGAATGTTTTGACGCTAAAATCACCGTTGTGTTAATTTAGTTGAGACGACATGAGAGTCATCGTCATGTTGTATAATTGCAATGCATCAAAATATACTTTATGCAATAACAAACATAGTTGAATTGCTATTTTTGGTCGCACTAGAGTTGGCGAACAAAAAAAATATGACTTATGCAATAACATATATAGTTCAGTAGTTATTTTTGTCGCACTAGAGTTGGCGCACAAAATATGTTTTATGTAAAATATAGTTTAATCGTCATTTTTGTCGCATTAGAGTTTGCGAGCAAAATTGTGTTTGATGTAAAAACAAAAAATTTTAATGTTAATATTTGATGGATTAGGAAATATACATATTTCACTACGAAATATGTTTCACATTAAAAACACGTTCTTTTAATGCCAATATCTGAAAGATTAGAAATGTATAGGGAAACTATTTGAGTAAAATATATTTTGCCCGACATTAGGATTATGATAATATGTTTAGTTAATAGATACAAAAAGTATTTATTACACTCAGGTAAATAAATAAGAACAAGTATGCTTAACCCGAGGTTGGATTGAGTTGTGATGTAAACCTGCCCGGACCCGCCCGGCTGTCCAGTAATCACAACAATACCTATCCAATGTGGGAGGTTAAAGCATATGTAAACTATTTAGTTTAAATAAAATAAAACATAGAAAAGTAAGACATTTATTTACATTAGATAAATAAAAGATTAAATAAAATTATACTTTTATGTAATTAAAGAACATGTTTTTACATTGTAAATAAAATTACATTTCGATGCAATTAAGATTATAAGACTAAACTTGTGAATTAGAATTTATTTACATTTTCTTATGTAAAAAAAAAAAGGGAACAAAAAGAACCAAAATGTGGATGGTAATTATTTACATTTTCTTATGTAAATAAAAATAATAAAAAGAGATGTTAGAAAAGAATTAACATAAGATATTCTTTTTATGATAAAAAGAAATATTAGAAAAGAATTAAAGAAATACATTTGTTTACATTTACTATGTAAATAGGATTGGCAGGGAAATGGAAACCATTTATTTACAAATAGCGTAAATAAATATGAATAAGAAATTAGATACATTTATTTACAATTAATGTAAATAAATATAGCAAAAGTAAAAGTAAAACATTTATTTACAAATAGTGTAAATAAATAAGATAAAAGAAGTAAAAACATTTATTTACAAATAGTGTGAATAAATAAGAAAAAGTAGAAGGAGAAAAACCATTTATTTACATTTGGGTAAAGAAATAAGAAAAGGAAAATGAAAACATTTATTTATATCTAGGTAAATAAATAAATGGTAAGAAAGAACATTTATTTACATTTAGAGTAAATAAATCAAAAGATAGAAAAGATTATTTAATTATTTATTTACATTTAGTGTAAATAAACCAAAGATAGAAAAAGAATATCTATTTATATTTGGTGTAAATAAAGCATGAATTAAAGTGAATTTAAAAAGCACATTTTATTTACATTTTAAATGTAAATAAAAACAGAGTAAAATAAAGGTGATATTTTTATCGTCATTTTTAAAGCGATAAAAGAATAGACGTTAATAGTTGAAATCGCCAAACGATTTATATTTATATATATACGGAACGCGCACGGCAGTTCGCGTATCGGCAATCGTAACTTTAAACGGTTATACCGAAAGATCCGACCGTCGGATTTCCCCAAAACAGGAACCGTTAGGACCGCTTTGGGAAAATCTTTCCCATGATATAAATTTCATCAAAATCCAACGGTTAGATATGCATAAGTCAAATTTGGTTGAAAACAGTGCCAGGGTCGGCCCATTGACCCGAAGCGTCGGTAAATTTATTCGAGCTATTTTTTTTATATATATAAATAAAAATAGCGATAGATCGTTATCAAATATCAATAACGATATGAAATGTTTTCAAATTATATATATATATATATATATTTATATATATATATATATATATGCGAGAATCATTTGAAAAGACCGAGTTCAATCTCATTTCAAATGATTACACGACGTTCTAAATCTAAGAGTTGAAGACGGCGATTGAAGACCGACGATCTTCACATCGAATGGGTAACTAGTGTTGAGGTCCTTGATTGATTTGCTCCCAAGACGGGGCTAAGATGGTAGTTATCCGGACGTAGTGTTGATTTGTACGGATTTGACTTTCGTCCAGACCCAGGGCATAAGTTTATAAATGGAATGTATGTCTGACGTTGTAGCCCTTTATACTACATTCGTTAATCTCTGTCAATATACATCTGTTTGGTGGTTAACACCCTTCTCTGAGACATATGAGCTTAGAGGTTATATATTGGCAGAAATCAATGGTATAGTATGGACTGACAATGTGGCATACTAAGATGCATTGATCAAGGCTTTTGTTGAAAAGCAGGGCCTAGTGGTTGATGATCAAAGCATAGTCTGTTTAGGCATAGCTTTGTGTATATCGTGACTTCGCGAGCCTCACACCCCGGTATGAGTCAAAAACGGGATATGGACCGTAGGGAGTGCACACGTTTCTTTCTAGCTAGAGTGGTGTCAGTGACCTACCAGCCCTGACATTTTACTTATGTGGATGATGGATTTTGAGGCGCCTCGTTATTTTTATAGGCCGTTGGTGGTCATACTATAGGTCCAAAGGGACCGGGGAACGTGTGTTCAGGCATAACCAATCCACTGCCCATAGGCGGGGACCGGCCCTACCGCTTCCAAGGGTTCACTGCGGGGAATCCTGAGGCATTTGCTAGAGTGTCTCGAATAGGAGAGGATCTTGCCCCTAGCCTCGACTCATGATGGAATCCAAATTTCCAATACGCCCTTGCGGTTTTGATTGTAGAACTAGTATTGGCGACATGTTATATGGTAACCATGCCGTCTAGGATTGATACTTATGATTCAAATCTTTTTATTAAAACATATATACACTAATAATAATATCAAATTCGTTTTATACGTATCAAGCATCTTTTGACCATTATAAGGTAAAACCCTATCCTCTGGTGTGCGTTGCATTGTGTGATGGGACCTGGGTCTTATAATGGTTTCATTTTTCCAAAAAGACATTGCGTTATTTCTCGATTTACTTTGGTTTATGCACTGGCAATCCATAGGAGTAAACCCGTTCCGCGAAAGTGGCGTGGTCCTTGGATTTGTCTTATTAGTTATATTAATTTAGAATTCTCACACCAGTCCCATGACTGACTCGTAGTTTGTTTCACTTTGCAAACTCGGGTGCCCTCTTTTCCACACGGGCAGTCGAGTAGCTTTTTGCGGATATGTATCTCTTTAGCAGGATCCTGGATCGAAGCCTAAAGTTGTGTCCAGAGCTTGATAGTCTTCCGCTGTTTGTTTGTATTATCTTTTATGTATCTTCCGCTGTAATTTAATTTCTTTGTACTCTGATATATTCTGTACTCTGATGTTATATTATTGTAATGTAATAAAAGTCTGCTGTTATTGTTCTGATGTATTGTATTCCCAAAGTTAAAGTATTCGAAAATTTCCAACCTTTGGGTCAGATGTAATAACCCGTAAAATGCGAGCCAGTTTGAAATTTTTATTTTGGCAATTTTAATGAATTTTGCATATTTAAAATAGATTATTTTCAATATTATCGACGAGAAATTTATTTTGAATTGAATTCGACGTATATATTTATATACGTCGTCGTTAGAATATAAATAATTATATATAATTATAAATAGAATTGAAAATGGCGCGGTAGTTCGATAATTCGATTTCAAACTTCAATTGAATGTACCGGGTGCAAAACAATCCGGATTTTAGTGAAACCAAAAATAATAGGATCTAATTGATAATATCTTTCCAACGAATCCGACAAATCAAAATTTGGTAGCGAGAATCAAAAGATATGTCCAGTTGAAAATTCTGAATAGTCGCTATGGAATTCAGGCCCTTAAAAATGGACATTTTGCAAATGACCTCGGATTTCGACGAAACCACTTTTGTTGGGTCTGTGATGTCAAGTTATTGCTAGGTTTCAAGTTTCATAATTTTTCGAATCAATATGTGAGCGTGGCAAAGGAAAACGCGTTTGACCATTTCAGTTGATTTTAATCGACTGGAAATTGGCCATTTTTCCAACGGTCTCAGAATTCGACGAAACTAGTTTTGTTAGGACCGTAACGTTAATATGAAGCTAGAAAATATTTTTCTGCAATTTATAGAGTTAGTATGTGACCCCGGTAATTTGAAAGGTACGTTTAAAATTCAATATAGCGATTTAAGTGCAAATTAAACGAAAACTGGTTGTAACAGCCGAATCAGCTGATGATACATATCCCATTGTGTTCGGAATGGGGGTAAAGCGCTATGGGCGACAGGCGGTGGGCCTCGTTTCGAGTTCGTATGAAAAAGTCAACTTTAGGGTGAATTAAATAATAATAAAATAAAATATATATATATATAAAAAAAAAACGCCCTTATCTCCTTATATACGCTGGCCCCCCCGATCAAATTCATTTCAGAATCAAAAAAAAAAAAAAAAAAAAAAAAAAACGAAGAACGAAGGAGGAGCAGGCGCGCCCCCCCTTCCACTGGCGATCGATCGCCTCCCTCCCTCCGCCCAGCATGACGCCGCGCGACGCCGCCCTCCCCTTCTCCTCCTCCGCCACCTCGAAGCTCCAACCCCCCCCCCGTGTCCTAATCGACAGCCGCGAGACCCCCTCCCCCTTCCCCCATCCACCGACGCAGCCGCCAGAACCCACCGACGAACGCCTCCTCCACTTCGAGATCCACGGTGAGCTATTTCATTTTTATTTTGATTTTTATTTTCGAATTTATAAACTAATTACTGTATGTTTTTTTTATAGGATTTGAAAACTGTTTTTTTAGTTTTAAAACAGAATTTTTAAAAAGATTTTAAAACAGAATTTTTAAAAGATTATAAAAAAAACAGAATTTTTGAAAAGAAAATAAAAACTGATTTTAAAGATTATAAAAAAAACAGAATTTTTGAAAAGAAAATAAAAACTGATTTTAAAGAAAATAAAAACTGATTTTAAAGAAAATAAAAACTGATTTTATTTTGAACTTTAAAATAGAAAAAGGGTTTAAATTTTGAAATAGAAAAAGGTTGAATCTTTTAGTAGAAAAAGATTTGAACTTGCAATAATAAAGATCATATTTTTAAAAAAATAGAAAAGTCGGAATTTTTGTTAAGTAGAAGAAGTAAGATATGATTCTTATATTTTTAAAGTAATAAAAATATAATTTTTACATCATAGGAATATTAAAAATATAATCTTTATAGGATAGAGAATATAAAAATATCATCTTTGCATATGTAGTGAAATAAAAATCTGATTTTCATTTTATATACGTTGAGATAAAGTGGTAATTTTTATAATGATGAAATCTATATTTTTGAAAGACGAAAACTTTATTTTTATAAAGGCGAAAACTTTATTTTTATAAAGGCGAAAACTTTATTTTTATAAAGGCGAAAACTTCATATTAGAAAAGGCGAAATCTATATTTTTATAGGGCCGAAATCTATATTTTTGAAATAGAATTTGTATCTATATATTAGCGGGAAGGAAATATGATTTTTATATATTGAATAGCATTGTAAAAATTCGATTTTTAAATATATGAAGTGATTATAAAAATATGATTTTTAAATTGAAAACGAACAAATAAAAATGTGATTTTTATTTTAAAGACATCAAAATATAAAAATGTGATTTTTATGTATATAGTGACTACGGGCACAAGAAGACGATAAAAAGGCGAGGATGAAGAAGATTTCTATAAAAGAAGTGTCGTGAAGTTGGATAGCTTTTGGTGAGAACTTCTCACTCTTCAATTTAAATTTCTAGTTATATATATATACTAGGATGCAGACGGTGTTTAGTAGCACCCGACACAATCGTCCACAGACCATGGACTTGTTTGTTTGGATGTTTGGTGATTGATTGAGATATTGGTTTGAATGTGGTTTGTGGTGTGAAAAATCGAATCGATAAATTGGTTAGGATTAGACGTGCGCCGTTATAAGGCGAAGGAGTAAGACTAGGTTAGACTCTTACTCCAAATTTTGTGGTTTGCATAACGAAAGTGATTTGATTGATGTGTGAATGGCGTGGGCCTTCACTAGACCGGGGATAAGGCTAGGCCTTGTCCCGTTTCTAGTATCGTGTCGTTATGCCGCCGAAATTTTCTAAAATATGTTAGAAAAATAAAAATATCATTTTTATTGTGTAAATGAAATGAATAGAAATTCAAGTGTTGAAATAGAATATTTTATCGTTAAAAATAATTTTTAACGTGAAAGTGAATAAATAAAATATTTATAAACAAATCGGCCGATTTGTTTATATACACTGATTTGACTGATATTGATTGGGTTGATAAATTTTACACATCGCCCAACTGCACAAATAAAATCTGTGTTTGATTGTTTGAAACCCCACACGGGTGTTGGGATGAAATTTGAAGTTCACTCATCCTGATTGATCAAATATGTCGATCGATTGATTGACAGGCTGTTATAAGCGTTAGATATCGATATTTGATGCTTATACAGTGTAGTGCACTTTGGTTGATGGTTGATTATTTTTCGACGCTATTATATACATGTGTTGTATGGAATCCATATAATTAACGTTATATGGTGATTGATTGGGCCTCATTCCAATTGGGAAAATAAGGAATATTATAAAAGAAAATTCATGTGTTGAATATAAAAATAGTCATGTGTTGACGATGTGCATGTGTTGAGTGAAATAATTTTATATAATCAAAATTACATCTTTATCACATTTAAAATTAGAACTACTTCCCAGTAGAAGTCTAATTGAAAATCAAACGATAGATACCATAGTTTTATAAAATATTTCACATAATAAAAATAGTGATGTGTTGACAGTACTCATGTGTTGGGATTAGTCGTGTGTTGAAAGAAATATAGGTTCATGTGTTGAATTGAATAGAAGTTTTTGAAATATATAAAGCCGTGTGGATTAGAGATGCGCTATTTTGACGTGAACGATATTTATATCGATTTTATTCGTTTTACAACGAATATTGAAAAGTGATTTCAAAACTAAATATTTTGAAATGAAATTCAATTGAATTAGATTAAAATTCGAATTGAATAGGAAGTGAATTTGAATTTGAATGAAATAGGAATGAATTGAATTGAAAACGATTTCGAAATGAATTGAATTGAAAACGATTTCGAAATGAATTGAATTGAAAACGATTTCGAAACGAATTGAATTGAAAACGATTTCGAAATGAATGGAATTGAAAACGAATTCAAATTGAATTGAAAGTGAATTGAAATGAATTCAAATTGAATTGAAATTTGAATTGAATAGAAATGAATTTTAAAACGAATTTATAGAGAAGAATTCAATTTTGATTTGAATTGAAATGGAAGTTGAAATTGCTTTTGAAACGAATTCAAAACTATTTTTTTTTAATTCGTTTTAAAAGGAAATCGACGAAATATATATTATATATATTATATATATAATATAATGGCCTGAATAGAACGCGTCGCGCCGCGGCAGTTCGTGAATTTCGACCATTTATTTCAAACGGACATTGCGGGAGATCCGACCGTCGGATTCTCCTAAAACCGGAACCGTTGGGTTCGTATCGAAAAGAGCTTTCCAATGAATATTAGAAATTTGAAATCTAACGGTTGGATTTGGAATTATGTCCAAATCAAATTCGAAAAAGGTCGCTATAAGTGCAGTTCGATGGCCGTTGTTGGAAATCGACTGTACGGGCCTTGATAAAATTATTAAAAATATCTATAATTTGTGTAAAATTATAATATGTGAATTGGAAAGAACTGGGGTGAAAAATTCCACATTTGAAAAGATAAAAATAGATTTTTATCGAAATGAACTAGTTTTGAACTAGAATTGAAATCAATTTATTTTTAAAATAAATAAATTGAATTTGATAGTGGTTTTGAAAATAATCGATAATTCCCAATACGTGGATTGGACTGGAGCTGAATCGAAATTATCTTCGGGATATTTCGATGTTGGATTTGGTGACTGTACAAATATTGTTATGGGGATTTGAAAGATATTTTATATCGTTATTTCCAATACGATATTTGTTGGTTTCAGAATTTGATATTGAATATAAGTCGATATATTTTCTATTCAGAGCCTTGTATTTAATATCAAATGTGATTTGGGTTTGTCGTGAATCGTGTTTTGATGACATTGGTTCTTTAACCCAGTTAAAGGCAGGATATTGATTTTTGAAAAGATTAAAACTAAGTGGAGTTTTAATGAATCTTTAATTAGATTAAAATGTGAATTGATGATTTAAATTATCAAATCCGAAAAGTGATCGAAAGTGGAGTACCACCAGTTTTGCTCCAAAGCGATAGTTAAATCTTTAATTAGATTTGAACGTGAAATGGTAATTAATTTTACCGATAACACAGTGGTGTTAGATGTGGAGTATTACCAGTTTTCTCCAGGGGATATATAGGTTGGGATTGGGAAATAAACTAAATAATTACTTCGGTGTGGTTCGTTAATCCCGACTAGTTTGAAGTGATATCCAAAGGAGGATTAAAGAATAAATTTAGAAGAATTTATCTTGGATAAAATTAATGGGAACATTTCCCTAAGAATGTGATTTTGTGAATAAAAGAATATTCTGAATTGGAATGAGGCGTTTGCTGTGTTTGTGTAACATTTGTTTATCATATACGTGGGTTATTCAGAAAGGCCGGGTTTATACCCATTCTGAATAACCGATTCGACGAGATGTCGAAGATGAAGACGGTGGTTGAAGACCGGAAGTCTTCACATCGTTTGGGTGGTTACTGATGATCTTGATTGGGCTGTACACCCAGGATGAGGGAATCAGTTGGTGATCTTCCAGACGTACTTGGAGATGGATGGATATGCGAGGAAAGTGCCTCCGGTTTCGTTCAGACCCAGAACGGACTTGTAAATGGACTGTGTGTCCGACATTGGATTTTAGTCCGTGTGATTGATCTCTATTAAATATATATCTGTTTGGCGGCGGAGAATTTATTCTCTTGCTTAACGCCCTTCTCTGAGACGTACGAGCTCAGGGGTTATATATTGATGGATATCAAACGCATGGAGTGAATTGCCTGTGTGGCATGCGTAAGTGGCAATTGATCAAGGCTTCTGTTGAAAAGCAAAGTCTTGTGGTTGATGATCAAAGCACGGCCTGAGTGGCGTAGCTTTGTGTATAGCGTGAATTCGTGAGCCTCACACCTCGGTATGAGTTAAAAACGGGAGACGGACCGCTGGGAGAGCACGACGTTTCTTTCTAGCTAGGGTGGTGTCAGTGACCTACCAGCCCTGACATTTATATACTTTTCACCTGTGTGGTTGTTGGATACGAGGCGCCTCGGATATAGGTCTGTAAGGACCGGGAAACGTGTGTTCAGGAATAACTAATCCTCAAAAGTAAGAGAGGACCGGCCCAGCCGATTCCAAGGATCAGAGTGGGGTCCTGAGGCATTGCTAGAGTGTCTCGAACGCGGAGAGGAGCTTGCCCCTTGCCTCGGCTCATGACGGAAATCCAATTTCCAATACGTGATAGTGCGGTTTTATTTGTAGAACCTAGTATGGCGACATAGTGGTATGGGTCATTAATGCCGCCTATGATTGATATTTATGATTGAAATTGTTTTGACACTATACACCTATACTAGTATCAAATAATGTGTTTTAAACGTATCAAGCATGCTTTGGCTGTTATAAGGTAAAAACCCTATCCTCCGGCTTGCGTTGCATTGTGTGATGGGACCTGGGTCTTATAACAGCTTCATTTTTCTTTATTTAGCATTGCGCTGTTTGTTCTATGCACTGGTATTCTTGGGAGGAAACCCGTTCCGTGTTATACGGCGTGGTCCCTTGATTTACCGAACTTTAAAATAAAGAATCATAACTGTTTTAGTTCTCACACCAGTCCCATGACTGACCTGGAGTTTATTGTTTTAACCTAAACTCTGGGTGCCCCTATTTTCCGCACGGGCAGCTAGTAGTTTTGGTTTTGCAGATTTATATTCACAGGGTCCTGATTTACAGCTGGAACGATGCTCGGAAAGCTCTGTATCCGTGTATCACTTCTAGTTGTGGTTTTATATTATTTTTCCGCTGCTATGTAATTTATTGTAATCTCTGATATTTATCGAATGTAATTTATTCATTTATACTCTGTATATTCTTGTATCTGATGGAATTGTTGTAATAAACAATGAAATGTTCTTCCGTATGCGTTCATTTGTGTGTTGTTCTCAATTCTATCCGTGCTTTCCTTAACGGGGAAGTTCGGGTCGTTTCATTTGGTATCAGAGCTTTGGTTTACAGAGCTCGAGAACAAGACACATTAGAACCATACGAAAGAATTGATCAGATATTGGATTAGTAATATCCAATTAGAATTACTCGTTAGAGATAGGATCAGTAGTATCCTAGAACGAGTGTGAAGAGTATATTTTTCAAATGAAAACAATTTTGTTTTGAAAATTTAAATCGTCTTACACGTATTTGAATATTTGTTTATTTTGAATATGGACAATCGAGTATATATAGATTTCGCGTATACGCGTCATGAACGTATAGTCGAAGTTTTAATATACTAGATAGATATAGAATCACATTCTAGACACCCGGGGATAATTCTGATGATGTGGCCACATCATCAGTATTTATATTCGTGTTTCGAAGGTGTGATATCTATATATTTCCATTAGACTGGTGTGAGAACCAAAACTTATATAGTCAGAACACATTGTTGTGATTGGCATCAAAAACATGATTTTTGTATATGTATCAAAATTATGAATTTGAAACTCTAATTCACTAATTGATTGATGTTTGTGTTGTTTGTTTAATTGTTTGCTAATTTTTAACCATTTATGCCTAATAGAATCAAATATTGAATTATATTGATAATTGGATGCATTTGCTTGCATATACATATACTTACATTGAACAGGTCATAGCAAGGAGGCTAGAGCCGAAGAATAAAATTTGTTTGCCCGACAAATAGGTACATGTTTACTACATAATTTCCTGTTTTGTTTGGGTGATGATGATTTTGTGAGCCTATTGGCTAGCCGCTTGGCTTTTTCTTTTTCTTTTTGAGATCTGAAGGACCGGGGAAGCTATTTGAAATTCCCCGATGCTCCCGGTGCAGGGGAGGTTATGGCGAAATTTTTCAAAAATTTAGGGTGTTAGCCAAATTTTTGAAATTTTGAAAATTCTCAGAAACTGAAGAGTTGGAGAATGGAAGCCAGATCGAATGTAGAGCTTAATAATCAAACCACTTTCGACTGTGTTCCTTTTCGGGGACGAAAAGTTTTAAGTGGGGGAGATTGTAATAACCCGTAAAATGCGAGCCAGTTTGAAATTTTTATTTTGGCAATTTTAATGAATTTTGCATATTTAAAATAGATTATTTTCAATATTATCGACGAGAAATTTATTTTGAATTGAATTCGACGTATATATTTATATACGTCGTCGTTAGAATATAAATAATTATATATAATTATAAATAGAATTGAAAATGGCGCGGTAGTTCGATAATTCGATTTCAAACTT
Organism: Allium sativum; assembly: GCA_030737875.1. Taxonomy (NCBI): domain Eukaryota; kingdom Viridiplantae; phylum Streptophyta; class Magnoliopsida; order Asparagales; family Amaryllidaceae; genus Allium; species Allium sativum. The sequence continues at coordinate 374,915,753 of CM060915.1, forward strand.
CAATTGAATGTACCGGGTGCAAAACAATCCGGATTTTAGTGAAACCAAAAATAATAGGATCTAATTGATAATATCTTTCCAACGAATCCGACAAATCAAAATTTGGTAGCGAGAATCAAAAGATATGTCCAGTTGAAAATTCTGAATAGTCGCTATGGAATTCAGGCCCTTAAAAATGGACATTTTGCAAATGACCTCGGATTTCGACGAAACCACTTTTGTTGGGTCCGTGATGTCAAGTTATTGCTAGGTTTCAAGTTTCATAATTTTTCGAATCAATATGTGAGCGTGGCAAAGGAAAACGCGTTTGACCATTTCAGTTGATTTTAATCGACTGGAAATTGGCCATTTTTCCAACGGTCTCAGAATTCGACGAAACTAGTTTTGTTAGGACCGTAACGTTAATATGAAGCTAGAAAATATTTTTCTGCAATTTATAGAGTTAGTATGTGACCCCGGTAATTTGAAAGGTACGTTTAAAATTCAATATAGCGATTTAAGTGCAAATTAAACGAAAACTGGTTGTAACAGCCGAATCAGCTGATGATACATATCCCATTGTGTTCGGAATGGGGGTAAAGCGCTATGGGCGACAGGCGGTGGGCCTCGTTTCGAGTTCGTATGAAAAAGTCAACTTTAGGGTGAATTAAATAATAATAAAATAAAATATATATATATATAAAAAAAAAACGCCCTTATCTCCTTATATACGCTGGCCCCCCCGATCAAATTCATTTCAGAATCAAAAAAAAAAAAAAAAAAAAAAAACGAAGAACGAAGGAGGAGCAGGCGCGCCCCCCCTTCCACTGGCGATCGATCGCCTCCCTCCCTCCGCCCAGCATGACGCCGCGCGACGCCGCCCTCCCCTTCTCCTCCTCCGCCACCTCGAAGCTCCAACCCCCCCCCCCCTGCCCTAATCGACAGCCGCGAGACCCCCTCCCCCTTCCCCCATCCACCGACGCAGCCGCCAGAACCCACCGACGAACGCCTCCTCCACTTCGAGATCCACGGTGAGCTATTTCATTTTTATTTTGATTTTTATTTTCGAATTTATAAACTAATTACTGTATGTTTTTTTTATAGGATTTGAAAACTGTTTTTTTAGTTTTAAAACAGAATTTTTAAAAAGATTTTAAAACAGAATTTTTAAAAGATTATAAAAAAAACAGAATTTTTGAAAAGAAAATAAAAACTGATTTTAAAGATTATAAAAAAAACAGAATTTTTGAAAAGAAAATAAAAACTGATTTTAAAGAAAATAAAAACTGATTTTAAAGAAAATAAAAACTGATTTTATTTTGAACTTTAAAATAGAAAAAGGGTTTAAATTTTGAAATAGAAAAAGGTTGAATCTTTTAGTAGAAAAAGATTTGAACTTGCAATAATAAAGATCATATTTTTAAAAAAATAGAAAAGTCGGAATTTTTGTTAAGTAGAAGAAGTAAGATATGATTCTTATATTTTTAAAGTAATAAAAATATAATTTTTACATCATAGGAATATTAAAAATATAATCTTTATAGGATAGAGAATATAAAAATATCATCTTTGCATATGTAGTGAAATAAAAATCTGATTTTCATTTTATATACGTTGAGATAAAGTGGTAATTTTTATAATGATGAAATCTATATTTTTGAAAGACGAAAACTTTATTTTTATAAAGGCGAAAACTTTATTTTTATAAAGGCGAAAACTTTATTTTTATAAAGGCGAAAACTTCATATTAGAAAAGGCGAAATCTATATTTTTATAGGGCCGAAATCTATATTTTTGAAATAGAATTTGTATCTATATATTAGCGGGAAGGAAATATGATTTTTATATATTGAATAGCATTGTAAAAATTCGATTTTTAAATATATGAAGTGATTATAAAAATATGATTTTTAAATTGAAAACGAACAAATAAAAATGTGATTTTTATTTTAAAGACATCAAAATATAAAAATGTGATTTTTATGTATATAGTGACTACGGGCACAAGAAGACGATAAAAAGGCGAGGATGAAGAAGATTTCTATAAAAGAAGTGTCGTGAAGTTGGATAGCTTTTGGTGAGAACTTCTCACTCTTCAATTTAAATTTCTAGTTATATATATATACTAGGATGCAGACGGTGTTTAGTAGCACCCGACACAATCGTCCACAGACCATGGACTTGTTTGTTTGGATGTTTGGTGATTGATTGAGATATTGGTTTGAATGTGGTTTGTGGTGTGAAAAATCGAATCGATAAATTGGTTAGGATTAGACGTGCGCCGTTATAAGGCGAAGGAGTAAGACTAGGTTAGACTCTTACTCCAAATTTTGTGGTTTGCATAACGAAAGTGATTTGATTGATGTGTGAATGGCGTGGGCCTTCACTAGACCGGGGATAAGGCTAGGCCTTGTCCCGTTTCTAGTATCGTGTCGTTATGCCGCCGAAATTTTCTAAAATATGTTAGAAAAATAAAAATATCATTTTTATTGTGTAAATGAAATGAATAGAAATTCAAGTGTTGAAATAGAATATTTTATCGTTAAAAATAATTTTTAACGTGAAAGTGAATAAATAAAATATTTATAAACAAATCGGCCGATTTGTTTATATACACTGATTTGACTGATATTGATTGGGTTGATAAATTTTACACATCGCCCAACTGCACAAATAAAATCTGTGTTTGATTGTTTGAAACCCCACACGGGTGTTGGGATGAAATTTGAAGTTCACTCATCCTGATTGATCAAATATGTCGATCGATTGATTGACAGGCTGTTATAAGCGTTAGATATCGATATTTGATGCTTATACAGTGTAGTGCACTTTGGTTGATGGTTGATTATTTTTCGACGCTATTATATACATGTGTTGTATGGAATCCATATAATTAACGTTATATGGTGATTGATTGGGCCTCATTCCAATTGGGAAAATAAGGAATATTATAAAAGAAAATTCATGTGTTGAATATAAAAATAGTCATGTGTTGACGATGTGCATGTGTTGAGTGAAATAATTTTATATAATCAAAATTACATCTTTATCACATTTAAAATTAGAACTACTTCCCAGTAGAAGTCTAATTGAAAATCAAACGATAGATACCATAGTTTTATAAAATATTTCACATAATAAAAATAGTGATGTGTTGACAGTACTCATGTGTTGGGACTAGTCGTGTGTTGAAAGAAATATAGGTTCATGTGTTGAATTGAATAGAAGTTTTTGAAATATATAAAGCCGTGTGGATTAGAGATGCGCTATTTTGACGTGAACGATATTTATATCGATTTTATTCGTTTTACAACGAATATTGAAAAGTGATTTCAAAACTAAATATTTTGAAATGAAATTCAATTGAATTAGATTAAAATTCGAATTGAATAGGAAGTGAATTTGAATTTGAATGAAATAGGAATGAATTGAATTGAAAACGATTTCGAAATGAATTGAATTGAAAACGATTTCGAAATGAATTGAATTGAAAACGATTTCGAAACGAATTGAATTGAAAACGATTTCGAAATGAATGGAATTGAAAACGAATTCAAATTGAATTGAAAGTGAATTGAAATGAATTCAAATTGAATTGAAATTTGAATTGAATAGAAATGAATTTTAAAACGAATTTATAGAGAAGAATTCAATTTTGATTTGAATTGAAATGGAAGTTGAAATTGCTTTTGAAACGAATTCAAAACTATTTTTTTTAAATTCGTTTTAAAAGGAAATCGACGAAATATATATTATATATATTATATATATAATATAATGGCCTGAATAGAACGCGCCGCGCCGCGGCAGTTCGTGAATTTCGACCATTTATTTCAAACGGACATTGCGGGAGATCCGACCGTCGGATTCTCCTAAAACCGGAACCGTTGGGTTCGTATCGAAAAGAGCTTTCCAATGAATATTAGAAATTTGAAATCTAACGGTTGGATTTGGAATTATGTCCAAATCAAATTCGAAAAAGGTCGCTATAAGTGCAGTTCGATGGCCGTTGTTGGAAATCGACTGTACGGGCCTTGATAAAATTATTAAAAATATCTATAATTTGTGTAAAATTATAATATGTGAATTGGAAAGAACTGGGGTGAAAAATTCCACATTTGAAAAGATAAAAATAGATTTTTATCGAAATGAACTAGTTTTGAACTAGAATTGAAATCAATTTATTTTTAAAATAAATAAATTGAATTTGATAGTGGTTTTGAAAATAATCGATAATTCCCAATACGTGGATTGGACTGGAGCTGAATCGAAATTATCTTCGGGATATTTCGATGTTGGATTTGGTGACTGTACAAATATTGTTATGGGGATTTGAAAGATATTTTATATCGTTATTTCCAATACGATATTTGTTGGTTTCAGAATTTGATATTGAATATAAGTCGATATATTTTCTATTCAGAGCCTTGTATTTAATATCAAATGTGATTTGGGTTTGTCGTGAATCGTGTTTTGATGACATTGGTTCTTTAACCCAGTTAAAGGCAGGATATTGATTTTTGAAAAGATTAAAACTAAGTGGAGTTTTAATGAATCTTTAATTAGATTAAAATGTGAATTGATGATTTAAATTATCAAATCCGAAAAGTGATCGAAAGTGGAGTACCACCAGTTTTGCTCCAAAGCGATAGTTAAATCTTTAATTAGATTTGAACGTGAAATGGTAATTAATTTTACCGATAACACAGTGGTGTTAGATGTGGAGTATTACCAGTTTTCTCCAGGGGATATATAGGTTGGGATTGGGAAATAAACTAAATAATTACTTCGGTGTGGTTCGTTAATCCCGACTAGTTTGAAGTGATATCCAAAGGAGGATTAAAGAATAAATTTAGAAGAATTTATCTTGGATAAAATTAATGGGAACATTTCCCTAAGAATGTGATTTTGTGAATAAAAGAATATTCTGAATTGGAATGAGGTGTTTGTTGTGTTTGTGTAACATTTGTTTATCATATACGTGGGTTATTCAGAAAGGCCGGGTTTATACCCATTCTGAATAACCGATTCGACGAGATGTCGAAGATGAAGACGGTGGTTGAAGACCGGAAGTCTTCACATCATTTGGGTGGTTACTGATGATCTTGATTGGGCTGTACACCCAGGATGAGGGAATCAGTTGGTGATCTTCCAGACGTACTTGGAGATGGATGGATATGCGAGGAAAGTGCCTCCGGTTTCGTTCAGACCCAGAACGGACTTGTAAATGGACTGTGTGTCCGACATTGGATTTTAGTCCGTGTGATTGATCTCTATTAAATATATATCTGTTTGGCGGCGGAGAATTTATTCTCTTGCTTAACGCCCTTCTCTGAGACGTACGAGCTCAGGGGTTATATATTGATGGATATCAAACGCATGGAGTGAATTGCCTGTGTGGCATGCGTAAGTGGCAATTGATCAAGGCTTCTGTTGAAAAGCAAAGTCTTGTGGTTGATGATCAAAGCACGGCCTGTGTGGCGTAGCTTTGTGTATAGCGTGAATTCGTGAGCCTCACACCTCGGTATGAGTTAAAAACGGGAGACGGACCGCTGGGAGAGCACGACGTTTCTTTCTAGCTAGGGTGGTGTCAGTGACCTACCAGCCCTGACATTTATATACTTTTCACCTGTGTGGTTGTTGGATACGAGGCGCCTCGGATATAGGTCTGTAAGGACCGGGAAACGTGTGTTCAGGAATAACTAATCCTCAAAAGTAAGAGAGGACCGGCCCAGCCGATTCCAAGGATCAGAGTGGGGTCCTGAGGCATTGCTAGAGTGTCTCGAACGCGGAGAGGAGCTTGCCCCTTGCCTCGGCTCATGACGGAAATCCAATTTCCAATACGTGATAGTGCGGTTTTATTTGTAGAACCTAGTATGGCGACATAGTGGTATGGGTCATTAATGCCGCCTATGATTGATATTTATGATTGAAATTGTTTTGACACTATACACCTATACTAGTATCAAATAATGTGTTTTAAACGTATCAAGCATGCTTTGGCTGTTATAAGGTAAAAACCCTATCCTCCGGCTTGCGTTGCATTGTGTGATGGGACCTGGGTCTTATAACAGCTTCATTTTTCTTTATTTAGCATTGCGCTGTTTGTTCTATGCACTGGTATTCTTGGGAGGAAACCCGTTCCGTGTTATACGGCGTGGTCCCTTGATTTACCGAACTTTAAAATAAAGAATCATAACTGTTTTAGTTCTCACACCAGTCCCATGACTGACCTGGAGTTTATTGTTTTAACCTAAACTCTGGGTGCCCCTATTTTCCGCACGGGCAGCTAGTAGTTTTGGTTTTGCAGATTTATATTCACAGGGTCCTGATTTACAGCTGGAACGATGCTCGGAAAGCTCTGTATCCGTGTATCACTTCTAGTTGTGGTTTTATATTATTTTTCCGCTGCTATGTAATTTATTGTAATCTCTGATATTTATCGAATGTAATTTATTCATTTATACTCTGTATATTCTTGTATCTGATGGAATTGTTGTAATAAACAATGAAATGTTCTTCCGTATGCGTTCATTTGTGTGTTGTTCTCAATTCTATCCGTGCTTTCCTTAACGGGGAAGTTCGGGTCGTTTCATCAGACCTGTGTGGTTTATGGTCGATTCAAAGAGCGGGAATTTCCGGGTCTTTACACCTTGCTCCCATGTCGTCTGGATTCATACCCTACTTCATCCATGGCATTGGGATAAAGTCAGTTAGAACACCTATCAATCATACCGTTCGAACGGCATAATATGAAACATGTCCACTCCAAGTCGCAAGTCACTACAACGCATCTCGTTCACGTAATATGGGTCATGTTTTGCACGCTCTACAACATAAGGCAAGAACCATGCCGCATTGTATCATGTCGAACCACGATTTATACGCCATGCTATCACACCGTTATGTTTCCATGTCGGGCAATGACATGATGAGCGAGTCGTCTTTTAGTCCACAAGCCGCCTCATCCATCTCGCGGCTTACCATGCCATAGATGAAATAGGTCATGTCGCATGACGTGCCACCATCCAACATGAAGTTTGTTCCGTAGCAACAAGGCAGGTCACCAACGACATGAGTCATGTCGTCATGTGCCATGAGTCATAGCGTTTTTCTGCATAATTACAGAATTGCCACCCGGGCTAAAATCACCTATAAATACCCCTCATAATTCATTTGAGGGGAGGGACCGAAAAATTGATTCCTACAAGAGGACTCCGTCAAATTCAAAGCTCATCTACAACTTCTCTAATGGATTCTATGGATTCATGAACATTTTACTAACTCCATGAAGATCAAATCCAAGTTAATAATCATTAGATCATTCTACAATTGAATCTAAACACCCTCAATCTCATTCAAGCTACACCATGAATCTCTCAAGCATCATTCAAATGATTTCTAATCCTCTCCAAAGCCCAAATTGAATGCTAGTTCACTATGAGATCTATGAAGATCATGGGAAAAGATCAAAACACATAAGCGGTTGAAGATTCATCACAAAGCTAATCCTCTTTCCTTTTCTTCGCCAAACTCAAGTGAAAGTAAATCGTCAAGAGAGCTAAAAGAGAGGAATGATTGTAATAAGAGAAAATTCATATGTTGTAAGCTTGAATATCATAATGAGAATTGATTAAAAGTGGATGTAGATTCGTATTGAATCGAACCTCTATAAAAATTCCTTTGTGTTCTTACTTGTTTTTATTCGCTAATTTTGTGATTACACGGTTCTATATTCTTACCAAATCGGTGAAGTGTAGCTTTACACCTTTGGTGTTTGGTCCCAAATTTGGAGCAAACAGTTATACACAAAGCTATGCCGAAATAGGCTATACGAATCATCAACAACAAGGCGTTGCTTTTCAACAAAAGCCCTGATCATTTGCATCTTGGCATGCCACATTGACAATCCACGCCATGCGTTCGATAACTACCAATATATAACCTCTGAGCTCGTGCGTCCCAGAGAAGGGTGTTAAGCAAGAGAATAAATCCTCCGCCACCAGAGATATATATTAAATAGAAATTAATTCACATAGAATGAAATTCAACGTCAAACACACATCCATTTACAAGTCCGTTCTGGGTCTGAACGAAACCGGAGACACCTTATTCCTCGTCCCGTATGTCCAATACAGAAGAGAGGTTCTTGCATATCCGGACAATCAACAATTACGTCCGGACAACTACCACTTTAACCCTTTCCTAGGAGTGACCCAGTTCAGGGCATCAATAGTCGCCCATTCGATGTGAAGAGCACCGTTCTTCAATCACTGCCTTCAATGTCTTCGACTTTTAATCGTCGTCGCAATTATTCAGAATGGGTTAAACCCGGTCTTTTCGAATAACTCGCGTATTTTATAATCAAAAGTCAGGTGTTATAAATACACATCATATGCCTCATTCCAATTCAGAATATTCTTTCAAATAAAATATTCATATTAGAAGGGAAAGATTCCCATCAATTTATCAAAGATAAATTCCTTTAAATTTAATCTTTAATCTTCTTTTTAAAGATTCATTAAAACTCCAATTGGATTTTAATATCAAAAATCTTTATTTTATGATTATGCAACTTTTAAGAAATTTATCTTATCTTTAACTGGATTAAAGAACCAATGTCATTTAAAAAACAGTTCACAATAAACCCAAAATCATCTTCCATTAAATATGGAATTTCCACATAAATCAAATCAATATATAATCGATATAAATTTCCGTATCAGACTAATAATATAAATGGAATAACGACAAAGCCTTTTAAATTCCATATATAGTAACAGTCTTCTTTTACAGAAGCCTATCTCGATTATTATCAAATCGAATTCCACTCAATTCTAATTTAATATATTAAATTGGAAAACTTGACTTTGGAAAATTTCTTTTTAAATCTTAATAAAAAGATTTATAAATTCTAAATCATATTTTTACTGTTAATTGGGCTAAAGAACAAATGTCGTTTAAAACACAGTTCACAATAAGCCCAATTCACATATCATTTTATTCCAAGTAATAAATATAATTGGAAAATCTAATAATCTTTAATTAAAAGATTTATTCTAGTTAATAACTAGTTCATTTTGATAAAAATACATTTTTATCTTTTGTGTCCGTCCATAAACGGACATAGAAATCATCATTTTATTCTTTGCTGAATATTATTTTAAAATATTTAAAATTTAAAAATATTCTTTATTTAAAAAGATTCTTTATGTAAAAATATTCTTAATATTATAATATTCTTTATTTTAAAATATTCTTTATTTTACAATGTTCTTTACTTTAAAATATTCTTTATTTTACAATGTTCTTTATTTTAAAATATTCTTTATTTAAAAGATATTCTAAATCGGAAAGCAACTCAATCAGTTACCATATAATTTCGGTTACATGAATTTCATACATCGGATGTATACGGCAATAACGATAAATAATCATTACACAATCCATTCACATCCAGAGTGAAATTTACAACTGTGTGGGCATTAAAATGAATAAATAACGCTCATCGCAGCCTGTCAATCCATCGATTGACATTCAACTAAATATTGGGACTAGTGTATGTCAGATATTATCCCAATACCCGTGTGGGGTTTTCAGACAACAACAATTCACATAAATAAATCATTGGTTAATAAATTTAACCAATTTTAATCCCACTAACATGTTGATGGTAATGAACAAAACAAGTTATTATCTTCCTAAGGCCAAATAAAAATGTAATTTACTCGCAAACATTTCCTACATGTTTCTAATGTCTAATAAAATGTAATTTATTTATATGACATTATTGCTGATGGCAAATGAAAAGATAATTTTTCATTTTCCTTTATTTGTATGCAAATTTCTATTTTTAACTTTAACAAATAAAAATAAATGTTTTATTTGTATGTATATGGTTTCAAATCATAACATATGAAATACCTCTATACACAAATTATAATGTATAATTTGACAATACAAATGTCACTTGTATTTGCATATAAATTCTATTGTATAATTTTAACAATAAAATGTCACTTTAATTTACATACAATTCTAATGTATGTTTTGATCATGAAAATGATTCTTATATTTGCATATCAATTCAAATGTATGTTTTCGCAATAAAAATGATTCTTTATTTAATTTACAAATTCTAATGTATGTTTTAACAATAAAAAGTGATTCTCTCATTTTTGTTGGCGATTCTATTTCAGTAAAATGATTAAAATGACATTTTCATATTGTGAACAATTCAAAATAAATAAAAGAGATATTTCATATTGCTAATAGTTCTAATTTTAACAAAATGAATAAAAGTGATAACTCATATTGTTAACAACTCTAATTTAACAGAATGGGTATAGTGATAATTCATATTGTTAACAATTCTAATTTAATAAAATGGATAAAGTGATAATTTATATTGTTAACAATTCTAATTTTTAACTAAATGAACAAAAGTGATATTTTTGTTGTAACACAAATTTATTTAACAAAGATGCTATTTGTGTTTCGACGCAAATCTATTTAATCAAAAATGCTATTTGTGTTTTAACTCTTTTATTTAACAAAATGTGATTTTTGCTTTATTTCAAATCTAATTAACAAAAATGTAATTTTTGTTTCGACTATTATATTTTCAAAAAAATGAATATTTTGATTCAACTAATCTATTTTGACAAAAGTGCATATTTTGTTTCAACTAATCTAATTTGACAAAAGTAAATGTTTGTTTCAACTAATATAATTTGACAAAAGTGAATGTTTTGTTTCAACTAATATAATTTGACAAAAGTGAATGTTTTGTTTCAACTAATATAGTTGACAAAAGTGAATGTTTTGTTTCAACTAATATAATTGACAAAAGTGAATGTTTTGTTTCAACTAATATAATTGACAAAAGTGAATGTTTTGTTTCAACCAATATAATTGACAAAAGTGAATGTTTTGTTTCAACTAATATAATTGACAAATCATTATTCTAAATAAAAGACATATTATTACTAAAATGATATTTTCTTTGTTAACATGACATATTCTAACTAATGGCATTTTCAATGTTAACATAACATATTCTAACTAATGACATTTTCAATGTTAACATAACATATTCTAACTAATGGCATTTTCAATGTTAACATAACATATTCTCACTAATGACATTTTCATTTGCCAAAAATATATTCTAACTAATTGACCTATTGATTTACAAAATATGTTTCTCTAACATAAATGACAAATCATTATTCTAAATAAAAGACATATTTTATTTGGCAAATCATTTTTACATTAAAAATAGAATTTTTAATGTCTCAACATTTTATTCAAGCAGTGAATATTTTTCTAATGAATCAACATTTTCATTAAAAATGTGATTTTTAATGTTTCAACACTTTTATTCTGACATGAACAATTTTCATATAAATCATTCTTTTCATTAAAAATAAGGTTTTTAATTGTTAACATGTTTTTATTTTAAACATGACCATTTTCCTAGTTTCATTCATTACATTAAGAATGAGATTTTCAATGTAAATATGTTTTTATTTTTAAAACATGAACATTTTTTATATTTTCTTTCATTACATTAAAAATGTGATTTTTAATTTAAACATGTTTTTATATTTAAAACATGAACATTCTTAATCTTTTCTACATATACGATAAAAATGTGAATGTTATCGTCAACATATTTTCATTTCAAATAAATGAACATTTTTAATCTTTTATACATATACGATAAAAATGTGAATTTTATCGTTAACATAATTTAACAATTCTAATTTGTCAAACATGATAAATATAATTAAAATAACATTTTTACTAGAATGTCAATTTTATTCTAACATAACATTTTTGTTCTAATGTGTCGTTGTTAACAATAACGATATTATTATTTCTAATATGACAATTTTATTTCACACAATATGTGTTAAATAAATCATGTTCTTATCTTATATCACATGATTCTAACACAAGGTTATTTTTTATTTTACATAACATATTCTAACAAAATGTTGTTTTCCTTTACATAACCTATCCTAACAAAAATGTTACTTTTATTTACATAACATATTCTAACAAAATGTTGTTTTTATTTACGTAACATATCCTAACAAAAATGTTATTTTTATTTACATAACACATCCTAAACAAAATGTTATTTTTATTTACATAACATATCCTAACAAAAATGTTATTTTTATTTACATAACATATCCTAACAAAAATGTTATTTTTATTTCTAAAGCGACATTACTAACAAAAATGATATTTTATTCCAAGGCGACATTACTAACAAAAAATGATATTTTATTTCTAATACAACATGTCAAAGATTATATTTCCATCATACAACAATATAATTCTGCAAATCACCACAACCACAATCAATATGAACATATATATATATATATATTAATTTTAATTTCAAATCGAGAAATCTCACCTTGCGTGGTTTTAAGAATAGACGATGACGTAGGTTGATACGAGTGCGGATATGAAAAGCATGATGCACCCTTCCAACTACAAGCATAACTATGCTCTTTTTAACACCATGATATGAAAAGATTCACAAATCAATACCCCAAGCAATTTAAATGAAGGAAATAAAAAGGATATGGCTAAGGAAGATTGATTTAGATCTTTACAAAATTTTATAAAAGTGAACAAGATTTTGGTCATTTTAAAATAATATTTTGGACTAGTAAACATTGGAATCCGAAAAAGTCATAAACATAAAAGTTGCTGCAAATTCTTTTCTCTTCAATTTAAAAAAAAAGAAAACTGGTTTTCGATAAATTTTGAAGAAGATATGATCAAAACCGCGACAAACAAATATTTAGATCAGAAATCTGGGTTCAAAAATGCATAAAAAAGATTGACATTTTCGACCTATAAAAATTCAAAATCTGGAAAAGTGTTCAACATTCTTTCAATTTCCCCCAATTTGAAAAAAAAGTAATGTCGATTTGGATTTCGTATGAGGAAGTTATGGTCTTTACAAAACAGATCAAAATCTGAAAAATAAATTAGAAAATATAAAGAGGAAAATGAAGAAAAGATTGATGGATTTGATTTGGTTTGAGAGATGTCTCTATGAGAATTTTGATGTAGATCTAGATTTTGAAATTGAGACTTAGAGTAAGGAAAGAAAGATAGAATAAATTAGATATGAAAATAAAACATAGGTTAAGAATGAAAAGATTTAAATTTTACCATGATTTTGATTGTTGAGAATTTAAGAGAGGGAGAAGGAGAAAAGGGATCTGAGATGTGAGAAGGAATGAGGAAGGAAGGGGAAGACTACGTTATTTATTCACTTATGAGAAACGCTTCAGATACTAAACTTAAGTAACTGCTTTAACTCATAATATTCCACTAAGCCCAATAAGAATAATAAAAAATCTTATGAACCAACGAAATAAATATTCTTTTGTGTTACATCATATTAACAAACTATGAACGATTTTTAATAAATCTTTATTACATAAAAATGTAATCTTTCATGTAAACACAACTTTATAATCTTGAATCTTTTAATATGATTCTTATATACATTAAAATGTAAATACCATTTAATTAACTTTTCTATCCAAACCAATGTTCATTTTTCATATACAATAATTAAAAATGTAAACATTTTTTTTGTATAGCCTTTTCAATTCAACAAATGAATCATTTTTCATATTTTCTCCTATACTATAAAAATGTAAACTTTTTATTGTTTAACTTTTTATCCAAACAAATGAATCACTTTTCATATTTCTCATTTACAATAAAAATGTAAACTTTTTATTGTTTAACTTTTTAATTCAAATTTCAAAAGTAAATAACAATGAGAGAGAGAGAATAAACGGAAAGAGATGAATGCTAGATTAATTATTTAATGCTAATTATTAGAAGGTTTGTAACTTTTCAAATTTCAAAACATATAGTAGCAAATATCATGTGTTATTAAACGTTTTACGGTATTATATTTTTTTGTTTGCTTTTTTTTAAAAAAAATATTTTAATAATGGAATTTTTAAATTCTGACGCATTTTCTAACAAAATTTCCTGAAATAAATTTTTTAAATTGGTTCTGAAAATCCGGGTTGTTACAATCTCCCCCACTTAAAATCTTTTCGTCCTCGAAAAGGAACGGAACTGAAATTTGTTTAACTAACCAACTAAATTTTCATTCTTTTATTAGTTCCAATAATTTTATTAGTTGAACTAATAATCACATAACACAATCATCAATCAATTAATTGATTAGCTTTTCAAATATATATAACTTTTATATATTCAAAAATCATTTTTCCTAATATCGGATTATATATAATCGTAAATACGTTAATTATAGACTTGTCATTCTCAACTCATTCTAGGGCATTTCTAACCCCATCTCTAACGAGTTTTCTCATTCTAGGATGCTACTGATCCTATCTCTAATGAGTATTCCTTTATAGGATTCCTACCTCTGATGAGTCTTTTGTTTAGTTCCAACGAGTTGTACCCCAAAGATTTGAGCTAACCAGAGCTCTGGCACCAACTGTAACGATTTGGATTTCACCCGGACCTAATCGATCTTTAAATCGACCAAGACCGTTCAAAAAACGAATACGCTAACTCTGAGAATACAAAACATCAGAACAAATAATAGAAGACTTTTATGAACATTTCAATAATGTTACATCAGAGTACAGAATATATCAGAGTACATCGAATAAAATACAGCGGAAGATAATTTACAATAAATGTAATACATAGCAGCGGAAATAAATAAACTGATATAGCGGAAGACTATCAATGCACTGGACACAGCTTTAAGCTTCAATCCAGAATCCTGCTCAATATATCTGCAAAATAAGCTACTCGACTGCCGGTGTGGAAAAGAGGGCACCCGGGTTTGCAAAGTAAAACAAACTACGGGTCAGTCATGGGACTGGTATGAGAAATCTTACTTAACTAATCTAATAATAAGGCTAATCACAGGACCACGCCGCTAACGCAAAACGGGTTTACTCCATTGGATTGCCGGTGAATAAATAAAGTAAATCGTTAAACAATGCAATGCTTTTTAGAAAAATGAAATCATTATAAGACTCAAGTCCCATCACACAATGCAATGCAAACCGGAGGATAGAGTTTTACCTTATAATGGTCAAAAATGCTTGATATATAAAATGGACTTGATATTATTATTAGTGTATATATGTTTCAAAAACATTTCAACATAATGTATCAATCTTAGACGGCGTAGCCACCATATACTATGTCGCCATACAAGTTCTACAAATAAAACTGCATGGTGTCATATTGGAAATTGGATTTCCATCATGAGTCAAGGCTAGGGACGATCTCCACGCCGATTCGAGACACTCTAGAAATGTCTCAAGATTCAGACGCTGGCGAACCCTTGGATCCTGCAGGGCCGGTCTACAAATACTTTAGTAGATTGGAAATTCCTGAACACACGCTTCCCGATCCTATTGAACCTATAAAATGGTCGCAATTGACCAATAAGTCCGAGGCGCCTAGTTCCATCAACCACATAAGTAAAATGTTAGGGCTTGCAAAACCCTGATACCTCTTCTAGCTAGAAAGAAACGTGTGCACTCCTTGCGTTCTCTTGTCCCGTTTCTGACTCTTACCGGGGTGTGAGGCTCGCGAGGTAACGTTATACACAAAGCTATGCCGAAATAGGCTATGCTTTGATCATCAACCACAAGGCTCTGCTTTTCAACAAAAGCCCAGATCATTTGCATCTTGGCATGCCACATTGACAATCCACGCCATGCAATCGATAACTACCAATATATAACCTCTAAGCTCGTGCGTCCAAGAGAAGGGTGTTAAGCAAGAGAATAAATCCTCCACCACCATAGATATATATTAAACTGAAATTAATTCATATAGAATGAAATTCAATGTCAGACATGCATCCATTTACAAGTCTGTTCTGGGTCTGAACGAAACCGGAGACACCTTATTCCTTGTCCCGTATGTCCAATACGGAAGAGAGGTTCTCGCATATCCGGACAATCAACAAGTACGTCCGGACAACTACCACTTTAACCCTTTCCTAGGAGCGAACCAGTTCAGGGCATCAGTAGTCGCCCATTCAATGTGAAGATCGCCACTCTTCAATCACCATCTTCAATGTCTTCGACTTTTAATCGTCGTAGTAATTATTCAGAATGGGTTAAACCCGACCTTTCCGAATAACTCGCGTATTTTATAATCAAAAGTCAGGTGCTATAAATACACATCATACGCCTCATTCCAATTCAGAATATTCTTTCAAATAGAATATTCATATTAAAAAGGAAAGATTCCCATTAATTTTATCAAAGATAAATTCCTTTAAATTTAATCTTTAATCTTCTTTTTAAATATTCATTAAAACTCCAATTTGATTTTAATATCAAAAATCATTATTTTATGATTGTTCAACTTTTAAGAAATTTATCTTATCTTTAAATGGGTTAAAGAACCAATGTCATTTAAAACACAGTTCACAATAAACCCAAAATCACCTTCCATTAAATATGGAATTTCCACAGAAATCAAATCAATATATAATCGATATAAATTTCCGTATTAGACTAATAATATAAATTGAATAACGACAAAGCCTTTTAAATCCCATAAATAGTAACAGTCTTCTTTTACAGAAGCCTATCTCGATTATTATCAAATCGAATTTCCATTCAATTCCAATTTAATATATTAAATTGGAAAACTTGACTTTGGAAATTTTATTTTTAAATCTTTATAAAAAGATTTATAAATTCTAAATCATATTTTTACTGTTAATTGGGCTAAAGCACAAATGTCGTTTAAAACACGGTTCACATTAAGCCCAATTCGCATATCATTTTATTCCAAGTAATAAATATAATTGGAAACTCTAATAATCTTTAACTAAAAGATTTATTCTAGTTAATAACTAGTTCATTTTGATAAAAATACATTTTTATCTTTTGTGTCCGTCCAAAAACGGACTTAGAAATCATCATTTTATTCTTCGTTGAATATTATTTTAAAATATTCAATATTTAAAAATATTCTTTATTTAAACAGATTCTTTATGTAAAAATATTCTTAATATTACAATATTCTTTATTTTAAAATATTCTTTATTTTACAATGTTCTTTTAAAATATTCTTTATTTTACAATGTTCTTTATTTTAAAATATTCTTTATTTAAAAGATATTCTAAATCGGAATGCGACTCAATCAGTTACCATACAATTTCGGTTATATGGATTTCATACATCGTATGTATACGACAATAACGATAAATAATCATTACACAATCCATTCACATCCAGAGTGAAATTTACAAATGTGTGAGCATTAAAATGAATAAATAACGCTCATCGCAGCCTGTCAATCCATCGATTGACATTCAACTAAATATGGGACTAGTGTATGTCAGATATTATCCCAATACCCGTGTGGGGTTTTCAGACAACAACAGTTCACATAAATAAATCGTTGGTTAATGAATTTAACCAATTTTAATCCCGCTAACATGTTGATGATAATGAACAAAACAGGTTATTATCTTCCTAAGGACAAATAAAAATGTAATTTACTCACAAACCTTTCCTACATGTTTCTAATGTCTACTAAAATGTAATTTATTTATATGACATTATTGCTGATGCAAAATGAAAAGATAATTTTTCGTTTTCCTTTATTTGTATGCAAATTTCTATTTTTAACTTTAACAAATAAAAATAAATGTTTTATTTGTATGTATATGGTTTCAAATCATAACATATGAAATGCCTCTGTACACAAATTATAATGTATAATTCGACAATACAAATGTCACTTGTATTTGCATATAAATTCTATTGTATAATTCAATGAAATGTCATTTTAATTTACATACAATTCTAATGTATGTTTTGATCATGAAAATGATTCTTATATTTGCATATAAATTCAAATGTATGTTTTCACAATAAAAACGATTCTTTATTTAACTTACAAATTCTAATGTATGTTTTAACAATAAAAAGTGATTATCTCATTTTTGTTGACGATTCTATTTTAGTAAAATGATTAAAATGACTTTTTCATATTGTGAACAATTCAACATAAATAAATGAGATATTTCATATTGTTAACAGTTCTAATTTTAACAAAATGAATAAAAGTGATAACTCGTATTATTAACAACTCTAATTTAACAAAATGGGTATAGTGATAATTCATATTGTTAACAATTCGAATTTAATAAAATGGATAAAGTGATAATTCATATTGTTAACAATTCTAACTTTTAAATAAATGTACAAAAGTGATATTTTTGTTGTAACATAAATTTATTTAACAAAGATGCTATTTGTGTTTTGACACAAATCTATTTAACCAAAAATGTTATTTGTGTTTTAACTCTTTTATTTAATAAAATGTGATTTTTTCTTTATTTCAAATCTAATTAACAAAAATGTAATTTTTGTTTCGACTATTATATTTTGACAAAAATGAATATTTTTATTCAACTAATCTATTTTGACAAAAGTGCATATTTTGTTTCAACTAATCTAATTTGACAAAAGTAAATGTTTGTTTCAACTAATATAATTTGACAAAAATGAATGTTTTGTTTCAACTAATATAATTTGACAAAAGTGAATGTTTTGTTTCAACTAATATAATTGACAAAAGTGAAATGTTTTGTTTCAACCAATATAATTGACAAAAGTGAAATGTTTGTTTCAACTAATATAATTGACAGAAGTGAATGTTTTATTTCAACTAATATAATTGACAAAAGTGAATTTTTTGTTTCAACCAATATAATTGACAAAAGTAAATGTTTTGTTTCAACTGATATAATTGCCAAATCATTATTCTAAATAAATGACATATTATTACTAAAATGACATTTTCTTTGTTAACATAACATATTCTAACTAATGGCATTTTCAGTGTTAACATAACATATTCTAACTAATGACATTTTCAATTTTAACATAACATATTCTAACTAATGGTATATTCAATGTTAACATAACATATTCTCACTAATGACATTTTCATTTGCCAAAAATATATTCTAACTAATTTACCCATTGATTTACAAAATATGTTTCTCTAACATAAATGTAACGACTCGGATTTTGCCCGGACCTAATCGATCGCTAAATCGACTAAGACCGTTCAAAACCCGAATAGGCTAACTCTGGGAATACAACACATTAGAGCAGATAACAACAGACTTTTGTAAAAAATCATAATAATGTTACATTAGAGTATAGAATATCAGAGTACATCGAATACAATACAGTGAAAGATAAATTACAATGAATTTAATGTCATGCAGCGGAATCAATAATCTAATACAGCGGAAGTCTATCAATGCTCTGGACACAGCTTTAAGCTTCAATCCAGAATCCTGCTCAATATGCCTGTAAAATAAGCTACTCGACTGCCCGTGTGGAAATGAGGGCACCCGAGTTTGCAAAGTGAAAGAAACTACGAGTCAGTCATGGGACTGGTATGAGAAATCTTTACTTAACTTAACCACTAATAAGGCTAATCACAGGACCACGCCGCTAACGCGGAACGGGTTTACTCCACTGGATTTCCAGTGCATAATTTAAATAAAGTAAATCGTTAAACAACGCAATGCTTTTTAGAAAAATGAAACCATTATAAGACTCAAGTCCCATTACACAATGCAACGCAAACCGGAGGATAGAGTTTTACCTTATAATGGTCAAAAATGCTTGATACGATAAAAAAGGATTTGATATTATTATTAGTGTATATATGATTCAAAAACATTTCAATGCATAGTAACCCATCCTACTTTGTCGCCATACTAGTTCTACAGTCAGAACCGCGTGGTGTCGTATTGGAAGTTGGATTTCCATCATGAGTCAAGGCTAGGAACGATCTCCTTACCGATTCGGGACACACTAGCAATGTCTCAGGATTTGGACGCTGGCGAACCCTTGGATCCTGCAGGGCCGGTTCACAAATACTTTAGTGGATTAACAATTCCTGAACACACGCTTCCCGGTCCTATCGAACCTATAATTTGGCCATTAGCGACCAATAAATCTGAGGCCTTGAAAATTCCATCATCCACATAAGTAAAATGTCAGGGCTGGTAAGTCGCTGACACCACTTCTAGCTAGAAAGAAATGTGTGCATTCCCTACGTTCCCTTGGTCCGTTTTTGACTCATACCGGGGTTTGAGGCTCGCGAAATAAAGCTATACACAAAGCTACACCTAAATAGGCCGTGCTTTGATCATCAACCACAAGGCCCTGCTTTTCAACAAAAGCCTTAATCATTTGCATCTTGGCATGCCACATTGACAATTCACGCCATGCGATCGATCAGTACCAATATATAACCTCTGAGCTCGTGCGTCTCAGAGAAGGGTGTTAAGCAAGAGAATAAATTCTCCGCCACCACAGATATATATTAAGTAGAAATCAATTTAATTACATGGAGTGAAATCCAATGTCAGACACACATCCATTTACAAGTCCGTTCTAGGTCTGAACGAAACCGGAGTCACCTTATTCCTCATCCCGTACGTCCAATACGGAAGTGAGGTACTCGCATATCCGGACAATCAACAAGTACGTCCGGACAACCTGCCACTTTAACCCTTTACTGGGAGCTACCCAATGCCGGGCATCAGTAGTCTTCCATTTGATGTGAAGATCGCCGGTCTTCATCCACCGTCTTCAATGTCTTCGACTTTAATCGTCGTAATAATTACTCAGAATGGGTTAAACCCAGTCTTTCCGAATAACTCACGTATTCATATTCAAAAATCAGGTGCTATAAAAACACATCATACGCCTTATTCCAAATCAGAATATTCTCTTAATAAAATATTCATATTATTAGGGAAAGGTTCCCATTAATTTTATCAAAGATAAATCATTTTAAATTTATTCTTAAATCTTCTTTTTAAAGATTTAAGAAAACTCCAATTTGGTTTTAATATCAAAAATCATTGCTTTATGAATATTCAACTTTTAAGAAATTAATCTTACCTTTAACTGGGTTAAAGAACTAATGTCATTTAAAACACAGTTCACGATAAACCCAAAAATCATCTTCCATTAAATATGAAATATTCACAGAAATCCAATCAATACATAATTAATATAAATCTCTGTATCAGACCGTTAATATAAATGGAATAACGGCAAATCCTTTTAAATTCCATACATAGTAACAGTCTTCTTGTTTAGAAGCCTATCTTGATTATTATCAAATCAAATTTCCTTTCAATTCCAATTCAATATATTAAATTGGAAAACTTGACTTTAGAAAATTTCTTTTTAAATCTTAATAAAAAGATTTATAAATTCTAAATCATATTTACATTGTTAATTGGGTTAAAGAACAAATGTCGTTTAAAAACATAGTTCACGATAAACCCAATTCACATATCATTTTATTCCAATTACTAAATATAATTGGAACTCTAAAAATCTTAATTAAAGGATTTATTATTTCATACGGGTTATAAGAACAGGGTTATTTAAGACACCATCCACGACAACCCCAAAATACAATTATTTTATTTAATTTTAATTAAATATAAAAAATTTGGAAGACTTCATTAAATCTTAATTTAAAAGATTTATTCTAGTTAATAACTAGTTTGTCTCGATAAAAATATATTTTTATCTTTTGTCCATCCAAGAACGGACACATAAATCATCACTTTATTCTTCATTGAATATCATTTTAAAATATTCGTTATTTAAAAATAATCTTTATATAAAAAGTTTCTTTATGTAAAATATTCTTTATATTACAATGTTCTTTATTTTAAAATATTCTTTATTTAAAAGAAATCCTGAATCGGAATGCGACTCAATCAGTTACCATATAATTTCGATTATATGGATTTCATACATCGCATGGACATGACAATAATAATAAATAATCATTAAACCATCCATTCACAACCAGAGTGAAATTTATAACTGTGTGAGCATTAAAATGAATAAATAACGCTCATCGTAGCCTGTCAATCCATAGATTGACATACAACTAAATATTGGGATTAGTGCATGTCAAGTGTCATCCCAATACCCGTGTGGGGTTTTCAGCCAATAACAGTTCATATAAATTAATAATTGGTTAATGAATTTAACCAATTTTAATTCTGCTAACATGTTGATGATAATGAACAAAACATGCTATTTTATTTCTAATGCCAAATAAAAATGTAATTTACTCGTACAATTTCCCTATATATTTCTAAAGTCTAATAAACTGTAATTTATTCACATGACCTTATCGCTGATGACAAATAAAGAGATAATTCCTATTTTCTTTTATTTGGATGAAAATATTCTAGACTTTAACACATAAAAGAAATAATCTTATTTGTATATTTTTCAATGTATAGCCTAACACATAAAAATGTTTATTTAAATTGCATACAAATTCTAATGTATGCATTAACGTATAAGGATGTCACTTTAACTTACCTATACAGTCTAATGTATGTTGTCGCAATAAAATGATTCTTTTTTAATCATACAATTTTTAATGTATGTTTTGCAAGTAAGGATGATTCTTATATTTGCATACACATTATATTTCAACAAAATGTATAAAAATTGATATATTCATTTTGTTGACAATTCTATTTCAACGAAATGATTTAAAGGTGATTCATTCACTTTGTTGACAATTCTATTTCAACAAAATGATTTAAAGGTGGTAATTTCATTTTGTTAACAATTCTAGTTTAACAAAATGAATAAAAAGTGGTAATTCATATTGTTAACAATTATAATTTAACAAAATGAATACTTTTGTTGTAACAAAAACTATTTAACAAAAATGCAATTTGTTTTTAACTCTTTTATTAAGCCAAAAATGTAATTTTTCTTTTCAGCCATCTTATTTTGGCAAAATGTACATTTTTGTTTTCACTAATATATTTTAACAAAAATGTACTTTTCATCCCAGCCATTTGGTTTCAACAAACATGATGTATTTGTTTCAACCTATCTTTTTGGCTAAAATGTATATTTTGACAAAGATGTATATTTTGATAAAAATGTATATTGTGACAAAAATGTATATTTCTAATTCAACTATTATAATTTGCCAAAAATGTTCATTTTTGTTTCAACAATTATATTTTGACAAAAGACCAATTTTGTTTCAAATATTACATTTGACAAAAGGTGACAAATTTGGTTTTAACTTTTATAACTTAAATTTATTTGACAAAAATGTAGTTTTGTTTAACTCTAACCTTACTTAACAAAAATGAAATTTTTGTTAAGTTCAATCTTTTTATTGAAACTATGAGCAATAAAAATATAATCTTTCATATTAATTCTTTTTATTTAAACAAAGTGAAAGTAAAAACATGATCTTTAATACTTATCTTTTCATTGCAACGAAATTGACAATTAAAATATATCTTTCTATTTTACTTTTTTTTATTGTAACTAAAATAACAATAAAAATATATCTTTCATTCTATTCTTTTATTATAATCTAAAATGACAATAAAAACATATTTTCAATTCTACTCTTTTTATTGTATTTAACAAAGTAACAACAAAGATGAAATCTTTTTATCATAATTTTTTTTATAATCTTTTGTTATAATCCTTTATTTGAAAACTAAGTGAGAATAAAAAAACAATCCTTTTATTATAATCTTTTATTGAAAACCAAGTGACAATAAAGATGTAATCTTTTTATTATAACAAAATGACATTTAAAAATATAAACTTTAATAACCATACTTTTTGATTGTACCAAAATGACAATAAAAATATAGACTTTAATAACCATACTTTTTATTGTAACAAATCGACAATAAAATTTGAATCTCCTATTTCGATTCTTTTTATTGTAAACAATGTTACATAAAATGTAATCTTTTAATTCTATTCTTTCCAATGAAAACAATATTACATAAAAATGTAATCTTTTAAATTTCAGTCTATTGATTGAAACAAATTATCAATAGAAATGTAATCTTTAATGTTTAATCTTTTTATTGAAACAATTTGACATCCAAAATATGTTTCTATTTAGTTGAAACAAAGTAATGCTAAAAATATGCTCTTTTTAGTTGAAACAAAATTACACTAAAAATATGTTCTTTTTAGTTGTAACAAAATGACGCTAAAAATATGTTTCTTTTTGGTTGGAACAAAATTTAAGTGAAAACCAAATTTAATGTAATCAAATCAAAATGATATTTTTATGTAATCAAATAAAAATGATATTTTCTTTTGTTGATACTTCTACTTCAACAAAAATGATACTTTTGTTTTGGCACAAATCTATATTTCATGTTTCAATAAAAGTAAATATTTTTATTATTAGACAAAATCTAAATCCAACCAATGTTCATGTTTCAATAGAAGTGATATTTTTTTGTTATTGAACAAAATCTAAACAAATTCCGTGTTCATGTATTAAACAAAGATAATGTCTTTATTATAAAACCAAATCAATACTCATGGATCTAAATAAAAGATGCAATCTTTATTATGAAACAAATCTATATTCTTGAATCTAAATTAAAAGTAAAGTCTTTATTTCAAATCCAATCCATATTCATGGATCTAAAATAAAAATAGGATTTTTATTCCAAATCCAAGACTAACAGTAAACTAAAGATTCAAGAGGAAGAATTTTCATTGAAAATCTAAATCTAACCAAACACTAACATCACAATCTACATAATCAACAAACAACAATTCCAATATCATACATTGCATATCTGAATTAATTAACATACATACATGGAATTTAAATTGCGAGAAATAATTGATATTTTAATTATTTAAAAAAAAATAGAAATCTCACATTGGGGGTTTTGAATTCTTATTTTCATTTCTGTACAGTTCAGATCTGAATTTCCTCTGAATTCTGATTTGCTCCTTGTCAGTTACGGTCAGTTTCATGTTGTAGTGTTCTTCAATACGATCACAACGCATTTTGTTTCGTTGAATTCTGATAAGATTCGAAATAGTTATAACCATTTAAACTTTTGTTTACATAAGTAAATAATTAATTTATAATTAACACTAATTACATTTCCAAAACTGGGCCTTAATCCCTTCCCATCGCTCCTCTTTCTCCTGGAACCCGAGAACCCAACATCGCTCCTCCCAGTCTTCACATCGCACCCCAAACCGAGGTACCAGAACCCTATCGCCATACACCACTTCGACAGCCTACCCTAGCTCCACCACCATCGAGAATATTGGCCAACTCCAAGGCCTCATCCACCCTAGATCGACATGCGAACGGATCAGCTTTGAGCTGCAAATCCTCCCAACCCGTTCATCTGAATTCGATCATAGCCGTACCAATTTATAGAGGATAAAGAGTGCTTCTGATTTTGCTTAGGATTTATGTTGAAAAACGATTTGGATTGGAATATTTTAAGGATTGAATTCAGGAACGCCATGGCCGTTCGCTCCATTGTGGCGGCTGCGTATTAGGGCTTAGGGTTGGACCGTATTTCGATGGTATATATATAGTATTTTTTATATTATTTAATTATTTAATCATTTAATTTAAGAAAAATATTTTTTCGTTAATACTAACTCGGAATCGAACCCAACGAATGTCGCCCCTAGCCAAATACCCCCGCTCCGGACACAAAGGTATATGTTTCATAACCCAATTCGGCTGTTACGATATGTTTTCTTTAAATTAAAATATAAAACATTTAATATTAAATTTAAACGTACATTTTAATTTACCGAGGTCACATACTAACTCTAAAAATTATAGAAAAATTATATCTAGCTATGTTTTGACGATACGGTCCTAACAAAACAAATTTCATCGAATTTGGAGACCGTTTGAAAAATGACCATTTTCAAGTTGATCCGATTTGACTAAAACTGACAAAACACATTTTCTTTTGCCACGCTCAAATATTAATTCTAAAAATTATGAAAATTGAAACCTAGCAATAATTTGACATCCCGGTTCCAACAAAGGTGGTTTAATCGAAAACAGAGGTCGTTTGCAAAATAGCTATTTTTAAGGGCCACATATTATATTAAAAAATATATAAATTCTATAGCGACTATTCTGAATTTTAAATTGGACATGACTTTTGATTCCCACTATGAAATTTAGATTTTTTTGATTCTTTGAAAAGATATTTTTAAATAGAATTAAATATTTTTGGTTTCACTAAAATCCGATTTATTTTGTATCTTGTAAGTTAGTCAAAGTTTGAATTCAAATTTTCAAACTACCGTGCAATTTCTAACTCCTTTTATAATTAAAATAAATATATTCATTTTAACTTCGATTAAAATAAATTTTTAGTCGTCATTATTTTAAATATCCGAAATCCATTAAAATTTCTAAAATAAATTTTTTAAATTGGTTCTGATTTTCCCGGTTGTTACAATCTCCCCCACTTAAAATCTTTTCGTCCTCGAAAAGGAATGGAGCTGAAAGTTGTTTAATTAACCAACTCAACTTTCATTTTATTTTTGTTTTCAATAATTTTTATTAGTTGAACTAATAATCACACAACACAATCATCAATCAATTAGTTGATTAGCTTTTCAAATATATATAACTTTTATATATTAAAAATCATATTTTCTAAGATTGGATTATATATATATAATCGCAAATACGTTAATTATAATTTTGTTATTCTCAACTCATTCTAGGGCATTACTAACCCCATCTCTAACGAGTTTTCTCTTTCTAGGATGCTAATGATCATATCTCTAATGACTATTCTTATTGGATATTACTAATCCAATCTCTGATGAGTCCTTTGTTCAATTCTAATGAGTTGTACCCCAAAGATTTGAGCTAACCAGAGCTCTGATACCAACTGTAATGACTCGGATTTCGCCCGGACCTAATCGATCGCTAAATCGACTAAGACCGTTCAAAACCCGAATACGCTAATTCTGGGAATATAACACATTAGAACAGATAACAGCAGACTTTTATAAACATCATAATAATGTTACATCAAAGTACAGAATATCATAGTACATCGAATATAATACAACGGAAGATAAATTACAATGAATTTAATGTAGTGCAGCGGAATCAATAATCTGATACAGCGGAAGTCTACCAATGCTCTGGACACAACTTTAAGCTTCAATCCAGAATCCTGCTCAATATATCTGCAAAATAAGCTACACGACTGCCTGTGTGGAAAAGAGGGCACCCGAGTTTGCAAAGTGAAGCAAACTACGGGTCAGTCATAGGATTGGTATGAGAAATCTTTACTTAACTTAACTAGTAATAAGGCTAATCACAAGACCACGCTGCTAATGCGGAACGGGTTTACTCCATTGGATTGCCAGTGCATAATTTAAATAAAGTAAATCGTTAATCAACGCAATGGTTTTTAGAAAAATGAAAACATTATAAGAATCAAGTCCCATCACATAATGCAACGCAAACCGGAGGATAGAGTTTTACCTTATAATGGTCAAAAATGCTTGATATGATAAAAATGGATTTGATATTATTATTAGTGTACATATGTTTCAAAAATATTTCAATCATAATGTATCAATCATAGACGGCATAGTACCCCATCCTACTATGTCGCCATACTAGTTCTACAATCAAAACCGCATGGTGTTGTATTGGAAGTTGGATTTCCATCATGTGTCAAGGCTAGGAACGATCTCCTTACCGATTTGAGACACTCTAGTAATATCTCGGGATTCGGACGTTGGCGAACACTTGGATCCTGCAGTGTCGGTCCACAAATACTTTAGTGGATTGGCAATTCCTGAACACACGCTTCCCGGTCCTTTCGAACCTATAATATGTCCATTGGCGACCAATAAATCCGAGGCCTCGATAATTCCATCATCCACTTAAGTAAAATGTCAGGGTTGGTAAGTCGCTAAGACCACTTCTAGCTAGAAAGAAACGTGTATACTCCATACGTTCCCTTGCTCCGTTTTTGACTCATACCGGGGTGTAAGGCTCGCGAAGTAACGCTATACACAAAGCTACACATAAATAGGCCGTGCTTTGATCATCAACCACAAGGCCCTGCTTTTCAATAGAAGCCTTGATCATTTGCATCTTGGAATGCCACATTGACAATTCATGCCATGCGATCGATCACTACCAATATATAACCTCTGAGCTCATGCGTCTCAGAGAAGGGTGTTAAGCAAGAGAATAAATTCTCCACCACCACAGATATATATTAAATAGAAATCAATTTAATTACATGGAATGAAATCCAATGTCAGACACACATCCATTTACAGGTCCGTTCTGGGTATGAATGAAACTGGAGTCACCTTATTCCTCGTCCCGTATGTCCAATATGGAAGTGAGGTGCTCGCATATCCGGACAATCAACAAGTACGTCCGGACAAACTACCACTTTAACCCTTTACTGGGAGGTACACAATGTCGGGCATTAGTTGTCGTACATTCGATGTGAAGATCGCCGGTCTTCATCCACCGTCTTCAATGTCTTCGACTTTAATCGTCATAATAATTATTCAGAATGGGTTAAAGCCGGTCTTTCCGAATAACTCACGTATTCATATTCAAAAATCAGGTGCTATAAAGACACATCATACGCCTCATTCCAGATCAAAATATTCTTTTAATAAACTATTCATATATTAGGGAAAGGTTCCCATTAATTTTATCAAAGACAAATCCTTTTAAATTTATTCTTAAATCTTCTTTTTAAAGATTTACGAAAACTCCAATTTGGTTTTAATATCAAAAATCATTGCTTTATGATTATTCAACTTTTAAGAAATTAATCTTTTCTTTAACTTGGTTAAAGAACTAATGTCATTTAAAACACAGTTCACGATAAACGCAAAAATCATCTTCCATTAAATATGGAATATTCACAGAAATCAAATCAATACATAATCGATATAAATCTCTGTATCCGACCGTTAATATAAATGGAATAACGGCAATGCCTTTTAAATTCCATATACAGTAAGAGTCTTTTTTTATAAAAGCCTATCTTGATTATTATCAAATCTAATTTCCATTCAATTTCAATTCAATATATTAAATTGGAAAACTTGATTTTAGAAAATTTCTTTTTAAATCTTAATAAAAAGATTTATGAATTCTAAATCATATTTACACTGTTAATTGGGTTAAAGAACAAATATCGTTTAAAAACACAGTTTACGATAAACCCAATTCACATATCATTTTATTCCAATTACTAAATATATTTGGAACTCTAAAAATCTTAATTAAAGGATTTATTCTTTCATATGGGGTATAAGAACAGTGTTATTTAAGACACCATCCGCGACAACCCCAAAATCTAATTCTTTTATTTAATTCCAATTAAATATAAAAAAATTGGAAGACTTCATTAAATCTTAATTTAAAAGATTTATTCTAGTTTATAATTAGTTTGTTTCGATAAAAATATATCTTTATCTTTTGTCCATCCAAAAACGGACATAGAAATCATCATTTTATTCTTCGTTGAATATCATTTTAAAATATTCATTATTTAAAAATATTCTTTATATAAAAAGATTTTTTATATAAAATATTCTTTATATTGCAATGTTCTTTATTTTAAAATATTTTTTATTTAAAAGAAATATTGAATCGGAATGCGACTCAATCAGTTACCATATAATTTCGGTTATATGGATTTCATACATCGCGTGTCTATGACAATAATAATAAATAATCATTAAACCATCTATTCACAACCAGAGTGAAATTTATAACTGTGTGAGCATTAAAATGAATAAATAACGCTCATCGCAACCTGTCAATCCATCGATTGACATACAACTAAATATTGGGACTAGTGTATGTCAAGTATCATCCCAACACCCGTGTGGGGTTTTCAGCGAACAACAGTTCATATAAATTAATAATTGGTTAATGAATTTAACCAATTTTAATTCTGCTAACATGTTGATGATAATGAACAAAACATGCTATTTTATTTCTAATGCCGAATAAAAATATAATTTTCTAGTATAATTTCCATATACGTTTCTAATGTCTAATAAACTGTAATTTATTCACATGACCTTATCACTGATGACAAATAAAGAGATAATTCCTATTTTCTTTTATTCGTATGCAAATATTCTAAACTTTAGCACATAAAGAAATAATCTTATTTGTATATTTTTTAATGTATAACCTAACACATAAAAATGTTTATTTAAATCGCATACAAATTCTAAGTTATGCATTAACATATAAGGATGTCACTTTAACTTACCTACACATTCTAATGTATGTTATGGCAATAAAATGATTCTTTTTTAATCATACAATTTCTAATGCATGTTTTCCAAGTAAGGATGATTCTTATATTTGCATACACATTATATTTCAACAAAATGTATAAAAAGTGATATATTCATTTTTTTTTGACAATTCTATTTCAACAAAATGATTTAAAGGTGATTCATTCACTTTGTTGACAATTCTATTTCAACAAAATGATTTAAAGGTGGTAATTTCATTTTGTTAACGATTCTAGTTTAACAAAATGAATAAAAAGTGGTAATTCATATTGTTAACAATTATAATTTAACAAAATGAATACTTTTGTTGTAACAAAAACTATTTAACAAAAATGCTATTTGTGTTTAACTCTTTTATTTATCCAAAAATGTAATTTTTGTTTTTGGCTATCTTATTTTGAAAAAATGTACATTTTTGTTTTCACTAATATATTTTGTCAAAAATGTACTTTTCATCCCAGCCATTTGGTTTTAACAAATATGATGTATTTGTTACTGAGACGACCCAAACTTCCCCGTGAAGGAAAGCACAGATTGAATTGAGGACAAGACAAAATAGAACGCAAACAGAAGAACATTTCATTGCTATTACAACAATTCCATCAGAATACCAGAATATACAGAGTATGAATAAACAAAATACATTCGATAAATATAAGAGATTACAATAAATTACATAGCAGCGGAAAAACAATACAAAACACAACTGAAAGTAATACACGGATACAGAGCTTTCCGAGCATCGTTCCAGTTGTAAATCAGGATCCTGTGTATATAAATCTGCAAAAACCCAACAACTAGCTGCCCGTGTCGAAAATAAGGGCACCCAGAGTTTAGGTTAAAACAATAAACTCCAGGTCAGTCATGTGACTGGTGTAAGAACTAAAACAGTTATTTCAAAACTTTACTTTAAAAGAGAGTAATTCAAGGGACCACGCCATATAACACGGAACGGGTTTCCTCCCAAGAATACTAGTGCATATAACAAAACAGCGCAATGCTTTTTCGAAAAATGAAGCTATTATATGACCCAGGTCCCATCACACAATGCAACGCAAGCCGGAGGATAGGGTTTTCCCTTATAATAGCCAAATATGCTTGGTACGTTAAAACAAATCATTTGATACTATTATAAGTGTATAGTGTCAAAACAATTTCAATCATAAATATCAATCATAGACGCCGTGGGTACCATATATCATGTCGCCATACTAGGCTCTTCAAATAAAACCGCAAGTCACGTATTGGAAATTGGATTTCCGTCATGAGTCGAGGCAAGGGGCAAGCTCCTCTCCGATTCGAGACACTCTAGCAAATGTCTCAGGACCCCACTATGATCCTTTGGAACCTCCAAGGCCGGTCCTCTCTTACTTTTGAGGATTAGTTATTCCTGAACACACGTTTCCCGACCCTATAGGACCTATAATCGAGGCGCCTCGCATCCAACAACCACACAGGTGAAAAGTATATAAATGTCAGCCAGTTTAAGCACTGACACCACCACTAGCTAGAAAGAAACGTCGTGCACTCCTTAGGTCCTTATCCCGTTTTTGACTCATACCGAGGTGTGAGGCTCGCGAATTCATGCTATACACAAAGCTACGTCACACAGGCCGTGCTTTGATCATCAACTACAAGACTTTGCTTTTCAACAGAAGCCTTGATCAATTGCCACTTACGCGTGCCACACTGGCAATTCACTTCATGCGACTGATGTCCATCGATATAAAACCTCTGAGCTCGTACGTCTCAGAGAAGGGCGTTAAGCAAGAGAATAAATTCTCCGCCACCAAACAGATGTATATTTAATCGAGATCAACCAACACAGAATAAAATCCAAAGTCAGACACACAGTCCATTTACAAGTTCGTTCTGGGTCTGAACGAAACCGGAGGCACTTTCCTCGCATATCCATCGATCTCCAAGTACGTCTGGACGATCACCTACCGTTTCCCTCATCTTGGGTGTACAGCCCAATCAAGCTCATCAGTAATCACCCAAATGATGTGAAGACTTCCGGTCTTCAACCACCGTCTTCATCTTCGACATCTCGTCGAATCGGTTATTCAGAATGGGTATAAACCCGGCCTTTCCGAATAGCCCACGTATATAATAAACAAATGTTACACAAACACACCATACGCTTCATTCCAATTCAGAATATTCTTTTATTCACAAAATCACATTCTTAGGGGAAAGGTTCCCATTAATTTTATCAAAGATAAATTCTTCTAAATTTATTCTTTAATCTTCCTTTGGATATCATTTCAAACCATATCATGGTTTTTCCAAACTAGTCGGGATTAGCGAACCACACCGAAGTAATTATTTATTTAATTTCCCAGTCCCAACCTATTCATCCCCTGGAGCAAAACTGGTAATACTCCATATCTAACACCACGGTGTTATCGGTAAAATTAATTACCATTTCACGTTCAAATCTAATTAAAGATTTAACTATCGCTTTGGGGCAAAACTGGTGGTACTCCATTCTCGATCACCTTTCAGATTTGATAATTTAAATTATCAATTCACATTTCAATCTAATTAAAGATTCATTAAAACTTCACTTAGTTTTAATCTTCTCAAAAATCAATAACCTGTCTTTAACTAGGTTAAAGAACCAATGTCCTCTAAAACACGGTTCACGATAAATCCAAAATCACATTCAAATTAAATTCCAATTAAACATTATTTAATTGGTACACTTCATTAAATCTAAATAGAAAGATTTAATCTTTTTCTCCATTGGGCTTAAGAACAGTGTTAATGAAGACCCCATTCACAACAAACCAAAATCACATTTGATATTAAATACAAGGCTCTGAATAGAAAATATATCGGCTTATATTCAATATCAAATTCTACGACCAACAAATATCGTATTGGAAATAACGATATAAATATATCTTTCAAATTCCCATAACAATATCTGTATAATCACGAAATCCAACATCGAAAAATTCCGAAGATAATTTCGATTCAAATCCATCCCAATTCACGTATTGGGAATTTTGATTATTTTTAAAACCACTTTCAAATTCAATTTATTTATTTCAAAAATAAATTGATTTTAATTCTAGTTCAAAACTAGTTCATTTCGATAAAAATCTATTTTTATCTTTTCAAATGTGTAATTTTTCAGCCCAATTTTTCCCAAATCATTTCTTATGATTTTACACAAATTAGTGATATTTTTAATAATTTTATCAAGGCCCGTATAGTCGATTTCCATCTACGGCCATCGAACTGCACTTACAGCGACCTTTTCCAAATTTGATTTGGACATAGTTCCAAATCCAACCGTTAGATTTCAAATTTCTAATATTCATTGGAAAGCTCTTTTCGATACGAACCCAACGGTTCCGGTTTTAGGAGAATCCAACGGTCGGACCTCCCGTAATATCCATTCGAAATCAATTGTCGAAATTCACGAACTGCCGCGGCGCGTTCTATTCAGGCCATTATATATATATATATATAATATATTATATATATTTCGTCGATTTCCTTTTAAAACGTATTTTATAAATCGTTTTAAATTCGTTTTCGAAATGATTTCAACTTCATATTCAATTTCGAATCGAAATTGAATATTCCACTTCATCGATATACAAATGATAATATTTTCAAAACGTTATATTTTGAAATCACTTCTTTTTCTATAATCATTTTAAAAACGAATATAATCGATATAAATATCGCTCACGTCAAAATGGCGCATCTCTAATCAACACGGCTTTATATATTTCAATAAATTCGTTATTCTATTCAACAAATGAATATTTATTCTATTCAACACATGAATCTATATTTCTTTCAACACATGACTATTCTTGTTATGTAATATATTTTATAAAATTATGGTATCTATCGTTTGATTTTTAATCCGACTCCAACCTAAAAGTAGTGTCTAATCTTAAATATGATAAAGATGTAAATTTTATTGTTAAAATATTTTACTCAACACATGAATATTCTCAACACGTGAGCATCGTCAACACATGACTATTTTTATATTCTAATATTCTTTATTTTCCCAATTGGAATGAGGCCCAATCAATTATAATGTTAATTATATGGATTTCATACAACACATGTATATAATCACAACAATAAATAATCAATCATCATCCAAAGTGCACCACACTGTATAAGCATCAAATATAGATATCTAACGCTTATAACATCCTGTCAATCAATCGATCGACATACAACTAATCAATCGGGATGAGTGGACTTCAAATATCATCCCGACACCCGTGTAGGGTTTCAAATCAACAAACACATATTTTTATTCACACACACGCGTTAAAAACAATATTTTTAACGATAAAATATTTTTAACTCTATAAATATTTTATTTCACGTCACACAATCAATTTTCATCACAACAAACAATCAAACATACATGCCATCCATGGTCTGTAGATGACGGGTGTCGGGTGCTACTAAGCACCGTCTGCATCCTAGTATATATTTTTAACTAGAAAAGAAAATTTAAAGTGAGAAGTTCTCACCGACTAGCTAATCCAAACTCCACGACTCTTCTTATGTAGAGATCTTCGTCGTTCTCGCCTTTTGTCACTTTCGTTGCCCGTAGCCACTACATATATAAAAATCACATTTTTATATTCTCTATTATATAAAAATCATATTTTTATAACTACGCTATATGGATAAAAATTCTATTTTTATATCGCTACTATATAGATAAAAATTCTATTTTTACAACGGTATTCATATAATAAAGATTATATTTTTATATCGCCACTTATATAAAGATCACATCTTTGCTCCTTCTACATAATAAAGATCAAATCTTTAATACTTCTATAATGTAAAAATCACATTTTTAGTACTTCTACTTTATAAAAATTATATTTTTATTATTCCACTAGTATAAAAATTATATTTTTACTTTTCTATATTATAAAAATTATATCTTTAACCTTCCTATATTATAAAAATTATATTTTTAACCTCTCTATATAATAAATATTATATTTTTAACCTCCTAATATAATAAAGATTATATTTTTAACCTCCCAATATAATAAAGATTATATTTTTAACCTCCCTATATAATAAAGATTATATTTTTATAACTCTAGCTAAATAAAAATCATATTTTTCTTCTATATAAAAATTGTATCTTTATTATACTATCATATAAATAAAAATTACTTCTTTGATTATATAAAATCACGCCTTTGCTTTAATAAAAATCACGCCTTTTCATAAGTAAAAACATAACCATTTCATTTCTAAAAATATAACCTTTCCTTATTAAAAATATAAGCGTTTCCTTATCAAAAAATATAAGTGTTTCCTTATCAAAAATAAATAAGAAAACCAGGTCAGAAAAGAAACTTACAGCGTAAAGGGAGGGGGGGTTTTGCTGCGCCTGACAGCCGGAGGAGGAGTTTGGCTCGCAGGCAGATGTGGGGTACTCCAACTTCTGGTGGTGACGGATCTACAGGCGGATTGGGGCTGAAGTCGAGGTGACAGACGCGATGGGGTCTTGCGGGTTCTGTTTTGCGACTGGGGGGAGGCCCGGAGGCGCGGAGGACTTGGGGAGGCGGCACGTTGTCGTGGCGGGGGGCAGCGGATGGCGCTGTGGGGCTCTACGTCGCGGTGGAGCTCGAATCAGATCGAAGAAGGTGGAGAAGAGAGAGGCGAGGCGGAGTGAGGAGGTGGCGGCGTGGGTCTGGATCGGAGCAGAGGCCACGAGGTAAGGCGTTAA
The DNA here is from genome assembly GCA_030737875.1 of Allium sativum. Lineage (NCBI taxonomy): Eukaryota > Viridiplantae > Streptophyta > Magnoliopsida > Asparagales > Amaryllidaceae > Allium > Allium sativum. Next base: position 374,951,730 of record CM060915.1, read on the forward strand.
TCGCCTACGATTTGGGGAAGGGAGGGTCAACGGGCGTGTTTTGATTGTGAGGGAGTGAGAAAGGATATAAGGGAGGGGGTATTATAAAATTATTATTATTTTTTGAAGGAAAAGGTAGTGAATCAGCATGATTCACGCCTAATATATATAGCATCCATAAAGTCGCATAAAGTAGCAGTACGTGTATGTACAACATATATACAGCCAAAAAACAGGCCATCGCTACAACCCAGCGACAATATACAGCCTGACAAAAAGAAACTAAGCATCATAATTTACATAACAGCAAAAGACAAAGCCAGTGAAAATCCCCATCAAGTGTGTGGACCAGTAATGCACCGTATCCGCTTGCGCACACGGTCAGCAATGCTTTCAATCTGCTCCTTGCGCTCCATGCCTGCCCAGTCATAGACAAAATTGAGAATAGAGTAAATGATACTGTTAGGGGCTTTCAGTTTGTGGTTAAATTTTCTGGAATTGCGTTCATGCCAAAGCAACCAAATGTAAGCAAAGTTCAACAAAGAAAAAAGAAAACTATCATGAGAAGCATGCAAGGTCGGGTAAATGTTGTGCCAAAAATCAAATTGGTCAGCAATGAAGTCGCTCCAGTGCAAATCAAGGCTAAGCGCAACCAAACATTTCGTCCAAATGTAAAAAGCAAAGTCACAAGCCAAAAAGAGATGATGATAGTCCTCGTCGTCGCAACCACAAAATACACAGCCACCCGTAACGTACACGCCTCTCTGACGAATTCTGCTAACCGTGTTCAATCTACCATGTATCACAATCCACATGTGAATTTTAACTTTGTCAGGGACTTTGAACCGCCACATATGTTCGAACCCCAGCCTCCTAATCCCAGCAAAGTTGAACAACTTGTAAATGCTTCGAATGCTAAACAGCTTTCTTTCTCCTTCCAACATCCAAATAAACTCATCCCTCTCATTAGTTAAAGTCACCCCTTCAAGCAAAACAAACAAGCTGCATAACTGAGTCAATGCATTACCAGCCACCAGCCTCGAAAAAGACAATCTCCATTTGCAGCCCGCTGCTTCATTATCATACATCTCTCTAACAGTGAAATTTTTGTTGCGTGCAATACAAAAAAGCTCAGGAAACTCCGCAAAGAAAGGGACATTAGTTAGCCAGCTGTCTGTAACAACCCGAAAATCTGGGCCAGTTTAAAATTTTTATTTTGGCAATTTTAGCGAATTTTGATTATTTAAAATGAATTATTTTAAATAATATCGACAATAAATTTATTTTGAATATAATTCGAACGTATATATTATACGCGTCGTCGTTAGAATATAAATAATTATATATAATTATAAATAGAATTGAAAAAGGCGCGGTAGTTCGATAATTCGATTTCAAACTTCAATTGAATGTACCGAGTGCAAAATAATCCGGATTTTAGTGAAACCAAAAATAATGGGATCTAATTGTGAATATCTTTCCAACGAAGTTAACAAACTGAGATTTCACTTTATAAATGATAAGATATGTCCAGTTGAAAATTCTGAATAGTCGCTATGGAATTCAGGCCCTTAAAAATGGACATTTTGCAAATGACCTCGGATTTCGACGAAACCAGTTTTGTTGGATCCGCAGTGTCGAATTATTGCTAGGTTTCAAATTTCATAATTTTTCGAATCAATATGTGAGCGTGGCAAAGGAAAACGCGTTTGACCGGTTTCAGTTGATTTTAATCGACTGGAAAATGGCCATTTTTCTAACGGTCTCAGAATTCGGCGAAATTAGTTTTGTTAGGACCGTATCGTCAATACGAAGCTAGAAAATATTTTTCTGGAATTTATAGAGTTGTTATGTGGCCCCGGTAATTTGAAATGTACGTTTAAAATTCAATATAGCGATTTAAATGTAAATTCAACGGAAACTGATCAAAACGATCAAATCAGCCTACGATACATATCTCATTGTGTTCGGAATGAGGGTAATTAGCTAGGGGCGACAGTCGTTCGGATCGATTCGGTGTTCGAAAGAAAAAGTTACAACTTGGAGAAAATTTAATAAATAAAATAATATAATATATATATATATATATATCCCCTTTATACCCGTACCCCCCCTATTTCATTTCCTCTTTCAGAAATCCCGTTCACCAAATCGGGAAATCCGATTTTCCTCCCCCCTGGCCAAATCGATCCTCCACCCACCAACGTTGGTCACCGAGCCTCCCACCGCTCCACCCTCCGACGCCCTCCATTTCCCCATCGTCTCCTTCCATCGCGAGCTCGAAAGGGTGCCGTTCGCGAGCGCCAGCAGGCGCGTCTGGTCCACCAAATGCAACGCCTTCTCTGGCGTTCGAGGGGGTGGCGGGGCACTACCGCGTGGAGACCTCCGATCAACTATCGGCGCAACGGATTTGGGGCAATCTCGAACCCTAGTTCGAAGGGTTTAGTTCGAATTGTTGGGCGTGGTTCTGTTAACTGGAAATGGGAAAGCCGACATACGGAAGGTAATTAAAATTTAACTGAGTAGTCATTAATTATTTTAGGTTAATCTAATTAAAGTAATTAACATATAAATGACAGTGTTTTAAATTATGAAATGGTAAAATTATTTTCATATTTAAAAATATATAAATGGCTTAGTTTTAAAATAAAAATATACTGTGTTTTGAAAATAAAAATAGATATTGTTTAAAAGATAAGGATATGAATTTTAAAAGCACAAAGATATGATTTTATAGAGTATAAGTGGAATGGATATTTTGAAAATAAAGTAGAACTATTTTGAAAAAGTAGAAATAGAATTGTTTTTGAAAATATAAAATACTTTGATTTGAAATAAAAATATGTTTTTTTATGCTAGTATTAAGTAATGATTTTTATAGATAGAAAAATATAATTTTTATGTTATAGAAGTATTAAAAATTTGATTTTTATATATTGAACTTTGAACTAAAAATTCGATTTTTATATATTGAACTTTGAAATAAAAATTCGGTTTTTATATATTGAACTTTGAAATAAAAATTCGATTTTTATATATTGAACTTTGAACTAAAAATTCGATTTTTATATATTGAACTTTGAACTAAAAATTTGATTTTTAAATATTGAATAGCGAAGTAAAAATTCGATTTTTATGTATGTAGTGGCTACGGGCAACGAAGATGACGAAGATGCGATAGCGGTGAAGATTTCCTGCATTGGAAGTGCCGTGGAGCTAGGATAGCTATATGTGAGAATTTCTCACTCTTCAATTTTATTTTCTAGTTATATATATATATACTAGGATGCAGACGGTGCTTAGTAGCACCCGACACAATCGTCCACAGACCATGGACTTGTTTGTTTGGCTGTGTTGTTAGTTAGATTGTTTGGGTTGATTTGAATAGTTTGGTGAAATGAAATTGATTTGATTGATGTGTGAATGGCGTGGGCCTTCACTAGACCGGGGATAAGGCTAGGCCTTGTCCCGTTTCTAGTATCGTGCCGTTATGCCGCCGAAATTTTCTAAAATATGTTGGAAAATAAAAATATCATTTTATTTTGTAAATGAATTGAATAGAAATTCATAGGTTGAAATAAAATGTTTTATCGTTAAAAATATAATTTTTAACGTGAAGGTGAATAAATAAATATTCATTTACAAACCAGACGGTTTGTTTATGTACACTTATTTGAATGACATTGATTGGGACGATAAATTTTACACATCGCCCAACTGCACAAATAAAATCTGTGTTTGTTTGTTTGAAACCCCACACGGGTGTTGGGATGAAATATGAATTTCACTCATCCTGATTGATTAAATATGTCGATCGATGGATTGACAGGCTGTTATAAGCGTTGAATATCTATATTTGATGCTTATACAGTGTAGTGCACTTTGGTTGATGGTTGATTATTTTTCAATGCTATTATATACATGTGTTGTATGGAAATCCATATAATTAATTTTATATGGTAATTGATTGGGCCTCATTCCAATTTGAAAAATAAAGAAAATTTGAAAATAGAAATTATGAAGCCGTGTTGATTAGATTGACGCCATTTTGACGTAAACGATATTTATATCGATTTTATTCATTTCGAAATGAATTGAATTGAAAACGATTTCGAAATGAATTGAATTGAAAGTGATTTCGAAATGAATTGAATTGAAAACGAATTCAAAGTGAATTGAATTGAAAGTGATTTCGAAATGAATTGAATTGAAAACGAATTCAAAGTGAATTGAATTGAAAGTGATTTCGAAATGAATTGAATTGAAAACGAATTCAAAGTGAATTGAATTGAAAGTGATTTCGAAATGAATTGAATTGAAAACGAATTCAAAGTGAATTGAATTGAAAGTGATTTCGAAGTGAATTGAATTGAAAGTGATTTCGAAATGAATTGAATTGAAAGTGATTTCGAAATGAATTGAATTGAAAACGAATTCAAAGTGAATTGAATTGAAAGTGATTTCGAAATGAATTGAATTGAAAACGAATTCAAAGTGAATTGAATTGAAAGTGATTTCGAAATGAATTGAATTGAAAACGAATTCAAAGTGAATTGAATTGAAAGTGATTTCGAAATGAATTGAATTGAAAACGAATTCAAAGTGAATTGAATTGAAAGTGATTTCGAAATAAATTGAATTGAAAGTGATTTCGAAATGAATTGAATTGAAAACGAATTCAAAGTGAATTGAATTGAAAGTGATTTCGAAATGAATTGAATTGAAAACGAATTCAAAATGAATTGAAAGCAAATTGAAATGAATTCAAATTGAATTGAAATTTGAATTGAATAGAAATGAATTTTAAAACGAATTTATAGAGAAGAATTCAATTTTGCTTTGAATTGAGATGGAAGTTGAAATAGATTTTGAAACGAATTTTAAAACTATTTATATAATTCGTTTTAAATAGTAATCGACGAAATATATATTATATATATAATATAATGGCCTGAATAGAACGCGCCGCGCCGCGGCAGTTCGCGAATTTCGACCATTGATTTCAAATGGACGTTACGGGAGATCCGACCGTCGGATTCTCCTAAAACCGGAACCGTTGGGTTCGTATCGAAAAGAGCTTTCTAGCGAATGTGATAAATTAGAAATCTAACGGTTGGATTTGGAATTATGTCCAAATCAAATTGGAAAAAGGTCGCTATACGTGCAGTTCGATGGCCATTGGTGGAAATCGACTGTACGGGCCTTGATAAAATTATTAAAAATAGTAATAATTTGTGTAAAATCATAAGAAATGATTTGTGAAGATTTGGGATGAAAAACTCCATATTTGAAAAGATAAAAATAGATTTTTATCAAAATGAACTAGTTTTGAACTAGAATTATAATTCTATTTATTTTTAAATAAATAAATTGAATTTGAAAAGGGTTTTGAAAATAACCAGAATTTCCAATGATTGCATTGGAGTGGATTTGAATCGAAATTGTCTTCGGAATATTTCGATGTTGGAATTCGTGATTATACAGATGTTGTTATGGGAATTTGAAAGATATACATATATATCGTTATTTCAATACGACATTTGTTAATCGTAGAATTTGATATTGAATATAAGCCGATATATTTTCTATTCAGAGCCTTGTATTGAATATCAAATGTGATTTGGGTTTGTCGTGAATGGTGTCTTCACCAACACTGTTCTTGAACCCAGTTGTGAAAAGATTAAATCTTTTTATTTAGATTTAATGAAGTGTACCAATTGAATGATATTTAATTGGAATTGAAGTGATATTGATTTTTGGGTTTATCGTGAACAGTGTTTTAAATAACACTCGTTCTTTAACCCGATAATTAATGGAATGTGATTTTGGGTTTATCGTGAACCGTGTTTTAAATGACACTGATTCTTTAACCCAGCCGAAGATTAAAACTAAGTGGAGTTTTAATGAATCTTTAAATAGATTGAGATGATCGAAAATGGAGTATCACCAGTTTTGCTCCAGGCGATAGTTAAATCTTTAATTAGATTTGAACGTGAAATGGTAATTGAATTTACCGATAACACTGTGGTGTTAGATATGAAGTATTACCAGTTTTACTTCATGGGATGAACAGGTTGGGATTGGGAAATAAAATAAATGATTACTTCGGTGTGGTTCGCTAATCCCGACTAGTTGGAATTGATATTCAAAGGAGATTAAAGAATAAATTTAAAGAATTTATCTTGGATAAAATTAATGGGAACTTTTCCCAAAGTATAGGAATATTTGAATAAAAGAATATTCTGAATTGGAATGAGGCGTATGTTGTGTTTGTGTAACACTTTTATAATATATACGCGAGTTATTCAGAAAGACCGGGTTTATCCCATTCTGAATAACTGATTCGACGTGGTGTCGAAGATGAAGACGGTGGTCGAAGACCGGAAGTCTTCACGTCGTTTGGGTGATAACTGATGATCTTGATTGGGCTGTACACCCAAGAAGATGGAAACAGTTTGTGATCGTCCAGACGTACTTGGAGATCGATGGATATGCGAGGTACTAGGTGCCTCCGGTTTCGTTCAGACCCAGAACGGACTTGTAAATGGACTGTGTGTCTGACATTGGATTTCATTCTGTGGGACTGATATCGGTTGCATAGAGTGGTTTGCCTGTGTGGCATGCTAAGATGCAAATGATCAAGGCTTCTGTTGAAAAGCAAAGTCTTGTGGTGATGATCAAAGCACAGCCTGTGTGGCACAGCTTTGTGTAACGTGAATTCGCGAGCCTCGCACCCTGGTTGTGAACCAAAAACGGGAGAGGACATAAGGGAGGGCATGCGTTTCTTTCTAGCTAGGGTGGTGTCAGTGACCTACCAGCCCTGACATTTATATACTTTTCACCTGTGTGGTTGTTGCTGTTGCGAGGCGCCTCGGTTTGATCGGACGATCCGGGTCCGATGGAGTCATTCGTTGGCTCATTTACGCCCCAAAGGGCGGAGAGACGTATTGTTCAGGCATAATAATCCACATCGGTGGACCGGCCCTGACGATCTAAAGGGTTGATGCGTTCTGATCCTGAGACATGGGCTAGATTGTCTCGAATCGGTTGAGGACTATCTTTTGCCTCGGTTCATAGACGGAAATCCAATTTCCAAATACGTGACTTTGCGGTTTTATTTGTAAACCTATATATGGCGACATAGTGGCATGGGACGCTCATGTCGCCTATGATTGATACTTATGATTTGAAGTTGTTTTATACACTATGCACTTATAGTGGTATCAAATGATTTGTTTTAAAACGTATCAAGCATTCTTTGGCTGTTATAAGGGAAAACCCTATCCTCGGCTGCGTTGCATTGTGTGATGGGACCTGGGTCTTATAACAGCTTCATTTTCCTTTAATATTAGCATTGCGTTGTTGTTTTATGCACTGGTATTCTTGGGAGGAAACCCGTTCCGTGTTATACGGCGTGGTCCCTTGATTTACCTAACTTTGAAAATAAAGATAATAACTGTTTTAGTTCTCACACCAGTCACATGACTGACCTGGAGTTTATTGTTTTAACCTAAACTCTGGGTGCCCTTATTTTGACACGGGCAGCTAGTAGTTTCGGTTTTGCAGATTTATATTCCCAGGATCCTGGTTTACAGCTGGAACGATATCCGGAAAGCTTTGTATCCGTATATCCCTTCTAGTTGTGTATGGTATTATTTTCCGCTGCTATGTATTTAAATGTAATTTAAATCTCTGATATTTCTGTGTAATATTCATTTGTACTCTGTATATTCTTGTAATCTGATGCATTGTTGTAATATACAGTGAAATGTTCTTTTATATGCGTTCTGTTGTGGTTTGTTCTCGAACTATCCGACGCTTTCCTTTACGGGGAAGTTGCGGGTCGTTACACGTGGTATCAGAGCTTTGGTTTACAAAGCTTAGAGAACAAGACACATTAGAACCATACGAAAGAATTCATCAGATATTGGATTAGTAAAATCCAATGGGAATGACTCGTTAGAGATGGGATCAGTAGTATCCTAGAACGAGTGTGAAGAGTATATTTTTAAAATGAAAACAAAATTTGTTTTGAAAATTTAAATCAATTATTCGTATTAGATTATTTATTAGTATTGATTTGGACAGTCCAGTATATAAAGTTTTTTGCATATGCGCCTTGCAAACGTATATTCGAAGTTTTAATATACTGGATAGATATAGAACCACACTCTAGTCACCCGGGGATGATCCTGATGATGGTGCATCATCATCAGCATTTATATTCGAGTGTCGAAGGTGTGATATCTATATATTTCCTATTGACTGGTGTGAGAACCAAAATTAGATAGGGCCTATTGTTGTGATTTGGCATCAAAAACATGATTTTTGTATATGTTTCAAAATTATGAATTTCAAATGATAATTCACTAATTGATTGATGTTTGTGTTGTTTGTTCATTTGTTTGCTAATTTTGAACCATTATGCCTAATTCGATCGAATATTGAATTGTATTGAAAATTGGTCGCATTTGCTTGCATATACATGTATATCATTGAACAGGTCATAGCAAGGAGGCTAGAGCCAGAGAATAAAATTTGTTTGCCCGACAAATAGGTACATGTTTACTACATAATTTCCTGTTTTGTTTGGGTGATGATGATTTTGTGAGCCTATTGGCTAGCCGCTTGGCTTTTTCTTTTTCTTTTTGAGATCTGAAGGACCGGGGAAGCTATTTGAAATTCCCCGATGCTCCCATTGCAGGGGAGGTTATGGCGAAATTTTTCAAAAATTTAGGGTGTTAGCCAAATTTTTGAAATTTTAGAAATTCTCAGAAACTGAAAAGTTGGAGAATGGAAGCCAGGTCGAGCGTAGAGTTGATTAATCAAACCACTTTCGACTTTGTTCCTTTTCGGGGACGAAAAGTTTTAAGTGGGGGAGATTGTAACAACCCGAAAATCTGGGCCAGTTTAAAATTTTTATTTTGGCAATTTTAGCGAATTTTGATTATTTAAAATGAATTATTTTAAATAATATCGACAATAAATTTATTTTGAATATAATTCGAACGTATATATTATACGCGTCGTCGTTAGAATATAAATAATTATATATAATTATAAATAGAATTGAAAAAGGCGCGGTAGTTCGATAATTCGATTTCAAACTTCAATTGAATGTACCGAGTGCAAAATAATCCGGATTTTAGTGAAACCAAAAATAATGGGATCTAATTGTGAATATCTTTCCAACGAAGTTAACAAACTGAGATTTCACTTTATAAATGATAAGATATGTCCAGTTGAAAATTCTGAATAGTCGCTATGGAATTCAGGCCCTTAAAAATGGACATTTTGCAAATGACCTCGGATTTCGACGAAACCAGTTTTGTTGGATCCGCAGTGTCGAATTATTGCTAGGTTTCAAATTTCATAATTTTTCGAATCAATATGTGAGCGTGGCAAAGGAAAACGCGTTTGACCGGTTTCAGTTGATTTTAATCGACTGGAAAATGGCCATTTTTCTAACGGTCTCAGAATTCGGCGAAATTAGTTTTGTTAGGACCGTATCGTCAATACGAAGCTAGAAAATATTTTTCTGGAATTTATAGAGTTGTTATGTGGCCCCGGTAATTTGAAATGTACGTTTAAAATTCAATATAGCGATTTAAATGTAAATTCAACGGAAACTGATCAAAACGATCAAATCAGCCTACGATACATATCTCATTGTGTTCGGAATGAGGGTAATTAGCTAGGGGCGACAGTCGTTCGGATCGATTCGGTGTTCGAAAGAAAAAGTTACAACTTGGAGAAAATTTAATAAATAAAATAATATAATATATATATATATATATCCCCTTTATACCCGTACCCCCCCTATTTCATTTCCTCTTTCAGAAATCCCGTTCACCAAATCGGGAAATCCGATTTTCCTCCCCCCTGGCCAAATCGATCCTCCACCCACCAACGTTGGTCACCGAGCCTCCCACCGCTCCACCCTCCGACGCCCTCCATTTCCCCATCGTCTCCTTCCATCGCGAGCTCGAAAGGGTGCCGTTCGCGAGCGCCAGCAGGCGCGTCTGGTCCACCAAATGCAACGCCTTCTCTGGCGTTCGAGGGGGTGGCGGGGCACTACCGCGTGGAGACCTCCGATCAACTATCGGCGCAACGGATTTGGGGCAATCTCGAACCCTAGTTCGAAGGGTTTAGTTCGAATTGTTGGGCGTGGTTCTGTTAACTGGAAATGGGAAAGCCGACATACGGAAGGTAATTAAAATTTAACTGAGTAGTCATTAATTATTTTAGGTTAATCTAATTAAAGTAATTAACATATAAATGACAGTGTTTTAAATTATGAAATGGTAAAATTATTTTCATATTTAAAAATATATAAATGGCTTAGTTTTAAAATAAAAATATACTGTGTTTTGAAAATAAAAATAGATATTGTTTAAAAGATAAGGATATGAATTTTAAAAGCACAAAGATATGATTTTATAGAGTATAAGTGGAATGGATATTTTGAAAATAAAGTAGAACTATTTTGAAAAAGTAGAAATAGAATTGTTTTTGAAAATATAAAATACTTTGATTTGAAATAAAAATATGTTTTTTTATGCTAGTATTAAGTAATGATTTTTATAGATAGAAAAATATAATTTTTATGTTATAGAAGTATTAAAAATTTGATTTTTATATATTGAACTTTGAACTAAAAATTCGATTTTTATATATTGAACTTTGAAATAAAAATTCGGTTTTTATATATTGAACTTTGAAATAAAAATTCGATTTTTATATATTGAACTTTGAACTAAAAATTCGATTTTTATATATTGAACTTTGAACTAAAAATTTGATTTTTAAATATTGAATAGCGAAGTAAAAATTCGATTTTTATGTATGTAGTGGCTACGGGCAACGAAGATGACGAAGATGCGATAGCGGTGAAGATTTCCTGCATTGGAAGTGCCGTGGAGCTAGGATAGCTATATGTGAGAATTTCTCACTCTTCAATTTTATTTTCTAGTTATATATATATATACTAGGATGCAGACGGTGCTTAGTAGCACCCGACACAATCGTCCACAGACCATGGACTTGTTTGTTTGGCTGTGTTGTTAGTTAGATTGTTTGGGTTGATTTGAATAGTTTGGTGAAATGAAATTGATTTGATTGATGTGTGAATGGCGTGGGCCTTCACTAGACCGGGGATAAGGCTAGGCCTTGTCCCGTTTCTAGTATCGTGCCGTTATGCCGCCGAAATTTTCTAAAATATGTTGGAAAATAAAAATATCATTTTATTTTGTAAATGAATTGAATAGAAATTCATAGGTTGAAATAAAATGTTTTATCGTTAAAAATATAATTTTTAACGTGAAGGTGAATAAATAAATATTCATTTACAAACCAGACGGTTTGTTTATGTACACTTATTTGAATGACATTGATTGGGACGATAAATTTTACACATCGCCCAACTGCACAAATAAAATCTGTGTTTGTTTGTTTGAAACCCCACACGGGTGTTGGGATGAAATATGAATTTCACTCATCCTGATTGATTAAATATGTCGATCGATGGATTGACAGGCTGTTATAAGCGTTGAATATCTATATTTGATGCTTATACAGTGTAGTGCACTTTGGTTGATGGTTGATTATTTTTCAATGCTATTATATACATGTGTTGTATGGAAATCCATATAATTAATTTTATATGGTAATTGATTGGGCCTCATTCCAATTTGAAAAATAAAGAAAATTTGAAAATAGAAATTATGAAGCCGTGTTGATTAGATTGACGCCATTTTGACGTAAACGATATTTATATCGATTTTATTCATTTCGAAATGAATTGAATTGAAAACGATTTCGAAATGAATTGAATTGAAAGTGATTTCGAAATGAATTGAATTGAAAACGAATTCAAAGTGAATTGAATTGAAAGTGATTTCGAAATGAATTGAATTGAAAACGAATTCAAAGTGAATTGAATTGAAAGTGATTTCGAAATGAATTGAATTGAAAACGAATTCAAAGTGAATTGAATTGAAAGTGATTTCGAAATGAATTGAATTGAAAACGAATTCAAAGTGAATTGAATTGAAAGTGATTTCGAAGTGAATTGAATTGAAAGTGATTTCGAAATGAATTGAATTGAAAGTGATTTCGAAATGAATTGAATTGAAAACGAATTCAAAGTGAATTGAATTGAAAGTGATTTCGAAATGAATTGAATTGAAAACGAATTCAAAGTGAATTGAATTGAAAGTGATTTCGAAATGAATTGAATTGAAAACGAATTCAAAGTGAATTGAATTGAAAGTGATTTCGAAATGAATTGAATTGAAAACGAATTCAAAGTGAATTGAATTGAAAGTGATTTCGAAATAAATTGAATTGAAAGTGATTTCGAAATGAATTGAATTGAAAACGAATTCAAAGTGAATTGAATTGAAAGTGATTTCGAAATGAATTGAATTGAAAACGAATTCAAAATGAATTGAAAGCAAATTGAAATGAATTCAAATTGAATTGAAATTTGAATTGAATAGAAATGAATTTTAAAACGAATTTATAGAGAAGAATTCAATTTTGCTTTGAATTGAGATGGAAGTTGAAATAGATTTTGAAACGAATTTTAAAACTATTTATATAATTCGTTTTAAATAGTAATCGACGAAATATATATTATATATATAATATAATGGCCTGAATAGAACGCGCCGCGCCGCGGCAGTTCGCGAATTTCGACCATTGATTTCAAATGGACGTTACGGGAGATCCGACCGTCGGATTCTCCTAAAACCGGAACCGTTGGGTTCGTATCGAAAAGAGCTTTCTAGCGAATGTGATAAATTAGAAATCTAACGGTTGGATTTGGAATTATGTCCAAATCAAATTGGAAAAAGGTCGCTATACGTGCAGTTCGATGGCCATTGGTGGAAATCGACTGTACGGGCCTTGATAAAATTATTAAAAATAGTAATAATTTGTGTAAAATCATAAGAAATGATTTGTGAAGATTTGGGATGAAAAACTCCATATTTGAAAAGATAAAAATAGATTTTTATCAAAATGAACTAGTTTTGAACTAGAATTATAATTCTATTTATTTTTAAATAAATAAATTGAATTTGAAAAGGGTTTTGAAAATAACCAGAATTTCCAATGATTGCATTGGAGTGGATTTGAATCGAAATTGTCTTCGGAATATTTCGATGTTGGAATTCGTGATTATACAGATGTTGTTATGGGAATTTGAAAGATATACATATATATCGTTATTTCAATACGACATTTGTTAATCGTAGAATTTGATATTGAATATAAGCCGATATATTTTCTATTCAGAGCCTTGTATTGAATATCAAATGTGATTTGGGTTTGTCGTGAATGGTGTCTTCACCAACACTGTTCTTGAACCCAGTTGTGAAAAGATTAAATCTTTTTATTTAGATTTAATGAAGTGTACCAATTGAATGATATTTAATTGGAATTGAAGTGATATTGATTTTTGGGTTTATCGTGAACAGTGTTTTAAATAACACTCGTTCTTTAACCCGATAATTAATGGAATGTGATTTTGGGTTTATCGTGAACCGTGTTTTAAATGACACTGATTCTTTAACCCAGCCGAAGATTAAAACTAAGTGGAGTTTTAATGAATCTTTAAATAGATTGAGATGATCGAAAATGGAGTATCACCAGTTTTGCTCCAGGCGATAGTTAAATCTTTAATTAGATTTGAACGTGAAATGGTAATTGAATTTACCGATAACACTGTGGTGTTAGATATGAAGTATTACCAGTTTTACTTCATGGGATGAATAGGTTGGGATTGGGAAATAAAATAAATGATTACTTCGGTGTGGTTCGCTAATCCCGACTAGTTCGAATTGATATTCAAAGGAGATTAAAGAATAAATTTAAAGAATTTATCTTGGATAAAATTAATGGGAACTTTTCCCAAAGTATAGGAATATTTGAATAAAAGAATATTCTGAATTGGAATGAGGCGTATGTTGTGTTTGTGTAACACTTTTATAATATATACGCGAGTTATTCAGAAAGACCGGGTTTATCCCATTCTGAATAACTGATTCGACGTGGTGTCGAAGATGAAGACGGTGGTCGAAGACCGGAAGTCTTCACGTCGTTTGGGTGATAACTGATGATCTTGATTGGGCTGTACACCCAAGAAGATGGAAACAGTTTGTGATCGTCCAGACGTACTTGGAGATCGATGGATATGCGAGGTACTAGGTGCCTCCGGTTTCGTTCAGACCCAGAACGGACTTGTAAATGGACTGTGTGTCTGACATTGGATTTCATTCTGTGGGACTGATATCGGTTGCATAGAGTGGTTTGCCTGTGTGGCATGCTAAGATGCAAATGATCAAGGCTTCTGTTGAAAAGCAAAGTCTTGTGGTGATGATCAAAGCACAGCCTGTGTGGCACAGCTTTGTGTAACGTGAATTCGCGAGCCTCGCACCCTGGTTGTGAACCAAAAACGGGAGAGGACATCAGGGAGGGCATGCGTTTCTTTCTAGCTAAGGTGGTGTCAGTGACCTACCAGCCCTGACATTTATATACTTTTCACCTGTGTGGTTGTTGCTGTTGCGAGGCGCCTCGGTTTGATCGGACGATCCGGGTCCGATGGAGTCATTCGTTGGCTCATTTACGCCCCAAAGGGCGGAGAGACGTATTGTTCAGGCATAATAATCCACATCGGTGGACCGGCCCTGACGATCTAAAGGGTTGATGCGTTCTGATCCTGAGACATGGGCTAGATTGTCTCGAATCGGTTGAGGACTATCTTTTGCCTCGGTTCATAGACGGAAATCCAATTTCCAAATACGTGACTTTGCGGTTTTATTTGTAAACCTATATATGGCGACATAGTGGCATGGGACGCTCATGTCGCCTATGATTGATACTTATGATTTGAAGTTGTTTTATACACTATGCACTTATAGTGGTATCAAATGATTTGTTTTAAAACGTATCAAGCATTCTTTGGCTGTTATAAGGGAAAACCCTATCCTCGGCTGCGTTGCATTGTGTGATGGGACCTGGGTCTTATAACAGCTTCATTTTCCTTTAATATTAGCATTGCGTTGTTGTTTTATGCACTGGTATTCTTGGGAGGAAACCCGTTCCGTGTTATACGGCGTGGTCCCTTGATTTACCTAACTTTGAAAATAAAGATAATAACTGTTTTAGTTCTCACACCAGTCACATGACTGACCTGGAGTTTATTGTTTTAACCTAAACTCTGGGTGCCCTTATTTTGACACGGGCAGCTAGTAGTTTCGGTTTTGCAGATTTATATTCACAGGATCCTGGTTTACAGCTGGAACGATATCCGGAAAGCTTTGTATCCGTATATCCCTTCTAGTTGTGTATGGTATTATTTTCCGCTGCTATGTATTTAAATGTAATTTAAATCTCTGATATTTCTGTGTAATATTCATTTGTACTCTGTATATTCTTGTAATCTGATGCATTGTTGTAATATACAGTGAAATGTTCTTTTATATGCGTTCTATTGTGGTTTGTTCTCGAACTATCCGACGCTTTCCTTTACGGGGAAGTTGCGGGTCGTTACACTGTCTAACCAAAATGATGTGTTGCGTCCATTCTTCACCACAATCTTAGTACCCAGCTTCATCCATTGTGCATGAGCCATAACGTTGCGCCAAAACACGGAGCACAATGAGAAATCAGTATTCCAGCTAAAATTGCCATTATAACATGTACTGATAATCCATTCTTTCGATAAAGCGTGCTTGTCAGAGATCATTAACCACAGCCACTTACAAAGTAAAGCACGATTCATTGTCTTCAAGTTAATGACATCGAGTCCCCCTTGCTCTTTAGACTTGCAAACTTGATCCCAAGAAATCAAACAACTAAGTTTCTTCGTCTCTTTAGTACCAGTCCAGAAAAAATTACGACGAATTGCATCAATCTTCTCCAGCACCCAACCAGGAAGTTGGTAGAAGGACATCCAGTACAACGGAATTGACGACAGAGCAGAATTGACAAGCACGAGACGACCAGTTCTTGATAATGAGTTGCCTTTCGACCTCGCCAGTCTATTGTCCACCTTCTCTATCAATTGCTGCCAGTCTTTCTTCATTAATTTCTTGGGGCGGATGCACATACCCAGATAGTTCAAAGGAAAAACATCAGCCTTGCAATTAAACATCTCAGCACATGACCTGCGTAAATCATCAC
The DNA here is from genome assembly GCA_030737875.1 of Allium sativum. Taxonomy (NCBI): domain Eukaryota; kingdom Viridiplantae; phylum Streptophyta; class Magnoliopsida; order Asparagales; family Amaryllidaceae; genus Allium; species Allium sativum. The sequence goes on from CM060915.1 coordinate 374,967,897, forward strand.
TACAACCCAACGTGTAAACACTGCTCTTATGAAAGTTATTTTTTAAGCCAGATAAGCTTTCAAAAGCATAGAGAATAAATTTAAGTGCAGCAAGGTATTTACAGTCTGGTTTGCTAAAAATGATAGTGTCATCAGCGTATTGCAGAGAATTGATGCCCCCAACCACATGATCACTACCAAAGCCGCTAAGAATCCCATTTGCACAGCCCAGCTTCAGAAATTTTGAAAAGACATCTGCCGCCAAATCAAAAAGAAGAGGGGAGAGTGGGTCGCCCTGTCTCAGACCACGCTTGGAGTGGATAGTAGAGCCAGCAACTCCATTGACACAAATGTTAGATCTACTTGATGAAAGAATCATAGAAATCCATTCAATCCACTTGGTGGGGAAGCCTCTCGCCTTCAGCACTTCAATCATAAATCGCCAGTCAACTGTGTCAAAAGCTTTGGCGAAGTCCAACTTGAGAATAGCACAAGGGACATCAAATCTATCACAGTGAGAAATCACTTCACCAACCAACGCAGCACCATCAAGAATGTTTCTTCCTTTGATAAAAGCAGTTTGGGACTTATCAATCAACGTATCCAACTTAGTTTTCAGCCTATTGGCCAACACCTTCGTGATTAGTTTGAAACTAGTGTTAAGAAGGCTAATCGGTCTAAAGTCAATGGCAGAAACATTACCTTCCTTTTTGGGGATTAAAACCACATTAGCATAACTAATCAAATCTAACCTTAAAGAGCCTTTGTGAAACTCTTCAAACAAACGCAATACATCATCTTTCAACATACCCAATAGCGTTTGAAGAAAAAGGTAGGAAAACCATCAGGCCCAGGTGCTTTGTCGCCAGGCATCTCCTTCAAAGCATTAAGTATTTCCTCTTCTGAGAAATCACTTGCAATGTCGAGAGATCAACAACATCAGGATACAATTTGCGCCAATCAACAGAAATGCGGTTCTCAATGCGAGCACCAAAGATACTTTTATAATATTCAGTGAAAGTATCACTCAAAAGTTGTTGTTCACAAATCTCCACTCCATCTTTCCAAATACTATGTATCAAATTGGTGCGACGTCTACCATTAGCAACCTTATGAAAATACGCAGTATTTCTATCCCCTTCCTTCAGCCACTGAGATCTGGATCGCTGTCTCCAAAAAATCTCTTCTTGATCCAGGACTTTGTTGAGTTCTCTCACTCGTTGATGAAGTAGATCTCTTTCAACAGTATCGAGTCCTCTCTCTTCGTCCAGTATATTAAGTTCAAGAATCAATTTTTCAATCCTCTCCTTTTTTATTCTGATATGACCAAACTCCTCTATATTCCATTTTATAAGAAATTTCCTCAAAAACTTGAGTTTAGTACATAGAACTCTCACTGCATCGCCATTCACCCCCATTTTAGACCATTTATTATATAGTAAATCATCAAAGTTATCTTCCAGGCACCACATTTTTTCAAACCTAAAAAAAGGTTTTTTCCTAATGTCGTCTCCCGAATCCAACACAACAGGGCAATGATCAGAAATAATCGAAGATAAACCTTTTTGAGAAGTTAAAGGATGAAGATCCTCAAAATGGGCGTTAATGAAAAAACGATCAAGTTTCACAAGCGTCGGAGGAGATCTGCCGTCAGACCAAGTTAACTTTCTATTGGCAAGGGGAAGGTCAATCAACCCACACTCCCCTATAAACTCACTAAAGTCAGCCATGTCACCATAATGATTAGCACCTGAGTTACTTCTTTCATAACTAAATCTCGTTACATTAAAGTCTCCTCCAATAACCCAAGGGCCGTACATCGAACTATGAAATTCCAACACTTCTTTCCACAAAATTTTTCTCACTTCTAGAATTTGGACCATAGACGTTTGAAAAAAAGTAAAGCTTCTTAGTCGCAACACATTCCAAAGCAACATGCAGACAATAAGTTTGACAAATCTCTTGTTTAAATCTCCACAAATTACTATCCCAACCAGTGAACAAGCCTCCAGCGCTACCAGTGGCCGGAATAAATCTCCATTCATCAATAACCCCCCAACCCAGAGTTTTAAAAGTAAGAAAATCAGGATTGTCAAGTTTAGTCTCTTGAAGCAACACAATGTGGGGCTTAACAGATTTAAGATAGTTTTTGACTCTAAGACGTTTGCCATAATTACCCAAACCTCTAACATTCCAAGTTAAGACCATCATTGGGGTGTGTCAGCCCTAACTAACTCTTTACTTTTAATATCACTAGCAACAGAATCATTTAACAAAGAACTAGAGCTACTAGCAACAACATGCATTTGGTCAGGAGACAAAGAATTAAGGATAGCAGGGATAAAAACGCTACCTTCCAAAGGATGAGGAAGGTCACGAGCACTTCTCCTTAGGATAACCACACCAGAGTCCACTGGCTTCTTTCCTTTCCTTCTACTTGTTGCACAAGAGAGTTCATCAGAATCTGAAATGGCCAAAGCATTGCTCCCTCCACCAAGATCATAATCATTATCATCCCCCCCAAGATCATAGTCCTCATCATTATCGTCCCCAAACATATTCCCCAAGCCATCATATCCACTCTCCTCCCTACCAGCATCTTCATTACCATCATCAACAGCATCAACTTCATGAGCTTCCACATTATCCTTTACAACATTATGATCCACCGCATCACCTTCTCCTTCGACTGAAATTGGTGCAAAAGAATTGCTACCCAACCCAACATAAGCCATGGGGGCACTAACACTTCTAGCCTTTAGCACTTTCATCTTGCCATTCTCCCCTCTAACAAACACCGTTTTACAAAGTTCTTGTCTATACACTTCCTCAGAGGATTCGCCGTCAACTTTCGTAATGGAAACATTGTGGAAAAAACCCTTGACAGAAACCACAATCGAAGGTGGAAGCTCCAAATCCTCATCAATCCACATCAACGCCTTCAGAGAGGAAAAATAAGTTACATTCCACACTCCATGCTGGAGTCTAGTCACTTCTCCTACCTCCGCCAACGCCGACTTGAGGGAATCAACACATCTACACACTAATGGAATATTTTTAAGTGAAACCCAGACTTCAATCCTCTTTTTGGCCATACTCCCAATTTGTGGGCTCCAACGCTTCAGATTAATTACTCCCTTTGAATCGAAGAGCGAGTAGTAAAATGTTTCAGTCAACAAAGAGGGAGGGAATTTCACTATAAAATCATCGCTGAATCTACGCACCGTCCACACCCATCCCGTCGCTCGCTTGCCAAAATGAGTTCCCAATAAAGTCTCCATTTCATTGATCGAGAAAGCACCGCGAGCGATGGAGAGAACAACCATCGATCTAGCCTTTTTAAAATCGTTAGGGTAAAACGCCGCTGAAAGAGGGGGGAGCGATTTAGGGTTCTCCATTTTTTTCGGATTTTTGAGATGAGATTTGCAGTTGAAGCCCTTATGCCCAATTTTGTTACAGCGAAAACAAACCATAGGATTTCGACAGCTCCTAGCCTAGTGATCTGGAGAGCTGCATCTGAAGCAACCATTATCAGATTTGATGTTTTTTAATTTTTTTAAGGTAATTGATCGAATTACGAGGCGGCGGCTGAGGAGTATTGCGAGATTTAAATATATTATTTCGAGGAAACACGTTACGCTTTACACCTGGTCGCAACAAGATCTCCTTGTACGATGGAAGTACACCTTTGTTTTTATCTGATCTGTCGTCTAGTGATGAAGAAACGTGATTTGAGATAGAGGAAGTGAGATTATTGATCACGTTTATGGAATTCTCCATTAGGGTTTTGAAGGTCACCATTAGGGATTTGGGATGCGAAGCAGAGGAATCTTGTATTATAAAATTATTTAATTTCTTTATTAAATCCAAAAGGTAACTTTTTGATTCGAACACCAAATCAAGCCCAACGACTGTCGTCCCTAGCGTAATACCCCCATTCCGAACACAATGGGATATGTATCGTAAGCTGATTCGATCGTTTCGATCAGTTTTCGTGAAAACCAACATATAACTCTATATATTGAATTTGAATGCACATTTCATTTTACTGGGGTCACATACTAGCTCGAAAAATCCCTGAAAAATATTTTCTAGCTTCATATTAACGATACGGTCCTAACAAAACTAAGTTCATCAAATTCCGAGACCGATTGAAAAATGGCCATTTTTCCAGTCGATTAAAATCAACTAAAACTGGTCAAACGCGTTTTCCTTTGCCACGCTCACATATTGATTCGAAAATTTATGAAATTTGGAATTTAGCAATAACTTGACATCCCGGATCCAACAAAAGTGGTTTCGTCGAAATCCGAGTTCGTTTGCAAAATGACTATTTTTAAAGGCCGAAATTCCATAGCGACTATTCTAAAATTTCAACTGGACATATCTTTTGATTCCCGCTATGAAATTTTGATTTTTTGGATTCGTTGGAAAGATATTCTCAAATAGATTCCATTATTTTTGGTTTCACTAAAATCCGGTTTGTTTTGCACCCGGTACATTCATTTGAAGTTTGAAATCGAATTATCGAACTACCGCGCCATTTTCAATTCCTTTTATAATTTAAAATAAATATTTATATTCTAACGATGACGTATATAAATATATACGTTCGAATTCAATTCAAAATAAATTTCCGTCGTTATTATTTAAAATAATCTATTTTAAATATTCAAAATTCATCGAAATTGCCAAAATAAAATTTTTAAACTGGCTCGCATTTTCCGGTTGTTACAGTTTCAACCCATTTTTTTGGCTAAAATGTATATTTTGACAAAGACGTATATTTTGATAAAAATGTATATTGTGATAAAAATGTATATTTCTAATTCAACTATTATAATTTGCCAAAAATGTTCATTTTTGTTTCAACAATTATATTTTGACAAAAGACCAATTTTATTTCAAACGAGTGGAAACCCGTGCGTTGCACGGAAGCATTGAGTACGGGGTGTTGTAGTTTGCACGGGAGCATAAAGTACGGGGTGTTGTAGTTTGCACGCGCGTGGTTGTTTGACGCTCTTCGCGCGTGGTTGTGGCACGCGCTTCGTGCGTGATCGATGCAAGTCGTTTGCGCGTCGATTGGTGTTCACTAAATGTTTTGTATATGTGGAGTAATTGTATATTTAAATTTTTATTTGTCGCAGGTTATTTAATGTAAATTGGAAGTGGATGAATGTAAAATGTTGGAATTATTTCAGTTGAGTAGTAAAAGATGCGCGAAGTTGGCAACAGAATAATAAATGAAAGGGAAAAAGTGTCATAATTAAAAATAAACTGCATAATACAAACTTATGCATACAAAGAAAAGACAGGTAAGTTTATACAGTGGTAACACAGGTGGGAAGTGAATGTAATTTATTAGAGGGGAATACAAACGGAACTGGTGAGTGTGGAAAGAAGGAAATGAGGTTATAATGGAGAAGCAGGTTGATTAATTCCTTGAACGCCTTGCCAGATACTCTGCCTCGATCCTATCACAGTCTGCAAACTGCAGTGAAGAAAAAAAATGGTTAGAAAAGCAGTTTGTATGAAGTCGTAGTGTTAAGGTACCAAACTGAATAAGTAATTGCGAAAACACTTGTAATAGTGAAGAAAATAAGGACTTGCAAACAAATAAACTAGCCAAAAAGATGGACATTGGTGATCGCGTCGGTGACAGGCCAAATATTTTTATTGCAAAGCATCTGTAGACAAAATAAAGGTGTAAAACTGCAGTAAGATTTTTTTTTAAAAAAAAGTTTTATAAAACTAACTTTTGAGGAGAAAAGTACGTACATTTGTACTCCATTTTTTTTTGTGAAATTACAGCAAAACCTTAGGATAAACGACATTTGTTGTGAAATTACAGCAAAATCTCCAGTAATTATTTGAGCTTCAATTATTCATGTTGCACATTGGACTACTATCAACCTTGTTCCATTGTAGAGTCCCTCTTTTGGACCTAGGTTTCTGAGCAGCATAATCGGGCATCCAACTTTAAGTTCAAGTTTGAATGGTGGTAATCCACTACACTCTAATGAATTCAGAAATTCAGTTGGGTAACGATCATTTTCCTCATTTTCCACTAACTAGTCAGCAGAAAGGAAAATGTGAACATCACCAGAGCATTTCTGCAAACATGCAGAATTTATTGCGCTCACATCTTCATTACGTGCTGAGAGAATAGTTCTGTCCTTTAAAAAATCTGGAGATACTTGGTTGACAGTAAGTCGTGGGTAAACAGTGCCAATTAAGTTAGCAAGACTATTGCATTTGTGCATCATTGATAGGTCAATGTGTTGTTCTGGCGTTGATCTGATCTGTACAACAATAAATTTGATTAAAAGAACGATTATATTAAATAGACACAGAGTCGAACTATTGTTATGATAGTAGTAGGAAATGAAAATGTAGTACCCTGGTTAGATATCTAGCAAAAGCACCACTCTCAACGTCATTGGAACTTAGTCGCATATTTTTGTGTAAACATAAGACATGAACAACTGCCCATAACGGTGATCGGGGTAACGTTGATGCAACAATATCTTCACGTGTTCCCTTTGGGATAACAGGTAAAATTTGGCGAAAATCTCCTCCTAAAACAACTGTCAGTCCACCGAAAGGCTGTGTGTTATCTCGAATATCTTTTAGTGATCGGTCTACTGTTTCAACACAAAATCGATGTTGCATTGGTACTTCATCCCATATAATGCGACTTGCTTGTCTTATGAGCTCGGCTGTTGATGATTGTTTTGTAAATCCACAAGTTGAGTCCTCTAAAATATTTAATGGTAGGGAAAATGTTGAATGTGTTGTTCTACCTCCAAGAAGTAGTAAAGAAGCAATACTGATGAAGCAACGGTAAGCACAATATGTCCTAGACTTCGACATTTGTCTGCAACTGTATTATATAAGTATGTTTTTCCAGTCCCAGCTCCACCATTTAAAAAAAAAGTTTTTCCGTCTCGATTTTGAACAGACAAAAATATTAATTCGTATGTTGTCCGTTGATCATCGTTGAAAGTAAGAATATTATTTTCCGCCTTCACATCTTGTCCTTCATTTTGTAGTTGTTTGTGTTCCATTATAAGTCTGTTTTGCACAACAATTTCCCAGTTTTTAGTTAGTAGAGGCATTGGTGGAAAATCATGTAGACTTTTTCCTGATTCTTGGAGTAATTTGTTAAGAATATGTAAACCATAATCTTAGATTTCATATTCAGTAGGAATAGTAATGTGGAACAGATTTGTGATAGTGTGCCCTAAATCATCACAAATGTGTGTAGCAAATTTTGTCCAAAGGTTATGCAGTCGTAAAGGGTAGAACTGAGTGAGAATAATGGAGAAAAGTCTTCTAAGTTGATATCCAGTGTTCATAATTGATGCCTCTTCCAAACATGTGACCCATTCTTCGTCATCTTCAAGCATATCTTTAGCAACGCATGCATCTTTAAATGTTTCATGAACTTCTCCATTAACTGTTCGTAAATCCTCAAAAGATGTTGGACCTGTACAAATGGTAAGTAGTAGTCGTAGAAAAAACCGCTCACCAGAGTTCGGACTTGCAAAATACATTCTCCCTATAGCTCTGGAACTTGCACTTCGTGGGGACCATATATGTGTCTCTTTATTCCATGTATAAAACTCTGTAAATTGTTGATATGTATATTTTGTTGCTTCTGGATGTGCTGCATAGAATTTGAAGAACTCAATTAATGTGGAAGTTTGGTTTTCTGCCCTTAATTTGATTGCATCCACAGATTCTGTCGGATCGATGGTGACCTGGTGCATTCCGGGTAGATGTAGCTGTAGACGAATAACTGATGGTTTTTCCTCATGCATACGGTAACCAAAAATATGCCATGCAGCTTCAGGAGGGCTTATGTATCTGGAGTCAAGATACTGCTTAATTTCATCTTCCTCACCTACAACAATAGTAGTTCGATCGTGACCCTTATATATATACACTTATGTATATATTTTACAGCTCGTACACTTGCACATCCTTCAACATTTATATGACAATTAAACATTTTAGAAAGTTTTGGATTATAAGGAACTACGTCCCTATTATCCACAGAAATACCCCTTATTTCAAAAGATTTTCCGTCATTGCGCCGACGATATATTGGATATCCGTCTTTATCCATTGATGTATTATCAGCCCACTCCCTTGGATACTGCTTTGAACATTTTCCATTTTCCATACATGGAGCGTGCATATTTCCCTTGCATGGTCCATGTATCATACACCTTCTAATGGTTTCAAAAAGTAATGGACGTTCCTTTTTGTCAGGAAACTCTGCAGAAATCAAACTATCTACTTAATCCATTATTCTTAATTTGTCTGCGGATTGTAGAAAAAAAAGTGCATGCATATGCGACAATCACCTTTTTTGGAACTCTATAGTGTACACATGTGCAACAACTGAACCAAAAATATGATTTTTATAAATTTCATCCATCAAACTTCTGCGTTTCAATTAAAATACCCGAGCGATAATGTCCGGGCGATCGTTGGGTCTTTGGTTTGATTTCAAAGCTTGCTCAATTTCTGGCCAATTTGGATTCGCAGTCATTGTTAAGAAGATATCTGGGTGATTGTTATATCTTGTTATTGCTAGGGAGTCTTGATATATTTCATACATATGTCTAGGAATACCAATATAAGAGGACGGTAAGACAAATCGCTTACCAATTTGATCTGCTTGTAAGACGTCCGACTCTACATCAGTAATTCCACAGTACAGATCCCTACGAAGCTCAGTTTGATGAGTCCTAGCCCAATATAACCGATTTTGTTCAGTACATGCCCAAGCGTCTACAACGAATTCTTGAAATAATTTACGTGCACGTAAAATTGTGGAATATTCACCCTCTCTGTGGCGTTACCCTCATTCCCGATAAGACGATGGCAAGGGTAATCTTTGGAATATAACACATAAACAGACAACAGCAGAACAGAAATAAATAAATACACCAGATAATGTATAATAGAATACGCTGGATAAACATAATCATCAGAGTTACACAGTATACAGGATCATACTTAGTTCAAATACAGTTCAGCTATACATAAACGTCTACAGCGGAAAAGAAAACATAATATGTACAACAGGAGCTGAACAGCATAAAAAGAGATAAATTATAGCATCCATCTTCAGCTCCAGCTATCCAGAAAGAGCTTGCTAAAACCTGAATACAAGGCTGCCCATGTAGAAAAAGGGGGCACCCGAGTTTGCAAGTTAAACAAACTACGTGTCAGTCATAGGACTGGTATGAGAAATCTACTTAACACTTCTTACAATATGGCTAATCACAGGACCACGCCACTTTCGCGGAACGGGTTCACTCCATTGGATTGCCAGTGATTTAAAACAAATAAATCTTTTAAACATCGCAATGCTTTTTATAAAAATGAAGCCATTATAAGACTCAGTTCCCATCACACAATGCAACACAAACCGGAGGATAGAGTTTTACCTTATAATGGCCAAAATATGCTTGATACGAGCAAAACAAATCATTTGATACTATTGCTAGTGTTTATATATTTCAAAAACAATTTCAATCATAACTATCAATCATAGACGACATGGGTACCATATATCATGTTGCCATATATATATATACACAATCAAAACCGCACGGTGTCGTATTTGGAAATTGGATTTCCATCATGAACCAAGGCAAAAGATAGTCCTTACAGAATTCGAGACAATCTAGTCCATGTCTCAGGCTACAACCACAACTGCACCTAGGAGCCACAGGGCCGGTCCACCGATGTGGATTAAAATGCCTGAACACTGCGTTTCCCCGCCCTTTAGGGCGTAAATGAGCCCAATGACTCCATCAGTCCCGGATCAACCGATATATCCGAGGCCCCTCGCAACAGCGACAACAACACATGTGAAAATAATATAAATGTCAGGGCTGGAAGGTCACTGACACCACCCTAGCTAGAAGGAAACGCATGTCCTCCCTGGATCCTTCTCCCGTTTCTGGTCCATACCGGGGTGTGAGGCTCGCGAATTCATGTTATACACAAAGCTATACCACACAGGCCGTGCTTTGATCATCAACCACAAGACTTTGCTTTTCAACAGAAGCCCTGATCATCTGCCACTTAGGCATGCCACACAGGCAATTCACTCCATGCGACTGATTTCTATCGATATATAACCTCTGAGCTCGTACGTCTCAGAGAAGGGAGTTAAGCAAGAGAATAAATTCTCCGCCGCCAAACAAATATATATTTAATAGAGATCAATCAGCACAGGACAAAATCCAATGTCAGACACACAGTCCATTTACACATTCGTTCTGAGTCTGAACGAAACCGGAGGCACTCAATACCTCGCATATCCGTACAATCAACAAGTACGTCCGGATGGCTACTACTTCAGCCTCTTCAAGGTAGCTACTCCCATCATGAGCATCAGTAGCACCCCTCCATTCGACGAAGATCATCGGTCTTGCACCGTCTTCATATCTTCGACTTTCACTCGTCGATCAATTATTTGAAATGAGAATTAACTCGGCCTTTTCAAATAATTCACGTATATTTAGAATTTCAAATCAATTCATTTCAATGGTTAAATTATTCGATATCACTAATTCAGTTCTTTAATGTAATTTTCACGCCAAACACATTCAACCATGAAATATCACCTAAACCGAGCAAATTCAGTTTATTTCCATTCCATATCGTTTATAATATTTTATCACGATTTATCGCTATTTTTATTTATTTAAAAATAGCCAATTCATTCAAAACAATGCTTCAGGCCATAACGCGGCCGTGGCGCTGTTTTTCTTCAGATTTGATTTACACATATCTGAAAATCTAACCGTTGGATCTTCACAAATTTTATATCATTAAAAAGATCTTTTCAAAACGAATCCAACGGTTTCGGTTTCGGGAAAATCCGACGGTCGGATCTCCCGCACTAGTCGTTTGAAGTTACGATTTCAAAATATGAACTTCAGCGTCGTTATTCGATTTAATTTAATTATATTTATATTTATATATAAATATAATCGATTTTGGCGCTGGTTTTCTTATGATTTGAATTAAACATTCCAGATAATCCAACCGTTGGATCTTCACACAATGGGTGTCGTTGGAAAGATATTTCCAACGCGAACCCAATGGTTGCGGATTCAGGAAAATCCGACGGTCGGATCTCCCGCACTAATCGTTTGAAATCACGGTTTCAAAACACGAACTGCAGGGTCGTTATTCAATATATTTTATTTATATATATATATATATAAATATATTTCCTTCTTCGATTTCAAAACCATACTCACTTTATATATTTAATAAAAATGCTATTTTTATCATCAACAATATTTATTCAACACATCACCGTTTTTAACGAGTCGTTCACATGATAAAAATAATATTTTTATCACCAAACATTTATTTAACACATGAATACTTTTTAACACTTCACATTTACAATAAAAATGTAGATTTTATTGTTCACTCCATATATTCAACACATGAACGTTTTCGACTTCACACATACGATAAAAATATGATTTTTATCGTTCTAGTCCTTTATTCAACACATGAATATTTTCTATAGTTGATATATATAATAAAAATGTGATTTTTATTGTAAAACAATTTATTTCAAAACATGATTATTTTATATAGTCTATACATAAGGTAAAAATGTTATTTTTGGTGTTAAAACAATTTATTTAAAATATTTTATATAGTATATATATATAATAAAAATGCTATTTTTATTTTTCAAAGAATTTATTCAACACATGAATTTCTACTCAACACACGAATATAATTTCAACACATGAAAATATTTCTAACACATGAATATTATTGAAAATTTCGGTAGCATAACGGCAGGGTAGTTAAAACCAGCACCGTCTCTAGTACGGCTCCTCGCTCTACCTTAAAACCTCGCGGTCTTTGACAATGGGGATTTTCAATATCTATTTCGCACGCAAGCGAATTTTTCCCATATACTAATCCTACTGGGATTTCAATCACAACCAATCATTTCAATTCAACCATTCATGATATTCACCAAATTTCACATCAACCAATAATCCAAACAATATCACAACCAATATATATCGTCCATGGTCTGTGGACGAGGGGAGTATATATATATAATCGTATATAAATATATTTCAATTTAACTTCACTTCATTTCAATTTATTTCAACACATATATTATTTTTACAACGCATATATAACTTATATATCGAACATACAACTTATACAATGCTTATACATGAGGTGTACAACGCTTATATAACACATACATTGACTATATAATTTATACATCGTTGTTTTCCATATCGTTTATAAATTAGAAATCTCACATTGGGTTCCACTCCACCAAAAATAGCAGAAGGCTCAGAAAAATATGCGGTCTCTTCTAGAATGTAGAAGACGTCCACACGAGTCCACTGTCTCTTGTTTCACTGAATTTCGTCAAGAAACGAAAAGGATATGATTTTTACAGTGAAATCAAAAACCGTAGCGCTTTAAACTGCTATTAAATAGTTTAATATAATATTAGCCGTTACCTTCTGAAATTCTTCAAAACTAGGTTTGAATTTTTCGTGCAAACGGTGAAGTGATTCGACGATCGGCCTTCGCAACGGCAAAGAAGAAGGAGTGGCGCGCTGGCGCCTGAAGTGGGGCCCACTTCGGTGGCCTGTAGGCGGCGCGGCGGCGATGGGAAGGTGCGAACTTCATGCTATCGATTCTCTCACATCCCTCAACGAAAAATCTCACACCTTATATGGATTTGAAGGTCTCTGAATTCTCTTCAAAAATCTCCAAACAACTGATGGGTTTCTTTGCGTGGAGGAGGAGTTACGGAGGAGAGAAGGAATGAAGAGGAGGCGCCGTTCGTTTCTGATGTCAGGGAGAGAGAATGGTCAATGGGCCAATGACATATTTTTTTTATTTATATATTTTTAAATTTCCCAAAATACCCCTTGTCACATACGAACTCCAATCCAAACCCAATGACTGTCGTCCCTAACTAAATGCCCCCATTCCGAACACAATGGGATATGTTTCGTAGGCCCATTCGACTGTTTCGACTAGTTTTTCTTCAAATTAAAAGTATAAAACATTCAATATTCAATTTGAACGTACATTTCAATTTGCCGGGGCCACATACAGATTCTAAAAATTCCCAAAAAATAAATCTAGCTATGTTTTGACGATATGGTCCCAACAAAACAAGTTTCGTCGAATTCTAGGACCGTTTGAAAAATGGTCATTTTCTGGTCGATCCAATTTAACTGTAATTGACCAAAACACATTTTTCTTTGCCACGCTCACATACTAGCTTCACAAATTATGAAATTTTAAACCTAGTAATAACTTCACATCCCGGATCCAACAAAAGTGGTTTCGTCAAATTCCGAGGTCGTTTGCAAAATGGCCCTTTTCACGGGCTATATAAATACTATAGCGACCTTTCTGAAAATTCATTTGGCCATAACTTTTGCTTTCCGCTATGAAACTTTGATTTTTTAGATTCGTTAGAAAGATATTCACTAACAGATTTAAATATTTTTGGTTTCACTAAAATCCGTTTTGTTTTGCACCCGGTACAGTCAGTCAAAGTTTGAATTCAAATTTTGAAACTACCGTGCCATTTCAGGCCTTGTTTATAATTAGAATTAATAATATTTATTTTCAAACGTCGATTCAAACTTAATTTTCGTCGTTATTATATAAAATATTTATTTTAAATATTTAAAATCCACCAAAATAGCCAATTTAAAAATTTCAAACTGGTTCAGATTTTCCGGGTCGTTACACTCTCTTTCAAAGAGCCGATTACTATAATATGGTTGTTGTGTCAGTCTTTTGGTATCAGGAATGTTTAAAGAGGGATTCCATTTCATATGGTTAATATCCCAACCAAGATCACCATGGGGAAATAGAAGGACATAATGAAAGGGTAAGTACGCAGGATGACATTCGCTGATCCGTTCCAAATGTGAACCTCCTTTCAAGTGTATTACAATATCTCTAATTCCACAAATTTGAGATCCATCTCCAGGTAAGATAATAGCTATTTCATCCGTTGTTGGCATGTTATAGACACGTTTATCATTTGTCTGATTGTAATGAAGACGCAAGGGAAGATTTTGGGCTGCGTCAGTTGAGTTTTTCAAAATATCATAAGCCTGACGATATACTTTTGTGAATTCATTATCCCGCAAAAGAACACATTGTATTATTTCCAAACCTTGTCTATTAAGATGTTGGTTTCTTTCATGTCTAAATGTCAATGCAGCAGTAGGATCATATATATATATATATAGTTGAGAATATACAGGGGGATTGCCAATATTAGGCAGCAAAGCACCCGTTCTATGTCGCAGTTCTCCATGTATTGTGAACGACTTTATCCCACGTGTACCGAGAGTTCTATCATCTAATTTGCAGCCATGACTTGTGAATGCATTTGCAGAATTATACTCACGAATATGTTGCAAAAAAGAAGTAGATAAAGAGTCGTTTCCATCATATAACTGTCATAATTCCGTCGGAGGTTGTGATAATGGAGGTAACTTTACTTTTCCAGACTTACAACATGTTCCAAAAATGGGATTACATAAAGGAGATTTTGACAAACGTTCGTTGATCCAATGAAGTGCTCTACAAAATGGACATGGTATGTTCATTAAGCCAAGGGAATGACGTTCAATATGTTGTGCACGGTAAATCCTTTCTCGTTCCCTGCGTAACTTTTGAGCAATGGAGCTATTTGATAACGGTGTAACCAAGCCATCTTCAGTTAACCTAATGGAGATGAATATATTATGAGTGAAGTGACAGTTGTGTGTATTTAGATTTTATGGTTGGGACATGGTATAGGCACGAATTGATTGACTGCAAATAATAGTAGACTTACATTTGAGTGTTAAGTTGAGTAGATGAGGAGGGAAGAAGTGTTGGATCTTCGCTGGAGTTATCTTCTACACCACCGATCACTTGTGAAGATTGGGTTACACCATTACGTTGCATCATGGAAGCTAAAGAGGGAAGATTAAATACCGAGTTTTGAGATTCTGTTCCCAAAGTTGTTGCATTTTTTGTCAGTCTTTCTTTTTGTCTACCCAAAGTTTGAGCAATTGAGTGCCTTGATGGCCTAATTGCAGCAAAGATTAATTTTGCATGTATTAGAAGAAGATAAAATCAAAGATAAATACATAGCATGTTAATATGGTATATTTAGTAAATAAATATGACAGAAAGTTTATTTCATGAGCAAATACAGGAATTATGAGTAGAGTGTGCACATACATGTTGGTTGTAGTGCTTGTAGAGGTCTCAGTATCATTGTTATCAGCATCAATGAGCAAAGTGGTGTTAGTACTCTGCAGAACGGAACAAACGTGGTTAATGATTTGCATCGAATGTACATATAAGATATATGTTTACCAAACCTTGTAACGCTTTCGATGTCCTGCAGTCATAGTAGGGGTACAATTGGTTATATCGACCAAAATACGTTTGTCCGCGTTTTGCATATCTACTACTGTCAGTTGCCAAATAAATTTGTGGTTAGTTATAATGAGTTAGAGCTGAAGGTAAAACAAATTTGAATCGGTGAACAATAATGTTAAATTCAATTTGTAAACCTTTATAGCAAACTGATTTAACAAAATGCATAATATGTATATCCATTTTCAGTTCGTAACATATAGAAGCACGTGAGGAGAAATATTTATAGTAAAAATTGAACTATTAATGAGCACCAGGTCAGTAGCAGTAGCAAACAGGTTATAAACATTGAAATGTATAAGCAGTCATTGTATAATTAATTAGTGAGAAAGAATACAAAGGCAGACGGAAATGAATCCGGGAAAGAAAAAAAAATTGAAGTTCAAATAAGTAAATAAAAGTGTAACCTGAGTAGGAAGTTAACTTCAGTGGGTACACCGGTGATGGAGAATGGGAGCAGCAAAATGTTAGGTCGAAATAGTGGAGAAGACAAAGTAGGCAGGGTTTATGTATCTTGTTGGAGAGTATTGATTGGAAAATGAATAGTTTATTTGTGCAGTTAGGGAAGAAGAAAGCATGTTGTGCTGTATAGGAAGGAAGGGTGGGAGAAAATATTGGTAAATGGAAGACGTGGACCATAGAATATAATTTGGCTATTGGTATGATAATATTTCACGTCTGCAAGTATGATAAATAATAATTTATTTAGGAAGGACACTGTTAAAATGGCAATAGATTTTTATATTTACATAGTATAAGATACTGTTAATATGTCAATAATAGAATATATATATATTAGTAATGAATGCTGTTGGATATATTTCTAATTTTAACACATGTTATTTTAATTGAAGGTACAAATGGTAATGAAATAATCATGGATAGCTGTAGCAACAGTTAATGATACTGACATAGAAACTTACGTTTTTCATGCACAGTTTAGACTTCTTTTCTGATTTCTGATTTCAGACTTGTTTTTATTCATATGTAGCTTTAAAGTTAATATTACATTGCTGTTGCTGACTATGTACACGTAACTTCAGATGCATATAACCAATGAATCATTCCCTTTAATGTCCAAATTTACTGAATAAATGGCCATACAGACAATATTTTAACTAATTAATTTAAAAGCATGTAACATGTTACGTATGCAACATAGAAACATCATACTACCAAAGATAATTGATCTATAAACAGGCTGTCAACATAAAGGAAGCAAGTTCTCCATACCCCGTGGTAATCAATATACGAAGGCGTATGTGAAATATTTGTTATGTCAGCCAAGAACAATAGGATGAAACAAATGTCATGGACCACAGAATATAATTTGGCTGCTGGTATGATAATATTTCACGTCTGCAAGTATGATAAATAATAATTTATTTAGGAAGGACACTATTAAAATGGCAATAGATTTTTATATTTACACAGTATAAGATACTGTTAATATGTCAATAATAGGATATATATATATTAGTAATGAATGCTGTTGGATATATTTCTAATTTTAACACATGTTATTTTAATTGAAGGTACAAATGGTAATGAAATAATCATGGATAGCGGTAGCAACAGTTAATGATACTAACATAGAAACTTACGTTTTTCATGCACAGTTTAGACTTCTTTTCTGATTTCTGATTTCAGACTTGTTTTTATTCATATGTAGCTTTAAAGTTAATATTACGTTAAGATGTGTGATCTAAAATTACATTGTTGGCTATGTACACTTAACTTCAGATGCATAAAACCAATGAATCATTCCCTTTAATGTCCAAATTTACTGAATAAATGGCCATACAGACAATATTTTAACTAATTAATTTAAAAGCAGGTAACATGTTACGTATGCAACATAGAAACATCATACTATCAAAGATAATTGATCTATAAACAGGCTTTCAACATAAAGGAAGCAAGTTCTCCATACCCCGTGGTAATCAATATACGAAGGCGTATGTGAAATATTTGTTATGTCAGCCAAGAACAATAGGATGAAACAAATGTTCATCATCAAGTTTTTATAGGTGGTCAGTTAAAAAAAGACCCAAGATACAATGGCAAAGTAAACAAACAGTTATTATATAGAACAGAAGGTAGAATGTACAAAAAATAAACGGCAATGACAAATAGTGAGACAACAGAAAGTGAAAAAAAATACAATAAACATTAAACTGGATAAGTACATCATGAGGAATAAAAGTGTGCATAGGAAGTTAGAAACAGAAAGTAAATATGAGTCGACAACATGAGCGGGTGCACAAAGAAAACGACTAAAACACATTTTCCATAAACATTTGCTCAAGTACACGGAAAAACGTGTAGCAGAACACAAAATTATGCATGGGTGCACTTATGTATAAGAGTTACATAAGGGAAATGGGTACAAAGAGAAATACAGCTAGGTGTTTATACCGGAAATTAAAATGAGAAACAAACATAATTTATTAGTGCAGAATACATCCTCAGTTTCATAAATTAAAAAAAAAGAAAACCGACGCCAGATACTCTGCCTGGATCCTGTCACAGTCCGCAAACTGCAGTTTAAAAGAAATTGGTTAGTAAAGGAATATGTATGATAAATATAGTTGTATGAATGGTTGGAAAAAAATTGTATCAAACCACTGCATTCCAATGAGCTTCGTCTTCGTTATCCGTATGTTGTGGAGTAGTAGGCGGAAGATCGTGAGCTTGATTTTCGTTCTGAAAATCGTTGGGTTGAACTTGAGGAGCAGTAGGAGATGGGACATTAGTCACAGTTGTGGTGGTTTCATAGTTGGTTGATTTATGGGATATAGTTAGACGTGTGCTTTTACGTTTATGTTTTTGTACTGAAATGGGTAATGGAGACTGTTTGGTTGACACAGAAAGCTTGGACTGCACAATTTAATGTAAAATGAGCTAAGCAGATGTAAAAAAGTAGCAGTTAAGTTAGAAGAAGAGAATTACCTTAGTCATGATGTGTTAGGAAGAGAACAAAACTGAGGAGTAAAAAAGCGAGGTTATGAATGTGGAAGGAAGAGTATGTTAAATTTTATGAGTCTAACGTAGTATATATTGAAGGAGTAATTAAAATAATGTCCATAACTGCATTTTTCTATAAAACTGATATTATATTTGATTTTCGTAATTGGAACAGGTTTAAAGGCTACAAACATGCAATGCCAGTATTTTTAACATTTAATGCCAAATTATATCACCAAAATAATATAATAACTTTTCGATAAAGACCCGATGAAGATGTAAATATACAGAACCTTTCCGATTATCCACAAATCTTTTGAAATGCAATTTCACTCCATTGTACTGAAATATAAGCAATTTCACGTATATAGCAACATCAAAATCATACCTAACATAAGGCAAGATTCAAGAGGTATTCACAACATGTTAAATTGAGCCATTTAATGCTAAATTATATCACCAATAATATAGTAACTTTTAGATAAAGACCCTATGAAGATGTATATATACAGAACCTTTCCGATTATCTACAAATCTTTTGAAATGCAATTTCACTCCATTGTAATGGAATATAAACAATTTCACTCCATTTTTATATGGTAATCTTTTGATATAACATTTTTAAAATTTCAAATATACTTTGAAGCTTTTAGCTCCCAACCCATTTAGTGCTAATTTAATAGTTTAAATTGGGTATCATTAGAATATTGATAGTGATTGGCTCTTATATATAACGAAATGGATTTGCACACTTTTATCTTTTCATTTAAGCTATTTATTGCATGCATGAGATGCTAGGAATGTGTATCAGTAAACAAAATTTAATTCATACAGCAGTTTATGTTATGTAACTTCTTTGCTATATACACGACCCATTTACATTAAATATGAGTATGTATGCTCGCATGTCTCCAAAACGTATATAGCAACATCAAAATCATACGTAACATAAGGCAAGATTCAAGAGGTATTCACAACATGTTAAATTGAGCCATTTAAAGCTAAATTATATATAGCAACATCAAAATCATACGTAACATAAGGCACGATTCAAGAGGTATTCACAACATGTTAAATTGTGCCATTTAATGCTAAATTATATATAGCAACATCAAAATCATACGTAACATAAGGCAAGATTCAAGAGGTTTTCACAGCATGTTAAACTGAGCCATTTGATGCTAAATTATATATAGCAACATCAAAATCATACGTAACATAAGGCACGATTCAAGAGGTATTCACAGCATGTTAAATTGAGCCATTTAATGCTAAATTATATATAGCAACATCAAAATCATACGTAACATAAGGAAAGATTCAAGAGGTATTCACAGCATGTTAAATTGAGCCATTTAATGCTAAATTATATATAGCAACATAATTTCAAATATATTTTGAAGCTTTTAGGTCCCAACCCATTTAATGCTAATTTCATAGTTGAAATTGGGTATCATTAGAATATTGTTAGTGATTGGCTCTTATGATTTGCATATTTTTATCTTTTCATTTAAGCTATTTATTGCATGTAGGAGATGCTAGGAATGTGTATCAGCAAACAAAATATAATTCATACAGCAGCTTATGTTATGTAACTTCTTTGCTATATACACGATTGACTTACAGTAAAGATTTCGTATGTATGCTCAACTGACTCCAAAAGGTATATAGCAAAATCAAAATCATAAGTAACATAAGGCAAGATTCAAGAGGTATTCACAGCATGTTAAATTGAGCTTACCACATCACACGAAATATATATTTTTTTTCACAGAAAGCAAATGCAGAGAGGACAAAAATAAATATGACAGACTTTGATACATGATATATATTAAAACTTATTATCAACATTTGAACATATTTTTAAGTACAAATAAAAAAGTGTAATTATCGATCACCACGTCCTTACTCTAATGTGCTGAGTGCAAGTTAAGCTGAAAAAAAGAGTAAATAAGCAGTTGGTTAAAACGAAAAATGTACTTATTTTAGTATTCAAAATATAAGCAGTAGATTGTCTTACCGTAATTCTTTTTAATGGTCATTCAGTAGTTTGCCGATTATTCATTGTATCCACTTTATAGGCCAGTATTGCACTATCCCAAATCTGTAATGTGATATGAAAAATGTAATATGAATTGATAATTAAATTAAAGAGTATACGAACACATGAGCAGAGGTTATACTTCACTTCCTAGACTTGTTCTCTGTCTTGGCCATGTGCTTCTCCGAATTTTCATAGGCCGGTCTGGGTAAACATGTCGACCCTTCAAGATATGGGTAGATGTTATATACTGATAATCTCAAATTAAAATATGTAAGCATATGACTAAAAGATAAACACTTACATGATTGCAAACACAATGACATTAACCCCATATTCATGTAGCAAACATACAATTTTGGAAACAATATACTCTCCATCCGCCCAAAGATTTCCGTGAATGATGAGATTATTAAATATTTTTGCTTCTTGTCGTCACGCATCGTGTACAGAGGACATAATCATCGTGTACGATAAGTGAATTGGTAAGCGAAAAAATGTTGAGCGGGAAGATTAGAATGCGTGAATTGGGTGGAGATGGGATTAAATGAGAAGAGAAGGTGAAGTTGCGACTTGCGAGAAGAGAAGACAGAAGAGGTTATCTCTAAATATATAAAAAGGGTTGATGGAAGAAAGAATTTAGAACGAAGTGGAGGAAGACGTGGGAATGTGAAAGTGGGAGAGCAAAGTTACTGATACGCGTGCTAACTAAATATAAGGCAAATGCGGATGAGGTGGCAATCAAAATATCAGAGGGGATATGTTTAAATTAGGACGGTGGATTTGTTTTTGCGGGATTAAATCTGAACCACTCTTTGTCTCTGTTAGCCTGCTTTGTGACCAGACTATCCAAAGCCGAAGAACTCTATCAGGAAGGCCACTCAGGGCTTGAGTATGAACTGCTAGAGATCGACATCTGCTTGGACGAAGTAACGAAGGATGGGAAAACTCGTATTTCTGTGCACATAAGCTTTGGGTTGGATTCCACCATTTCGGATCAAGCTAAAGCGAATATTTCTGACCAACCAAACCGGATCGGGTCATCCGGATCGGGTAAACCGGATCGGGTCATCCGGATCGGGTTATCCGGATCGGGCCAACCGGATCGGGTCTCTACCCCTAACCGAATTCTGGGCAGTTAAAGACCATTTCCCCATGTTCTCCACTACTTCCGAGATTTACTCTGAAGCTGCCACGTGGCCACTCAACCCTAACCGAATTTCTACCTATAAATACACATACAACACATCATTTAAGGGGACTTTTGGCCTAAGGAAACTCTACATATTTCGGCCATGGCTGCCAATGAAGAATCAAGATCTTCTTCGACAAAATTAATGAATTCGGAGAGCATTTTTCATTGTTATTGAGTGATTGTGTGTCTATACTCATTGTAATTATAATTTCTGGATAAATTGAGAAACTATGAAGTGGATGTAGGCTTGTTAATGCCGAACCACTATAAATCTCGTGTGTTGATTGCTTTTCTATGCTTTTAGATTATGATTCTTCATTATTCTCTGCAAAACATGATCAATTGGGTGTTAGGACCATTTTTTGGTCTAACATTTTGGTGCTTTCACTGAGAAATGAAGATTCTCAGCGCTTAAGGATTCTCCAATCTACTTATTGGATTGCCAAGTCAGATGAGGAAATCCTATGAATTCTATTTACTTTGCAATTGTGGAGATTAACAGAAATGAAGTCGCCACCATGCCATGTAGAAGCAATCGCTGAAGATCAAAAATAGAGTCCAGCAAAGCTTTTGGATCAGATGCAGGCGAAGAGACAGGTTCGGATGCAGACGAAGAGACCGGATCGGATGCAGGCAAAGAGACAAGATCAGATGCAGATGAAGCCCTTGGATCGGATGTAGATGAAGTGCAGTCCAATCTCCCACAGGGGGTCGGATCGGGTCTTACCCAACCTGAAAAAGAACGTCTGACCCGAACCAGAGGGGGAGATCCGAACCGGCTGCCTGCTGATGACATACCCGATCCGATCCGATTCGATAACATACCCGAACCAACCCGAAGGCATATCCCTGATCCGAGTTGCATGGGAAGGCCCGAACCGATCAAATGGTGATGCTCCGACCCGACCGGGAGGAACTTGTCCTATCCGACCCAACTTGAAGCCATTTCCGAACTACTCCCAGAAGACATATCCGATCCGACCCGAAACAGCTGTTTTTGGGGAAAAATGCATTTTTCAGATCATTTCAGAAAAGGCTCTATCTACCAAAATCGAAAAAATTGTGCGGTGCCCACATTTTTCAGGTCGATCGCCGCTGAGACTGTGGGGCCTCGGACCCCCACCGGCGCTGCGCCCGGACCCGCTGACGGCCTCGCCTTCGGCTCGGAGCACGGCTCGCCTTCGGCTCGACGTATATTTTGACCAACAGTAGTCATCAAAGTTTGTTAATGAAGATAAGGTGGATATTCAAAGAATATGACAACCAAATGGCAACGACTAGGATTCCTCCAGAAGCCATAGCCTCTATTTGCCGATGCCATTCAATGTTAGGAGCTGTCAGTCAGATTCAGCTTGCTATCAACGACAGTATACGAGATAATGATTGTCTAATAGTAGCCTCATCTTCTGGAACTCCGATAGTGTAGATTTCAGCAATGCAACTGATGTTGTTCCCTAATGAGTAGTGACCATCCCATTTATATGACTTAAACCTGTCCAATCGGCGGAGCATCGAATGACGGTTATATAGAACAGTTCGAGCACTACTTCAAAGATGATTCATATGATCTTAGTGACCATGATTGTCAATAGTGGGATACCAGAAAGCAGCTAAGGATCCCAACATCCCAAAGCTACACTTCAATTGTATGATGTGATGAATAAAATGTCCTGCGTCTCACCTCCCGAAGAACTTAGCTAACCTTTGCAATGGCTATTTGCTGTCAATCGCATTGAGGAAGACTGATTTCCATCGAATAAGGGTTAGGTCAACATACTTTGGTGCCCAGCGATAGGTAACAGCTGAACCCCTGCAGGCCATGATTGGACATATGAATCTTTGCTCGGATGATAGCAACTTGACTGCTCACCAGTCACCATATGACCTTTGTCAAGAGATGAGAGTTCGAGATCAAAACAAATATGAATCGACCGTTAGCTCTCGACTTCATACATCAATTGTGATAGAAAACGTGAACATTACTTCAAGCCTTGGATGCCATGCTATTGTAGTCAAGTTTATCTGACTAAGGTCTAAACTGACCAGCTCTAGCGGCGATTAGAGCTTACATTGCACCCTGGTATCTATTGCTAAAATTCCTAATGAAAGATGGAATGGGAATGGTCCATGGCGACCATGTTACTGGAAGAGCCTGCTATTTAGCTAATTAGGAGATGCTACTCAATGGAGGTGGCAAGTTAAAGGTTTAGAGCACTTCAGCCTGGATGCTGATTGATTATCTGTGCATTAGATCTTATTCCCAACGTGGGACTAAAGGCATATCTGCGGATGGATGAGATATGACTATCCCCCTAGCAGCCATGACTCCCTTATACTCAATCCTTGCCCTTAGCATGGGGGCAAGAAGGCGATTCAAATAAGATGCGACCTCGTCATTCGCTTATAGTATTTACCTAATTGCCTTTGTCACTCCAAGTCCTCAATCAAGGTCTATTCATTCTTAGGACTGCCACCCCACAACGGTTTGAAAAGACGTTCATCACCAGCTAAATATTTTGACAGCCATCCCCTGACAGAGATGTAGTGAGGAAAAATGGACCTGCAAAGAGCGTGCAATGCCATCTTCACACAGAATGATATTCATTCCTTTAACAGGATTAATTTTTAACCATGACTCTTATATTTCCATGCTTTATGAGTTATTGATGTAACTAACTCAGATGAATTTATATGTGGATGATGTAGGTACCCCGAATCTGGTACCGATCAAACTTTGAGCACCTACAGGAAGAATTATGGAGCATTGCCGTAACGAGCCCGATTGAACTGCTCGTTTACAGAGCCACGTCCTTCGCCTGAGAGAAGTTGTATAGCTTAAGATGGATCCGAGGTGACCATCCACTCCTTGGCTCACACGTGGCAGACCTAAAGATAATTGTGCATTGACGTTCAACGTCGGAATCCGATTCCGGATGGATGCAGTTCAACCGTCTACATGGCTCGATCCGTTAAAGGAGGCAGCACTGCCCCTTGATATGCTTACTTTTCAATCATGCAATTTACTTTTACGTGCTTCCTGAGTTATGGACATGACTAACTCATACGATATGAATGATGCAGGTACCCGAAGTTTGGTGCCAATCACTCCTCCTATAGATTGATCGGAGGAACGCAAAGCTTTGGCCAACGTCTTTTGACTGTTTGCCCGACTAACTCTAATCCTCAGAGATTGGATAGAAGTACCAACCTAGGACGAGGGTGATGGGTGTGCCATGATTGAAAGACCACTTGATCGGTGACTCTAGCTCTCATGATTTGAGAGAACATTTAAAGGACAATATTGCAGCTTTCGACCAAACTTCATCCCACGAGTTGACGGGATGAGAGAGACTTGATCACTGCAAACAACCACCTTTACCCATGAATCGGGAATTATGAGGTAGCGCCTCGGTGAGTGTGATCTGACCGCTTGCCTGAAAAGCTCCATCCGCCAGAGTGAAGCGTGGAGTAAGGACTAAAATCGAGTTTGAGAACGACACTCGAGACGGTAGACTCCTACTCTTTGAAATAGATTGAAGAAGGAGCGCCAAGGCGAATGACACGACCGTTCGCCTGGACAACTCTAACTCTCATGATTCGAGAGAGAGTATAAAGGACGGGAAGACGACGTCCCCAAGGCGTGATGGTGCACCACGATTAAAAGACCGCCTTGATTCCACTCTACCCTAGGCATTCGATGGGAGAGTATAAAGGCGCCAAAGACTGGCACCGCAAGAACTCCTACCCTGCTGAAGGATCGGGGAGCAGACTGAAAGCTGAGTTCGAACTCTATCCTGGGCATACGATAGGAGATTATAAAGGCATGTTGATTAAATGCCATAAAAGGGCTCCTACCCTGCTGTAGTACCGGGGGCAAGAGTGAAAGCTGAGCCCGAACCCTTCATGTCCGGACATGAGGGGCAATGCACTGTCGATCCTAATCAATCCCAAACAAGCCCTGGGCAGGCACTTTATTCATGATTGATTGGGGGCACACACACATCACCCCTTTAGATAAATTCTATATGATTTGCTAGATATTATTTGATTGCAGGGATTCTGAATTGGGACCCTTGCTTGATTGTGATGTGCTTTATTACCTATTACTTAGAGATTTGCTTTGTTTACAGAGTGCAGGCTTGTACAAGATAACAAGACAAGAATGCGAGCGCCGCACTCGCGACAACCGCAACATGCCGGTGGAAAACAAACAAAGGGCTACGTCCAGAAGGATGACATTGATGCCTAATGATAAACTTCTCAGGAGACTCAAGGCGATGACAGAAAGGAGGCCTTGAGAGTGAATTGTTCAATGACATGTCACACGACTTAAGGCAATGACCGAAAGGAGGCCCTAAGAGTGATATATCAAATCAACATACACACCCATGTGTGACTGGCCATAGCCCAAGTGCAACGACGAGTGCTACCTCGCAAATACGTTGAATGGAAAACGTGATAACTCAAGCACTTGGATAACTCAATCACATAAGCTTATAAAGCAATGTCTCTTTTCCATGCATCCATGTCTAAATTTGAATGGGAGGTGATACAACTACCGACCTTTCGCCATTACCCCTGGACTGGGGCCACATTGCTGCTTGAGGACCACGAAATGGATGCAGAATGAACGTCCATTTGCTAGTCCAGACCGAATTCCCGGTTGAAAGACCCCATATAAAGGAGGACGCCATTACTTTGACCTCTAACTTGCGAGGAGGCAAATTGCCTGACACTCAAACTCAAAGGCTAAGAAGAAGGAAGATAGAAATTTTTTCCGTGCTGAGGATATTGGCGCAGAAGGCGCTTGGAACGAAGGAAGTCAGCAAATTTCTTCTTGCAATGATCCCTCAGCATGTCAAGCTAGATATGAAATAGATGGTACCCTCGCAGATTTGGGAACTCAAATGGCTCGGTGAGACAAACTTCTCTGGAAACGACAGAAAATGATGGATAACTTTTTTACTTGGATAGATGGAAGGCCGAGTAACTACGGCTTACTCGCTGGGGCGAGCACCATGGAAATTCAAGCGACAACGAACATGGCTCAAACACTCCCTGCTCCATGGTCCAGATCATATGGGACCCTAGGACAAGTTGGCATAGTCGTCTTCAATGAAACAAGATGCAACCAACCTCCTCCCAGGCATTTGTATCATGCAACTTCCGACTGTAACATTTTGGATGAAAACGATGGATATGCAAGAGCCACCGAAAAATTAAACGAAGCCCGACCAACCTTTGCTCCAATTCGGAGGAATGTTTAAAATCCATCTCAACCTCAACATGAGGCTCCCCATGTAGGGGGAAGACGAGGGCATTCGAGAAAGCTATAGTCTAACTTCATTGCCATCCGACTCCGAACCTCAAAGCTTGGATGGGAGACCAAGGACTAACATGAGCTGTACACGAATAAATCATTTTCTATCAAACTCTAACTCACAGCTCGATGAGGGAGTATGAATTCAGAGAATACGTGGATTTGATGACCACCGTTTAGTAAAATCCCCATGGATGGGGAGTACATGATAAGAGCTTCGAACATTATCATCTGACTATCTGCCAGCTTTAGGCACATTTACGATTATCTGAGCTTCACAATAACCCAGACTATAAGAAGAAGAATGGCTCCTCAAGAACAACCTGCATACATCCAAGTAGCAGATCACCATCCAGAATTAAAAAACAGAAGCCTGATTGACGGCTATTAAATATGCGCAACCAAGAAGCCAGAAACCGGCTTCCACCCAATTTAAGACTTCATACCGGGGGCACTAGCGCTAAATTAGGTAATTAGCGACAACTTCTCAAAGATGAGGGCCAAATTGGCAACATTAATTGATGCTTCAACAGAGATCAGGCGAGACCCTGCATGCATTCCTTGAAAGATTCAACGCCGCAGTGGCATCGGTAAATCGACCTGGACCATATATGGCGTTGATTGCTGTAGTATCCGGTATTCTGGATATCTCAAACTTCAAAATCTCTTTGCATCGAGACTCACCAAGAGGACTTGGCGGATTCACCTCTGAAACAAACCTCGGTATCTCTCTACCATGAGATTCTCCTAGAAACGTTGGAAAATCCTATCCTGAGACAGACAGATTCGTGCAATAAGAGTGTGCTAATGTTGAAATGGATGATCTCAATGTCTTCACGACAGAATGGAGCACCATCTGACTCTTGAAATAATAAAGGAAAAAGAAAAGCCACAGGAAAGACTAACAGGAATTTACAATTCTAGAAATGACCAATGTCATTAATCGGGCCCGCGGTCTTGATTGTCAAGATTAATGGAACCAAGCATGGGAGATAGACTCAACAAGACTACGATGGCTATTTCGGATTATGCCAAAGCGTGAACGAAGGAGCTCGAATAACTCACTAATGACGTTCGCTCGCTTGCAAGATTGACGAGCTTACTCAACTCTGCAGCTGATGCGAGGAGAGTATCTAAGTTTGCTGATATACTCAATAATGCGATCACTGCTTTCTGGCTAAACAGATGGGTTGACCCCAACGCGAATGTGATTCGACCATTCACATATACAACTCCAACCCTTGATGACTTGGGAATGTGCACATAACGACACAGGGTGACCAAGATTATTGAACCTACATATCTAACCCGATGCGACAGAAAAAAGTATAAAGGCTAAAAGATTGGATGTCCGATTGACCTATCATAACCCCCAACAATGCTGGGGGCATAAGCACTGACTTCGCTCGTCCTCCACTAATGCTAGGAACATCGACTTCAACCGACAGATTGACTTTAAACATGACCCTGACTCAATGCATGATTCAGAAAATATACATTATATCTTTAGAATATGACGTGATTCATCTCGAGCATCCAAGTGAGCGAAATTACGGATCAAGCAAGAATTCAAAGACTTGATCTGCAACTGCATCAAATGGAGAGTATGATGAACTCCTCTGCTGCCTTACAATTGTGATAATCCTACCAGCTATTGGCTTGCATCTTTTCAACAACATCTCGTACTGACTCGTATGTGATCACGGGACTATAAAACAATCTGAAGTGATCATGGCTTTCGGATGCACTATTATTACGATTAGATGCAATCATGGAGTCCTAGATTAATATCGTGATATCGAGATAGTTCAAATCTAAGCAAAAATG
Organism: Allium sativum; assembly: GCA_030737875.1. Classification (NCBI taxonomy): domain Eukaryota; kingdom Viridiplantae; phylum Streptophyta; class Magnoliopsida; order Asparagales; family Amaryllidaceae; genus Allium; species Allium sativum. The sequence continues at coordinate 374,996,724 of CM060915.1, forward strand.
ACAAATTCATATGCCGACTCTGATGCACTCTATCCGAACGGTCCAGATGCTAGCTCAAGATACGAAGATTCTGACACCATACTATGACTTGGACGGCTATTGTATACATTGACTTATACATTAAAGAAATCTTAGCTTAGTAATGCACTTGACTTGTTTAGGAAGATGGCGTCGTTTGGCATCAACTTTTACATGTACGATCTCACACGGGAGCCAAACATACCGCATGACCTATGATGAAGGAATTCTACCTCTTGATTCGACGAAGTCTAAACGATTACTTGATCATCTTGACCACTCTAGCCATGAAATTTGGCCCGATAAGCATCAACGGAAGCAATGCGGTATATGACAAGCCATTTATACAGAAAAATATCCAAAAAGATTCATCTCGACTTATTCAAAGCACATCTTATTTACAACAAGATGTACTTTGGGGGGCAAAATGTTAGCATGCTTTGTGACCAGACTATCCAAAGCCGAAGAACTCTATCAGGAAGGCCACTCAGGGCTTGAGTATGAACTGCCAGAGATCGACATCTGCTTGGACGAAGTAACGAAGGATGGGAAAACTCGTATTTCTGTGCACATAAGCTTTGGGTTGGATTCCACCATTTCGGATCAAGCTAAAGCGAATATTTCTGGCCAACCAAACCGGATCGGGTCATCCGGATCGGGTCATCCGGATCGGGCCAACCAGATCGGGTCTCTACCCCTAACCGAATTCTGGGCAGTTAAAGGCCATTTCCCCATGTTCTCCACTACTTCCGAGATTTACTCTGAAGCTGCCACATGGCCACTCAACCCTAACCGAATTTCTACCTATAAATACACATACAACACATCATTTAAGGGGACTTTTGGCCTAAGGAAACTCTACATATTTCGGCCATGGCTGCCAATGAAGAATCAAGATCTTCTTCGACAAAATCAATGAATTCGAAGAGCATTTTTCATTGTTATTGAGTGATTGTGTGTCTATATTCATTGTAATTATAATTTCTGGATGAATTGAGAAACTATGATGTGGATGTAGGCTTGTTAATGCCGAACCACTATAAATCTCGTGTGTTGATTGCTTTTAGATTATGATTCTTCATTATTCTCTGCAAAACATGATCAATTGGGTGTTAGGACCATTTTTTGGTCTAACAGTCTCGTTGTTTGTCCAAGGGGGGGATTTTATTATATAGATATTACATTTGAAAAAAGGTGACAAATTTGGTCTTAACTTTTATAACTTAAATTTGTTTGACAAAAATGTAGTTTTGTTTAACTCTAACCTTACTTAACAAAAATGAAATTTTTGTTAAGTTCAATCTTTTTATTGAAATTGTGAGCAATAAAAATATAATATTTCATATTTATTCTTTTTATTTAAACAAAGTGAAAGTAAAAACATGATCTTTAATACTTATCTTTTCATTGCAACAAAATTGGCAATAAAAATATATCTTTCTATTTTACTTTTTTTTATTGTAACTAAAATAACAATAAAAATATATCTTTCATTCTATTCTTTTATTATAATCTAAAATGACAATAAAAACATATTTTCAATCCTACTCTTTTTATTGTATTTAACAAAGTAACAACAAAGATGAAATCTTTTTATCATAATCTTTTTTTTCTTTATAATCTTTTTATTATAATCCTTTATTTGAAAACTAAGTGACAATAAAAAACAATCCTTTTATTATAATCTTTTATTTATAATCTTTTATTGAAAACCAAGTGACAATAAAGATGTAATCTTTTTATTATAACAAAATGACATTTAAAAATATAAACTTTAATAACTATACTTTTTGACTGTACCAAAATGACAATAAAATATAGACTTTAATAACCATAATTTTATTGTAACAAATCGACAATAAAATTTAAATCTCCTATTTCGATTCTTTTTATTGTAAACAATGTTACATAAAATGTAATCTTTTAATTCTATTCTTTCTAATGAAAATAATATTACATAAAAATGTAATCTTTTAAATTTCAATCTTTTGATTGAAACAAATTATCAATAAAACTGTAATCTTTAATGTTTAATCTTTTTATTGAAACAATTTGACATCCAAAATATGTTTCTTTTTAGTTGAAACAAAGTAACGCTAAAAATATGCTCTTTTTAGTTGAAACAAAATTACACTAAAAATATGTTCTTTTTAGTTGTAACAAAATGACGCTAAAAATATGCTTCTTTTTAGTTGAAACAAAATTTAAGCGAAAACCAAATTTTATGTAATCAAATCAAAATGATATTTTATGTAATCAAATAAAAATGATATTTTCTTTTGTTGATACTTCTACTTCAACAAAAGTGATATTTTTGTTTTGGCACAAATCTATATTTCATGTTTCAATAAAAGTAAATATTTTTATTATTGGACAAAATCTAAATCCAACCCATGTTCATGTTTCAATAGAAGTGATATTTTTTTGTTATTGAACAAAATCTAAACAAATTCCGTGTTCATGTATTAAACAATGATAATGCCTTTATTATAAAAACAAATCAATACTCATGGATCTAAATAAAAGATGCAATCTTTATTATGAAACAAATCTATATTCTTGAATCTAAATTAAAAGTATAGTTTTTATTTCAAATCCAATCCATATTCATGGATCTAAAATAAAAATAGGATTTTTATTCCAAATCCAAGACTAACGGTAAATTATAGATTCAAGAGGACGAATTTTCATCGAAAATCTAAATCTAACCAAACATGAACATCATAATCGTCATAATCAACAAACAACAATTCCAACATCATACATCGCAGATCTGAATTAATTAACATACATACATGGAATTTAAATAGCGAGAAATAATTGATATTTTAATTATTTAAAAAAATAGAAATATCACATTAGGGGTTTTGAATTCTGATTTTCATTTCTGTACAGTTAAGATCTATCTAAATTTCCTCTGAATTCTGATTTGCTCCTTGTCAGTTTCGGTTAGTTTCATGTTGTAGTGTTCTTCAATACGATCGCAACGCATTTCGTTTTGTTCAATTCAGCTAAGATTCGAAATAGTTATAACCATTTAAACTTTTGATTACATAAATAAATATTTAATTTATAATTAACAACTAATTACATTTCCAAAACCGGGCCTTAATCCCATCCCATTGCTCCTCTTTCTCCTGGAACCCGAGAACCCAACATCGCTCCTCCCAGTCTTCACGTCGCACCCAAAACTGAGGTACCAGAACCCCATCGCCATACACCACTTCGACCGCCTACCCTAGCTCCACCACCACCGAGAATATTGGCCAACTTGAAGGCCTTATCCACTCTAGATTGACGTGCGAACGGATCAACTTTGAGCTGTAAATCCTCCCAATCCGTTCATCTGAATTCGATCATAGCCGTACCGATTTATAGAGGATAAAGAGTGCTTCTGATTTTGCTTAGGATTTATGTTGAAAAACGATTTGGATTGGGCTATTTTATGGATTGAATTCGGGAACGCCATGGCCGTTCGCTCCATTGTGCCGGCTCCGTATTAGGGCTTAGGGTTGGACCGTATTTCGATGGTATATATATAATATTTTTTATATTATTTAATTATTTATTTATTTAATTCAAGAAAATATTTGTTCGTTGATACTAACTCCGAATCGAACCCAACAAATGTCACCTCTCGCCAAATACCCCCGCTCCGAACACAACAAAATATGTTTCGTAACCCAATTCGTCTGTTACGATATGTTTTTCTTTAAATTAAAATATAAAACATTTAATATTAAATTTAAACGTACATTTTAATTTACCGTGGCCACATACTAACTCTATAAATTACAGAAAAATTATATCTACCTATCTTTTGACGATACGGTCCTAACAAAACTAATTTCGTTGAATTTAGAGACCGTTTGAAAAATGGCCATTTTCAAGTCGATCCGTTTTGATTGAAACTGACAAAACACAATTTCTTTTGCCACGCTCACATATTAATTATAAAAAATATGAAAATTGAAACCTAGCTATAATTTGACAGTCCAGTTCCAACAAAAGTGATTTCGTAGAAAACGGAGGTCGTTTGCAAAATGGCTATTTTTAAGGGCCATATATTACATTAAAATATATATAAATTCTATAGCGACTATTCTGAATTTTAAATTGGACATAACTTTTGATTCCCACTATGAAATTTTGTTTTTTCGGATTCGTTGGAAAGATATTTTTAAATAGATTTAAATATTTTTGGTTTCACTAAAATCCGATTTATTTTGTATCCCGTACAGTCACTCAAAGTTTGAATTCAAATTTTCAAACTACCGTGTTATTTCTAACTCCTTTTATAATTAAAATAAATATATTCGTTTTAACCTAGATTAAAATAAATTTTTAGTCGTTATTATTTAAAATAAATTATTTTAAATATCTGAAATCCATTAAAATTTCTAAAATAAAAATTTTAAATTGGTTCTGATTTTCCGGGTTGTTACAATAAATGACAAATCATTATTCTAAATAAAATACATATTTTATTTGGAAAATCATTTTTACATTAAAAATAGAATTTTTAATGTCTCAACATTTTATTCAAGCAGTGAATATTTTACTAATGAATCAACCTTTTCATTAAAAATGTGATTTTTAATGTTTCAGCACTTTTATTCTGACATGAACTATTTTCATACAAATCATTCTTTTCATTAAAAATAAGGTTTTTAATTGTTAACATGTTTTTATTTTAAACATGACCATTTTCCTAGTTTCATTCATTACATTAAAAATGAGATTTTCAATGTAAACATGTTTTTATTTTTAAAACATGAACATTTTTATATTTTCTTTCATTACATTAAAAATGTGATTTTTAATGTAAACATGTTTTTATATTTAAAACATGAACATTCTTAATCTTTTCTACATATACGATAAAAATGTGAATGTTATCGTCAACATATTTTCATTTCAAATAAATGAACATTTTTAATCTTTTATACATATACGATAAAAATGTGAGTTTTATCGTTAACATAATTTAACAATTCTAATTTGTCAAACACGATAAATATAATTTAACATAACATTTTAACTAGAACGACAATTTTATTCTAACATAACATTTTTGTTCTAATGTGACGTTGTTAACAATAATGAAATTATTATATCTAATATGACAATTTTATTTCACACAATATGTGTTAAATAAATGATATTCTTATCTTATATCACATGATTCTAACACAAGGTTATTTTTAATTTTACATAACATATTCTAACAAAATGTTGTTTTCCTTTACATAACCTATTCCTAACGAAAATGTTATTTTTATTTACAAAACATATCCTAACAAAAATGTTATTTTTATTTGCATAACATATCCTAACAAAAATGTTATTTTTATTTCTAAAGCGACATTACTAGCAAAAATGATATTTTATTCTAAGGTGACATTATTAACAAAAAATGATATTTTATTTCTAATATAACATGTCAAAGATTATATTTCCATCATACAACAATATAATTCAGCAAATCACCACAACCACAATCAATATGAACATAAATATATATATTTTAATTTCAAATCGGGAAATCTCACCTTGCGTGGTTTTAAGAATAGACGATGACGTAGGTTGATACGAGCGCGAATACGAAAAGCATGATGCACCCTTCCAATTACAAGCACAACTATGCTCTTTTTAACACCATGATGTGAAAAGATTCACAAATCAATACCCCAAGCAATTTAAATGAAGGGAGTAAAAAGGATATGGCTAAGGAAGATGGGTTTAGATCTTTACAAAATTTTATAAAAGTGAACAAGATTTTGGTCATTTTAAAATAATATTTTGGACTAGTAAACATTGGAATCAGAAAAAGTCATAAACATAAAAGTTGTTGCAAATTCTTTTCTCTTCAATTAAAAAAAAACTGGTTTTTGATAAATTTTGAAGAAGGTATGATCAAAACAGCAACAAACAAATATTTAGATCAGAAATCTGGGTTCAAAAATGCATCAGAAAGATTGACAGTTTCGACCTATAAAAATTCAAAATCTGGAAAAGTGTTCAACACAAAAGTTGTAGATCTTTCAATTTCCTCCAATTTGAAAAAAAATAATGTCGATTTGGATTTCGTATGAGGAAGTTATGGTCTTTACAAAACAGATTAAAATCTGGAAAACAAATTAGAAAATATAAAGAGGAAAATGAAGAAAAGATTGATGGATATGATTTGGTTTGAGAAATGTCTCCATGAGAATTTTGATGTAGATCTAGATTTTGAAATTGAGACTTAGAATTTGATTTTGGAAAGGAAAGAAAGATAGAATAAATTAGATATGAAAATAAAACATAGGTTAAGAATAAAAAGATTTAAATTTTACCATGATTTTGATTGTTGAGAATTTCAGAGAGGGAGAAGGAGAAAAGGGATCTGAGATGTGAGAAGGAATGAGGAAGGAAGGGGAAGACTACGTTATTTATTCACGTATGAGAAACACTTCAGATACTAAACTTAAGTAACTGCTTTAACTCATAATATTCCACTAAGCCTAATAAGAATAATCCAAAATATTATGAACCAACGAAATAAATATTCTTTTGTGTTACATCATATTAACAAACTGTGAACGATTTTTAATAAATCTTTATTACGTAAAAATGTAATTTTTTATGTAAACACAACTATAAAATCTTGAATCTTTTAATATGATTCTTACATACATTAAAATGTAAATTTTAATGTAAATACCATTTTATTAACTTTTCTATCCAAACCAATGTTCATTTTTCATATACAATAATTAAGAATGTAAACCTTTTTTTTGTTTAACCTTTTCAATTCAACAAATGAATCAATTTTCATATTTTCTCCTATACAATAAAAATGTAAACTTTTTATTGTTTAACTTTTTATCCAAACAAATGAATCACTTTTCATATTTCTCATTTACAATAAAAATATAAACTTTTTATTGTTTAACTTTTTAATTCAAAATTCAAAAGTAAATAACAATAAGAGAGAGAGATGGAGAATAAACGGAAAGAGAAGAATGCTAGATTAATTATTTAATGCTAATTATTAGAAGGTTTGCAACTTTTCAAATTTCAAAACATATAGTAGTAAATATCATGTGTTATTGCATTAAACGTTTTACGGTATTATAATTTTTTTGCTTTTTTTTCAATAATTTATTTTAATAATGGAATTTTTAAATTCTGACGCATTTTCTAACAAAATTTCCTGAAATAAATTTTTTAAATTGTTTCTGAAAATCCGGGTTGTTACATTCCCCTTTAACAACCCGCACCTCCGTTCACGCAAGATATTGTCCCAACTTAGCCATGGGGTTTTGTTCCTCAAAAGGCCTCGGCGTTAGTAAGAGACGGGCTTTACTATATAAGTACCCACTTCACACAGGCTTCCACGATGTGGGACTTAGGGGTGTTACATATATCAAGTTGGAAAGGTAGTACCCTTTGCCTTGTCTAAGGGGAGCCCGATATTTGGTTGCATACTTGTTTGTATGCATTGTTATGTTTTGGAATTCATATTTCCAAAGATTTTGGTTTGAGATCCCGAAGTGAAATCTACTTTGATATTAAAGCTACATATGTATTTCAAATGATTTGAAATAAGAATTCGAGAATAAAGTCCAAAGAATTAATTTCTGTAAAGTGAATTGGATTTCAAAAAAAATCCATATTTGGGATTAAGCCTAAATTGGTAGATTGGAAAATTGCATGGTGTTTGACGCATAGTAGATCCATATATCTATTATTGGTTATTGTTTATGCATTGGTATTCATGAGAGGAAACCCGTTCCGTGTTATACTGCGTGGTCCCTGGATATACCCAACATAAAAGTAAAGTTAATAACTGTTTTTAGTTCTCACACCAGTCCCATGACTGACTCGGAGTTTATTATTTTTACTAAACTCTAGGTGCCCATATTTTCCACACGGGAAACTTGTAGTTTTGGTTTTGCAGATTATTTCATTTAGCAGGATTCTGGATCGAAGCTTAAAGCTGTGTCCAGAGCATTGATAGCCTTCGCTATGTTAGTTTATTTGTTACCACTGCATTGTATTACATTTATTGTAAATTTATTTTCCACTGTATATTATTTTCGATACTCTGATATTCTGTACTCTGATGTAACATTATTATGATGTTTATAAAAGTCTTATGTTGCTTGTTTCGATGTGTTGTGTGCTCGAAGTTAGCGTATCCGCCTTCTTGGTTCGATTTAAGTCGGTTTAACAATCGATTTGGATCGACCAAGGAGGGTCACTACATATGGTATCAGAGCTTTGGTTTACAGTGCTCGAGAATAAGACATATTAGAACCAAACAAAAGAATTCATCAGAGATAGGATTATTAACACCATATAAGGATACTCGATAGAGATAGGGTTAGTAATACCCTGGAATGAGTTAAAAGAGTATTATTTATAAAAAATAAATTTAGTTTTGAAAATTATATCTTATTATACATATTTGAATATTTATTTGATATTGAATTTGGACTATCGAGTATAAGGAGATTTAGCATATACGCATCATGAACGTATATTCGAAGCCTCAAATATACTGGGTAGATATAGAATCACACTCTAGTCGCCCGGAGATGATCTTGGTAATTAATCGATTATCATCAGTATTTATGTTCGAGTTTCGAAAGTGGGATATCTATATATTTCTAATCGGCTGGTGTGAGAACCAAAACTTAGTTAAAATTTATTGTTTGTGATTTGGCACTAAAAATATGATTTTGATTATATAAAAAAGCTATATATGTTTGAAAAGCTAATCAACTAATTGATTACTGGATGTGATGTTTGATTATTAGTTTAACTAATAAAAATATTGGAATGATAAAACTAATAAGAAAATGAAAGGTAGATTTAGCCAAATCGAATCTAATATTGAATTAAATTGAAAATTTAATGAAATTGCATATATGTACAAGTGTATATAATGAACAGGTCATAGCATGGAAGCTAAGAAGAGGAATAAAATTGTATGCACGACAAATAGGTACAAATTTACTGTATTCGTTGGGTTTTGATGATTTTATGATCCGATTGGTTAGCCGCTTGGCTTTTACTTTTCCTTTTGGATTGACGAGGGGCCTGTGAGGCAAGTTGCGGTTTTACCAATCAACCCGTACAAAAGAGGTTATGGCGAAATTTTTCGAAAATTAAGGGTGTTAACCAAATTTTTGAGAAATTTGAAAATTCTTAAAAATCGAAAAGTTCAAGAATGAAAACCCAAATGAAAGTTGAGTTGGTTTGTTAAACAACTTTCAGCTCCATTCCTTTTCGAGGACGAAAAGATTTTAAGTGGGGGAGATTGTAACAACCCGGAATTTCTGAACCAATTTAATTTTTTTAATTTAGCTATTTTAATGGATTTTGAATATTTAAAATGATTTATTTTAAATAATAACGACTAAAAACTTATTTAAATCAAAGTTATAACGTATAAATTTATTTTAATTATAAAACGAGCCTGAAATGGCGCGGTAGTTTGAAAATTTGATTTTAAATTTCAAATGAATGTACAGAATTCAATATAAGTCGGATTCTAGTAAAACAAAAAATATTTGAATCTATTTAATTATATCTTTCTAACGAATGTTAGAAAATGAGATTTCACTTTATAAATTGTAAGTTATGTCCAGTTTAAAATTCAAAATAGTTGCTATAGAATTTATATATATTTCATTATAATATATAACCGTTAAAAATAGCAATTTTGCAAATGACCCCCGTTTTCGACGAAATCACTTTTGTTGGATCCGGAATGTCAAATTATAGTCAGGTTTAAAATTTCATAATTTTTGGAATTAATATGTGAGCATAGTAAAATTAAACGCATTTGGCAAATTCAGTTTGAATTTAATCGTCCAGAAAAAGGCTATTTTTGAAACGGCCACCAAATTCGACAAAATTAGTTTTGTTAGGACAGTATCATCAAAACATAGCTAGGATTAATATTTCTGGAACTTTAGGAGTCAGTATGTGGCCCCGGTAAATTAAAATGTATGTTGAAATTCAATATTGATCATTATATTAATTTATATTTTAATTTTGACGAAAACTGGTCGAAACAGTCGAATTGGCTTATGAAATATATCCCATTGTGTTCAGAATGGGGGTATTTAGTTAGGGGCGATAGTCCTTGGGTTTGATTTGGAGTTCGTAGTGTTAAATAAGAAATTCATGAATTTAATATTATATATACACACACTAATTTTGGCTAAACCCTAGCCCTCACAATCAATATTCTGTGCCGCCGTCATTATCGAATGAATGGACGAATTTTTCCCAAAAAACCCCTAAATCTTTCTAAAACGATTGCAAATTAGCTTATATTTTCAAACGAAATTTGAAGAGCATCTTGATTTCTATATAATCAACGGTAGAGATCAGTTTTAACATGGTGGTTGGAGAGAAATCAGGTCTCATTGGCTGTTCGTTCGAAAGCAGTTTTGGGGCGGAGGTGTTGTGCGAACTGCACCATTTTCAAGGCAGAGGAAGGTGGCGCAAGTGCCTACGATGTGGGCTGATCTGATTGGTAACCGGCGTCTCGATGGGTGGGCCGTGCAATTGAGGCGAGGGTGGCGAGATTTTTCATGACCTGGTATTGAGGAAGACGACGGCTACAGAGAACAGTGGTTTTATAACCTTAACCACGTAATTAATTAATATTAATTGTAATTAAGTTAGTTAATTACTTATTAAAAATATTTAAATTTTAAATCGTTATAACTTTTTCCAATGACGACAGAATTCAGTGAAACAAGTTCCTATCGGATCGTGGCAACAAGAGCTTCGCAATGGAATTGACTGGAAGGAGTTTGGAGCTAGCTACGAATTTAGGCGGAGTGGAAACGAAAGTGAGAATTCTTTGACTAAAATATTTATACCATTTAATTTATTTCATAATTGAAAAAAATATAGAAATTGCCAGTATTGATTTTTATATGTTATTTATATTTGGAGTTCAACACACGAACTCACACAAATCATTTGAAATGGAAGTGATATATGGATATTAGCGACACTCACATTTCATACTCTGTTGATGGCCACTTGTGGCGCCGTAAATGGCATTGGGTAGTTGAGTATTTATTTATATAGATGATTTAATGATTTGTGTATTGTGATTGTGAATGTTCAACATATAAAAAATAATGTTAATATTATTATGGTAGTTGAAATTAAATTATAAATATCCATTTATAATTTAAATAGTGAAAATTGGCATGTAATGAAATAATTATTGGATTGTAAAAAAATATAATTTTTAACGTATGTGTGGAATGAATAAAATATATATATGCGGTGTGAATAATAGATATATATATATATGCGATGTGAAATATATATATATGTGATATGAATAAAATATATATATATATGCGATGAGAAAAACATATATATGGAATGTGAATAAAATATATATATATATATGCGATGTGAATAAAGTATATATATGCGATGTGAATAAATTATATATGTGTTATAACCCGGAAATCCGAGCCAATTTAAAAATTTTATTTTGGCAATTTTGATGAATTTTGAATATTTAAAATGAATTATTTTAAATAATGACGACGAGAAATTTATTTTGAAAAGAAATATAACGTATATATTTATTTGAATCGTCGTTAGAATATAAATAATTATTTATAATTATAAAAGGAATTGAAAATGGCGCGGTAGTTTGAAAATTCGATTTCAAAGTTCAAATAAATGTACCGGGTACAAAATAAACCGGATTTTAGCGAAACCAAAAATATTTGAATCTATTAGAGAATATCTTTCCAACGAATCCAAAGAATCGAAATTTCATAGCGGGAATCAAAAGATATGTCCAGTTGAAAATTCAGAATAGTCGCTATGGAATTCTGGCCCTTAAAAATGGGAATTTTGCAAACGACCTCGGTTTTCGACGAAACCATTTTTGTTGGGTCCGTGATGCCAAATTATTGCTAGGTTTCAAATTTCATAATTTTTCGAATCAATATGTGAGCGTGGCAAAGGAAAACGCGTTTGACCAGTTTCAGTTGATTTTAATCGACTGGAAAATGACCATTTTTCAAACGGTCTCAGAATTTGATGAAATTAGTTTTGTTAGGATCGTATAGTCAATACGAAGCAAGAAAATATTTTTCGGGAATTTTTCTAGTTAGTATGTGGCCCCGGTAAATTGAAATGCGCGTTCGAATTCAATATATAGAGTTATATTTTGATTTTGACGAAAACTAATCGAAACGATCGAATCAGCTTACGATACATATCCCACTGTGTTCGGAATGGAGGTATTACGCTAGGGACGACAGTCGGTGGGTTCGATTTCGAGTCCAAAATTTTAAGTTGTTTTTGGAGATTAAAATTAAATTATATATATAAATTATTATATAACCCCCTCACTCACCACTCTCTTTCCCTCTCCACTCAGTCAAACTAGGTCAAAATAAAAATAAAAAACGCGCCTCTACTTTCTACAACCCGTCGCTCCTCCACTTCGGGCCCACCACCGCCGATCAACGCCCTGCCGCCGCCCCCTCTCCTTCTTCTTCTCCACCTCACGCGCCTCTCTCCCCTTCTACGCGTCGTGACCCCCAAACCCTAGGCACACCACCTGCCTCCGCCGCCATAGGTCGAGCCACCCCCTGCCTTCCGCGCCTCCCACCTCGAGCCACCTCGAGCCACCCATTGCTCCGACGCTGCGACAACACCCCCCTGCAAGCGAAAAAGGGAAAGGTGAGTTTTCTTTTTTTCAAAGTCTAATTTTTATTTAAATGTAAAGCTTTATTTAATTCAGTTTTTGTTTTCTAAATTCAGTTTTTATAAAATCAGTTTTTATATGTATTTAACCTTATAAAAATCTGATTTTTACCTTATAAAATTCTGATTTTTATTGATATTAAGTTAGCATTTATATATAGACAAGAGGAGGGATTTTTAAAAGTAGAAAAGGGCAGGATTTTTGAAATAGAAAAGATCGGATTTTTAATTATATAAAAATATAATTTTATTGTAGGAAGGAAATATTGGCAAGTTAAAAATACGATTTTTAACTAGGGTATGATATGAAATTAATTTTAGAAGAATAAAAATAGAAATTTTATATAATAGAGAAGTTAAAAATATAATTTTTATACTAGTGGCATATTAAAAATATGATTTTTATATAGGTATGATAGTAAAAATATGATTTTTATTCATGTAGAGTAATAAAAATATAATCTTTATTAGGAGAAGAGCAATATAATTTTTACAACTAAGTGGAGAATAAAAATATGGTTTTTATACAAGGTGAAATAAAAATATGAATTTTATTTTTATCATGAAACAGCGAGAATAAAGATTCGATTTTTATATATGTAGTGAAAGTATAAAAATGTGATTTTTAATAATCAACCGCGTGAAACAGATGGCGAAGGATCAGACAGAAATCAAAATGAAATCCGAACGGTTCAGAAATAAAGACTTCCTACATATGAAGAGTCGTGGCGTTTGGTTTAGCTAGTCGGTGAGAACTTCTCACTTTAAATCTTGTTTTCTAGTTAAAATATATACTAGGATGCAGACGGTGCTTAGCAGCACCCGACACCCGTCGTCCACAGATCATGGACGACTTGTATGCTTGTTTGATGTGTTGTGAAGTTTGTTTGTGATGTTGATGTGAAATGAATAGAATAAAACATTCATGTGTTGAAATAAATTATTTATCGTTGAAAATATAATTTTTAACGTGAATGTGATTAAATAAATATTCATTTACAAACCGGACGGTTTGTTTATGTACACCTATTTGAAGGATATTGATTGGGATGAAAAAATTTACACATCGCCCAACTGCACAAATAATATTCAGTGTTTGTGGATTGAAACCCCACACGGGTGTTGGGATGATATTTGACGTGCACTAATCCCAATTGTTTAATGGTATGTCGATCGTTTGATTGACAGACTGTATGAGCATTAATTATTTATATTTAATTTTTAGGCAGTAGTGTAGTGCACTTTGGATGATGGTTGATTATTTATCGTTGCTATTTATATACATGTGTTGTATGGAAACCATATAATTAACATTATATGGTAATTGATTGGGCCTCATTCCAATTTGAAAAATAAAGAATATTATAAAAGAAATTTCATGTGTTGAATATAAAAATAGTCATGTGTTGACGATGCTCATGTGTTGAGAATATTCATGTGTTGAAAGAAATATAGATTCATGTGTTGAATAGAGAAAATATTCATTTGTTGAATAGAATAACGAAGTTATTGAAATATATAAAGCCGTGTTGATTAGAGATGCGCCATTTTGACGTGAGCGATATTTATATCGATTATATTCGTTTTTATAATGAATATAGAAAAGGAAGTGATTTCAAAATATAACGTTTTGAAAATATTATCATTTGTATATCGATGATGTGGAATATTCAATTTTGATTCGAAATTGAATATAAAGTTGAAATCGTTTCGAAAACGAATTTAAAACGATTTATAAAGTAGTTTTAAAAGGAAATCGATGAAATATATAATATATATATATATTATATATATAATGGCTTGAATAGAATGCGCCGCGCTGCGGCAGTTTGTGAATTTCGACCATTGACTTCGAATAGACGTTACGGGAGATCCAACCGTCGGATTCTCCTGAAACCGGAACCGTTGGGTTCGTATCAAGAGCTTTGCAATGAATATTAGAAATTTGAAATCTAACGGTTGGATTTGGAATTATGTCCAAATCAAATTTGGAAAAGGTCGCTGTAAGTGCAGTTCGATGGCCGTTGATGGAAATCGACTGTACGGACCTTGATAAAATTATTAAAAATGTCAATAAATTGTGTAAAATCATAACAAATGATTTGGGAAAAATTGGGATGAAAAATTCCACATTTGAAAGGATAAAAATATATTTTTATCAAAATTAACTAGTTTTGAACTAGAATTAAAATCCAATTATTTTTAAATAAATAAAGGTGGATTTGAAAAGGTTTTGAAAATAACCAGAATTTCCAATATATAAAGTGGAAATGATTTGAATCGAAATTGGTTGTGGAATATTTCGATGTTGGATTTCGTGATTATACAGATATTGTTATGGAAATTAGAAAGATATATTCGTATCGTTATTTCCAATACGATATTTGTTGGTCGTAGAATTTGATATTGAATATAAGCCGATATATTTTCTATTCAGAGCCTTGTATTTAATATCAAACGTGATTTGGGTTTGTCGTGAATGGTGTCTTCATTAACACTGTTATTAAGCCCAGTAGAGAAAAAGATTAAATCTTTCTATTTAGATTTAATGAAGTGTACCAATTAAATAATATTAATTGGAATTGAATTTAAATGGGTTTTGGGTTTATCGTGAGCGGTGTTTTGAATAACACCTGTTCTTTAAACCGATTAACAATGGAACGTGATTTGGGGTTTATCGTGAATCGTGTTTTAGACGACAATGGTTATTTAACCCAGTTAGAGACAGGTTATTGATTTTTGAGAAGATTAAAACTAAGTGGAGTTTTAATGAATCTGTAATTAGATTGGAATGTGAATTGATAATTTAAATTACCAAATTTGGAAAGTGATCGAGAATGGAGTATCACCAGTTCTGCTCCAAAGTGATAGTTAAATCTTTAATTAGATTTGAACGTGAAATGGTAATTAATTTTACCAATAACACCGTGGTGTTAGATATGGAGTATTACCAGTTTTGCTCCATGGGATGAATAGGTTGGGAGTGGGAAATAAAATAAATAATTATTTCGGTGTGGTTCGCAAATCCCGACTAGTTTGGAAAACCATAATATGGTTTGAAATGATATCCAAAGGAAGATTAAAGAATAAATTTAGAAGAATTTATCTTTGATAAAATTAATGGGAAACTTTCCCTAAGAATGTGAAATTTTGAATAAAAGAATATTCTGAATTGGAATGAGGCGTATGTTGTGTTTGTGTAACACGTGTTTATTATATACGCGGGTTATCCGGAAAGGCCGGGTTTATACCCATTCTGAATAACCGATTCGACGATAAGTCGAAGATGAAGACGGTGGTTGAAGATAGGAAGTCTTCACATCGTTTGGGTGATTACTGATGATCTTGATTGGGCTGTACACCCAAGATGAGGGAATCAGTTGGTGATCGTTCAGACGTAGTTGGAGATCGATGGATATGCGAGGAAAGTGCCTCCGGTTTCGTTCAGACCCAGAACGAACTTGTAAATGGACCGTGTGTCTGACATTGGATTTTTTTCTATGTTGATTGATCTCTATTAAATATACATCTATTTGGCGGCGGAGAATTTATTCTCTTGCTTAACGCCCTTCTCTGAGACGTACGAGCTCAGAGGTTGTATATCGATGGACATCAGTCGCATGGAGTGAATTGCCTGTGTGGCACGCCTAAGTGGCAGATGATCAAGGCTTCTGTTGAAAAGCAAGGTCTTGTGGTTGATGATCAAAGCACGGCCTGTGTGGCACAGCTTTGTGTATAACGTGAATTCGCGAGCCTCACACCTCAGTATAAGTCAAAAACGGGATACAGACCGTTGGGAGAACACGACGTTTCTTTCTAGCTATGGGTGATGTCAGTGACCTACCAGCCCTGACATTTATATACTTTTTACCTGTGTGGATGTTGGAATGCGAGGCGCCTCGGATATAGGTCTGTTAGGACCGGGAAACATGTGTTCAGGAATTGCCAATCCTCAAAAGTAAGAGAGGACCGGCCCAACCGATCCAAGGATCATAGTGGGGTCCAGAGACATTTGCTAGAGTGTCTCGAATGGAGAGGAGCTTGCCCCTTGCCTCGACTCATGATGGAATCCAATTTCCAATACGTGATATTTCGGTTTTATTTGTAGAGCCTAGTATGGCGACATAGTGGTATGGGTCATTCATGCCGCCTATGATTGATACTTATGATTGAAATTGTTTTGAAACTATACACTTATAGTAAAATAATCTATTTTTAAGCGTATCAAGCATTCTTTGGCTATTATAAGGTAAAAACCCTATCCTCCGGCTTGCGTTGCATTGTGTGATGGGACCTGGGTCTTATAATAGCTTCATTTTTCTTTATTTAGCATTGCGCTGTTTGTTTTATGCACTGGTATTCTTGGGAGGAAACCCGTTCCGTGTTATACGGCGTGGTCCCTTGATTTACCGAACTTTAAAATAAAGATTAATAACTGTTTTAGTTCTCACACCAGTCACATGACTGACCTGGAGTTTATTGTTTTAACCTAAACTCTGGGTGCCTCTATTTTCGACACGGGCAGCTAGTAGTTTTGGTTTTGCAGATTTATATTCACAGGATCCTGATTTACAACTGGAACGATGCTCGGAAAGCTCTGTATCCGTGTATTACTTTCAGTTGTGTTTTGTATTGTTTTTCCACTGCTATGTAATTTATGGTAATCTCTGATATTTATCGAATGTATTTTATTTATTCATACTCTGTATATTCTTGTATTCTGATGGAATTGTTGTAATATACAATGAAATGTTCTTCTGTTTGTGTTCGGATTCGTCTTGTCCTCAACGCAATCCGTGCTTTCTTTCACGGGGAAGTTCGGGTCGTGTCAATATGCGATGTGAATAATATATATATATATATACATATATATATATATGTGTGTGTGTGTGTGTGCGATGTAAATAAAATATATATGCGATGTGAAATATATATATACGTTGTATAAAAATAGAAATGGATAAAATGGTCATGTGTTGAAATAAATATTTGTTCGTTAAAAATATAATTTTTAACATATATATGCACTATATAAAATTTTCATATAATGGAATATTCAATTTTGATTTAAAATTGAAATGGAAGTTAGAATCGTTTTTAAAACGAATTTAAAACAATTTATAAAATATGTTTTTGAATGGAAAGAGATGATATATATTATATATATTTAATGGCTTAAATAGAACGCGCCGCGCTGCGATCGTTCGCGAATTTCGACCATTAACTTCAAATGGACGTAACGGAGATCTGACCATCGAATTCTCCTAAAACTAGAATCGTTGGGTTCGTATCGAAAAGAGCTTTCCAGTTATAATAAGAGATTTGAAATCTAACGGTTAGATTTTGAAATATTTCCAAATCAATTTTGGAAGAGGTCGTTGTAAATGCAGTTCAATAGCTGTTTATGGCAATCGACTGTAAGGGCCTTAATAAAATTTTTAAAAATATGGAAAAATTGTGTAAAATCATAATGAATGATTTGAAAAGATTTTGGATGAAAAATTCCAGTTTTGAAAAGATAAAAATATATTTTTTATCTAAATCAACTAGTTAATAACTAGAATAATAATCCAATGGTTTTGAATTAATAAATTGAATTTATAAAGGGTTTTAATATTACCAAAATTTTCCAATATAAAATTTGGAATGGATTTGAATAGGAATAATCTTTGGAATATTTCGATATTGGATTCCGTGATTATACAGATATTGTTGAGGAATTTGGAAGATATAGATATCGTTATTCCAAATACGATATCCGTTAGTTTCAGAATTTGATATTGAATATAAGCCGATATGATTCTATTTAGAGCCTTGTATTTAATATCAAATTGGATTTTGAGTTTGTCATGAATGGTGTCTTCAATAACACTGTTCTTAAACAAAGTTGAGAATAGAATAAATATTTTAATTGGAACTGAAACTGGATTTTTGGTTTATCGCGAACTGTGTTCTAAATAAAATTAGTTCTTTAACCCAATTAACAGTGAAGATATGATTTGGGATTTATAAATCTTTATTCTAAGATTTAATGGAAATTTTCCAAAGAAAAGTTTTCCAATTTAATATATTAAATTGGAGTTGAATGGAATTCGATTTGGTAATAAGCGAGATGAGCTTCTGTGAAGGAGGACAGTTACTATATATGGAACTCAAAAGGCTTTGTCGTTATTCTACTTATAGTATTAGTTTGATACGAAAATTTATATCGATTATATACTGTTATGATTTCCGTGAAGATTCTATTTTCATGGAAGATGATTTTGGGTTTATCGTGAACTTTGTTTTAAAGAACATTGATACTTTAACCCAGTTTAAGGCAGGATTAATTTCCAGAAAGTTCAACAATCATTAAGTATGATTTTTGAGATTAAACGAAGAAGAGTTTTAATAAATCTTTAATTAGATTGGAATGAATGAATGGTAATTAAATTTACCAAAATATGAGATGTGGTATAAGCCAAATATTCCTGGTTGTTGATATTTATTGTGATTGTTTGACTGTTTAGATTGTGCTCGACCAGTTTATGAGCAAAATATGTTTTTACATTTAGCATATGGTTGGGTAGAAATATTTGTATGCTAACATCTTGTGAAACACTTCACAATTTGACTACGAGATGTGTAGCGATGTTGTTGAGTTCATTTCAAATTTAATGAATGATTTTGAAATGATATTTTTCTTAAGTGAAAAGTAATGTATTCCCTATTTTGGACAGGGAATGTTTTATAAAAATGTTTTATAAAACAGAAAGGATTTTTAGGCCTATACCCGATGTTGTCGAAATGATTTTGAAATGTATTATGTGTTTGACATTGTGGTTCATTATGTAACCGATTATTTGCTATTGATGATATATTTGTTTGGTGGTGGAGAATTTATTATCTTGCTTAACACCCTTCTTTGAGACGTACGAGCTCAAAGGTTATGTGATTAATAGTGACTGATCATATGTGTGAATTGCTGATGTGAAATACTATAGTTTGAGAGTACTTGTGATTATTATGTTGTGAAATGATTTTCCCTACTTCGGGATATATAAATGATTTAGTATGTGGCTAAAGATTCTGGGAACCCGGATGACTAAAATTATGGGTGAGACGGCGGTGTAGTCCCTGAGGGCGTGGGATTGTGCATCGTCAGTGTAGCCTGCTCCATCGTGGGAGGTGCACATATATATATCGAGTTGGTAAAGTAGTACCTTTTGCCTTGTTTAAGGGGAGCCCGATATTTGGTTGCATACTTGTTTGTATGCATTGTTATGTTTTGGAATTCATATTTCCAAAGATTTTGGTTTAAGGTCCCGAAGTGAAATCAACTTTGATATAAAAGCTAGATATGTATTTCAAATGATTTGAAATAAGAATTCGAGAATAAAGTCCAAAGAATTAACTTCTGTAAAGTGAATTGGATTTTGAAAAAATCTATATTTAGGATTAAGCCTAAATGGGTAGATTGGAAAATAGCATGTTGTTTGACACATAGTAGATCCATATATCTATTATTGGTTATTGTTTATGCACCGGTATTCATGGGAGGAAACCTTTTCTGTGTTATACGGCGTGGTCTCTTGATATAACCAACATAAAAGTAAAGTTAATAACCGTTTTTAGTTCTCACACCAGTCCCATGACTGACTCAAAGTTTATTTTTTCTACCTAAACTCTGGGTGCCCATATTTTCCACACGGGCAGCTTGTAGTTTTGGTTTTGTAGATTATTTCATTTAGTAGGATTCTGGATTGAAGATTAAAGCTGTGTCCATAGCATTGATAGCCTTCGTTGTGTTAGTTTATTTGTTTCCGCTGCATTGTAATACATTTATTGTAAATTTATTTTCGATACTTTGATATTCTGTACACTGATGTAACATTATTATTGTAACACCCCATAATTTTCAATATTAATGTTCACAAATTAAAGAATAACTAATCTCAGATGTGAGAATTAAGGGAAACGGGTTGCGCCATTGTGTTCATCTCGGAATTCTTGTTGAGATAGAGTCCGAGTTTGCGTGAATTGGACTTCGTATGAAGAAGTTATGGCCATCGGAAGTTTCAGAAAATTCAAACCAGATTTCAAAAATTCAAATTTCAGAGTCAGATTGGGCTAGGCGGAAAAATTCCCGCCAGGGCCAGGTCGACCAGGGGGTCGACCTACCCTCACCAGGTCGACCATAGGGTCGATCTGGGGGTAGACCTGCGCCCCCCTCCCTCCCCTGGCCAGATTTGATTGATGACCTATTTATGACTGTATGCTGAGTCATTAGGGTTTCTGATCTGCTCTGAATGGCTGGGGTTAATTCTGGGTTGATCGGACGACTTAAATTAATCCTAAACTCTAAAAAACACATGTAGACTCAAAACCTAAAATCAAATTAAAATTAGAATCATGGCCTCCATGCCGTCACCTTGCAACCTAGAATAGCCGCCACCAAATTGAGAGGAAGAAAAGCTAAATCAACTTCAGAACTCAGATTTCAGAACTCAAGACCTTCTTTTGAGTTGTGAGTTCGATTTCTTTAATAAAATAATTAACAATTTAATTAGATTAAGCTATGATGTGGATTATATGGTTATGTTGTGAATTATTGACCGCATGTTATCATCTATGTTGTAAATTCTATGATGTTATCATCTATGTTGTAAATTCTATGATGTTATCATCTATGTTGTAAAGTTGTGATGTTATCATCTATGTTGTAATTCTATGATTGGCTTATGTATAATCATGTTTCATATGCTAGTTTGGTTATGTTGTTGGAACTAATTCATATGACAAAATCATATGTATGTATGCAAGTTAGGATGTTAATTGAGGCATGGATCATATGCAAGTTAGTGAAAATTATATGCAACCTTACATGCTTCATGACTTCTATTTTCTGTGTAAATTGGATCTAAAGTTAGGCTATGACATGTGTGAGTTATATGCTAGTATACAAAAATTCTACATGATAGTTTACATGTTTAGATGTAAGTTTACACCATCGCTATGTTGCATAAATCACATATGCAAGTATATGTATATATATGTTTGGAGTATGAATCATGTAATGTAAGTTTGTGGTTATTGCCTATGCAAGTTTACACCTTATGATTAGATCTATGACATACATAGTTTATGCAAGTTTGTGGCTATTAACTAAACAAGTTCACACCTTTAGATTTAGATCTATGACATATGTAGTTTATGCAAGTTTGTGACTTTGACCTATGCAAGTTTTAGATGAAGAACCTCATTCACACATGCAAGTTCACCCCTTATGTTTAGATCTAGTTTTATTTCTATGTATGTTGTGATGATTTCTCTTTATTCCATAAGTTAGACTATTCGAGTCTAACGTATATTTTACGTTAAACGAACGAACGTACAACGTGGGGCAATGGGATAATATTAAAAGATTTAATATTGAGAATTGGCATAAATGCCTTAAATGGCATAAAATAAATTTGTGATGAAAATTGGTATGATTTTGCATACCATAAATAGGTGGATATAATTGAGTCAATTATGGCCATAGTTAAATTTGGAATTGATTGATAATTTGAATAGGGAAATTAATTCAAATTGGGGGATAATTAATTAAGTGTAATTAATCGCCTAAGACACGAGGTTAGGCTCTTTTGTGGTGTAAGACTGCCCGGACCCGCCCGGCAAATCCAGCTGCCACAAATGCCAGTCTAATGTGGGAGGTCTTAGGCATAAATTAAATGCGTAACAGTTGTAAAGACACTAGGTTAGGCTCATTTGTGGTGTAAGACTGCCCGGACCCACCAGGAAAATCCAACTGCCACAAATGCCAGTCTAATGTGGGAGGTCTTTATAAGGTTACGGTCTTAACGAATTAAGAAACACTTAACCAGATAAACATGTAGTGGGACATGAGGGGGTTAAGTGGGTGCCTTGGGTGGCATGTGGAATTAAGTGGGTGCCTTGGGTGGCATTTGAAATACGATTAGAAATACTTAACCAAAATTGAAACATGTAAGTGAACATGAATAAGAAGAGGGTTAAGTGGGATGTACTAGAGGGGACCAAGCTTAGGTGGATAGCTTGTGTCAAGTAATGGGGGCCCGTTTCAACCAGTAACCCATAAGTATCTTTGTGGGCTCGACCCAAGTCGAGGACGGGACACGCATACTGGGCTTGACTGTAAGAGGCCAAAACGGGTTAGCGGTGGCAACGCAAGTCCAACGGGTTCATATGCGTGTGTGGGCCCGGGCTGGTAGGTAAGACGTTGTTGCATCGTGTAGGTATAAGCCGTGCATTGTTGGTGGTATCGGGTTGCCTTTTTGGGGAGTGATACACCCCACTGTGGGGCCAGCACGGGTATCTACGAGTTAGGGAGCCGATCGCATGGGGGTAGTGGGTCCACCTAGTGGAGATAGGGGCAGGCGGCACCTATGAAGGCAACTAGGGGTGCACGAAACTACCATTATCATTATTAAAGTCTTGTAGGCGGGATCAACCTTAGGGTAACTAGTGGTGGTGCAGTATAGTAATTATCTTATAGTGGTTTAGGTGCGCCTTTAACGTTATCTTTGTTCAATCTTATTTCCTTGTTTACTCTGTCATACCCAATTGTTCACAGACATTTCCTTATTTTCCAACTTATGCCTTAGCCTAGTTATTTTGATAATTATATTGTTAAAGTTATCGCACTCGCCATACTTTATGTCTGACCACCTTTGTTTCCACCTCTTTTCTTCCTTCCCCCCCAGGTGCTCAGGGTGGAACTAGCACCAGTGGAGCTTGATTTTGGACAGCTGTATGTCTTGATTTTAGAAGTTTCTTGGATCGCTGATGTAAAAGTTCAGCCTATCTTATTTATGGCTATTTTGTGTTGGGGTTATGTCTTTCAATTTATGTACTCTGATTTAGTCAAGATGGATATTATGTACTTTGACTCTGGTTTTTGAGGATGTAATCAAACTTATGTGTTTACCGCTGCAATGAATAAAATTTTAAAGTTTTAAGTACTGTTTATATCTGTCTTGTTGTTAAGTTTCTGTTCTATACACACTTAAAACGCTCCATAGAAGTTAATGCATTCCCTTTGTGAGTGACATTAATGGACATGGGGTGTTACAGTTATAATATTTATAAAAGTCTTCTGCTGTTTGTTCTGATGTGTTGTGCACCCAAAGTTAGTGTATCCGCCTTCTTGGTTCAATTTAAGTCGGTTTAACGATAGATTTGGATCGACTGAGAAGGAGGGTCACTATATATATATGTTAAGAAGGATTGGAATGAAGTGTGAAGATTTTAATTTAAGTTCCAGACAAAAAGGTACATGTTTAAATTCCATATGAGATTTTATGCGTCGAATCGGCAAGCCACTTGGCTTTTTGATTTTTTTTCTTTTTGAACAGAAAGGGCCTAGAGAGGCGAGTTAGGGTTTGATCTATTGAGCCATACAAAGGAGGTGCTGTGGAAATTTTCTGGAAATTTAAGAAGTTAGAATATTTTTAAACGAATTTGATAATCATAAATCTATATGTTGATATATATATATATATATAATTCGATAAGAAAACGAACTTAACATAGAATATTATAAACAAAAAAGAAATCTGTAAATTTAATCTGGTAAAAATAGAAAGAGAAATTATAAATTGTAATCTTGGGAGATTGGAAGGAGAAATGTATACACGTTTTAAAATGAATGATGGTCTAAAGGAAAACATTTTGCAGATTGAAATAAATTGTTGATAAGAAGCTAAGAAACGAAGTTAGGAAAATTAGAAACTAACTAGAGATCAGTTGAGTTGAATGGCTTACTGAGTGTCAATCTGATGTTGGTTTCGGCCTTCGGGGTTGATACTTAAGAAATTGTTCTCTTACTAGTTTATAGTTAGGGCCTGATAAATGGGGAAGTATAGTGATATGTAAATAAGAAATGGAAATATTTTCCGATGTAGAAAATAAATAGTTATGATAGATGGAAATGTTTTTCCAAGAATCGTGAGAGGCTAAACGAGTTTGGAGAAATATCTGGGTAAATATATTGAAGGGATATTAGGGCATGATAAATTTAAATTAATAAAATATTAATTAAGGGGCCCAGTGACTGTTTGATGCTTTGAATGGATATTTTTTTCCGATAGTTAAATAACTTACTATCGAAGTATTTGCCAATATCATTGTCAATATGGAGGGACCCGTTGGATTATTATTCGTGAACCACTTTGTATTGGCGGTAGTGTTGCGAGTCATATTTATGAAGACAATCAAAGATGGAGTAAGGTGCAAGGGCTTTTTCTATTAATCCTAGGTAGAAATTGCCTAAGATGGATTAATGGAAATTGTGCCTTCGATTTCATTCAATCCCAGAACAAACTTGTATGGACGAATGTCTAACAGAGTATTTCCAATGATCGCATAGGTTGGTTTGTATCAATATATATGGTGGTAGAGAATTTATTCTCTTAGCATAATATCCAGAATATATTTGTGCAAATCAATTAATGATTAACAGATCTAACAATGCAGCATTCAGAGTGATTGTGCTATCAATGAATGGTAAGTAATCGTAGCCTCAAGCCTCAACAACAGAGAAATGACAAAAATCGGGCAGGAAACATGGCTAAATGGGTTGCTCCCAATTAGGGCGTATTATCATGTATCTTGATAAATTCATTTCATTTTTATTCTATTCGATGTTGGCCCATTCGGGAAAAGGTTACTGATCCCAACCGTCGGTGATATACATTCGATACACTCAAGGGAAATGAGTGGTCGGTCATGTGTGGTCGGGTTGCAAGATGTTCTTGTTGAACCCAGTGTATTCCTCTCTAGGGATACACTATTGAAAGGTGGTTCCATACCTTGCCATAGTTGGAAATCCATTATCCAATAAGTGCTCACGATTTTGATTATATACTATGTAGAGCGTGAGATGCAAGTGTTTTGCTAGATGATTATGCTGTTGTGGTTGATAGGCACTATTATAATGTCAAAAGAGTTTTGATATAAAGATTATCGTTTCTTTCAAAAGGATTTTGAAAGTTAAATCAAGTGTTTTGGATTCTCATAAGGGAAAAACCCATTCCGTGTTATACGGTGTTGTCTTATGAGATATCGTTTACTTTCTCAAACCGTTTTAATTTGTTTACTCATACCAGTTCCATGACTGACCCAGAGTTTATTTTTCTATGTTTTCCTCTAAACTCCTGGGTGCCCAGATTTGTATGGGTAGTCAAGTAGTTCAGGATTTTACAGATTTATCTGAAGAAACTAGGAGCAGGAGGATTCATTATTAGATATTTAGAGTTTAGCTGTGTTGTATTTTGTACTTTGATGATGACATGTGTACTAAAAAAAATTGTATTCCGAAAGTTGTTTTATATACTATATTTATTCCGTTGCGATGTGAGATTCTATGTTGTTGTTTCTGTTCTTATTTTATCTTTTTCTTATTATTTCATAGTGATTCGTATTTCTGTGCAATTTAGGTTGGACGCGTGGTATATTTAGCTAACTCAGATAGTACGGATTTGCAGGCCTTTACAATTGCTCCATCTCGATCAGCATCAAATGTCTTGTTCATTCACATAGTTGCTGATTCGGAATGGTTTTCGAATATGAATTCGATATCGGTCTTTCCGTACCACAACGTGTTAGGTATGATTTTGATAGTCTATTATTTTACTATCAAAATAAACAATCATAAATATAAAATAAATCCCTTGGTTTATTATACAGTATTACTTGGCAACTAAAAATAGTATATAAGTTATAATATATTAATATTCTAAAATCATTTTATTTTGTTTACTTAGAAAATATCTTAAAATCATATCCAATTCAACATTGACTACCATTTCGAATGATTTGTTATAACATTACTTATTATCTATAATTGGGAACCAATTCATCTTATCATTTTAAACAATCATTACTATATCTCCTTTTGCTTCGCTATTTGAACGCCATAATCGTCACTTACCTTTTAGAATAAACCCATTCTAAATCTCTTCACCTTACTTTGAAAATATCGTTATATTTTCACAAATCTCCTTTTTCTTTATTTCTATTATGGAAATATTATTTTACATTCTCAATCTCGTTTTTATTTCCTTTTATATTTGGAATTCCATCATGTATATTTCCAAATTCTTCAAGTAACATTACACTATTATTCCTTCAAAATGAATTACTTCTAACGTCTTCACCATTACGACTATTATCATCCTTCGATAATCTTGAAGTCGTTCAAGTTAGGGTATTTTAATTACCTCTCAGACCTTGATAAACAACGTTCTTATATTAAGGTATATATATATCAGTTGTAATACCAAAAAACGATATTCATTCCCAATATCAAACAAATCTCTTTTTAGTTATACCTTGATGAAACCTCATCTCTTATTCAATATAGCAAATCTAGATCGTGTCTTTATAATTCAACTCGCCTAAACCCTTTAATTCAAATTTGGGTTTTCGTTTTGAATTCCAGTTCAAGTCTCTATTAGTCCCTACTTGTAAATCAATAAGAAAATAATTCCCTAAATGTCAACCCCGAAGGCCGAAACCAACATCAGATCAATACTCAGAAATTCATTTAACTAAACCGATCTCGAGTTAGATTCCAATTCATAAATTTCATATCTTCACCTTTATCCCACTTATAAGACATTTTAATAACTCATTCCATTAACATATTCAATAAAAACTTGGGTTTTATAGCTTCATCTGTGACGGCCCGCCCCACACTAGCCGGCATTTCCCCATGAAAGTGCGTTGTGACGATGTCCAACTAGCACGGGACGGTCGCCAAAGAAAGAGAAGGGAGTTTGAACTTAATGGTGAACTAACAAAGAACCAGTAGAATATCTCACAGCGCATGGAATAAAATATAATAAGAACATACTTTGACACAAGACAGGTGAGACAGTGCATAAGCTGAAAATTAAACGTCATAGCAGCGGAAAATCCAATTACAGCTTATGTTCCACTTCATCATTATTACAACTTTAAAACTGTCTCCAAAGCAAAAGAAAGGAAAGGTACACTACTAATGCCCAAAGTAGTGACCAGCAGCGACACAGGGAGAATATCTATATATACCATATGTGGGAGCCTCCTGCTCGTCTCCGGTACAACTACCCGTGCATAC
This sequence comes from Allium sativum, assembly GCA_030737875.1. Taxonomy (NCBI): domain Eukaryota; kingdom Viridiplantae; phylum Streptophyta; class Magnoliopsida; order Asparagales; family Amaryllidaceae; genus Allium; species Allium sativum. The sequence continues at coordinate 375,024,619 of CM060915.1, forward strand.
CACCTAACCTGTCTCTAGTCTGCCCGTTTAAGAGCACCCAGAGTAATAAGAAGAGACATAAAACTCTGGGTCAGACAAAAGTCTGGTATGAGCGATAAGCATCAAAACAGAACAATAACAGGTATACTAAACCATACCTGAACCTGGATCTACAACCAAAGAGTTAGCACAACATACCGCTCAATACTCTAAGGTGCCACTAACATATGGTGTAAAGAATACGGGGGTGGGGGTGTGCATGTCATAGCGAAAGTAAACAATCAAACAATGCAACCATCCTCACATCTCTCACTCGGTGCGTAAAGCATACGACATCCACAACTTTGATCACCCTATTCCTTGCTATGATCACTCTGCCCCCATGGAGTCATGATGACACCACTGCACTAATCCATAGCCATTAGTCTTTGCTATGTCCACTCTGCCCCATGAAGTCATAATAACTCCACTGCACTGGCTCATAGCCTTGCTACGATCACTCTGCCCCATAGGGTAATAACTACCCTACTGCACTGATACGTAGCCTAACATCCGTCTTGGTGGTGAATCAAAGCTATGGACGTCGATAACCCCTTAGCACGCGTCCCGCAGCAAAGCCCAACTCATGAAGTTAACTCGTTGGTTCCCAACTGGATCCTGAGTACAAACTTCCCACTTGGACTACCTTTAGGGGTCTCGGGTTTTGGTCTTAATCTCCGGATCGGTTCGGCATGCTCCTCTTCACTATGCTTCGGATCATGCTTCTCGAAGTGGTCCTGTCTGTGATCATCCACATCGGGTCGGGTCGGATTCCCCCATCCAAGTCGGTTCGGTTTGGATCGCCTTCAGCTCGTGCTCAACGTCTCGGTTCGTGACAAGCCCCTTCGGGTCGGATCGGTTCATGGAAGGTCCTTCAGTTTAGGTCATAAGCCTCTTCGGATCGGGTCCTCAAGCGGTTCGGGTCGGATGACTCTCCAGGTTAGCGGGTAGAATCGAAGCTTAAAATGCAAGGGATCGGTTCGGTTCGGTGCCACTATCCACAAGCGGTTTGGATCGAGTTGTGCTCCACGATCGGGTCGGGTCGTGCTCCCCTTCTCCGTTCCGATCCGGTTCGGCTAGTTTCCTGCACTTCTTTCCAGTGACTGTTTTACGCCATTCGACGGCGTTTTCGACCAATCTAACTTTTCTAATCAATCACAAAACATATCATACAGTCATAGCAACATATAGAATCAACCACTAACATCAAAACGACAATTTGACAGGTTAAAACGGATCAAACATAACCAAAACCCCATATTTTCCCTTAAGCATGTTTAAGCAAAACTAATGATATGATTAGTAAAACTTAACCAAACTAACCAAATTTTTTAATAGAGGCCTAAAACAATATTTCGAAATTATGAACATTTTTCCAGATTTTTAACATGTATAAATTCGCTAATTATCACTAATTACCCTTAATTAGCCATAACTAGTGAGGAACTATGCAAATCACTCACCTTTGCTACAAATAGAATATCAAATATGAAATGATTCTCTATTTGGGCGCGAATACCAAGGCTATACAGCAGTTCTACCTTGATTCTTGTGCTAATCCGCTTTGATTTGATGTAGATTTGGCTTAATTAGCGATTAGAAGATGATTTGAGGTGTATTAGAAAGTGGAGGCCCATGGCTAAACTTGAAGGAACAAAAAGGGGCGGCTGGAAAATGATAGAAACTGAATTTCCTAACAATATCAGCCTTCCCATAACCCTAATCCCAAAATGGGTTATGGGCCCACTCACTAATCACCCAAATTAGGCCCGGTTAAGCTGATTTTCACCATCTGAAACTTGTTTCAGCCATATCTCCCAAACGGTGTGTCCGTTTGGTTAATGTGACCACTCTACGGAAAGGTAAACCATCATCCGGATCTAATTGAAGTGGTTTCATGTCAAATCTCCTTTCCAATCAAAAGTTATGGCCGAAACAAGACCAGCTAGGGGCAAAATGATCATTTAAAAATCGGTAAAAAATCATGAACATGGGAAATGACCCCAATAGTCGTCTCCCAAAGTTACATGACCATACAACTTTGCATGTGAAAGAAATAAATATTCTATGATCCTTCGATGCGTAGAATGCGGGTCGTTATATTCTCCTCCCCCCCCCCCCTTAGGAAATTTCGTCCCCGAAATTCCTTAACTCAAAACATACAAAGGATCCTGCATGCCTACCAGCCACATACAACAATCAACCATGCAAAACAAACAAAACAAGCCTATCCTAGCATGCGGAAAGAATAAATCGAAACTTAAATCTTACCAGGCGAAGAGTTCTGGATACGTCTTCCTAATGCTCTCCTATGTCTCCCAAGTACAGTCATTCCCATTCTCACCCCACTGAACTTTGACTAATTTCACCGCCTTCCTTCGAAGTTGCTTCGTATCGTTCCCAACAATACGCATAGGCTTGCGGTTCCCAACCGCCTCGGGTTCAACCTCGATATCATCCAACTAATCAGGTGAAACAGTCATGTCGGGGTCGTGTACGAACTTCCTTAACTAGGAAACTTTAAATAAGTTATGAACTCCTGCCATCTTTTCTGGTAATTCAACTTTATATGCCAAATTCCCAATTTGCTCAAGAACTGGGAATGGACCAACAAATCTTGGAGTCAACTTGCCTCTCCTGCCAAATCGTATCATGCTCTTCAACGGAGAAATCTTGACAAACACCAAGTCGCCAATGGAGAACTTTAATTCTCTTCTCCTGTTATCGGCATAACTCTTCTGCCTATCTTGGGCAGCCTTCATTCGCTGTTGGATAACCTTAATCTTAGCTGAAGTTTCTCTTATCACGTCTGGTCCAAGCACAAACTTCTCAGTAGTTTCTAACCAACACGACGGTGAGTTGCACGGTCTTCCATACAAAGCTTCAAATGAAGCCATACCAATACTGGATTGATAACTATTATTATACGCAAACTCTACTATATGCAAATGGTCATCCCATGATCCACCAAAGTCTAATATGCAAGCTCTCAAGAGATCTTCTAATACTCAATTCACCCTCTCTGTCTGTCCGTCGATTTGAGGATGATACGCGGTACTGAGATGTAATTCTGATCCTAACGCCTCTTGTAAGCTTCTCCAAAATCCACTAGTAAACAACGGATCTCGGTCGCTCACAATGGCTTTGGGTATTCCATGAAATCTCACTACGCACTTTACATATAGTTCAGCTAACTTAGCTGCCATTCTATTCGACTTGACGGGTATAAATCTTGCACTCTTAGTCAATAGGTCCACGATCACCCAAATGTTATCATGGCCCGATCTAGTCCTTGGTAACCCATCAATGAAATCCCTTGAGACTTGTTCCCATTTCCATTCTGGAACTTCTAATGGTTGTAACAAACCACTAGGCTTCTTTTGCTCAGCCTTAACTAGCTGGAAGTTCATGCATTTTGTTATAAACTTCCCAACGTCTCTTTTCATCCCTTCCCAGTAGTAGGTCTGCTTCATATCTCGATACATTTTATTACCACCGGGATGTATAGTCAGTTTTGAGTGATGACATTCTCTAAGCACTTCATCTCTCAATCCATTGACATTGGGCACAACTAGTCTTCCATTCTTTCTAAGCCATCTATCTCGATAAAGCCCATACTTGTTCATATCTTTGTTGATTCCCATTTCTAACTTTGAGATGACTTCCAATAGGTTAGGATCGTCCCTCTGACTGGAACCAATCCGCTCAATCAAAGTGGGTCTGATCGTCAAACTTGCTAACATTTCTGGATCCAATTCGCACTTTGGTCTGAAATCATACCCAGCGATGTACTCCAGTTGCTTCCATTCTAGAAACATAGCCCCTAAACTGGCATGTCTTCTACTCAATGCATCAGCCACCGCATTTCCCTTTCCTGGTGTATATGCGATGTCAAAATCATAGGAAGCTCAGAATTCTAACCATCTTTGTTGTCGGAGATATAGATCCTTCTGAGAGAAAAGATACTTTAACGACTTATGGTCGGTAAACAACTCAAATCTTTCTCCCAAGAGATAATGTCTCCACATCTTCAACGCGAACACTATCGCTGCTAATTCCAAGTCATGGGTAGGATATCTTTTCTCATGCAGTTTCAGTTGCCGACTTGCATAAGCTACAACCCTACCTCCTTGCATCAGTACAACACCTAGTCCGGTACCACATGCATCCGTATATACTGTCATCTCTTCATTCCCCTTAGGAATGACTAACACTGGTGCACATGTCAACTTTTTCTTTAGGCTCTAGAATGCATTCTCGCACTTTTCATCCCAGACGAAATCTTGATTCTTCTTGGTCAACTGAGTCAACTGTGCTGCTATCTTGGAGAAGTCTTGGATCAACTTATGATAATATCCAGCTAACCCCAAGAAACTTCTTATGTCCGTTGCATTCTTGGGCGTAGACCAATCTTGTACCGTAGCCACCTTCGCAGGGTCCACGGCGATACCATTTTCTGAAACAACATGGCCCAAGAATCTCACTTCCCTTCTCCAGAAGTGACACTTAGAAAACTTTGCTTTCAATTGGTGTTTTCTCAACACCTCCATCACTATCCTCAAGTGTTCCTTGTGTACTTCCTCTGTCCTCGAATAAACAAGTATATCATCCACGAACACAAGAACAAACTTATTCAACTGATCTCTGAATACTCTATTCATAAGATCCATAAAATATGTTGGTGCATTGGTCAACCCGAATGGCATGACCAACCACTCATAAAATCCAAACGGCGTCCGAAAGGTCGTTTTAGCTATACTCTCAGCTTCCACTCTAAGCTGATGAAATCCTGTCGCGAGATCTAACTGGGAGAACACTCTCGCGCCACTCAACTGATCAAATAAATCATCTATCCGCGGTAGAGGATACTTATTCTTCCTCGTCACCTTATTCAATTCGTGGTAGTCCACACACAATCGAAGGGAACCATCTGCCTTGGTAGCAAACACAACTGGTGCTGCCCACTCAGAAACACTTCTTCTGATAAACCCCTTCTTCAAAAGATCGCTCACTTGCACCCCGAGCTCTCGATGCTCCCTTGGCGCCATACGATGAAGTGGCATCACTATAGGTCTGGCATCTTTCACTAAATCAATACGGAACTCAATCTCTCGGTGTGGTGTAAGTTCGGTCACTTCCTCGAAGACGTCCGGATACTAGCCAACCACGGGCACATCTGACAACTCATCATGCGGGATGTCGATGGAATTTATAAAACTAGCCATTACCCCATCATTAGGTAGACCACCAAACATTACCCTTCGCCCATCATCCGCTCTAACTGTCACCAAAAAGCCCTCACAGTCTACCACCACCCCGTATCTTTGGAGCCAATCGACTCCCAAAATAATACCAAACCCAGTAAAGCCCAAAACAAAGCAATCACAAACAAACATGCATCCATGACTCGATAAGACCACATTACGACAAATCATGCTACGACTAGTCGAACCACCAATCGGGTTCGTCACTACTAAAGGTCTATCGACAATCTCGGGCTCCAATCCCAACCTATCTGCCAGGTCACTAGATATGAAGGAACAGGAAGCTCCGGTATCAAACAACACTCTAACTGGAACATCATAAACAGAAAGCATACCTTGAATAACAATATTCTTTCCTTTCTCTGCCGCAATTGGGGCATTTGACGAAGAAGGAACAACATTGATAGCATATGCTTTCACAATCTGCTTTTCTTTAGGGGGTTGCAGACACTTATCCTTGTGATGTCCCACTTGGCCACAGTTGAAGCACTTCCTATCCGCTGGGTTGGCCCGACATTCTTTGGCATAGTGGCCCTTCTTACCACAGCTGAAGCACTCAACATCTTTCTTATTCTTTTTCTTCTGACCATCTTTGGTCTGATTCTGCTTTCTATTATTCTGAGAACCATTCTTGCCTCCACCGCTTACTTGCGGCTTTGGCTCTTCCGCAGATGCAACCTCGGTCTTTGACTTGGGGTATAGACTCTCCTACCTCAATGCTTTCCCTACAATCGATTCAAATGTCTCATCGATGTGGTTAATAAGACTTTCCCACAAGTACTGATCTAAGCCTGTTATGAACTTCTCGTTCTTCTTCTCGGGAGTGTCAATGAGGGATAATCCATACTTCGATAAAGTATTGAATTCTGCAATGTACTCTGAGACTACTCTACCATTCTGCTTAAGCTCCAGAAATTTCCTAAACAGCTCTGACTTCTGAGCAGCTAGGATAAATTTTTCACTAAATCGAGCCTTAAACTGATCCCATGTAACTTGATCCTCTGGAGTAGCTGCCTTAATAGCATTCCACCAATTCATCGCCCGTCCTTGCAGCTGACGGAACGCTAGCTTTCTCTTCATCGCATCCTCGATAACTAAGTCTTCGAAGATACACTCACAGCAATCCAACCAATCTTTAACATCCGTGGCCGATTCCGTTCCGTGGAACGGCTTTCCACCAAGACTAGTGTAGTCCTTACAGAACTTGGCGAAATCGGCCCTAGGCGCCTGCACCGCTGCACCAACACCATTAGCAGTATTAGGGACTGCCCTCTGAACGTCCCTGAGCATCTCTCTCATGAAGTCAGTAAACATAGCCCTCATGTCAGGAGCATTCCCATTGTTGGCTCCTCTACCAGCACCCCTCGTATATCGGCTCATCGTTCAATCTGTAAAGAGAAACGATTAACCATCCTCTTTGTGGTGTCAGTGCAGTGCGACTTCATCCTTAGCTGTACTAATAGTATATATATAGCTTTTGAAAACCAAAATAATCACAATTACGCGCTCTCTTATACATATTATCTCTCCCTGGTGTCTTTCCCTAGGTTAACTACGCAACCTAGAGCTCTGATACCAAGTGTGACGACTCGCCCCGCACTAGCCGGCATTTCCCCATGAAAGTGCGTTGTGCCGATGTCCAACAAGCACGGGACGGTCGCCAAAGAAAGAGAAGGGAGTTTGAACTTACTGGTGAACTAACAAAGAACCTGCAGAATATCTCACAGCGCATGGAATAAAATATAATAATAACATACTTTGACACAAGACAGGTGAGACAGTGCATAAGCTGAAAATTAAACGTCATAGCAGCGGAAAATCCGATTACATCTTATAATCCACTTCATCATTATTACAACTTTAAAACTGTCTCCGGAGAAAAAGAAAGAAAAGGTACACTACTAATGCCCAAAGTAGTGACCAGCAGCGACATAGGGAGAATATCTATCTATATATATATCATATGTGGGAGCCTCCTGCTCGTCTCCGGTACAGCTACCCGTGCATACCACCTAACCTGTCTCTAGTCTGCCCGTTTAAGAGCACCCAGAGTAATAAGAAGAGACATAAAACTCTGGGTCAGACAAAAGTCTGGTATGAGCGATAAGCATCAAAACAGAACAATAACAGGTATACTAAACCATACCTGAACCTGGACCTGCAACCAAAGAGTTAGCACAACATACCACTCAATACTCTAAGGTGCCACTAAAATATGGTGTAAAGAATACGGGGGTGGGGGTGTGCATGTCATAGCGAAAGTAAACAATAAACCATATCAACCATCCTCACATCTCTCACTCAGTGCGTAAAGCATACGACATCCACCACTTTGATCACTCTATTCCTTGCTATGATCACTCTGCCCCATGGAGTCATGATGACACCACTGCACTGATCCATAGCCATTAGTCTTTGCTATGTCCACTCTTCCCCATGAAGTCATAACAACTCCACTGCACTGGCTCATAGCCTTGCTACGATCACTCTGCCCCATGGGGTAATAACTACCCCACTGCACTGATACATAGCCTAACATCCGTCTTGGTGGTGAATCAAAGCTATGGACGTAAATAACCTCTTATCACGCGTCCCGCAGCAAAGCCCAACTCTTGAATTTGACTCGTTGGTTCCCAACTGGATCCTGAGTACAAACTTCCCACTTGGACTACCTTTGCATCTCGGGTTTTGGTCTTCATCTCCGGATCAGTTCGGCATGCTCCTCTTCACTATGCTTTGGATCGTGCTTCTCGAAGTGGTCCTGTCTGTGATCATCCACATCGGGTCGGGTCGGATTCCCCCATCCAAGTCGGTTTGGTTTGGATCGCCTTCAACTCGTGCTCAACGTCTCGGTTCGTGACAAGCCCCTTCGGTTCAGATCGTTTCATGGAAGGTCCTTCAGTTCAGGTCATGAACCTCTTCGGATCGGGTCGTCAAGCGGTCTGGGTCGGATGACTCTCCAGGTGAGCGGGTAGAATCGAAGCTTCAAATGCAAGGGATCGGTTCGGTTCGGTGCCACTATCCACGGGCGGTTCAGATCGGGTAGTGCTCCACGATCGGGTCAGGTCGTGCTCCCCTCCTCCGATCCGATCTGGTTCGGCTAATTTCCTGCACTTCTTTCCATCGACTGTTTTACGCCATTCGATGGCATTTTCGACCAATCTAACTTTTCTAATTAATCACAAAACATATCATACAGTCATAGCAACATATAGAATCGACCGCTAACATCAAAACGGCAATTTGATTGGTTAAAACGGATCAAACATAACCAAAACCCCATATTTTCCCTAAAGCATGTTTAAGCAAAACTAATGATATGATTAGTAAAACTTAACCAAACTAACCAAATTTTCTAACAGAGGCCTAAAACAATATTTCAAAATTTATGAACATTTTTCCAGATTTTTAACATGTATAAACTCGCTAATTATCATTAATTACCCTTAATTAGCCATAATTAGTGAGGAACTATGCAAATCACTCACCTTTGCTACAAGTAGAATATCAAATCTGAAATGATTCTCTATTTGGGCGTGAATACTAAGGCTATAGAGCAGTTCTACCTTGATTCTTGTGCTAATCCGCTTTGATTTGATGTAGATTTGGTTTAATTAGCGATTAGAAGGTGATTTGGGGTGTTTTAGAAAGTGGAGGCCATGGCTAAACTTGAAGGAACAAAAAGTGGCGATCAAAAAATGATAGAAACTGAATTTCCTAACTCTATCATCCTTCCCATAACCCTAATCCCGAAATGGGTTATGGGCCCACTCACTAATCACCCAAATTAGGCCCGGTTAATCTGTTTTTTACCATCTGAAACTTGTTTCCGCCATATCTACCAAAAGGTGAGTCCGTTTGGTTAAGGTGACCACTCTACGGAAAGGTAAACCATCATCCGGATCTAATGGAAGTGGTTTCAGGTCAAAACTCCTTTCCAATCAAAAGTTATAGCCGAAAAAAGATCAACTAGGGGCAAAATGGTCATTTAAAAATCGTTAAAAATCATGAATATGGGAAATGACCCCAATAGTCATCTCCCAAAGTTACATGACCATACGAATTCGCATGTGAAAGAAATAAATATTCTACGATCCTTCGATGCGTAGAATGCGGGTCATTACATCGTCTAAGTTGGATTTCGTAGAATCCAATTAAATATAATTCAATAAGAATCAATCTAAAACATCGATTCAAACATAACTTATATCATTATTATAAACCTTAAATCGCTTAAATATTCATTAAACTATAAACATGGCTTTTAAACTTCACAAACTTCCATTGCTAAATTTTACATTCCCAGATTATCACTTCAATTATTATTAAATAACTAATAATCAAGTTTCAACAATTTATTAAAATAGTTTGGGTTACTTCACTATTAACTACTCCCATTAAATTAATAAACTAATTTAATAAAACAATCTCAATTAATGCAGCCTCTAAACATGATTTATTCGTAATCAATTCCACTTAGCCTTTTCCATTTTAATATAATTAATAGTATAATTAAATAGAAATATTTCCATTTACTTTGATTATTATTAAATTGATAATAATCAAATCCCAATACAATACCATTTTAATTGTTTATTAATTATTAATTGTCACGTAAATTTTACGCACTTGCTTGTCAATCTTATTAATATAAGAATCAGCTTTTTAAAATCATTTAATATTCACTTATAAACGTAAATAAATAAATTATAAAATATTTCTAAAATCGATCTTCAGTTATAAAATAAATTTTATAACTTCATTTCTATCGATTTACCTGATGGTAAACCAGTCTTCACAAAATAGTGTATATTTGGCCATCTGCTATAAATTCTTGAACCAATACCATCCATTGGTTAATATCAAAAAAACATTGAATTTGATTCAACAATCGGTAACCAAATCTATAACCCAATCATATTCGTTAAACAGTTCATATGATGATAATATGGAAATAAACAATAAATTTGAGGAATCCAGTTAGATCTCTCCAACCTGTTTTTCCCTACATCCAAATCGGTTACCTAAAATAAAATAATTAATTCAATACGATAATTTAGAATAAACATGAATAATTAGTTCAACTAACAACGGTCGACTAATGATAACAATTCAAGCATCCAGTTAAATTTAATACATTTATATTTTTATAAACGTAACCAACAAGGTAAGTTGTCTTATTTGGAAATAATTGTTAAATTTAAGGATGTCATTTCATTTAAATTAAACAACCATTTAATTTAAATAATAGATACAAAATATTTAACAAACGTTCAAACAATCATCAAATTAACCAAAAACTAGAAAACATAGCATACAAACATTAAACCCGACTTATAATAATTATAATTGGGAGAACTGAGTGAGTTTAACTCACCTTGGTTTAATTCCGTTGTTTAAACGATTTGTTTAATCAAATTAAACTTGCATTTAATTTGATTTAAATTCCCTGTTGCTACCAGTCTGATCAAACCAACTCCAAAATGTTACGCTCGTTGGCATGGTTCCAACATGTATGGCTTGGTCCGATCCTATGTACGTATGAATGCGTTACACATATTATACTATACGATTAAATTTAAACTAATATATATGTTATTATTATTATTTTCCTTGGTTAAAATTAACTATAACCAGGTTGTCAAAATGCCTTAATTACAAAAAAACTAATATACAACATGTGTTTAACAAGTCCTAGCTAATTACTTGTTTCATTTTATATGTGACATGCATGATACTATATGGTTAGGCATAGTATAACATTAACTAGTCATATCATATAACCCTCTTCTTCTTTTTCTTTTATTTTTCATTTCCACCCACTATACATTAAGATATACGTATTAAATGCAATCGGCACAATTAACTATTCTGCTCACCTGTATTATTGGCGACGTCAAATTGGATTAGTCACGTAAAATCTGCATCTTCCCTTATAATTCTTTCTTTCCCTATCTCATATTGTTTCATTTCCCTTTTTTCTATTTTTTAAAAGTAACCGGCCCAAAGCCTAACTACATAAACCCACTTCATAATGCATATCCGCACCACAAAACCTCCATTTCTTCCCCAACTACTGCTTCTTCCCTGTTGCGTCCAGAACTCACGTTCCCATTGTTTTCTTCCCATCTGATAATCCCGTTTCCACCATGCTGCCTTTTTTTCTTTATATAATTTTAAGGCCCGAAGCCCGCATGCCCAGCCCGCTTGAACAGGACCTTCTTCCTCAAACAAAATTACTCTTGAAAACACTCTATCGTGCACAACGCATGCACCCATTTATATGATACCAGGTTCCCATTGCCAATACTCAATACAAACAACACTAGTGAACTCCAATAACCAACCTCGACTTGTTGACGCTCTCCTCCCCCACTCCTGTGGCTTCATCCATCGATCGACATGCTGTGAAAACCCCCAGGTCCGAACTATTTAGTGCCCAAATTTTGCAAAAGTACCTTTGAGCTCGTGCTACACTGCTGATTACATTCCCACCCTTGAATTCATTTGAAAGTTGCTGTATCTCGAAATAAACTTGAACTTAGATCGCGAGTTATACCATCGAACTCCACTGCTCGAAATTTTGGAATGCTGAAATTGTGTAGAGCGATTCTAGGAAGCTTTTCAAACATATCTCCTGATTTTAGCTTACATATTTTGATCAAAATAAATTTTTAGAGTGACCGGTAGCCATTTTAGTTCACTGGGAAGATTGATCATGAAGACTATTCATATAAGAGGATGGAGAAGACAAGATCAACGTGTTTTCATTGAACAGTATCAATTAGAGGCAGGAAGCTGTAGTGATCTTCATTGTCGTAGCTGGGTGATGTCGATTTACATGAGTTTTCTTTTCTTATATTGGTTAGGCCTATGTTGTATGTGCGAGTAGTTTGGTACAGAGTAGTGCAGATCTAATTTTCATAGCATATGCGAATTTGGGTTCAGCTTCATAAATTCGACCGGGACTGAACAGTTTATGAAAAATCTGGGGTAGAATAGATATCAACTTAGGCATGTGCAGGGATATTATTTTGGTTAGGCTTGGGTTTATACGGAGGGAGGTTTATTTAGGGTTGATTTAAATTTTACACGGCTACCACTATTTAACATGGATCGTTAAATTCGCACCGACACACATGAACTCCAAACGCAACGAAAATGGACGCACTGCTATGTCTCAACGTTCCTGATCCCATGAAATTAATTTCGTTGAAAACGGACGTCGTTTGCACGAACAAGTTATTTTAATTTCAATATTTTTGTCGGTTCACCTTTAAATTGCACACATAAATAAAACATTTCCGATTGGCTCCAAACTAGAAAACTAGCAATAACTAGCCATACGTATTCTAATAAAATTCGTTTTGTCGAAAACGGAAGTTGTTTGAAAAACAGCTATTTCTAACGCTTATACAATATCGATATAATATTATAAATTAGAAAATAATTAAATATAATAATAATAAATTATTATCGTTGTATAAACCCAAATAAATTTATATACAACTCCATATATAAACCAATATGGAATTATAACTCAATATCAATATTTTTGAGTTAAACGATATTCAAAATATATAAAAATCCCTTTTATATTATTAAATAAACATTTTAATTTATCAACAAATTCCATTGAGACTATTTTAAAATTTTAATTTGGACACAACTTACAATATATAAGCTGAAATATCGATTTTTCTCTTTCATTAGAAAATTATAATCAAAATGATTCAAACGCTTGTTGTTTCTCAGAATTCTGACTTAAAATGGATTATGTATATTATGTTGAAGTTCAAAACTTAATATTAAGAACTACCGTGACGTTACAAGTTCGTTTATAAATTAATTTAAATATAAACATTCAATCACCGTTTTATTAACGAGTCAAATATTAAAAACCATTAATATTTCTAATATAATATTTAAAATCAATTTAAATATTCAATTCAAATGGTCGAAAAATCCAGGTCGTTACATATATATACATTTAATATGTTAAAGTTCACCCTTTAAAGACTTTAACAAATTTTACTTTTCAAAATATATCCAAAATTGTTTACAAGTCTCAGAATTATTTCAATAAGCTTTAGAATAAAAATCATTTTAAAACAAAATCAAATTTCAACATTACCATATGCGTGTCGACGTCCTTCTACCCCCCATTTCGACACGGTGGATGTTTAGTTTAAAATTCTTATTTCAAAAGAAGTGTCTTTTTGCCATATCTCTTAACGAATGGACATGGCTATTAATTTTCTATTAATATAGTTGTTATAAACGAATTTTAACTCTTTTTTCTCCTTTCTTCAAATCTTCTCAACTCTAATTTTCTAATCATTCTTAACAAAACTATGTTGGTTCGGGTGCGGCGATGAATGAATAGTCTCTATACACTGGATCGAGGATGGACAATATATATGTAGAATTTGAAGCACTGTAAACACAACAGAAGAAGACAGGTTTAATAGTAGCACAAAATGTAAAAGAAACAAAGTAAATTGACACTAGCGGTTTCTGTATTGGTTTGGAGCTTTGTCCTACGTCTAGTCCTAGACTCTTTCTAGAATATTTCTAATATAATATTTAAAACCAATTTAAATATTCAATTCAAATGGTCGAAATATCCAGGTTGTTACATTCTTCCCCCTTAAAAGAATTTCGTCCCTGAAATTGCTAAGTAAGTAGAATGCACCAAATCCAATTATTTTGAAAATCATTATATTAAAAAAAATTATCAAAAAAATGTCAAGTTTTAAAAATTTGTGAAAAATTCGCCAACACCTCCTTTGCACTATTTGATCGAAACAACTACAACTCGCCATTCCGGGCCTTACGTCAATCAAAAGAAAATAAAAGCCAAGTGGCTACCCAACACAGGGGTATAAAATCAATCATTCAATCATTATAATTAAGGTTTACCTATTTGTCGGGCAACCGATACTCTAGTCATAAGGCAAATCAGCTACCAACTCTTCCTCCTTCCAACCTACACTTAACCGAATATCCAATGCCAATAACATATACATAGTAAAATCATTTCAATTTCATCTCATAAATTATTCTATTCTCATTCATTATATTGAAATTTATTTTCTAAGCTTTCAATTCATATTCAATTGTTGATGAATTTTATTATTCAAAATTATTATTCATCAAATAAACAAACAATCACCAATCAATATAACCAACTCATTCCATATCTAACTTTATTTTTAAGTTAACTTTTGATTTACTTAATTCCATATTAAAATTTCACATTTACTAATTCTTCTGGTTATACTGAATCATTCAAATTCACAATCATATTTGAATTTCCAATCAAACCAATCCACAAACCAATATTTTAATAATTTAATAAAATTATTTCATTTCTATATAAAAATATAATTTGGGTAAAATTATTTTACTTACCCTCTTTACGGAACAATATTGTGTCAATTGCCAGTTCAACTTGAACCGATCAAACAACACAATACAAAACATTTGTATATAAAATTTACAAATACGCTCTCGTATATATACACTCAAACATAGACTAGGGTATTACTAACCCCATCTCTATCGAGTTATGCCACAAAGCCAAAGTTATTACTAAACCATTTCTTTGATACCAATTGTAGCGTGCTGGAAATTTTGACACTTGAATGTTGACATCAATACATCCCCTGTCCAAAACTCAAGTCCTGAAAACCCCCAGAGGCTAAAAGAAAGGAGTTAGAGGGTGAGATAAGAAAGAAAGAGGGTTAGAATTGAAGAATAAGAAGAAGATCAGCACAACACAGTCTCACTTCGCAGCGGAACGAAAATATAATATAGAAATAAAATTTTATTGAGAGCTTTGAAATAAAAACTTACAATCATCAGAGCACATCAATACATATGGACAATCATAACAATATATACTCGTATACAACACACAACGGAATAAATACTAGATATCATACGTCTGAACACCTTCAGCCCGTCTTTGGACTTCACAGCACTTGATAACCTGAACCTGTAAAACTCGGTCTAACCCGATAATTTCAAACGCCGGATCAATGTGGTGAACCAGAGTGAGAAACCCACTAAGTTTATAAATAACACCCAACTGGATTTTAAAGTTAACAAAATCTTTTCTAAAAGGAAAGGATAATTCTAAGACTGATCCACACATAAACATGGATGGTTTTTACCTTACGATAACCCAAAATGTTTTTGAAATCATATCTTTTCTGATATTATAATAGTGCCTAATACAAATAAATAGTGATCTAGCGGAACTCTTGCAATTCATGCTCTACATATATGGTATACAATCAAAAACGCGGTTGCTTATTGGAGATTGGATTTTAAACGCCCGATCAATGTGGTGAACTAAAGTGAGAAACCCACTAAGTTTATAAATAACACCCAACTGGATTTTAAAGTTAGCAAAATCTTTTCTGAAAGAAAAGGATAATTCTAAGACTGATCCATACATAAACATGGATGGTTTTTACCTTACGATAACCCAAAATGTTTTTGAAATCATATCTTTTCTGATATTATAATAGTGCCTAATACAAATAAATAGTAATCTAGCGGAACTCTTGCAACTCATGCTCCACATATATGGTATACAATCAAAAACGCGACTGCATATCGCTTATTGGAGATTGGATTCCGACTGTGACAAGGTATGGAACCACCTGCGATAGTGTATTTCTAGAGGGGAATACACTGGGTTCAACAGGAACATCTTCCAACCTATGACCAACCACTCATTTCGCTTGAGTGTATCGAATGTATATCAACAACGGTTGGGTGCGACCCACCATTTCCTTAAAAGGGACAACATTGGTATAGATTAAAGATGGAAATGAATTTTCTCTGGATAGGTGATAATACACCCTAATGAGAGCGACCCAATTAGCCATGCTACCTGCCCGATTTCTATCATTTCCCGGTTGATGAGGCTTGAGGTTATAATTCTTCTTTTTAGAACACCTGGTCACCATTCACTTTTGAATCCCACATCGTCCATACACGTCATCCAGGAACAGGATGAACTGAAGGCAACCTCCTACCACATCCTAGGAATCACCCTATAGATCAGTAGCGAGTAGTCCTTGCAATCCGTAGATTTCAATCACGACAGAATCACTGTCAAATATATAAAGTGAATATTAGGCACACATCCCTATTTTCAAACTTAATTAGGCTCATGTCCCTTATGTTTTTAAAATGCAAACCCGGTCCCTATTTTTCTAACTTCCATGTTTTTCGTGTTTTTCCCCAAGAAAATGCGCTAATCAGTAAAAAAAATTCTAAATTCTGAAAATATTCTCGGAAGTCCACTGAAATAAAAAAAAGTTGCATACATGTATGCAACTATTACCAATAGTTGCATACATGTATGCAACTATCTAAATACACATGCACTAAAATGTGCATGCTTACGGAATAATTGCATACAAGCATGCAATTATTCAGACATAACTGCATGCTTGTATGCAAGAATGTTTTGCATAATTGAGGCATGACAATATTTGCATACTTATATGCAATTTTTTATGTATAACTGCATAAAATATGTAGATGCATGCCGCCGCATGTTTTCTATGCAAAAATTTAATTTTTGCATGAAAACATGCACGTATTTCATGAAATCTGCATACATGTATGCATGTATGCAGTTGTTTGACGCAAAAAATGAAATAGGTGCATAGTTGTATGCAACTATTTTAAATATGTGCATGTTTCTATGAATTTTATTGCATTTTCATTGTTTTTGCGTGTTTTTCGATTTTGACTTGTTTTTTTATGGTGTTTTGATCTGAAATTTTCGTTGAATGCGTGTTTTAATTAAATATGAATTTACGTATATTTTTTTAGTTAAATTTCGAAAAATAGGGACCTAATTTTCAATAATTTTAAGACCGGATGTGAGCCTAATTTTGAAACTTAATAGGGATCTGTGCCAAACGGACCCATACATATATATAGGGATCAGCTAGAGCAATTCAACAATAGTTCCCTGCTCATGAAGATAGACGGTCTTCAATTGGTCCATCTCAATCAACATAAGATATCTTCTTCGCTTACGTAGTTGCTGATACAGAATCATTTTAAATATAAATTCGATCCCGATCTTTTCGAACCACAATGCGTTAGGTACGATTTTAATAGTTGGTTATTTAACTATCAAAATAAATAATCATAAAAATAAAATAAATCCATTGGTTTATTAAACAACGTCACTTAGCCGCTAAAAATAATATATCAGTTTTAATATATTAATATTCTCAAATCATTTTATTTCAAATACTTAGAAAAATATCTTAAAATCGTATCCAATTCCCCGTAACTGCCATTTCGAAACATTTGTTATAACATTATATCTATAGTTGGGAACCAATTCAACTTACCATTCTAAACAATTGTTACGATATCTCCTTTTGTTTTGTTATTTGAATGCCATAATCGTCACTTACCTTTTGGAATAAACCCATTTTAAATCTCATCGCCTTACTTCAAAAATATCATTATATTTTCACAAATATCCTTTTTATTTATTTCTATTACAAAATATCATTTCACATTCTCAAGCACCTTTTTATTCCCTTTTATATTTGGAATCCCATCATATATCTTTCCAAATCCTTCAAGTAACGTTACACTATTATTCCTCCAAAATAAATTACTTCAAATATCTTCACCATTATGACTAATATCATCCTTCGATAATCCTGAAGTCGTTCAAGTTGCGGTATTTTAATTACCTCTCAGACCTTGGTCAACAACATTCTTATTTTAAGATAGATATCAATTGTAATACCGAAAATCGATATTCATTCCCAATATCAAACAAATCCCATTTCAGTTATACCTTGATGAAACCTCATCTCTTATTCAATACAGCGAATCCAGACCATATCTTTATAATTCAACTCGCCTAACCCCTTTAATTAAAATTTGGGTATTCTGATTTCCATTTCAAATCTTCATCAGTTTCTAATTGTAAATCCGTACGAAAATAATTCCCTAAATATCAACCCCGAAGGCCGAAACTAACATCAAATCAATACTCAGAAAATCATTTAACTAAACTAATCTCCAGTTAGATTCCAGTTCATAAATTTCATATCTTCACCTTTATCCTAATCATAAACCATTGAATAACTCTTTCCATTAATATGTTTAATAAAAACTTGGGTTTTATAACTTCGTCTAACTCTGATTTCATAGAAGTTAAATATAATTCAATAAGAATCAAACTAAAACTTCAATATAAACATAACTTCTTTTATTATTATAAACCTTAAATTGCTTAAATATTCATTAAACTATTAACATGGCTTTTAAACTTCATAAACTTCCATTACTAAATTTTACATTCCTAGATTATCACTTCGATTATTATTAAATAACTAATAATCAAGTTTCAATAATTTATTAAAATAAACTTGGTTACTTCACTATTAACTACTCCCATTATATTAATTAACTAATTTAATACAATAATCTCAGTTAACGTAGCCTCTAAACATGATTTATTCGTAATGAATTCCACTTAGCCCATTCCATTTTAATTTAATTAATAGTATAATTAATTAGAAATAATTCCATTTACTTTGATTATTATTAAATTGATAATAATCAAATCCCAATACAATAACATTTTAATTGTTTCTTAAAAACAATAAATCTCGATTACTAAACATCACGTTGTTTCCTACTCACTTGCTTATCAATCTTATTAATATAAGAATCAGCTTTATAAAACCATTTAATAATCACTTATAGACGTAAATAAATAAATAATAAATATTTAATTCTTTTTATAAATTTCCATTTAAGATAATAGATTTGTAAAATCGATCTTAAGTTATAAAATAAATTTTATAACTTCATTACTATCAATTTACTTGACGGTA
The DNA here is from genome assembly GCA_030737875.1 of Allium sativum. Classification (NCBI taxonomy): domain Eukaryota; kingdom Viridiplantae; phylum Streptophyta; class Magnoliopsida; order Asparagales; family Amaryllidaceae; genus Allium; species Allium sativum. The sequence continues at coordinate 375,043,802 of CM060915.1, forward strand.
AATCAGTCTTTATGGAATATATTTGGCCATCTGCTATAATTCTTGAACCAATACCATCCATTGGCTAATATCAAAACAACGTAAAATTTGAATTCAATAATCGGTAACCAAATCAATAATCTAATCATATTCGTTAAACAGTTCATATGGTGATAATATGAAAATAAACAATAAATTTAAGGAATCCAGTTGGATCCCTCCAACCTGTTTCTCCCTACATCTAAATCGGAACCTCAAATAAAAAATTTAATTCAATACGTTAATTTAAATAAACATGAATAATTAATTCAACTGACAACGGTCGACTAATGATAACAATTCACGCATCCAATTAAATTTATACGTTTATGTTATTATAAACGTAACCAACAAGGTAAGTTATCTTATTTGGAAATAATCGTTAAAAATAACGATGTCATTTCATTTTAATTAAACGACCGTTTAATTTAAATAATAGACATAAAATATTTAACAAACATTCAAACAATCATCAAATCAGCCAACAACTAGTAAACATAGCATACAAACATCAAACCCGACTTATAATAATAAGTGGGAGAACAGAGTGAGTTTAACACATCTTGGTTTGATTCCATTGTACGAACGATTGGTTTTAATTAAATTAAACATTCATTTAATTTAACTAAAAATCCCAGTTGCTACCAATCTTATCAAACCGGCTCCAAAATATTTCGCTCGTTGGCACGGTTCCAACGTTTATGGCTTAGTCCGATCCTATGCATGTATGAACGTGTTACACATACTATACTATACGATTAAACTTAAACTAATATATATGTTTTTATTATTATTCCTTGTACAAAATTAACTATAACCAGGTTGTCAAAATCCCTTAATTACAAACAAACTAATATACTACATGTGTTTAACAAGTCCTAACTAATTACTTGTTACATTTTATATGGGACAGACATGATACTATAGGGTTAGGTATATTATAACATTAACTAGTCATATAATATAACCCACTTCTTCTTCTTTTTTCTTTTTCATTTCCACCCACGATATATTAAGATATACGTATTAAATGCATTCGACACAATTAACTATTCTGCTCACATGTATTATTGGCGACGTCAAATTGGATTAGTCATGTAACATCTGCATCTTCCCTTTTATTTCTTTCTTTCCCTATCCCATACAGTTTCGTTTCCCTTTTTTTATATTTTTTAAAAGTAACCGGCCCAGTGCCCAACTACATAAACACACTTCATAACACATATCCACACCACAAAATCTCCCTTTCTTCCCTAACTACTGCATCCAGAACTCATGCCCCCATTGTTTTTGTTCCATCTAATAATCCCGTTTCAACCGTGCTGCCCTTTTTTTTCTTTATATAATTTTAAGGCCCGAAGCCTACATACCCAGCCCGCTTGAACAGGACCTTCTTCCTCAAACAAAATTACTCCTGAAAACACTCTATCGTGCACACCGCATGCACCCATTTATATGATACCACGTTCCCATTGCCAAAACTCAATACGACCAGCAATAATACACAATAATAGCTAACCTCGACTTGCAGAAGCTCTCCTCCCCCACTCCGGTGGCTTCAACCACCGATCGACATGCTGTGAACACCCCCCAAGTCCGAACTATTTCGTACCCAAATTTTGAAAAAAGTACCCCTCGAGCTCGAGCTACACAACTGATTACATTCCCGCCCTTAAATTCGTGTAAAAGTTGTCGTATCTCGAAATAAGCTTGAAATCAAATCGCGAGTTATACCATCGAACTCCACTGCTCAAAATTTTGAAATGCTAAAAATGTGTGGAGCGATTTTAGGAAGCTTTTCAAACATATCTCATGATTTTAGCTTTTATATTTTGATCAAAATAAATTTTTAGAGTTGCCGGTAGCCATTTTAATTCACTGGGAAGATCAGTGATGAAGACTAATTATAGAAGAGGATGGAGAAGGTAAGATCAACGTGTTTTCACTAAACATTATCGGCTAGAGGTAGATAGTTGTAGTAGATAGAAGTAGTGATCTTCATTGTCATAGCAGGGTGATGTTGATTTACATGAGTTTTCTTTTCATATATAGGTTTAGGCTGTATTGTACGCGCGTGTAGTTTGGTACAAGGTAGCGCAGATCTAATTTTCATAGCATGTGCGAATTTGGATTCAACTTCATAAATTTGACAAGAACTAAACAGTTTATGAAAAGTCTAGGGTAGAATAGATATCAACTTAGGCATATGCAGGGATCTTATTTTTGTTAGGCTCGGGTTTATACGTGGGGAGGATTATTTATGGTTAATTTAGATATACATGGTTACCGCTATTTAACATGGACCGTTAAGTTCGCACCGACACACACGAACTCCAAGCGCAAGGAAAATGGACGCATTGCTAATTTCGTTGAAAACGGATTTCGTTTGCATGAATACAGTGTTTTAATTCTAATATTTTTTTCGGTTCACCTTTAAATTGCACACACAAATAAAACAACTCCGACTGGCTCCAAACTGAAAAACTAGCAATAACTGGCCATATATATTCCAATAAAATCCGTTTCATCGAAAACGGAGGTTGTTTGAAAAACAACTATTTCTAACGCTTATACAATATTGATACAATATTATAAATTACAAAACAATTAAGTATAATAATTATAAATATTATCGTTGTATATACCCAAATAAGAAAATATACAGCTCCAAATATAAACCAATATTGAATTTTAAATCAATATTAATATTTTTGAGTTAAACGATATTCAAAATATTTAAAAATCCCTTTATAATATTAAATAAACATTATAATTTATGAACAAATTCCATAGCGACTATTTTTAAATTTTGATTTGGACACAACTTACAATATATAAGCTGAAATCTCGATTTTTCTCTTTCATTATAAAATTATAATGAAATAGATTCAAACATTTGTTGTTTATGGAATTCCGACTTAAAACAAATTCTGTATATTCAATTGAAGTTCAAAACTCAATATAACAAACTACCGTGACGCTAGTAGTTCGTTTATAAATTAGTATAAGTATAAACATTCAATCGTCGTTTTATTAATGAATCCAATATTAAAAAACAATTTAAATATTCATTCCAAATTGTCAAAAAAATCGGGATGTTACATATATATACATTTTATATTTTAAAGTTCACTGTTTAAAGACTTTAACAAATTTTACTTTTCAAAATATATCCAAAATTGTTTACAAGTCTTAGAATTATTTCAATAAGCTTTAGAATAAAAATCATTTTAAAACAAAACCAAATTTCAACATTACCATAGCCGTGTCGACGTCCTTCTATCCCTCATTTCGACACGGTGGATGTTTAATTTAAAATTCAAATTTCAAAAGAAGTGTATTTTCGCTATATCTCATAACGAATGAAAATGGCTATTAATTTCCTATAAATGCCAATAGTTATAAATGAATTTTATTTCTTCTTTCTCCTTTCTTTAATTCTTCTCAACTCTAATTTTCTAATCATTCTTAACAAAACTCTGTTGGTTCGGGTGCGGCGATGAATGAATAGCCACTATACACTGGATCGAGGATGGCTAATATATATGTAGAATTTGAAGTACTGTAATCACAGCAGAAGCAAGACATGTATAATAGTTGCAGAAAATGTAAAAGAAATAAAGTAAACTGACACTAGAGATTTCTATATTAGTTTGGAGCTTTGTCCTACGTCCAGTCCTAAATTCTTTCTGGAATTTCGACTAAACAAAAACCCTCACTTAACTCGTAGGAATAGATATTACAACACATAAGCAACATAATCGGATTTTGCCTCAGCAGTGGAACATGACTTTTACCAGTAAAAAAGATAATTTTGACTGTTTGAATTCTTGATATCATGGATTTGTCGCTTATAGTACACCCTTCCGTTATTCTTCTCCTCAAGTGTGTATATATTATGTGTGTGAGGATAAGAAAGGAAAATATTGCTTAAAGATGAAGAATTTAAGTTTGATTCGAGTAATAAAAGTCTGAGAATGCTTTGAAAGTACAGAGAAAATAATCAAAATAAGTTTGGAAAGATTTGGTTAGATTCAGTGATTTGCGTTGTGAATAAAACATGTATTTATAGTACGTAAATAGTTACATCCATTAATAAAGTGATTTAATTGAAAAGAAGCATCCAACTGTCATTGAAGAGATCATATCCCTTCATGAACGGAAGTGACCTTTCAAACATTTGACTATTGGAAGAAATCCAGTTGATTGAATTTCCATGGTAGTCGACTGAATTCATACGTTTTTGTATGTGTGCATGACGCAAATTTTCCCCTGATCCAGTCGATTGAACATACTAATTGAGTCGACTGAATTAATATAATTTCTGAAAGCTTTCTTAGTTCGATGGTAAAGGCATGCACTTATCTTATAGCTCATTAGGAATTGAGTCCTGGCTTTGCATGTTTTTAGTCAATTTATTTTCATTATTGTTTTGAAATGTTTTTAAACATAAAGCATGTTGTGTTATGCTATAAACTAGTTATGGGAATATTTTAACAATAATAAATAATACTAAGACTCAAAGCTCTAGAGATATGACACTATGCACTAATTCGAAGTCTTGTCTTCATTGTAGTTTACATCAATACATGTGATTCTATTTTTGTCGCCCTAATCAACGTCGAATCTACTTGTTGAACAATATGCTCCTTGTCATAAATTAAAATCATGATTTAATATTCTCCCCCTTTTTGATTGATGACAACCTGTAAATGAAGATAATATATGATGATATATAATACAGAAAATTCATACTTTCCCCACTTGAACATATGGAGACATATTTTTTCCTACATGAAATGGTTACTATGCAAAGATTTCTCCTCCTTTGTCATCGACAAAAAGGAGTTTATAGATTATAGAATTGTAACACCCCGCATTTTTAATATAATTAAAAATGTATATATATGCATAGATAGGTTAATAATGGTGATGTATAATGAAAATTACTTAACATGAAAGAGTAGGAAAGATTAATTCAATGACAGTGTACGTAACGGAGAAGATAATAAAATAAGGATACTTATTTTAAATATTAGGAATTAAGAAAAATGGACATCACCATTGCGTTCGTCTCGGAATTCTACATGAAATAGAGTCCAAGTTTTCGAAAATCGGACTCCGTATGAAAGAGTTATGGCCTTCGGAAGATTCAAAACAGTTCGAAATTCGACCCAAGCAGCTAGTCGGGAAATTTCCCGCCCAGAACAGGGCAGGTCGACCTGGGGGTCAGGTCGACCAGGGGGTCGACCTACCCCCTAGAAGGTCGACCTGGGGGTCGACCTATCCCAGATCTGGGCAGTTTTTGTTCCTGTGACGTGGTTTGACATGCTGTACGGACCGGATGGCTTCTAGGTCAACCCTTGGGCCCTAAAACGCTCTCTACACCTATAAAATAGTGCCTAGACCTAACCTAATTCATAAACAATTCCTTTTGATGCCTCCATGCCACCAAACATCAACCAAACATGGCCGCCGCCCCAAAACCTTAAACTAAATTGCAAGTTCTTCATCAACTTTGGAGTTTAATTCAAATTAAGTAGCAAAGTTCTTCATCAACAATTCATGCTCTTCACCAACAATCATATAAGAAGATTAAATCAACGTTCTACATTAACAACAAATCGCTTATTTCTCTAAACCAGTCAATGTGAGTGGATTTGAACTATATTTGTTGTATAATGTTGCTTCTATCGTTTAACATTCCCCATAATGAATATGATGTTAATTTAATAAGATCTGTTATTTTATTTATGTCTACGTTTGAGTTCTCTCCTTTTTATCCTTTCCCCCTTTTATTTTTGGATCTAGGTTATCTCGAACCTAGACGAAATCTTATTATACAATAAGCACGATTGGAATATGGGGATATTGGAATATAATCTGTAATTTTGGGGTTTGTGGCATAACAATTGTTATTGCATATATTGGGCATAATCTATTTTATGCAGTCGAGGAATATAATCTATAATGTTGAATTTATGTAAGTTTGACATAATTGTCATTGGATATGGAATTGGTATAATTCAATATTAACAACATGTAATTGGATAACATATATTGGTGAAATTTATTCGTGACTTGAAAAGTAAGCCTAGAAGGTGAATTAGATTATATGTATGAACGTGGGAATGTTGGGATATATATATATTGGGAAAATATTGGTTATATGAAATTGGGTATAATTGGATATTGGAAATTGGCATGTTTGGGTATGAATAACATGGAATTAGTGTATTTGGCTATAATTGGATAATTTGGGTAATATGAAAATTGGCTAACTATTATGTAATTGGTGTAATGAATAGCAAATTGGAAATATGCATAAAAATGAAATGTAATTAAGTTGAATTTGGAACATATGACATGAATTTGGGGTTTGGGTGAAAGACGATTGTTAATGAACGCCTATGACACGAGGTTAGACACGTTTGTGGTGTAAGACTGCCCGGAACCGCCCGGCAAATCTAGCAACCACAAGCGGACGTCTAATGTGAGAGGTCAACGGCAAGAACTAGAGGCGTAACGGGTTATGACACGAGGTTAGGCGCGTTTGTGGTGTAAGACTACCTGGAACCGCCTGGCAAATCCAGCAGCCACGAACGGACGTCTAATGTAAGAGGTCATACATCGTTACGACATTATAAATAAATTAAGAAATACTAACCATAATAAGACATGTGGGTGACATGGGTATAGTTAGAGGGTTAAGTGGGTGATATAAATACATGTAAAGCATAACTAATGTGGACTTAACTGTTGTGAGACATGTGATGTAAGACATAACCAAGGTAGACTTAACCGTAGTAAAACATGTGTAAGACATGGAAACTGTAATAAAAAGGGGGTTAAGTGGGACACGTGTGACATGTGAAACAGAATTTAGATATGCTTAACCAAATGGGACCCGTAACGGTATCATAAATTAATTGAATTGGGTAAAGTTTAAGTAACGGGTTAAGTAAAAGGAAGGGTTAAGTCAAATCTAAAATTAATGACACAGTAATGGGGGGAATGATAATTACCTATTATAAACTTGAGTTGCGGTGATGTAAAATTAAATAATAGGCAAACTTGTCATAGGGACAAGGGAAGGTTATGACTTAAGATGTAATACATGACTTGAAGGGTGGGATGACTTATACTATGAAATAAGTTAAATCTAAAATTAATGACAAGAAATGGGGAATGATAAATAACCTATTATGAATAAACTTGAATAAGGCAAGAAAGGATAATAGGTGGAAATTATAACTTATGGGACAAGATAAGTTATAGGAAACGATAAGGAAGACGAGATAACTTATATGTAAAGATATACTTATATTAAGTGGTTTGGAAAGGAGAAATGTGAAATTAAAAATGATATAAGTTATATGAGTGGAAAAGAAGTAAACTAGAATCATATATGTTGATTGGGATAAGGCATACTTAACTATGAATTAAGTTTAACATGTTGTTGTAACCCAAAAAGGGAATAATTTATGAGATTGGAAAATAACATGTTGTGAGCTTATTAATGGACTTAAGTGGGTTAAGTATGAATTGAATTAATAAGCAAGGGTAACTTGGTGAATACGAAAAAAAAAGCTAATGTGAATAACCAAGTTAAATGAGAAAGTTGACAAGGTGGCACAAGCGTGAAATAAATGGTTAGACTTAGGATCTAATGACATATAAAACTAAGGCGCTTGAAGCAGTCCGTACATTGTAGGACGAATAACCCAACGAGGTAGATCATGATGGTGTCATAAGGCACGAGGAGAGCGCACGTTCGCTATTTTGGTGGCTCCAACAGACTGGAAGGGGAAGCACGCGGCTTCCTGAGACGCTAAAGGTGCTCCTGGTAGTCCTCTGTAGTGGTTTTGCTTCGGGCTAGGATTACAGAGGTCGGGTCTGCACCGAACTACCAGGAGGGTGGGCCTTGACTACACAAGTAGGGGGCAGTCAGAATGTTGTACGCGGTGGCATTAAGGGTGGTTCGACGATTGCCTCAGGCAGAGGTGGAGGGTCAAGACCAAACGATAGCAAGATCGTCGGACGCCTATCACCAGCAGCCTAAGGAATGCGAAAAGACAAGAGCTAACCCCTAGAGATCGTTAACCTTTGCTATCAAGGGACGGGTGCGGGGAGACCCCACATGGATGTTTAGATTGTTTGCTTGTTAGGGGTGGTCGCTTAGCTCGTGTGGTCTTTACTAGTTGAGGGAGGGGCTGAGGTGGGGCCATAGCCACCATAGAAAAGCCAAACCCGAGGGATATCTGTACATTGGACACTCTTAGAGGCGGGCCCATATAGATATAGAAAAGCTCCCGACCGAGTTCCGTGTTTTCTGGTGTAGCGCTGCCACGAAACTTGGGTGCACAAGTAGAGGTTATTTGCAGTAGAAACGTCGAGTACGATTGATGATGCGTATGAGGGAATGTCTAGGTACAACCATGTATGCTCTGGGTGGTGTATCGTAGACTAGAGGGCATTATTCGGTTATGGAACCAAACTCGATCGAATAGTTCGAGGATAGCAGTCAGTACGCTTACGTAGCACAGCGATAGTGGTTCTATGCGGATGTAGCGTTGTACATTACTATGACATAAGATGAGGGACTGCGCATATTACAGTGGCGATACGGAGGAGACTGTAACGGTAAGGAATTTCGCTCGATCTGAATCGATCGTTAAACCGACAAAGACCGTTCGAAACCCCTGATCGTTTTGAGAACAGGACAAATCAGAACGCAGACGGAAGAACATTTCATTGTTATTACAACAATTCCATCAGATACAAGAACATACAGAGTATAAATGAATAAATTACATTCGATGAATATCAGAGATTACAATAAATTACATAGCAGTGGAAAAATATACAAAACACAACTGAAAGTGATACACGGATACAGAGCTTTCCGAGCATCGTTCCAGCTGTAAATCAGGATCCTGTGAATATAAATCTGCAAAACCAAAACTACTATCTGCCCGTGCAAAATAGGGGCACCCAGAGTTTGGGTTAAAACAATAAACTCCAGGTCAGTCACGTGACTGGTGTGAGAACTAAAACAGTTATTTAAAACTTTACTTTAAAGATAGTAATTCAAGAGACCACGCCGTATAACACGGAACGGGTTTCCTCCCAAGAATACTAGTGCATATAACAAAACAACGCAATGCTTTTTGAAAAAATGAAGCTATTATAAGACCCAGGTCCCATCACACAATGCAACGCAAGCCGGAGGATAGGGTTTTCCCTTATAATAGCCAAATAATGCTTGATACGTTTAAACAAATCATTTGATACTATTATAGGTGTATAGTGTCAAAACAATTTCAATCAGAAATATCAATCATAGACGACATGGGTACCATATATCATGTCGCCATACTAGTTCTACAATTAAAACCGCAATATCACGTATTGGAAATTGGATTCCGTCATGAGCCGAGGCAAGGGGCAAGCTCCTCTCCGCGTTCGAGACACTCTAGCAAATGTCCCAGGACCCCACTATGATCCTTGGATCTTCAGGGCCGGTCCTCTCTTACTTTTGAGGATTAATTATTCCTGAACACACGTTTCCCGGTCCTTACAGACCTATATCTGAGGCGCCTCGTATCCAACAACCACACAGGTGAAAAGTATATAAATGCCAGGGCTGGTAGGTCACTGACACCACCCTAGCTAGAAAGAAACGTCGTGCTCTCCCTGCAGTCACTATCCCGTTTTTGACTCATACCGAGGTGTGAGGCTCGCGAATTCACGTTATACACAAAGCTACGTCACACAGACCATGCTTTGATCATCAACCACAAGACTTTGCTTTTCAACAGAAGCCTTGATCAATTGCCATTTACGCGTGCCACACAGGCAATTCACTCCATGCGACTGATGTCCATCTATATACAACCTCTGAGCTCGTATGTCTCAGAGAAGGGCGTTAAGCAAGAGAATAAATTCTCCGCCGCCAAACAGATGTATATTTAATAGAGATCAATCAACACAGAATAAAATCCAATGTCAGACACACAATCCATTTACGAGTTCGTCCTGGGTCTGAACGAAACCGGATGCACTTTCCTCGCATATCCATCCATCTCCAAGTACGTCTGGACGATCACCAACTGTTTCCCTCATCTTGGGTGTACAACCTAATCGAGATCATCAGTAATCACCCAAACGATGTGAAGACTTCCGGTCTTCAACCACCGTCTTCATCTTCGACATCTCGTCGAATCGGTTATTCAGAATGGGTATAAACCCGGCCTTTCTGAATAACCCACGTATATAATAAACGAATGTTACATAAACACAGCAAACGCCTCATTCCAACTCAGAATATTCTTTTATTCACCAAAATCACATTCTTAGGGAAAGGTTCCCATTAATTTTATCCAAGATAAATTCTTCTAAATTTATTCTATAATCTTCCTTTGGATATCATTTCTAACTAGTAGGGATTAGAGAACCACACCGAAGTAATTATTTATTTTATTCCCCAATCCCAACCTATTCATCCCATGGAGCAAAACTGGTAATACCCCATATCTAACACCAAGGTGTTATTGGTAAAATTAATTACCATTTCACGTTAATCTAATTAAAGATTTAACTATCGCTTTGGAGCAAAACTGGTGATACTCCACTCTCGATCCCTTTTCAGATTTGATACTTTAAATTATCAATTCACATTTTAATCTAATTAAAGATTCATTAAAACTCCACTTAGTTTTAATCCTTTCAAAAATCAACATCTTGCCTTTAACTGGGTTAAAGAACCAATGTCATCTAAAACACGATTCACGATAAACCCAAATCACATTTGATATTACCTACAAGGCTCTGAATAGAAAATATACCGGCTTATATTCAATATCAAATTCTGAAACCAACAAATATCGTATTGGAAATAACGATATAAAATATATCTTTCGAATTCCCATAACAATATCTGTATAGTCACGAAATCCAACATCGAAATATTCCGAAGATAATTTCGATTCAACTCCAGTCCAATCCACGTATAGGGAATATTGATTATTTTTAAAATCACTTTCAAATTCAATTTATTTATTTTAAAAATAAACCGATTTTAATTCTAGTTCAAAACTAGTTCATTTCGATAAAAAACTATTTTTATCCTTTCAAATGTGGAATTCTTCAGCCCAATTTTTCCCAAATCATTTCTTATGATTTTACACAAATTATAGATATTTTTAATAATTTTATCAAGGCCCGTACAGTCGATTTCCATCAACGGCTATCGAACTGCACTTACAGCGACCTTTTTCAAATTTGATTTGGACATAATTCCAAATCCAACCATTAGATTTCAAATTTCTAATATTCATTAGAAAGCTCTTTTCGATACGAACCCAACGGTTCCGGTTTTAGGAGAATCCGACGGTCGGATCTCCCGCAACGTCAATTCGAAGTCAATGGTCGAAATTCACGAACTGCCGCGGCGCGACGCGTTCTATTCAGACCATTATATAATATATATATATTATATATAATTCGTCGATTTCCTTTTTAAAACGAAATTTATAAATAGTTCTAAATTCGTTTCAAAAACAATTTCAACTTCATCTTCAATTTCAAATCGATTTGATTTCAATTCAATTCGAATTCAGTTCAATTTTATTTAATTCGAATTCAAATTCGTTTCAATTCAATTCAATTTGAATTTACCTTCTATTTAATTCAATTCGAATTCATTTCAAATTTATTTCAATTCAATTTCAGTTCGTTCTAAATTTCATTCAAAACGATTTCAATTCGTTTTTAATTCAATTTGAATTCATTTTCTATTCAATTCAATTTCAAATTCACTTTCTATTCAGTTCGAATCGAATTCATTTCAAATTGATTCAATAAAATTTCAATATGAATTTTAATCTAATTTAATTTGAATTTCATTTCAAAATATTAAATTTTGAAATCACTTTTCAATATTCATTATAAAACGAATAAAATCGATATCAATATCGTTCGCGTCAAAATAACGCATCTCTAATCAACACGGCTTTATATTTTCCAAAAAACTTCTTTATTCTATTCAACAAATGAATATTTATTCTATTCAACACATGAATCTATATTTCTTTCAACACACGACTAATCTCAACACATGAGTACTGTCAACACACGACTATTTTTGTTATGTAAAATATTTTATAAAACTATGGTATCTATCGTTTGATTTTCAATTAGACTTCAACCGTAAAGTAGTTCTAATTTTAAATATGATAAAGATGTAAATTTTATTATTAAAATATTTTACTCAACACACGAATATTTTCAACACATGAATATCATCAACACATGACTATTTTTAAATTCAACACATGAATTTTCTTTTATAATATTCATTATTTTCCCGATTGGAATGAGGTCCAATTAATCACCATATAACGTTAATTATATGGATTCCATACAACACATGTATATAATAGCAATGATAAACAATCAACCATCATCCAAAGTGCACCACACAACTGCATAAGCATCAAATATAAATAATCGACGCTTACACAGTCTGTCGACCAATCGATCGACATACAATTAAATAATTGGGATTAGTGTACCCAAATATCATCCCAACACCCGTGTGGGGTTTCAAATCAACAAACACAGATTTTTATTTGTGCAATTGGGCGATGTGTAAAATTTATCATCCCAATCAATATCAGTCAAATCAGTGTATATAAACAAATCGGCCGATTTGTTTATAATTATTTATTTATTCACTTTCACGTTAAAAATTATATTTTTAACGATAATTAATTCATTTCAACACATCTACATTTATTATCGATTTCACATCAATAACACAAACAAATTTCACAACACATCAAACAAGCATACAAGCCATCCATGGTCTGTGGATGATGGGTGTCGGGTGCTACTAAGCACCGTCTGCATTCTAGTATATATATATAACTAGAAAAAGAAATTTAGAGTGAGAAGTTCTCACCAATAGCTATCCTAACTCCACGGCACTTCTAATGTAGGAAATCTTCGTCGTTCTTTCCCTTTGTCACTTTCGTTGCCCGTATTCTCTACATATGTAAAAATCGAATTTTTACTTCGCTATTCAATATATAAAAATATAATTTTTACTTCGCTATTCAATATATAAAAATCGAATTTTTACTTCGCTATTCAATATATAAAAATCGAATTTATACTTCACTATTCAATATATAAAAATCGAATTTTTACTTCGCTATTCAATATATAAAAATCGAATTTTTACTTCGCTATTTAATATATAAAAATCGAATTTTTACTTCGCTATTCAATATATAAAAATCGAATTTTTATAATTACTCCATATGGATAAAATTCTATTTTTACATCGCTACTATATAGATAAAAATTCTATTTTTATATCGATGCTATATAGATAAAAATTCTATTTTTACCACGCTATTCTTTATAAAAAGATTTCGCCTTTTCAAATATAAAGATTTAATTTTTATTTCACTACATATATAAAGGTGATATTTTCACTATCTTACCTATATAAAAATTATATTTTTATATTTCTACAATATAAAAGATTATATTTTTATAACTCTTTACTTATATAAAAAAATATCGCCTTTGCATATCTAAAAATATCGTCTTTCTCTATATAAAATAAAAATTATATTTTTCTATCTCACTTCAAACAATGTATATTTTTCTTTTCAAATCATATGTTATTTTTGTCTCGCTAAAAAAAATGACATCTTTATGTTATTAAAAATGTAACCTTTATCATTAAAAATCGACCCTTTTATAAATGAAAAATCGTATATTTTCTATATGAAAATCATTATAAACTAAAACATGAAATAGATAAAGAGAAATAAATAATTAAATAAGTAAAAGCTTACAGTGGGAAGGAGAGAGGGGGGGGGGGAATGGAAAGTGGTCTCGCTGGAGGTGACGAGGAGGGTGCGGCTAGGGTTTCAGGGCGGCGGTGGGACGGAGGAAGAAGGAGGAGGGGGTGCGTTGCAGAGAAGAAAGAGGGGTAGAGGGAGGAAGCGCAGCCCAGGGGGGCGGGTTTGGTGGTGGTCGGCGCCACCAGGGCGCGACGGTGATTGATCGGGGGGGGGGGGGGGATGCAGCGGCGGCTCCCCCCCGTCGCTCTCTTCTTCTTTTTTTAATCTGAAATCGATTTTGAAAAAAGGGGGGCAGAGGGATTTAAGGGGAGGAGAGGAAGAGTTTTTATTTTATTTTAATTATTTAATTTCAAAAAGGTTGACTTTTACATACGACCTCTAAACGAGGTCCACCGCCTGTCGTCCATAGCGTACTACCCACATTCGGAACACAATGGGATATGTACCATAAGCTGATTCGACCGTTTCGATCAGTTTCCATTAAAATCAACATATAACTCTACATATTGAATTTGAACGCGCATTTCAATTTACCGGGGTCACATACGAACTCTATAAATTGCAGAAAAATATTTTCTAGCTTCGTATTGACGATACGGTCCTAACAAAACTAGTTTCGTCGAATTCTGAGACCGTTTGAAAAATGGCCATTTTCCAGTCGATTAAAATCGACTAAAACTGGTCAATCGCGTTTTCCTTTGCCACGCTCACATATTGATTCGGAAAATTATGAAATTTGGAATCTAGCAATAATTTGACATCACGGACCCAACAAAAGTGGTTTCGTCGAAATCCGAGGTCGTTTGCAAAATTTCCATTTTTAAGGGCCTGAATTCCATAGCGACTATTCAGAATTTTCAACTGGACATATCTTTTGATTCCCGCTATGAAATCTTGATTTTCCGGCTTCGTTGGAAAGATATCATCAAATAGATTCTAATATTTTTGGTTTCACTAAAATCCGGATTGTTCTGCACCCGGTACATTCAATTGAAGTTTGGAATCGAATTATCAAACTACCGCGCCATTTTCAATTCTATTTATAATTATATATAATTATTATACTCTAACGACGACGTATATAATATATACGTTCGAATTCTATTCAAAATGAATTTTCCGTTGATATTATTTAAAATAATTCATTTTAAATGTTCAAAATTCACTAAAATTGCCAAAATAAAAAATTTAAACTGGCCCGCATTTTCGGGTTGTTACAATCTCCCCCACTTAAAACTTTTCGTCCCCGAAAAGGAACAAAGTCGAAAGTGGTTTGATTAATCAACTCTACGTTCGATCGGGCTTCCATTCTCCAACTTTTCAGTTTTTGAGAATTTTCAAATTCTTCAAAAATTTGGCTAACACCCTAAATTTTCGAAAAATTTCGCCATAACCTCCCCTGCACCGGGAGCCACTGGAAAATCCCGAAATTGCCATATAGGCCTTCTGATCTCAAAAAGAAAAAGAAAAAGCAAATCGGCTCATAAAATCATCATCACCCAAACAAAACAGTAAATTATATAGTAAACATGTACCTATTTGTCGGGCAAACAAATTTTATTCTCTGCTCTAGCCTCCTTGCTATGACCTGTTCAATGTAAGTACATGTATATACAAGCAAATGTGACCAATTTTAAATACAATTCAATATTTAATACAATTAGGCTAAATGGTTAAAAATATCAAACAATTAAACAAACAACTCATACATCAATCAATTAGTGAATTAGAGTTTCAAATTCATAATTTTGATATATATACAGAAATCATGTTTTTGATGCCAATTCACAACAATGTATTCTAACTAAATTAGTTTTGGTTCTCACACCAGCCAAATGGAAATATATAGAAATCACACCTTCGAAACACGAACATGAATACTGATGATGATGCACCATCATCAGAATCATCCCCGGATGTCTAGAATGTGATTTTATATCTATCCAGTATATTAAAACTTCGACTATACGTTCATGATGCGTATACGCGAAATCTATATATACTCGATTGTCCAAATTCAAAATAAATAAATATTCAAATACGTATAAAGTGATTTAAATTTTAAAACAAAATTGTTTTCATTTGAAAAATATACTCCTCACACTCGTTCTAGGATACTACTGATCCTATCTCTAACGAGTCATTCTAATTGGACATTACTAATCCAATATCTGATGAATTCTTTCGTATGGTTCTAATGTGCCTTGTTCTCGAGCTCTGTAAACCAAAGCTCTGATACCAACTGTAACGGCAAGGAATTTTGCTCGATCTGAATCGATCGTTAAACCGACAAAGACCGTTCGAAACCCCTGATCGTTTTGAGAACAGGACAAATCAGAACGCAGACGGAAGAACATTTCATTGTTATTACAACAATTCCATCAGATACAAGAATATACAGAGTATAAATGAATAAATTACATTCGATGAATATCAGAGATTACAATAAATTACATAGCAGTGGAAAAATATACAAAACACAACTGAAAGTGATACACGGATACAGAGCTTTCCGAGCATCGTTCCAGCTGTAAATCAGGATCCTGTGAATATAAATCTGCAAAACCAAAACTACTAGCTGCCCGTGCAAAATAGGGGCACCCAGAGTTTAGGTTAAAACAATAAACTCCAGGTCAGTCATGTGACTGGTGTGAGAACTAAAACAGTTATTTAAAACTTTACTTTAAAGGTAGTAATTCAAGGGACCACGCCATATAACACGGAACGGGTTTCCTCCCAAGAATACTAGTGCATATAACAAAACAGCGCAATGCTTTTTGAAAAAATGAAGCTATTATAAGACCCAGGTCCCATCACACAATGCAACACAAGCCGGAGGATAGGGTTTTCCCTTATAATAGCCGAATAATGCTTGATACGTTTAAACAAATCATTTGATACTATTATAGGTGTATAGTGTCAAAACAATTTCAATCATAAATATCAATCATAGACGGCATGAGTACCATATATCATGTCGCCATACTAGTTCTACAATTAAAACCGCAATATCACGTATTGGAAATTGGATTCCGTCATGAGCCGAGGCAAGGGGCAAGCTCCTCTCCGCGTTCGAGACACTCTAGCAAATGTCCCAGGACCCCACTATGATCCTTGGATCTTCAGGGCCGGTCCTCTCTTACTTTTGAGGATTAATTATTCCTGAACACACGTTTCCCGGTCCTTACAGACCTATATCCGAGGCGCCTCGTATCCAACAACCACACAGGTGAAAAGTATATAAATGTCAGGGCTGGTAGGTCACTGACACCACCCTAGCTAGAAAGAAACGTCGTGCTCTCCCTGCAGTCACTATCCCGTTTTTGACTCATACCGAGGTGTGAGGCTCGCGAATTCACGTTATACACAAAGCTACGTCACACAGACCATGCTTTGATCATCAACCACAAGACTTTGCTTTTCAACAGAAGCCTTGATCAATTTCCATTTACGCGTGCCACACAGGCAATTCACTCCATGCGACTGATGTCCATCTATATACAACCTCTGAGCTCGTATGTCTCAGAGAAGGGCGTTAAGCAAGAGAATAAATTCTCCGCCGCCAAACAGATGTATATTTAATAGAGATCAATCAACACAGAATAAAATCCAATGTCAGACGCACAATCCATTTACAAGTTCGTCCTGGGTCTGAACGAAACCGGAGGCACTTTCTTCGCATATCCATCCATCTCCAAGTACGTCTGGACGATCACCAACTGTTTCCCTCATCTTGGGTGTACAGCCCAATCGAGATCATCAGTAATCACCCAAACGATGTGAAGACTTCCGGTCTTCAACCACCGTCTTCATCTTCGACATCTCGTCGAATCGGTTATTCAGAATGGGTATAACCCCGGCCTTTCTGAATAACCCACGTATATAATAAACGAATGTTACATAAACACAGCAAACGCCTCATTCCAATTCAGAATATTCTTTTATTCACCAAAATCACATTCTTAGGGAAAGGTTCCCATTAATTTTATCCAAGATAAATTCTTCTAAATTTATTCTATAATCTTCCTTTGGATATCATTTCTAACTAGTCGGGATTAGCGAACCACACCGAAGTAATTATTTATTTTATTCCTCAATCCCAACCTATTCATCCCATGGAGCAAAACTGGTAATACCCCATATCTTACACCAAGGTGTTATCGGTAAAATTAATTACCATTTCACGTTCAAATCTAATTAAAGATTTAACTATCGCTTTGGAGCAAAACTGGTGATACTCCACTCTCGATCCCTTTTCAGATTTGATACTTTAAATTATCAATTCACATTTTAATCTAATTAAAGATTCATTAAAACTCCACTTAGTTTTAATCCTTTCAAAAATCAACATCTTGCCTTTAACTGGGTTAAAGAACCAATGTCATCTAAAACACGATTCACGATAAACCCAAATCACATTTGATATTACCTACAAGGCTCTGAATAGAAAATATACCGGCTTATATTCAATATCAAATTCTGAAACCAACAAATATCGTATTGGAAATAACGATATAAAATATATCTTTCGAATTCCCATAACAATATCTGTATAGTCACGAAATCCAACATCGAAATATTCCGAAGATAATTTCGATTCAACTCCAGTCCAATCCACGTATTGGGAATATTGATTATTTTTAAAATCACTTTCAAATTCAATTTATTTATTTTAAAAATAAACTGAATTTAATTCTAGTTCAAAACTAGTTCATTTCGATAAAAATCTATTTTTATCCTTTCAAATGTGGAATTCTTCAGCCCAATTTTTTCCAAATCATTTCTTATGATTCTACACAAATTATAGATATTTTTAATAATTTTATCAAGGCCCGTACAGTCGATTTCCATCAACGGCTATCGAACTGCACTTACAGCGACCTTTTTCAAATTTGATTTGGACATAATTCCAAATCCAACCGTTAGATTTCAAATTTCTAATATTCATTAGAAAGCTCTTTTCGATACGAACCCAACGGTTCCGGTTTTAGGAGAATCCGACGGTCGGATCTCCCGCAACGTCAATTCGAAGTCAATGGTCGAAATTCACGAACTGTCGCGGCGCGGCGCGTTCTATTCAGGCCATTATATAATATATATATATACATATATATATATTGTATATAATTCGTCGATTTCCTTTTTAAAACGAATTTTATAAATAGTTCTAAATTCGTTTCAAAAACAATTTAAACTTCATCTTCAATTTCAAATCGATTTGATTTCAATTCAATTCGAATTCATTTCAATTTTATTTAATTCGAATTCAAATTCGTTTCAATTCAATTCAATTTGAATTTACCTTCTATTTAATTCAATTCGAATTCATTTCAAATTTATTTCAATTCAATTTCAGTTCGTTCTAAATTTCATTCAAAACGATTTCAATTCGTTTTTAATTCAATTTGAATTCATTTTCTATTCAATTCAAATTCAAATTCACTTTCTATTCAATTCGAATCGAATTCATTTCAAATTGATTCAATAAAATTTCAATATGAATTTTAATATAATTTAATTTGAATTTCATTTCAAAATATTAAATTTTGAAATCACTTTTCAATATTCATTATAAAACGAATAAAATCGATATCAATATCGTTCGCGTCAAAATAACGCATCTCTAATCAACACGGCTTTATATTTTCCAAAAAACTTCTTTATTCTATTCAACAAATGAATATTTATTCTATTCAACACATGAATCTATATTTCTTTCAACACACGACTAATCTCAACACATGAGTACTGTCAACACACGACTATTTTTGTTATGTAAAATATTTTATAAAACTATGGTATCTATCGTTTGATTTTCAATTAGACTTCAACCGTAAAGTAGTTCTAATTTTAAATATGATAAAGATGTAAATTTTATTATTAAAATATTTTACTCAACACACGAATATTTTCAACACATGAATATCGTCAACACATGACTATTTTTAAATTCAACACATGAATTTTCTTTTATAATATTCATTATTTTCCCGATTGGAATCAGGCCCAATCAATCACCATATAACGTTAATTATATGAATTCCATACAACACATGTATATAATAGCAATGATAAACAATCAACCATCATCCAAAGTGCACCACACAACTGCATAAGCATCAAATATAAATAATCGACGCTTACACAGTCTGTCGACCAATCGATCGACATACAATTAAATAATTGGGATTAGTGTACCCAAATATCATCCCAACACCCGTGTGGGGTTTCAAATCAACAAACACAGATTTTTATTTGTGCAGTTGGGCGATGTGTAATATTTATCATCCCAATCAATATCAGTCAAATCAGTGTATATAAACAAATCGGCCGATTTGTTTATAATTTTTTATTTATTCACTTTCACGTTAAAAATTATATTTTTAACGATAATTAATTCATTTCAACACATCTACATTTATTATCGATTTCACATCAACAACACAAACAAATTTCACAACACATCAAACAAGCATACAAGCCATCCATGGTCTGTGGATGACGGGTGTCGGGTGCTACTAAGCACCGTCTGCATCCTAGTATATATATATAACTAGAAAAAGAAATTTAGAGTGAGAAGTTCTCACCAATAGCTATCTTACTCAACGGCACTTCTAATGTAGGAAATCTTCGTCGTTCTCTCCCTTTGTCACTTTCGTTGCCCGTATTCTCTACATATGTAAAAATCGAATTTTTACTTCGCTATTCAATATATAAAAATCTAATTTTTACTTCGCTATTCAATATATAAAAATCGAATTTTTACTTCGCTATTCAATATATAAAAATCGAATTTTTACTTCGCTATTCAATATATAAAAATCGAATTTTTACTTCGCTATTCAATTCAATATATAAAAATCGAATTTTTACTTCGCTATTCAATATATAAAAATCGAATTTTTATAATTACTCCATATGGATAAAATTCTATTTTTACATCGCTACTATATAGATAAAAATTCTATTTTTATATCGATGCTATATAGATAAAAAATCTATTTTTACCACGCTATTCTTTATAAAAAGATTTCGCCTTTTCAAATATAAAGATTTAATTTTTATTTCACTACATATATAAAGGTGATATTTTCACTATCTTACCTATATAAAAATTATATTTTTATATTTCTACAATATAAAAGATTATATTAATATAACTCTTTACTTATATAAAAAAATATCGCCTTTGCATATCTAAAAATATCGTCTTTCTCTATATAAAATAAAAATTATATTTTTCTATCTCACTTCAAACAATGTATATTTTTCTTTTCAAATCATATGTTATTTTTGTCTCGCTAAAAAAATCACATCTTTATGTTATTAAAAATGTAACCTTTATCATTAAAAATCGACCCTTTTATAAATGAAAAATCGTATATTTTCTATATGAAAATCATTATAAACTAAAACATGAAATAGATAAAGAGAAATAAATAATTAAATAAGTAAAAGCTTACAGTGGGAAGGAGAGAGGGGGGGAATGGAAAGTGGTCTCGTTGGAGGTGACGAGGAGGGTGCGGCTAGGGTTTCAGGGCGGCGGTGGGACGGAGGAAGAAGGAGGAGGGGGTGCGTTGCAGAGAAGAAAGAGGGGTAGAGGGAGGAAGCACAGCCCAGGGAGGCGGGTTTGGTGGTGGTCGGCGCCACCAGGGCGCGACGGTGATCGATCGGGGGGGGGGCAGAGGGATTTAAGGGGAGGAGAGGAAGAGTTTTTATTTTATTTTAATTATTTAATTATTTAATTTCAAAAAGGTTGACTTTTACATACGACCTCTAAACGAGGCCCACCGCCTGTCGTCCATAGCGTACTACCCCCATTCCGAACACAATGGGATATGTACCATAAGCTGATTCGACCGTTTCGATCAGTTTCCGTTAAAATCAACATATAGCTCTACATATTGAATTTGAACGCGCATTTCAATTTACCGGGGTCACATACGAACTCTATAAATTGCAGAAAAATATTTTCTAGCTTCGTATTGACGATACGGTCCTAACAAAACTAGTTTCGTCGAATTCTGAGACCGTTTGAAAAATGGCCATTTTCCAGTCGATTAAAATCGACTGAAACTGGTCAATCGCGTTTTCCTTTGCCACGCTCACATATTGATTCGGAAAATTATGAAATTTGGAATCTAGCAATAATTTGACATCACGGACCCAACAAAAGTGGTTTCGTCGAAATCCGAGGTCGTTTGCAAAATTTCCATTTTTAAGGGCCTGAATTCCATAGCGACTATTCAGAATTTTCAACTGGACATATATTTTGATTCCCGCTATGAAATCTTGATTTTCCGGATTCGTTGGAAAGATATCATCAAATAGATTCTAATATATTTGGTTTCACTAAAATCCGGATTGTTTTGCACCCGGTACATTCAATTTAAGTTTGAAATCAAATTATCGAAATACTGCGCCATTTTCAATTCTATTTATAATTATATATAATTATTATATTCTAACGACGACGTATATAATATATACGTTCGAATTCTATTCAAAATAAATTTTCCGTTGATATTATTTAAAATAATTCATTTTAAATGTTCAAAATTCACTAAAATTGCCAAAATAAAAATTTTAAACTGGCCCGCATTTTCGGGTTGTTACAGAGACCGTGCGAGTGGGGTATCACGGGGTGTACCTCAGTTTGGGGGGAGCTACATATACACTATATTAGGTTAATCTACTAGGGGGTAGATGGGTGTGACGTGTGTGTAAGCTTTGAGTGCTAATAGCACGTATAACCTAATAAATAAGAAAGTGTAATTGAACGTTATATGTAGGATTATTCAAGAAGTGCAGTTTAAATTCATTCACATAGAACTTATGTTCTGACCCCCTCCTCATAACATTCGCAGGTTAGACAGAGACTTATAGCTTGGGGAATATTGATTTAGCAGTATTGTGATTAAGGTAAAGCTATGTTTTAAATATATTATATTTTACTCCTTCCGCTGTGAGGTGTTTTTCGAACTCTGACATATCTCTTTCCTCTGTCTTTTTCTGCAGGATACCAGAGCAACCAACTCGGGTTTCAGTGGATTGGATTTTTGAAAAGAAAATCGGTCCGTCGGAATCCGGGTTGTCACAAGAATAGTAGGACATGAGCGTACTATATTAGATCACAAAGCATATTACTGATTTTGAGTTAGATACAGATCACACCAAACTATTTAAACCCTATAAGGCTATTTATTTCATCTAAAATTACATACTCTCCCAGTGAATATGCTCAATTTTCTCCTCCTTTTTCATCAAAAAATGGTGAAAATAATTGTTTGTTTGGGTCATATAATAGTTTAGACTGTTGCATAAAAATATTTTATTTATAAAATAGATCAACCCCAAAGTGGATAAAATAAATAATTAAATATACCGAATTTGCTACCATTCCATTATCAATTAATGCGCATTTTCCATTATATGTAAGGGACATTTGTTGTGTCTAATTTATACCATCTTTTTATTTTTCCTGAGTACCTACAAAAAAATTCGAAAATATATTTTGGTACCCACATTTATGCTAGGGTTTAAGGGGTTAGATGGAAGGTAGGCTTATCTAGGAGGATTTAATTGAACCTTTAAAAATAAAATTTAATTATTAACAACTGAATTGTAACATTCTGCATTTTAAGTAATAAATTATCAAAATAATTACATGAGCAATGTGCATTTGAAATTCGAAAACAAACGCATGTTATAAATGAGCAATAAATAAAATTTACCATTTTTCAAATATAACGTTGCAATGGTTAAAATGCAGAATGTTACAACGCAGCATGACCAGAGCTGGGGTGCGTTCCCATTTTGATAATGGTTAAAAGCAAGTCTGGTCTCATGTGATGCCTTTGGCACAATGGAGAAAAAAATTGAAAATGTAATATGTAACGTAGTGTAACAATGTATCTGTTGTTTTCCCTTGCGTGGGAATATGCATTTTGTATTTGATATATGCATGGTATATCACCCGAGTAACTTGTACTTTTTTTTTCTTTTTTAACAATAAAGTGTTACAAATCACTTTAAAAACCGGTCAGCCTTGCAAAAAAAAAAAACATTGCAATAGTATATATAGAATTATAAGCAAACAAAAGAATGAATGGAAGTTAATAAATGGTACATTATAAAATAATCAGAAAATATATGCGTACAGTAATTTTATGAATGACGTGCGTTTGAATTTGAAAGTAACGGAAGATTATTAACATTAACATATTAACAACCTTAATCATTTAATAAGATAGGAAAACAAATGTATGTTATAGAAACGATAAAATCAAGGAAGGGAAAGTAATCAATACTAAAATGACAATATTTCCTTTAAATTGGCAGTTTATTCATAAATGACATTAAAATAGAAATAATGATATAACATCAAAATTTAAAAGCATGTAATTAATTTTGGAGTGTGCATACACATGCGGACACACATATAAATATCTAAATATATTCACACATAAATTACAATAGTAATGCGATAAATAAACTCGCGTCATAAACCGTATTAAACTATGTAATAAAAGGAAGTCGAAATGACATTAATCTAATAACATTTTAATCTAAAATGGATATATGTGCTAAGATGGTAGAATAAACGTATAAATAACATTCATGGATTGAAAAGAATTAAACATCAAGAAAAACGAAAGAATTATTAATGCGTGCATTGATTACTTGTTTGAATTTGAAACAAGAACATGCGACAAAATAGAAAATAAATTTAAAAGTAAATAAAAATGGTTAAATTATAAAGTTAAAGGTAACATTAAAACGCAACAAAAATCACCCCTCAAAAATTGACTTTATGCATGTTTTATAACGTGTATGGGTCGACCAAGGCTTGGGGTGGGTCGACTTATGGTTCGACCCACTTATAAGCTGTTGCGACCCAGGGATCAACCCAGTTGGAGCATGGATCGACCCATTTGAGCCAAAGATGATGTGTTTTATATTTCTGAACAACTCCGATTGAATCTTCGTGAATCAAGAGGATGTGATTCTTCTGGGCAGTTGTAAATAAACCTATGGGGCCTAGCTTTCAACTTATATTTTCTGAGAGGGTGCCAAAGCTCTGCCATTTATTTTCTCCTCCAAACTCTTTAGAAATAAATTATACTTTAGATTTTGGATTTCTGATTCAAGAATTGGGGGAAAATATAGTAGATTCAGGGTGTGGATGCCCAAATCCAGTAGATCTATAAGTCCGAATTGGATTGAGCACAAATCCCAGGTGAGTGGATTTAAATTATATTTCCTTTTAATAGTATGATATCGTTTGATTCCTGTAGGAATTTATAATATGTTCTCTTCTTCCTCTTTTCTCCCTTTATGTATCGGGATATATATAGTCAGGTGGTTCTGGCTGTTGTTTCACAACCTATGCAAATGCTTTCCGCTGCTGTTTTACATGCCTCTGTTACTAACTCAGTTGTTGCTCATATTCCTGAATTTGTGTCAGCCCAAGCTGTTTGTGCATTGCATCACAAGCACCTCTGGTTGTCTCCCAACCTGCTTTTAACTTGGCGCCTAATCTTATTTCTGGCCATGGTATTACTACCTGCTCTAGACACGATCAGGCCTTGATAAATGTTATTCCTTTAGCTGCTCGTACCATTGTCTCACCACATGCTTCAAATGAACATTCCATGCATGCTCCATCACCATAGGCTTTATCATCTTTCGTTGTCACTTCAAATGAAGCTTATCTCACTTGCTACTCCTCCTTGATGGGATCGCAATCAAATGCCCTATAATTGGTTCTTACGGATCCACCTCGTCTTCAAGTGATTAATAATTGGAGGATATTCTTGATGGTTTTTCGCGTTTTAACTTAGGCGTGGCATATCTAAAGAAGCGATTTTTCAGCAACTGAATTGGACCTAAATCATAAGCATGGCCTATCACTCATAATTATGGTCCAGAGCGTCGTTGCAAGCGTGAAGCGGATACTCGGGCTATTATCAATACTTTCAGTTATGAACCAAGCTTGTTGGAGTTGTTGATTGCGACTGATTTCCGTCGACATCGTCAAGAAGGCTTTTTGCACCCCACCTATCTCTTTTTTTAGGAAGACGGGTATGTAGCATGTTTCTACATAGTCGATTACACACACACACACACACACACACACACACATATATATATATATATATAGCTAGAAATATAATCTGGTTGACAAGCCCAACCAGTGGCAATAAAATCTAGGACATATATGTCCTCAAAGAAAGCCATAATACATCACATAATATGAGCATATACAACAAACAACTCCAAATAGGAGTGCACCACCAATATAATACGAAGCGAAGCAGTAGAACCCCAAAGCACAACATAAGTAGGGGAAGAGAGAGCTGCTGCCATGTGTCCCTGGAAACGACGGCCTTGGAAGTGAAAGCCTGAAACGGCACCATCTATCACTTGGTCATATTCTAATTCAGCTGATTGAGTTGCAATACTTTTTGTCTTGGTTTATTGGCCTTTTTGGGTCTTTAGACTTGTGGGGTGGTCATTGTAACCAACCATTTCTAATGTCCTATTTTTCTTTTTTCCCTTCCATCTATATATTAATACCTTGAGCCACAAAGCTCGTCTTAGGTGGCAAAAAACTTTTCTTTCTTAAAAAAAAGTTAATTCTATCTTCAATAAATTTTAGGAAGACAAAACATGTTGTATAATAGAAAATGTTTCATATAGAAATTGATTTATATGGATTTGTTATGTTTTCCTTTCCTCTCTTAAAAAGAAATTTGTCTACATTTGCAAATAATGGACATGATAATTTAAATAGTCATCCTCACAAATATAAGTAATGGTTTTAATAATTATTTTCAAATAATTTACACATATAATGATGTATATAGTAAAGTATAAAATTGTGTTATCAATGACTTTTACATTATGCGAGGTAAGAAACTTTACAAATGAATTTTGTGAAATAATCATATTGAAAGATGATTGATTTTGGCATAGACAGGATATATATATATATGTGTGTGTGTGTGTGTGTGTTTGCTTAAGTGTGAAATTTGGTAATATTGTATAAAAGAATTATATTTACGAAATTTCATGTCTTTATATTTTAAGAAACAAAATAAAATGATTTATAATTTAATATATGTGAACTGATTTATTAAAAATATTAAATATTTATTTTTGGAGGAAAAATGGTTTGAAATATTTAACTTGGTGTTGAAACTGATCAACTGGGAACTTAGAGATTTTAGACATATTCAGCCAGTATTGTATTAAATTCTATGAGAACGAGATAAATATTAGGGATCTCACTCGCATGACTAAAAAATTATTGGAATTTAATGATACAATATTTCCATATCTATTTAATTATGGAGATATGCATGGTAATTTCGTTACCTGTTTTGTGCAAGGAATGAATGGAAAGAAATGGAAGGAATATTAAGGAATAGGGGATATTGGAAATGTTTGTCATTTAATTAGTTGCCATGTTTCATGAAAAAAAGAAACGGAAAGAGACTAAAATTGCAAAAGGGATTTTGTCAATCAATCATATGACAACTAATTAATGGGATTGATTAATGGAGAAAAGGGAAATTATCAATCAATCATATGACAATTAATGAGATATTAGTTTTTCATAGATTGATTTATTTTACATAAATCAATTGTTTCTTCCCCAAGTAACCTTTTTTCTATATTTAAAGAGAAACATAGAGGATGCTATGTGATGAGAGATCATTGTATTCTTCATTTCTTTTGCTCTACATTAAAAAACTCTGTAATCTCTTGAATATATTAATAAAATCTCTTCCCCATTGAAGTGGACGTACACTATCTCGCGATAGTGGAACCACTATAAATTTGCGTGTTCTCTGTTGCTTTTATTTTTTTTGGTGATCTGAGATTTATATTCATTTCAAGCTGTTTGTTCTATCACATCATTGCTGATCCTATTGAGGTTTTTCCGCTGAAAGGGATTGATCACCCCTTACAACTGGTATCAGAGCTAGATTCGCAAAGAAGGTGTTTGGTAGAATGACAGGAGGAGATGAAAACAAGACAAATAATACGTCAGTGCCAGTAGTTGCTCCATACGTCAGAGGCTCCTATGTGGCGTAAGGATCACAGTTGACGATAGAGAAGTGGAATGGTGAAGGAGATTTTGAAAAATGGCAGTGGATGATTAAAGCGGTTTTGAGAAGAAATCGAGTTCATCGAGTAGTATTTGATACAGAGACATTGCCTGCTGATATTTCATCAGTGGAATTAGAAGAGATGGAAGAATGGGTGTAACGACCCGGATTTTCAGCGACTTTAGTTATCGACATAAGCACGATGTCGATAACCAAAACACCGAAAAATCCTGGTAATTAGTGAAAGAAATTAGAGGGTGAGGAAAGATAAGATAGAAAATTAGAATAGAAGAAGAAGAAGAACACAACATCAGAGTAACACGAACCTCACAGCGGAACGAATAAATATATTTCATAACATAACTTTGAAATACAAATCTGTACTTGAATATACATATCATTATCAAAGTACAGTACTTACAACACAGCGGAAATAACTATAGCTATATGATCCTGAAGCCTCCTGCTCCAAGCTCTTCCAGTATATCTGTAAATTCCCGACTACTTGACTGCCCGTACAAATTTAGGCACCCAAGAGTTTAGGGAAAACAACAAAGTAAACTCCGGGTCAGTCATGGGACTGGTATGAGTAAAACAGTTTAAAAACAGTTGAACAAGTAAACGATATCTCATAAGACCACGCCGCATAACGGAACGGGTTTTTCCCTTATGAGAATCCAAAATATCTTTATATCAAAAACCTTTTGATATTATAATAATGTCTATCAACCACAGTATATATAATCATCTAGCAGAACGCTTTCATCTCACGTTCTACATATATAGTATACAATCAAAACCGCAAGCACGTATTGGGTAATGGATTTCCAACTATGACAAGGTATGGAACCACCTTTCGCTCGTGTACCTCTAGAGAGGAATACACTGGGTTCAACAAGAACATCTTGCAACCCGGCCACACATGACCGACCACTCGTTTCGCTTGAGCGTATCGAATGTATATCACCAACGGCTGGGATCATCAACCGTTTCCCGAATGGGACAGCATCAACAATAGATTTTTAGAAGTAAATGAAACTCTAGATCAGGTGATTATACACCCTACTTCGGTGCGATCGACTTAGCCATGCTGCCTGCCCGATTTCTGTCATTTACCGAATGTGAGGCTAGAAGCTACGCTTTATCACCACCAGATTCACTTTGAATGCCACATCGTCAAATCCATCAAATCACCGATTGACATCCTCAACCATACATTATGTGTTAGCTAAAAGAAGTTTCCTTCTCCGCTTCCACTCTTGGTACGGTTGGAGAAATCAATATACATGGTCGTCTGGAAATACTCTGTCAGACATCCGTCCATACAAGTCATCCAGGAACAGGATGAACCGAAGGCACTATTCTGTAAACAGGATAGCCCTTGCATAACTCCGTCTTCACTTATCTTTGGCATATAAGATTCGCAACGCTTATGCCAATACAGAGTGGTTCTTTGGATAATCATCCAACCGGTCTCTCCATATTAACAACGTTAAAATGGTCAAAACTTCGATAGTCTGTGATTTAACTATCGAATAAAAACAAGTGTGCAAACAGCGATATTATTTCCAGATGGAAATTTATATCGATCAAACATCATTCAACATTTATCTCTTTATTTCATTAATTTACTTATCTCCTATTTTCCCTATATTCAATATTTCTTATTTTCTAAATTTGGAAAATATACGTTATTAACAATGGAAAACATTTCCATTTCTTGTTTTCTTTATTTGAAAACATTTCTGGTTTCTTATTTGGAAAACATTTCCAAAGCTTCTTCATTGGACTTAGACAGATGTTTAAACAAACCATCGCGATGCCAACTCAAACCATTTCCTTTACTGCCGAACCTTAACTATTCCTTAGTTAAAAACGAAGCCAATCAAGTTGGGGTAGAACTACCTCTCAGACCTTAACTGAACAACATTTCTAACTTTGAAATTAGCAAAGTTCACTTTATTCCTTTTACTAACTTCCTTACTTAACCTTCTTCGAATAGCTATATTCGATTGACTCTTTTCACTTAACTCCTTTCGATTAACCCTTATCAATTAACTCTATTGGTCTAACGCTATTGGATTAACTCTATTTGGCTAACGCTATTGATTTACTCATTTCACTTAACTCCTTTCGAATAAACTATATTTGATAACTCCCTTTACTTTCTTCACTAATCGATTAACTCATTTGCTTCTATTCGAATAACTATATTCGATTAACTCATTTTCTTTAACTCTAATCGATTAGACTAACATCGATTAACTACTTTTACTTTCTTCACTAATCGATTAACTAACATCGATTAACTACTTTGCTTTAACTCTAATCGATTATCTAACATCGATTAACTTCTTTACTTTAACTCTAATCGACTAAACTAACATCGATTAGGTCCTTTGTTCTATTCGAATAAACTATTCATTTATAAAGATTTACTTTTAGTAACAGTTCTTCCTTTACAAATGATTTCCCTTTTATAAAACTCTATTCGTTTTAAAAACATTTTTCCCTTTTATTTATTTTCGAAATATTTCCTTTTATAAAATCTGTTGATTTTATAACATCACTTTATTTCAATATACATTGAAATAATTCTTTTTACATCCCAGGGTCTTTTATGATATTTAAAATATCGAATAGAAATGATCAACATCATTCCAACACCCATAATCCATAACAGATTATATAACACATCATATATCACAATATATGAAAACAGTAAAATAAATGTTGAGGAACCCAGTCGGATTCCTCCAACCTGTCTCCCTGCATCACAGATGTTAAACAATATAGATAATATCACTTTCAGTTCTATATGATACATTCTGTTAAACAGAATCAATATAGAAATTTAACTAACTGACTAGCAGTTCAATCAAACAGTCAACACACATTCAATCAACCAATATTTAACAATTCTAAAAATACAACATGAAATTATAAACTGTTCAGAGTTAGTGAGATTTACTCACATTTGCGCGTTAACCGATAAATATCGGTTTGCGTTCATTGATTCAGTCGAACAATTTATTTCGCCATAAATTGTAACGAGCTCGGATTTACTCCCGGTCAGTCTCATTGTGTTGCTCCCGTCCATACGATCCCAACGTAACTGACGGTTCGTAATTCTTAAACGGGCCACACATTTAAATCTCTCGGCCCATGTCCTCAGCCCATCAGCTTCCCAAGCCCAAACACCCGCGTCCAAAACCTTCTTCTCCCTCTTTCTAAAACCCGCACCTGCTCCTGTTAATTACATACCATTAACGCCACTTCCTGCTCATCTTTCTACCACTATCCTTCTCAAAATTCAAAACCAAATACACCATCTTACTCCTCTTCAAGATCTCATCACAAAGGACCCCAAATTTCCGACCTCGAGCTCCCCCTTTCCGTCGCGTTCTGCATAGGCATCAGCGAACTCATCCGTCACCGAACAACCCCAAGTTATTCCTACGGGTGCGGTTTTCATTCCTGACCCCAAAACCAACACTCAAACCTAGAATCGATGCTCAAATCACCAGAATCTTCCAACCCTATGGATTTCGAATACACGCTGGAAAAATTCAGCGAACTCAACTGATGTCGAGTTCAGTAGAAACTATACCAGTTTGTAGAGAATCCCACAAGGTTCTCAAATATAAGTATTACGTGATTTAAGTAATTTTCCTTGTATTGTTTTCGATTTTTCTTTGGAGGAATTCCTTTATGTTTCGGTCTTCTGAAAGTAAAGTGGCGGCCTGAGAGTTTAGAAGGGGGAGTGGTATTTATATAATTTAGTTCTTGAATTTTGTGGAGGATGTTCCTCCATGCTTTTGGTTTGAAACCACAAAGAATTTGTGGGTATGAACAAAGAAGATGCGGCCTTGTTTTTGGCCAGAAACAGATTAGGATACTTTGTTTTGAGTTAAAAAGATTTTGGTCATCTAATTTTACAAAACTTCGTTAATTTCGAACTGCTATCTACCGGATCAACTACACCATCGTGACGATCAATGTGCCACAATCCCAGAAATATAATAATACCGGTAGATTGACTCATATTTTGAAACCTCAAAATGTTGATTTCAGGGTGCGAAATACTTCAAATAAAAAATCGCTTATTTAATTAATTAAAAATTACAGTAAAATTCTAAAAATTAAATTATCACTACGTCTCAAAAGGACCTTGTCTAAATTCAAACCCGATATTCAAATATATTGAAAACCCCTTTTATAACGTAAATAAAGCGTTACGAATTATAAAGGAATTCCACAGCGACTTTTCTGAAATTTGATTTGGACGTAAATCAAACTCTATACGACGAAATCCCCATTTTTCTCTTCCACTAGAAAGATATACTCCACCAGCTCCACACGTTTCTTATTTCACAGAAATCCGGCTTAAAACGAATCCTGTACATTCAGTTGAAGTTCGAATCGCCAAATAACGAACTGCAGCGCTATTTCGAGCTCGTTTATAATTATATTATAAACTATACGTTCAACTGTCGACGATTGAATATATTCGTCAATATAATTCAACTCTAAGCTGAATTAAATATCACAGATGATCCGGTTCACACCATATCGCCATTTCAGCCAATTCTGATTATTTCAGAATTAAATATATTTTTAATTTATTATTTTAATTTAATATTCACTATTATTTAATTCCACGATCATTTAATTCACTAAACCACCATTTATATAATAAAATAAATTAATCATAATACCTCTGTCAATGCGGGTCATTACAATGGGCCTTTACTACTCTTCAACTTGCTATGGAAAAAATGTAATTTCTGAAATCAGTCAGGAGACAACAGCTAGAGGCATTTGGAAGAAGTTGGAGGACCTCTACATGAAGAAATCCCTAACCAACCGCCTGATCCTATTGAAAGTTTTCTTCACTTATAAAATGAAGGAAGGTTCTTCAATTAAGACACACCTAAGTGTGTTTGATGACCTGTTGATGAAGATGAAGTCTGTTGAGTTGAAGATTGATGAAGAACAAAAAGCAATGGTTCTGTTGTGTTCGCTTCCAGAGCGATACACTGGTGTCGCTAACAGCCTTATCTATGGTAGAGACACATTGAAATTAGATGATGTGAAGACAAGTTTGCTCAGTGAAGAGTTGAGAGATCAGATGAAAGACTTTGGTGTTGGTGATAGTAGTGGAGGAAGTAGTCGTTCAGGCTTATTTGCAGAGAGAGGAAGAGAAGAGAAGAAAGGGAAGAATAATAGAGGGCGTTCCAATTCTAGGAAGCCTAATTCGCGAAGTATGTCTAAAGATGGAAAGTGCTATAATTGTAAGAAACCAGGCCATTGGAGAAGAGACTGTCCAGAGTTGGAGAAGAAGACTGATGGTTCTTCATCTATTGCGATGGAGAAAGGCGGTAGCGACTTATTGACAGCGGTTGTATCAGATGTTGCAGACCACTGGATTCTAGATTTTGGAGCATCATTTCACATGACTCCTAATAAGGATTATTTTTCTTCTTTCGATGCCAAAGAAGGAAGTTCTATCCTTATGGGGAACGATGCTACATGCAAGTCTAGGGGAGTTGGTTCAGTTCGCATTCGCATGTATGATGGGATTGTTCGCACACTTTCAAATGTTCGCTATGTTCCAGGTCTTCGGAAGTCATTGATATCATTAGGCCAATTGGCATCATTGGGATGCAAAATAACCATTGTCAAAGATGGTTTGAGAGTTTCTAGAGAGGAACTTGTATTGATGAAGGGTGTTATGGTGCAAAATATGTAATTGCTAATGGGAACCACTGTCCATGGAGAATCATGTGTTGGAGTCGATAGTTCTAAAAGTTTGGATGCTACCAAGCTTTGGCATATGAGATTAGGTCATACTTCGGAGAAGAACTTAGAGTTGCTTCATAAGAAGAAAAAGATCAAAGGAGAAATCTTCAACAAGTTGGACTTTTGCAAGGAGTGTGTATTGGAAATGCAAACCAGAGTTTCTTTTGGCGATGGCATGCATACTTCTAAGAGGGTACTTGATTATGTGGATTCAGATGTTTGGGGGCCATACTCTACAGCTTCTATTAGTGGAGCATATTATTTTGTTTCCTTCATTGATGACTACTCGCGCAAGGTTTGGGTGTATGTAATGAAAGCTAAGTCGGAAGTATTTGAGAAGTTTAAGGTTTGGTTAGCTCTTGTTGAAAACCAAACAGGAAGGAAATTGAAGATTCTTAGATCTGACAATGATGGCGAATATGTCTCTAAAGAGTTCTTCGACTACTGCAGACAACGTGGTATTAGAAGACATTTTACTACACCTGGTGATCCGCAATCCAATGGGGTTGCTGAGAGAATGAACATGACTCTACTTGAAAAGGCCCGTTGCTCGATATTGACTGCGGGCATGTCTAAGGGTTTTTGGGCTGAAGCTATTTCGACTGCAGCACATATTATTAATCGAATTCCGTGCTCAGCCATTGATGGGAAGATTCCAGAGGAAGTATGGAGAGGTAAAAACACTTTATTAAGTTATTTTCGTATATTTGGATGTCCAGTTTATGTTCACAATACATGACATGACAAGTTGGAGCCTAGGGCCTCCAAATGTGTTTTTCTTGGTTATACAGATGGCATAAAAGGATATAGAATTTGGAATCCAATTACGAAGAAAGTTATACATTCCAGACATGTGACTTTTGATGAGTCAGCAATGTTCAAACCTTTGGAAGGTTTATCAGAGGGTTCAGACTCAGTTGATGAGAAGCCTGAAAAGACCGAGATTCCCAGTTTTCAAATCCAAAGTAGAGCTATCACTATTGATAATAGTGACGGAGCAGTTGAAGATACATCACATGATAGTCCACATATTTCCTCTAGTAGTGATGGTGATGGTCATGAAGCTAGAGATGATTCAGCTCAAGGTGGAGCTCAAGGTGGTCAAGGTGGAGTTGAAGGAGAGTCGGGCGATATAGTCATTCGGGCTAGTCAGAGACCAAAGAGAGCTCCAATTAGATATGGAGATTGGCAGTATGCAAATTTGAGCCTTAATGATCAATTTGAGTATGCTTTACATGTAATTCATGATGAACCATTGAGCCTTGAAGAAGCCATGAAGTCGAGTGACAACTCGAAGTGGAATTGCGCTATGGAAGAGGAGATACAGTCTTTGCAAAAGAACAAGACTTGGGATTTGGTACCACTACCTCAAGGAAGCCGAGCCATAGGTTGCAAGTGGGTGTTCAAGGTAAAAGATGATGGTAGATACAAGGCAAGATTAGTAGCCAAAGGGTTTTCACAAAGAAAGGGGCTAGAGTATGATGAAATATTTGCTCCAGTTGTTAGACAAACTTCAATTCGAATCCTACTTGCAATAGTTGCAGCTTACGATTTGGAGTTAGAACAACTTGATGTGAAGACCGCTTTCTTGCATGGTGACTTGGAGGAAACCATTTACATGAAGCAGCCAGAAGGATTTATTGTAGATGGAAAGTTAGATTGGGTATGCAAGTTGAAGAAATCTCTTTATGGTCTAAAACAGTCGCCTAGACAATGGTACAAAAGGTTTGATTCTTTTATGCTTTCACATCGTTTTAATCGTAGTAATAAAGATGCATGTGTTTATTTTAAGCATTTAAAGAATAATAATTGGGTGTATTTACTTTTGTATGTGGATGATATGTTGATTGATTCCAAGGATAAAGCTGAAATTGATGCATTGAAATTGAAATTAAAAGCGGAATTCGATATGAAAGACCTTGGAGAAGCAAAGAAAATTTTGGGGATGGAAATCCAAAGAGATAGAAAGCTTGGACTTTTGAGACTTACTCAAAAGGAATATATTCAAAAGGTGCTTGCTCGGTTTAGCACGGATGGTGCAAAGGCTATCAGTACACCCATGCCTTTGCATATACAGCTTTCTAATCAGGGCTCTCCGATCTCAGAAAAGGACAAGGCCTATATGAAGAGGGTGCCTTATGCCAGTGCAGCAGGTAGCTTGACGTATGCTATGGTGTGCACTAGACCTGACATTGCTCAAGCTGTTGGATTAGTTAGTAGATACACGGCAAATCCAGGAAAATCGCATTGGGAGGCAGTGAAGTACATTTTTAGATATCTTAGAGGAACATCAGATTATGGGCTTGTTTTTTGCGGCTGAAATAAGGATTTCAACTTGGTTGGATTCTGTGATTCAGACTATGCCGGAGATAGAGATAGAAGGAAGTCAACCTCAGGCTATGTGTTCACACTTGGAGGAACAGCTATTAGTTGGAGAGCGAGGTTGCAGACTATAGTTGCTTTGTCTACTACAGAGGCAGAGCTGATAGCTGCAGTTGAGGCAGCTAAGGAGGAACTTTATTTGAAGAAGTTATTGTGTGATTTGGGCTTCATGCAAGATTCTTGTTTGGTGAATTGTGACAGTCAAAGCGCAATTCATTTAGCTGAAAATCTGGCTTTCAGTTCTAGAACAAAGCATATAGAGGTAAGAGAATCTTTCCTTATCTCTATGAATGAGGAGAAGTTAGTTCGTGTTCAGAAGATTCACACAAATGAAAATGTAGCAGACATGTTTACGAAGGCATTACCTGCTACTAAGTTCGAGCATTGCTCGAACTTGATTCACTTGATGAAGTGCTAGGTGCCACATGGTGGCACAATGGGGAAGAGAGTGACTTGGTTGAAGTCAAGAGAAGATGTGGTATTCTTCTTGTATGAAGAGATAGGAGTTGGTTGCACAATGTCTACCTTGCTTTTTGAATGCTTCCAACACTTTGTTGGTGGGCGGTGGCCTTGCCGGAGTTCACTAACAAAGTGCAATGAGGGGTGGCTTTAGCAGGCACTCATTGGGAAGCATTCACATTGGAGTCTCTAGGTTGCATGAGATATTGTATCAAGGTGGACATTATTGGAATTTAATGATACAA
The DNA here is from genome assembly GCA_030737875.1 of Allium sativum. Lineage (NCBI taxonomy): Eukaryota > Viridiplantae > Streptophyta > Magnoliopsida > Asparagales > Amaryllidaceae > Allium > Allium sativum. The sequence goes on from CM060915.1 coordinate 375,080,705, forward strand.
TATTTCCATATCTAATTAATTATGGAGATATGCATGGTAATTTCATTACCTGTTTTGTGCAAGGAATGAATGGAAAGAAATGGAAGGAATATTAATGAATAGGGGATATTGGAAGTGTTTGTCATTTAATTAGTTGCCATGTTTCATGAAGAAAAGAAATGGAAAGAGACTAAAATTGCAAAAGGGATTTTGTCAATCAATCATATGACAACTAATTAATGGGATTGATTGATGGAGAAAAGGGAAATTATCAATCAATCATATGACAATTAATGAGATATTAGTTTTCCATAGATCGATTTATTTTACATAAATCAATTGTTTCTTCCCCAAGTAACCTTTTTTCTATATTTAAAGAGAAACATAGAGGATGCTATGTGATGAGAGATCATTGTATTATTCATTTCTTTTGCTCTACATTAAAAAACTCTGTAATCTCTTGAATATATTAATAAAATCTCTTCCCCATTGAAGTGGACGTACACTATCTCGCGATAGTGGAACCACTATAAATTTGCGTGTTCTCTGTTGCTTTTTTTTTGGTGATCTGAGATTTATATTCATTTCAAGCTGTTTATTCTATCACATCATTGCTGACCCTATTGAGGTTTTTCCGCTGAAAGGGTTTGATCACCCCTTACAAAAATAGTTCTAGTGATAACTACAACATCATTTACATTTTTCTTACGATTTAAAAATGGAAACATATAATATATCAATTGAGACATCAAGTTTATCGATAAAATATTTGGAAGAAATTTAATAATAGTAAAACTTTTGATTGTTTACTAGTTTGTAGTAAAACTAAAAAAGAGGTTATAAAACGTTTGTAAGTAGATATTTGGATGAAATATTTCAAAATGTTAGATTCTTGCTTCATTTCTTTACAGGGACGAAAGTTTTAAGTGGGGGAAATTGTAACATCTCTTTTTATCTTTTTAAAAATATTAAATTAAAAAAATTGAATAAAATTATTAATCTAAATTATTTTTTTAATAACTTGATTGCATTAGTACAAAATGATTATTACACTGATAATATACGACTTTTGTTTAATTATTGGAATGTAATTAGAGTGATGATAAATTTTAATATTAAATTAATTGAAATTTATTAGATGTAAAATTTTAAAATTAAAAGGGTAGAGATTTTATTTGTAATTAATAGCACACATCAAGAACATATATTTTGTGGTAAAATAAAATGATTTTTTTAAATTAAAATAATATTTTGAGAAAGATAAAATTAAGAGTATTATTTTTAGTGTAAGCAAAATTTAACAATAAGAATAAAACTGAAATTTAAAATAATAATATATTGTCGTTGAACAACAATCGTAAGTGGTGACTTTAAATTTATTTGAAGGCAGCAATAAAATTTGGACAAGATTTTCTTTTATGAGTTTTTGATATTTCCATTGAATTTAAATATGCCAAAAACATATATTTCGATATACAGGATGACATATTTTAGTTTTTCGATGAAAACAAGATTTTAGGCTACTGCTTCCACTTTGGCCCAACTGATCTATCATCTCTTATTAATAATTTGCTATTGTGTAACATAGTAGTCACATCTCTTCTCAAACATAAGTTTTTCCCTTCAATCCTGAAACTTCTAATAACCTGATAATGGTGAACATTGAATCAATTATAAGCAGAGATCAAATTCCAAACTTAATAAATCCTATCGAATTATACATCGTCGAAATTCTCTCAATGAATGAGTTCTACATTTGCAATTTGTTTTTTAAATTTGTCGCATTGTTTGGCCAAAAATTATCTATTTTTCTTGGTTGTTTATCTAGGGTTTTGGTTGATCAATGGTGGATCATGGGTGACCGGACGATCACAGATCATAGGCATATAGAGAAGGCAAAGGGGTATTCATATATGTGGTTTGGTCGACTCATAGTCATCGATATTTACTAGAATAGGACAATTTCCAATCAAAATGGCAGCGGCTGCATGGCTCATCTTAACTAAATGATTGGAGGTGGCGGCAAGGTCAAAGGTGGTAGAGCCATGTTTTGCAATTTTGATGGTCTGGTCGAGTTTGTCTCTAGTGGTCAAAGGCGTATAAGGTATAGTGTCGAACTTCGGTCAAATGGATGTGAGATGGGTTTGGGTTTTTGATGTTGGTGAGCAGGAGGGATGAGGATAGGAGTTGACGTGGCATCTTCTAGTTGACCAATGTTCGATATTTTATTTTATTTTTTTAAAGCGAAGTTTTGTAATGTTAAGAACTTTTACATATGAGATCTGATTGATGTGTGGTTTTTCCATTAGATTAATACTGAAACTTTGGACAACATGGAACTACATAGGCTTAAGCTGGAGGAAATTGGAATGGAGGCTATTGGAAAAATCACGTTCATTTTGATTTTAATTGGACTTAAAATCAAACGTAAGTGGGCCTACTAACGAAGTGCTATGATTTTCATTGTAAGTTAAATTAAATTTATTATATGATATATGTCATTTAACTATTACTTGGGAATTTAAACAACCACTGAAATTGAAATAACTATCAGTTGAACACCAATACATGATAATTGATATTGATGTGATATATTATTTAAATTGACTATATGGAAATTTAAATTTATGTGCAAATTGAATTTGAATTAAAAGTAAATCAACACTGAATCAAATCAACATTGTTTTTTCATTAAAATTGATATGCTAGTTAAAAGACCAACATTTAATAACTAATGATTGTATTGATATATTAGTCGATTTGGATGTTGATTGCATATGTATGTTATTTGGATGGTTGAGTTTATATTTATAATAATTATTGACCATGATGTATTCCTGTTGTCACGAGGTAGACCATTAAAATTTGAAAATTCTAATGTGCATAATTTGAACATTATACGCCTTAATAGAGAAATAGGCTGAAATGATACATATGTCTATGGCGTTTGATATGAGTTGAAATTATATATACTCATGTAATTGAAATTTGAATTGAGTAATCACTGGGCCATAGGATTAAAAGTTAAATAATGAACGCCAAATTTGATCAAAAGAAATGGTTTCAAATTTATAAATTTATAAATTTGAACTTATTAAGTGAAACTGTGTAAGGACTTGAGTTAAATTTATTGGCTTTAAATCTTAAAATTTAAAATGTGATTTAGATTGAATTTATCGAAATTGAATTATTTTGACTATTATGTTTGGAAATTTGAATTTAATTTTAAACAGTAATTTAATGTAAATGTGAATAAAATTCATAAAATTGGAATTTTTGTTTCGAAAACATTTAACGTAATGTGTTTAGAATTGGAAATTTGGATTAAATCGTTTAAATTGAAGTGCATTATGAATTGGAAATTGAACTTGAAATGATTATAAGTTGAAGCTTGGAATGATTGGAAATTTGTCTTAAATTAAAATATGAGATTTAAAAAGGTTTTAACTGAAATTAAAAATTTGAAATTGGGTTCAAATGATTTAGAGGAAAATAAACTATTCCCAACTAATACTATTTGATTTCCAACATATTAAGAACTATATCGTTTCAAATTATTTTAGATTCAAACTATTTTCAATTAAAACCATTATCAAACTTTTCAAGTTTAACTATTTTGTATTAAAAACTATTTTAATCCAAAACTATTATATATTCAAAACTATTTTTAATTCAGTTACTTTATATTATATACTATTTTAATATACGCTAGTTTAAATCCAAGCTATTTGGGCTTGAAAGTGTTTTTAATGTAAAGGCTTCTAAATAATTATATTAGCATTATGTAAATATGAAACAAGAAATCAAAGACTAATATTGAACTGATTTGTGACTTGAAAATATGATGTTTGATTGAAATATAAAATGGCTATGGTGCATAAAATGATGATTGGTTGTTAAAGAGACCGTGGCAACATATAAGCATAACCTCTTCAAATACAGGAACCATTTTAAAAAATATATACGTGGAGGATGTTCCGGAATGAAGTGGTTAGATCGGAGAACGTTTGTTGGATTTAAAGATAGAGGACAATGATGGATAGTCCTGACACTTGTGTTAATTTGAAATAACAAAAACAGGAGCCCTATGAACCGGCAAAGGGGACAACTACCTTTAGCGAACACCCCTTCCTCGTATTACTATCTTGATCTTGATTTTTAGTGCACTTTGATTTGATTTGGGGGGATGATGCAACGTCCGTCTTTAAGGGTTACAACCAGCTAGGATAGGTAAATTGGTATAATCCTACCATGGGCATTGCCTCACGTTCCTTGTTATACTTTTATCCCTTTACGAGGTACTATGATTTTTATTTGTACTATACCCATAAGAGATCCTTTGGTGGCTACTAGTTTACGGTGACGTTACGGTACCACATAGACTACATGCACCTGAAATGTGTTAAGGGGGACATGGGTAACTCCTTAACACTATCTTCATAACGACCCAGGGAATTTGCGACCTTGGTTGTCGACATAAACTCAATGTCGACTATCCAAGCATCGGAAATACCAGATAGTTAATAGAAAGAACTTAGAGGGTGAGAATAGATAAGATAGAAAATTAGAATAGAAGAAGAAGAAGATCACAACAACAGAATCAAAGTAACACGAATCTCACAGCGGAATGAATAAAATATAACATAACTTTGAAATAAAACTAGTATATGTATACAATAACATTTATCAGAGTACAACACTTACAACACAGCGGAAATAAACAATTGTTATAAAATCATGAAGCCTTCTGCTCCAAGCTCTCAGTATATCTGTAAAATCCTGACTACTTGACTGCCTGTACAAATTTGGGTACCCAAGAGTTTAGGGAAAACAAAACAAAATAAACTTCGGGCCAGTCATGTGACTGGTGTGAGTAAACAATTTAAAACAGTTTGAGAAAATAAATGATATGTCATAAGACCACGCCGTATAACATGGAACGGGTTTTTCCCTTATGAGAAATCCAAAAAACTTGATTTAACTTTCAAAATCCTTTTGAAAGAACGATAATATTTATATCAAAACTCTTTTGATATTATAATAGTGTCTATCAACCACAACTAAATAATCATCTAGCGGAACGCTTTCATCTCACGTTCCACATACATAATATATAATCAAAAAACTGTGGGCGCTTATTGGGTAATGAATTCCAACTGGTAAGGTATGGGACCACCTTCCGACAGTGTATCTCTAGAGAGAAATACACGGGGTTCAACAAGAACATCTTGTAACCCAGGCTAAACATGACCGGTCACTCATTTCGCTTGAGTGTATCAAATGTATTATCAACAACGGTTGGGATCAGCAACCATTTCCCGAAAGGCACAACATCGAAATAGATTATAGAAGTAAATGGAATTTCTCTAGATCAGGTGACAATACACCCTAATTAGCAGCTAACAACTTAGCTATGTGACCTGCCTGATTTTATACCATTTCCTGGTTGTGAGGCTTGAGGCCACGCTTATCTCTGACAGATCACACATTTATTCACTTTAAATGTCACATCGTCATACCTGCCAAATCACAAATTGATTTCCCCAAAAATACCACGAGTATACAACTAAGAGAAACGAATTCCTCTGCCACCAAACGTAAATACGTTTGGAGAGATCAACTTACGTGATCTATTAAATATACTTTGTCAGACATTCTTCCATACAGGTCGTCCTGGGATTGCACAGACCGAAGGTACTATTCTGTAAATCCATCTTAGGCAATTTCTACCTAGGATTTACTGAACAGCCCTTGCATAACTTCATCTTCAATTATCTTCATCGTATTTGATTCGCAACGCTAATGCCATACAGAGTGGTTTTCAGATAATATATCTGATCCCCTTCTTTCCTTATTGACAACAGAAATGGTCAAAATCTTTGATAGTCGGTGATTTAGCTATCAAATGAAAATATGTGTACAAACAACGATCGTATTCCCAAATGGAAATCTTACCGATCATTCATCATTTCATTTCCCATTTATCGTTTCCATATATTCATAAATTCCTTATTTTCTAAAATTAGAAAGTATATGTTATTAGCTTTGGAAAACGTTTCCATTTCTGATTCACGCATCAATATCTTCCCACTTCTATCAGTCTCTAACTGTAAACTAGTAAGAGAACAACTTCCCAAGCATAAACCCCGAAGGCCGAAACCAACATCAGATCGATACCGAGAAAGCCATTCAAATCAGCTAATTTCTAGTCAGTTTCTAATTTCAGTATTTCCATTTAAATTCCTAATTCAAACCACAAATTCCTTTATAATATTTTATTTGCAAAATATTTACTTTAAATCAATATCATGTTACACCCATGTGCGAAGCACGGGTCTAAACCTTCCTAACGTAAAATTCTCTTTTTATAAAATTCTATTCATTTTCCAAATATTTCCTTTTATAATTCTATTTACTTTCCAAATAAATATTCCTTTTATAATTATATTTATTTTCTAAATAAATATTCCTTTTATAATTCTATTTATTTTCGAAATAAATATTCCTTTTATAAATATTCTAAATAAATATTACTTTTATAAATATTATATATAAATATTCCTTTTATAATTCTATTTATTTTGTAAATAAATATTTCATTTTCAAATACACTTTGAAAATTCTCTTTTTACATTCCAGTATTTCTTATGTTATTTAAAATACCAATTAAACAGAACAGTGTCAACATAATCAATCAAAGGTTTTACATCACATCATATATCACAATATATGAAAACAAACAGTATTATAAATATTGAGGAATCCAGTCGGATCCCTCCAACCTGTTTCCCTGCATCACAGATGTTAAACAATATAAATAACATCGATTTCATTTCAATATGAAATATTCTGATTAACAGAATCAATATTTGATTAACGATTTATATATATATATCGTTATCTATAATTTCAACCAATAAATCAGCAATTCAACCAAACAATCAACACACAACAATAAATCATCATTTATCAATACTAGATTATATTTATAAGAATATAAATTGTACAGAGTTAGTGAGACTTACTCACATTGGACAATTATCGTTAAATAACGATAATTGTCATTGATTCAGATTAGACAATTTATTTCGCTCTAAATTGTAACGAGCTCCAATTGACTCCTAGTCAGTTCCATTGTGCAGTCGTCGTCCATACGATCCCAACTGATCCTGTTTTGTCAGATTTCGATATCGTATGTATAAGATATTGCATTTCAAGTTATTATACAAAGTTAAACTAAATTTAAACTTAATTAAATTAAATCATTGGGCTTAACTTAACAAACGGCCCACACCCTCCTACTGAACCCGACCCGCACCATTTCCCTTTCTTCCCCGATTTGTTTAAAACCAACGCTTGCTGCCATTCCCCAACCATAATCTCCAAACCTCTCCTCCTCCCATTCATTAAAACTCAAACTAATTAAACCAATGATCTTCTCTCACCGTGCTCCTTCATTCGATACTACTTTCACCCACCTCGGTCGCCTCCTCGAAATCGCGGCCCTCGATTTCCTCCGGCCATCACAGCAGAGACAGCGATGAAATTTATCACTGAACTCCACGAAATCAGCACACAGGTGCGGTTTTCCATACTGAATCTGATTATGCCACCCATTTGACTCTACTCCCCTCGCCTCGACCTCCAGCCGAAGCCCTAGCTTCACTGTACAATCATCGACCACAAAAAATGCGTCGCACCCCTTGAATCATACACCAGACTGTAGAGAATCATCATACGATTCCATATATATATATAACATGATTTATAAATTTTACTTTGATTTTTGTTTGATTTTCAAAAGAGGATTTTTACTGTGTGTTTTATTTCTGATTGCGACGCAAGATATTTGACCACAGAAAAAAAATGAAATCTAGGGTTAGAGGGTGTAAGGGTATTTGTAGGATAAAAATAATATTTTTTTATTTGATTTCTTTTATTTTATTTTAGTCCATCTATGGTTGTATTTGACATCTAAAAATCCGTATGATTACATACGATATCCAAAAATCATGAAAATTGACATGCAACTACAGTTCGACATTACGGACCCAACGAAACTTGTTTCTTTGAATTCTGAATTCGTTAGCTCATTCAGCGTATTTTTAAAGTCAAATTATTGACTATTTTCACAATAAAATCCCGTACGGCCACATACTGACTCCAAAAATCACGGAAATTGAAATCTAACAATAATTTAATATTTCGGATCCAACAAAATTAGTTTCATCGAAAACGGAGTTTGTTTGCAAAACTTGCTATTTTTAAAGCTCTAAATAAACCCATTTAAATATTAATATATTTAAAAATAATTAAATTAATATTAATAAAATTAATATTATCGTATATATATTCACATATGATATCATATAACCACAAAATAAATATATCAGGACTTATAACTTGATATTTCAAAATTCCAGATTATATCGATATTCAATTTATATTTAAATCCTTTTATAATATGAATAAATTGTTATAAATTATAAATGAATTCCATAGCGACTTTTCAAAAATTTGATTTGGACACAACTCACATTCTACATGATGAAATCTCGATTTTTCTCTTCTATTAGAAAATATACGTCACCAGCTCCGAACGTTTCTGGTTTCATACAAATCCGACTTAAAAAACGGATTCTGTATATTCGTTTAAAGTTCGAATCGCCAAATTACGAACTGCCCCGCCATTTTCAGCTCGATTTAAATTAAAATATAATTATACGTTCAAGTTTCGTTTATATAATATATTCGTTAATATAATTCAACTCTATGCTGAATTATATATTATAAATAATCCAATTCATACAATATTGCCATTTCAGCTATATTCTTATTATTTCGTAATTAAATATATTATTCTATTAATTATATTAATTAAATATTCAATGTTATTTAATTAAACAACCATTTAATTCTCTGAATCACTATTTAAATAATTAAATAAATTAATTATTATACCATAAAAATGCGGGACATTACATTATCCCCCCTTAAAATAATTTCGTCCTCGAAATTGCTAAGGTAGAAAACACACCCTATTAACTGGGTTAAAATTATTTGTTTACTTCTTAACTCCAGTTTCACTGAACCAATTTACTTTTACTAAATTAATAATTCATTTCTATTAACAAAAATTTTCAAAAATTCTGAAAATTTTCTAACACCTGAAATTTTCGAAAAAAATCGCCAGCACCTCTTTTGTACGGCTCAATCGGTACAGCTACAACTCGCCTCTCTAGGCCTTCTCCAAACCAAAAGAAAGTCAAACAGCCAAGCGGCTTGCCAAATCGGCTCATAAATCACCAAACTCATATATAAATAAACTTGTACCTTTTTGTCGGGCATATCATTCCATCATTTCCATCTGTTACTAATTCAACATAAATAAATGTCATCCCAATAAATCTCAAACCAATTTATCCTCCACAGAGATATTCGCTTATACCCAAGTCAAATTTCATTCTCAACTCAAATTTCATTCTCGATTCCGAGCTCTTAACTCACCAATCTAATATCATTTCAGATTCTTATTTCAACAATCCAATTCTAATCGATATTGTTCTATTTCAATTTGATTTCCACTTAACTGGTCTTTAATTAATTTCATTTTGCTTTCGCAAATTCCTTTTTAAATTTGTTTTTAATTCAAACTGTCTCCACCTGGGAGTTTTTAAACAACTTAGTCTTTAAAACCAAATATCACTTTTCGGATTTCAACAAATTGTTTTCCCAAAATAATTCGAATACAAAATCTTTGGTAGTAATCCGTCACATAGAAACTCGAAAATGAACACCAATGATATCCGGATCATCATCGGAATTATTTTCCAGCGACCGTAGCGAGTTCAATACTATATCACTTTTCAAACCATTTCTAACCATCTCCATTTTGAAATACATTTCAAAATATTATTCATAATGCTTGTAAACAATTTAAAATCTCCCAGGATTTTAAAATTCTCATATATTAATTCCAAATCCATTTACAAACACCTTTCAAAATTTCCAGGGTTTTAATTTCAATTCTAATTTCAATTCAGATTCAATTCATTTCGTAATACTTATACGAATTTTGATTGGTTATTTACATAACCGTTTCAATTATAATCTTATCGATTCTAATAACAACCAATATGTCCAATATATTATAATAATTCCAATATCTATACTTTCTTTTATATCAAAATATAATTTGGGTTAAATTATTTCATTTACCCTCTTTTCAAAACATACCATGTCAGTTTATTGTATTCGAGTGTTTAGAAAATCCTACCGATACAGTTGATCCAACTGATCGACCAGAACTCATAAATTACTCAACCAATGAATCTCCACAATATAAAACCATTTTTATAAAATTTACAAATACGTTCACTCATATATATATACACTCAAACCCAATCTAGGGTATTGCTAACCCCATCTCTACTGAGTTACGCCACAGAGCCAAGGTAATTACTTAACCTTTAGCTATGATACCACTGTAATGACACGGGGAATTTACGACCTTGGTTATCGATATAAACTCAATGTCGACTATTCAAGCATGGGAAATACCAGATAGTTAATAGAAAGAAGTTAGAGGGTGAGAATAGATAAGATAAAAAATTAGAATAGAAGAATAAGAAGATCACAACAACGGAATCAAAGTAACACGAATCTCACAGCAGAACGAATAAAATATAACACAACTTTGAAATAAAACTAGTATATGTATACAATAACATTTATCAGAGTACAACACTTACAACATAGCAGAAATAAACAATTGCTATAAAATCCTGAAGCCTCCTGCTCCAAGCTCTCAGTATATCTGTAAAATCCTGACTACTTGACTGCCCGTACAAATTTAGCCACCCAAGAGTTTAGGGAAAACAAAACAAAATAAACTCCGGGTCAGTCATGTGACTGGTGTGAGTAAACAATTTAAAACAGTTTGAGAAAATAAACGATATCGCATAAGACCACATCGTATAACACGGAATGAGTTTTTCCCTTATGAGAAATCTAAAACACTTGATTTAACTTTCAAAATCCCTTTGAAAGAACGATAATCTTTATATCAAAACTCTTTTGATATTATAATAGTGTCTATCAAACACAACTAAATAATCATCTAGCGGAATGCTTTCATCTCACATTCCATATACATAATACATAATAAAAAAAACCATGGGATCTTATTAGGTAATGAATTCCAACTGGCAAGGTATGGGATCACCTTCCGACAGTGTATCTCTAGAGAGAAATACACGGGGTTCAACAAGAACATCTTGTAACCTAGGCTAAACATGACCAGTCACTCATTTCGCTTGAGTGTACCGAATGTATTATCACCAATGGTTGGGATCAACAACCATTTCCCGAAAGGGACAACATCAAAATAGATTATAGAAGTAAATGGAATTTCTCTAGATCAGGTGACAATGCACCCTAATTGGCAGCTAACCACTTAGCCATGCGACCTACCAGGTTTTATACCATTTCCTGGTTATGAGGCTTGAGGCCACGCTTATCTCTGACAGATCACACATTTATTCACTTTGAATGTCACATCGTCATACCCGCCAAATCACAAATTGATTTCCCCAAAAATACCATGGGTATACAGCTAAGAGAAACGAATTCCTCTGCCACCAAACGTAAATACGTTTGGAGAGATCAACTTACGCGATCTATTAAATATACTCTGTCAGACATTCTTCCATACAGGTCGTCCTGGAACTGCATAGACCGAAGGTACTATTCTGTAAATCCATCTTAGGCAATTTCTACCTAGGATTTACTAAAGAGCCTTTGCATAACTCCGTCTTCAATTATCTTCATCATATTTGATTCGCAACGCTAATGCCATACAGAGTGGTTTTCAGATAATATATTTGATCCCGGTCTCTCCGTATTGACAACGAAAATGGTCAAAATCTTTGATAGTCGGTGATTTAACTATCAAAGGAAAACATGTGTATAAAAAACGGTCGTATTCCCAAATGGAAATCTTACCGATCAATCATCATTTCATTTCCCATTTATCGTTTCCATATATTTATAAATTCCTTATTTTCTAAAATTAGAAAGTACACATTATTAACTTTGGAAAACGTTTCCATTTCTGATTCACACATCAATATCTTCCCACCTCTATCAATCTCTAATTTTAAACTAGTAAGAGAACAACTTCCCAAGCATAAACCCCGAAGGCTGAAACCAACATCAGATCGATACCCAGAAAGCCATTCAACTGAACTAATTTCCAGTCAGTTTCTAATTTCAGTAATTCCATTTAAATTCCTAATTCAAACCCCAAATTCCTTTATTATATTTTATTTGCGAAATATTTACTTTAAATCAATATCATGTTACACCCGTGTGCGAAGCACGGGTCTAAACCTTCCTAATGTAAAATTCTCTTTTTATAAAATTCTATTCATTTTCCAAATATTTCCTTTTATAATTCTACTTACTTTCCAAATAAATATTCCTTTTATAATTATATTTATTTTCTAAATTAATATTCCTTTTATAAATATTCTAAATAAATATTCCTTTTATAATTCTATTTATTTTCTAAATAAATATTCCTTTTATAAATATTCTAAATAAATATTCCTTTTATAAATATTCTAAATATATATTCCTTTTATAATTCTATTTATTTTCTAAATAAATATTTCGTTTTCAAATACACTTTAAAAATTCTCTTTTTACATTCCAGTATTTCTTATGTTATTTAAAATACCAATTAAACAGACCAGTGTCATCATAATCAATCAAAGATTTTACATCACATCATATATCACAATATATGAAAACAAACAGTATTATAAATATTGAGGAATCCAGTCGGATCCCTCCAACCTGTTTCCCTGCATCACAGATGTTAAATAATATAAATAACATCGATTTCGTTTCAATATGAAATATTCGAATAAACAGAATCAATATTTGATTAACGATTTTTATATATATCATTATCTATAATTTCAACCAATAAATTAGCAATTCAACCAAACAATCAACACACAATAATCAATCATAATTTGTCAATACTAGATTATATTTATAAAAATATAAATTATACAGAATTAGTGAGATTTACTCACATTGGGCAGTTATCGTTAAATAATGATAATTGTCGTTGATTCAGGTCAGACAATTTATTTCTCTCTAAATTGTAACGAGCTCCAATTGACTCCCAGTCAGTTCCATTGTGTAGTCGTCGTCCATACGATCCCAACGGATCCTGTTTTGTCAAATTCCGATATCGTATGTATAAGATATCGCATTTCAAGTTATTATACAAAGTTAAACTACAATTAAACTTAATTAAATCATTGGGCTAAACTTAACAAACGGTCCACACCCTCCTATTGAACCCGACCCGCATCATTTCCCTTTCTTCCTCGATTTGTTTAAAACCAACGCTTGCTGCCATTCCCCAACCATCATCTCCAAACCGCTCCTCCTCCCATTCATTAAAACTCAAACTAATTGTACCAACGATCTTCTCTCACCGAGCTCTTTCATTCGATACTACTTTCACCTACCTCGGTCGCTTCCTCGACATCGTGGCCCTCGACTTCCTCCGGCCATCACAGTAGAGACAGCGACGAAATTTATCACCGAACTCCACGAAATCAGCACACAGGTGTGGTCTTCCATACTGAATCTGATTCTGCCACCCATTTGGCTCAACTCCCCTCGCCTCGACCTCCAACCGAAGCCCTAGCTTCATTGTACAATCGTTGACCTCAAAAAAAATGCGTCGCACCCCTTGAATCATACACGAGACTGTAGAGAATCATCATATGATTCTATATATGCATATATAACATGATTTATAAATTTTACTTTGATTTTTGTTTGATTTTCAATAGAGGATTTTTACTGTGTGTTTTATTCTGATTGCGGCGCAAGATGTTTGACCACAAAAAAAATGAAATCTAGGGTTAGAGGGTGTAAGGGTATTTATAGGATAAAAATAATATTTTTTTAATTTTAGTTTAGTCCATCTATGTTTGTATTTGACATCTAAAAATCCGTATGATTACATACGATATCCAAAAATCATGAAAATTGACATGCAGGTACAGTTCGACATTACGGACCCAACAAAACTTGTTTCATCGAAATCCGAATCCGTTAGCTCACACAGCGTATTTTTAAAGCCAAATTATTGACTGTTTTTCACATTAAAATCCCATATGGCCACATACTGACTCCAAAAATCACGGAAAATGAAATCTAACAATAATTTAATTTTCCGGATCCAACAAAATTAGTTTCATCGAAAACAGAGTTCGTTTCAAAACTAGCTATTTTTAAAGCTCTAAATAAACCCATTTAAATATTAATATATTTAAAAATAATTAAATTACTATTAATAAAATTAATATTATCATATATATATATATATTCATATATGATATCATATAACCCCAAAATAAATATATCAAGATTTATAACTCGATATTTCAAAATTCCAGATTATATTGATATTCAATTTATATTAAAATCCTTTCATAATATAAATAAATCGTTATAAATTACAAACGAATTCCACAGCGACTTTTCGAAAATTTGATTTGGATACAACTCACAATCTACATGATGAAATCTCGATTTTTCTCTTCCATTAGAAAAATATACTTCACCAGCTCCGAATGTTTCTTGTTTCACAGAAATCCGACTTAAAACGGATTCTGTATATTCGTTTAAAGTTCGAATAGCCAAATTACGAACTGTCGCATCATTTCGAGCTCGATTTAAATTATATTAATTATACGTTCAACTGCCGTTTATATAATATATTCGTTAATATAATTCAACTCTATACTGAATTATATATTATAAATAATCCAATTCACACAATATTGCCATTTCAGCTATATTCTATTTATTTCAGAATTAAATATATTATTCTATTAAATATATTAATTAAATATTCAATATTATTTAATTAAACAACCATTTAATTCTCTGAATCACTATTTAAATAATTAAATAAATTAATTATTATACCGTAAAAATACGGGACATTACAATCTTGATATTTTACTTTACTAGTGACATTATATATATAGAGTGTGTCTTACTATATACAGACTATTAATGGATCTTTAGGAGATAAAAAATATGCTAACATCTCCTATGTTATTTGTACCCTTATTTCACTTCATTTGATTTAACTTACATAAGAATTTTCATCTCTGACTTGAATATATTATTTTTCATTATG
Organism: Allium sativum; assembly: GCA_030737875.1. Classification (NCBI taxonomy): domain Eukaryota; kingdom Viridiplantae; phylum Streptophyta; class Magnoliopsida; order Asparagales; family Amaryllidaceae; genus Allium; species Allium sativum. The sequence goes on from CM060915.1 coordinate 375,095,922, forward strand.
CTTGGGTCAGCCTGAGTTGTTTATGTTATTTAAAGACATTGTTCTAATGATGAAGATGAGGATTTATAGCTCGTGTTTACTACTATTATTCCAATGTCTTACTTAGAATGTCTGTCGATTATTCAACTTTGATATTGTAGAATGTATTTTACAAAAACTTTTTGGATTTTTTATGTGATTATTATATTGTGTTTTTTCCACAATGAGATTCTGCATTCTGCTTTTTCTCATCTCTTTTATTCTTATATTTTGTTTTTGAATGGTTTGGGTTAGATATGTATAGCTTATTGTTGACTAGAATCGTTTGAAATGGTCGGTCGTCACACTACCTACAGGTTAAGTATTCTGGAGGGTGTCTCGCAACCTTGGGATCAAGACTGTATATTGACAGTATATAAAAAGTTCATACCAAGTTTGTGTAGGATTAGGTGCAGAGTAACTCCGAATTAGCATGAAATCCTTATGTATATCCTTTTACTTTCAGCATTAATTTCTTGTGGTTTGTTTATGTAATAGTCGTTGTGATTGTTAATTGTCTTGTTCTAAATATAACCTTAAACAAATTAAAAAAGATTCATATAAATAAGATAACACTATTCACCCCTTCCTCTCTAGTGTTAATCTGGCCTTAAGATCCTTATTCCAACATTTAATTATGAAGCAAGCCCTTTGCACCTGTTATAAACGAGGAAGAAGAAGAACTATATTATTCACCAGAAAAGATGACTCACACAACAATATATACACAGACACACACATACACAACTCACACAAGCCTAGCTAACGGGTCGAACACATTTACTAATGAACCTATACTGTCTACTAATAAATACATGTATAATAACACACAATGACACAAATTTACATCATTCTCACAACACCCCCCTCAAGTTGGAGCATACATGTCTGCCATGCCTAACTTGCTGGATGGATACCTAACTCGATCACCATTTTGTGCTTTAGTAAGCACATCTACAACCTGATCTTCTGACTTAGCATAACTTATTCTTAATAATCCTTTATGTATCTTTTCTCTATTGCAATCAACTTTTATATGTTTAGTTCTCCCGTGGAACACTGGATTTTATGTTATATGCATAGCAGCTTGATTATCACACCATATCTTTAAAGACGTCTCTGGTTTCCGCTTTAACTTGGTCATGAGATAATTAATCCAAATTAATTCACACACTGTGTTTTATACAACCATGCATTCAGACTTTGCAGTTGATTTAGATACCACGCTTTGCTTTTTTACACTTCTATAAAACTAAATTTCCTCCAACAAAAACACAAAATCCTTAAGTTTACTACCTATCTGCCTTCGTACCTACCCAATCAGCATTTAAAAAACTTTCCACCTTATTTTCCCAATGATTCATATACACAAGACCTAGTCCTATAGTACCTTTCAAGTAGCACAAAATTTGCTTCAGTGCATTCCAGTGATTAACTATTGATGTGCACATGAACTGGCTTATAATACTCATTGAATATGCAATGTCTGGTCAGGTCACTATCAAATAATTACGTTTACCAGCTAGCCTTCTGTATTTATTTGGCCCACCGAATAATTCTCCATCTTTTATCAAAGAACTATTGATCATCAAGGGTGAATTGCATGGCTTTGTCCCATGTTTTCCAGTCTCACTCAACAAATCAAGCATATATTTTCTTCGTGAAAGAAATATTGTCCCATTGCTTCTCACAACTTCAACTCCTAAGAAGTATCTCAACTCACCTAACTCTTTTGTACAAATCCGTGAATGAATGCACTCCTTGAGAGCCAATATATCTTCTTCATCATCTCTAGTTATCACAATATCATCAATATATACCATTAATAAAACTGAAACACCTTGTGAGTTCTTAAAGAACACTGAGTGATCAGATTTACAATCTGACATACCAAAATTTTCTACTGCTTTTCTAAACTTCCCAAACCATGCTCTTGGACTTTGTTTTAGACCATGCAAAATCTTCTTCAATCTACACACCTTTCTTCTCTCTTCTGAGTAACGAACCTCAGAGGTTGCTCCATACATATTTCTTCAGCCAAATCCCCATAAAGAAATGCAATCTTAATATCAATTTGATGTAGCCACCAATTATATCTTGCTGCCAAAGAAATTAACATTTTGATTGATTTCATTTTAGCTACTGATAAGAAAGTTTCTAGATAATCTGCTTCATAAGTTTGAGCAAATCCTTTTGCAACCAGCCGAGCTTTCAATCTTGCAATAGACCAATCTAGATTTATTTTAATCAAATACACCCATTTAAATCCTATCACTTTACTATTTTGCGGTAGTTGAACCGAATCCCAAGTGTTATTCTGATCTAAGGCTTTAATTTATTCTAACATTGTTTGTTGCCACTCTGGTTTTGACAGTGCCTCTTCAACTGTTTTTGGAATTTGAACTGAATCAAGTGCTAAAATAAATGAATAGGATTTTGATGATAGATTATTATATGAGACAAAAGATGATCTTGGATATGTACATTTTCGTTTCTCTTTCCGAAATGCAATGGGTAAATCAAGACTTGGATCTAGTAATGGAATATCTTCCTGCCCAATGATAGATGCATTTGTTTATGTTTCATGAACCAGTTTAACACTTACATGATGATCAACTCTATATGGAGTTACCACAGGATATATTAAGAATTCATCATTCTCCGTATACTCTTGACAAGTAAGAGTGGATAATGTAAAGAATGCTTAATCCTCTTCAATGGTAACATCTATAAATGCTAAATATTTATAAAGAATAGGACACAAACACTTGTACTCCTTTTGCAATCTTGAATAACTAACAAATATGCATTTTAACGACTTTGGATCTAGCTTAGTAAGTTGTGGATTAACGTCTCTACGTAAGAAGTACAACGAAAGATTCTTGGCTTGACTAAATACAAGTATTTATTGGGAAATAAGACCTGAAATGGCGTATATTCAAGCACACTTTATGGCATCCTATTAATCAAGAAATATATTGTAGATACATCATCTGCCCAAAATGCCTTAGGCACATTCATCTGAAATAGTAATGCGCGATTAGTTTCAACCAAATGCCTATTTTTCCTTTCATCTACTCCAGTTTGTGAAGCAATATCAGCACATGAAGTTTCATGAAGGACTCCATTTTGTGCCATATAAGCATCAAGCTGAACAGATAGATACTCTTTGGCATTATCACTTCTCAAAGTTTGAAAGAAGCATTGAACCGAATCTTTATCTCAACACAAAATGTACAAAAGATAGAAAATAACTATGATCTACTTTTCATTAAAAATAACCAGGTTACAAGAGAATAGTCATCAACAAAAGTAACAAAATATCTATACCCTTGCTTAGATACAATTGTAGAAGGTCCCCATATATCAGAATATACCAATTCAAAAGCAAAACTATCTCTTTTATTTACTATAGGATAATAACTACTACGATGATGTTTGAAAAATTGACATGACACTCAATTTAATATGGATAATGAATTAAAATATGGACATAATTTCTTGAGTAATGAATTTAAAGGATGCCCAACTAAAAATGAGTTTTGAGGGCGGAAGTTACACTTGAGCAAGCAAAATATTTAGGTAGCACAATAGTTAGAGTATATAAGCCTCTAGATTCTTCACCCGTACCAATAATTTGCTTTGTTATAAGGTTATAAAACTCACAGTAATCAAGGAAAAATGATATGCAACAATTAAGGTTACGAGTAATCTGACTAACTGATCAAATTGAAAGATAAGTTTGGCAAATACAAGACTGAATTTAGTGGCAATAAAGTATGTGAATTCACATTTCCAGTCCCTTGAACGTATGCTTGTGATCCATCGGCTAATGTAATAGCACTATTTGATTTATTTGGATAAAAATTTGAAATCAAATAAAAATTACCTATCATATGATTTGTTACTCTAGAATCTATAATCCATTTTGATGATTATTTCCCTGATTTTGCAGTAGTTGTAACCAAGGAGAGGATACCTGATCTAATGCAGTATTTTTCAGTGATTCTTAATACATTAATATGTAACACCCCACCTCCATTAAGGTCACTCACAAAGGGATTGCATTGACTTCAGTGGAGCGTCATAAATGTATAGAACAGATAAATTACAAAACAAACAAAATTTAAACAGCAGAAAATAAATAAAACTTTACTTTATTGATAAAACAACAACTTGGTAGAATAGCTTGTACAAAGATTGTTTTCCAGCACCAAAACACCAATACCCATTACAACAAAGCATCTGTCTTGTTTAACAAAATAAAGAAGCATGAAATGACAATGTTATACACCAATAAAGAATTAGCCAGACATAGCTATGGAAAGGAGAGTCCAAAGCAATACATCGTCTATCTTCGAGCTTGGAAAGAAAATTGAGCTAAGTGGTAATATTCCCTCCCTGTGAACCTTGGGGGGGGGGATGGAAGAAAAGAGAGCGAAACAAAACAAAGTCAGACATAAAGCCTGGTAAGTCCAATGACTTTCAACATGTAAATAGGTAAAAGCATCATGACATGAATAAACTAGATACTAGTCATAACCATGATATTAAGCATAGCAAGACAACAAATGACGATCGTTAGATATGACAAGGTAAGATACACTGAATGCGCTTCGGTTCTTTCTCTGATTTCCTATTTTCTCTACACCACCTTACTAGCATCCTAACTAGTGTCTTTTATAGAACGACTTGTATTCCCTACTAGTGTCCCAACTAGTGTCCTGTGAAAAAGGATCTGTATCCCCTACTAGTGTCCCAACTAGTATCCTATGTTATATAGTAAGGTGATACCAACCCCGCAATTGTGGTAGCCTTCAGGTGTACATCTAGTATGAGGATCTTACCTCAATCAGCCTAATTTCCATGAAGATGTTACCTTACTACCCTATTGATCAGCTCCCTACTTGTATTAATTTTCCTTGTGTCTGTGTTAGTCGGCCCTCTCTTGCGTGTAGATACCCTGTGTTGGTCCCACCATAAGGTGTATCAATCCCTATGATAGCAACCCGACACGATTCAAGATGCATAATGTATAACTACTGGTACCCAGTGCCTACTTTTTCCACTCCGGAGTACGTGCACGCCCGTAATCAATCAGAACCTATGCTGACGTACCCCCTGCCGCTATTTTGTCCGCTTATAATCAGCCCAATAATCGTGCCCCAACCTGCCTAGTTCAGGGAACCGTGATACATCTATGTGGGTTACTGCTGAAATGGGTCCCTGTTACTAAGGGTTTCCTAGGGTCTATTCGTATACCCCCCAAATTGGCTAAGTGTTATACATCCATTCAAGTTAACTTAACCCATCCACACGTCATGTCATGTGGGTTAAGTGTTTCTTATTAACTTAACCCTTCTCATTCATCATGTTTTAATTGGTTAAGTGTTTACTATTAACTTAACCCTGTTCATTCATCATATTATATTGGTTAAGTGTTTCCCCTTAACTTAACCCCATTCGTTCACCATGTTATATTGGTTAAGTGTTTCCCATTAACTTAACCCCACTCGTTCATCATGTTACGTTGGTTAAGTGTTGCCCTCTTGTGTTACTTAACCCTACCACTTGTCATGTTACATTGGTTAAGTGTTGCCCCCTTGTGTTACTTAACCCTACCACTTGTCGGGTTACCTTGGTTAAGTGTTTCCCTCTTGTGTTACTTAACCCTACCACTTGTCATGTTACATTGGTTAAGCGTTGCCCTCTTGTGTTACTTAACCCTACCACTTGTCATGTTACATTGGTTAAGCGTTGCCCCCTTGTGTTACTTAACCCTACCACTTATAATGTTACATTGGCTAAGCGTTGCCCTATCACACATCATGTTATATTGGTTAAGTGTTACCCTCTTGTGTTAACTTAACCCTACCTTTCTTAGCATGTCCGTTCATTAGCATTAATCCATTCATTAATGCCTCAACCTTTCACATTAGAACTGTTGTTTCGGTTGCTGGATGTGCCGGGCGGTTCCGGGCAGACTTCTACCGCAAACTCATTCTAACCTTGGGTTTTTGGGCTTAATGCGCTAACCTCTCATTAGATCTATATTGTTGCGGTCGCTGGATGTGCCGGGCGGTTCCGGGCAGTCTTACACCGCAACTCAATCTAACCTTGGGTTAGGCACGTTCATCTTTAGCCAATTTACATATTTACTATACATGTCCAAGTCTAGATTTATTCTATATGCTAATTATCCCAAATTCACAAAACTAGTCATGTTCTAATTCCCAAGTTATGCCCAACAAATTCAATTACAAGTTATTACTCAAAATAGGTTACATCCAATCTTCCTAAATTTGCAATAATAGTCATGCCCCAAAATTGCAATATACATTATGCTTGGCGTCCCAACCAATAGTTATGCCCAATCTAGATTTAATATTCCAATTTACAGTTTCCGCCCAATCTAGATTTAATATTTCAATTTACCCCAAGTTCGCAACAATAACATTTATACCCCAAATCACAAGTTACAAATTATGTCTAATAATTTCACCGAATATGTTATGCCCAATTATTTCACCGAATACATTATGCCCAATATTTACCCAAAATATTCCCCGTATTCCAATCGTTCGTATTTCGCGATTTCAGCCTAGGTTCGAAGGTAACCCAGTTTCATAAAAGAAAAAGGAAATAGGGGAAGAGAGAGAGAAGGAGCAAAAAATAAGAACGGGCATAAAAATAGGCATGTAATAACAGACCTAATACAAGAAATTTAGATCCAATAAAGATAGATTCTTGAATAAACTGATACAATCATTATCGCAGGCATAAGAATAACATCACGAACCAAAGAGGATTATAAACCTGATGTACAACAAAGATAGGCCTTATTTAATCAATAAAAATAATGTAACACCCCACCTCCGCCAGGGTCACTCACAAGAGAATGCATTAGCTTTGGAGGGGCGTTGTCTAGGTAAACATGCACAGAAATATTACAAGACAGAACATATAAAACAGCGGAAGAAAAACCAAATTTCATTACCTCATAAAATTATAAGGTCTAAAGCCTTTTACATCAAAATGCCTTTAAAAGCCATTACATTGGAAACCTGTCTTGCAATAGTTAAAGAAGCATAAAACCACAGTCATAAAATATTCCCCAAGTAAAACGGTAAAGCAGCCATAGCCAAGAAAAATCCAAGCCATACATGATGACCTTGAAGCAGAAGAAGTCCGAGCTAAATAACAGTATTTCCTCCCTGAAAACCTGGGGGGGAAGCGGAAGACAAAGAGGCGAAAGAAAACGGGGTCAGTCATAAAGACTGGTAAGTCCTATCTACTTCCAGCATAAAAACAGGTAAAGGTAACATGACATGCATAAACTGAAAGTAAACATAAGGATGATGACAAGATAGACAAGCTAAACCAAGGTAACAGGATGAACTACTGTATCAAGATAAACTACGGTCACTATGAATCAAGTATAACATCCCAAGGTTCTATCGAGTATAACATCCCAAGGTTCTATCGAGTATAACACCCCAAGGTTCTATCAAGTATATTTGCCCTGCACCTTCCGTACTAGTATCCCAACCCATGTCATGTGTTAGCTACAAAATGTCCCTTGCCCAATGAAATGGTCCATGTCAACCTAATATAGGTTTTCCCAACTCGTATGTTTCTTTCCATGTATATGTTTAGTCCTTTGCCGTAAATCCAACGGGCTTCCTCACATAGTTCTATACTACTTCAACGTAGTTCCATTATCCTTGAAATCGTTTGGACTGTCACCCTTGATCTAGCTGTATTTTCTTACCATGAATTCTCGAATGTTCGGCTAGGATTTATGCCACCTAGGACCACTAGGGATTACGCTACCTACTAAACGTTTTCGTAACTCGGTTTGGGTTTAAGCCACCTAGGACCGCTAGGGATTACGCTACCCGTCAACCACGCCCTTTTTCCCCCGTATGTATCGTGAATCGTTTTTCCATGTCTAGATGCACATGTATCTCAATGTGCCATCCGAGTCCCGTGACAAAGCTAATCAAGAAATACAGGACTCGGTCGGGAGCTTTAGGTTATCTGCCGATGCAGATATCAAGGTCTGTTTTTCTACCGGTGGTTATGGTCCCACGTGACCCCTCCCTCAACTATTGAAAGGCAATCCAAGAAAATCATGCACGAGAACTATACTCCGGCCATCCATGCCCCACTTTCCTATTGGCCAACCTCACCCATAACTAGATAGCAAGTATATGGTCTGTTGGGAGTTCTCTGCCTTTCCGCATACGTACACGATTGACTAAAGATGGTAGGTAGTCAACGACGTGCTATCACAGGGCTAAACTAAGTATCGCCGACTCCACGCTAATCCACCCCATTCTTTAGGTTGCTCGCACAGTAACCAAGGCATACCCTTGGTTCTTTTACCGCAGACCTTAACCTTTGTGAGCCCAGGCGGATCATCTGTAACCTCACAGAGGGATACCAAGAGTACCCTCACGTCCCCCGAAGCTACCGCTTCGTCACCCAGTTTGCTGGAGCCTTTATCTAAGTCAGATAAACATTCGCTCCTCCTCGTGTGTTTGTTTAAACGATGACCTACCGTATCAGGTTACGCATCTATTTGTGAACTGGTCCAATTCTCTTGACTAAGAATTATTACTTAGTTATCCTTAACTAAGGCTTATCACTTAGTTTCCCTTCCCGTTATCCTTATTAACTACGATTTTCTACTTAGTCCCCTGAACTAGGGTTTTGTCTAATGGGTTAAATGTTGTCATTCGAGTTCATGACTTACCCCGCCTACGAATCATGTCAAAATTGGCTAAGTATTCAAGTTCAAGACTTAGCCCTACAAACCATGTATCAAGTTGGTTAAGTATATCAAGAAGTTCATGATTTAACCCTAGATTATCGTGTCAGATTGGTTAAGTATAGGTTAACTTAACCCTATCAAATTACCGTGTCAGATTGGTTAAGTATAGGTTATCATAACCTCATCAAGCTACCGCGTCAGATTGGTTAATTATAGGTTGTCTTAACCTCATCAAATCATCGAGTAAAATTGGTTAAGTGTAGGTTAACTTAACCCCATTAAATTATCGAGTCGGATTGGTTAAGTATAGGTTAACTTAACCCCATTAAATTATCGAGTCGGATTGGTTAAGCATATTTAAGAGGTTCGTGACTTAACCCTATCAAATCATCAAGTCAGATTGGTTAAGTGTAAGTTAATCATAACCCCATCAAATTACCGAGTCAGATTGGTTAAGTGTAGGTTAACTTAACCCCATCCACTAGTCGTATTTATAATGGTTAAGTATCATTCTTGTGGGTTTACTTAACCCTACCACGCATCGCGTTATCCCAGTCGGGTGTTATCAACCCATTTAGGTTAAACTAACTCATCCGCTAATCGTGTTATATGGTTAAGTGTCTTTAAGTAACCAAGTCCGGTCTTACTTAACCTACCCATTCATGTCATATCGGTTAAGTTCCATTAGTCAAACTAACTTAACCTTGTCATGTGGCATTAAGTAAATTAATGCACCCTAACCTCTCACATTAGACTTTGTTGTGGTTACTGGTTACGCCGGGCGGGTCCGGGCAGCTTTACACCACAACCTAGTCTAACCTCGGGTTTTAAGCGTGATATGGCCAACTACTCACATTGGGTCTTATTGTCTGTAGCTACTGGATTTGCCGGGCGGTTCCGGGCAGATTTATGCTACAAACTCAACCCAACCTCGAGTTGGCCACTTTTTTCTACTTGTCATGTTCATGTCAAATTTAGGCTACGACAAAGTCCACGTTTTCCACTTATGCCCATTGTCCCATTACTTAATTCATGTTAAGTTTCATAGCCCATCTCAAGTTTGCCTAAACTACCCAAGGCGTATTCCCAACGCAAGTGAAAGCGAGTCAACATAGTAGGAATAATATGACAACATATTGGCCTCAAACATGTATGATAGCATAAAGGGATTGGCCTCAAACATGTATGATAGCATAAAGGGATTGGCCTCAAACATGTATGATAGCATAACACTTGGTTCATCATCATAGGCATGTAAATGGTCATGAGGGGTTTAGGTTCTTTTACATGCATAAGCCCCAAGTCAAGTTCATATGAATGTTCCACAAGTCAAATTGTTATAAGGGTTCATGCCAACATTCCACAAGTCAAGATTCAATCTTGCATGATAAACTAGGTCAAACACAACATGAGTGGCATGATTTAATCACTAAGAAATAGCCCAAAGTCATAGGTTCAAGAGAGGGGCAAGACTAGATTCACATAGACTAACATACTTAGGTTTCATCTCATTTTATTTCATGTCAACATTAGAACTACCGTTTAGATCTAAAAGTAGCTAGAACTTACATAGCGTGGCTAGAGATTTATGAGCAAGCATTTGTCGTAGAACGGTGTTGAGATGATGCTCTACTTCCTTGATTTGATGTAGCAAGATTGCTCCTTTGACTTGAATCTAGTTTGCATGCTTAAGCCTTTGAAGTTGAAGATGGAGGCCATGATCAAGAGACATTTGGGCAGCACTTTGTTGTTAGGATGGTTTGTAGTGAATTAGGCTAGGTCTTAGGGTATTTTTATAGAAGTAAGGACTAGTTTAGGCCCTTAGATTAACCCTAGTTTAGATCTGAACCATCCAATCTCGTCACAGGCCAACATAACAGACCCAAAGGAGCAAGCAGGTGCACCAGGCCAACCTGGCTCGACCAAGGAGGTCGACCCCCAGGTCGACACCCAGGTCGACTGCCCAGTCGACCTGGTCCCTGGGGGGTCGACTCCCCAGTCGACTCCCCAGGCGACCTGGGGCTGGGCGGGAAATTTTCCCGCCCAGTCTGTTTGGGGCTAAATTCGAAATTTGAAAATCTGTTTTCGTTTTCTGATTTTTCGTGAAACTTCTAGAGGCCATATCTCGGTCATGAGGACTCCGATTTACGAAATTTCGGACTCGTTTCCAACCAAAATTCCGAGACGAACGCAAAGGCGCAACCCGTTTCTCTTGATTCTTATTTTAAAATTTAATTCTGCCCTGATTTCTTGTTTTAATATGTTATAAAAATTCGGGTTGTTACATTCTCCCCACCTTAAAGGATTTCGTCCCCGAAATCTCCAAATTAGGAAGAACGTATCCTACCATCCATCATCCATCTACTCAAAACATCATTCACAAGCAACCATTGTCCTTAAAAGATTTCTAATACCATATGAACATATGCAGAAATTGTGTGTATATGTTCCTTATCTAATGCAAATGATCAGGTCTGATTGATCTTCTAAATGCAAAATATGTTTAGTGCCATGAATCCATATGTATGCAAATAGTCCTAGTCACATAAACACTATATGTGTGCACAACCATTCATCCATATGCAATATTCACATGATAACACATTCAAATTCATCTATAAACAAGTATAGACACGTATACATATGAAATATGAAATGTGACTGAGCCGATCTAGTGCCTAGTGTGTATTCGCGCATCCACGAGCAACCACTTGCAACCATATCAATCATAACATGTTTTAAAATACATGTTTACATTCACATGGTTCTACCTAAGGTCCTTAAGATAGGACCGAGAAGATAAACAAGATAAACTCCTTTTTGGATTACAAGAAATCCCTTTCTAAACCCAACCCATATCCTATAAAGCCCAAAAGGTTTAGTCAACCTAACGGACACCTTCAAACTCTGACATGTATTATTAACCGATGAATCATACCCCATATGGGGTTTGCAACAGAAATAAGATCGAGAATAGGACCGAGAGGATATGCATAAAGGATAGCATGCGGGTAATCTCTACAGGAAAACAGGGATCAAGAATATACTCTTAAAAAGAGATATGATGCGCGTATCTTGTCTTCAATCTTCTAAGTCGCATTTCCTTGAGCTTAATTCCATTGTGCTTTGACCATCATTAACTTCATGATTTCGTGGCCTCTTAACTCCTATTTCCAAATATGAGCTGGAACTCACTTCATTGTCGCCTCTCGTTCCACTTTTACTTATTCTCCCTCTAGTATACTTGGCTCAACCATATCCGTGCACTCATGGTTTCATGTAAGCTCTCCAAAATTCACTAGTGAATCATGGATCTCGTTTACTCGCTCTATGGCATTCCACGCAGAAGAACTTATCCCTTGAAAACAAACAGATGCCAACCATGTTACCAAGTGTACTTACTAGAGTGATTTCCATAACTCATGCACAAGCGAAATGAACCATCCGCCTTAGTGGCGAACTCTACTCGAACGGTTTACCAACAAATGCATCAAGAGCTTCTAGGTAACCAATCATGACAGAACCCTAAAGGTTACACAAGACTTCGAGGGTATTACCGAGGCAGGTCAAGAGCCTAACTACCCTCCTTTCAGAACCGAGAATGACACCTTACTGGATAACCACTCCATTCTTAGAATTCAACCCATAGCTTAAAAGCATAAGCATTATTCCCAAAAGTCATAGGCGTCCTCAAATCCAAACAAGTCATGAATAAATGGACCGATTCCTCAACAAGATTTGAGACAAAAATGGGATCCTCTACTATGCTAGTACGAAGGTGCAGAGACTCAACTATCGAAGAAGACTTAAATGAAGCGGTGATCAAAGTAAAGTCCTGACGGGATGATAGAGAAGAAAAGCTAAACCTTTCACAGAAACGTTACCATCCTTCTTAGGTACGCTAACAGTGAGAGCATACAATTGCCCTCTCAATGATCTTGTCCTCGTCTCATAATACTTGACTATCTTTCCCTTTTTACCCTACTAGAGATACTCTCTCTTGTCATGGGTTTTATCATTCACCTTTTTCCTCCTTTGTGAATTAAGCCATACCAACAAGTTGCTTGTCCTTAAGCTTGTATCCTTTATACTTGTTCTTACTATCCTTTCTTATAACGCGGTAACAGGTCTCTCGAGAACTACCTCCATCGTACCGAAAACACTGACGTAGTTAGAAAAGGATTAGTCGCAGTTCAAACCACTGTGACTACAGGTGGAGGAAAGAAAGGAAAAGAGATTCAATCAAGGAAACAAAGGATAATGCTAATGGCCTTTGGGGAATAGCCTTTAAAAATAAAACTTTCCTTGAAAAATGCTTCTTTGTAAACGGTTTTCAAATAGTTTTCAGAAGGTTTTAAAACTTTTGCCCAGTCTGGTAACCTTCTGCTCTAATACCAAATGTAACACCCCACCTCTGCCAGGGTCACTTACAAGAGAATGCACTAGCTTTGGAGGGGCGTTGTCTAGGTAAACATGCACAGAAATATTACAAGACAGAACATATAAAACAGCGGAAGAAAAACCAAATTTCATTACCTCATAAAATTATAAGGTCTAAAGCCTTTTACATCAAAATGCCTTTAAAAGCCATTACATTGGAAACCTGTCTTGCAATAGTTAAAGAAGCATAAAACCACAGTCATAAAATATTCCCCAAGTAAAACGGTAAAGCAGCCATAGCCAAGAAAAATCCAAGCCATACATGATGACCTTGAAGCAGAAGTAGTCCGAGATAAATAACAGTATTTCCTCCCTGAAAACCTAGGGGGGAAGCGGAAGACAAAGAGGCGAAAGAAAACGGGGTCAGTCATAAAGACTGGTAAGTCCTATCTACTTCCAGCATAAAAACAGGTAAAGGTAACATGACATGCATAAACTGAAAGTAAACATAAGGATGATGACAAGATAGACAAGCTAAACCAAGGTAACAGGATGAACTACTGTATCAAGATAAACTACGGTCACTATGAATCAAGTATAACATCCCAAGGTTCTATCTAGTATAACATCCCAAGGTATCAAGTATATTTGCCATGCACCTTCCGTACTAGTATCCCAACCCGTGTCATGTGTTAGCTACAAAATGTCCCTTGCCCAATGAAATGGTCCATGTCAACCTAATGTAGGTTTTCCCAACTCGTATGTTTCTTTCCATGTATATGTTTAGTCCTTTGCCGTAAATCCTACAGGCTTCCTCACGTAGTTCTATACTACTTCAACGTAGTTCCATTATCCTTGAAATCGTTTGGACTGTCACCCTTGATCTAGCTGTATTTTCTTACCATGAATTCTCGAATGTTCGGCTAGGATTTATGCCACCTAGGACCACTAGGGATTACGCTACCTACTAAACGTTTTCGTAACTCGGTTTGGGTTTAAGCCACCTAGGACCGCTAGGGATTACGCTACACGTCAACCACGCCCTTTTCCCCCCGTATGTATCGGGAATCGTTTTTCCATGTCTAGATGCACATGTATCTCAATGTGCCATCCGAGTCCCGTGACAGGGCTAATCAAGAAATACAGGACTCGGTTGGGAGCTTTGGGTTATCTACCGATGCAGATATCAAGGTCTGTTTTTCTACCGGTGGTTATGGTCCCACGTGACCCCTCCCTCAACTACTGAAAGGCAATCCAAGAAAATCATGCACGAGAACTATACTCCGGCCATCCATGCCCCACTTTCCTATTGCCCAACCTCACCCATAACTAGATAGAAAGTATATGGTCTGTTGGGAGTTCTCTGCCTTTCCGCATACGTACACGATTGACTAAAGATGGTAGGTAGTCGACGACGTGCTATCACAGGGCTAAACTAAGTATCGCCGACTCCACGCTAATCCACCCCAGTCTTTAGGTTGCTCGCATAGCAACCAAGGCATACCCTTGGTTCTTCTACCGCAGACCTTAACCTCTATGAGCCCAGGCGGATCATCTGCAACCTCACAGAGGGATACCAAGAGTACCCTCACGTCCCCCGAAGCTACCGCTTCGTCACCCAGTTCGCTGGAGCCTTTATCTAAGTCGGATAAACATTCGCTCCTCCTCATGTGTTTGTTTAAACGATGACCTACCGTATCAGGTTACGCATCTATTTGTGAACTGGTCCAATTCTCTTGACTAAGAATTATTACTTAGTTATCCTTAACTAAGGCTTATCACTTAGTTTCCCTTCCCGTTATCCTTATTAACTACGATTTTCCACTTAGTCCCCTGAACTAGGGTTTTGTCTAATGGGTTAAGTGTTGTCATTCGAGTTCATGACTTACCCCGCCTACGAATCATGTCAAAATTGGCTAAGTATTCAAGTTCAAGACTTAGCCCTACAAACCATGTATCAAGTTGGTTAAGTATATCAAGAAGTTCATGACTTAACCCTAGATTATCGTGTTAGATTGGTTAAGTATAGGTTAACTTAACCCTATCAAATTACCGTGTCAGATTGGTTAAGTATAGGTTATCTTAACCTCATCAAGCTATCGCGTCAGATTGGTTAAGTATAGGTTGTCTTAACCTCATCAAATCATCGAGTAAAATTGGTTAAGTGTAGGTTAACTTAACCCCATTAAATTATCGAGTTGGATTGGTTAATTATAGGTTAACTTAACCCCATTAAATTATCGAGTCGGATTGGTTAAGCATATTTAAGTGGTTCGTGACTTTACCCTATCAAATCATCAAGTCAGATTGGTTAAGTGTAAGTTAATCTTAACCCCATCAAATTACCGAGTCGGATTGGTTAAGTGTAGGTTAACTTAACCCCATCCACTAGTCGTATTTATAATGGTTAAGTATCATTCTTGTGGGTTTACTTAACCCTACCACGCATCGCGTTATCCCAGTCGGGTGTTATCAACCCATTTAGGTTAAACTAACCCATCCGCTAATCGTGTTATATGGTTAAGTGTCTTTAAGTAACCAAGTCCGGTCTTACTTAACCTACCCATTCATGTCATATAGATTAAGTGCCATTAGTCAAACTAACTTAACCTTGTCATGTGGCATTAAGTAAATTAATGCACCCCAACCTCTCACATTAGACTTTGTTGTGGTTACTGGTTACGCCGGGCGGGTCCGGGTAGCTTTACACCACAACCTAGTCTAACCTCGGGTTTTAAGCGCGATATGACCAACTACTCACATTGGGTCTTATTGTCTGTAGCTACTGGATTTGCCGGGCGGTTCCGGGCAGATTTATGCTACAAACTCAACCCAACCTCGAGTTGGCCACTTTCATGTTTTTCTACTTGTCATGTTCATGTCAAATTTAGGCTACGACAAAGTCCACGTTTTCCACTTATGCCCATTGTCCCATTACTTAATTCATGTTAAGTTTCATAGCCCATCTCAAGTTTGCCTAAACTACCCAAGGCGTATTCCCAACGCAAGTGAAAGCGAGTCAACATAGTAGGAATAATATGACAACATATTGGCCTCAAACATGTATGATAGCATAAAGGGATTGGCCTCAAACATGTATGATAGCATAAAGGGATTGGCCTCAAACATGTATGATAGCATAACACTAGGTTCATCATCATAGGCATGTAAATGGTCATGAGGAGTTTAGGTTCTTTTACATGCATAAGCCCCAAGTCAAGTTCATATGAATGTTCCACAAGTCAAATTGTTCTAAGGGTTCATGCCAACATTCCACAAGTCAAGATTCAATCTTGCATGATAAACTAGGTCAAACACAACATGAGTGGCATGATTTAATCACTAAGAAATAGCCCAAAGTCATAGGTTCAAGAGAGGGGCAAGACTAGATTCACATAGACTAACATACTTAGGTTTCATCTCATTTTATTTCATGTCAACATTAGAACTACCGTTTAGATCTAAAAGTATCTAGAACTTACAAAGCGTGGCTAGAGATTTATGAGCAAGCATTTGTCGTAGAACGGTGTTGAGATGATGCTCTACTTCCTTGATTTGATGTAGAGAGCTTGCTCCTTTGACTTGAATCTAGTTTGCATGCTTAAGCCTTTGAAGTTGAAGATGGAGGCCATGATCAAGAGACATTTGGAAAGCACTTTGTTGTTAGGATGGTTTGTAGTGAATTAGGCTAGGTCTTAGGGTATTTTTATAGAAGTTAGGACTAGTTTAGGCCCTTAGATTAACCCTAGTTTAGATCTGAACCATCCAATCTCGTCACAGGCCAACAGAACAGACCCAAAGGAGCAAGCAGGTGCACCAGGCCAACCTGGCTCGACCAAGGAGGTCGACCCCCAGGTCGACACCCATGTCGACTGCCCAGTCGACCTGGTCCCTGGGGGGTCGACTCCCCAGTCGACCTGGGGCTGGGCGGGAAATTTTCCCTCCCAGTCTGTTTGGGGTAAATTCGAAATTTGAAAATCTGTTTTCGTTTTCTGATTTTTCGTGAAACTTCTAGAGGCCATATCTCGGTCATGAGGACTCCAATTTACGAAATTTCGGACTCGTTTCCAACCCAAATTCCGAGACGAACGCAAAGGCGCAACCCGTTTCTCTTGATTCTTATTTTAAAATTTAATTCTGCCCGGATTTCTTATTTTAACATGTTATAAAAATTCGGGTTGTTACAAATAACCTCTAAGGCATGTAAAGACATAGATTCAATAGAAGGATAGGGATAAATCTGAAAAGATTATCTTACAGCCAGGCATAGACTTTGATTCATTTTATTACATGTCAAGATTACAATCAGGTATTCAAATCTGAAAATAACGTGAACTTACATTGCTTGGATTAAGAAAAGATAATTGAATCGTTGTTGTTGTAGCAAAACTAGTCTTCTAATTTGATTTGAGGCTCTCTAATTTTCTTCTTGAATTTAGGTTGATGGATGACGGCTAGGCTAGTTTGGGGATAAACAGCATGACGGCGCCATAGCTTTTGAGCAATAGAACTAGTGTTGGGTTATGAGTGTATATATAGATGTCTAGGATTATTAAGAGTCTTTAGATCAACATAGGGTCCATCCAAACCATGCAGTCCAAGAGAATGCGTCATCAGGCCAATCTGAAGTCGCCACGCAGCCCTAAAACTCAGAAATTCGTCACTGCCTCGTCAGCCAGAAACAAAACGAAGTATTTCACCCAGATCTTAGGGGGGAGGGGGGGAGGGCGACACCCCTATGGGGGGGTCGACACCCCTTAAGGGGGGTCGATATCCTCTGGCGGGAATTTTCCCGCCTAGCCTGTTTTTGGCTGATTTTGAACCCATTTTTGACTTTCTGGACCTATTTCTGAAGCACTGAACCCAATATATATATATATATATACACACACTCCCCCCTACACGTATACAAACTTCTAAGGCTTATAACTTCTTCATACATTGTCCGATTTACGCAAACTCGGACTCTATTTCAAGCAGAATTCCGAGACGAACGCAATGGCTTAACCCGTTTCGCTTAATTCCCAATTTTAAAATTAAGTATTCTTTAATTCGTTACTTTAATATTCACAGAAAATACAGTGTGTTACACTCTCCCCTCCTTTAAAGGATTTCGTCCCCAAAATCTCTAAGTTAAGAAGAATGTATCATAACATCCAACATCCATCTATTCAACCATCAATCACAAGCATCCATTGTCCTTAAAAAGATTTCTAATACTTTCATGATCATATGCATAGTGTGTGTACATGCCCTTATCTAATGCAAAATCAGGCGGTCTATTGATTCAGTTGACCTCCTTAATGCAAATTATGTCAGTGCTATGAGTCCATCATGTATGCCATTATTCCTAATCGTATTTTATAACTTTTACATGAGTGCCCAATCATTCATAGAAATGCAATATCCATATGATAACACATCAAGTTTCAATCCATATACAAATTCATATATGCATATGCAATATGAAAGTGACCGAGCCGATCTAGTGCCTAATGTGTGTGTATATGCATCCACAAGCAACCACTAGCAAACACTTACATCCACTTGCATCCACCAAACATAACATGTCTCAAACACATATTTACATCCATTGGCTTCTACCTAAGGATCGAGGATAGGACCGAGAGGATATACCTAAAAGATAAAGACTAGCATGCAAATAAACTTTACAGAAAAAGAGAGATCAAGGATATACCCTCAAAAAATGTATGATACGCATATCCAATCTTCAGCCTTCTAAGTCGCATCTTCTTGAGTTCCACCCCTTCTCCTTCTAGTATACTCGGCACTACGACTTCTGCTGTGTCATGCTAAAAAGGTCTTCCAAAAGGTCTTCCAGGGTATTCCATGTTGAAGAACTATCTCTTGAAAATAAACAGATGCTAACCATGTTACCAGGTGTAGTTATTAAGGTGATTAGAGGTCTCTTCTCTACTTAAATTATCCATTGCGTCAACTATTTGAGAGTCTTTTCTTTGTGAATTCCCTATTTGATCCAAAAGCATAGGTCTTACTCCTAGCGACGCCAACTACTAACTTAACCGAAGGTTTTAAAATCAAAGGTTGAGATATATTCTGAACTTTTCCTTTTCACATAAAGAGGACTTGAAGTCAACATTTTTATTCTTAAGGCATCCGCTACAAACTTACCCTTCCTTCTTACATCAAAATGGCGCCTAGTCCCGTGCCGCATGCATCCGTGTATACCGTAAACCTTTTACTACCGTAAGGTAAAAGTCAAAACTGGGGCCGTTGTAAGAGCCCTCTTCGATCGTTGGAAAGCGACATCACAATCAATACCCCGAGCAAAGGTTAGATTCTTCTTCGTTAATCTAGTAAGTGGGGCTAATACCTTTGCAAAGTTCTTAATGAACTTCCTATATTAGCCCAATAGTCCAAGAAAGCTTCTTACTTCTGTTGCACTCCTTGGGACCTTCCAGTCTTGCACTGCAACTACTTTTGCAGGAACTACTGCTATCCCTTCTTTGGACACCACATGTCCTAGAAACCTTACTTCTTCTCTCCAAAAATGACATTTTAGAGAACTTCGCCTTAAGTTGATGTGCCCGAAGTGTATCCATGACTTCTCTTAAATGCAAAGCATGTCCTTCCTCATTCTTTGAGAAAATCAAGATATCGTCCACGAGGACTAATACTAACTTATTAAGGAACTCCCTAAACACCCTACTCAACAAGTCAACAAAATAAGCGGGTGCATTTGTCAAACCGAAAGGCATGACGAGCTACTCAAAGAAACCGTCAGGGGTCCTAAAAGCAGTATTGTCTATACTGTCCTCAGCTACTCTTAGCTGATGAAACCCTGTACCCAAATCTAGTTGGGAGAAAACAGACGCACCTACAAGTTGGTCAAACAAATCATCTATTATGGAAGTGGGTGCCTATTTTTCTTTAGTCAGCTTAGTTAATTCTCTATAATCCACGCATAGGCAAAGTGATCCATCCGCTTTGGTTGCAAACACCACTGGAGCACCCCATTCAGAAATACTCCGCCTTATGAACCCCTTTTCAAGCAACTCTTTAACTTGCTTGTTGAGCTCTTTCCTTTCCCTTGGAGCCATGTGTCTAACGGGTAAAGCAACAGGTTTTGCATTATCAACAAGGTATATGCGGAAGTCTATCTCTCGCTTTGGAGGCAAACCCTTCACCTCCTCAAAGACATCCGAGTATTCACGGACTACTCTAACAGATTGCAAGTTTTCAACAGACGCATCAAGAGATTCTAGGTAGCTAAGCATAACAGAATTCATGTGATTACAAGAGATTTCGAGAGTGTTACCGAGGCGAGTCATAAGTCTAACCACTCTCCTTTCACAATTGAGAATGGCACCATTACTGGGTAACCAATCCATCCCTAGAATCAACCCATAACCTATGAAACCAAAAACGTAAGCATTACATCTAAACTCAACGCTTAGTATAGATATTCCCAAATCCAAACAAATCATAGATGAATGAGCCGAACCCCCAATAGGATTTGAGACAACAATGGGATCTTCTACTATACAAGTACTAAGGTGCAGAGACTCAGCTATGGAAGCAGATAGAAAAGAATGTAAAGCGCCAGAACAAAACAAAGTTCTAACAGGATGATTGAAAAGAAAAACTAAACTTTCAACAGAAACGTTCCTACCTCTCTTAGGTACACTAGCAGTGAGAGCATGCAATTGCCCTCTAGAATATTATGTCCTTTGCCCTTGTCCTTGTCCTTCGGGGCAATCCTTGATAAGATGCCCTGCTTCACCATACGGAAAACAACCACCTGTCTTCTTCTTCCTACAATTAAATGACCCGCTATACCATAGAAATGACACTTCCTCTTGTCGCGGGATCTATTATTTCTTCCACCCTTCTTGTACTCCAATCCCTTGTTTGTGATTCTTCCACTTTGGCCTCTTTCTTTTCACCTTTCTCTTTTTGCGTGGATTAAGCCATATCAACAAGCTTCTTATCCATAGGCTTGTGCTCCTTAGCCCAAACTCCCTTATTCTCATCCTTACTATCCTTGTGTAGCTTGTTGACTAGTTTCTCGAAACTACCTCCATCGCACGACAACCTACAAGGCTTGAAAGAAAATTAGCCGCAGGTGAAACTACTGCGGCTACAGATGGAGGTTGGGCACTACTTCGCCCTCGACATGTGTCGTATGCCTATGAAACTATGGCGAAAAGAAAGGAAGAAGAGATTCAAATAAAGATTCGAAAGATTGTGCATATGGCTTTGGGGAATATGCCTTTTAAAAACAATACTTTTCTCTTGAAAAACGCTTCTGTAAAACATGTTTTAGAAAATACCCCTTTTAAAATATGCTTTTGAAAAATCTTTTATGTGTTCTGGTAACCTTTAGCTCTGATACCACGTGTAACACCCCACCTTGTTAAGGTCACTCACAAAGGGAATGCATTAACTTCAGTGGAGCGTCATAAGTGTATAGAACAAATAAATTACAAATCAGACAAAATTTAAATAGCGGAAAATAAATAAAACTTTACTTTATTGATAAAACAACAACTTGGGAGAACAACTTGTACAAAGATTGTTTTCCAGCACCAAAACACCAATACCCATTACAACAAAGCATCTGTCTTGTTTAAAAAAATAAAGAAGCATGAAATGACAATGATATTCCTCAATAAAGCATTAGCCAGCCATAGCTGTGGAAAGGAGAGTCCAAAGCAATACATTGTCTATTTTCGAGCTTGGAAAGAAAATTGAGCTAAGTGGTAATATTCCCTCCCCGTGAACCTGGGGGGGGGGACAGAAGAAAAGAGAGCAAAACAAAACAGAGTCAGACATAAAGCCTGGTAAGTCCAGTGACTTTCAGCATGTAAATAGGTAAAAGCATCATGACATGAATAAACTGGATACCAGTCATAACCATGATAATAAGCATAGCAAGACAACAAATGATGATCGTTAGATATGACAAGGTAAGATACACTGAATGCACTTCGGTTCTTTCTCTGATTTCCTATTTTCTCTACACCACCCAACTAGCTTCCTAACTAGTGCCTTTTATAGAACGATTGTATTCCCTACTAGTGTACCTACTAGTATCCTGTGAAAAAGGATCTGTATCCCCTACTAGTGTCCCAACTAGTATCCTATGTTATATAGTAAGGTGATCCCAACCCCACAATTGTGGTAGCCTTCAGGTGTACATCGAGTATGAGGATCTTACCTCAATCAGCCTAATTGCCATGAAGATGTTAGATGTACCCTTACTACCCTATTGATCGGCTCCCTACTTGTATTAATTTTCCTTATGTCTGTGTCAATCGGCCCTCTCTTGCGTGTAGATACCCTGTGCTGGTCCCACCATAAGGTGTATCAATCCCTATGATAACAACCCGACACGATTCAAGATGCACAGTGTATAACTACTGGTACCTAGTGCCAGTTTTTTCCACTCCGGATTACGTGCATGTCCGTAATCCGTCAGAACCTACACTGACGTAACCCCTGCCGCTATTTTGACCGCTTATAATCATCCCAATAATCATGCCCCACCCTGCCTAGTTCAGGGTGTCGTGATACATCTATGTGGGTTACTGCTGAAATGGGTCCCCGTTACTAGGGTTTCCTAGGGTCTATTCGTATACCCCCAAATTGGCTAAGTGTTATCCATCCATTTAAGTTAACTTAACTCATCCACACGTCATGTCATGTTGGTTAAATGTTTCTTATTAACTTAACCCTTCTCATTCATCATGTTGCAACTGGTTAAGTGTTTTCTATTAACTTAACCATGTTCATTCATCATATTATATTGGTTAAGTGTTTACCCTTAGCTTAACCCCATTCATTCACCATGTTATGTTGGTTAAGTGTTTCCCATTAACTTAACCCCACTCGTTCATCATGTTACGTTGGTTAAGTGTTTCCCTCTTGTGTTAACTTAACCCTATCACTTGTCATGTTACATTGGTTAAGTGTTGCCCTCTTGTGTTACTTAACCCTACCACTTGTCATGTTACATTGGTTAAGTGTTGCCCTCTTGTGTTACTTAACCCTACCACCCTCTTGTGTTACTTAACCCTACCACTTGTCAGGTTACATTGGTTAAGTGTTGCCCTCTTGTGTTACTTAACCCTACCACTTGTCATGTTACATTGGTTAAGCGTTGCCCCTTGTGTTACTTAACCCTACCACTTATAATGTTACATTGGTTAAGCGTTGCCCTATCACACATCAAGATATATTGGTTAAGTGTTACCCTCTTGTGTTAACTTAACCCTACCGTTCTTAGCATGTCCGTTCATTAGCATTAATTCATTCATTAATGCCTCAACCTCACATTAGAACTGTTGTTTGCGGTTGCTGGATGTGCCGGGCGGTTCCGGGAAGACTTCTACCGCAAACTCATTCTAACCTCGGATTTTTGGGCTTAATGCGCTAACCTCTCACATTAGATCTATATTGTTGCGGTCGCTGGACGTGCCGGGCGTTTCTGCGCAATCTTACACCGCAACTCAATCTAACCTCGGGTTAGGCACGTTCATCTTTAGCCAACTTACATATTTACTATACATGTCAAAGTCCAGATTTTTTTTTATATGTTAATTATCCCAAATTCGCAAAACTAGTCATGTTCCAATTCCCATGTAATGCCCAACAAATTCAATTACAAGTTATTACTCAAAATAGGTTACACCCAATCTTCCTAAATTTGCAATAATAGTCATGCCCCAAAATCGCAATATACATTTTGCTTGGCGTCCCAACCAATAGTTATGCCCAATCTAGATTTAGTATTCCAATTTACAGTTTCTGCCCAATCTAGATTTAATATTTCAATTTACCCCAAGTTCGCAACAATAACATTTATACCCCAAATCACAAGTTACAAATTATGTCCAATAATTTCACCGAATATGTTATGCCCAATTATTTCACCGAATACATTATGCCCACTATTTACCCAAAATATTCCCCGTATTCCAATCGTTCGTATTTCGCGATTTCAGCCTAGGTTCGAAGGTAACCCAGTTTCATAAAAGAAAAAGGAAATAGGGGAAGAGAGAGAGAAGGAGCATAAAATAAGAACGGGCATAAAAATAGGCATGTAATAACAGACCTAATACAAGAAATTTAGATCCAATAAAGATAGATTCTTGAATAAACTGATACAATCATTATCGCAGGCATAAGAATAACATCACGAACCAAAGAGGAATATAAACCTGATGTGCAACAAAGATAGACCTTATTTAATCAATAAAAATAACCTCTAAGGCATGTAAAGACATAGATTCAATAGAAGGATAGGGATAAATCTGAAAAGATTATCTTACAACTAGGCATAGACTTTGATTCATTTTATTACATGTCAAGATTACAATCAGGTATTCAAATCTGAAAATAACGTGAACTTACATTGCTTGGATTAAGAAAAGATAATTGAATCGTTGTTGTTGTAGCAAAACTAGTCTTCTAATTTGATTTGAGGCTCTCTAATTTTCTTCTTGAATTTAGGTTGAAGAATGACGGCTAGGCTAGTTTGGGGATGAACAGCATGACAGCGCAATAGCCTTTGAGCAATAGAATTAGGGTTGGGGTATGAGTGTATAAATCGATGTCTAGGATTATTAAGAGCCTTTACATCAACATAGGGTCCATCCAAACCATCCAGTCCAAGAAAATACGCCATCAGGCTAATTAGAAGTCGCCACCTTGCCTTACGACTCAGAAATTCGTCACTGCCTCATCATCCAGATACAAAATGAAGTATTTCACCTAGATCTGAGGGGGTCGATACCAGGATCGACACCCGTATGGGGGGGTCGACATCTATGTTGACACATCTATGGGGGGGTCGACACCCTCTGGTGGGAATTTTCCCGCCCAGCCTGTTTTTGGCTGATTTTGAATTTCGAACCCATTTTTGACTTTCTGGACCTATTTCTTAGTACTGAACCCGATATATATACACTCTCCCCTACACGTATACAAACTTCTAAGGCTGATAACTTCTTCATACAGTGTCTGATTTAAGCAAACTCAGATTCTATTTCAAGCAGAATTCCGTGACGAACGCAATGGCGTAACCCGTTTCACTTAATTCCCACTTTTAAAATTAAGTATTCTTTAATTCGTTACATTAATATTCACAGAAAATGCGGTGTGTTACAGTATACTTGTAAAATTCCTCAACTTACATAAGAACGGTCTTAGTAGCATTTGATGCGTTATTGGACATTGAATTCTTGTATTGCAGCTTTCTTGACCTGGTTTCTTGTAATACGTATGAAACTTGTACTGATTTGATGGTCAGGACAACTGAGTATTCTGGGTTTAAGAACTTGGTATTTGATTGTTCCTTGATGCATTAGTCATACTATTCCTAATCAAAGCACTTACATTCACTATAGTAGACAACTAAGCAATTTCAGTGCGAATAAATCTGCTAAATACCCTTGCAAAGATGAAATATCAGATCCAGATAATATTTGTGATTTTGCCGATTCAAACTCTGATGTCAATCCAGCTAAAAACTCATCATAATATCCATTTTCTCTCTTCGTTGCTGCTAATTTTAACATCAGGACTTATTGGAAGAAGTTGATTAAATTCCTCATAAGACCTTTTGAAATTCATGAAGTAGTCCATTAATGCTTGCTCTTGTTTTTCTGCTCAATGAACAATATACAAACATCATACATTCTGGTTAAATTACCTTTACTAGTGTATAGGAATTCTAAGAATTCCTTCACAAATTCACAATGATTCACTAAGCTGAGAACCTCACTGTTAATGGAATTTTTGTTCCGAAGGAATAAATGAGCATCATCTCTAAACCACATTAGATCCTTCGATTCCATAGTTGGTGGACTCTCAATAAGATGACTGCCTTTATCTATACTTCGAAAATAGAGACGAATTGTCTTACTCATATTAAGGTAATTTAAATTATTCTATTTATGATAGGTGATCTTGGGTATTAACTACATTGTACCCAATATAACTTTGTTTTCATTCCTTATGCTCGAGATTTAAACATAAAATCGACTGAACAATAGACCTGAAATTCCTTCGGTAGAGTAACCAAATCTAGATTCAAATTTGAAATATTGGCACTCTGATACCATCTTATAAACGAGGAAGAAGAAGATCTATTTTATTCACCAAAAAAGCGGACTCATACAACACAATAAACATTATGTATATACAACCCACACATGCCTAGCTTACGGGCCGAACCCAGTTACCAATGAACGCACACTGCCTACTAACAAATACTTGTATATGGACGCACAAGAACATAAATTTACATCATTCTCACAAAAGCAATATCAACACTAGTCCAGTTTCAAAGGTCGTTGACTCATATACATGGCTATAAAAAGTTGTACAATTTAGTATGTTTTCTGCAAATGCAACTTAAAGACTCATCAAAGGGTGACTATCCTACAAGATTATTTTTTTAACAATTTACTATGAGGTCCACGTGTGTTGTAACAACCCACTTTGAAATAAGCCTAAATTCCAATACAAATGGGCCCACCGAAACATAAAATCGTTGCAAAGTCGGTTGTGGGGTAAATAAAAATAGTACAGAGCAAAAGATTTACACTTTCAGCGCTCATAACATATCGAGTAAAATATAATAAATAAATTATACCCATTTATTTATAACTTCTTAAAACAGCAATACATATAATCATATCTCAAAAACTCAATCTCATATTATAACCATTATTTTATAAAATATGTCATAGGTATAATCCAAAAACATGTATTATACATAAAATATTGCCTTAAGCCACTATCATCTCCATTTTTTGAAATACATGCATCTTCTCTACCTAATATATGTTGCATTGAGGATGTAGTCTAAATAATGAGTGCATGGTGAATAAAACCTCGAGCCTTCTTAAAATATTACGTAAACAATATAGTTAGAAATCAAAATGCCTATGAAAGCATAAATAATGACCTTAATACCCATATAAGGGAGAGAGGTAGACTTGGACCATTTAAGACCTTGGTAGAGTTAGATATATCATCATTTAAGACTTCCTATTCCTAACCCATAAACCCACATAACAAACATCTAGTAATGTAAGAGATGGCACCACTAAGCCACCTAATGCCTTTAAAGAAGAAAAGTTGACTTTGATCAGTAACTTTAATGAAGGAAGGCCCGCATCTTCACTTCTTAGGAGAATCATATCGAATACTATCTTACTAACATCGCATGGTAATCCTTTCGATCTCTAAATACTTCATTCAGGAAGGTGAGCTATCAGTTGACCAGTTAGTACCTTACCTTGATGTGGACCTTATAAGGAAATTGTTCCCTAATGCTTTAATAATTCGGGCCCTCAAATAACCGCTTAATACCTTTATTTCCTATGAATTAGGCCCCATTATTTATGACCTATAGTATGGTGACAACTCACATTAGTCTAAAGCGCATAGGTACTGGTAGCTAGATTAACCGAGTAGATTTAACCCTAAGGATTAAGTCCAACCATGCATCTACAATACTTACCGTAGTTGATATCTCACATCAATTCGACCATCCGTATAAACTGTTATCTAGATTAATAGGACAGGTTTACCAATAAAATTGAGACTAACCTTGCAATGCCATGATTTAGTTATAACTTAATTCAACTTAATATATATGTACACTCAGCTCTCTGGATCTACAATTTTTTTACAAAGAATCTTCTTTATTATGTAATAAATAGTATTTCGCCTCTAATATTCTTTCATCTTAAATTTATAGAACTATATTCCTTTAGGAAGATTTTCCACTATAATTTCCATAAATTATTTTAAAGAGAAAGGAAAGATTAACATCATTTGAAATAGAAAGGAACAAATGGTTTATTCCTTGTTAAGACAAACGTTTCCCTTTTAATGAAAAGTGAATAATTTAACCAATTTATAAAATTCAAGCATATATCCTTCCCCAAAATTAGACAAATTGATCATATCCCTAAAAGGAAGATTTAGATTAATTTATTTACTAATTTAACACATAATCAGTATGTAATAATAATACATTAGTTGCACCTATATGTGTGTGTGTATATATATATATATGTGTGTGTGTGTGTATACGTATATATATGTATATATATATATATATTCAAGACTCATAATTCAAATTCTAACACAAGTTATTTCCATTCTTATCAACGTATAAATGTCAATTTCTCAAATTATAGTAGTTCATCGTAATAAATGCAAGTCTTTCCTATTTCAGAAAGATCCAATTACATTCGTCAATTTAAATTAGGGATTTATAATCCCATAAATAAAGATTCGATATAGATTTGCCTATCGATAACACAACAAGAATTATATTAATTAATCAAATATAAAATGTAAATTTTACAATTCCGTATTTGATTCTAATTAACTTCTTCTTATTTTAGAATTCACATATTTATATGGAATTTAAGTGTAAACTATGGGTAAATCCGTTCTTTGCAAGTAACTCCTAAATAACAGACATTTTAGGGGAAGAGAACTAAAGTAAAACATATAACGCTATTGAATTGAAAATCATACCATTCCAACCTAATTAATATAACTATAGTTAAGATTTAAAACTTGTTACGGTCGTTCATTTATTTTATTCAAAAAATCTCCGCTCCAGAACCATACGTTGAATCGACATTTCGTACACAATAATTATGGTGGATTTGTCTATTTATTTTTAGCTTGTGTTATCCTAAAAGTCTTAGGGAATATTAAAACTCAAATTACTCAATCACTGAACATAAAAAAATGAGGCTTCCCCTCATGGATTGTCCTTAGCCTTAGAATGGATTTAAGCAGCCTTAAAACATTCACACATCTTTTTATCTCCTCTACTATCATATACATACATACATGTATGTTTACGCATGTAAATCCATAAAAAAGGATTAATATATATAAAAATGAATTTAGATTTGATGGATACATGAAGAATAATAGATCCATAGAAATAGAACTACAAGGATATATTTTCTAATCCGAATCCTAAGAAATCTAAATTTAGTTAGAGGAAAAAATGGCATAGACTGGCGATTTTTCCCTCATTGAAATGTAAAGAAAAAGTATAGGGTTCAAGGTTCTATAAATAGGCCTTTAAACACACCATAGTCGTATAATAATATCAAACCAAAAATAAATAAACCCAGTGTAATGATCGCCATGTTCCAGCCGACCCCAACGAGTTGCGCTATGATGGCACTCGACTGATGCAAGGCGGTTATCAAGGTTGAAATAGGAAAACCCATAAGAACCTATTGGATATCACACGGTGCATGGAACAAAATATAATAATAACATAAGACATGATATAAAACATGCGAGACAGTGTATAAGCTAAGAAATGAATCCTAAACATTAGAGTAGCAAATTCACATTACAACATGATACAAATTAAGTCATAGAGAGGTACAACTCCAAAATTCCGTCTCTAACAAAACACTATTATGTTCAAAGTAGTAAACAACGGGAGTAAATAAAGACAAGAGTATACATAACACGTGGAAGCCTCATGCTCGTGTCCGGTCAGCTACTCGATCATACCAACCTGTCTCTAGTTTGCTCATTTAAGAGCACCCATAGTAGTAAGAAGCAATGCATAAAACTCCAAGTCAGGCAAAGTATGGTCTGAGCAATAGTAATCTCAATCACTAATATAATAGGTGAGAAAAACCATACCTAACCTGGCCTAGCACCCAAAAAGTTAGTATATAGAATCATGTACTATATCCTATGGTACTTACAATACTGAGCGTACATGGAAGTATGCGTGATAAAGCGATAGCAGTCATCCAAATATAACATCCATCCTTACAAACACTCGCTTATTGCATTGGATCTACGATCGTGTTCGACCTACATGGTTCTCCAATCCTTTCCACTTATAGAGCTTGGAGTTAAGGCATACCAGTTGGTAAAACCCAAGAAGATGACCCTGCACTAGGTCTGATGTGGGTTCCTAGGTCACCTCGCACTAGAAACAATCTCCCCTCACCTGAAGAAAAGGACTCACATTAATCCAAATAGGCCAAACACTCTCCATCCTGATGTAACAACCTAGAAAATCAAAACCAATTAAAAATTTTTAATTTGGCTATTTTAAGGAATTTTGAATATTTAAAATAAATTATTTTAAATAATAACGACCAAAAATCTATTTTGATCGAATTTATAGCGAATATATTTATTTTAATTAAAAACAAGGCCTGAAACGGCGTGGGAATTTGAAAATTTGAATTCGAACTTTGACTGATTGTACAAGATGCAAAATAAAACGGATTTTGGTGAAACCAAAAATATTTAAATCTATTTTGGAATATCTTTCTAACGAATCTGAAAAATCGAGATTTCATAGCGGGAATCAAAAGTTATGGGCAAATAATTTTTCAGAAAGGTCGCTATGGAATTAATATAGCCTTGGAAAATAGACATTTTGCAAACGACCTCCGTTTTCGATGAAACCACTTTTGTTGGATCCAGGATGTCAAATTATTACTAGGTTTCAAATTCCATAATTTTTGGAGTTAATATGTGAGCGTGGAAAAAGAAAATGTGTTTGGTTAATTTCAGTCAATTTGGATCGACCCGAAAATGGCCATTTTTCAAACGGTCTTCAAATTTGACGAAATTAGTTTTTTTAGGACCTTATCGTCAATACGAAGCTAGAAATAATTTTTCTGGAATTTTTAGAGTCAATATGTGACCCCGGTAAATTAAAATGTTTGTTCAAATTAAAAATATAAAGATTTATATTTTGATTTAAACGAAAACTAATCGAAACGATAGAATTGGCTTACGAAACATATCCCATTGTGTTCAGAATGGGGTTATTTGGCTAGGGGCAATAGTCGTTGGGTTTGATTTGGAGTTCGTATGGACTAGAGGGTATTTTCGGAATTAATTGAATTAAAAATTAAATATAAATCCCTCGACCAATCACGTTTCATCTTCATAACTGGAAAATCCCGATACTCCCAGAAACGAATGGCGGAAGTGTTTAAAACCTTCTCTCCTCGCAAACTCCAAATCCACTCAATGAAATCGAGTGCTTCAGTTATGGATTTTGAATTGCTCATCTCCAGCTTTAAATCCATACCAGATTCATCCTTCCTCGTGACCCGAATCTCGAGATCCAGGCCCGGAAAGTCACGCTGCGTCGTAGCCAGTAGCTCCCCCATCTCTAGTTCGAGTTCCCTAAGCATGGTGTAACACCCCGTATTTTCTAAGAATATTAAAATAACAAATTAAAGAATAATTTATTTGAAAAAGAGGAATGAGAAAAGAATGATGTTTAGCATTGTTCTAAGGTTTGTAAGCAAAAGACTTAGTAGCTCATTTGGTTAGAACATGTGACTTGCATACAAGAGGTACAGAGTTCGATCCCCGCCAGCGCCATATTTTTGTTTTAAGGGAATGGCTAAAAAGTGACTTAGTGTGAACGCAGTTCAAAAAGTGGTTTAGTGTGAAAATGGTTAATTATGAAGAAGTTATTAAGCCATGAAGTTTGTATGCATATGAGAGAAATATATATATATATATAAATTAAATAAATATTCAAAAAAAAGTTCAAAACAGCGAATCGGGAGGGGAATAGCCAAACTGCACCATTTTTGGAGTCGACCCGAGCCTCGCTGGGTCGACTAGAGGTCAATACAGGGTGTTTGGCTATTAACCCGTGGCCCGATTCGCCCTAAGGGCTGATATGGCATCTGAGTGGTCCAGATCAGTTCTAGGGTTAATCCTAAGGCCTAAATAACTTCCTACACCTATTTATACACCCTAAGACCTAACCCTAATTCATAAATATTATCTATGACACCATTATGCTGTCAAATTCTCTCTTAAACCCTAGCTGCTGCCTCTAAATCAAATCTCAAGTGTTCAACTTCAACTCAAATTAAAGATTAGAGCTTCTACAACAATTCAAGAAGATAAACCAGCAATACCGCAACGTTTCTACACCAATTTCAGTGCATAATTCTATTCTTTAACCACGAAAGGTGAGTACGGTGATTTTCACAATATAATGGGATTAAAAGTAACATGATGAAGTTGTAAAGAGGATTCATATGTATGTATGTAATTTAAATCTCATCCAAGTCTTCACCTTTTTGATTCATGTCATCATATGCCTATGTTTCTATGTAAAGTTCATACCTTTATCAGTTTATTCATGTTGAATCTATCATTATGCCTCTATGCCAGTTTACATGCCCCTTTATTTCATGATGTTGTGTTCACTCCAATTTTGTGATTTGATTCTCTCTTCTTATCCCTATTCCTTTTATTTTTGGATCTAGGCTACCTTCGAGCCTATGTTAAAAATACGCGCGAATGCAAATACATGGGAACGATGGGAATAAGTGAAATACGGAAAATTGGATATTATTGGATATTTTGGATAATTGGATAATATGTGAAATTGGCATATTTAGGTATGAATTACATGGAATTGATGAAATTGCCTATAATTGTAAATGTGTAATTGAGGCTAATTAATATGTAATTAGTGACAATTTGGAATAGGCAATATTATAAACATGATTATATGTTTAATTGGATATACATGACATGAAAATTGGGTATGGGTGAAATACGATTATTAATAAACCTTTGACACGAGGTTAGGCGCAATTGTGGCGTAAGACTGCCCGGAACCGCCCGACAAATCCAGCTGCCACAATTGGACGTCTAATGTGAGAGGTCAAAGGAATGAATTGTAGGCGCAATGGTTAATGACACGAGTTTAGACCCGGTTTGTGGCGTAAGACTGCCCGGAACCGCCCGGCAAATCCAGCGGTCACAAAGCGTTCGGTCTAATGTGGGAGGTCATGCACCGTTCATCATAAAGAATGAGTTAAGGAATACTAACCATAATAAGACATGGGTATGGTTAGAGGGTTAAGTGGGGTGACATGTAAATTATGACATGTAAATATGGACTTAACCGGAATAAGATAAGACATGTAAATTATGACATGTAAGTATGGACATAACCATAGCATGTGTAAGACATGGACATTTAAATTAAAATGGTTAAGTGGGAGAAAAACCTAGTGGGGACCAAGCATAGGTGGGAGGCTTGTGTCAGATGGGGGACCTGTTTCAACCAGTAACCCGTTTGAGTATCTAATTGCGCCCGGTACTAGGCCGGGGTTGGGGCACGCTTACTAGACTTGAATGTAAGAGGTAAAAACATGAATAGCGGTGACAACGCGAGTCCAACGGGTTCATGTGCGTGCATGGGTCCGGGCTGGTAGGTAAGACGTTGCTGCATCGTGTAGGTATGGCCGTGCATTTTATGTTGGTATCAGGGTTGCCACTTTGGGGAGTGATACACCCCACTGTGGGGCCAACACGGGTGCCTACGGGGTTTAGGGAGACGATCGAATGGGTAGGGTACCTTAGCGGTGGTAGGAGCAAGCCGGCACCTACGATAGCAGCTGGGTACAAGTAACTACCAATTTTGTCATGTGGGTACAGTTAGTGGAAAGGGATCAACCTTTAGTAAATAGAGACTAGTAGATGTGCGGTGTAATTAAGTAATGTGGTGTAACTCAACAAAGGTGCGGTGTAACGAAATACATGTTGGTTGAGTTGGATAGTCCTTTGGGTGCTAGTCTGATGTTGACTTCGGTCTTCGAGGTTAGTACTGGGAGGGTTGTTCGCTTAGCCAAGGTGTAGGATTGTCTTAGTACTTAGGAACAGAATCATCTTGTCCATCCTTTTTATCTACCTTATCTATGTTACAGCCATATCATGATGCCTATTTATGTCTTGATCATTTACCTTACCTATTATTTGTTAAAATTATTGGACTCGCCAGACTTTATGTCTGACCCGTTTTGTTTCCACCTCTTTTCTTTCCTTTCCTCCCCCTCAGGTTTGCAAGGAGGGAATACTACAGCTTAGTGCCGATTTCTTTCAGTTGCTTGAAGAGAGTAGATGTATCGCTTTGGACTCTCTCATCTTTATGGCTTTGCTTATGCTCAGTGGGGATTTATGCATTTATGTTATTTAAGTATTTGCTTCTTTATGTACTTTGAAGTTTTTGGAAAAGACAATTGATCCTGTTGTAATGGTTTTTGGAGACTACTTATGTAAGCTTGTTTTGAAGTTATGATGCTATGAAATAAGTTTTATCTTCCGCTGTTTTTTATTTATTTATTCTTGTAATTTATCTGTTCTACACTACTATAATGCTTCATGACATTAATGCATTCCCTTTGTAAGTGACATTAATGGCCATGGGGTGTTACACATGGGGTCCACTGGTGCACCTTTCCAAGCGCTACAAGGTGGCAGTGGCCGATCGCCCTCTAGCTTCACGGATCGAGAGAAAATGGAAACCTAGTTTTGAATCGATAAATGAAGGTATACGGCTTATTATTTTTAAACAGATTTCAACATATAAAAGTGTCGCAAAATGATGATTTTACAATAAAAATCATATCTTTCTGCTATGTTGTCGAAATCCAGTGAAACAAGAGACATTGGACTCTTGGCGACATCTTCTACATTCTAGAAGAGACCATACAATTTTTAGAGCTTCCTATAATTTTTGGAGGAGTGGAACCCAATGTGAGATTTCTAAATTATAAACGATATGGAATGGCAATGTATAAATTATATAATCGATGTATAAGTTATATAAGCGTTGTACCCCTCATGTATAAGCGTTATATAAATTATATGTGCAATGTATAAGTTATATATGCATTGTACTCCCCTTGTCCACAGACCATGGACGGTAGTTGTGATTGTTTGGATTTTGGTTGACGTGAAATTTGGTTGATAAATGCGAATGGTTGATAATGATTGTTTTTGGTTGAAACAAAATTGGAATTGTTTGTGGCAAAATCCATTATGATATGAAAATGATCGAAATATTTATATTATAAGGATAAGCCCCTTAGGGAACGCCGCGAGGCGTAAGGTAGTGCGAGGAGCCGTATTCGGGAGGGTGCCGGTTTTAAACCCCCTGCCGTTTTGCTGCCGAAATTTTCTGAAATATTCATGTGTTTGATTTATATTCATGTATTGAAATATATTCATGTATTGGAAAAATATTCATTTGACGAATAATTTGTTTGAAAGACAAATTCACATTTTTATCATGTATATGAAGTATATAGAATATTCATGTTTGAAATAAATTGTTTTAACAATAAAAATCACATCTTTATTATATATGAATCACTAAAAATATTCATGTTTTAAATAAATTGTTTTAACAATAAAAATCACATTTTTATTATATACATGAAGTGTTAAAAATAGTCATGTGTTGAAATAAATATTTGTTGAGTAAAATTATTATTTTTATCAAATAGATGAAATGAAAATGGTTTGGAAATTGAAGAACGGATTATATATATATATAATTAAAATAAACTGAATAACGACGTTGCAGTTCGTATTTTGAAATCGTGATTTTAAACGATTACTACGGGGGATCCGACCATCGGATTTTCCCGAAACTGAAACCGTTGGGTTCGCTTTGAAAATAACTTTCCAACGATTCCAAATTTGTAAAGATCCAACGGTTAGATTATGTGAAATGTTTAATTCAAATCTAAATGAAAACAGCGCCATAATGGATTATATATATAATTAAAATAAAATGAATAACGACGCTACAGTTCATATTTTGAAATCGTAACTTTAAACGATCGTACCGGGAGATCCAACCGTCGGATTTTCCCAAAACTGGAACCGTTGGATCCGTTTTGAAAAGATATTTCCAATGGTATAGAATTTGTAAAGTTCCAACGATTAGATTTTCAGATATGTGTAAATCAAATCTGAAGGAAAACTGCGCCATGGCCGCGTTATGGCCTGAAGCGTCGTTTGAATAAATGGGCTGTATTCAAATAAATAAAAATAGCGATAAATCGTTATAAAATATTATAAACGATATGGAATGGTAATAAACTGAATTTACTCGGTTTATGGAATATTTGATGGTTGAATGTGTTTGACACGAAAATTACATTAATGAACTGAATTATGGATGTCAAATAACTTAACCACGGAAATGAATTGATTTGAATTCTAAACATACGTGAATTATTTGAAAAGGCCGAGTTAATTCTCATTTAAAATAATTGATCGACGATTAGAAGTCGAAGATATGAAGACGGTGCAAGACAGATGATCTTCACATCGAATGGATGGCCACTGATGCCTTCGATGGAAGTTGCTGCCCTGAAGGGGTTACAGTGGTGGTTGTTCGGAAGTACTTGTTGATCGTTCGGATGTGCGAGGACCTCTCTCCTGTATTGGACATATGGGACGAGGAATAAGGTGCCTCGGTTTTGTTTAGATCCAGAACAGACTTGTAAATGGATGTGTGTCTGACGTGGTAGATTGACAACGTGGCATACAGAGTTGTTGTGATCAAGGCTTTTGTTGGAAAGCAGAATTTGTGGTTGATGATCAAAGCACGACTTTAAATAGCATAGTCTTGTGTATAGCGTTAATTCGCGGGCCTCACACCCCGGTATGAGCCAGAAACGGGAGAGGACATCAGGGAGGACATGCGTTTCCTTCTAGCTAGGAGTGGTGTCAGCGCTTTGCAAGCCCTGACGTTTTACTTATGTGGATGATGGATAGCGAGGCGCCTCGGTTATATCAGTCATTCCGGGGCCGATAGTTTGGTCGGGATATGACCAGTTTTCTCCCCATAGGGCGGGGAAACGTAGTGTTAAGGCATTTTAATCCACTCCCTGTGGACCGGCCCTGACGATCCAAGGGCTCA
This sequence comes from Allium sativum, assembly GCA_030737875.1. Classification (NCBI taxonomy): domain Eukaryota; kingdom Viridiplantae; phylum Streptophyta; class Magnoliopsida; order Asparagales; family Amaryllidaceae; genus Allium; species Allium sativum. Next base: position 375,132,869 of record CM060915.1, read on the forward strand.
CCTGTGTCTAGGTCCTGAGACATGGGCTAGATTGTCTCGAAGTGGTAAGGACGATCCCTTGCCTTGGTTCATGACGGAAATCTAGTTTCCAAATACGACATCGTGCAGTTTTGATTGTAAACCTACATATGGCGACACGATATATGGTACCCATGTTGTCTATGATTGATATTTATGATTGAAATTGTTTTTGAAACATATAAACACTAGTAATAATATCAAATGCTTTTGTTTTATTCGTATCAAGCATATTTTGGTCGTTATAAGGTAAAACTCTATCCTCCAGTTTGAGTTGCATTGTGTGATGGGAACTGAGTCTTATAATGGCTTCATTTTTGTAAAAAGCATTGCGATGTTTAAAATGATTTACTTTTTATTTGTTTTTAGCACTGGCAATCCAATGGAGTAAACCCGTTCTGTGTTAGCGGCGTGGTCCTGTGATTAGCCTTATTGCAAAATAAGTTTATGTAGATTTCTCATACCAGTCCCATGACTGACTCGTAGTTTGTTTCACTTGCAAACTCGGGTGCCCTATTTTCTACATGGGCAGCCTTGTATTCAGGTTTTAGCAGGCTCTATCTGGATAGCTATGGAGATGAAGATGGATTCTATCACTTCTTTTTATGCTGTTTAGCTCCTATTACGTATATTATGTTTGATTCCGCTGTAGACATTTTATATAAAGCCGAACTGTATTTTGTACTAAGTATGATCCTGTTATACTATGTAACTCTGATGATTATGTTTATCCAGTGTATTCTGTTGTAAATTATCTGGTGTTATTATATATTTCTATTCTACTGTTATTTGTTTATGTGTTATATTCCAAAGGTTACCCTTGCCACCGTGGAACGGGGGTTTGGGGTCGTCACACATGGTATCAGAGCTTTGGTTAAGCTTAGTTCTGGAATATAACATATTAACGAACTCATCAGAAATAGAACCAGTATTGTTCTAAGACGGATTACTCATTTCAGATAGGATCAGTAATATCCTAGAATGAGTGTAGCAGAATGAATAAACCCCGATAGACACATTTACATTCAAGTATATGTCTCTATGCTTTAAAATACCTTTTCTGTTGGCCTGACACTTTTTCTGCTATTAGCAGACATAGAAAAATGAGTGGCAGAAGCAGAAGATGTAATCTTATGGTTCGACAACCTAATGAGCCAGTTGTGCTCCCACAGCCAGGATCAAATATAAAAGCTCTATTAAAGAGGTATCGAAATCTGGGTGGAGTGCCGTTCTCGGGCAATGAGTCAATTATTCAAAGACGAAGCTTTTATATAGTGGGAAACCGTTATTAAAGATAATCCAGAAGGTAATATTACCTGGGATAGATTTTGTAACAACCCGTATTTCGATAACAGGTTAAAACGAGAATCAAGGCAGAATTTAATTTTCAATTCTGAATCAAGTAAAACGGGCTATGCCATTGCGTTCGTCCCGGAAAAATACGCGAAATAGAGTCCGAAATTTTGTAAATCGGAGTCCGTATGACCCGGTTAAGGCCCAAAGAAGTTTTCGGGAAATTTGAGTTTCGAAACATACAGAGATGGGTCCAGGCGGGAAAATTCCCGCCCAGACAAGTCGACTTGGCTGTCGACAGGGCTGTCGACTTGCAAGTCGACAGGCATGTCGACAGGCATGTCGACAGGGCTGTCGACTTGCCCTGTCGGCTGATTCTGGCCTGGTGCACCTATTTTCTATCTTGGCTAGGTTTTTGGGCCTGGTTTGAAATCTGACGGTTCAGGTTGGTCCTAGGGTTAATCTAAGGGTCCTAACTTGCCTAATCTTCTATAAATAAGCCCCTAAACCCCCCTAAACCCTCATTATTCACTCATGTAACTAAACTATGGCCAAATTTCTACTCTCATGGCCTCCACTCAACTATCCTAGCCTCCACTTCATTCCTATGAGAGGTTTCATGATCATGAGAGTATTAGAGAGTCCCTATGTGAGTATGAGAGCTTCTCAAGTTGATTTCAAGGCAAAAGCTTTGATCTTTGTTCATAAAGATAGTGTTTTTGTTGATTTGGAGGGTTCATCTTTGGGTTTTTGGGTGATGGCATGCATAGGCTTCATCACAAGCTTTAGTTTAATCGATTTAGGCCTTCATAGCAATGTAAGCCCTTCCCTACTCTTAGATATTAACTATGAAGTTAAATGTTCATGTTGAAAGTTTGGGTTTGATTTATTAGAATGATGCATGCTATCATGTTATGCAAGTTTATGAATCATTATCTTGATCTTATGAGCTAAAAGCCACAACCTTTATGTTGAAATGTTGCATTATGCAACATAAGAATCTTCATAATCATTATGTCAACTTGCATATGAAGTCATAATCCGTATATGATGATATATGCGAGTTTCTAGCCATCATTCCATGTCTTTTGTCACCATGATTCGCTTATGTGCCAAGTTTGGGTTTATGCATGTTTTTGAGGCTTAAGAATGTAACATGCAAGCTAATGAACACATTTGTGCCTCATTTGCCACCATGATTAACTTGTGGCTTAATACCCATTTTTGACATTCCTTTGCCAAGTCTCTTCTTTTAATCCATTGCGTTGTTGCGAACGTATATGCGAGTTTAAAAGCGTTGGGTTATGTTATGGGTAATTTCTAATGACATGAAAATACAACTTGAAAACATGGCTTGAAATATAACATGGAAGTTGACATGTAAGTATGCATAAAAACATAAGCTTGGGAATTTACCTATTAAGTTAGGTCTACCCAATTGCTTGAAAACTTGACTATGAACATGACACTAGACTAAACATGAAAGTGGCCAACTCGAGGTTGGGTTGAGTTTGCAACGTAAAACTACCCGGAACCGACCGGCCTAACTAGTAGTTGCAAACAATAAGACTCAATGTGAGAAGTTGGTCATGTCGCGCTTAAGACCCGAGGTTAGACTAGGTTGTGGTGTAAATCTACCCGGACCCGCCCGGCTTAACTAGTAACCACAACAAGGTCTAATGTGAGAGGTTAAGAGTGCATTAATTAAATTAATGCCACATGATAAGGTTAAGTAAATTTGACTAATGACACTTAACCGATATGACACGAATGGGTAGGTTAAGTGGGACCGGGCTTGATTTCCTTAATGACACTTAACTAATCCGACTGGGTAATTAGATGAGGTTAAGTAATTAAGACTTAACTAACCTAACCACGGTAACTAGATGGGGTTAAGATTAGGCTTAACGAATCTAAACATGGTAATCGGATGGGGTTAAGTTAGCCTAGACTTAATTAATCCAACTTGGTAATTTAATGAGGTTAAGTAATTAAGACTTAACTAACCTAACCACGGTAACTAGATGGGGTTAAGATTAGGCTTAACTAATCTAAACATGGTAATCGGATGGGGTTAAGTTAGCCTAGACTTAATTAATCCAACTTGGTAATTTAATGGGGTTAAGTTAAACACTTAACTAATTTAACACGATGATTTGATGAGGTTAAGTGACCTATACTTAACCAATCTAACTCGTTAATTTGATGAGGTTAAGTTAACCTATACTTAACCAATCTAACGTGAAAACATGATAAGGCTAAGTCACGAATCGTTTGAATGCGCTTGACCGATATGACTCAGTAATTAGATAAGGTCAAGTTAATACATATACTGAACCAATCTAAAATGATAATTAGGTAAGGTTAAGCCATGAATTGCTTGATATACTTAACCAACTTGACACATGGTTTGTAGGGTTAAGTTTTGGACTTGGATACTTAGCCAATTTTGACGTGGTTTGTAGACGGGTTAAGTTGTGAACTTAAGTGACACTTAACCCATTAGATAAACCCTAATTCGGAGGATTAGGTAAATAACCATAGTTAACAAGGATTATGGAAATAAGGCTAAGTGGTAAACCTTAGTTAAAAGAAACTAAGTAATAACTCTTAGCCAAGGAAATTTGGACCACCTCTTAGATAGATGAGTAACCCGATACGGTAGGTCATCGTTTAAGTATACGTGTAGGAGCAGGCTATCTGATTTAGATAAAGGCTCCAGCGAACTGGGTAACGAAGCAGCGGCTTCGGGGAACGTGAGGATATTCTTGGGATCCCTCTGTGAGCTGCCAGGTCATTATACTAGGCTCACGAGAGGTTGAAGTCTGCGGTAGAAGAACCAAGAATATGCCTTGGTTGCTATGCGAGCGACCTAAAGACTGGGGTGGATAGCAGTGAGTCGACGAATACACAAGGTGCCCGAGATAGCAAGTTCGTCGATCATCTACCATCTTGAGTCAAGCGTGTACATACGGAAAGGCAGGGAACACCCAACAGACCATAATTGCTATCTAATTATGGGTGAGGTAGGCCGTAGGATGTGGGCTGGCCGGAGTGTAGTTCTTATGCAAGATTTTCTCTTGTGTTGCCTTTCACTAGTTGAGGGAGGGGTCTCGTGGGACCATAGCCACGTGTAGAAAAGCAGACCTTAGTATCTGCATCGGCAGATAAATCTAAAGCTCCCGACCGAGTCCTGTATTTCTTGTTTTGCCCTGTGACAGGACTCGGATGGCACGATGTGATACATGTGCATACAGTTATAGAAAAACGATTCACGATGAATGCGTGGGAAAAAGGGCGCGGTTGAGGGTTAGCGTAATCCCTAGTGGCCTAGGTGGTTTAACCCAAACCGAAATACGAAAGCGTGCAATAGGTAAGCGTAATCCCTAGTGGTGCTAGGTGGCGTAAGTCCTAGTAGTTCAAACGATGATTCATATGGAAGAGCCTAGCTAGAACAAGGGTGACAGTCCAAACGATTTCAAGGATAATACGACATGAGGAAGCCCGTACGAGGTACGGCAAAGGACTGAACTTATATACATGGAAAGAAACATACGAGTTGAGTAACCTATATATGCGATATATTAGGTTGACATGGACCATTACACGACTTTGAGCAAGGGACATTCATGGTTAACACATGACGCGGGTTGGGATACTAGTACGATAGGTGCAGAGCAGATATACAGGATAGATACCATGGGACGTTATACGTGATAGATATCTTGGGATATTATACTTGATAGGAACCTGACGATGTGATACCTTGTTTTGTCTTGACATCGTAATTTATCATGACATCTTAGTTTATCTGAGTTCAGTAGTTCATCCTGTTATTTTGATTTAGCTTATCTATCTTGTTATCATGCTTATGTTCATCTCAGTTTCTCATGTCAGTTAACTTTACCAGTTTTTATACTAATAGTAGATAGGGCTTACTCAGTCTTTTTGACTGACCCGTTTTGTTTCGCCTCTTTTCTTCCGTTTCCCCCCAGGTTACAGGGAGGAAATACTGCTGTTTAGTTTGGACTTCTTCTGCTTGAAGGTCATCATGGATGGCTTGGACTTTTCTTGGCTATGGCTAATTTACTGTCTTTATTTGGGGAATAATTTATGAAAAAGTCTTTATGCTTCTTTACTATCGCAAGACAGGTTTTGATGTACTCTGATGTAAAAGGCTTTAGATCTTAATTATAAATGTTTATGAAAGTTCGATTTTACTTCCGCTATTTTATATGTTCTGTCTTGTGATATTTCTGTGCATGTTTACCAATAATGCCCCTCTAAAGCTAGTGCATTCCTTTGTGAGCGACCCTAGCGGAGGCGGGGTGTTACACGTGGTATCAGAGCAGAAGGTTACCAGACTGGGCAAAAGTCTTTAAAGACCTTCTGAAAACTATTTGAAAATCGTTTATAAAGAAGCATTTTTCAAGAAAAGTTTGTTTTAAAAAGGCTATTCCCCAAAAGCCATTAGCACCATTCTTTGATTCCTTGATTGAATCTCATTTCCTTTCTTTCCTCCATCTGTAGTCACAGTGGTTTTGACTGCGACTAGTCTTTCTAGCTGCGTAAGTGTTTCCCGTACGATGGAGGTGGTTCTCGAGAGACCGTTGCAGAGTTATGCATGAAAGGATAGTAAGAACAAGGATAAAGGATACGAGCTCAGGGATAAGCAACATGTTGGTATGGCTGAGTCCTAAAAGGAGGGAGAAAGATGAACAATGAAACCCATGACGAGAGAGTACCTTTGGCATGGTGAAACGGGACGGATAGTTAAGTATCATGGAACAGGGACAAGATCATTCGGAGGGCAATAGTATGCTCTCATTTCTAGGGTACCTCAGAAGGAGGGTAACGATCTTGTTAAAGGTTTAGCTTTTCTTCTCTATCATCCTGTCGGGACTTTGTTTTGATCACCGCATCTTTTAAGTCCACTTCGATAGTTGAGTCTCTGCACCTTAGTACTTGCGTAGTAGAGGATCCCGTTTTTGTCTCAAGTCCTATTGGAAGATCGGTCCATTTACTCATGGCTTGTTTGGATTTGAGAATGTCTATATCAAGTGTTGAGCTTGGAAATAATGCTTATGTTTATAAGTTGTGGATGGATTCTAGGGATGAAGTGGTTATCCAGTAAGGGGTGCCACTCTCGGTTTTAGGAGGAGGGTAGTTAGACTCTTGGCTTGCTTTGGTAATACCCTTGAAGTATCGCGTAACCTTTTGGGTTCTGTCATGATTAGTTACCTAGAATCCCTAGATGCCTTTGTTGGAAATTAGAAACCCGATCGAATGGTGTTCGCTAATAAGACGGATGCTTTACTTCGATTATGTATGGGTTATGGGAATTACCCTAGTAAGTGCGCACGGTAACTTGTTTACTTTCAAGAGAAAGTTTTTCTACGTGGAATACCTTATGGTACAAGGTCCAGGATTCACTAGTGAATTTTGAGGGCTCGCATGGAATAATGTGTACGCAGTCCTGTTTGCGCCAAGTATTCTAGAAGGAGAATAAGTGCAAGTGGAACGAGAGGCGACGAGGAAATGAGTTCCAACTCATGTTATGGAAACAGGAAATAAGATGCTGCGAAATCGTGAAGAAAAAGGGGCGGTCAAGGCACGATGGAACTAAGCTCAAGGTAATGCGACTCAGGAGACTGAAGACTAAATACGTGCATGATATCTCTTTTGGGAATATATCCTCGATCCCTGTTTTTCTGTTGAGCTTGCTTATAGGCTATCTTTTAGGGGTATCCTCTCGGTCCTGTCTCTGTTACAAACCCCGTACGGAGTTTGTTTTGTTTATCTTCTCGACCCTGTTTCAGGGAATCTTAGGTAGAACCCTATGGATGTAAACATGTATTTGAAACATGTTATGGTTGATATGGTTGCAAATGGTTGCAAGTGGTTGCTCGTGGATGCGCGAATACACATTAGATACTAGCTCGACTCGGTTACATTTCATATTGCATATGCATGAGTATTTATACTTGCTTATGGATGAAATTGAATGTGTTATCATGCGGATGTTGCATATGAATGAATGATTGTGCACGCATATAGTATTTACATGACTAGGGCTATTTGCATACATGTTGGATTCATGGCACTAAACATACTTTGCATTAGAAAGATTTTTCAGGCCTGACCATTAGCATTAGCTAAGGAACATGTACACACACGTTTTGCATACATTCGTAAAGCATTAGAAGTCGTCTAAGGACAATGGTTGCTTGTGGATGATGTTTTGAGTAGATGGATGATGGATGGTAGGATATGTTCTTCCTAACTTGGAGATTTCGGGGACGAAATCCTAAAAGGTAGGGAGAATGTAACAACCCGTATTTCGATAACAGGTTAAAACGAGAATCAAGGCAGAATTTAATTTTAAATTCTGAATCAAGTAAAACGGGCTATGCCATTGCGTTCGTCTCGGAAAAATACGCGAAATAGAGTCCGAAATTTTGTAAATCGGAGTCCGTATGACCCGGTTAAGGCCCAAAGAAGTTTTCGGGAAGTTTGAGTTTCGAAACATACAGAGATGGGTCCAGGCGGGAAAATTCCCGCCCAGACAAGTCGACTTGGCTGTCGACAGGGCTGTCGACTTGCATGTCGACAGGCATGTCGACAGGGCTGTCGACTTGCCCTGTCGGCTGATTCTGGCCTGGTGCACCTATTTTCTATCTTGGCTAGGTTTTTGGGCCTGGTTTGAAATCTGACGGTTCAGGTTGGTCCTAGGGTTAATCTAAGGGTCCTAACTTGCCTAATCTTCTATAAATAAGCCCCTAAACCCCCCTAAACCCTCATTATTCACTCATGTAACTAAACTATGGCCAAATTTCTACTCTCATGGCCTCCACTCAACTATCCTAGCCTCCACTTCATTCCTATGAGAGGTTTCATGATCATGAGAGTATTAGAGAGTCCCTATGTGAGTATGAGAGCTTCTCAAGTTGATTTCAAGGCAAAAGCTTTGATCTTTGTTCATAAAGATAGTGTTTTTGTTGATTTGGAGGGTTCATCTTTGGGTTTTTGGGTGATGGCATGCATAGGCTTCATCACAAGCTTTAGTTTAATCGATTTAGGCCTTCATAGCAATGTAAGCCCTTCCCTACTCTTAGATATTAACTATGAAGTTAAATGTTCATGTTGAAAGTTTGGGTTTGATTTATTAGAATGATGCATGCTATCATGTTATGCAAGTTTATGAAGTCATTATCTTGATCTTATGAGCTAAAAGCCACAACCTTTATGTTGAAATGTTGCATTATGCAACATAAGAATCTTCATAATCATTATGTCAACTTGCATATGAAGTCATAATCCGTATATGATGATATATGCGAGTTTCTAGCCATCATTCCATGTCTTTTGTCACCATGATTCGCTTATGTGCCAAGTTTGGGTTTATGCATGTTTTTGAGGCTTAAGAATGTAACATGCAAGCTAATGAACACATTTGTGCCTCATTTGCCACCATGATTAACTTGTGGCTTAATACCCGTTTTTGACATTCCTTTGCCAAGTCTCTTCTTTTAATCCATTGCGTTGTTGCGAACGTATATGCGAGTTTAAAAGCGTTGGGTTATGTTATGGGTAATTTCTAATGACATGAAAATACAACTTGAAAACATGGCTTGAAATATAACATGGAAGTTGACATGTAAGTATGCATAAAAACATAAGCTTGGGAATTTACCTATTAAGTTAGGTCTACCCATTGGTAATTTACCTATTAAGTTAGGTCTACCCAATTGCTTGAAAACTTGACTATGAACATGACACTAGACTAAACATGAAAGTGGCCAACTCGAGGTTGGGTTGAGTTTGCAACGTAAAACTACCCGGAACCGACCGGCCTAACTAGTAGTTGCAAACAATAGGACTCAATGTGAGAAGTTGGTCATGTCGCGCTTAAGACCCGAGGTTAGACTAGGTTGTGGTGTAAATCTACCCGGACCCGCCCGGCTTAACTAGTAACCACAACAAGGTCTAATGTGAGAGGTTAAGAGTGCATTAATTAAATTAATGCCACATGATAAGGTTAAGTAAATTTGACTAATGACACTTAACCGATATGACACGAATGGGTAGGTTAAGTGGGACCGGGCTTGATTTCCTTAATGACACTTAACTAATCCGACTGGGTAATTAGATGAGGTTAAGTAATTAAGACTTAACTAACCTAACCACGGTAACTAGATGGGGTTAAGATTAGGCTTAACTAATCTAAACATGGTAATCGGATGGGGTTAAGTTAGCCTAGACTTAATTAATCCAACTTGGTAATTTAATGAGGTTAAGTAATTAAGACTTAACTAACCTAACCACGGTAACTAGATGGGGTTAAGATTAGGCTTAACTAATCTAAACATGGTAATCAGATGGGGTTAAGTTAGCCTAGACTTAATTAATCCAACTTGGTAATTTAATGGGGTTAAGTTAAACACTTAACTAATTTAACACGATGATTTGATGAGGTTAAGTGACCTATACTTAACCAATCTAACTCGTTAATTTGATGAGGTTAAGTTAACCTATACTTAACCAATCTAACGTGAAAACATGATAACGCTAAGTCACGAATCGTTTGAATCTGCTTGACCGATATGACTCAGTAATTAGATAAGGTCAAGTTAATACATATACTGAACCAATCTAAAATGATAATTAGATAAGGTTAAGCCATGAATTGCTTGATATACTTAACCAACTTGACACATGGTTTGTAGGGTTAAGTTTTGGACTTGGATACTTAGCCAATTTTGACGTGGTTTGTAGACGGGTTAAGTTGTGAACTTAAGTGACACTTAACCCATTAGATAAACCCTAATTCGGAGGATTAGGTAAATAACCATAGTTAATAAGGATTATGGAAATAAGGCTAAGTGGTAAACCTTAGTTAAAAGAAACTAAGTAATAACTCTTAGCCAAGGAAATTTGGACCACCTCTTAGATAGATGAGTAACCCGATACGGTAGGTCATCGTTTAAGTATACATGTAGGAGCAGGCTATCTGATTTAGATAAAGGCTCCAGCGAACTGGGTAACGAAGCAGCGGCTTCGGGGAACGTGAGGATATTCTTGGGATCCCTCTGTGAGCTGCCAGGTCATTATACTAGGCTCACGAGAGGTTGAGGTCTGCGGTAGAAGAACCAAGAATATGCCTTGGTTGCTATGCGAGCGACCTAAAGACTGGGGTGGATAGCAGTGAGTCGACGAATACATAAGGTGCCCGAGATAGCAAGTTCGTCGATCATCTACCATCTTAAGTCAAGCGTGTACGTACGGAAAGGCAGGGAACACCCAACAGATCATAATTGCTATCTAATTATGGGTGAGGTAGGCCGTAGGATGTGGGCTGGCCGGAGTGTAGTTCTCATGCAAGATTTTCTCTTGTGTTGCCTTTCACTAGTTGAGGGAGGGGTCTCGTGGGACCATAGCCACGTGTAGAAAAGCAGACCTTAGTATCTGCATCGGCAGATAAATCTAAAGCTCCCGACCGAGTCCTGTATTTCTTGTTTTGCCCTGTGACAGGACTCGGATGGCACGATGTGATACATGTGCATACAGTTATAGAAAAACGATTCACGATGAATGCGTGGGAAAAAGGGTGCGGTTGAGGGTTAGCGTAATCCCTAGTGGCCTAGGTGGTTTAACCCAAACCGAAATACGAAAGCGTGCAATAGGTAAGCGTAATCCCTAGTGGTGCTAGGTGGCGTAAGTCCTAGTAGTTCAAACGATGATTCATATGGAAGAGCCTAGCTAGAACAAGGGTGACAGTCCAAACGATTTCAAGGATAATACGACATGAGGAAGCCCGTACGAGGTACGGCAAAGGACTGAACTTATATACATGGAAAGAAACATACGAGTTGAGTAACCTATATATGCGATATATTAGGTTGACATGGACCATTACACGACTTTGAGCAAGGGACATTCATGGTTAACACATGACGCGGGTTGGGATACTAGTACGATAGGTGCAGAGCAGATATACAGGATAGATACCATGGGACGTTATACGTGATAGATATCTTGGGATATTATACTTGATAGGAACCTGACGATGTGATACCTTGTTTTGTCTTGACATCGTAATTTATCATGACATCTTAGTTTATCTGAGTTCAGTAGTTCATCCTGTTATTTTGATTTAGCTTATCTATCTTGTTATCATGCTTATGTTCATCTCAGTTTCTCATGTCAGTTAACTTTACTAGTTTTTATACTAATAGTAGATAGGGCTTACTCAGTCTTTTTGACTGACCCGTTTTGTTTCGCCTCTTTTCTTCCGTTCCCCCCCCCCAAGGTTACAGGGAGGAAATACTGCTGTTTAGTTTGGACTTCTTCTGCTTGAAGGTCATCATGGATGGCTTGGACTTTTCTTGGCTATGGCTACTTTACTGTCTTTATTTGGGGAATAATTTATGAAAAAGTCTTTATGCTTCTTTACTATCGCAAGACAGGTTTTGATGTACTCTGATGTAAAAGGCTTTAGACCTTAATTATAAATGTTTATGAAAGTTCGATTTTACTTCCGCTATTTTATATGTTCTGTCTTGTGATATTTCTGTGCATGTTTACCAATAATGCCCCTCTAAAGCTAGTGCATTCCTTTGTGAGTGACCCTAGCGGAGGCGGGGTGTTACAGATTTAAAGAAATTTTCAAAGAAAGATTTACTCTTCCAGAAGCAACTGAGCGTCTGAGTGATGAATTCTACTATCTGATACCAGGAGATATGACTATTCCGGAATATCATAAGAAATTTAATGAACTTTCTCGTTTTTCCCTGCATCTAATTCAAAATCCAAAGAGGAAGAATCTGAGGTTTATCAACGGGCTTCAAAGAAAGTACCAAAGTAGGGTAACTGCACATATGTAACTTTTTTTTTCTGAAATGATATACATGGCTTACCAATATTAAGATCTGGATAAGCAGGGTCTTTTGGGTGAAGAAGAGGAACGTAGTTCTGGCAACAAAAGGAAATTTGAAACTGATGGCCCAGAGACAAGTACACAGCCTGAGGCAAGTACGAAGCCTGAGTTCAGTAAGAGGCCTAGATTCAATAGGAAAATGGTTAAATTCGAGAAAGAACCAGTAACGACTGCCATATGCAATAACTGCAAGAAGCAAGGGCATTTTCAAGGGAATTGGAAATCCTCGAAGAAAGAAAGAAATGTTGGATCAAAATCCAATAAGAAGGGTCGAGAGGGTAGGAAATGAAATCAGTGCCACCAAGCTGGTCACATTGCGAAAAATTGCCAACTATCAAAGAAGTCTGAAATAGCACAAGTGAATGAAGTGGTAGAAGCTCCGTCACCTTCAGTCAGTCAAGCGAGGCCAGATGTTTTAGAAGGCACGCTTACTGTCAAAGATATTCCAGTTAAAGTACTGTTTGATACAGGCGCGTCACGAAGCTTTATTGCAAGTAATGCGGTTAAGAAACTGGATTTGAAATTGAAAAAGCTCAAAGAACCCATGACTGTCCATAATCCGGTTGGGGGTTCCCTCAATCTTAGTTGGATTTGTGGGGTGCCTATTTCTTTTTCCTATTATCGGTTCCCTACCATCGCAATCGTCATGAATTTTACCGAATTTGATCTTATTTTGGGATTGGATTGGTTAACCAAACATGAAGCGAAGGTTAAATGCGCCGACGGAGTCGTGAGGGCAAAGATTAAATCAAGGATTTATATAACCATTCCATGCGAAGGTCCGAATTCTGATAGAAAAGACTTTTGGGCAGCTCTTGATGTTTCTCCTGCTCAAATAGGAAATATTCCTGTCGTTACAGAGAATACTCCGGTCGACGTAGAAAATATTCTTGTCATCAAGAATTATGCGGATGTGTTTAAGGAAGTTGTTAGCTTACCTCCACGAAGAGAAATGGATTTCAAAATCTTTTTAATTCTGAATGCAAGGCCAGTAGTTCACGCTATTCGAAGAATGACCTTGAAGGAAAAGGAAGAGTTAGACAATCAGTCTCGACAGCTTGTATGGAAGGGTCTGATCACGCCTAGTTTCTCTGATTGGGGAGCAGCAGTGGTATTTGTCCCAAAGTCAGACGGTACTCTCAGACTATGTGTGGATTATCGTGACTTGAACAAGCAGACATTAAAGAATAAATATCCATTGTCGCGAATTGATGATTTGTTGGATCGATTGAATGGCGCACGGGTATTTTCACGAATGGACCTAGCTACAGGTCTCCATCGGCTTCGTATTGCCGAAGAGTGTGTTCCTTTGACAGCATTTAGAGATCCAGACTTATTCTATGAGTGGTTAATAATGTCGTTCGGCTTATGTAACGCTCCAACTTATTTTGTCGATCTAATGAACAAGGTATTCAGGGAAGTATTGAATAAATTCATACTGGTTTTCATTCATGGCATATTGATCTTCTCTAAGTCAGAGAGCGAGCATGCAAAACATTTGGAACAAGTGTTAGAGATTCTGAGAAAGAATGTTTTAAAGGCAATTTTCCAAAAGTATATTCTGGCAAGAAGAGGTAAAGTTCCTTGGTCACGTTGTGTCAAAAAAAGGAATTTCTGTGGATTCGAATAAGATCACAGCTACTCAAGATTGGAAGCAGCCAACTACACCCACAGAAGTCCGAAGTTTTCTTGGGTTGTCTAGTTATTATCGGAAGTTCGTAAAAGATTTTTCGAAGATATCTAGTTCCTTAACCAAGCTTACAAAGAAACATTCAAGGTTCAATTGGACTCCAGAATGTGAGACGGCTTTCCAAGAGCTGAAGTTAAGATTGACAACTGCTCCAACATTAACAATTATTGATGGCAATCAAGACTTGAAAGTCTGGATAGATGCTTCTAAAGAAGGTCTTGGTGCAGTATTAATGCAAAGAGGCCAAGTGGTCGCTTATGCTAGCCGTCAATTGAAGCCGCATGAGAAGAATTATGCAACTCACGATCTTGAATTGTTATCCATCGTGTTTGCTATGAAAATATGGAGGCACCATCTATTGGGTGAGAAATTTGAATTATATACTGATCATCAATCATTGAAGTAATTATTCACCCAGAAAGATCTGAATATGAGACAGCAGCGTTGGCTAGAATTTCTTGCGGCATATGATCTTGATATTTTGTATACTCTGGGGAAAGCCAATGTTATGGCTAATGCGCTCAGCAGAAAGAATGTAATCATCGCTAATCTTATAATCACGCCTTCATTGATAGATAACATATCTGCTCTTCAGAAGGACGATCACTTCATTTAGAAGATCAAAGAGAGAATTCAGAAAGGCGAGGCCTCGAGTTTTCAGATCGATAATGATGGGATTCTGAGTTTAAAAGGCCGGATTTGTGTTCCAAACATTTCTGAGCTCTGGAAAGAAGTGCTGGATGAATGTCACAGATCCAAACTTAGTATCCACCCTGGGGTGAGTAAAATGTATAATGATATCAAACGCACTTTCTGGTGGAGATCTATGAAAAGAGACATTTCCTTGTACATTAGCCGGTGTTCTACTTGTCAACAGGTCAAGAGCGATCAACAGAAACTCGCTGGATTGTTGCAACCTTTGGAAATTCCAGGTTGGAAGTGGGAACAAATTTCTATGGATTTCATAAATGGTTTGCCCAGAACCCGAAGATGAATTGAAAGTATTTGGGTGATCGTAGATCATTTCATGAAGACCGCCTATTTTATACCTGTCAGATCAAATAGAACCGCTCAGAGTCTGGTGCAGATTTACTTTAAGGAAATTGTTAAACTGCATGGAGTTCCCATGAGTATCGTTAGTGATCATGACCCGATTTTTGCTAGTAAATTCTGGGAAGCATTCCAAGCAGAATTGGAGACAAAACTGAACTTGAGCACCACTTATCCGCCTCAAACAGATGGCCAAACTGAGAGGGTGAACCGTATTCTTGAAGATTTATTGCAGGCTTGTGTTATTGATTTTGGCGGATCATGGGAAGACCACTTGCATTTGCCTGAGTTCTCATACAACAACAGCTACCAAGCGAGCCTGAAAATGTCACAATTCGAAGCATTGTATGGTCGACCGTGCAGATCTCCCGCTTGTTGGGTAGAACCTGGCAATAGACTTGTATTGAGACCCGATATGATTTGCGAAGCTTCGGATAAAGTCGATTTCATTAAGAAGCGACTACAAACGGCTCAGAGCCGACCGAAGAGCTATGAAGATTCGAGAAGAAGAGATTTGTCTTTTTCTGTTGGTGACTATGTGTATTTGAGGGTTTCTTCGATGAGAGGAGTAGTCCGATCTGGCAAAACAGGGAAGTTGGTGCCCATATTTATTGGTCTATTTCCTATGCTCGTACAGATTGGAACTCTCGCTTATAGAGTTTAATTGCCCGATTAGTTGCCGGGAGTACATTATGTGTTTCACGTATCTCAACTTCGAAAGCATGTGCATGATCCAGACTTGGTCGTGGAAGAAGCCGCGCAACGAGATTTGGAGATTACTCCAGAATTAGCTGTTAGAAGAGAGCCGATAAAGATTATTGATAAAGAAACTAAAGAGCTGAGGAACAAGAAGGTTCACTTAGTCAAAGTGCAATGGAGTGGAGATCCGCGAGACTGTACTTGGGAAACCGAGGAGAGCATTAAGAAAGCCTATCCCAATTGCAGGGTGGATATCTCTGATTAACTCTGGTGCAAGGTACATTTACCATATTTATATAGTCTAAATGATTTTAAAAGTGTATATGAATTAATTAGTATACTTTTGAAAAGTTAATCAACAAATTGATTGTTGATTGTGTTGTGTGATTACGAATTTGAGTAATCGAATTATTGGAATGATAATTAATCTAATCAATAAGAAAGTGAAGGGTAAATTTTTGCAAATTAAATCCAATATTGAAATGATTTGAAAATAGATAGAAATACATGCATGTACATTATATATGTTTGAACGGGTAAATGGATTCTCTGGAGTTATGATCTATACACACTCCCCTGTGGACATCGGAATATATCACTATAAATATGTGTATGCTTTTTAGGATTTATTGGGTGCCTAATACGGCCCAATAAATTTCCAAACCCCTCCTCGTACAAAGGAGGTTATGGCGAAATTTTTCGAAAATTTATTGTGTTAGCCAATTTTTTGAAGAATTAGAAAATTCTTAGAAACTGAAAAGTTGAAGAATGGAAGCCAGAATGGAAGTTGAGTTAGTTAGTTAAACAACTTTCAGCTTCGTTCCTTTTCGGGGACGAAAAGATTTTAAGTGGGGGAGATTGTAACAACTTGGAAAATCAGAACCAATTAAAAAATTTTAATTTGGCTATTTTAAGGAATTTTGAATATTTAAAATAAATTATTTCAAATAATAACGACCAAAAATCTATTTAGACCGAAGTTATAGCGAATTTATTTATTTTAATTATAAAACAAGGTCTGAAATGGCGCGACAATTTGAAAATTTGAATTCGAACTTTGACTGACTGTACAGGATGCAAAATAAAACGGATTTTGGTGAAACAAAAAAATATTTAAATCTATTTGGGAATATCTTTCTAACGAATCTGAAAAATCGAGATTTCATAGCGGGAATCAAAAGTTATGGCCAAATAAATTTTCAGAAAGGTCGCTATGGAATTAATATAGCCCTAGAAAATAGACATTTTGCAAACGACCTCCGTTTTTCGACGAAACCACTTTTGTTGGATCCAGGATGTCAAATTATTGCTAGGTTTCAAATTCCATAATTTTTGGAGTTAATATATGAGCGTGGCAAAAGAAAATGTGTTTGGTTAATTTCAGTCAATTTGGATCGACCAGAAAATGACCATTTTTCAAACGGTCTTCAAATTTTACGAAATTAGTTTTGTTAGGACCATATCGTCAATACGAAGCTAGAAATAATTTTTCTGGAATTTTTAGAGTCAGTATGTGACCCCGGTAAATTAAAATGTATGTTCAAATTAAAAATATAAAGATTTATATTTTGATTTAAACGAAAACTAATCGAAACGATAGAATTAGCTTACGAAGCATATCCCATTGTGTTCGGAATGGGGGTATTTGGCTAGAGGTGACAGTCGTTGGGTTTGATTTGGAGTTCGTATGGACTAGAGGGTATTTTCGAAATTAATTGAATTAAAAATTAAATATAAATCCCCCGACCAATCATGTTTCATCTTCATAACCGGAAAACCCCGATACTCCCAGGAATGAAAGGCGGAAGTGTTTAAAACCTTCTCTCCTCGCAAACTCCAAATCCACACAACGAAATCGAGTGCTTCAGTTAAGGATTTTGAAGTGCTCATCTCCAGCTTTAAATCCATACCAGATTCATCATTCCTCATGACCCGAATCTCGAGATCCAGGCCCGGAAAGTCACGCCACGTCGTAGCTAGTAGCTCCCCCATTTCTAGTTCGAGTTCTCCAAGCATGGGGTCCACTGGTGCGCCTTTCCAAGCGCTACAAGGTGGTAGTGGTCGATCGCCCTCTAGCTTCACGGATCGAGAGAAAAATGGAAACCTAGTTTTGAATCGATAAGTGAAGGTATATGGCTTATTATTTTTAAACTGATTTCAACATATAAAAGTGTCTCAAAATGATGATTTTACAATAAAAATCATATCTTTTTGTTATGTTGTCGAAATCCAGTGAAACAAGAGACATTGGACTCGTGGCGACGTCTTCTATATTTAGAAGAGGCCGGACAATTTCTAGAGCTTCCTACAATTTTTGGAGGAGTGGAACCCAATGTGAGATTTCTAAATTGTAAATGATATGGAATGGCGATGTACGAATTATATAATCGATGTATAAGTTATATGAGCGTTGTACACCTCATGTATAAGCGTTGTATAAATTATATCTACGATGTATAAGTTATATATGCGTTGTAAAAATTATATGTGCGTTGAATAGAGTTGAAATGAAATGGAAATATATTTATATACGTATATCTATATATATGTATACACTCCCCTCGTCCACAGACCATGGACGATATATATATTGGTTGTGATTGTTTGGATTTTGGTTGACGTGAAATTTGGTTAATAAATGCGAATGGTTGATAAATGCGAATGGTTGAAAAAAAATTGGAATTGTTTGTGGCAAAATCCAATGTGATATGAAAATGATCGAAATATTTAGATTATAAGGATAAGCCCCTTAGGGAACGCCGCGAGGCGTAAGGTAGTGCGAGGAGACGTACTCAGGATGGTGCCGGTTTTAAACCCCCTGCCGTTATGCTGTCGAAATTTTCTTAAATATTCATGTGTTTGATTTATATTCATGTATTAAAATATATTTGGAAAAATATTCATTTGATGAATAAATTGTTTGAAAGATAAAAATCACATTTTTATCATGTACATGAAGTATATAAAATATTCATGTTTGAAATAAATTGTTTTAACAATAAAAATCACATCTGTATTATATATATATATGAATTGCTAAAAATATTCATGTTTTAAATAAATTGTTTTAACAATAAAATCACATTTTTATTATATATGAAGTGTTAAAAATAGTCATGTGCTGAAATAAATATTTGTTGAGTAAAAATATTATTTTTATCAAATAGATGAAATGAAAATGGTTTGGAAACTGAAGAACGGATTAAATATATATATATATAATTAAAATAAACTGAATAACGACGCTGCAGTTCATATTTTGAAATCAT
This sequence comes from Allium sativum, assembly GCA_030737875.1. Taxonomy (NCBI): domain Eukaryota; kingdom Viridiplantae; phylum Streptophyta; class Magnoliopsida; order Asparagales; family Amaryllidaceae; genus Allium; species Allium sativum. The sequence goes on from CM060915.1 coordinate 375,151,824, forward strand.
GATTTTATACGATTATTACGGGGGATCCGACCATCGGATTTTCCCGAAATCGAAACCGTTGGGTCTGCTATGAAAATATCTTTCCAATGATACCAAATTTGTAAAGATCCAACGGTTAGATTGTGTGAAATGTTTACTTCAAATCTGAATGAAAACAGCGCCAGAATGGATTATATTTATATATTTATAGATATAATTAAAATAAAACGAATAACGACGCTGCAGTTCATATTTTGAAACCGTAACTTCAAACGATTGTACCGGGAGATCCGACCATCGGATTTTCCCAAAACTGGAACCGTTGGATCTGTTTTGAAAAGATCTTTCCAATGGTATAGAATTTGTAAAGATCCAACAGTTAGATTTTCAGATATGTGTAAATCAAATCTGAAGGAAAACAGCGCCATGGCCGCGTTATGGCCTGAAGCGTCATTTGAATAAATGGGCTATTTTCAAATAAATAAAAATAGCGATAATTCATTCTAAAATATTTTAAATGATATGGAACGGAAATAAACTGAATTTACTCGGTTTATGGGATATTTGATGGTTGAGTGTGTTTGACACGAAAATTACATTAATGAACTAAATTATGGATGTCAAATAATTTAACCATGGAACTGAATTGATTAGAATTCTAAATATACGTGAATTATTTGAAAAGGTCGAGTTAATTCTCATTTCAAATAATTGATCGGTAATAATAAGTCAAAGATATGAAGATGGTGCAAGACCGATGATCTTTACATCGAATGGATGGCCACTGATGCCTTTGATGGGAGTTGTTGCCCTGAAGGGGTTAGAGTGGTGGTTGTTCGGACGTACTTGTTGATTGTTCGGATGTGCGAGGACCTCTCTCCTGTAGTGGACATATGGAATGAGGAATAAGGTGCCTCTGGTTTCGTTCAAACCCAGAACGGACTTGTAAATGGGTGTGTGTCTGACGTTGTTGATTGACAACGTGGCATACAGAGTTGATGTGATCAAGGATTTTGTTGAAAAGCAGAGTCTTGTGGTTGATGATCAAAGCACGGCTTTAAATAGCATAGCTTTGTGTATAGCGTTGACTCGCGAGCCTCACACCCGGTATGAGCCAGAAATGGGAGAGGAAATTAGGGAGGACATGCGTTTCCTTCTAGCTAGGAGTGGTGTCAGGGTTTTCAAGCCCTAACATTTTACTTATGTGGATGATGGTAGCGAGGCGCCTCGGTTATATCGGTCATTCCGGGACCGATAGTTTGGTCGGGATATGACCAGTTTACACCCCATAGGGAGAGGAAACACAGTGTTCAGGCATTTTAATCCACTCAGTGTGGACCGGCCCTAACGATCCAAGGGCTCACCTGTGTCTGCGTCCTGAGACATGGGCTAGATTGTCTCGAAGCGATAAGGATGATCCCCTGCCTTGGTTCATGATGGAAATCCAATTTCCAAATACGACATCGTGCGGTTTTGATTGTAAACCTATATATGGCGACTTGATATATGGTACCCATGTCGTCTATGATTGATATTTATGATTGAAATTGTTTTTGAAACATATAAACAACAGTAATAATATAATGATACTTTTGTTTTATTCGTAAAAAGCATATTTTGGCCATTTAAAGGTAAAACTCTATCCTCCGGTTTGCATTGCATTGTGTGATGGGAACTGAGTCTTATAATGGCTTTATTTTTTTAAAAAGCATTGCAATGTTTAAAATGATTTACTTGTTTTTAGCACTAGCAATCCAATGGAGTAAACCCGTTCCGCGTTAGCGGCATGGTCCTGTGATTGGCCTTATTGTAAAATAAGTTAAGTAGATTTCTCATACCAGTCCCATGACTGACATGTAGTTTGTTTCACTTGCAAACTCGGGTGCCCTATTTTCTACACGGGCAGCCTTGTATTCAGGTTTTAGCAGGCTCTATCTGGATAGCTATGGAGCTGAAGATGGATTCTATAACTTCTTTTTATGCTGTTCAGCTCTTGTTATGTATATTATGTTTGATTATGTTGTAGACATTTTATATAAAGCTGAACTGTATTTTGTACTAAGTATGATCCTGTTATACTTTGTAACTCTAATGATTATGTTTATCTAGTGTATTCCATTGTAAATTATCTGGTGTAATTATATATTTATGTTCTGCTGTTATTTGTTTATGTGTTATATTCCAAAGATTACCGTTGCCACCGTGGAACAGGGGTTCGGGGTCGTCACAATAGAGATCTTATGCATCTATGATCCCTTCGCACTATGTATCCGCAACGAAGTCTATCTCTAAAGTCACCCCGATGGTCCCTAACTAGAGCCTTTGTGGTAATGCTTCACTTAAACTTTCTTCACATCTCGGTTTATGCTAGTCGTATTGGAGTCAGCCTTCAAAAAACTCGACCATCGTCATAAAGAATCGTTACGTTTTGCATCACCGTAAGAAGTTCACTTTCCTTGCTCTCATCCAGATCGGTCCACCTCCCACTCGACATGGTCGAGCCGGACCTAATTTTCCACACCTGGATCGACCATGTTGATCTGGGCTTAGGTCACAACATCTAAGTCGGTAGGTTGATCCGGACTTGTTATCTACCTCTAGATGGACTAAGTCGATCCAGATTCATTGAGTTTGAGCCTATCGATTCTATCGATCCAAAGCTGGAGATTCCAACCAAATTGAGCCCCTGCTTGAACACCAGTCCGGGCTCCTCCTCTTTGCGTCTCGTTGCCTCTTTAGAATTTGTTCCTAGTCGAACCAGAGCTATTTCTTCTAACTGAACCGAGCTTCAAGCTTCACAACTTGATCTCCATAACTCAAATGACTTAAATTTTTTGCTTATATCCTCTTAGAACCTTCCTTGCCCTCCTTACAAGGTTTCGTGCCAATTCGATGAAGTTAGACTGACTCGACCCTTATTGAACCAAAACCTGTAACACCTCTTAAGTAATTTCTATTGTCCTATTTCTCCATTCAATAATATTTGCATCCATTGTAACCTTCCTATGCAATGTCTTAACATAACAATAACTGAAATAACATATAAATCAACCAAAAATGATTAAAATGCCCAAAGAAGCATGTTTTCCCTTAATCCCTCAAATTTCGGGATTTGGAAATCAAGTTCAAATCAATCCAAACTTATATATGTGCCGTAACATATATTTTTTGGCAAAGCATACTGGTTTTATAACGATCCGTAACACTTTTTATTATAAAAAATATATTAAATATATTATTACAGGAGTAGGTTGAGCATCTAGCTGCTACATATGGTTTTTAAGGTCGCTCACCCTCCATAAACGGTTTTTATAGTAGTCTGTCCACTGCTACTTGAAAAGACAAGTAGGATCAAGTAATATGGAAATACGCTTATATGCAGAAGGTTTGACAAGATGATATATTATCCTTAATACATGCAAGTAAATATTTAATGAGATAGATACTTAGAGATGATATCACAGGTAAGTAATAAAAAAGCAGTAAAATAAAGTAAAGAACATCAGGAATTTTTATACGGGTTCGGAGCACTATCCTACATCTAGTCCCAGACTCCTTTTGGATTTTAACAAATTAACACGCTCACTTAACCCGGAGGAATAGATATTACAACACCTGAGCAGCAGAACATGGACCTGAGCAACAGAATTGAATTTTGCCTTAGCCGCAGAAGAGGATTTCAACCAACACGTGAGCAACAGAACAGGTACCAGAGCAGCATAACAGGATTTCACCATAGCAGCAGAAGAGGATTTCTTGCCTTAGCAGCGGAATTGGACTTCAAACAATTATAAAAGTCTTTTTGACTATATGTGTATTCTTGATAATATGGATAAGTCACAATTGAGCACACCCTTCCATAATTTTCTCCTTTGTATATATATTTGAAAATAAGTGAAGAGTCAAGAGGGAAAGTGATTTTTAATCACAAAGTATTGAAAATTGAGGGCATAAGTGAATATTGTATTAAAATATTTCAGAATCAAAGAATATTAAGATCAAGAAAGTTTGATTGTAATAGTTAATTGGAAGCAAGTGATTCTAAAGTTTATTTATACTGAATAAAAGATTGCAATCATTTGTAAAATGGTTTGATTAAAAGATATGGTCATAACTCTTGAATTGAAGAGTTATGAGTCTTTAAAAAGTCGCAACCTTTCAGTTCAGCCGGCTGAATTTAGAATTCAACTGGCTGAAAAACGGTTAGAATTTGAAAAGGTGTGCATGGACACAGACACAACAATATTCGGTCATATGAAATTATTACTCAGCTGTCTGGATTCTGTTTAAGAGAAAAAGTCAACATAACTCATTTGGTTAAAGCATGTGCCTTATAAACTAGTGACCCGAATTCGAGTACTAGTAGCTCCTAATTTTGAAAATTTGATTTTTATTTAAAATAGAGTGTACATATGATATATATACATACATATCTTAGGAGAGATTTTGACATTGAATTTAACCAAATACCGACTCAAATACACACTAATATATCTATTTGTCCTTTCTTTGAATCTTCCTATATTTGAACCATAATCTCCAATATATTTCCTGCAATAATCGTTAGTATACAATATTGTCGATATATAGTTATCATTGCAAAAGTATACCTCGAGAATCGTGGTTCTAACAATCTCCTCCTTTTTGATGATGACAACTATATATATGACTTATATATATATATAATATGAATCAAAATAATGTTTCTACTTGTGCTTCCCTTGTGTATATTACTCCCCCTGTATACATACATACATACATACATACATATATATATATATATATTGAATTTTCTTCATCTTTGTCATCGACAAATAGGAATTACAACTAATAGGAACTGATATACATGTGGTTCATGAAATCAAATATATGAATTGAAGCTAATTTACATGAACTAATTTAAATTTAAGAAAAAATATCTTGGTATATTATTGAGAAACATATTGAATTTATGAGTACCATTGATCTATACAACATTGCATATGTTTATATGATGGTATAGTGAATCTTCAGATAATGCATATTAAAATATAGACTTTCACCTAAATTTGTACTCCCTCTATTGATATGACCTCCCCATGTCGATATGATTGTATTTTCCTTCCCTCCTTTTGATCAACAAGAAAGGAGATGAATATCAGTAGGAGTAATATAAGATTTTAATCTGTGGAGAATAGAGTTAGATTTAAAAAGAAACAATAAAAAATATAAGTTTACCATATTCTCCGATTCTTTCTTCATTTTTAGATCTATTTCCGGATATACTGAAATAACCTCTTCCTCGTCTACGGTATACCTGCAAAAAATATGATATATATACTTTGGCACCACTTTGTACGTTAGGGTCCGAGAGGTTGGTCGTAAGGTAACCATACCCAAGAGGGTTTAATGGAACCTTTAAAAATGAAATTTTCATTATTAATAAGATTCATAATAATCATCGATATATTTTTCGCTATTTTTTCAATTTATAGGAACCAAAATACTTAGATAATTTCTATTAGTATTTCCTATCGTATTATAGATTTTTTATAAATATTTCTAGTCCCAGAATTATTCGAATTTCAAAATTGAATCTTTATTTACTATTTTAGTACTAGAAGTGATATTTTTATTATACATAAAAGCATATCTAGTACTATTTCTATGATTAGTTTTATTACATCCTAAACCACTTATATCGTGTAAAGGTCTAGAACTATATAAAATCAAATTTAAACCAGTTTGACCTTTATTAAATTTTGCAAACTTACTTATAAATTTTTCAAATTTAATTCCAAAGTCTCCATTGACATTTTCAAAAGAAATTTTTGTTATTTTTTAAATCATCAATTTCCTTATTTAATTCAGAATTATTCCTTTTTAAAGTATTGTTCTCATTTTCGAGGCAACAATTTTGAGATTCTGAATTATCTAAAGAAGTTTGTAATTTTTCAAAATTTTCTCTTGAATCACAATTTTTTTTTTTGCAAAATATTATTATTACCTTTTAAAAACTCAAATTATTTAGATATTTCTAAATTCCTTCCAATTAAAACTTCATTCTCAATTTTAAGAGACAAAATTAAAGAACTAGAATTATTTAAAGAATCCTCTAAAGATATAATTATATTTTGTAACATGTCGATTTCGTTTAAAAGATCATTATTTTTGTTTTCTAGTCGCTCATTCTCTTTTTGAACGAAAATCTTTTGAAAAGCAAGCTCTTTTAAGGTATATTCAAAACATTTAGTTTGTTTCATTAAGAAAATATTTTTCTCTTTTAATTTGGAATTTTCTTGCTCACAATCTTCAGACTTAGCTAAAATAATTGTATTAAGTTTATTGAAAATTTTAAAATCTTTTAATAATTTTTCATGGTCTAACAAAAGACCTTTATATATTGAATCTACATATACCGATTGTGATCTGAATTTAGCCATAATACATTTGCTTGCATGCTTCTTTGATTCTGGTTTGTTGTTCTTCCACTTTCTAATGCCTTGACTAGATTTCTTTATTGCCATTTATTCTAGAATGTTGTTATAATCTCTAGAATCACAAGCTTTGATACCAACTGAAAAGACAAGTAGGATCGAGTGATATGGAAATATGTGTACATGCGGAAGTTTTGAAAATTTAATATATTATTTTTAATACATTTAAGTATATATTTAATGGTATAGATACTTAGAGATGATATAAAAGATAAGAAATATAAAATCAATAAAATAAAGTAAAGAGCACCAGGAATTTTTATAGTGGTTAAGAGCACCGTCCTACGTCCAATCACAGACTCCTTCTGGATTTTAACTAATCAACACCCTCACTTAACCCAGAGGGATGGGTATTACAAAACGTGAGAAGCACAATAGAGACTTGAGAAACAGATAAGGGTTTCGCCTCAGCAGCAGAAGAGGACTCAACAAACACCTGAGCAGTAGAACAGGGGCCTGATCAACATAACATGATTTCACTTCAGCAGCGGAAGAGTGATTCTTGCTTGAGTAGGGGAACGAGACTTCAAACAATTACAAAAGTTTATTTGATTATATGTGTGTTCTTAATAACACGGATAAGTCACAATTGAGTACCACCTTCCTATGATATTCTCCTTTGCATATATATTTGAAAGTAAGTGAAGAATCAAGAAGGAAAGTGAATGATAATCACAAAGTATTGAAAACTGAGAGCACAAGTGAATATTATATAGAAACATTTCAGAATCAAAGAATATTAAGATCAAGAAAGTTTGATTGTAATCGTTGATCTGAAACAAATGATTCTAAAGTTCAGTTATACTTAATAAAAGGTTGCAACCATTTGTAAAAAGGTATGATTGAAAGATATGGTCATAACTCTTGGATTAAAGAGTTATGACTCTTTAAAAAGTAGCAACCTTTCTGTTCAGCCGGCTGAATTTAGAATTCAACTGGCTGAAAAATGGTTGGAATTTGAAAAGGTGTGCATGTGCACAGAAACAATAATATTTAGCTGGCTAAAATTAATATTCAACCATCTGAATTCTGTTTAAGAGCAAAAGTCATCATAGCTCATTTGGTTAAAGCTCATGCCTTATGAACTAGTGACCTGTTCGAGTACTAGCAGCTCCTACTTTTGAAAACTTGATTTTTATTTAACATAGAGAGTGTGTGTGTATTTATGTATGTATGTATATATATATATATATGCATATACATATATATATATATATTAGGAGAGATTTTGACATTTAATTTAACTAAATACTGACTCAAATACTCAATAATATATCAATTTATCCTATCTTTGAATCTTCCTGTATTTGAACCGCAATCTCCAACATTTTCCCTGCAACAAACGCTAGTATACGATATAGTCGATATATAGTTGTCATAGTCAAAATATAACTGGAGAATCAAGGTTCTAACACTACTAGCTTAGCTTAAAGTAGAGGAGCTAATCTAAGGGATTAGACTAATAAGTTATTATTCTCCACACATGGAGAAAATAGTCACATACTGTCAAAAGAAAAAAAGTAAACAACAAGGAATAATTTTGATAGCTAATCACAAGCCACCAAATGTAGCAAACTATATCCTAGATAAGTGACCTAAATTGTGTACTGTAGAGAATAGTACTACCAAGATGGGACTACACAACATAGCACCCCATGAATCCCCAGAATCATACCGCCACCTAGCCAAAGTCAGCACTAACATACATTAAATCAAGCCATAGCCGCAGCGCGGTATGGAGAATTTCTTGTAGCCATTTCCTAGTTAATGTGACAAGAAGACAGTTCCAGCATTCTTGTTGATTTTCATTACATACGCAAACAGGAGACACCAACAACATAACCCTAAAGTCCTCGTGATATCGGCCATCGTCGTGACCTTAGGGAGAAGAAGTGCAACTGCTAAAATTGGGAAACTCGAAGAAAACCAAAAGGACGTGAAGTTCGAGGAAAACTTGACCAACTACTCCTACCAACAAATCGAGAGCATGCTTCACCATGGATGTTGGAATAGAAGATGCAACTAGGGATAATACTCCAATGTCACAATGAAACCACACAAATTCAAATTCACCAAAAAAGAGCATATCAGAAACTACCAATTCGCGAACACAACCACTACAACACTGCATAAACAAAGTCACTCGCTGCACAGAAATTACTCAAGTCGATCCACTCAAACGAAACTCAGCAAACCCCAACAATGCCAAGATCATAAGACATATCAACAAGTACACACATGCAATAGAAGCTGAACGCACAATATACTCTCTAACTCAAAACCCAATAAGCATGTCGAGAAATCAATCCACAGCCTTACGGCTTGCCTTTCATAGGACTCTAATTAAGGAACTCCAAGTGAGAACAATAAAGATGTTAGGTAAAGCCGTGAACTGAAGTAGGACTTTGGAGAGCAGAATCATGGAAAAACGGTGAGCGACCACATCAGGGTAAAAGGAGAAAGCAAATCGATGGCAAAAAATTAAAGCACGTAAGAGGTGAGGCGTGAGCGTAGATCTGAGATGCAAACAGGAAGAAAATCCAGATTTGAGATTTGGGCAACGCAGCTAAAATCCTACAAGGTGAAAACTGGAGAAGCGAGAAAAGATGTTGTCTGTGGAGGAGAGCGAATCAGATGAAATGGGAGAATGATGGTTTAAAGGATCGAAAGACACGTTAAAGAAAAGAAGAAAAGGAAGAAGATGAACCAACTACCATTGTTGAAAGAGACACCGTGTTGTTTATGTCATTACATGATTAATAATGAATTATAAATACTTTTACATATTTTTATAGGCATTCCATATGCTAATCTACCCTAATTAGTGTGTAAGAACACTATTACTCTCCTTAATCGCACTAAAATGAAGTAGATATGTAAATAGAGATGTTTGGTTCTGATCCCTAGGTGTTGCAGTAGCCTTTGTCCTCTTTTGGTGTTGATTAGACTTGACTTGCTCTTAATTCGATTGTTGACTAATTAAAGGAAGATTATTGAAGGATTGAGAGGTGGAGGCCATTATTAAGGTTTAGATCTACTTTGGGAGTTGGGAAAGTGAATAAGAGATGTTTCTCCTATCCTTTCCGCACCCACAATTCATCAAACCCCAAATGTGATGTGGGCCCACCAGCTAATGACCTAAACAACCCATTTAAGCATCCTTGGTCTTATTTTGGCCATTCATCCCAAACGATAAGTTCGTTTGCTAAATGTGACCAATCTATGACCATCATCCGAATCCAATGGAGGTGGTTTCAAATAAAAATTCCCTACCAATCAAAAGTTATTGGCAAAACAAGATTCTCCAAGGATAAGATAGTCACATTAAAATTCGGTAAAAGTAGTGATGGTAGGAAATGGCCCTATCGATCATTTTCATAAGTTATACTACCATACGACCTCATACAAAAAATACAAATTCTCTATGATCCTCTGATATGTAGAAGACGGGTCGTTGCATTCTTCCCCTTAAAAAATTTCACCTACGAAATTCCTTAAACAACAAATAAAACTGTCATGCATGCCTATCAATCATCCACAAGCAATCAACCACACATAGCAAACATGAAAGTAAGACAATTTAAGTCTATACTAGCATGCAGGATGCTAATACGAGAAGACTGATGATATCATGAATGGAAATTTTAAGAGTGAAGTATTATAACTTACCAAGTAAAGAACTTTGGATATGACATCCTCATGCTCTCCTTAGTCTCCAATGTACAATCACTCTCGCTTTCACTCCATTGTACGTTGACAAGCTTCACTAACTTACTTCTAAGCTGCTTTGTATCGTGTCTAATGATATGAATTGGTCTACGGACTACAGTGGCTTCTGGTTCCTCCTAAATATCACCCAACTGGTCCAGTGTGATAGTAGTATCATAATAGTGCACAAACTTCCTCAAATGAGAAACACTGAACCCATTGTTTACCCCAACCATCTCCTGAGATGGCTCAACTCTATATGCTAAATTTCCAGCTTCTCAAGGGCTGGAAACAGACCAACGAAGCTCGGTGCTAGTTTTCCCCCACTACCAAACCGAATCGCGTTCCTTAATGGAGAAAGCTTAACAAACACTAAATCACCAACGAAGAACTTTAAGTCTCTCCATCTCTTATCAGCATAACTCTTCTGCCTATCTTGAGCGGATTTAATTCATTGCCGAATGATTTCAATCTTCTTTGAAGTTTCTCTAATCATACATGGCCAAAGTATCAGTTTCTCACCTGCAGCCCACCAACATGAAGAAGCATTGCACGACGTTCCATATAACGCTTCATATGTAGCTATGTCAATGCTAGACTGATAATTGTTATTGTATGTAAACTCAACCAAATGTAAAAGGGCATCGCACAACCTCCAAAATCTCGGATAAATGCTCTCATGAGATATTCAAATATGTGATTCACCCTTTCCGTCTAACCATCAGTATGAGGATGATAAGCAGTACTGAGAAGTAACTCGAATCCCAAAGATTCTTGTAAGATCTTCCAAAATTCACTAGTAATTAATGGGTCTCTTTCACACACAATTCCTTTTGGTACTCCTTGGAATCGTACAACCCACTTCATAAACAACTCTACTAGTTTGCTTGTCGTCCTACTTAATTTAACGGGTCTAAACCTAGTGTTGTTGGTTAGCCGATCCACAACGACCAAAATACCATCATGCCCCGCCCGAGTCGTTGACACCTATCAATGTAGTCCATCGAAACCTATTCCCATTTCCACTCCAGGACCTCTAGCAGTTGTAGCAAACCACTAAGCTTCTTCTACTCATCTTTAGCCAATTTACAATTCGTGCACTTGTACATGAATTTCCAAAAATCCTTCTTCGTGCCTTCCCAGTACTACGTTTGTCTCATGTCTCTATACATTTTTTTACCACTAGGATGTACGGTCAACTTTGAACGATGAAACTCTCTAAGAATTTTTTTTCTCTTAACCAATCGATGTCGGGCACAACCAATCTCCCAGCTTTCCGGAGCCAATCGACATGGTCGAGTTTGTACATACTCTTAACCTCATCGTCCATACCAGATTCCACTTTGGTGATGACCTCCAACAATTTAGGATCGTCCCTCTGAATAGAACCGATCCGTTAGACCAAAGTTGGTCTAATCCTCAAACTTGTTAACATCCCTGGCTCCAATTAACAATTAGGTCTGAAGTCATAACCAGCAATATACGCCAGTTGCTTCCACTCTAAAAACATAGTCCCCAAATAGGTATATCCCCTACTTAACGCATCAACGACTGCTTTACCATTTCCTGGGGTGGATGCGATATTAATATCATAGGAAGGCAAGATCTCTAACCATAATGCTGATGGAGATTTAAATCTTTCTAAGAGAAAAGATACTTTAAGGACTTGTGGTTGGTAAATAACTCGAATCTTTCTCCCACGAGATAATGTCTCTACATCTTCAATGCAAACATAATCTTTTCCAATTCCAAATCATGTGTGGGGTACCTCTTCTCATGTGGGTTTATTTTTCAACTAGCATAAGCGACAACCTTACCCCTTTGCATTAACACCATGCTCAATCTAGTACCATAAGCATCGGTGTATAACGTCATCTCTTCATTTCCTTTCAGAATAACTAACACTGGAGCACATGTTAACTTTTCCTTTAGACTCTTAAATGCATGCTTGCATCTCGCTTCCCAAACAAAAGATTGACTCTTTTAGTCAATCTAGTTAACGGTGCTGCTATCTTGGAGAAGTCCTGGATAAATTTACGATAATATCCAGCCAACTCCAAGAAACTTCTCACGTCGTTTGCTCTCTTAGGCATAGACCAATCATGTACCGTCGCCACCTTCGCGAGCTCCACAGCAATACCATTTTCTGAAATAACATAGCTTAAGAATCTCACATCCCTCCTTCAAGAGTGATATTTAGAAAACTTAGCCTTTACTCGATGTTTCCTTAACACCTCCATTACGATCCTCAAATTCCCATTCTGTTCTCTTATGTCTAAGGATAGACCTAACACAAGCACAAACTTATTTAATTGACTCCTGAAAATAGATTCATGGCATCCATGAAAAACACTGGTGCGTTGGTCAGTCCGAACGACATAAGCAAGCACTCATAGAAAACAGACAGCATTCGAAATGCCATCTTTGGCACACTCTCATTTACTATCCGTAGCTGATGAAATCCTATCACAAGATATAATTGGAAAAATATCCACACACCATTCAACTGGTCAAACAAATCATCTATTCGTGAAAGAGGATACTTGTTGTTCCTTGTTATCTTGTTTACCTCACGGAAGTCTACACAAAATTAAGGGAAACTACCCACCTTAATGGTGAATACAACAAGTGCTCTCCACTCAGAAATACTACTCCGAATAAACCCCTTCCTCAAGAGGTCACTAACTTGCACCTTATGCTCTTGCTTCCCTCTTGTTTCCGTCCATCGAACAAACATTACTATAGGTTTTCCATCTTATACTAAATCAATATGAAACTCGATCTCTTTGTGCGGTGGAAGACCGACTACTTCCTCGAATATGTTCGGAAACTCTCCAGTAATAGGCACACCCAATAACTCATCGTGCAGAATATCAGGGGAGTACAGAAAACTAGCCATCGCCTCATCAATAAGTAGACAGCTCAACACTACCCTCCATCCATGTAACACCCCATACCCCTAAATGTTATCCTAATATAGAATCCTGTTAAAAAATAGGGAGCGTTGTAGGTATGAATATAGTAAACATCAATGAAACTATGATTTCACAAGATATACAGCAATAAATTCACAGTGGAAAAAAAGACAATTCATATTAAAATAACAAAGCCATCTTTATTATTTTAGTCAAAACAAAACTATTTTAAAAAACCATGTCTCAAATCTCAGTCATAATAACGATATCAGAGTACAAAAATAATAGTATCCCTAAATAGACAAAATGGTACAAGTAAATAGTGGAAAGAAATAAGAAAAGAAAAACCAATATATCTATGCAAGTATTTTCCAATATAAAATCAACTAAGCAGTCCAGGCTTAGGCTTCCACCTTGAGAGATTAAAGGGAAGAAAAAGGAAAGAGAAAAAGGAGAAATAGGTAAGACAAAAAGTCTGGTGAGCCATGGTGATTACTAGAATAAGTGATATGCGAAAGAGAAATAGATAAAACAGCAGTTCTATTATCATAAAATAGTAAATGTTTGTGCACACCTAAAAGTGAACAAATAGAATAAGGATAACATAAATGAATAAAGATGTAAGTGTTCTCATTCGAAAGATTTGATGGTGATGACTGTTTTGAACTTCTACAAAAAGAAATAAAATTAGGAACAGATTTCCTAATGCTACCGAATCGATCGGCTACAATGAACCACGGATAACCTATGTCCACTATGGGTTTGGGTTTATCAGGCCCTAACCCATCAACAAAAGATATAACCTTCTCCATAAATGTAAAAGCAAACTATGGTCCCAAGTCAGACCAGTGCATGCACATTGATCTGCCGTAACGCACTCACACCCTCCAATTGGACCGACATACATCCATAACATATCATGAGACCGAAAATGATAAAAGGGAATGCTACATGGAAAAGATCCCAAAAATAATTAACTTGGCCTATGTAACGACCCGCATTATACGTATCGGAGGGTCGTAGAATATTTATTTCATTTACATACGAAGTCGTATGGTCGTGTAGCTTTGGGGAACGACTATTGGGGTCATTTCCCATGTTCACGATTTTTGCCGAATTTTAAATGACCGTTTTGCCCCTAGCGAATCTTGTTTCGCCTATTAATTTTGATTGGTAAGGATTTTATACTTGAAACCACTCCCATTGGATTCGTACGATGGTTTACCTTTCCGTAGAGTGGTCACATTAGCCAAACAGGCTTACCGTTTCGGAGATATGGCTGAATCAAGGTTTGGAAGGTGAAAAATAGCTTAACCAAGCCTAATTAGGGTGATTAGCAGCTAGACCCATAACCCATTTCGGGATTAGGGTTATGGGGAGGCTGATAGGGTTTGGAAAATTAGTTTTTATCATTTTTCCAGCCGCCACTTTCATCCTTTGGACCCTAGCAACGGCCTACACCTTCTAAATCACTCCCAAATCACTCTCTAATCGCGTATAAGCTTAATCTACACCAAATCAAGGGAGATTAACATCAAATCAGAGTTGGATCTACTATGTTGTATTGGAAACCACGCCAAAACAATAGAGTTTCAAATCTAAAGTTTTATTTGTTGCTAAGGTGAGTGATTTGCACATTTTTACACTAATTACGGTTAATTAGGGGTGACTAGTGTTAATTAGCGAAATTATGCATGTCAAAAATCCATAAAAATATATAGAAATTCTTAAATAATATTTTATGCCTCTGTTAGAAATTTGGGTTACATTTTTTGCTAATCCTATGATTAAACATGATTAAGGGGATTAAAGGGAAAAACATGGGTTTTGGGAATGTATGATCCATATTGACATGATTATTCATCGTTTTGGTGTTTATGGTTGATAATACATGTTGTTATGACTGTCTGGTATGTTTTATGATTGCTTAGTAAAGTTAGAATGGTTGAAAATGCTGTTGTATGGCAAAAATGGATGATATATGCTCGTTGGAAAATGTGCAGGGTTTCGGATCGGATCGGGTTATGGGGCTCGGGTCAGATCGGAGAACTGAGCAGAGAAACTGAGCCGGGTCAGAACCTAGCACAAAAGGAAAAGCATGGCAACAAGGAAGGCCATATGAACTAACGGGATCAGATCGGGAATTGGGGTCGGATCGGAGGTGGAAGAAAGGACTGGACCGGAACCTGGAGATGGAGAGGAAGCGCCGAACTGAACCGTCTCATTCGAACTGAACCAAATGGAGAACTCGAACACCGTATATCCGAACCAAATCGAGTGAACCAGACCGAACCGAACAGAAAGCTTGAGAATTGTATATCCAAACCGAACAGGATGTGTACTCCTACTTCTACGCGATGACTTTTCTGAAGACCAACTCCAATTCAACCAAAACCCGAGATGCAAAGGAAGTCCAGGTGAGAAGTTATAACTTAGCATCTAGATGGGAGCCAATGAGTTAACTTCATGAATTGGACTTTTCTGCGGGACGTGTGCAAAGGGGTTATCGATGTCTATAGCTTGACTCACCACTGAGAGACGGATATTGGCTATGGATCAGTGTAGTGGAGTTGTCATGACTCCATGGGGCAAAGTGATCGCAGCAGGGCTATGAGCCAGTGCAGTGGAGTTAACATAACTCCATGGGGCAGAGTGGACATAGCAAGGGATTAGTGGCTATGGATCAGTGCAGTGGAGCCGTCACGACTCATTGGGGTAGAGTGATCGTAGTAAAGAATTGGGTGATCAAAGTGGTGGATATCATATACTTTACGCACTGAGAGAGAGAAGTGAGGATGATTGCTATGTTTGATGTTTGCTATTACCATGACATGCACACCCCCTCCCCATAATTTTCACACCATGTGCTAGTATCACCTTAGAGTATTGTACACCCTATTGTGCTAACTCTTAGGTTGCAGGTCCAGGGTCAGGTATGGTTATGTATACCTTTTATTGTTCTATTTTTGCTACTTATCGCTCATACCATACTTTTGTCTGACCCATAGTTTTATGTCTCTTCTTATTACTCTGGGTGCTCCTAAATGAGCAGACTAGAGACAGGTTAGCTGGTTATGCACGAGTAGCTTTCCGGAGACGACCAGGAGGCTTACACGTATCATTTCCATATATTCTCCCTATGTTGTTGCTGGTCACTACTTTGGGCATTAGTAGTGTACCTTCCTATTTTGCTTTAGAGACAGTTTTAAAAGTTGTAATAAAGATGGTTTGGATCATAAGCTGTATTTTAATTTTCCGCTGCTATGATGGCTTAGTTTTCAGCTTATGCACTGTCTCGCCTATTTTATGTCAAGTTATGTTATTATTATATTTCGTTCCATGCGTAGTGAGATATACTACAGGTTCTTTGTTAGTTCATCGTTTCAACCCTTTCTTTTGACGACCGCCCCGTGCTAGTTGAGCATCGGTACAACGCATTTCGAAGAAATGCCGGCTGGTTCGGGGCGGGCCGCCACATTTGGTATCAGAGCTCTAGGTTGCGTAGTTAACCTAGGAGAAGACATCAGTGAGATATAGTATACGTATATGAGAGCGCGTATTTGTGATATTTTGGTTTTCAAAAGTTATATATACTATTTGTATATCTAAGGATGAAGTCACACTGCACTGGCACCACTTTGGAGATGGTTAATCGTTTTCTCTTTACAGATTGAACGATGAGCTGATATACGAGGAGTACGGGTTCAGGGGCCAATAATAGGAATGCTCCTGACATGAGGACGATGTTTACCACCTTCATGAGAGAGATGCTTAGGGATGTTCAAGGAGCAGTTCCTAATGTTGCTAACAGTGATGGTACAGCGGTGCAAGCGCCTAGAGCCGATTTCGCCAAGCTCTGCAAGGATTATACTAGTCTTGGTGGAAAGCCGTTCCATGGAACGGAATCAGCTACAGATGTTCAAGATTGGCTGGATAGTTGTGAGCGCATCTTTGAGGATTTGGGAATCGATGATGCGATGAAGAGAAAGATAGCATCGCGTAAACTTCAAGGACGGGCGATGAATTGGTGGAATGCCATTAAAGCAGCTACTCCTGAGGATCAAGTTACTTGGAACCAGTTTAAGACCCGCTTCAGTGATAAGTTTATCTTAGCTGCTCAGAAATCAAAATTGTTTAGGAAATTCTTGGAGCTTAAGCAGAATGGTAGAGAAGTCGCGGAGTATATTGCTGAGTTCGATACTTTATCGAAGTATGAATTATCTCTTGTCGATATTGCCGAGAAGAAGAACGAGAAGTTCATAACGGGCTTAGATGATTACTTAGGTGAAATTCTTATAAACCACATCGACGAGACATTCAAATATATTGTGGGAAAGGCGTTGAGATTTGAGAGCCTTTACCCTAAGTAAAAAACCGAGCTTGCTGTTACATCTGATGAGGAGCCAAAACCGCAGGCAAGCGGTGGAGGCAAGAATAATCCTCAGAATAAGAGGAAACAAAATAAAGCTAAGGATGGTCAGAAGAAGAGTAAGAATGATGTTGAGTGCTTTAGCTATGGCAAGAAGGGCCATTACGCTAAAGAATGTCGAGCAAAGCCAGCGGACAGGAAGTGCTTCAATTGCAGCCAAGTGGGACATCACAAGGATAAATGTCCACAACCTCCTAAAGAGAAGTAGATTGTGAAAGCATATGCTATCAATGTTGTTCCTTCTTCGTCGAACGCCCCAACTGCGGCGAAGAAAGGAAAGAATGTCGTTATTCAAGGTATGCTTTCTATTTATGATATTCCTGTTAGAGTATTGTTTGATACCGGGGCTTCCCGTTCCTTCATATCTAGTGACCTGGTAGATAGGTTGGGATTGGAAACCGAGATTGTCGGTAGACCTTTAGTTGTGATGAACCTGATCGGTGGTTCGACTAGCCATAGCATGATTTGTCGAAATTTGGTCTTATCGAGTCATGGATGTATGTTTGCTTGTGATTGCTTTGTTTTGGGCTTTACTGGGTTTGACATTATTTTGGGAGTCAACTGGCTCTAAAGGTACGGGGTGGTGGTAGACTGTGAGGGAATTTAGGTGACCATTAGGGCGGAGGGTAGTGTTTGGTGGCCTACCTAGTGATGAGGTGATGGCTAGTTTTCTAAATTCCCTCGACATTCCGCAGGACAAGTAATCAGGGGTTCCCACTGATGGCCAGTATCCAGATATCTTCGAGGAAGTGACCGGACTTCCACCACACCGAGAGATTGAGTTCCGAATTGATTTGGTGAAAGATACCAGACCTATAGTAATGCCACTTCGTCGTATGGCACCAAGGGAGCAGTGAGAGCTCGGGGTGCAAGTAAGCGATCTTTTAATGAAGGGATTTATCAAAAGAAGTGTTTTCGAGTGGGGAGCACCAGTTGTATTTGCCTCTAAGGCAGATGGTTCCATTCGTTTGTGTGTGGACTATCGCAAGCTGAATAAGATGACTAGGAAGAATAAGTATCCTCTTCCGCGGATAGATGATTTGTTTTATCAACTAGTAGGAGCAAGAGTGTTCTTCCAGTTGGACCTCGCGACATGATTTCATCAGCTTCGAGTAGCAGCTGGGAGTATTCCTAAAACGACAGTTCGGACCCCGTCTGGATTCTATGACTGGTTGGTCTTGCCATTTGGATTGACTAATGCACCAGCATATTTTGTGGATCGTATGAAAAGGGTATTCGGGGATCAATTGAATAAGTTTGTTCTTGTGTTCATAGACGATATCTTGGTTTACTCCAGGACAGAGGAAGAACACAAGGAACATTTGAGGATAGGGATAGAGGTGTTGAGGAAACACCAATTGAAAGCGAAGTTTTTGCAACGACCCGTATTTTCTGGCCGATTATTTAAAATATTTTATTTATTTAAAATGTCAGTTTGAATTTAAATAATCGAATTTAATTATTTTGAATATTTAATTAATAATATAAATAGAATAAAATAATATTTAATTTCAAAATATTTGGAAGTTGTTGAATTTGCCGTATAATGTGAATTGGCAAAATATAAAAGGTTAATATGGTCTGTATTGAAAATATATCGACGATATCGTTTATTTAATGACCGTTGAACGTATAATTTATAATTTAATTATATAACAAGCTGCAGCGGCGCGGCAGTTCGTAAATTGGAGTTTTGAACTTCAATTGACTGTACAAGGTTCAAAATAAGTCGGATTTTCTCGAAACAAGAAACGTCCAGACCGATTAGACAATATCTTTCTAGTGGAAGAGAAAAATCGTGTTTTCGTGTTGTAGATTTTATTTTATGTCCAAATCAAATTTTGAAAAAGTCGCTATGGAATTCCTTTATAATTTAAATCGATTTATTTTATAAAATAAGTGGTTTTTAAATATTTTGAATATCGAACTGACTTGGATTTCAACCCGAGTTATTTTATTTTGAATCTATACACAATTATGGTCGAGTTTGACTAATTACAATATTTTGATATTTTTATATTGAAGTATTTTAAAATTGGTTTATTTTATTTGAATTGGGCAGTTATAAAAGGGATTTTTTTCAAACGACCTCGGTTTTTGACGAAACAAATTTTATTGAGACCGTAACAACAAATTATTGCTAGATTTCAAGTTGCGCGTCAATCGGGGTTATTTTGTGAGCATGGTAAAATAAAATGCAAACAAAAATGACCAAATTGGACGTGAACGAGCGCCATTTGAGCAAATGGACTCGGAATTCGACGAAACAAGATTTGTTAGGACCGTATTGTCAAATTATATTATGTCATCCATTCGCATCTCGAACGGGGTTTGTATGTGAGCACGGGAGCGAATAAACACCGTTCAAAATAGCGATAGACACGAAATAAAAATCGTCGGTCGTTGTCAAACATCACATCAACTTAAAATAACATAAATTACACCAATTTATACCCTTCCCCATCCAAATTTCCAGCCAACCAGAAAATTCTCCCATATAATTTGCAAATAAGTCCCTATCTAAAAAATCAATTATATCTTCCAATCCGTGAGGTGTTTGCTAGGGGGACCTGAAGGAAAGTTGTAGATCGGGAGGAGGGGAAGCTTCAGTAAAAAGTTGGGGAGGTATTGTCGACTGCGGTGGCCGGAATTCGCGATGAACGGTGAGAAACCATTTTCGTTTTTGGGTATTTTGAGGGAGTTTTGGCTGACGATCGATAGGGCGGTCAAAGGCAAAGTTGTAGAGGACAGGAGGCCTTCATTTTTGTCTTTGGTCGGGGTACCTGAAAGGGCCTGTGGCAACGGGAAATCGGAGTTGAACGTTGATGATGTTTTTGGGGGGTTTTAGTTGAAGTGGCGGACGGATTCTTCGAATTTCTGGTGGCTGGATTTGATGTGGGGGTCGGGCGACTGGAGGTGATGGAAGCTGGAGGGGAGGCGCCTCGATCTGGGGTGGTGGCGAAGTCTACGGCGGCCGGTGGTGGAGGAATTTTGGAGATGAACGGAATTGGGGGTGGTGCGAAATCAGGGCGAACGGTGGCGAGCTGGTTTCCCTCGTTTCTGGCGATGGGCCATGGGGCTGAGGCGAAGAGGGGGCGACGGTCAAGGGTGGCGCCGGAGGTCTGTATCGACAGTGATGGGGTGTTGATGAAGTCGGGTTTGGTCTCGTAATCAAAGAAGAAGGAGGAGACGGGTTTTGGAGGAACCAGAAAAGAAAACGCGTGCTCAACTTAAGTGTTGCTGATGTGGCAAGGATTTTAAGTTAATAAAGGTAATTATTAATTAATTAATTAATTTTCGTTAAGATTATACACTTTAAAGTACGATAACTTTTGCATACGTTGACGAAAATCGATGAAACAGGATCCGTTGGGATCGCAGGGACGAGACCTAGGCAATGGCACTGACTAGGCTCTGATCTGACGCAGTTGAAATTTCAGCAAATTTTGAACGTTCGTTGCAAATCAAAAGGAACAAACACGTCAACCGTCAACCGAACAATCTGGTGAGTTAATTCTCATACTTTTATGGACTGCTATGATGTGATAAATCCACATAAGTTAAAATATCATTAAAAATTGGTTGATTGGTTGCTTATGGTTGATTTAATGGTTGCTGATAATTATATTATTGTCGTTAATTTATTTAGAATTTTATTCTATCATGAAATGTTATAATAACCTGTGATGCAAAGAAGAACAGGTAGGAGGAATCAAACCGAATTCCTCAAATTTATTGTATGTTATTTGTTGATCATATTTTTCATATATATGAATTGTTATCCCCAAAATGATATCAAACCTGTTCAGATTGAATGGTTGTTGATCATGTTGTGATTTTTAATCAATCGACAATATTGATTAAGTGATTGGCAGTGATGGTGTAAAATCCATCGGTTATGGCGTCGTTTTGCCGCTAGGCGAACTAATAAAGATTTTTTTATATATAAATTTATTCAATGAAATTGAAGTTGTTTATACAAGTTAATTTAAAATAGAAATTTATAAATATATTTATATTTATAATCATGTTTTATCAAAGAATTTGTTTAAAAGTTTAATATAATGAAGTATAATGTCATTAATGATCAGAAAAGTAGAAACTAATATATTGACTAGTAAAATTGAATAAGTGTTCTACAAAACCATCGAATGATATTTTTAAATTAATTAAGTTATTAATTAATTTAAAAAGGGGAAACGGTGAATGAAAATCAGTTAATGGTTAACTGATGTTGACGGTCGACAAAAGCGACTGGTTTAACCAAAGTTGACGATTAGAATGATTTGATTTAAATTAATCAAATCGATAGTTTTTGAGTATTCATTAAACTTAATGAATATCGTTAGAAGTTAGTTGATCGTTGATTAACTATGTTTTAAAAATGACTGTCAAATAAACTTTGTTTAATTATTATTTATTGATCGTTTAAAATTGATTAATTACTCTACTTCAAGTTAATATTGGAATGAACTACTTTTAAAGTAGTTAATGTTGAAATAAGCTATTTTTAGATATCGATAATTAAAGCGATTACTTCTTAATGTTAAATTATATTAAAAAGGCGATCAAAAAGGAAATAAGTTTGATTGGAATATAATAAGATTTTATAAAAGGATTTTCGTTCAGATTTACAAACAAAGTTTGTAAAAGTTGACTCGTAAGTAATGCGAGGATGTCAAATAAGAATTTATTAAATTAAGTATGGTTAAGATTATGACTAAAAAGGGGTTGGTAAATATTTAATTAATAAATTAAGTAAAGGGATTCTAAGGGAATTACCAATGGAAGAAGTGGGTTAAAATACCATGTCGGAATCGCATGGTAAATAAGATTTTTGTCGAGTCGTTTACTTAATCAAGGAAAGGGAATTTACATGTAAAGTGGGTTTTCGAATAAAAGGAAATGGTGTATAAAACCATGATAAGTGGAAAAGGGAAATGGAATATAAGGTTTTTGAGTTGCAAGCTCTTATTGTCTGGAGATAAGAACGTTGTCGGTCAAGGTCTGAGAGGTAAATAAAATACCCCAACTTGGGCGACTTCACTATTATCAAAAGGTGATATGGGTTTGCAATGGTAGAGGATGATGGGAATACTTTATTGAGAAAATATTGCAAATATTAATTTGCGAGGAATTAGAAATAAAACCATTGGGTTTAAAATAAGCGGTGGATTATTTGGGTCGGACAACGAAATACGATTATACCTTTATAATGTAATTAAAAGTATAACACTATCCCCGAAGTAATGAAATGGTTAATTAAAATACTTTTAATAGAAATGACCTGAGCTGCAAATCTACTTAACATCACTGTTAAGGTTTGATAGTTAAAAAATCGACTATCAAATGGAATATCCTATTTACTTTTTACGAGTTGTTTCGAAGAGACCGGGATAGGAACTAGACCCAAAACCACTTCGAATCAACTGTACGTTCACGACTAATTGGCAAGCGATGAAGATGGAGCATTGAAGACCATACATCTTCATAAATGGAAGAACCACTAATAATCTCTGATTCGACGCAGAGATATACTGGGGTTCTGTCATGGTTGAAATATACGGGTTGCAAGGACTTCTCGCTGCTGATCCTTGGGGTGATTCCTATATAGGATGCGGTAGGAGAGTGCCTTCGGTTCATCCTGTTCCTGGATGACTTGTATGGATGGATGTCTGACAGAGTATTTCCAGACGGTCACGTATATTGATTTCTTCAACCGTACCAAGAGTGGAAGCGGAGAAGGAAACTTCTTTTAGCTAACACGTAATGTATTGTTGTAGACGTCAATTAGTGATTTCGATGGATCTGACGATGTGGCATTCAAAGTGATGTGCTGATTTAAAAAGGGAGAAAGTCCTAGCCTCAAGCCTCATCAACCGGGAAATGACAAAAATCGGGCAGGCAGCATGGCTATGTGGGTCGCTCCCATTAGGGTGTATAATCACCTATCTAGAGAAATTCCTTTTGCTTCTTTAATCTATCGATGCTGTCCCTTTTCGGGAAACGGTGGTTTGAGCCCAATCGTTGGTGATATACATTCGATACACTCAAGCGAAATGAGTGGTCGGTCATATGTGGGCCGGGTTGCAAGACGTTCTTGTTGAACCCAGTGTATTCGCCTCTAGAGATACACTATAGGCGAGTGGTCCCATACCTTGTCATAGTCAGAATCCAGTTTCCAATAAGTGCCCGCGGTTTTTGATTGTATACTATATATGTAGTGCGTGAGATGCAAGCGTTCTGCTAATTTGTTATTTATTTGTGGTTTGATAGACATTACTATAATATCAGAAAAGATATTGATTTCGAAATGGTTTGGGTTATAATAAGATAAAAACCGTCCGTGTTTATGTGAGGACTGGTCTTACTATTATCCTTTTATTTCAAAAGGATTTCCAAAGTTAAATAAGTTGTTTGTGTTATGAATTTAACACTGAAAGTATTCCAGACTGACCCGGTGAATTTTGTTTTAAATCAAATGTGCTCGGGTCAGACCGAGTATATTCACAGGTTAGGTTTCGCTTGGAGTTCCCAGGAGTTGGAAGCAGGAGGCTTCACCGTTAGTTATTCAAAGTTGTTTCTGCTGTGTCTTATACATGATGTACTCTGATGATTGGTATGTATATATATACATTTCTTTTTGTATAAAGAGAT
This sequence comes from Allium sativum, assembly GCA_030737875.1. Lineage (NCBI taxonomy): Eukaryota > Viridiplantae > Streptophyta > Magnoliopsida > Asparagales > Amaryllidaceae > Allium > Allium sativum. The sequence continues at coordinate 375,175,988 of CM060915.1, forward strand.
TTGATATATTATATTTGATTCGTTCCGCTGTGAGATTCTGATGTGTGTTCTTCTTCTTTCTTCTATTCTAACATTTCTTTCTTTCTTTTCTCACCCTCTAACTTCTTTCTATTAACAGTCAGGGGTTCGACACTTGGATTTTTGGCAAGTGATACGGGATTGTGTATCATTGTTGAAATTTTGAGCATTTGATTTTTTCCCGGGCCGTTACAGTTGGTATTAGAGCTATTGGTTTAGTGATAACCTTGGCTCTGTGGTGTGACTCAATAGAGATTGGGTTAGTAATACCCTAGATTGAGTTGAGTGTATATATATGAGAGCGCGTATTTGTAACTGAATATAAAATTATTTTTAAATATTTTGAAAAGAGGGTAAATGAGATGATTTTGCCCAAATTATATTTTGTATAAAAAGGAATTATTTTATCGAATTATTGAGATATCTTGCTGTTTGATTGTTTTGGATGGAATTGAAAACCAAATATGAGAATATGACTTACCTTGGTTAAGTCGAGTTAACCAGACAAGGGTATTGTGTTGGGATTGAATAAAATACCTTTGGAATTTGGTAATAGAACTGATAATTGAATAAGGAATCGATTTGATATGAATCGATATGTTAAACCAAAGTGAAAAACAAAAAAGAAAATATTCATGTTGAATCTGAATGGTTTGGTTGGATTGTTTTGCCTTGTTTGTTTGTTTGGTTGGTTGTTGGATGGATTGTATAAAACTCACAAATAAGTTAAACTTAAAAGTTGAATAAATTGAATGGTTAAGTAAGTAAAATTGGGTATTATACGTTGGGTTGGAAACCAAAGGATTTAAACCAATAAGGATGCCAAGTGTATGATAATGCAGTTGAGTACAGGTATGATGGCTTTGAATTGGACTGAGTAGATTGCTAAAAATTTAGAATTTTGCTTGATAATGCCCGCAAAAAGGTACGCCTACGCCAAATATAAATTTTGGGCATTTGTTTTGGTTTTGAGTTTTGATTTTGGATTTTCCGACCATGAGAGTCGATGTGTACATATTTCTTGAACCTGCAATATTGCAGATGTCCCTCCGTGCAGGGGAGACTCTGCCGAAATTTTTCCAAAATTTAAGGAGTTAGAAAATTTTAAAGATTTTTTGGAAAATTGTGTTATTTGAAATTTATTGGTTTTAAAACCAATTAAATTAATTTTGGAAATAAAACCGTGTTTTAATTAAATATTTTTGTAAAGATATTGGGGCCGTACCAATCTTTCTACTTTGGCAATTTCGGGGACGAAATTTTTTTTAGGGGGAAGGAATGTAACGACTCGTATTTTCTGGACGATTATTTAAAATATTTTATTTATTTAAAATGTCAGTTTGAATTTAAATAATCGAATTTAATTATTTTGAATATTTAATTAATAATATAAATAGAATAAAATAATAATTTAATTTCAAAATATTTGGAAGTTGTTGAATTTGCCGTATAATGTGAATTGGCAAAATATAAAATGTTAATATGGTCTGTATTGAAAATATGTCGACGATATCGTTTATTTAACGACCATTGAACGTATAATTTATAATTTAATTATATAACAAGCTGCAGTGGCGCGGCAGTTCGTAAATTGGAGTTTTGAACTTCAATTGACTGTACAGGGTTCAAAATAAGTCGGATTTTCTCGAAACAAGAAACGTCCGGACCGGTTAGACAATATCTTTCTAGTGGAAGAGAAAAATCGAGTTTTCGTGTTGTAGATTTTATTTTATGTCCAAATCAAATTTTGAAAAAGTCGCTATGGAATTCCTTTATAATTTAAATCGATTTATTTTATAAAATAAGTGGTTTTTAAATATTTTGAATATCGAACTGACTTGGATTTCAACCCGAGTTATTTTATTTTGAATCTATATGCAATTCTAGTCGAGTTTGACTAATTACAATATTTTTATATTTTTATATTGAAGTATTTTAAAATTGGTTTATTTTATTTGAATTGGGCAGTTATAAAAGGGATTTTTTTCAAACGACCTCGGTTTTCGACGAAACAAATTTTATTGAGACCGTAACAACAAATTATTGCTAGATTTCAAGTTGCGCATCAATCGGGGTTATTTTGTGAGCATGGTAAAATAAAATGCAAATAAAAACGACCAAATTGGACGTGAACGAGCGCCATTTGAGCAAACAGACTCGGAATTCGGCGAAACAAGATTTGTTAGGACCGTATCGTCAAATTATATTATGTCATCCATTCGCATCTCGAACGGGGTTTGTATGTGAGCACGGGAGCGAATAAACAACGTTCAAAATAGCGATAGACACGAAATAAAAATCATTGGTCGTTGTCAGACATCACATCAACTTAAAATAATATAAATTACACCTATTTATTCCCTTCCCCATCCAAATTTCCAGCCAACCAGAAAATTCTCCCATACAATTTGCAAATAAGTCCCTATCTAGAAAATCAATTATATCTTCCAATCCGTGAGGTTTTTGCTAGGGGGACCTGAAGGAAAGTTGTAGATCGGGAGGAGGGGAAGCTTCAGTAAAAAGTTGGTGTAACAACCCGGAAAATCTGAACTAGTTTGAAAATTTTAAATTGGCTATTTTGGTGGATTTTAAATATTTAAAATAAATATTTTAAATAATAACGACGAAAATTGTGTTTGAATCGACGTTTGAAAATAAATATAATTAATTCTAATTATAAACAAGGCCTGAAATGGCGCGGTAGTTTCAAAATTTGAATTCAAACTTTGACTGACTATACCGGGTGCAAAATAAAACGGATTTTAGTGAAACCAAAAATATTTAAATCTGTTAGTGAATATCTTTCTAACGAATCTGAAAAATCAAAGTTTCATAGCGGGAAACAAAAGTTATGGCCAAATGAATTTTCAGAAAGGTCGCTATAGAGTTTATATAGCCCGTGAAAATAGCCATTTTGCAAACGACCTCAGAATTCGACGAAACCACTTTTGTTGGATCTAGGATGTCAAATTATTGCTAGGTTTCAAATTTCATAATTTTTGAAGCTAGTATGTGAGCATGGCAAAAGAAAATGTGTTTGGTCGATTTCTATTAAATTGGATCGACCAGAAAAAGGGCCATTTTTCAACGGTCTCAGAATTCGACGAAACTAGTTTTGTTGGGACCGTATCGCCAAAACATAGGTAGATTTATTTTTCTGGAATTTTTGGGATCAGCAGGTGGCCCCGGCAAATTGAAATGTACGTTCAAAACAAATATTGAATGTTTTATATTTTAATTTGAAGAGAAACTGACTTAAACAGTCGAATGGGCCTACGAAACATATCCTATTGTGTTCTGAACGGGGGTATTTAGCTAGGGGCAACAGTCGTTGGGTTTGGATTGGAGGTCGTGTTAGAAAACCCTCTTTTAAAATTTTATATAGCTCCCGGCCAATCAGAATTTTTATTAAAAAAAAGGAATTTCTCTCTCCCCGACAGCCGATTAAAGGCGGAAACCCCTTCAATCCTTCCCATCCATTTTCTGGCCAAACCACTTCGATTCAAACCTCGACCCAGTTGAGGATTTTGTAGAGCTCGAGACGAGCTTCAAATCCATACCAACTGAAGATTTTTTCGCTTTGTATTTTGAGAGATTTGTCGCCTGGAAGTTTCGAACTTTAACCCGCCGCCACCGCCACCTCAGGCGATCGAACTGGCCATCTCCACCGTGCACGGGTGCGCCCTCCGCCCCTCTTCAACGCTGTATGGTCCGATCGTGCTATTGCTTCGTGGATTAATCGAAAAAGCTAAACCTAGTTTTGAACGATTTCTGAAAGGTACGGCTGATTATTTTTAAAACTATTCTATAGCACTTTAAAGCGCTACGGTTTTTGATTTCACTGTAAACATCGTATCTTTTTCGTTTTTTGACGAAATTCAGTGAAACAAGAGACAGTGGACTCGTGTGGACATCTTCTACATTCTAGAAGAGACCACATATTTTTCTGATCCTTCTGCTATTTTTGGTGGAGTGGAACCCAATGTGAGATTTCTAAATTATAAACGATATGGAAAACGACGATGTATAAATTATATAGTCAATGTATGAGTTATATAAGCGTTGTACACCTCTTGTATAAGCGTTGTATAAGTTGTACGTTCGATGTATAAGTTATATATGCGTTGTTTAAATTATATATGCGTTGAAATAAATTGAAATGATATTGAAGTGAAGTGAAATAAACTTATATATATACGCCCCTCATCCACAAACCATGGACGATATTTATTGGTTGTGATTGGTGTGAAAATTGGTTGATAGCGAATGGTTGATTAGAATTGTTTGTGGTTGAAATTGATTGATTGTGGTTGAAAAATACCCGTTTGTGGTTGAGAATTATTTGCTTGAAACCACATAGGATTAGTTTGTGGAAAAGGAAAAAAAATAAACATGCCGCCTGCGTGCGAACTAGATGCATGAAATCCCCATTGTCAAAAGCTGCGAGGCTTTAAGGTAGAGCGAGGAGCCGTACTAGGAACGGTCCCGGTTTTAACTACCCTGTCGTTATGTTGCCGAAATTTTCTGAAATATTTCTGTGTTTGATTTATATTCATGTGTTGAATGTTGAAATTAAAGTCATGTGTTGAATGTTGAAATTAAAGTCATGTGTTGAATGTTGAAACAAAATTCATGTGTTAAATAGAAATTCATGTGTTGAAATAAATTCATGTGTTGAATGGAGTTCGTGTATTGAATAAATTCTTTGAAAGATAAAAATAGCATTTTTATCATATATATAGACTATATAAAATATTAGTGGTTTAAATGAATTGTTTTAACACCAAAAATAACATTTTTACCTTATATATAAAATATATAAAATAATCGTGTTTTGAAATAAATTGTTTTGCAATAAAAAAACACATTTTTATTATATATAAAAACTATAGAAAATATTCATGTGTCGAATGTTGAATAGAAATTCATGTGTTGAATAGAAATTCCTGTGTGGAAATAAAATAAACAAAATTCATGTGTTGAAATAAATATCGTTTTTATCCAATATGTGAAGTGAAAATGGTTTTGAAATCGAAGAATCGATTATATTTATATATATATATATATAAATATAATTAAAATATATCGAATAACGAAGCTGCAGTTCGTGTTTTGAAACCGTGATTTCAAACGATTAGTGCAGGAGATCCGACCTTCGGATTTTCCCGAAACCGTTGGATTCGCTTTGGAAATATCTTTCCAACGACACCCAATTTGTGAAGATCCAACGGTTGGATTGTCCGGAATGTTTAATTCAAATCTGAAGAAAAACAGCACCAGAATCGATTATATATATATATATATATATATATAAATATAATTAAATTAAATCAAATAACGACGCTGCAGTTCGTATTTTGAATTCGAAACTTCAAACGATTGTATCGGGAGATCCGACTGTCGGATTTTCCCGAAATTGAAACCATTGGATTCGTTTTGAAAAGATCTTTCTAATGGTATAAAATTTGTGAAGATCCAACAGTTAGATTTTCAGATATGTGTAAATTAAATCTGAAGAAAAACAGCGCCACGGCCGCGTTATGGCCTGAAGCGTCGTTTGAATGAAATTGGCTATTTTTAAATGAATAAAAATAGCGATAAATCGTTATAAAATATTATAAACGATATTGAATGGAAAATAAACCGAATTTACCCGGTTTATTATATATTTGATTGTTGAATGTGTTTGGCGTGAAAATTACATTTAAAAACAGAATTATTGGTGTCGGATAATTCAACCATTGAAATGAATTGATTTAAATTCTAAATATACGTGAATTATTTGAAAAGGCCGAGTTAAATCTCATTTCAAATAATTGATCGGCGATAAGAAGTCGATGATGAAGACGATGGTTGAAGACCGGAGATCTTCACCTCGGTTGGATGATAACTGATGTCTTGATTGGGAGGCATCCCGAAATATAGATAATAAGTGGTGATCGTCCAGACATGCTTGGAGATCGATGGATAGGCGAGGTATATAGTGCCTCCGGTTTCGTTCAGACCCAGAACTAACTTGTAAATGGACTGTGTGTTTGACATTGGATTTTGTTCTATGCTGATTGATCTCTATTAAATATATATCTGTTTGGCGGCGGAGAATTTATTCTCTTGCTTAACGCCCTTCTCTGAGAAGTACGAGGTCAGAGGTTATATATCGATAGAAATTAGTCGCATAGAGTGAATTTCCTGTGTGGCATGCCTAAGTGGCAGATGATCGAGGCTTCTGTTGAAAAGCAAAGTCTTGTGGTTGATGATCAAAGCACGGCCTGTGTGGCATAGCCTTTTGTATAACGTGAATTCGCGAGCCTCACACCCCGTTATGAACCAGAAACGGGAGAGGACATCAGGGAGGGCATGTGTTTCTTTCTAGCTAGAGGTGGTGTCAGTGCTTAAACTGGATGACATTTATATTATTTTCACCTGTGTGGTTGTTGCTGTTGCGAGGCGCCTCAGATATATCGGTGACTTTGTGGAGCCGATGGAGTCATTTGGCTCATTTACGCCCCCCAAGGGTGGGGAAACGCAATGTTCATGCATAATAATCCACATCGGTGGACCGGCCCTGACGATCCAAGGCTTGCCTGCGCGCTTGCCTGAGGGGCGGGCTAGAGCATCTCGAATTCGGTGAGGACGATCCCTTGCCTCAGTTCATGACGGAAATCCAATTTCCAAATACGTGACTTTGCGGTTTTGATTGTATACCTATATATGGCGACATAGTGGTAAGGGGCATTAATGTCGTCTATGATTGATACTTATGATTTGAAGTTGTTTTTGAAACATACAAACACTAGTATTAATATCAAATGCTTTTGTTTTATTCGTATCAAGCATATTTTGGCCATTATAAGGTAAAACTCTATCCTCCGGTTTGCGTTGCATTGTGTGATGGGAACTGAGTCTTATAATGGCTTCATTTTTATGAAAAGCATTGCGATGTTTAAAAGATTAACTTGTTTTAAAGCACTGGCAATCCAATGGGGTAAACCCGTTCCGCGAAAGTAGCGTGGTCCTGTGATTAGCCATATTATAAAATGTGTTAAGTAGATTTCTCATACCAGTCCCATGACTGACTCGTAGTTTGTTTCACTTGCAAACTCGGGTGCCCCTCTTTCTACACGGGCAGCCTTGTATTTAGGTTTTAGCAGGCTCTTTATGGATAGCTGGAGCTGAAGATGGATTCTATCATTTATCTCTTTTTATGCTGTTCAGCTCCTATTGTACATATTATGTTTGTTTTCCGCTGTAGACATTTATGTTTAGCTGAACTGTATTTGTACTAAGTATGATCCTGTATACTGTGTAACTCTGATGATTATCTTTATCCAGTGTATTATTTGTACATTATCTGGTGTATTTATTTATTTCTGTTCTGTTATTAACTGTTTATGTGTTATATTCCAAAGATTACCCTTAACACCGTCGTACGGGGTTTTGGGGTCGTCACAGTTGGGGAGGTATTGTCGACTGTGGTGGCCGGAATTCGCGATGAATGGTGAGAAACCATTTTCGTTTTTGGGTATTTTGAGGGAGTTTTGGCTGACGATCGATAGGGGGGTCGAAGGCAAAGTTGTAGAGGACAGGGAGGCCTTCATTTTTGTCTTTGGTCGGGGTACCTGAAAGGGCCTGTGGCGACGGGAAATCGGAGTTGAACGTTGATGATGTTTTTGGGGGGTTTTAGTTGAAGCGGCGGACGGATTCTTCGAATTTCTGGTGGCTGGAGTTGATGTGGGGGTCGGGCGACTGGAGGTGATGGAAGTTGGAGGGGAGGCGCCTCGATCCGGGGTGGTGGCGAAGTCTACGGCGGCCGATGGTGGAGGAATTTTGGAGATGAACGGAATTGGGGGTGGTGCAAAATCAGGGCGAACGGTGGCGAGCTGGGTTCCCTCGTTTCTGGTGATAGGCCATGGGGCTGAGGCGAAGAGGGGACGATGGTCAAGGGTGGCGCCGGAGGTCTGTATCGACGGTGATGGGGTGTTGATGAAGTCGGGTTTGGTCTCGTAATCAAAGAAGAAGGAGGAGACGGGTTTTGGAGGAACCAGAAAAGAAAACGCGTGCTCAACTTAAGTACTGCTAACGTGGCAAGGATTTTAAGTTAATAAAGGTAATTATTAATTAATTAATTATCATTAAGATTATACAAACTTTAAAGTACGATAACTTTTGCATACGTTGACGAAAATCGATGAAACAGGATCCGTTGGGATCGCAGGGACGAGACCTAGGCAATGGCACTGACTAGGCTCTGATCTGACGCAGTTGAAATTTCAACAAATTTTGAACGTTCGTTGCAAATCAAAAGGAACAAATGCGTCAACCGAACAATCTGGTGAGTTCATTCTTACACTTTTCTGGACTGCTATGATGTGATAAATCCACATAAGTTAAAATATCATTAAAAATTGGTTGATTGGTTGCATTGGTTGCTTATGGTTGATTTAATGGTTGCTGATAATTATATTATCGTCGTTAGTTTATTTAGAATTTTTTTCTATCATGAAATGTTATAATAACCTGTGATGCAGAGAAGAACAAGTAGGAGGAATCAAACCGAATTCCTCAAATTTATTGTATGTTATTTATTGATCATATTTGTCATATATATGAATTGTTTACCTCAAAATGATATCAAACCTGTTCAGATTGAATGGTTGTTGATCATGTTGTGATTTTTAATCAATTGACAGTATTGATTAAGTGATTGGCAGTGATGGTGTAAAATCCATCGGTTATGGCGTCGTTTTGCCGCTAGGCGAACTAACGAAGATTTTATATATATATATAAATTTATTCAATGAAATTGAAGTTGTTTATACAAGTTAATTTAAAATAGAAATTTATAAATATATTTATATTTATAATCATGTTTTATCAAAGAATTTGTTTAAAAGTTTTATATAATGAAGTATAATGTCATTAATGATCAGAAAAGTAGAAACTAATATATTGATTAGTAAAATTGAATAAGTGTTCTACAAAACCATCGAATGATATTTTTAAATTAATTAAGTTATTAATGAATTTAAAAAGGGGAAACGGTGAATGAAAATCAGTTAATGGTTAACTGATGTTGACAGTCAACAAAAGCGACTGGTTTAACCAAAGTTGACGATTAGAATGATTTGATTTAAATTAATCAAATCGATAGTTTTTGAGTATTCATTAAACTTAATGAATATCGTTAGAAGTTAGTTGATCATTGATTAACTATGTTTTAAAAATGACTATCAAATAAACTTTGTTTAATTATTATTTAACGATCATTTAAAATTGATTAATTACTCTACTTCAAGTTAATAATGGAATGAACTACTTTTAAAGTAGTTAATGTTGAAATAAGCTATTTCTAGATATCGATAATTAAAGCGATTACTTCTTAATGTTAAATTATATTAAAAAGGTGATCAAAAAGGAAATAAGTTTGATTGGAATATAATAAGAGTTTATAAAAGGATTTTCGTTCGGATTTACAAACAAAGTTTGTAAAAGGTGACTCGTAAGTAATGCGAGGATGTCAAATAAGAATTTATTAAATTAAGTATGGTTAAGATTATGACTAAAAAGGGGTTGGTAAATATTTACTTAATAAATTAAGTAAAGGGATTCTAAGGGAATTACCAATGGAAGAAGTGGGTTAAAATAACATGTCGGGATCGCATGGTAAATAAGATTTTTGTCGAGTTGTTTACTTAATCAAGGAAAGGGAATTTACATGTAAAGTGGGTTTTCAAATAAAAGGAAATGGTTTATAAAACTATGATAAGTGGAAAAGGGAAATGGAATATAAGGTTTTTGAGTTGCAAGCTCTTATTGTCTGGAGATAAGAACGTTGTCGGTCAAGGTCTGAGAGGTAATTAAAATACCCCAACTTGGGCGACTTCACTATTATCAAAAGGTGATATGGGTTTGCAATGGTAGAGGATGATGGGAATACTTTATTGAGAAAATATTGCAAATATTAATTTGCGAGGAATTAGAAATAAAACCATTGGGTTTAAAATAAGCGGGGGATTATTTGGGTCGGACAACGAAGTATAATTATACTTTTATAATGTAATTAAAAGTATAACACTATCCCCGAAGTAATGAAATGGCTTAATTAAAATACTTTTAATAGAAATGACCTGAGCTGCCAATCTACTTAACATCACTGTTAAGGTTTGATAGTTAAACAATCAATTATCAAATCGAATATCCTATTTACTTTTTACGAGTTGTTTCAAAGAGACCGGGATGGGAACTAGACGCAAAACCACTTCAAATCAACTGTACGTTCACGACTAATTGGCAAGCGATGAAGATGGAGCATTGAAGACCATACATCTTCATAAATGGAAGAACCACTAACAATCTCTGAGTCGACGCAGAGATATACTGGGGTTCTGTCATGGTTGAAATATACGGGTTGCAAGGACTTCTCGCTGCTGATCCTTGGGGTGATTCCTATATAGGATGCGGTAGGAGAGTGCCTTCGGTTCATCCTATTCCTGGATGACTTGTATGGATGGATGTCTGACAGAGTATTTCCAGACGGTCACGTAAATTGATTTCTTCAACCGTACCAAGAGTGGAAGCGGAGAAGGAAACTTCTTTTAGCTAACACGTAATGTATTGTTGTAGACGACAATTAGTGATTTCGATGGATCTGACGATGTGGCATTCAAAGTGATGTGCTGATTTAAAAAGGGAGAAAGTCCTAGCCTCAAGCCTCATCAACCGGGAAATGACAAAAATCGGGCAGGCAGCATGGCTATGTGGGTCGCTCCCATTAAGGTGTATAATCACCTATCTAGAGAAATTAATTTTGTTTCTTTAATCTATCGATGTTGTCCCTTTTCAGGAAACGGTGGTTTGAGCCCAACCGTTGGTGATATACATTCGATACACTCAAGCGAAATGAGTGGTCGGTCATGTGTGGGCCGGGTTGCAAGACGTTCTTGTTGAACCCAGTGTATTCGCCTCTAGAGATACACTATCGGCGGGTGGTCCCATACATTGTCATAGTCAGAATCCAATTTCCAATAAGTGCCCGCGGTTTTTGATTGTATACTATATATGTAGAGCGTGAGATGCAAGCGTTCTGCTAATTTATTATTTATTTGTGGTTTGATAGACATTACTATAATATCAGAAAAGATATTGATTTCGAAATGGTTTGGGTTATAGTAAGATAAAAACCGTCCATGTTTATGTGAGGACTGGTCTTAGTATTATCCTTTTATTTCAAAAGGATTTCCAAAGTTAAATAAGTTGTTTGTGTTATGAATTTAACACTGAAAGTATTCCAGGCTGACCCAGTGAATTTTGTTTTAAATCAAATGTGCTCGGGTCAGACCGAGTATATTCATAGGTTAGGTTTCGCTTGGAGTTCCCAGTAGTTGGAAGCAGGAGGCTTCACCGTTAGTTATTCAAAGTTGTTTCTGCTGTGTCTTATACATGATGTACTCTGATGATTGTTATGTATATATATACAGTTCTTTTTGTATAAAGAGATTTGATATATTATATTTGATTCGTTCCGCTGTGAGATTCTGATGTCTGTTCTTCTTCTTTCTTCTATTCTAACATTTCTTTCTTTCTTTTCTCACCCTTTAACTTCTTTCTATTAACAGTCAGGGGTTCGATACTTGGATTTTTGGCAAGTGATACGGGATTGTGTATCATTGTTGAAAATTTGAGCATCGGATTTTTTCCTGGGCCGTTACAGTTTTCTAAGTGTCACTTCTGGAGGAGGGAAGTGAGGTTCTTGGGCCATGTTGTTTCAGAGAATGGTATTGCCATGGATCCTGCGAAAGTGGCTACGGTGCAAGATTGGTCTACGCCCAAGAATGCAACAGACGTAAGAAGTTTCATGGGGTTGGATGGATATTACTGTAAGTTTATCCAAGATTTCTCCAAGATAGCGGCATCGTTAACTCAATTGACCAAGAAGAACCAAGCTTTTGCTTGGGACGGAAGGTGCAAGGATGCATTCAAGAGCCAAAAGGAAAAGTTGACGTGTGCACCAGTGTTAGTTATTCCTAATGGGAATGAAGAGATGACGGTATACACGGATGACTGTGGTACCGGACTAGGTGCTGTATTGATGCAAGGAGGTAGGGTTTAGCTTGTGCTAGTCGACAACTGAAACCACATGAGAAAAGATATCCTACCCATGATTTGGAATTGGCAGCGATCGTGTTTGTGTTGAAAATGTGGAGACATTATCTCTTGGGAGAAAGATTCGAGTTGTTTACTGATCATAAATCGTTAAAGTATCTTTTCTCTCTGAAGGATCTAAACCTCCATCAGTAGAGATGGTTAGAATTCTTGTTTTCCTATGATTTCGATATCGCATATACACCAGGAAAGGGCAATGCGGTAGCTGATGCATTGAGTAGGAGACATGCCAGTTTAAGGACTATGTTTCTTGAATGGAAGCAACTGGAGTATATTGTAGGATATGATTTTAGACCTAAGTGCAGATTGGATCCAGAAATGTTAGCAAGTTTGACGATCAGACCCACTTTGATTGAGCGGATTGGTTCCAGTTGGAGGGACGATCCTAGCCTATTGGAAATCATCTCCAAGTTAGAGATGGGCATCGATAGTGAGGAGATAAATAAGTACGGGCTGGATCGGGAAGGATGGCTTAGAAAGAATGGGAGACTAGTTGTATCCAATGTCAATGGGTTGAGAGATGAAGTGCTTGGAGAATGTCATCAGTCAAAACTAACTATACATCCCGGTGGTAACAAAATGTATCGAGACATGAAGCAAACCAACTATGGGAAGGAATGAAAAGAGATGTTAGGAAGTTTATATCCAAATGCATGAACTGCTAGCTAGTTAAAGCCGAGCAAAGGAAGCCTAGTTGTTTGTTGCAGCCATTAGAAATTCCCGAATGGAAATGGGAACAAATCTCAATGGATTTCATTGATGGTTTACCAAGGACTAGATCAGGCCATGATAGTATCTGGGTGATTGTTGATCGATTGACCAATAGTGCAAGGTTTATACCAGTCAAGTCGAATAGAATGGCAGCTAAGTTAGCAGAACTGTATATGAAGTGGGTAGTGAGATTTCATGGAGTACCTAAAGGTATTGTGAGTGACCGAGATCCATTATTCATTAATGGGTTTTAAAAGAGCTTGCAAGAGGCTTTAGGATCGGAATTACGTCTCAGTACCGCATACCATCCTCAAACCGACGGTCAGACGGAGAGGGCGAATCGCGTATTAAAGCATCTCTTGAGAGCTTGTATATTGCATTTTGGAGGGTCATGGGATGAGCATTTGCATTTGGTTGAGTTCGCATATAATAACAATTACCAATCCAGGATTGGTATGGCTCCATTTGTAGCTTTGTATGAAAGACCGTGCAACTCACCATCGTGTTGGCTGGAAATCGGTGAGAAATTTGTGCTTGGGCCAGATGTAATAAGAGAATCTTCAGGCAAGATCAAGGTTATCCAACAGCAAATGAAGACTGCCAAAGATAGGCGGAAGAGTTATGTGGATAAGAGGCGAAGAGAATTGAAATTCTCTACTGGCGACTTGGTGTTTGTCAAGATTTCTCCATTAAAAAGCGTGATTCGATTTGGTAGGAGAGGCAAGTTAGCACCAAGATATGTTGGTCCATTCCCATTTCTTGAGAAAGTTGGGAATTCAGCATATAAAGTTGAATTACCTAATAAGATGGCGGGAGTTTACAACGTATTTCATGTTTCCCTGTTAAGGTAGTTCGTGCACGACCCAGATAAGACTATTTCACCTGATTAGTTAGATACTATCGAAGTAGAACCCAAGGCGGTTGGGAACCGCAAGCCGATCCATATTGTCGAGTACGATACGAAGCAACTTCAAAGGAAGGTAGTGAAACTGGTCAAGGTTCAGTGGGGCAAGAATGAGAATGACAGTACTTGGGAAACAGAGGAGAGCATAAGGGAGTCATATCCGGAACTCTTTGCCTGGTAAGATTTTTATAGCGATAGAGTTATTTCCTTATTAGTAAAAAACATGCTAGGATAAACTTATTGCGTTATCATGTATGTTTGATTGTTTGTGTATGGCTGATAGGCATGCGGGATACCATTGTATGTTTTGATTAAGAAATTTCGGGGGCGAAATTTCTTAAGGGGAGAAGAATGTAACGACCCGCATTCTACGTATCGGAGGGTCGTAGAATATATATTTCATTTACATACGAAGTAGTATGGTCATGTAGCTTTGGGGAACGACTATTGGGGTCATTTCCCATGTTCACAATTTTTGCCGAATTTTAAATGACCATTTTGCCCTTGGCGAATCTTGTTTCGCGTATAACTTTTGATTGGTAGGAGATTTGACATGAAACCAATCTCGTTGGATTCAGACGATAGTTTACCTTTCCGTAAAGTGGTCACATTAGCCAAACGGACTTACCGTTTGGGAGATATGGCTGAATCAAAGTTTAGAAGGTGAAAAACAGCTTAATCGGGCCTAATTAGGATGATTAGCAGCTAGGCCCATAACCCATTTCGAGATTAGGGTTATGAGGAGGCTGATAGTTTGGGAAATTAGTTTTTTATCATTTTTCCAGCCGCCACTTTCATCCTTTGAACCTTAGCAATGGCCTACACATTCTAAATCACTCCTAAATCACTCTCTAATCGCGTATTAGCTTAATCTACACCAAATCAGGGAAGATTAATATCAAATCAGAGTTGGAGCTGCTGTGTTGTATTGGAAACCGTGCCAAAACAGTAGAGTTTCATATCTAAAGTTTTATTTGTGGCTAAGGTGAGTGATTTGCAAATTTTTACACTAATTACGGTTAATTAGGGGTGATTAGTGTTAATTAGCAAAATTATGCATGTTAAAAATCCAGAAAAATATGTAGAAATTCTTAAATAATATTTTATGCCTCTATTAGACATTTGGGTTAATTTGGACATGTTTTGCTAATCCTATGATTAAACATGATTAAGGGGGATTAAAGGGAAAAACATGGGTTTTGGGTATGTTTGATCTATATTAACATGATTATTCGTCGTTTTGGTGTTTATCGTTGATTATACGTGTTGCTATGACTGTTTGGTATGTTTTACGATTGCTTTGTAAAGTTAGAATGGTTGAAAACGCCATTATATGGCGAAAATGGATGATATATGTTCGCTGGAAAATGTGTAGGATTTCAGATCGGATCGGGTTATGGGGCTCGGGTCGAGTCAGAGAACTGAGCAAAGAAACCAAACCGGATTGGAACCTAGCACAAGAGGAAAAGCATGGCAACAAGGAAGGCCATATGAAATAAGACGGGATCAGATCGGGAATTGGGGTCGGATCGGAGGTGGAAGAAAGGACTGGACCGGAACCTGGAGATGGAGAGGAAGCGCCGAACCGAACCGTTTCATTCAAACCGAACCGAATAGAGAACTCGAACACCATATATCCAAACCAATTCGAGTGGAGCAGACCGAACCGAACAGAAAGCTTGACTGTGGTATATCCGAACCGAACCGGATGTGTACTCCTACTTCTACGCGACGACTTTTTTGAAGACCAACTCTGATTCGACCAAAACCCGAGATGCAAAGGAAGTCCAGGTGAGAAGTTAGAACTCAGGATCCAGAAGGGAACCAATGAGTTAAATTCATGTATTGGACTTTGCTGCGGGACGTGTGCAAAGGGGTTGTCGATGTCCATAGCTTAACTCACCACTGAGAGGCGGATATTGGCTATGGATCAGTGCAGTGGAGTTGTCATGACTCTATGGGGGCAAAGTGATCGTAGCAGGGCTATGAGCTAGTGCAGTGGAGTTGTCATGACTCCATGGGGAAGAGTGGACATAGCAAAGGATTAGTGGCTATGGATTAATGCGGTGGAGCCGTCACGATTCCATGGGGCAGAGTGATCGTAGCAAAGAATTGGGTAATCAAAGTGGTAGATATCGTATACTTTACGCACTAAGAGAGAGAGATGTGAGGATGATTGATATGTTTGATGTTTGCTATTACCATGACATGCACACCCCCTTCCCATTATTTTCACACTATGTGCTAGTTTCACCTTAGAGTATGGTACATCCCGTTGTGCTAACTCTTTGGTTGTAGGTCCAGGTTCAGATATGGTTATGTGTACCTGTTATTGTTCTGTTTTTGCTTCTCATCGCTAATACCAGACTTTTGTATGACCCAGATTTTTATGTCTCTTCTTATTACGCTGGGTGCTCCTAAATGAGCAGACTAGAGACAAGTTAGCTGGTTATGCACGAGTAGCTGTCCGGAGACGAGCATGAGGCTTACACGTATCATTTCCATATATTCTCCCTGTGTTGTTGCTGGTCACTACTTTGGGCATTAGTAGTGTACCTTCCTATTTTGCTTTAGAGATAGTTTTAAAAGTTGTAATAAAGATGGTTTGGATCATAAGCTGTATTTTAAATTTTCCGCTGCTATGATGGTTTAGTTTTCAGCTTATGCATTGTCTGACAATTTTATGTCAAGTTATGTTATTATTATATTTTGTTCCATGCGCTGTGAGATATACTATAGGTTCTTTGTTAGTTCATCGTTTCAACCCTTTATTTTACGACCGTCCCGTGCTAGTTGGGCATCGGTACAACGCATTTCGAAGAAATGCAGGCTGGTTCGAGGCGGACCATCATAGCCTAAATCCCCAACCTTTGATTTGGCCCCCACAAACAATTTCAATTTATCAGGCCCCTAATTTACCCGCACACTGTACATTGATATGTTCACATTAAAGCCTGACAACGAAATTTCTAGGCTCGTAATTTACCTACACATCGTAACTCAATGTGCGCTTATAAGGAATAACCATAACAGTCTAGTTTTTTAAGCTTGTAATTTATGCATACACTGTAAATCAATAGTTCATATTAAATCTCGGTGACGAAAGTTCTAGGTTCATACTTTACCCACACACTATAAATCAATATGCACGTATTGAGCTTAACTGCCCCATTCAAATATTCCAAGTCATATTTCAGAATTGCAAATAAACAATCCAATTTCATATTTATGCAATTTTCTGATTATAGTCCACTTCTGAAAATCCATGCAATAGGCATTCATACAGTCCAAATTAGACTTAATTCAATTATCCCCTTCTTACTTGCAGTTTTCAACATATGTAAATTAATCCCCAATTTGATTATTTCTGTCTAAGTAATTTTATTCCCCAATCTAAATGCAAAATAAACAAAAAAGAGAAACAATCCATTTTAAATATTTAGGCATACAGGTTTCAATCCTATTTTAATCGTATTCATACGCCTTTCGGGCATATTTTGACGTAACTACAAGATCTGAGAAAAATAGAAAAGGAAAGAAGATATCTGACACAATAGTTTACAGAAATTTAAATAAAATTGTAGAAATTGGTAGAAGAAATTCAGAAAGAAAAGTAAGGACAACTGAATTTGAAATCAAGTTGTGATAATCTAGATGTAAGAAATGTGAATAATCTGTATCTAAAACAACCATAACTACTATTTTATAGATTTATCTTTAACATATTAGAAATCTAGTAATCACAGAAATCTCACCAAAATTTGCAAATCCAATCACCCTAGTAGGAAATCCCCAAAATAAGTAATCTTCTCTCAAAATTGTATGCAAACAAAATTTATTTTAAAAATTTATTCTTATTTAGAGAAGAAATGGGTGTATTAGAGGCATGGAAATAAGGAAGAAGGATTGTCGAGAATAAGGGAGGAATATAGGTTTATTTATAGTTGAGGTAGGGAATCCAAGGCCATCAGATATTAAATCATAAAAGAAAACTTCAGAAGCCTCCAGAAATCTCTGGTTCCAACCAGGCACAAAATCATGCATGGAAAATACATGGGCTGGCCCATCTCCCAATGGGTCAACACAGGGGTCAACCCACTTAAAGCCTGGGTCGACCCATGCCTAGGACCGGGTCGTCCCAGCTTTAACGCTAATCAAGCATGGTTAATTTATTAATTCGGTTTGTTTTACTTCAAACTCTGAAAAGATTCGAAATTCCCGGTTGGCCTAAACTGAACGAGAAGACAAATTGCTTTAAGGACACGACTCATCGAAACACAGAACAAGAGAACTTTTCACTGTTATTACAACAATTTACATTAGAATACAAGATATCAGAGTTCAAATAAATAATTTACAATAGAAAAATATTAGAGATTTAAATTACATAGCAGTGCAAATATAATACATAAATATATTATGCAACGGAAAAACATCAACTACCACAGCTGAAGAAATATACATTGATACAAAGCATTCAATAATATGGCTCCAGCCGTAATCCAGGATCCTATGAAAAGAAATATCTGCAAATCAAAAACTACTAGTTTCCCGCATGGGAAATATAGGCACCCAGAGTTTAGGTGGGAAACTATAAATTCAGAGTCAGACATGGGACTAGTGTGAGAACTAAAGTAGTTATTAACTTTATTTTAATGTTGGGTAAATCAAGGGACCACACCGTATAACATAGACTGGGTTTTCTCCCAAGAATACCATAAAATAACCAATGCAATGCTAAAAAGGAAAAATGAATCCATTATAAGACTCAGGTCCCATCACACAATGCAACACAAACCAGAGGTTAGAGTTTTACCTTATAATGACCAAATATGCTTGATACACGAAATCTATCTTTTATTATCAGTGCATAGTGAAGAAATCAACTTCAAATATAAATGTATCAATCCTAGACGGCATAGTACCCCATCCTACTATGTCGCCATATAGGTTTACAACTGAAATTGAAAGTCACGTATTGGAAATTGGATTCCATCTATGAACCAAGGCAAGGGATAATCTTGATCCGATTTGAGACACTCTATCACATGCCGTAAGACCCAAACTTATGTGGGCCCTAGGTTAGCGGCAGGGTCCGTCAGCCATCGTTGACTGGCAATACCATAAACAATATGTTAGTCGGCCTATCGAACCTGTCACATAGTCAGTATGTCGACCGTCAAAGGCCATTGGCGACCCAAATCAAATCCAAGGTACCTTGTTTCCATCATTAAACATCCAACATCCACATAAGTAAAATGTATAGGATCCACACCATGACATCACTCGTAGCTAGAAACCAACGTATGTCCATTTCCCTATGGTCCTCATCCCGTTTTGGGTTCATACCGGAGTGTGATGCTCACGAATTAACGCTACATAAAGTTGTGCTATATTAAAGATGTGCTTTGGTCATCATCCATAAGACTCTGCTTTTCAATAAAATCCTAGATCTTTGCATCTTATCATGCCACATTGTCAATCCATACCATACCATTGATTTCCGCCAATATATAACCTCTGAGCTCATACGTCTCAGAGAAGGGTGTTAAGCAAGAGAATAAATTCTCCACCGCCAAACATATATATATTTAGCAAAGATCAATTAATACAGTGCGAAATACATTGTCAGACATACAATCCATTTGCAAGTACGTTCTGGGTTTGAATAAAACTGGAGGCACCTTATTCCTCATCCGATATGTCCAATACAGGAGGGATGCCCTCGCATATCCGGTCGATCTCCAAGTATGTCTGGATGACCACCACTTATTACCTCGTCTTAGGTGTACCGACCAATCAAGACATCTGTAATCTACCCAATGATGTGAAGATCACCAGTCTTTAACCACTATCCTCGAATCTTCGACTTTTAATCGTCGTTTCAGTTATTCAGAATGGGTTAAATCCAGTCTTTTCTAATAACTCGTGTATATTATAATCAAGTTCTAAAAAACACATCATACGCCTCATTCCAATAAAGAATATTCTTTTATTTAAATATTCTTATTACTGGGAATTATTCCCATAAATCTTATCAAATATTTAATTCATTTAAACCTCTTGTTTAAATCCTTCCTTGGCAACCATTACAAAAGATTTTATATTATCTTTAACAACTTAAACCAAATCAAGGTTTATCAATTAGTCTGGATTAACGAGCCAAACCAAAGTAATCATTTAGTTTATTATCACAATCCCAACTTATTCATCCCATGGAGCAAAACTAGTGGTACTCTATATCTAACACCCATTATGTTATCGATAAATTAATTACAATCTAACATTCAAATCTAAGTAAAAATTTAATTATCGCATGGAGTAAGACTGGTGGTACTCCATTCTTGAATATTTCTTGAATTTGGTAAATTTAATTACCTCATTCACATTTCAATCTAATTAAAAATTCTTTAAAACTCCAACTTAGTTTTAATCTCAAAAATCATTACTTAATGATTATTCAATCTTAGAAAATTAATCTTGTCTTTAACTAGGTTAAAGAACCAACATCGTTTAAAACACAGTTCGCAATAAAAATCATCTTCCATCAAAATGGAATCTTCACGGAAATCATATGTGCCGTAATCAATATGAATTTGCATATCAGACTAATACTATAAGCGAAATAACAGCAAGGCCTTTTAAATTCCATAAATTGTAACGGTCTTTTTTCATAGAAGCTCATCTCAATTATTAATAAATCGAATTCCATTCAATTCTAATTTAATATATTAAATTGGAAAACTTTACTTTGGAAAATTCCATTAAATCTTATTTAAAAGATTAATAAATTCCAAATCATAATTCCATTGTTAATTGGGTTTAAGAAGTAACGTCATTCAAAATACAGTTCGCAATAAACCCAAAATCAACTTCAAATCAATTCCAATTAAATTATTTAATTGGAAAACTTCACAAAATCATTAATGAAAAGATTTATTATATTCCTTTCAGGTTTTAGAACAATATTATTAAAGACACCATTCACGACAAACCCAAAATCTATTAATATTAAATACAAGGCTCTGAATAAAAATCATATCGTCTTATATTTAATATCAAATTCTGAAACCAACAAATATCGTATTGGGAATAACGGTATCTATATCTTCCAAATTCCTCAACGATATCCATATAATCACGTAAACTAATATCGAAATTTCCAAAGATAATTTCCATTCAAATCCAGTTCATACGTTGGAAAATTTTGGATATATTAAAACCAATTCAATTTCTTCAGTTCTTTATTCTAATTGTTAACTAGTTCATTCAGATAAAAATATCTTTTATCATTTCAAACTTGGAGTATTTCATCCAAAATATTTCCAAATCATTAATTATGATTTTATGTAATTTATTCATATTTTTAATAATTTTATTAAGTCCCTTACAGTCGGTTTCCAAAATCGGCCACCGAACTGCATCCATAGTGACCTTTTCCAAAACTGATTTGGACATATTTTAAAATCTAACCACTGAATTTTAAATCTCTTATATTCATTTGAAAGATTTTTTTGATACGAACACAAGGGTTCCTGTTTTAGTGGAATCCGACGGTCGGATCTCACGTTACGTCAATTCAAAGTCAATTGTCGAAACTCGCGAACGGTCGCTGCACGACACGTTCTATTCAGGCTATTTAAATATATATATAATATATTTTGTCGATTTCCAGTTAAAAAGTATTTTATAAAACATTTAAAAATGATTCCAACTTCTATTACAATTTTAAATCAAAACTGAAAATACCATATTATAATCTCAAAATAATAATATTTTCAAAATATCAGATTTTGAAATCAAATCTTTTCGATATTCATTATAAAAATGAATAAAGTCGATATAAAAGCCTGTTCGAGTTAAAATGGGGTATATCTACCTAACTCGGCTTCATATATTTCAATATTTTCATGTCTATCCAAAATTGGACATCAAAATCATATTTTGATTCTTCACAGAATATTATACCAAAAAATATACATTTATATTCAAAATCGGAATGCGACTCAATCAATTACCATATAATTTTAGTTATATGGATTTCGTACATTGCATGTATTCAAAAGTAGTGATAAACAACTACTAAACATTTAATTCACATCCAGAGTGCGTCTACAATTGTATAAGCATTAAATAATTTAATAACACTTATAACGGTCTGCCAATTAATTTATTGACATACAAAATACACGCAAGGGAGATGTGTGAAATAATTATCACCCTAAGACCCATATGGGATTTTCATCCATTAACAATTATTATTATTATTATTATTATTTGTACACTTGGGCGATGTGCAAAATTATCATCCCAATACCCGTGTGGGATTTTCCCCACAATTCATGTGAACTTATCTATTATTTGGGAGACGGATGGGTATATTGTCATCCCAGAATAATTCATAATATAAACGTTTTATTTGACAATGTATATATATAAACAGTTTAATAATATTGGCATTAAAATTTTAAACACCCATCAATCAACAAATAAATATTGCAATCACAGGCAATCAATATATATTCAGTTATAAAAATAAATAACTGTACAAAATAATTTGAGCGAGAGAGTTCTCACATTGACCGGCTTTGAAATCGTTATATAATGATTGTTTTAATAAAATTAAAAAAGCTTAATTTTATCAAAAATCCCTATTGTTTCCATTTCTATTCTAGTCGTTCCATGGTTTAGTCCTCATTGCCACGATTCCAACATACCAGAATTTGCGTAATTCTGATACCGAACGAAAAAAATATATTACAATTTGAATTTAAATAATTTATTTATGTCTTAGGTAAATTAATTAAGGTTCAAACCTTAATACATCTTCCTCTCTTTGTACACAATTCCTGGAACCGATTTAAAAAGCCATCGCCACCTAGGGCTTCTTGTCGCACCTCCTCCGTTCACCCCGACCACGATCAACTGGCACCATAACATCGGTCCTCAAGCCTCCTTCCCGTGCTTCGGAACTCATGCAACTCGCGCGCTTGAGGACCCCCAAAAACTGATTTGAACGGCAGAGCTTCGAGCTCAAAAATCTCGCTAACCAGAAAATGAAAGATGATCAAACTCGTATGAAAGCAAAGCACTCACAAATCCCTACAAACTTCGCATTGATGATTTCGTGAATTATAGCATGGATCGAAAGAAATTTGTGAATTAAAACGGAGCAATTTCGGCCCTCCATTTTTTGGTGGCGGCAGATTTCTAAGAGGAAATAAGGTTTAGGGTTTCTAATTTATATATATATATATATATATAACATTTTTGTATTATTTTATTCAATTGTTGCTTGTTTATCGCTCAAAACTCCAGAAGAACCCCAATGACTTTCGCCCCGAACCAAATACCCCAATTCCTGACATTACGGGATATGTTTTGCATACCCATTCGATCGTTTTAATCCGTTTTTATCAAAATTAAAATAAATATAAATTTCAAAATTGATTTTCAACATACATTTTAATTTGCCACGACCACATATAGACTCCAAAAATTACGAAATTTGAAATCTTGCTATGTTTACAAATACTGTCCTAGTGAACCTTGTTTCGTCAAATTTGGAGGCTGTTTGAATAATGGCCTTATTCTTAGCTTATGGAATTTACAATTAGAATTGAACACGCATTTAAATTTATCACGCATACATACTAATTCTAATTGATTTGAAATTTTAAACCTGACAATAATTTGACGTTTCAGATCCAAAAAAATTTGTTTCGTCAAAAACAGAGGTCATTTGCAAAATGGTTGTTTTTAAGGGCTTAAATAATATTGAAATATTAATAAATTCCATAGCGACTATTTTAAAAATTGATTTGGACATAACTTACAATTTGTAATACAAAATCTAAAATTTTCTCATTTGTTAGAAAGAAATTATTAAACAAATTCTAACGTTTCTTGTTTTATCAAATTATGACTTACATTGAATTCTGTATATTTATTCAAAGTCCAAAACTAAAATTTCAAACAACCGTGACGTTACGAGTTCATTTTAATTAAATTTTAAATTTATACGTACTAACTTTGTTTTGAAATAAATTCTAAATCATTTATTCCTAAAATAAATCATTTTAAATATTAAAATCCATTAAAATCAAGTAAAATTCAAAAAATCAGGGTTGTTACAATCTCCCCCACTTAAAAACTTTTCGTCCCCGAAAAGGAAAACAAAACCGAAGGTCATTTACTTAATCAACTCAGCCTTCGCTTGACTCAGGTTCTTCAACTTTTCGGGTTCTAAAAACATTATATTTTCTCAAAATTTGGCTAACGCCTAAAATTTTCGAAAAATTTCACCATAGCCTCTTTTGTACGGGTTGATCGGTACAACTACAGTTTGTCACTCTGGGCCTCATCAATCAAAACGAAAATCAAAATGCCAAGCGGCTTGCCAATCGACTCATAAAATCATCATACCCAATCAATACAATAAATATGTACCTTTGTGTCGGGCATACAATTTTATTCCTCTTCTTAGCTTCCACGCAATAATTTGTTCAACATATACGCACATCTAATATGAACTTATTTTCAATTCAGTTCTATTTTATATCTGATTTGGCTTTAATTACCTTTAATTCTTGTATTGGTTTTATCATTCCAATATCTAATTAGTTAGATTAATAATCACACATCACAACAACCAATCAATTATTTGGTAAAATTTTCAAACATATAACTTTTATTTACTGAAAATCCTATTTTCAATGCCAAATCAAAAACATTAAACTCTAACTAAGTTTTTGGTTCTCACACTAGTCAATTGGAATCGTATAGATATCCCACTTTCGAAACTCGAAAATAAATACTAATAATGACATGTCAATCATCAGAATCATGCCCGGGCTACTAGGGTGTGATTTTATATCTATCTAGTATATTTGAGACTTAGAATACACGTTAATTACACGCAAATTCAAAACCTTCTTATACGCAATAGTCCAAATTCGATATAAAATAAAATACTCAAATACATATAATAAGATATAATTTTCAAAACTAGATTCGTTTTTTAATAAATAACACCCTTCAAACTCATTCGAAGGTATTACTAACCCTATCTCTAACAAGCCATTCTTATAGGATATTACTAATCCTATCTCTAATGAATTCTTTCGTTCGGTTCTAATGTGTCTTGTTCTTGAGCTTTGTAAACCTCGCTCTGATACCAACTAAAACGACCCGAACTTCCCGGCCGGCCTAAACCGAACGAGAAGACGGATTGCTATGAGAACACGACTCATAAGAACACAGAACAAGAGATCTTTTCATTGCTATCACAACAATTTACATCAGAGCACAAGGTATCAGAGTTCAAATAAATAATTTACAACGGAAAAATACCAGAGATTTAAATTACATAGCAATGGAAATATTATACATAAATATAATGCGCAGCGGAAAAACATCAACTACCACAGTTGAAGGAATTTACAAGGATACAAAGCATTCCATATTATAGCTCCAGCCATAATCCAGGATCCTATGAAAAGAAATATCAGGAAATCCAAAACTACTAGCTGCCCGTGTGGAAAATATGGGCGCCTAGAGTTTAGGTGGGAAACAATAAACTCCGAGTCAGTCATGGGACTGGTGTGAGAACTAAAATAATTATTAACTTTATTTTAATGTTGGGTAAATCAATGGACCATACCATATAACACGGAACGGGATTTCTCCCAAGAATACCATAAAATAAACAACGCAATGCTAAAAAGGAAAAATGAATCCATTATAAGACTCCAGTGCCATCACACAATGCAACACAAACTAGAGGATAGAGTTTTACCTTATAATGGCCAAATATACTTGATACGCGAAATTTATCTTTTATTATTATTAGTGCATAGTGAATAAATCAACTTCAAATATAAATGTATCAATCATAGAAGGCATAGTACCCCATCCTTTTATGTCGCCATATAGATTTACAACTGAAAAAGAAAGTCGTGTATTGAAAATTAGATTCTGTCTATGAACCAAGGCAAGGGATCATCCTTATCAGATTCGAGACACTCTAGCACATGCCTCAGGACCTAGACTTTGGTGGGACCTACGTTAGCGACAGGGTCGTTCAGCTGTAACGACTCGCATTTTACGCATCGGAGTATCGTAGAATATTTAATTCTTTTTCGTATGAAGTCGTATGGTCGTGTAACTTTGGGAGACGACTATTGGGGTCATTTCCCATGTTCATGATTTTTGCCAATTTTGTTAATGACTGTTTTGCCCCTAGATGATCTTGTTTTGGCCATAACTTTTGATTGGTAAGGAGTTTTGACCTGAAACCACTTTCGTTAGATCCGGATGATGGTTTACCTTTCCATAGAGTGGTCACATTAGCCAAACGGACCCACCTTTTGGGAGATATGGCTGAAACAAGGTTTAGAAGGTGAAAAACAGCTTAACCGGGTCTAATTAGGGTGATTAGCAATAGGGCCCATAACCCATTTCGGGATTAGGGTTATGGGGAGGCTGAGAACAGTAGGAAAACAAATTTTATTTCATTTTCAGCCGCCTTCTAATTTCATCCCAAATCGCTCCTAGTCGCTTTCTAATTGATGATTAAGCCAAGCTACATCAAATCAAGGAGAATTAGCATCAAATTGGGAATAGAGCTACTATGTTGCATAGAGATTCAACCCCAATCAGATAATATTTCAGATCTATAGTTTGTTTGTGGCCAAGGTGAGTGATTTGCATTGTTTTTCACTAATTACGGCTAATTAGGAGTGACTAGTGATAATTAGCAAAATTATGGCTCAGAAAATTCTGGAAAAATTTGTAAAATTCTAAAATATTATTTTATGGCTCTGATAAAAATTTGAGTTAATTTTGACTAAATTTGCTAATCCTATTATTAAAACATGCTTAAGGGGATTAAGGGGAAACATGGGTTTTTGGGGTATGTTTGATCTTAAATGACCTATATGCTTAGTGTTTTGACCTTGTTGATTTATCCTATATGTTACTACCACCGTTTGGATGGTTGTATGATTGATTAGTAAAGTTAGAATGGTTGAAAACGCCGTCGTATGGCGAGAATGGACGATATAAGCTCGTTGGAAAAACTGCAGGGATTCAGATCGGATCGGATGTGGGAAAGGGGTTCGGATCGGATAGGATTGGTTGAACCGAACCGACACCAGAGACATGGAATCCGAACCGAATCGGGGTCCAGGCAGAAGAAGAGTATGGCAAGAAAGGAAGGTCGCTAGCTTGGAGTTGGAGTTGGAGTGAAGATCCGAACCAAACCGAGATCCATGAGCGTCGAACCGAACATGAGACGTTGGACTGGAATGAGGTGAAGTACAAGAGCCGAACCAAGAGATACGAACTGAACCCAGACAGAAGACATCCGAACCGAACCGAGCTAGAAGGGGAGCACCAAACCGAACCGGACCCAAGAGCATACTAGGAAGCATTGGACCGAACCGAGCCAGAAGGGGAGCACCGAACCGAACCGCACCCAGGAGTATACTAGGAAGCATTGGACTAAACCGAACCGATGATGACTGGAGCACTATGCATATTCGAACCGAACCGGACGTGTGCTATTACTACTACGCGACGACTTTTCTGAAGACAACTCCAATTCGACCAAAACCCGAGATGCAAAGGAAGTCCAAATGGGAGGTTATTACTCATGATCCAAATGGGAACCAATGAGTTAACTTCATGAGTTGGGCTTGGTTGAGGGACGTGTGCTAAGGGGTTATCGATGTCTATAACTTTGGATCACTATGGAGTATGGGGTATGTGGACGGATTTAGGGCCACAGTGGCCTAGGTAGGACTATTGTCTATGGACCAATGAAGTGGGGTCATTTGTAAGGATTTAGTCATGACTCCATAGGGGAAGCTTGGTAGTAGCAATAGTTATACAAGTCGGACTCCATCACTACCTCGATGGGTCTAGTGATCAAAGTGGTAGATATCGTATGCTTTACGCACTGAGTGAGAGATGAGAGGATGATTACTATGCTTGATTGTTTGACATCACTATGACATGCACACCCTAACGCCGTACCTTTACACCCATATGTTAGTGTCACCTTAGAGTATTGTACGTCTTATTGTGCTAACTCTTTGGTTGTAGGTTCAGGTATGGTTTAGTATACCTGTTATTGTTCTGTTTTGCTGCTTATCGCTCATACCAGACTTTTGTCTGACCCAGAGTTTTATGTCTCTTCTTATTACTCTGGGTGCTCTTAAACGGACAGACTAGAGACAGGTCAGGTTATTATGCACGAGTAGCTGTACCGGAGACGAGCAGGAGGCTTCCATGTATGATATATAGATATTCTCCCTGTATCGCTGCTGGCCACTACTTTGGGCATTAGTAGTGTACCTTTCTTATTTTTGCTTTAGAGACAGTTCGAAAAGTTGTAATAATGATGATGTGGAACATAAGCAGTATTTTGAATTCTCCGCTGCTATCATGGTTTAGTTTTCAGCTTATGCACTGTCTCGACTGTTTTATGTCAAGTATGTTATTATTATATTTTATTCCATCCACTGTGAGACATTCTACAGGTTCCTTGCTAGTTCAAATTCCCTTCTTTCCTTTCTTTGGCGATCGTCCCGTGCTGGTTGGACATCGGCACAACGCACTTTCATTGGAAATGTCGGCTGGTGCGGGGCGGGCTGTCACATTTGGTATCAGAGCTCTAGGTTGCATAGTTAACCTAGGGAAAGACACCAGGGAGAGATAATACGTATATGAGAGCACGTATTTGTGATTATTTTGGTTTTCAAAAGTTATATATATATACTATTAGTATAGCTAAGGATAAAGTCGCACTGCATTGGCACCACTAAGGAGATGGTAAATCGTTTTCTCTTTACAGATTGAACGATGAATCGAAATACGGGAAAGGCGGTGAGGAACTCCGCATCATGAGTTGAAGAAGAAGCGGGTTCAGGGGCCAACAATGGGAATTCACTGACATAAGGGATATGTTTACTGCCTTCATACGAGAGATGGTTAGGGATGCTCTGGGAGCAGTTCCTAATGCTACTAATGGTGGTGGTGTAGTGCAGGCGCCTAGAGTTGGTCTCGCCAAGACTAACGAGGAGTCCCAAAAAAAGAGGAAACAGAACCAAGCTAAGGATGGCCAGAAAAAGAATAACAAGAAAGATGTAGAGTGCTTTAGCTGTGGTAAGAAGGGCCACTATGCCAAAGAATGTCGAGCGAAGCCAGGGAAAAGTAAGTGCTTCAATTGCGGCCAAGTGGGACATCTCAAGAAAGAATGCCCGCAACCCCCTAAGAAGAAGCAGAGTGTGGAAGTGTATGCTATCAACGTTGTTCCTTCTTCGTCGAATGCCCCAACTGCGACGGAGAAGGTAAAGGGTGTTGTTATTCAAGGTATGCTTTCCATTTATGAGGTTCCATGTAACACCCCGCAATTTTATATCGGGATATAAGATATAATCAAAGAATAATTAATTTCAAATGTGAGAATTAAGGGAAACGGGTTACGCCATTGCGTTCAACTCGGAATTCTGCTTGAGATAGACTCCGAGTTTGCGTAAATCGGACATCGTATGAAAGAGATATGGACGAACGAAGTTAGGCAGAAAACCAGAAGAAGAATAAAAAAAGTATAGAAATGCACTGGCGCACTTGGGAAGTGCGCCAGTACAAAAATTGTACTAGCGCACCTGCTAAGTGCGCCTAGGTCGGGCTGAGAGCCTGCACAGCTTTCTAGTGTGTTCCGATCCGTACTGTTAGTCATTGCTGAGTCCTTTCTGACTCCTTGCTGAGTCATTAGGGCTGAGGTGTCACCCTATCCTGACTGAATGGTTGTGGTTAACTCTAGGTTCATCCGATGGCTCTAATTAAATTGAAATTCTATATAAGCAACCTAACTCTCAACCTAAAATCATACAAAAATAATCCTGGAACTATCATGTCGTCAATAGAGAACTTGGAGTAGCCGTCACCGCTTCCAATTCAAAGACAAGATAAAAGCCTACATCCAAATCAAATTAAAACTAATCTAATTCAACGATCTACATCAAAGGTGAGCATTCCAACTTCAGAATTCAGATTCCAGAAATCAAGAATTCCTTCTTGTTGGTAAGTTCGGTTATTCTTTAGATTTGAACGTGTAATTGGAATCGTGAATGTAATAAATCAAAATATAGAATTGTACCTATTTGCAAGTTAATTATCTTTGATTCATGGTCATGTCAAATCTAAAGTTATCTATGCCTTTGGATTTGATTCACGACTATGACTATGAGACTTTTGCCTAAGACTATGACTATGAAACTGTTGCCTATGAAGCTATTGCCTATGACTATGACTATGACTATGAGACGTCTGCCTATGACTATGATTCGTGACTATGAGACTGTTGCCCACGACTACGATTCATAACTATGAGACTATTGCCTATGACATTTATTAAGAAATTACTGTGATTATTCGCCCATGACTATTGTGGTTAATTGCCTATAACTATTGTAGTTAGTTGCTTATGCCTATTCCCATTGTTACGATTAACCAATCATGTTGTACCTTGAACTGGCATTATGTTGGATCAAATCACCTATGCCTATTCCCTTAATTATGTTGGATCTCATATTTAGTGTGTAACTTGGTCAGTTTATTCCTATTCACTATTATGTACATCGAACCTGTTGGAGCCATTATTTTTGCATGCCTATTCTTTTATATCAATTCTTGTGCGTATCCCCTATTCCTTTTGTTAGTGTCATTTCATGAGTACTTAGAAAACTTGTGAAATCATGTTATAAGTACGATTATGATGTGGGGATTAGGCGTAGCTTAATTAAGATAATTTGGCATAATAAATATGTTGGCATAATCTGAATTGGCTATAATAGTGAATAATTTACATGCATATTAGACTTGGGCACAAATGATAAATTTTAATTGGCCGCAAAGTATGTAATTGGCATGTAAACCAAGTTTTGGACATAAACGGTAAACTAGAATATTAAATCTAGTTTTGACATAAACTGTAAATTGGGATATTAATCTAGATTGGGCATGAACTGTAAAAGGGGAATATTAAATCTAAATTTGTATAAACTGCAAGTTGGGTAAATCAAGTGTTGGGCATAAAATATAAGTATGTTAATTTGCATGACAAATGAATATGATCTAGGCTAAACTGATTTATGGAAAATT
Organism: Allium sativum; assembly: GCA_030737875.1. Classification (NCBI taxonomy): domain Eukaryota; kingdom Viridiplantae; phylum Streptophyta; class Magnoliopsida; order Asparagales; family Amaryllidaceae; genus Allium; species Allium sativum. The sequence continues at coordinate 375,206,952 of CM060915.1, forward strand.
TACATGAATAGTAAATATGTAAAATTAGAGAAGAGGAAAATGCCTAACCTGAGGTTAGACTGAGTTGTGGTGTAAAACTGCCCGGAACCGCCCGGCACATCCAGTAACCACAACAATACCTGTCTAATGTGAGAGGTTAGTGCATCAAGCCCAGAAAGACCCGAGGTTAGACTGAGTTGTGGTGTAAAACTGCCCGGAACCGACCGGCACATCCAGTAGCCACAACAATACATGTCTAATGTGAGTGGTTGGTGCTTTAATTAATTAATTAAAGCTCATGAACAATCAAGCTAGAAATGGTGAGGTTAAGTAAATAAGGAAACACTTAACCAACTTAACATGTTAACAAGACAAGAAGGGTGGGGTTAAGTAATTGAGAAAACACTTAGCCAATTCAACATGTTAACTAGACAAGATTGATAGGGGTTAAGTAAATTTGGACACTTAACCAACTGAACATGTTAACAAGGCAGATTTGTGGGGGTTAAGTAACTAAGGAAACACTTAACCATTATAACATGTTAACTAGATAAGTGGGTAAGGTTAAGTAAATGTTTAACATGCTAACTAGACTAGATGGTGGGGTTAAGTAAACTTAGAACACTTAGCCGTTATAGCATGATGAATAAACAGGGTTAAGTTAATGGGAGACACTTAACCAGTATAACCTGATAAACGAGTAAGGTTAAGGAACACTTAACCAATTTGACATGATATATGGGTAGGTTAAGTCAACGTGAACTACTGGATAACACTTAACCAATTTAACATGACATGTGAATGAGTTAAGTTAACTTGAATTGACTGATGACACTTAACCAATCCAACATGGCGAGAAGGAGAACTAAGTAGTAAACCTTAGTTAAGAGGACTAAGTAGTAAACGTTAGTCAAGAAAGCCACGTAGAACACGAGAAAGAGCGAACGTCCGTCTGATCATGAAGAAGGCTCCAACGAACTAGGTTACGAAGCACGCGGCTTCGAGGGGACGTGAGGGTACTCTTGGTATCCCTCTGTGAGGCTGTAGATGATCCTCCTGGGCTCACTGAGGTTAAGGTCTACGTTAGAAGAGCCAAGGGTATGCCTTGGTTGCAATAATAAGGCAACCTAAAGACTAGGATGGACCAGCGTGATTCGGCGACACTAGTTTTTGCCCTGTGATAGCAACTCGTCGTCTACCTACCATCTTGAGTCTGTTGAGATACATGAAGCAGAAAGGCGGAGAACTCCAACAGACCATATACTTGCTATCTAGTTATGAGTGAGGTCGGCCCATAAGTTTGTGGGGCATAGAGGGGCCTGCGTACAGTTCTCATTCTTGATTTTCTTAGGTGCCTTTCATTTGTTAGTTGAGGGAGGGGTTTAGTGGGACCATAGCCACTGTAAAAGTAGACCTTAGCATCTACAATCGGCAGATATCTGAAAGCTCCCGACCGAGTTCCGTGTTTCTTGACAAGCCCTGCCACGGGACTCGGGTCGCACATATAGAGGACATGTGCATCTAGACATCGATAACGATTCACGACACATTCGTGGGGAAAGTCTAGGAACATATACCACTCTAGGTAGTGTGTCCTAGCCTAGGGGGCATCATTCAGTAGGTAGCATAATCCCTAGTTGGACCTAGGTCGCATAAACCCTGAATCTGAGAAGCGTTCAATAGGTAGCATAAACCCCAGTGGCCCTGGGTAGCGTAAACCCTTGTTAAATCTAGGAAGCGCTCGATAGTAAACCTTAGATTAGATCTAGGTAATAAATGGAATCCCCATAATTGATGTACACCTGAAGGAAACCACAATTACGGGGATTGGGATCACGTTATCATATGATCATTTTATATAGATTACTAGTTTGGACACTAGTTAGGTAGTGCAGAGATACAGAAATCAGTATAACAGGGCAGTCGCGAAGCAGAGAAGGAGTAGAAGCGCATTCAGTTTATCAGTATATTCAGTATATCCGGTTTATCGGTACATTCAGTTTATCTTGCCATATCATATCCCATGCTTATCCCATGTTATCTTGTTACTATGGTTTAGTCTTATATTTAGTTTATTCATGTCATGACCCTTTTCCTCGTTTAAATGCTAAGAATCACTGAGCTTACCAGGCTTTATGTCTGACCTAGTTTGCTTTCGCCTCTTTTCTTCCGTTCCCCCCTAGGTTGTCAGGGAGGGAAAATCTCAGCTCATTTTGGACCGTTACTCTTTCCGAGCTTGAAGATTCTTTGACGCATTGCTTTGAACTCCATTTTCTACTGCTATGGCTGGCTCATGCTTTATTAGGGAATATCATTGTCAGTTTGTGCTTCTTTATATTAAACAAGACAAATGCTTTGTTGTAATAAGTACTGGTGTTGTATAACAATCTTTGTACAAGCTGTTTTAATCAATAAAGTTTATTTATTTTCTGCTGCTTTATTTGTCTGTCTTGTAATTTTTCTGCATCTTGTACTAAAAATGCTCCACCGAAGTTAAGGCATTCCCTTTGTGAGTGACCTTAACGGAGGTGGGGTGTTTCACTTGGTATCAGAGCTGATGGTTACCGGGTCAGATAAAAAGATTTAAAGAATTATTTTCAAACGATTTTAAAAGAAGCATTTTCAAAACAAAAGTTTTGTTTTAAAGGCATATTCCCCAAAGTCATATGCACTATCTTTGGACCCTCTGCTTAAATCCTGGTTTCCTTCTTTCTTGAGTCTCCTGGGTTCCTGGCTTTCTGGCAGGTAACCTCATCGCGGCATGGTTCCGTAGGCTTGATGAGACTACGACACTTGTCAAAGGGCAAATACGTGCCTAACTTCCATCTGTAGTCATAATTTTCTTTCGAGCTTTGTAGGATTCTCTGTGCGATGGAGGCAGCTTTCGAGAGACATGTCAACAAGTTACACAAGGATGGCAAAGTTGAGAATGAGCGGGTTTGGCTGTGGAGCACAACACAAGGATGAAGAACCCATGGATATGGACTTGGTTCACAAAGGAGGGGAGGAAAGAATAGTAAAACCTAAAACAAGAGGAAGTATCTTTATTTTAGTATAACGGGTCGTATAATTAAGGGCAAGGGCAAGAACAAAGGACAGGATTTTCCGGAAGGCAAGTGCATGCTCTCACCGCCAGCATACCTAAGAGAGAGGCAGTAAGATTTCTGTTGATAGTGTTTTTCCCTTTGATCATCCTGTTAGTACTCCCTCTGATTTTAGCGCTTCACATTCGTATATATCTGCTTCCATAGTTGAGTCTCTGCACCCTAGATATTGTATACTAGAGGATCCCATTATGGTCTCAAATCCAATTGCTGGTTCGGCTCATTTATCTTTGACTTGTGAGGATTTGAGAATAGCTATATTTATGCTTATTTTTTTGGTTTCATGGGCTATGGGTTGATTCTAGGCATTGATTGGTTAGCTAGTAATTGTGAAACAAGGGTAGTTAGACTTTCGACTTGCCTCGGGAATACCCTCGAGATTTCGTGCGATCCTAAGGGATTAGTTTGTTTTAGCTGCCTAGAATCACTTTATTTATCTGTCGACGATTTTCGATCCGTTGGAGTAGTCCATGAGTATGCAAGATGTTTTGATTAGGGTAGGGGTTTTCCCCCTAAAACTCGAGACAGACTTCCGCATTTATCTAGAAGACACTGCAAAGCCAGTTATGCGATCAACGATAATTTTGGAGCAAGATTGGCGAGGATAGCCAGAGTCGGTAAAGTGCTCAATTGTTTGGTTGTTTTGTTAGTATCATCTCACATAGATCGTCCAAATTCGGAGGAGGTATCCCTTGGGTGCTTGTCTGATATTGGTTTAGGCCTTTGGGGCTTGTACTTGAGGGATGTCGAGTTCGACTAGGATGGTTTGCGTGAGAAATAAATGGTTGGGGCTGGCTCCCTAAGTTAGACTAACCTTAAGAGAGGTAAAAAGCACATAGTAACCATTAGATTTAGACCCTCAGATTTGCAACATGATGGATAAGCTAAGTAGAGGAGAGACCTCTAATCATCTTAGGATATACACTTGGTATCATGGTTAATATCTGTTTATCTTGGAAAGATAGTTCGACTACATTGGATACCCTCTAGCACAGTAAGTGATCGAGGTCCTATCTTTACTAGTGGGTTTTGGAAATGGAGGTCAAGAATCTTCGCAACCGTGAAGTTAAATTAGATAAGGTACAGTGGAGTGAAGCTCAAGAAGATGCGACTTAGAAGACTGAAGACTAGATACACGCATCATACCCTTTTTAAGGGTGTATCATTGATTCCTCTTTTTCTGTAAAGTTTATTTGCATGCTAGTCTTTATCTTTTAAGTATATCCTCTCGGTCCTATCCTCGATCCTTAGGTAGAAGCTAATGGATGTAAACATGTGTTTGAGACATGTTATGTTTGGTGGATGCAAGTGTTTGCTAGTGGTTGCTCGTGGATGCATATACACACATTAGGCACTAAATCGGCTTAGTCACTTTCATATTGCACATGCATGAGTGAATTTTTATATATGTGGATTGAAACTTGATGTGTTATCATATGGATGTTGCATTTGTATGACTGATTAAGCACTCATGTAGAAGTTATAAAGTACAATTAGGAATAATTGCGTACATGATGGACTCATGACACTAACATAATCCGCATTAAGGAGGTCAACTGAATCAGTAGACCGCCTAATTTTGCATTAGATAAGGACATGTACACACACTATGCATATAATCATGAAAGCATTAGAAATCTTTTAAGGACAATGGACGCCAGTGATTGAATGGTTGAGTACATGGATGTTGAATGATAGGATATGCATTCTTCTTAACTTAGAGATTTCGGGGACGAAATCCTTTAAGGAGGGGAGAACGTAACACCCCGCAATTTTAAATCGGGACATAAGATATAATCAAAGAATAATTAATTTCAAATGTGAGAATTAAGGGAAACGGGTTGCGCCAATGCGTTCGTCTCGGAATTCTTCTTGAGATAGAGTTTGAGTTTGCGTAAATCGGACACTGTATGAAGGAGATATGGACGAACGAAGTTAGGCAGAAAACCAGAAGAAGAGAAAAAAAATTGAAATGCACTGGCGCACTTGGGAAGTGCGCCAGTACAAAAATTGCACTGGCGCACCTGCCAAGTGCACCCAGGTCGGGCTGAGAGCCTGCACAGCTTTCTGGTGTGTTCTGATCCGTACTGTGAGTCATTGCTGAGTCCTTTCTGACTCCTTGCTGAGTCATTAGGACTGAGGTGTCACCCTATCCTGACTGAATGGTTGTAGTTAACTCTAGGTTCATCTGACGGCTCTAATTAATTGAAATTCTATATAAGCAACCTAACTCTCAACCTAAAATCACACAAAAATAATCCTGGAACTGTCATGCCGTCAATAGAGAACTTGGAGTAGCCGTCACCACTTTCAACTCAAAGACAAGATAAAAGCCTACATCCAAATCAAATTAAAATTAATCTAATTCAACGATCTACATCAAAGGCGAACATTCCAACATCAGAATTCAGATTCCAGAAATCAAGAATTCCTTCTTGTTGGTAAGTTCGGTTATTCTTTAGATTTGAACGTGTAATTGGAATCGTGAATGCAATAAATCAAAATATAGAACTGTACCTATTTGCAAGTTAATTATCTTTGATTCATGCTTATGTCAAATCTAAAGTTATCTATGCCTTTGGATTTGATTCATGACTATGACTATGAGACTTTGGCCTAAGACTATGACTATGAAACTGTTGCCTATGAAGCTATTGCCTATGACTATGACTATGACTATGACTATGACTATGAGACTTCTGCCTATGACTATGATTCGTGACTATGAGACTGTTGCCCACGACTATGATTCATAACTATGAGACTATTGCCTATGACATTTATTAAGAAATTACTGTGATTAGTCGCCCATGACTATTGTGGTTAATTACCTATAACTATTGTTGTTAGTTGCTTATGCCTATTCCCATTGTTACGATTAACCAATCATGTTGTACCTTGAACTAGCATTATGTTGGATCAAGTCACCTATGCCTATTCCCTTAATTATGTTGGATCTCATATTTAGTGTGTAACTTGGCCAGTTTATTCCTATTCACTATTATGTACATCGAACCTGTTGGAGCCATTATTTTTGCATGCCTATTCTTTTATATCAATTCTTGTGCTTATCCCCTATTCCTTTTGTTAGTGCCATTTCATGAGTACTTAGAAATCTTGTGAAATCATGTTATAAGTACGATTATGATGAGGGGATTGGGCGTAGCTTAATTAAGATAATTTGGCATAATAAATATGTTGGCATAATCTGAATTGGCTATAATAGTGAATAATTTACATGCGTATTAAACTTGGGCACAAATGATAAATTTTAATTGGCCGCAAAGTATGTAATATAAATGTAAACCAAGTTTTGGACATAAACGGTAAACTAGAATATTAAATCTAGTTTTGACATGAACTGTAAATTGGGATATTAATCTAGATTGGGCATGAACTGTAAAAGGGGAATATTAAATCTAAATTGGTATAAACTGCAAGTTGGGTAAATCAAGTTTTGGCACTAGAATATAAGTATGTTAATTTGAATGACAAATGAATATGATCTTGGCTAAATTGATTTATGGAAAATTTACATGAATAGTAAATATGTAAAATTAGAGAAGAGGAAAATGCCTAACCCGAGGTTAGACTGAGTTGTGGTGTAAAACTGCCCGGAACCGCCCGGCACATCCAGTAACCACAACAATACCTGTCTAATGTGAGAGGTTAGTGCATCAAGCCCAGAAAGACCCGAGGTTAGACTGAGTTGTGGTGTAAAACTGCCCGGAACCGACCGGCACATCCAGTAGCCACAACAATACATGTCTAATGTGAGTGGTTGGTGCTTTAATTAATTAATTAAAGCTCATGAACAATCAAGCTAGAAATGGTGAGGTTAAGTAAATAAGGAAACACTTAACCAACTTAACATGTTAACAAGACAAGAAGGGTGGGGTTAAGTAATTGAGAAAACACTTAGCCAATTCAACATGTTAACTAGACAAGATTGATAGGGGTTAAGTAAATTTGGACACTTAACCAACTGAACATGTTAACAAGGCAGATTTGTGGGGGTTAAGTAACTAAGGAAACACTTAACCATTATAACATGTTAACTAGATAAGTGGGTAAGGTTAAGTAAATGTTTAACATGCTAACTAGACTAGATGGTGGGGTTAAGTAAACTTAGAACACTTAGCCGTTATAGCATGATGAATAAACAGGGTTAAGTTAATGGGAGACACTTAACCAGTATAACCTGATAAACGAGTAAGGTTAAGGAACACTTAACCAATTTGACATGATATATGGGTAGGTTAATTCAACGTGAACTACTGGATAACACTTAACCAATTTAACATGACAAGTGAATGGGTTAAGTTAACTTGAAATGACTGATGACACTTAACCAATCCAACATGACCAGAAAGAGAACTAAGTAGTAAACCTTAGTTAAGAGAACTAAGTAGTAAACCTTAGTCAAGAAAGCCACGTAGAACACGAGAAAGAGCGAACGTCCGTCTAATCATGAAGAAGGCTCCAACGAACGAGGTTACGAAGCACACGGCTTCGAGGGGACGTGAGGGTACTCTTGGTATCCCTCTGTGAGGCTGCAGATGATCCTCCTGGGATCACAGAGGTTAAGGTCTGCGTTAGAAGAGCCAAGGGTATGCCTTGGTTGGAATAATAAGGCAACCTAAAGACTAGGATGGGCCAACGTGATTCGGCGAGACCAGTTTTTGCCCTGTGATAGCAACTCATCGTCTACCTACTATCTTGAGTCAGTCGATATACGTGAAGCGGAAAGGCGGAGAACTCTAACAGACCATATACTTGCTATCTAGTTATGGGTGAGGTTGGCCCATAGGTTTGTGGGGGCATAGAGGGGCCTGCGTACAGTTTTCATTCTTGATTTTCTTGGGTGACTTTCATTTGTTAGTTGAGGGAGGCGTCTAGTGGGACCATAGCCACAGTAAAAGAAGACCTTAACATCTGCAATCTGCAGATATCTGAAAGCTCATGACCGAGTTCCGTGTTTCTTGACTAGCCCTGCCACGGGACTCGGGTCACACATATAGAGGACATGTGCATCTAGACATCGATAACGATTCACGATACATACGTGGGGAAAGTCTAGGAACATATACCGCTCTGGGTAGTGTGTCCTAGCCTAGGGGCATCGTTCAGTAGGTAGCATAATCCCTAGTTGGACCTAGGTCGCATAAACCCTGAATCCGAGAAGCATTCAATAGGTAGCATAAACCCCAGTGGCCCTGGGTAGCGTAAAACCTGGTTAAATCTAGAAAGCGCTCGATAGTAAACCCTAGATTAGATCTAGGTAATAAATGGAATCCCCATAATAGATGTACACCTGAAGGCAACCACAATTACGGGGATTGGGATCACGTTATCATATGATCATTTTATATAGATTACTAGTTTGGACACTAGTTAGGTAGTGCATAGATATAGAAATCAGTATAACAGGGTAGTCGCGAAGCAGAGAAGGAGTAGAAGCGCATTCAGTTTATCAGTATATCCAGTTTATCGGTACATTCAATTTATCTTGCCATATCATATCCCATGCTTATCCCATGTTATCTTGTTACTATGGTTTAGTCTTATATTTAGTTTATTCATGTCATGACCCTTTTCCTCGTTTAAATGCTAAGAATCACTGAGCTTACCAGGCTTTATGTCTGACCTAGTTTGCTTTCGCCTCTTTTCTTCCGTTCCTCCCCCCAGGTAGTTAGGGAGGGAAAAGCTCAGCTCATTTTGGACTGTTACTCTTTCCAAGCTTGAAGATTCTTTGACGCATTGCTTTGAACTCCATTTTCTACTGCTATGGCTGGCTCATGCTTTATTGGGGTATATCATTGTTAGTTTGTGCTTCTTTATATTAAACAAGACAGATGCTTTGTTGTAATAAGTATTGGTGTTGTAAAACAATCTTTGTACAAGCTGTTTTAATCAATAAAGGTTATTTATTTTCCGCTGCTTTATTTGTCTATCTTGTAATTTTTCTGCATCTTGTACTAAAAATGCTCCACCGAAGTTAAGGCATTCCATTTGTGAGTGACCTTAACGGAGGTGGGGTGTTTCATTCCAGTTCTAGTTTTGTTTGATATCGGGGTTTCCCATTCCTTCGTATCTAGTGACCTGGTAGATAGGTTGGGATTGGAATCTGAGATTGTCAATAGACCTTTAGTTGTGACGAACCCGATCGGTGGTTCGATTAGCCTTGGTATGACTTATCATAATGCAGTCCTATCGAGTCATGGATGTATGTTTTCTTGTGATTGCTTTGTTTTGGACTTTACTGGGTTTGGCATTATTTTGGGAGTCGATTGGCTCCAAAGGTACGGGGTGGTGGTTGACTGTGAAGGCTTTTCGGTGACAGTTAGTGTGGATGATGGGCGGAGGGTAGTGTTTGGTGGTCTATGTAGTGATGGGGTAATGGCTAGTTTTCTAAATTCCCTTGACATCCCATATGATGAGTTGTCATATGTGCCCGTGGCTGACCAGTATCCGGACGTCTTCGAGGAAGTCACCGGACTTCCACCACACCGAGAGATTGAGTTTCGTATTAGTTTATTTAAAATACCAGACCTATAGTGATGCCACTTCGTCATATGGCGCCAAAGGAGCAGCGAGAGCTCGGGGTGCAAGTAAGAGATCTTTTGAAGAAGGGATTTATCCAGAGAAGCATCTCCGAGTGGGGAGCACCAGTTATATTTTCCATTAAGGTCGATGGGTCCCTTCGCTTATGTGTGGACTCAAGTTAAAGATGGAGTTAAGGGTATCTCTTCTGATGGAGTGCCAAGGAATGGTCGATAGTTTGGAGTGTTCTAGGCGGACTCGAAGTAGGGGTATCTGGGGACGCCCACGTACCTTGGATCTGTTGGATGTGATCTAGTTATCCTTGGAGGATAAACGTGCGTTGGATGTGCGGTAGTCCGTTTGGAGCCGGGGCTTCCATTAGCCCTTGATACTTGTTGGACCAGTCATTCGGGTATCGACGTAATCATGGTTTAGCGGATGATAGACAGGACTTGTTCGATGAATGCTATGGATTGTTTAGGACCTTATGTTGATGTTCTCTTTGGTTCAAAAATGGTAATAACTTCGAAGTGAGATTCTTGGGCCATGTTGTTTCAGAGAATGGTATTGCTGTGTACCATACAAAGGTGGCTACGGTACAAGATTGGTCTACGCCCAAGAATGTAACAGACGTAAGAAGTTTCTTGGGGTTGGCTGGATATTATCGTAAGTTTATCCAAAGACTTCTCCAAGATAGCGGCACCGTTGACTCAGTTGACCAAGAAGAATCAAGCTTTTGTTTGGGACGAAAAGTGCGAGAATGCATTCAAGAGTCTAAAGGAAAAGTTGACATGTCAACAATGTTAGTCATTCCAAAAGGGAATGAAGAGATGACGGTATACACAGATGCCTGTGGTACCGGACTAGGTGCTGTATTTATGCAAGGAGGTAGGGTTGTAGCTTATGCTAGTCGGCAACTGAAATCGCATGAGAAAAGGTATCCTACCCATGATTTGGAATTAGCAGCGATCGTGTTCGCATTGAAGATGTGGAGACATTATCTCTTGGGAGAAAGATTCGAGTTGTTCACCGATCATAAATCATTAAAGTATCTTTTCTCTCAGAAGGATCTAAATCTCCGACAGCAAAGATGGTTAGAATTCTTGGCTTCCTACGATTTCGATATCGCATATACACCAGGAAAGGGCAATGCAATAGCTGATGCATTGAGTAGAAGACAAGCCAGTTTAGGGGCTATGTTTCTAGAATGGAAGCAACTGGAGTACATCGCTGGGTATGATTTCAGACCAAAGTGCGAATTGGATCTAGAAGTATTAGCAAGTTTGACGATCAGACCCACTTTGATTGAGCGGATTGGTTCCAGTCAGAGAGACGATCCTAACCTAATGGAAATCATCTCCAAGTTAGAGATGGGTATCGACGAGGAGATGAACAAGTATGGGCTTGATCGAGATAGATGACTTAGAAATAATGGAAGACTGGTTGTACCCAATGTCAATGGATTGAGAAATGAAGTGCTTAGAGAATGTCATCACTCAAAACTGACTACACACCCTGATGGTAACAAAATGTATCGGGACATGAAGCAGACTTACTACTGGGAAGGGATGAAAGGAGACGTTGGGAAATTTATATCCAAATGCATGAATTTCCAGCTAGTTAAAGCTGAGCAAAAGAATCCTAGTGGGTTGTTGCAACCATTAGAAATTCCAGAATGGAAATGAGAACAAGTCTCAATGGATTTCATTGATGGGTTACCAAGGACTAGATCGGGCCATGATAGCATTTGGGTGATTGTTGACCGATTGACTAAGAGTGCAAGGTTTATACCCGTCAAGTCGAATAGAAAAGCAGCTAAGTTAGCCGAACTGTATATGAAATGGGTAGTGAGATTTCATGGAGTACCAAAAAGATTTATGAGTGACCGAGACCTGTTGTTTACTAGTGGGTTTTGGAAGAGATTACAAGAGGCTCTAGGGTCAGAACTATATCTCAGTACCGCGTACCATCCTCAAACCGTCGGTCAGACAGAGAGGGTGAATCGAGTATTAGAGGATCTCTTGAGAGCTTGCATATTGAATTTTGGTGGATCATGGGATGACCATTTGCATCTAGTGGAGTTCGCATATAATAATAGTTATTAGTCCAGCATTGGTATGGCTCCATTTGAAGCTTTGTACAGAAGACCATGCAACTCACCGTCATGTTGGTTAGAAACTGGTGAGAAGTTTGTGCTTGGACCGGATGTGATAAGAGAAACTTCAGACCAGATCAAGATTATTCAACAGCGAATGAAGGCTGCCCAAGAAAGGCAGAAGAGTTATGCTGATAAGAGGAGAAGAGACTTAAAGTTCTCCATTGGCAACTTGGTGTTTGTCAAGATTTCTCCGTTGAAGAGCGTGATACGATTTGGCAGGAGAGGCAAGTTAAAACCAAGATTTGTTGGTACATTCCCAGTTCTTGAGCAAGTTGGGGATTTAGCATATAAAGTTGAGTTACCTGACAATATGGCGGGAGTTCACAATGTATTTCATGTTTCCCAATTAAGGAAGTTTGTGCACGACCCCGATATGATTATTTCACCAGATCAGTTGGATGATATCGAGGTTGAACCCGAGGCGGTCTGGAACCGCAGGCTTATGCATATTGTTGGGAATGATATGAAGCAGCTTCGAAGGAAGGTGGTGAAACTAGTCAAAGTCCTGTGGGGTGAAAACGAGAAAGACTGTACTTGGGAAACAGTGGAGGACATAAGGAAGAAGTATCCAGAACTCTTTGCCTGTTAAGGTTTTATATTGATATAGTACTCCCTTGTTAGTAAACCGCATGCTAGGATAGACTTGTTGTGTTGTTTTGTATGCTTTATTGTTTGTAAATGATTGGTAGGCGTGCAGAATCCTTTGTATGTTTTGGGTTAAGGAATTTCGGGGACGAAATTTCTTAAGGGGGGAGAATGTAACGACCCGCATTCTACGCGTCGGAGGATCGTAGAATATTTAATTCTTTTTCGTATGAAGTCGTATGGTCGTGTAACTTTAGGAAACGACTATTGGGGTCATTTCCCATGTTCATGATTTTTGCCAATTTTTTTAATGACTGTTTTGCCCCTAGCTGATCTTGTTTTGGCCATAACTTTTGATTGGTAAGGAGTTTTGACCTGAAACCACTTCCATTAGATCCGGATAATGGTTTACCTTTACGTAGAGTGGTCAATTAGCCAAACGGACTCACCGTTTGAGAGATATGGCTGAAACAAGGTTTAGAAGGTGAAAAACAGCTTAACCAGGCCTAATTAGGGTGATTAGCAAAAGGGCCCATAACCCATTTCAGGATTAGGGTTATGGGGAGGCTGGGAACAGTAGGAAAACGAATTTTATTTCATTTTTCAGCCGCCTAAAACATTTCTCTAACCCTAGCCATGACCTCCACCTTCTAATTTCATCCCAAATAGCTCCTAATCGCTTTCTAATTGAAGATTAAGCCAAGCTACATCAAATCAAGGCAAATTAGCATCAAATTGGGAATAGAGCTGCTATGTTGCATAGAGATTCAACCCCAATCAGATAATATTTCAGATCTATAGTTTGTTTGTGGTCAAGGTGAATGATTTGCATTGTTTTTCACTAATTACGGCTAATTAGGGGTGATTAGTGATAATTAGCGAAATTATGGTTCAAAAAGTTCTAGAAAAAATTCTAAAATTCTAAAATATTATTTTATGGCTCTGATAAAAATTTGAGTTAATTTCGACTAAATTTGTTAATCCTATTGTTAAAACATGCTTAAGGGTATTAAGGGGAAACATGGGTTTTTAGGGTATGTTTGATCATAAATAACCTATATGCTTGGTGTTTTGACCTTGTTGATTTATCCAATATGTTACTACCACTGTTTGGATGGTTGTATGATTGATTAGTAAAGTTAGAATGGTTGAAAACGCCGTCGTATGGCGAGAATGGACGATATAAGCTCACTGGAAAAACTGCAGGGATCCGTATCGGATCGGATGTGGGAAAGGGGGTTCGGATCGGATAGGATTGGTCGAACCGAACCGACACCAGAGACATGGAATCCGAACCGAATCGGGGTCCAGACAGAAGAAGAGAATGGCAACAAAGGAAGGCCGGTAGCTTGGAGTTGGAGTTGGAGTGAAGATTCGAACCGAACCGAGATCCATGAGCACCGAACCGAACAGGAGATGTTGGACTGGAATGAGGTGAAGTACAAGAACCGAACCAAGAGATACGAACCGAACCCAGGCAGAAGACATCTGAACTGAACCGAGTCAGAAGGGGAGCACCAAACCGAACCTCACCCAGAAGCATACTAGGAAGCATTGGACCGAACCGATCCAGAAGGGGAGCACCGAACCGCACCCAGGAGTATACTAGAAAGCATTGGACCAAACCAAACCGATGATGACTGGAGCACTATGCATATTCGAACCGAACCGGAAGTATGCTATTAATACTACGCGACGACTTTTCTGAAGACCAACTCCAATTCGACCAAAACCCGAGATGCAAAGGAAGTCCAAATGGGAGGTTATTACTCATGATCCAAATGGGAACTAATGAGTTAACTTCATGAGTTGGGCTTGGCTGCGGGACGTGTGCTAAGGGGTTATTGTAACGACCCAGAAAATCTGAACCAATTTAAAATTTTTAAATTGGCTAAAATAATGGATTTTAAATATTTAAAATAAATATTTTAAATAATGGCGATGAAAACTGAGTTGAATCGACATTTGAAAACGAATATAATTAATTATAATTATATATAGAAATGAAAATGGCGCGGTAGTTCGATAATTCGATTTCAAACTTCAATTGAATATACCGGGTGCAAAACAATCCGGATTTTAGTGAAACCAAAAATAATGGAATCTAATTGATAATATCTTTCCAACGAATCCGACCAATCGAAATTTGATAACGGGAATCAAAAGATATGTCCAGTTGAAAATTCTGAATAGTCGCTATGGAATTCAGGCCCTTAAAAATGGACATTTTGCAAATGACCTCGGATTTCGACGAAACCACTTTTGTTGGATCCGCAGTGTCAAGTTATTGTTAGGTTTCAAATTTCATAATTTTTCGAATCAATATGTGAGCGTGGCAAAGGAAAACGCGTTTGACCAGTTTCTGTTGATTTTAATCGAATGGAAATTGGCCATTTTTCAAACGGTCTCAGAATTCGACGAAACTAATTTTGTTAGGACCGTATCGACAATATGAAGCTAGAAAATATTTTTCTGGAATTTTTCTAGTTAGTATGTGACCCCGGTAATTTGAAATGTACGTTTAAAATTCAATATAATGATTTAAATGTAGATTCAACGGGAACTGATTGTAACGAACAAATCAGCTTGCGATACATATCCCATTGTGTTCGGAATGGGGGTAAAATGCTATGGACGACAGGCGGTGGGCCTCGTTTCGAGGTCGTATGTAAAAGTCAACCTTTTTGCAAAATTAAATAATAAAATAATAAAAATAAATTTTAATTCCCCCCTTTATCTTCCTTTCTGGCCCCCCCGTTCATTTTAATTTCAAATGAAAAAGAAAAAAAAAACCCTAAAAACCTATCGACCCGCCGCTCAGCCACCAGAAGGCGCCATCGCCTCGTCGAAGAAACCCCCGCCTCCGCCTGTTCCCCCTCCATCGATCGAAGACCCCGTCCTCCTCGAACCATCGTGAGCGAATCGAGCAGCCCCCCTCCCAGTCTGACGACCTCCTGCCACCACCGTTCGAAACCCGAGCCGCCGCCTCGAAACCAGACTCCTCCTGCCTCCGTCGATCTGCGAAGCCCCTCCCCCCCTCTGTAAGTTTTTTGTTTTTGTTTTGATAATTTATTTTTATGTATTTAAAAACTGATTTGTTTAAATATTAAAAACTGATTTGTTTAAATAGTAAAAACTGATTTTGTTAAATATTAAAAACTGATTTGTTTAAATAGTAAAAACTGATTTTTAAAGAATTAAAAACCTGATTTTTAAAAGGAAATAAAAACCTGATTTTTAAAAGGAAATAAAAACCTGATTTTTAAAAGGAAATAAAAACCTGATTTTTAAAAGGAAATAAAAACCTGATTTTTAAAAAGAAATAAAAACTGATTTTTAAAGGAAATAAAAACCTGATTTTTAAAAGGAAATAAAAACTGATTTTCAAAAGCATATAAAAACTGATTTTTGGAAAAGGTTTAAACTTCAAAGAGAAAAAGGTTTGAGCTTTAGAATGGAAAAAGATTTGAACTTTAAAAAGAAAAATCATATTTTTATATATTGAAAGTCGAAGTAAAAATCATATTTTTATATATTGAAAGTCGAAGTAAAAATCATATTTTTATATATTGAAAGTCGAAGTAAAAATCATATTTTTATATATTGAAAGTCGAAGTAAAAATCATATTTTTATATATTGAATAGCGTAGTAAAAATTCGATTTTTATATATTGAATAGCCTCGTAAAAACTCGATTTTTACATATGTAGAGAATACGGGCAACAAAGCGACAGAAGGCGAGATTGGCGAAGATTTCTCGACAGGAAGAATCGTAGTATTGGATAGCTATTGGTGAGATTTCTGATTTAAAAATTATATATATGTGTTGAAAATGAAAGTGAATTGCTATATATAAATATCTATATATATATATATACGCCCCTCGTCCACAAACCATGGACGATATTTATTGGTTGAAATTGTTGTGAAAATTGATTGATAGCGAATGATTGTTTGGGATTGTTTGTGATTGATATTGGTTGATTGCGGTTGAAAAATACCCGTTTGTGGTTGAAAAATATTTGGTTGAAACCACATAGGATTAGTTTGTGGAAATGAAATAAATATATACATGCCGCCTGCGTGCGAACTAGATGCATGATCCCCATTGTCAAAAACCGCGAGGTTTTAAGGTAGAGCGAGGAGCCGTACTAGGGACGGTCCCGGTTTAACTACCCTGCCGTTATGCTGCCGAAATTTTGAATAATATTCGTGTGTTTGAATTATTTTCATATGCTTAAACTATATTTATTCATTGAATAGAAAACCTTCATGTGTTGAATTGATATTCATTCGTTGATTAGAAATTCATGTGTTGAATGGTATTCGCGTTTTGAAATATAAAAAACACATTTTTATCTATATACAGAAACTATAGAAAACATTCATGTGTTGAATTGATATTCATTCGTTGATTAGAAATTCATGTGTTGAATGGTATTCATATTTTGAAATAAATTGTTTGATAATAAAAATCACACTTTTATCTATATATAGAAACTATAGAAAACATTCATGTGTTGAATTGATATTCATTCGTTGATTAGAAATTCATGTGTTGAATGGAATTCATATTTTGAAATAAATTGTTAGATAATAAAAATCACCTTTTATCGACTATATGAACTGTGTAAAATAATCTTGTTTTAAAAGAAATTGTTTTATGATAAAAATCCCATTTTTATCACCAACTTGAACTATATAGAAAGATAGCGTTTTGAAATGAATTGTTTTACAATGAAAATCACATTTTTATTGTATGCATAAATCGTTGAAATGTGAAGTGTTAAAAATAGCCACTTGTTCAAAATAAACATATATGAGTTGAAATATTCATTAATTAGCTAATGAAAAGATTTGCACCTATTTATGTAACATTAGAATGAATGGAGTTTTTAAACCAAATAGAAATCAAATATGAAGTCGAATAGAAATTGATAAATGATAAGAACTGTATATATATGTACATGCAATATTCATTGAACAGGTTATAGCAAAGGGGCTAGAGAAGAAGAATAAAATTTTGTGCCCGACAAATAGGTACACATTTACTGATTTGTTTGGGTGATGATTTTGAGCCTGTTGGCTAGCCGCTTGGCTTTTTCTTTTTCTTTTTGAGATTAGAAGGACCGGGAAAGCTATTTGCGATTTCCCGATGCTCCCGGTGCAGGGGAGGTTATGGCGAAATTTTTCCAAAATTTAAGGCGTTAGAAAAATATTTGAAGTTAAAACGATATGGAAATCATTGAATGAACTATATTTATATAAATATATAAATATAAATAAAATTAAAACGAAACGAAGCCGTGCAGTTCGTGTTTTGAAACCGTGTTTTCAAACAACTAGTACGGGAAATCCGACCATTGGATTTTCCCGAAACCTCAACCGTCGGGTTCGCCTTGGAATAATCTTTCCAACGGCACCAACCTTGTAAAAATCCAACGGTTGGATTGTCTGGAATGTTTAATTCAAATCTGAAGAAAAACAGCGCCAAAAGCGATTATATTTATATATATATAAATATAATTATATATTTAATCGAATAACGACGCTGCAGTTCGTATTTTGAAATCGAAACTTCAAACGATTGTACCGGGAGATCCGACCGTCGGAATTTCCCGAAACTGGAACCGTTGGATTCCTTTTGAAAAGACCTTTCTAATGATGTAAATTTTGTGAAGATCCAACGGTTAGATTTTCAGATATGTGTAAATCAAATCTGAAGAAAAACAGCGCCACGGCCGCCTTATGGCCCGAAGCGTCGTTTTGAATAAAATGGCTATTTTAAAATAAATAAAAATAGCGATAAATAGTTATAAAATATCATAAGCGATATGGAATGGAAATAAACTGAATTTGCTTGATTTATGTGGCTTTTGATGGTTGAATGTGTTTGGTGTGAAAATTACATTAAAGAACACAATTGGTGTTGTCGAATAATTTAACCATTGAAATAAATTGATTTGAAATTCTAAATATACGTGAATTATTTGAGAAGGCCGAGTTAATTCTCATTTCAAATAATTGACCGACGATTGAAAATCGAAGATGAAGACGATGGTCGAAGACCGGAGATCTTCACCTCGTTTGGATGGTAACCGAGGTCCTGATTGGGAGGCATCCCGAAATATTGATAATGAGTGGTGATCGTCCAGACGTACGTGGTGATCGATGGGTTTGCGAGGTATTTAGTGCCTCCGGTTTCGTTCAGACCCAGAACGGACTTGTAAATAGACTGCGTGTCTGACATAGGATTTATTCTGTGTGGCATGCTAAGATGCAGTGATCAGGGCTTCTATTGAAAAGCAAAGTCTTGTGGTGATGATCAAAGCACCGCCTGTGTGGCGTAGCTTTGTGTATAACGTGAATTCGCGAGCCTCACATCCCAGTATGAACCTAAAACGGGAGAAGGACCTCAGGGGGGACGTGCGTTTTCTTTCTAGCTTGGGTGGTGTCAGTGACCTACCAGCCCTGACATTTATATACTTTTCACCTACGTGGTTGTTGCTGTTGCGAGGCGCCTCGGTTTGATCGGACGATCCGGGTCCGATGGAGTCATTCGTTGGCTCATTTACACCCCAAAGGGTGGAGAAACGCATTGTTCAGGCATTATAATCCACTTCGTGTGGACCGGCCCTGACGATCCAGGGTATGGTTGCGGCTGTACCTGAGACATGGGCTAGATTGTCTCGAATTCGGTAAGGACTATCTTTTGCCTTGGTTCATGACGGAAATCCAATTTCCAAATACGTGACTGCGGTTTCGATTGTTTATATATACATTTGGCGACATAGTGGCATGGGACGCTCATGTCGTCTATGATTGATAGTTATGATTTGAAATTGTTTTCAAAACATATAGACACTAGCAATAATATCAAATGCCTTTGTTTTATTCGTATCAATCATATTTTGGCCATTATAAGGAAAAACTCTATCCTCCGGTTTGCGTTGCATTGTGTGATGGGAATTGAGTCTTATAACGGCTTCATTTTTATAAAAAGCATAGCGATGTTTAAAAGAAATATTTGTTTTGAAGCACTGGCAATCCAATGGAGTAAACCCGTTCCACGAAAGTGGCGTGGTCCTGTGATTAGCCATATTATATATGTGTTGAGTAGATTTCTCATACCAGTCCCATGACTGACTCGTAGTTTGTTTCACTTTCAAACTCGGGTGCCCCTTTTTCCACGGGCAGCCTTGTATTCAGGTTTAGCTGGTTCTTTCTGGATAGCTGGAGCTGAAGATGGATTCTATCATTTATTTCTTTTTATGCTGTTCAGATCCTATTGTACATAATTTGTTTATTTCCGCTGTAGACATTTATGTATAGCTGAACTGTATTTGTACTAAGTAAGATCCTGTATACTGTGTAACTCTGATGATTACTTTTATCCAGTATATTTAGTTGTTCATTATCTGGTGTATTTATTTAATTCTGTTCTGCTATTATATGTTTCTGTGTTATATTCCAAAGATAACCCTGGTCTCCGTCTGAACGGGATTTCGGGTCGTCTCATCGTGGTATCAGAGCTTTGGTTAAGCTTAGTTCTGGAATATAACATTCGAACAAACTCGTCAGAAATAGAACCAGTAGTGTTCTAGGACGGGCAACTCCATACAGATAGGATCAGCAATATCCTAGTATGAGTAAAGCAGAATGAAATTACACCTTGATAGACACATTTACATTTGAAGTATGTGTTTCTATATTTTAAAATACCTTTTCTGTGACCTGACACTTGATCTGCCATTTGCAGAAGTACTAGAAAAATGAGTGTCAGAAGTAGAAGGAATGCAGAACCGGATATTGAGGCCCTATTAATCAAATATCGAAATATGGGTGGAATACCGTTCTCTGGTGAAGAATCTATTATGAAGACACAAGCTTGGATTCGTTCGGCTGAGAAAATCTTCGAAGCATTAAAGCTTAAGGATGACCAGAAAAGATTGCTGGCCTCCTGGGCTCTCAAAGATGAAGCTTTGTTCTGGTGGGATTCGGTTATAGAGAATAATCCAGAAGGTGATATCACCTGGGACAGATTCAAAGTGATTTTCTTAGAAAGATTTACTCCTCCCGAAGCAACCGAGAGATTATGTGACGAATTTTCTTATCTAATACAAGGTGATATGACCATCCCAGAATATCATAAGAAATTCAACGAACTTGCTCACTTTGCTCCTCATCTAATTCAAGACCCAAAGAGGAAAAATCTGAGATTTATTCATGGCCTTCAAAGGAAATACCAGAATAAAGTATTGGGGCATGTGAAGCTTCCTTTCTCAGAAATGATATACATGGCTTATCAGTACGAAGATCTCGACAGGAAAGGCATGTTGCGAGACGAAGCAGAAATCAGTTCTAGCAGCAAAAGAAAATTTGAAGCTGATAGCCCAGAGGCAAATATGCAGCCTGAGGTCAGCACGAAGGCTGAAGTCATGAAGAGGCCAAAGATCAATCAGAAAAAGGTAAAGCCAATCGTATGCCTTAAGTGTGATCAGCAAGGGCATTCGATGAGAAACTGCAGATCTTCGAACAGACGAAAGGATGGCGGGTCTAAATCCGGGATGAATTTCCTAGAGTATAGGAAGTGCAGTCAATGTCATCAATCCGGTCATCTTTCAAAGGCCTGCCCGCTATTCCGAAAACCTGAAGCAGTACATGTAAATGAAGTGGCAGAAGTGCCTACATCTTCGTCTGCTCAGGAAAGGTCTGATGTTTTGGAAGGCACGCTCAATGTCAAAAACATTCCAGTTAAAGTACTGTTTGACACAGGCGCGTCACGAAGCTTTATTGCAAAGAGTGCAGTCAAGAAGTTGGATTTGAGATTGAAAAAGCTCAAAGAACCAATGACAGTCCAAAATCCAGTTGGGGGTTCCATTGATCTTAGTTGGATTTGTGCAGTACCTGTCTCTTTTTCTTGCTATAAATTCCCTATAATCTCTATCGTCATGAATTTTAATGAATTCGATCTTATTCTGGGATTGGATTGGCTAACCAAATATGAAGCGGAAGTTAAATGCGCCGAGAGAGTTGTAAAGGCAAAAGCACAATTGGGAAATTATATAACCATACCATGTGAAGGCCCAACTTCAAATAGAAAAGATTTCTGGTCAGCTCTCGATGTTTCTCCAGCCCAAATAGAAAATGTCCCTGAAATCGCAGAGAATATAACCGACCTCATCAAAGATATTCCTATCGTCAAAAACTATGCGGATGTGTTCGAAGAAGTTGTTCGCTTACCTCCGCAAAGAGAAATAGATTTCAAGATTGCTTTGATTCCCAATGCAAGGCCGGTAGTTCACGCTATTCGAAGAATGTCCTTGAAAGAGAAGGAGGAATTAGACAATCAAACACGACAGCTAGTATGGAAGGGTCTGATTAGGCCTAGTTTCTCTGATTGGGGTGCAGCAGTGGTGTTTGTCCCAAAATCTGACGGTACTCTACGTCTATGTGTGGATTATCGTGATCTAAACAAGCAGACAATAAAGAACAAGTATCCATTGCCGCGGATAGATGATTTGTTGGATCGATTAAATGGAGCACAAGTATTTTCAAGAATGGACCTAGCTACAGGTTTCCATCAACTTCGAATTGCCGAAGAGTGTGTTCCAATGACAGCGTTCAGAGGCCCCGACTTATTCTACGAGTGGTTAGTAATGCCGTTCGGCTTATGTAACGCTCCAGCTTACTTCGTCGATCTGATGAACAGAGTGTTCAGAGGGGTTTTGAATAAATTTGTTCTGGTTTTTATTGATGATATTCTAATCTTCTCTAAATCAAAGGCCGAACATGAAAAACATTTGGAACAAGTGTTAGAAATCCTCAGAAGGAATGTATTGAAAGCCAAGTTTTCCAAATGCATATTCTGGCAAGATGAAGTGAAATTTCTAGGCCACGTTGTATCTAAAGAAGGAATCGCTGTGGATCCAAGTAAAATCACAGCTATTCAGAATTGGAAACAGCCCAGTACTCCCACTGAAGTCCGCAGTTTTCTCGGATTGGCTAGCTATTACCGGAAGTTCGTTAAGGACTTTTCGAAGATATCTGGTCACTTAACGAAGCTTACAAAGAAGCATTCTAAATTCAAATGGACTCAAGAGAGTGAGGAGGCTTTCGAAGAGCTAAAGTTGAGATTAACTACAGCTCCAGTGTTAACCATCATCGATGGCAACCAAGATCTAAAAGTCTGGACTGATGCTTCTAGAGAAGGCCTTGGGGCAGTGTTAATGCAGAGGGGCCAAGTGATTGCTTATGCTAGCCGTCAACTGAAGCCGCACGAGAAAAACTATGTAACTCATGATCTTGAGTTATTGGCTATCATATTCTCTTTGAAAATCTGGAGACATTATCTTCTGGGCGAGAGATTTGAACTGTTTACAGATCACCAGTCGTTAAAGTATCTGTTCACTCAGAAGGACTTAAATTTGAGGCAGCAGCGTTGGCTGGAGTTTCTTGCAGCATATGACTTTGAAATTATATATACTCCCGGGAAAGCCAATGTCGTGGCCGATGCGTTAAGCCGAAAGAATGAAATGATCGCCAGTTTCATCATTGCGACTTCGTTGATTGATAAGATATCGGCTCTTCAAGAAGACGACAAATTTATCAAAGGAATAAGTCAGCGAATTCGTGAGGGCAATGCTTCGGATTTCCAGCTAGACAGCGAAGGGATTCTGAGGTTAGAAGGACGAATTTGCGTTCCCGAAATTCCTGAACTCAGAAGAGAGGTGCTTGATGAATGCCACAAATTTAAGCTCAGTATCCATCCAGGTGTGAATAAAATGTATAACGATATCAAACGCACATTTTGGTGGAAGTCGTTAAAAAGAGACATCTCGATATATGTTAGTCGATGCCCTACTTGCCAGCTAGTCAAAAGTGACCAACAGAAATTGGCTGGATTATTACAACCACTAGAAGTTCCTGGCTGGAAGTGGGAACATATTTCTATGGATTTCATCGATGGTTTGCCCAGAACCAAAAAAGGAAATGACAGTATTTGGGTGATCGTAGATCGCTTCACGAAGACCGCCCATTTCATACCTGTCAGATCAAATAGAACTGCTCAGAGTCTGGCGCAAATTTACGTCAGGGAAATAGTTAGACTACATGGAGTGCCGCTCAGTATAGTAAGTGATAGAGATACAATATTCACTAGCAAATTCTGGGAAGCATTTCAAGTCGAGCTAGGGACAAAGTTAAACTTGAGCACCGCCTATCATCCTCAGACAGACGGACAGACTGAGAGGGTGAATCGCATTTTAGAAGATCTATTGCGGGCTTGTGTTATAGATTTCGGTGGATCATGGGAAGACCATCTGCATTTAGCTGAATTCTCTTATAACAACAGCTACCAGGCGAGTCTGACAATGTCGCCATTCGAAGCATTGTATGGTAGACCGTGCCGATCTCCTGCTTGTTGGGTCGAACCAGGTAATAGACTTGTGTTAGGTCCTGATATGATTCGAGAAGCTGCCGACAAAGTCGATTTTATTAAGAAGCGATTACTCGCCGCTCAAAGCCGACAAAAGAGCTATGCCGATAAAAGAAGAAGAGATATATCCTTTGAAGTTGGCGACTATGTATATTTGAAAGTATCGCCGATGAGAGGAGTTATCCGGTTCGGTAAAACTGGAAAGTTAGCACCCAAATTCATTGGTCCGTTTCCTATTATGGAACGGATCGGAACTCTCGCATATAAAGTTAAATTGCCAGACTGGTTGCCTGGAGTGCATGATGTATTTCATATATCTCAACTTCGAAAGCACGTTCATGATCCAGACTTGATCGTGGAAGAAGCAGCTCAGCAGGATATTGAAATTACTCCAGAATTAGCTGTGAGGCGAGAGCCGCTAAAGATCATCGGCAAAGAAACCAAAGAGCTGAGAAACAAGAAGGTTCACTTAGTCAAAGTGCAATGGAGTGGAGATCCGCGAGATTGTACTTGGGAAACTGAGGAGAGCATTCAGAAAGCTTATCCTAGATGCCGAGTTGATATCTCTGATTGACTCCGGTGCAAGGTACATTTAACCTACTTTGCATTACCATTTAATTCTCTATTCTATTGCTATTTTCTTCCCATGGATGTGCACTATTTATTCTATACTCTGAATGATTTTTAAAAGGATATAAGATTTGATTAGTATATTTTTGAAAGGTTAGAAACAAATTGGTTGTTGTATTGTGGGATTGTAGATTTATCAAACCACTTTCGACTTTGTTCCTTTTCGGGGATGAAAAGTTTTAAGTGGGGGAGATTGTAACGACCCAGAAAATCTGAACCAATTTAAAATTTTTAAATTGGCTAAAATAATGGATTTTAAATATTTAAAATAAATATTTTAAATAATGGCGATGAAAACTGAGTTGAATCGACATTTGAAAACGAATATAATTAATTATAATTATATATAGAAATGAAAATGGCGCGGTAGTTCGATAATTCGATTTCAAACTTCAATTGAATATACCGGGTGCAAAACAATCCGGATTTTAGTGAAACCAAAAATAATGGAATCTAATTGATAATATCTTTCCAACGAATCCGACCAATCGAAATTTGATAACGGGAATCAAAAGATATGTCCAGTTGAAAATTCTGAATAGTCGCTATGGAATTCAGGCCCTTAAAAATGGACATTTTGCAAATGACCTCGGATTTCGACGAAACCACTTTTGTTGGATCCGCAGTGTCAAGTTATTGTTAGGTTTCAAATTTCATAATTTTTCGAATCAATATGTGAGCGTGGCAAAGGAAAACGCGTTTGACCAGTTTCTGTTGATTTTAATCGAATGGAAATTGGCCATTTTTCAAACGGTCTCAGAATTCGACGAAACTAGTTTTGTTAGGACCGTATCGACAATACGAAGCTAGAAAATATTTTTCTGGAATTTTTCTAGTTAGTATGTGACCCCGGTAATTTGAAATGTACGTTTAAAATTCAATATAATGATTTAAATGTAGATTCAACGGGAACTGATTGTAACGAACAAATCAGCTTGCGATACATATCCCATTGTGTTCGGAATGGGGGTAAAACGCTATGGACGACAGGCGGTGGGCCTCGTTTCGAGGTCGTATGTAAAAGTCAACCTTTTTGCAAAATTAAATAATTAAATAATAAAATAATAAAAATAAATTTTAATTCCCCCCTTTATCTTCCATTCTGCCCCCCCCCCCCCCCCCCGTTCATTTTAATTTCAAATGAAAAAGAAAAAAAACCCTAAAAACCTATCGACCCGCCGCTCAGCCACCAGAAGGCGCCATCGCCTCGTCGAAGAAACCCCCACCTCCGCCTGTTCCCCCTCCATCGATCGAAGACCCCGTCCTCCTCGAACCATCGCGAGCGAATCGAGCAGCCCCCCTCCCAGTCTGACGACCTCCAGCCACCACCGTTCGAAACCCGAGCCGCCGCCTCGAAACCAGACTCCTCCTGCCTCCGTCGATCTGCGAAACCCCCCCCCCCCCTCTATAAGTTTTTTTTTTTGTTTTGATGATTTATTTTTATGTATTTAAAAACTGATTTGTTTAAATATTAAAAACTGATTTGTTTAAATAGTAAAAACTGATTTTGTTAAATATTAAAAACTGATTTGTTTAAATAGTAAAAACTGATTTTTAAAGAATTAAAAACCTGATTTTTAAAAGGAAATAAAAACCTGATTTTTAAAAGGAAATAAAAACCTGATTTTTAAAAAGAAATAAAAACCTGATTTTTAAAAGGAAATAAAAACCTGATTTTTAAAAAGAAATAAAAACTGATTTTTAAAGGAAATAAAAACCTGATTTTTAAATGGAAATAAAAACTGATTTTCAAAAGCAAATAAAAACTGATTTTTGGAAAAGGTTTAAACTTCAAAGAGAAAAAGGTTTGAGCTTTAGAATGGAAAAAGATTTGAACTTTAAAAAGAAAAATCATATTTTTATATATTGAAAGTCGAAGTAAAAATCATATTTTTATATATTGAAAGTCGAAGTAAAAATCATATTTTTATATATTGAAAGTCGAAGTAAAAATCATATTTTTATATATTGAAAGTCAAAGTAAAAATCATATTTTTATATATTGAAAGTCGAAGTAAAAATCATATTTTTATATATTGAATAGCGTAGTAAAAATTCGATTTTTATATATTGAATAGCCTCGTAAAAACTCGATTTTTACATATGTAGAGAATACGGGCAACAAAGCGACAGAAGGCGAGATTGGCGAAGATTTCTCGACAGGAAGAATCGTAGTATTGGATAGCTATTGGTGAGATTTCTGATTTAAAAATTATATATATATGTGTTGAAAATGAAAGTGAATTGCTATATATAAATATCTATATATATATATATATATATATATATATATACGCCCCTCGTCCACAAACCATGGACGATATTTATTGGTTGAAATTGTTGTGAAAATTGATTGATAGCGAATGATTGTTTGGGATTGTTTGTGATTGATATTGGTTGATTGCGGTTGAAAAATACCCGTTTGTGGTTGAAAAATATTTGGTTGAAACCACATAGGATTAGTTTGTGGAAATGAAATAAATATATACATGCCGCCTGCGTGCGAACTAGATGCATGATCCCCATTGTCAAAAACCGCGAGGTTTTAAGGTAGAGCGAGGAGCCGTACTAGGGACGGTCCCGGTTTAAATACCCTGCCGTTATGCTGCCGAAATTTTGAATAATATTCATGTGTTTGAATTATTTTCATATGCTTAAACTATATTTATTCATTGAATAGAAAACCTTCATGTGTTGAATTGATATTCATTCGTTGATTAGAAATTCATGTGTTGAATGGTATTCGCGTTTTGAAATATAAAAATCACATTTTTATCTATATACAGAAACTATAGAAAACATTCATGTGTTGAATTGATATTCATTCGTTGATTAGAAATTCATGTGTTGAATGGTATTCATATTTTGAAATAAATTGTTTGATAATAAAAATCACACTTTTATCTATATATAGAAACTATAGAAAACATTCATGTGTTGAATTGATATTCATTCGTTGATTAGAAATTCATGTGTTGAATGGAATTCATATTTTGAAATAAATTGTTAGATAATAAAAATCACCTTTTATCGACTATATGAACTGTGTAAAATAATCTCGTTTTAAAAGAAATTGTTTTATGATAAAAATCCCATTTTTATCACCAACTTGAACTATATAGAAAGATAGCGTTTTGAAATGAATTGTTTTACAATGAAAATCACATTTTTATTGTATGCATAAATCGTTGAAATGTGAAGTGTTAAAAATAGCCACTTGTTCAAAATAAACATATATGAGTTGAAATATTCATTAATTAGCTAATGAAAAGATTTGCACCTATTTATGTAACATTAGAATGAATGGAGTTTTTAAACCAAATAGAAATCAAATATGAAGTCGAATAGAAATTGATAAATGATAAGAACTGTATATATATGTACATGCAATATTCATTGAACAGGTTATAGCAAAGGGGCTAGAGAAGAAGAATAAAATTTTGTGCCCGACAAATAGGTACACATTTACTGATTTGTTTGGGTGATGATTTTGAGCCTGTTGGCTAGCCGCTTGGCTTTTTCTTTTTCTTTTTGAGATTAGAAGAACCGGGAAAGCTATTTGCGATTTCCCGATGCTCCCGGTGCAGGGGAGGTTATGGCGAAATTTTTCCAAAATTTAAGGCGTTAGAAAAATATTTGAAGTTAAAACGATATGGAAATCATTGAATGAACTATATTTATATAAATATATAAATATAAATAAAATTAAAACGAAGCCGTGCAGTTCGTGTTTTGAAACCGTGTTTTCAAACAACTAGTACGGGAAATCCGACCATTGGATTTTCCCGAAACCTCAACCGTCGGGTTCGCCTTGGAATAATCTTTCCAACGGCACCAACCTTGTAAAAATCCAACGGTTGGATTGTCTGGAATGTTTAATTCAAATCTGAAGAAAAACAGCGCCAGAAGCGATTATATTTATATATATATATATATATAATTATATATTTAATCGAATAACGACGCTGCAGTTCGTATTTTGAAATCGAAACTTCAAACGATTGTACCGGGAGATCCGACCGTCGGAATTTCCCGAAACTGGAACCGTTGGATTCCTTTTGAAAAGACCTTTCTAATGATGTAAATTTTGTGAAGATCCAACGGTTAGATTTTCAGATATGTGTAAATCAAATCTGAAGAAAAACAGCGCCACGGCCGCCTTATGGCCCGAAGCGTCGTTTTGAATAAAATGGCTATTTTAAAATAAATAAAAATAGCGATAAATAGTTATAAAATATCATAAGCGATATGGAATGGAAATAAACTGAATTTGCTTGATTTATGTGGCTTTTGATGGTTGAATGTGTTTGGTGTGAAAATTACATTAAAGAACACAATTGGTGTTGTCGAATAATTTAACCATTGAAATAAATTGATTTGAAATTCTAAATATACGTGAATTATTTGAGAAGGCCGAGTTAATTCTCATTTCAAATAATTGACCGACGATTGAAAATCGAAGATGAAGACGATGGTCGAAGACCGGAGATCTTCACCTCGTTTGGATGGTAACCGAGGTCCTGATTGGGAGGCATCCCGAAATATGGATAATGAGTGGTGATCGTCCAGACGTACGTGGTGATCGATGGGTTTGCGAGGTATTTAGTGCCTCCGGTTTCGTTCAGACCCAGAACGGACTTGTAAATAGACTGCGTGTCTGACATAGGATTTATTCTGTGTGGCATGCTAAGATGCAGTGATCAGGGCTTCTGTTGAAAAGCAAAGTCTTGTGGTGATGATCAAAGCACCGCCTGTGTGGTGTAGCTTTGTGTATAACGTGAATTCGCGAGCCTCACATCCCGGTATGAACCTAAAACGGGAGAAGGACCTCAGGGGGGACGTGCGTTTTCTTTCTAGCTTGGGTGGTGTCAGTGACCTACCAGCCCTGACATTTATATACTTTTCACCTACGTGGTTGTTGCTGTTGCGAGGCGCCTCGGTTTGATCGGACGATCCGGGTCCGATGGAGTCATTCGTTGCCTCATTTACACCCCAAAGGGTGGAGAAACGCATTGTTCAGGCATTATAATCCACTTCGTGTGGACCGGCCCTGACGATCCAGGGTATGGTTGCGGCTGTACCTGAGACATGGGCTAGATTGTCTCGAATTCGGTAAGGACTATCTTTTGCCTTGGTTCATGACGGAAATCCAATTTCCAAATACGTGACTGTGCGGTTTCGATTGTTTATATATACATTTGGCGACATAGTGGCATAGGACGCTCATGTCGTCTATGATTGATAGTTATGATTTGAAATTGTTTTCAAAACATATAGACACTAGCAATAATATCAAATGCCTTTGTTTTATTCGTATCAATCATATTTTGGCCATTATAAGGAAAAACTCTATCCTCTGGTTTGCGTTGCATTGTGTGATGGGAACTGAGTCTTATAACGGCTTCATTTTTATAAAAAGCATAGCGATGTTTAAAAGAAATATTTGTTTTGAAGCACTGGCAATCCAATGGAGTAAACCCGTTCCACGAAAGTGGCGTGGTCCTGTGATTAGCCATATTATATATGTGTTGAGTAGATTTCTCATACCAGTCCCATGACTGACTCGTAGTTTGTTTCACTTTCAAACTCGGGTGCCCCTTTTTCCACGGGCAGCCTTGTATTCAGGTTTAGCTGGTTCTTTCTGGATAGCTGGAGCTGAAGATGGATTCTATCATTTATTTCTTTTTATGCTGTTCAGCTCCTATTGTACATATTTTGTTTATTTCCGCTGTAGACATTTATGTATAGCTGAACTGTATTTGTACTAAGTAAGATCCTGTATACTGTGTAACTCTGATGATTACTTTTATCCAGTATATTTAGTTGTTCATTATCTGGTGTATTTATTTAATTCTGTTCTGCTATTATATGTTTCTGTGTTATATTCCAAAGATAACCCTGGTCTCCGTCTGAACGGGATTTCGGGTCGTCTCAGTTATCGATGTCTATAACTTTGGATCACTATGGAGTATGGCGTATATGGACGGATTTAGGGCCACAGTGGCCTAGGTAGGACTATTGTCTATGGACCAATGAAGTGGGGTCATTTGTAAGGATTTAGTCATGACTCCATGGGGCAAGCTTGATGGTAGCAATAGTTATACAAGTCGGACTCCGTCACTACCTCGATGGGTCTAGTGATCAAAGTGGTAGATATCGTATGCTTTACGCACTGAGTGAGAGATGAGAGGATG
The DNA here is from genome assembly GCA_030737875.1 of Allium sativum. NCBI lineage: Eukaryota > Viridiplantae > Streptophyta > Magnoliopsida > Asparagales > Amaryllidaceae > Allium > Allium sativum. The sequence goes on from CM060915.1 coordinate 375,237,582, forward strand.
ATTTCTATGCTTGATTGTTTGACATCACTATGACATGCACACCCTAACCCCGTATCTTTGCACCATATGTTAGTGTCACCTTAGAGTATTGTACGTCTTGTTGTGCTAACTCTTTGGTTGTAGGTCCAGGTATGGTTTAGTATACCTGTTATTGTTCTGTTTTGCTGCTTATCGCTCATACCAGACTTTTGTCTGACCCAGAGTTTTATGTCTCTTCTTATTACTGTGGGTGCTCTTAAACGGGCAGACTAGAGACAGGTCAGGTGATTACGCACGAGTAGCTGTACCGGAGACGAGCAGGAGGCTTCCACGTATGATATATATAGATATTCTCCCTGTGTCGCTGCTTGTCACTACTTTGGGCATTAGTAGTGTACCTTTCTTATTTTTGCTTTAGAGACAGTTCGAAAAGTTGTAATAATGATGATGTGGAACATAAGATGTATTTTGAATTCTCCGTTGCTATCATGGTTTAGTTTTCATCTTATGCACTGTCTCGCCTGTTTTATGTCTAGTATGTTATTATTATATTTTATTCCATGCGCTGTGAGACATTCTACAGGTTCCTTGCTAGTTCAAATTCCCTTCTTTCCTTTCTTTGGCGACCATCCCGTGTTGGTTGGACATCAGCACAACGCACTTTCATTGGATATATCGACTGGTGCGGGGCGGGTCGTCACATCAGCCGTCGCTGATTGGCAATACCATAAACAATACGTTAGCCGATCCTATCGGACCTGTCAGATGGTCAGTATGTCGACCGTCAAGGGCCATTGGCGACCCAAATAAAATCCGAGGTACCTCACTTTCCATCATCAAACATCCAACATCCACATAAGTAAAATGTCCGGGCTCCATACCATGACATCACTCGTAGCTAGAATCCAACGTATGCCCTTTTCCTTGCGATCCTCATCCCGTTTTTAGTTCATACCAGGGTGTGAAGCTCGCGAATTAACGCTACACAAAGTTGTTCTCTATTATAGTTGTGCTTTGATCATCATCCACAAGACTCTGGTTTTCAACAAAAGCCTTGATCATTGCATCTTAGCATGCCACGTTGTCAATCCATACCATACCATTGATTTCCACCAATATATAACCTCTGAGCTCTTACGTCTCATAGAAGGGTGGTAAGAAAGAGAATAGATTCTCTACCAGCAAACAGATATATATTTAGCAAAGATCAACGAATACAGCGCGAAGTACAATGTCAGACATACAATCCATTTGCAATTCTGTTTCGGGTCTGAACGAAACCAGAGGCACTTTATTCCTCATCCCATGTGTCCAATACAGGAGTGAGGCCCTTGCATATCCGGTCGATCTCCAAGTACATCTTATGAACACCACTTATTATGGGTGTACATCCCAATCAAGACATCAGTAATCATCCCAATGATGTAAAGATCTCTGGTCTTCAACCACCATCTTTAAATCTTCGACTTTTAATCATCGTTTCAGTCATTCAGAATGGGTTAAACCCAATATTTCCTAATAACTTGTGTATCTTATAATCAAGTGCTATAAAACACATCATACGCCTCATTCCCATACAGAATATTCTTCTATTCATATATTCTTATTACTGGAAATTATTCCCACAAATATTTTCAAAGATTTAATTCATTTAAACCTCTTGTTTAAATCTTTCCTTAGAAACCATTGCAAAAGATTTTATATTATCTTTTCACACCTTAAACTAAATCAAGGTTTATCAACAAGTCAGAATTAATGAGCCTTACCGAAGTATCATTCATTTTATTATCTCGATCCCAACCTATTCATCCCATGGAGAAAAACTGCTGGTACTTCATATCTAATACCCATTGTGTTATCGATAAAATTAATTACCATTTAACGTTCAAATATAATGAAGGATTTAACTATCGCATGGAGTAAAACTGGTGGTACTCCAATCTCGGATATTTCTTGAATTTGGTAAATTTGATTACCTCATTCACATTTCAATCTAATTAAAGATTCTTTAAAACACCAACTTAGTTTTAGTCTCAAAAATCATTACTTAATTATTGTTCAATCCTAGAAAATTAATCATGTCTTTAACTGGGTTAAAGAACCAATGTCATTTGAAACACAGTTCGCGATAAAGCCAAAATCATCTTCCATTAAAATGGAATCTTCACGGAAATCAGATCAGTCGTAATCAACATGAATTTCCATATCAAACTAATACTACAAATGGAATAACGGCAAGGCCTTTTAAATTCCATAAATAGTAACGGTCTTCCTTCACATAAGCTCATTTCGATTATTTATAAATCGAATTCCACTCAATTCCAATTTAATATATTAAATTGGAAAACTTTACTTTGGAAAATTCCATTAAATCTTAGTTAAAAGAATAATAAATTCCAAATCATAATTCCATTGTTAATCAGGTTTAAGGACTAATGTCATTTAAAACACAGTTCGCGATAAACACAAAATCAACTTCAATTCAATTCTAATTAAATTATTTAATTGAAAAAGTTCATTAAATCTTTAATGAAAAGATTTATTATATTCCATTTGGGTTTAAGAACAGTATTAATAAAGATACCATTCACGACAAACCCAAAATCCATTAATATTACATACAAGACTCTGAATAAAAATAATATCGGCTTATATTCAATATCAAATTCTGAAACCTACAGATATCATATTCATAATAACAATATCTATATTTTCCAAATTCCTCAGCAATATCTGTATAATCATGGAATCTAATATCGAAATATATGAAGATAATTTCCATTCCAATTCATACGTTGAAAAATTTTGGTTACATTAAAACCACTTCAATTTCTTTCAGTTCTTTATTCAAGTTGTTAACTAGTTCATTCAGATAAAAATATATTTTATCATTTCAAACTTAGAGCATTTCATCCAAAATCTTTCCAAATCATTTATTATGATTTGACATAATTTATTCATATTTTTAATAATTTTATTTAGGCCTTTACAGTCGGTTTCCAAAATCAGCCACCGAACTACATCCATAGCGACCTTTTCCAAAACTGATTTGGACATATTTTAAAATCTAACCAATGGATATTAAATCTCTTATATTCATTCAAAATATCTTTTCGATATGAACTGAACGGTTTTGGTTTTAGGGGAATCTGACGGTCAGATCTCCTATTACGTCAATTCAAAGTCAATGGTTGAAATTTGCGAACGATCGCTGCACGACATGTTCTATTCAGGTCATTTAAACATATATAATATATTTTGTCGATTTCCATTTAAAAATGTATTTTATAAAATGTTTAAAATTCATTTAAAAATGATTCCAACTTCCATTTCAATTTTTAATCAAAACTGAAAATACCATATTATTATAATCTCAAAATAATAATATTTTCAAAATATCAGATTTCGAAATCAAATCTTTTCGATATTCATTATAAAAATGAATAAAATCAATATAAAGGTCTGTTTGAGTTAAAATGGAGTATATCTACTTAATCGGCTTCATATATTCCAATATTTTCGTGTTCATCCAAAATCAGACATCAAAATCATATTTTGATTCTTCACGGAATATTATACTAAATAATATTCGTTTATATTCTGAATCTGAATATGACTCAATTTATTACCATATAATTTTAATTATATGGATTTCGTACCTTGCATGTATTCAAAAATAGTGATAAATAACTACTAAACATTCAATTCATATCAGAGTGCATCTACAACTGTATAAGCATTAAATAACTTAATAAAGCTTATAATGGTCTGTCACTCAATTGATTGACATACAAATTACACACAAGGCAGATGTGTGAAATAATTATCATCCTAAGACCCGTGTGGGGTTTTCATCCATCAACAATTAATATTATTATTTGTACACTTGGGCGATGTGTAAAATTATCATTCCAATACCCGTGTGGGGTTTACATCACAATCCATGTGAACTTATCTATTATTTGGGAGACAGGTGGGTAAATTGTCATCATAGAATAATTCATAACATATATGTTTTATTTGACAACGTATATATATAAACAATTTAATAATAATGGCAATAAAACTGTAAACATCCATCAATCAACAAACAAATATTGCAATCACAGGCAATCAATATATATTCGGTTATAAAAATAAATAATTGTACAAAATAATTAGAGTGAGAGAATTATCACATTGACTGGTTTTGAAATCATTATATAACGATTGTTTTAATAAAATTAAACAAGCATTTAATTTTTTCAGAAATCCCTATTACTTCCATTTCTGTTCTAGTTTGTTCCATGGCGTAGTATTCGCTGCCATGATTCCAACGAACCTGAATTTGCGTAACTCTGATACCGAACGAAAAAGATATTACAACTTGAATTTAAATAATTTTAATTATGCCATTAAGTAAATTAATTAAGGTTTAATTAAACCTTAATACATCTTCCTCTCTTCATATACAACTCCTAGATCCGATAAAAAAGTCATCGCTACCTAGGGCTTCTCGTCGCGCCTCCTCCGTTCACCCAGACCACGATCAGGTGGCGCCACAATGTCGAGCCTTGAGCCTCCTTCCTGTGCCTTGAAACTTGTGCAACTTGCACGCCTGAGGACCCCCAAAAACTGATTCAAACGGCAGAGCTTCGAGCTCAAAAATCTCGATAACTAGAAAACGAAAGATGATCAAACTCGTGTGAAAGCAAAGCTCTCACAAATTCCTACAAACTTCGCATTGATTATTTCGTGAGTTAAAGCATGGATTGAAAGAAATTTGTGAATTAAATGGACCAATTTCGGCCCTCCATTTTTAGGTGGAGGTGGATTTCTAAAAGGAAATAATCTTTAGGGTTTCTAATATATATATAGTATTTTAATAGTATTTAATTCAATTGTTGCTTGTTTATCGCTCAGAACACAAAACGAACCCCAACGACTTTGCCCCTAACCAAATACCCCAATTACGGACACAATGGGACATTTTTTGTAAGCCCATTCAATCGTTTTAATATTTTTTTATCAAAATTAAAATATAAATCAATCTAACGTTCAATATTGATTTTCAACATACATTTTAATTTGCCACGACCACATATTGACTCTAAAAATTGCGAAATTTGAAATCTTGCTATGTTTTACAAATACAGTCCTAGTGAACCTAGTTTCGTCAAATTTGAAGGTCGTTTGAAAAATGGCCTTATTCTTAGCTTATTGAATTTATAATTAAAATTGAACAAGCATTTAAATTTACTATGCTTACATACTAATTTCAATTGACTTGAAATTTTAAACCTAACAATAATTTGATGTTCCAGATCCAACAAAAATAGTTTCGTCAAAAACGGAGGTCATTTGCAAAATGGTTGTTTTTAAGGGCTTAAATAATATTAAAATATTAATAAATTCCATAGTGACTATTTTGAAATTGATTTGGACATAACTTACAATTCATAATATGAAATCTAAAAAAATTCACATTTGTTAGAAAGATATTATTAAACAGATTCTAACGTTTCCTAATTTCTCAAATTCTGACTTATATTGAATTCTGTATATTCATTTAAAGTTCAAAACTAAATTTTCAAACTATCGTGACGTTACGGGTTCATTTTAATTAGATTTTGAATTTATACGTTCTAACTTTGTTTTAAAATCAATTTTAATTTGGCTTCAAAAAATCAGGGTTGTTACACTCTGATTTGAAATTCGAATTTCTATTGGTCATAAATTATTCATTTTAAGTCCATTTTGTGCAAAACAAAAGTATATCTGAACCAGAGAATCGTGACAGACCTAATGGCGCAAATCGCATTGCCTAATTCCTATAAATTTTCAACTTATTTTTTTATTAATCAATTTTATTTGTTAAAATTTGGGTTGTTACATTCTCCTTTCCTTAAAGGATTTCATCCCTGAAATCTCTAAGGTAGAAGAATAATATAATTATTTTCTAGGGTACTTTTGGCGTAGGTTCTTATTAAGGTTTAAAAATACACGAAAAGTGCTTCGCTAAATTTTAGTGTGAATTAGGTCCCTGATTTTTTATCCCGGATTGTTGCAGACTTATCAGATACATTTCACAAAAATTGCTGACATATCAGCAACTTTTTTGTACACTATATAAAAGTTTCTGACATATCAACAACTATTTACAAAAGTTGCTGACATTTCAGCAATAATTTTTCGCTTTCTATACACTATATGAAAGTTGCTGACGTATGGGGAACTGTTTATAAAATTTGTTGACATATCAAAAGTAGCTTAATTCCCCAAAGGTAGCAGAAATGCAGCCATAGCATAGCTCAAGATAAAACCGTACATGAGATGAACCGAAAGCAAGCGAAATCCAAGCTAAGTGCTAGAGTTTCCTCCCTGAGAACCTAGGGGGAAACGAAAGAAAACGAGGCGAAAGAAAATGGGTCAGTCATAAAGACTGGTATGTCCAAGTGACTTTCAGCATAAAAACAGATAAAGGTAACATGACATGTATAAACTGAAAGTAACCATAAGGATGCTGTCAAGATTGGCAAGATAGACTAAGATAGCATGATAATTCAAGTGTAAATCCAGTAGAGCATCACATATTCAAGGTTCGCTGCATCAACTGTACTAGAATCCCAACCCATGTCTTATATTAATCATGAAATGAACCCTTGGCCCAATATCACGAATGACCCATTACTGGGTCCAACAGAACGATCCACTACTCGATCGGCTCCCTACAAGTTCTAGCTCGTCATGTGTCTCTGTGTCATACGTCCCTATCACGAATGTAGTCACCTGTGCTAGGTCCACCATAGGGTGTATCAAGCCCTATGGTGCCAACCACCGACACAAATCAAGAATGCACAGATAAACCTACTGATGCCCAATGCCTGCTTTTTCAACTCCGGACCACGTGCACGACCATAGCCCGCCTGAACCTACACTGGCGCACCAACACAGACGTCGTTCTAGTCGCTTACAATCAGCCCAGTAATCGTGCCCCACCCTGCCTGGTCCCAGGGTACCATGATACATCTAGTGGGTTACTACTGAAACGGACCGCGTAACTAGGGTTTCCGTCCAATAGGTTAAGTGTTGTCTTTCAAGTTCGTGACTTAACCCCTATTACTCTAGCATGTCAAGTTGGTTAAGTGTTGTCATTCAAGTTCGTGACTTAACCCTATCATGTGGCATTAATTCATTAATGCACCCCAACCTCTCACATCAGACCAGTTGTTGTGGTCACTGGATATGCCGGGCGGTTCCGGGAAAAATTACACCACAACTCAGTCTGACCTCGGGTTTCAAGCGCGATATGACCAACTACCCACATTGGATCCTGTTGTTTGCAGTAACTGGATTTGTCGGGCGGTTCCGAGCAGAATTACACTGCAATCTCAACCCAACCTCGAGTTGGCCATTTTCATGTTCCTTCTGGTGTCATGTCCATGTTCAAATTTTCATGCCAAGTTCGTGTCAAGTTTCAAGGCAAGTTTCGTGTCCACATCCAGATTCAAGTTATAACAATGTTCATATTTCAAGTTTTGCCTATTATCAAGTTCATAATTCATGTTCGTAACCAATTCATGTTTTTCCTAATCTACCAAATCGTATTCCCATCGCACGTAAACATGAATCGATCCATACTACAAATAAATCCAAATCTCAAAATAAAGGGAATAACATCAAAACTATGATAGGAAAAAAGGACGAGCATAAATCGATAAAAGGGGTTACAAGACTAGCATGATATAACTTGAGATAATTGGTTACAACATCACTGGCATATAGGATTTCAAATCTAGCAAGATAAGGCGATAGTCATGATTAAATTGACATAAAAGAATAGGCATGCAAAAGCAAGCCAAATACAAGGATAATGGATCCAATGGTTTTGATGTACATAATAGCGAATAAACTAAGCAAGTCACGCCCTAGGTATGAGATCCAACAACTGCAAATTCGGTGTACAACATGGGTTTCAACTATGGGCATGAACAACCAACTATAATAGTCTTAGGCAATTAACCCCAATAGTCATAGTCATGGTCATAGGTAGAAATCTCATAATTAAGAACCATAAGCGATTAATCACAATAGTCATGGATAATTATCCAAAATAGTTCTGGGCAATAGTCATAGGAAATTAACAGTAATAGTTTCAAAGTCATGGTCATAGACAATAGTCTTATGTTCGTAATCATAGGCAATAATTCTCATGGTCATGAGTCATAGGTGATTAGCCACAATTGTCCTTGTCATAGTCATAGGCAATAGTCTTATGTTCACAGTCATAGGCATAGTCTTATGTTTTCAGTCGTAGGCATAGGCATAGTCTTATGTTCACAGTCATAGTCCTTGGCCATTAAAAATTGTTTCAACGTCATAGGCATGTTAAGGTTATAGACATGAAAGAGTTTGATTTACAACATGAATAGGCCCAAAGCAATATTCACGAAAGTCAAGATCCAAGATGAACAAGAATAGATATGAATCAATTATCATACATAGATCCAATTCCAATTTACAACATGGATATTAAGTTTACAGTTTTTATCTAAAAGTAACTTGAACTTACAGATCGTGGTCTAAGAAAGATGTAGAAGTCAAGTCTAGAAATTTGTCGTTGAATTGCTGAATCGTTGAATCTTGCTTTGATCGTAGAAGAAAATCCCCAAATATGCAATTCCTAGCCGTAGTCTTCAAGAAATAATCTTCTCGTTTTAATTTAATTTGTCTTAATTTAATTAAGAGGAAGAAGAAGAAGCCATGATCATCAAGAGTTTGAGCAGCATAAGGTTAGAGAAGAATGGTGTAAAGAGAATGAGGCTAGGAGGTTGTTTATATAGGATTAGGCAGATGAATCTGGACAGAAAACGAGTCTAAATACATCAGAATGCATCAGGTTCAAAAAGTGTGTTCGGGAGGCAGGTCGACCCCCTGGTCGACCCTATGGTCGACCTGGTCTGGTCAGGTCGACCCCCTGGTCGACCTGGGCTCTGGGCGGGAATTTTCCCGCCCATCCCGCTTTTGGGTCTTGAATTCGAATTTCTGAGCTGTTTTTTATTCCGAAAATTCGTGAAACTTATAGAGGTCATAACTCAGTCATACGGACTCCTATTTTCGAAAATCGGAGTCCGTATGACTGAGTTATGACCTCTAGAAGTTTCACGAATTTTTGGAATCAAAAACAGCTCAAAAATTCGAATTCAAGACCCAGAAGCGGGATGGGCGGGAAAATTCCCGCCCAGAGCCCAGGTCGACCAGGGGGTCGACCTGGGGGTCGACCTGACCAGACCAGGTCGACCATAGGGTCGACCTGGGGGTCGACCTGCCTCCCGAACCCACTTTTTGAACCAGATGCATCCTGATGTATTTGACCTCGTTTTCTATCCAGATTCGTCGGCCTAATCCTATATAAACAGCTTCCTAGCCTCATTCTCTTTACACCATTCTTCTCTAACCTTATGCTGCTCAAACTCTTGATGATCATGGCTTCTTCTTCTTCTTCTAAATTAAATTAAGATAAATTAAATTAAAACGAGAAGATTATTTCTTGAAGACTACGGCTAGGAATTGGGGATTTGCTTCTACAATCAAAGCAAGATTCAACGATTCAGTAATTCAACGACAAATTTCTAGACTTGACTTCTACATCTTTCTTAGACCACGATCTGTAAGTTCAAGTTACTTTTTGATAAAAGCTGTAAACTTAATATCCATGTTGTAAATTGGAATTGGATCTATGTATGATAATTGATTCATATCTATTCTTGTTCATCTTGGATCTTGACTTTCATGAATATTGCTTTGGGCCTGTTCATGTTGTAAATCAAACACTTTCATGTCTATAACCTTAACATGCCTATGACGTTGAAACTATTGTTAATGGCCAAGGACTATGACTGTGAACATAAGACTATGCCTATGCCTATGACGGTGAACATAAGACTATTGCCTATGACTATGACAAGGACAATTGTGGCTAATCACCTATGACTCTTGACTATGAGAATTATTACCTATGATTATGAACATAAGGCTATTATCTATGACCATGACTTTGAAACTATTACTGTTAATTGCCTATGACTATTTGCTTAGAACTATTTTGGATAATTATCCATGACTATTGTGATTAATCGCTTATGATTCATAACTATGAGATTTCTACCTATTACCATGACTATGACTACTGGGGTTATAATTGCCTAAGACTATTATAGTTGATTGTTCATGCCCATAACACTATAGTTGAAAACCATGTTGTACACCGAATTGGCATTTTGTTGGATCACATACCTAGGGTGTGACTTGCTTAGTTTATTCGCTATTATGTACAACAAAACTATTGGATCCATTATCCTTGTATTTGGCTTGCTTTTGCATGCCTATTCTTTTATGTCAGCATTTACCATGACTATCGCCTTATCTTGCTAGATTTGAAATCCTATATGCCAGTGATGTTGCAACCAATTATCTCAAGTTATATCATGCTAGTCTTGTAACCCCTTTTATCGATTTATGCTCGTCCCTTTTGCCTATCATAGTTTTGATGTTATTCCCTTTATTCTGAGATTTGGATTTATTTGTAGTATGGATCGATTCACGTTTACGTGCGATGGGAATACGATTTGGGTAGATTAGGCAAAACACAAATTGGTTATGAACATGAATTATGAACTTGATAATAGGCAAAACTTGAAACATGAACATTGTTATAACTTGAATCTGGATGTGGACATGAAACTTGCCTTGAAAACTTGACACGAACTTGACATGAAAACTTGAACATGGGCATGACACTAGAATGAACTTGAAAATGGCCAACTCGAGGTTGGGTTGAGTTTGCAGCGTAATTCTGCCCAGAACTGCCCGACAAATCCAGTTACTGCAAACAATAGGATCCAACGTGGGTAGTTAGTCATATCGCACTTGAAAACCCGAGGTCAGACTGAGTTGTGGTGTAATTCTGCCCGGAACCGCCCGGCATATCCAGTGAACACAATAACAGGTCTGATGTGAGAGGTTGGGGTGCATTAATGAATTAATACCACATGATAGGGTTAAGTCATGAACATGAAAGACAACACTTAACCAATTTGACACATGATTCGTAGGGCTAAGTCATGAACTTGAACGACAACACTTAGCCAATTTGACATGAGACGTAGGCGGGTTAAGTCACGAACATGAAAGACAACACTTAACCAACTTGACATGCTAGACTGATAAGGGTTAAGTCACGAATTTAAATGACAACACTTAACCTATTGGACGGAAACCCAAGTTACGCGGTCCGTTTCAGCAGTAACCCACTAGATGTATCATGGTACCCTGGAACTAGGCAGGGTGGGGCACGATTACTGGGCTGACTGTAAGCGACCAAAACGACGGCTGTGTTGGTGCGCCAGTGTAGTTTCAGGCGGGCTATGGTCGTGCACGTGGTCCGGAGTTGAAAAAGCAGGCATTGGGCATCAGTAGGTTTATCTGTGCATTCTTGATTCGTGTCGGTGGTTGGCACCCTAGGGCTTGATACACCCTATGGTGGACCTAGCACAGGTGACTACATTCGTCATAGGGCCGTATGACACAGAGACACATGACGAGCTAGAACTTGTAGGGAGCCGATCGAGTAGTGGATCGTTCCGTTGGACCCAGTAATGGGTCATTCGTGATATTGGGCCAAGGGATCATTTCATGATTAATATAAGACATGGGTTGGGATTCTAGTACAGTTGATGCAGCGAACCTTGAATATGTGACGCTCTACTGGATTTACACTTGAATTATCATGCTATCTTAGTCTATCTTGCCAATCTTGATAGCATCCTTATGGTTACTTTCAGTTTATACATGTCATGTTACCTTTATCTGTTTTTATGCTGAAAGTCACTTGGACTTACTAGTCTTTATGACTGACCCGTTGTGACGGCCCACCCCGTACCAACCGACATTTACTTCAAAAGTGCGTTGTACACATGTCCAGTTAGCATGGAACGGGTCGTCAGAAGGAAAAAGGAAGAAGGAAATGAACATACAAAGAACCTGTAGAATGTCTCACAGCGCATAGAACAAAATATAATAATAATATACTTGACATAAAACAGGAGAGACAGTGCATAAGCTGAAAACCAGAACTAAGCATCATAGCAGTGGAAATCCAAAATACAGCTTATTACAACTTTTCAAACTATCTCAAAGCAAAAGTAAGATAAATGAGGTACACTACTAATGCCCAAGTAGCGACCACCAACGACACAGGGAGAATGTGCATATATATATCATACGTGGAAGCCTCCTGCCCGCCTCCGAATCAGTTACTCGCGCATCACCAGCTAACCTGTCCCTAGTCTGCTCGTGTGAGCACCCAGAGTAATAAGAGGAGACATAAAACTCTGGGTCAGACATAAAGCCTGGTATGAGCGATAAGCATCTAAAGTGAACAATAACAGGTAGACTAAAACATACCTGAACCTGGACCTGCAACCAAAGAGTTAGCACTACATACTGTACAACACTTTAAGGTACCATATCAAACGGTGCAAAGATACAAAGGTGGGGGAGGTGTGCATGTCATAATGATGGCAAACAATCAAACATAGCATCCATCCTCACATCTCTCACTCAATGCGTAAAGCATACGATGTTCACCACTTCGATCACCCAACATACCTTGCTACGATCACTCTGCCCCATGAAGTCATAAATGGCCTCACTGCACTGATAACGTAGCCACTAATTCCTTGCTATGTCCACTTGCCCCATGGAGTTATTCACCCCATCTGCGCTGGCTCATAGCCTTACCAATCCTTACTATGTCCACTTGCCCCATGGAGTTGTTCACCCCATCTGCGCTGGCTCATAGTCTTACTACGCATCACCTTGCCCCTCAGGTCATAATGACCCTACTGCACTGATAACGTAGTCTTGCTACCATCACCTTGCCCCTCAGGTCATAATGACCCTACTGCACTGATAAGTAGCCATCCTTCATTTTTAGTGGTGAATCGAAGTTATGAACGTCGACAACTCCTTAGCACACGTCCCGCAACAAAGTCCAACCATGAAGTGAACTCATCGGTTCCCAACTGGATCCTGAGCTCTAACTTCCCATATTGGACTACCTTTGCATCTCGGGTTATTGGTCAATACTGGGTCGGGTCGGGTTCCTCCTCAAGCCATCGGTTCGGGTCGGGTATCCTCCATCGGTTCGGGTTGGGTCCTCTTCTGGTTCGGGTCGAGTATTTCTCTTCGGGTCGGGTCGGGTGCCATCCCCCTCCAGTTCGTGCTTCCGCTCCGATCCGTCTCCATGCTTCCTTCACATGCTCCTATCCGATCCATCTTCATGCTTCCGCTCCGATCCGTCTTCATGCTTCCGCTCCGATCTGTCCTCCTTAATCCGATCCGATCCCAGTTCAGTTAGCGTGGCCTTCCTTTTTGCCAATTTTCCCAAGTGTCAGGTTCCGATCCGATCGAATCCCTTGCCCAGTTCAACATATCCGATCCGAGCCCTACATCCGATCCGATCTGAAACCTGCACTGTTTTCTGAAACTGTTCCAGCAAGTGTTAACGCCATTCGACGACGTTTTCGACCATTATAACTATTGAAATCAATCACAAAGCATTTCATACAGTCATAGCAACATGCATAATCAACCACAAACATCAAAACATCAATATGATAGGTTAAAATGGATCAAACATACCCAAAATCCCACATTTCCCCTTAAGCATGTTTAGGTGAAACTAATGATAGGATTAGCAAAACTTAACCAAATTAACCCAAATTCATATCAGAGGTCTAAAGCATCATTTAAGAATTTATGAACATTTTTCCCGAATTTTATCATGCTTAAATTTGCTAATTAACACTAATTACCCTTAACTAGCCATAATTAGTGTAAAACTATGCAAATCACTCACCTTAGCCACAAATAAACTAAGATCTGAAATAAATCTCTGATTTGATGTGAATCCCAATGCTAAACAGCAGCTCCAATGTTGCTTTGGTGTAGATCTTCCTTGATTAGGGGTTGCTAAGCCAAATCCTTGACCAAAAGGTGATTTGGAGGTGATTTAGAGGTTAGAGGCCATTTTTAGGGTTCCTTGGTGATAAGTGGAGGCTAGAAAACTGAAATGGAATGATCCTCTATCTCATTTCAGCCTTCCCATAACCCTAATCCCGAAATGGGTTATGGGCCTATCCACTAATCACCCGATTTGGCCCGGTTAAGCAGTTTTTCACCCTCCAAACCTTATTTCAGCCATATCTCCCAAATGGTAAGTCCGTTTGGCTATTATGACCACTCTACGGAAAGGTAAACCATCAAACGAATCTAATGGAAGTGGTTTCAGGTCAAAATTCCTTTCCAATCAAAAGTTATGGCCAAAACAGTACCAACTAGGGGCAAAATGGTCATTTAAAAATCGACAAAAATCATGAGCATGGGAAATGACTCTAATAGGTGTATCCCAAAGTTACATGACCATACGACTTCACACGGGAAAGAAATACATATTCTACGATCCCCCGATGCGTAGAATGCGGGTCGTTACACTCTCCCCCCCTTAAGAAATTTCGCCCCCGAAATTCCCTAATCCAAACACACACAAAGGTCCCACATGCCTATCAACCATAAAACAACAATCAAGCATGCAAACAAGCAAAACAAATCTACCCTAGCATGCGGAAAACTAAATTGCAAAGTTAATCTTACCAGGCAAAGAGTTCTGGATACGCCTTCCTAATGCTCTCCTCTGTCTCCCAAGTACAATCATCCTCGTCCTTGCCCCACTGAACCTTGACTAGCTTCACCGCCTTCCTTCGAAGTTGCTTCGTATCGTGCTCACAATACGAATCGGCTTGCGGTTCCTAACCGCCTCGGGTTCTACTTCGAAGTCCTCTAACTGATCAGGTGAAATAGTCATATCTGAGTCGTGGACGAACTTCCTTAGTTGGGAAACATGAAATACATTGTGAACTCCTGCCATTTTCTCTGGTAAGCCAACTCTATAAGCCAAATTCCCGACTAGTTCAAGAACAGGGAATGGGCCAACAAATCTTGGTGCCAACTTGCCTCTCCTGCCAAATCGAATCACGCTCTTTAACGGAGAGATCTTGACAAACACCAAGTCACCAACGGAGAATTTCAAGTCTCTTCTCCTCTTATCAGCATAACTCTTCTGTCTATCTTGGGCAGCTTTCATTCGTTGCTGAATGATCTTAATCTTATCTGAAGTTTCTCTCACCACATCTGGTCCAAGCACAAACTTCTCGCCAGTCTCTATCCAACATGATGGTGAGTTACACGGTCTTCCGTACAAAGCTTCATATGGAGCCATACCGATACTGGATTGGTAACTATTATTATATGCAAATTCTACTAGATGCAAATGGTCATCCCACGATCCACCAAAATCCAATATACAAGCTCTCAAGAGATCTTCCAATATACGATTCACCCTCTCCGTCTGACCGTCGGTCTGAGGATGATATGCGGTACTGAGATGTAATCCTGACCCTAGAGCCTCTTGTAAGCTTTTCCAAAACCCACTAGTGAACAACGGGTCTCGGTCACTCACAATGCTTTTAGGTACTCCATGAAATCTCACTACCCACTTCATATACAATTCTGCCAACTTGGCTGCCGTTCTGGTCGATTTGACTGGTATAAATCTTGCACTTTTAGTCAATCGATCCACAATTACCCAAATGCTATCATATCCCGATCTAGTCCTTGGTAAACCATCGATGAAATCCATCGAGACTTGCTCCCATTTCCATTCGGGAACTTCTAATGGTTGCAACAAACCACTAGGCTTCTTTTGATCGGCTTTAACTAGCTGGCAATTCATGCATTTGGATATAAACTTCCCAACGTCTCTTTTCATCCCTTCCCAGTAGTAGTTCTGTCTCATGTCTCGATACATCTTATTACCACCGGGGTGTATAGTCAGTTTTGAGTGATGACATTCTCTAAGCACTTCATCTCTCAAACCATTCACGTTGGGCACAACTAGTCTTCCATTCTTCCGAAGCCATCCATCTCGATCAAGCCCATACGCATTCATCTCCTCATCGATACCCATCTCTAACTTGGAGATGATTTCCAATAGACTAGGATCGTCCCTCTGGCTGGAACCAATCCGCTCTATCAAAGCGGGTCTGATCGTCAAACTAGCTAGCATAACTGGATCCAATTCGCACTTTGGTCTGAAATCAAACCCCGCGATATACTCCAGTTGCTTCCATTCAAGAAACATTGCCCCTAAGTTGGCATGTCTCCTACTCAAGGCATCGGCTACCGCATTACCCTTCCCAGGTGTATATGCGATATCAAAATCATACGAAGCCAAGAACTCTAACCATCTCTGCTGACGGAGATTCAGATCTTTCTGAGAGAAGAGATATTTCAACGATTTATGATCGGTAAACAACTCAAATCTTTCTCCCAAGAGATATGTCTCCACATCTTCAGCGCAAACACAATCGCTGCTAGTTCTAAATCATGGGTAGGATACTTCTTCTCATGCGGCTTTAGCTGTCGACTAGCATAAGCTACAACCCTACCTCTTTGCTTCAATACATCACCCAATCCGGTACCACAAGCATCCGTGTATACCGTCATCTCTTCATTCCCTTTAGGAATGACTAACACTGGCGCACGCGTCAACTTCTCCTTTAGACTCTTGAAGGCATCCTCACACACTCCGTCCCAGACGAAGGACTGATTCTTCTTAGTCAACTGAGTCAACGGTGCTGCTATCTTGGAGAAGTCCTGGATAAACTTACGATAATATCCAGCTAATCCCAAGAAACTTCTTACATCTGTTGCATTCTTGGGTGTAGGCCAATCCTGTACCGTAGCCACCTTCGCAGGGTCCACGGCAATACCACTCTCGGAAACAACATGACCCAAGAATCTCACTTCCCTCCTCCAAAAGTGACACTTAGAGAATTTCGCTTTCAATTGGTGTTTCCTCAACACCTCCATCACTATCCTCAAGTGCCCCCTTGTGTTCCTCCTCTGTCCTTGAGTAAACAAGGATATCATCCACGAACACAAGAACAAACTTATTCAACTGATCTCTGAATACTCGATTCATAAGATCCACAAAGTAGGCTGGTGCATTGGTCAACCCAAATGGCATGACCAACCACTCATAAAATCCAGACGGCGTCCTAAATGCCATTTTCAGAACACTCTCATCTGCTACTCGAAGCTGATGAAATCCTGTCGCGAGGTCCAACTGGGAGAACACTCTTGCTCCTTCCAGTTGATCAAACAAATCATCTATCCGCGGTAGAGGATACTTATTCTTCCTCGTCACCTTATTCAACTCGCGATAGTCCACACACAAACGAAGGGAACCATCTGCCTTAGTGGCAAACACAACTGGTGCTCCCCACTCGGAGACACTCCTTCTAATAAATCCCTTCTTCAAAACATTGCTTACTTACACCCCGAGCTCTCGCTGCTCCCTTGGTGCCATACGACGAAGTGGCATCACTATAGGTCTGGCATCTTTCACTAAATCAATACGGAACTCAATCTCTCGGTGTGGTGGAAGCCCGGTCACCTCCTCGAAGACGTCTGGATACTGGCCAACCACGGGCACATCTGACAACTCATTCTGCGGGATGTCGAGGGAATTTACAAAACTAGCCATAACCCCATCACTAGGTAGACTACCAAACACTACCCTCCGCCCATCATCCGCCCTCACTGTCACCAAAAAGCCCTCACAGTCTACCACCACCCCGTATCTTTGGAGCCAATCGACTCCCAATATAATGCCATACCCAGTAAAGCCCAAAACAAAGCAATCACATACAAACATACATCCATGACTCGATAAGACCAAATTCCTGCAAATCATACTAAGGCTAGTCGAACCACCAATCGGGTTCGTCACAACCAATGGTCTATCGACTATCTCGGGTTCCAGTCCCAACCTATCTACCAGGTCACTAGATATGAAGGAACGGGAAGCCCCAGTATCAAACAAAACTCAAACTGGTACATCATAAATAGAAAGCATACCTTGAATAACAACATTCTTTCCTTTCTCCGCCGCAGTTGGGGCATTCGACGAAGAAGGAACAACATCAATAGCATATGTTTTCACAATCTGCTTCTCCTTAAGAGGTTGCGGACACTTATCCTTATGGTGTCCCACCTGACCACAGTTGTAGCACTTCCTTTCCGCTGGCTTGGCCCGACATTCTTTAGCATAATGGCCCTTCTTTCCACAGCTGAAGCACTCAACATCCTTCTTGCTCTTTTTCTGGCCACCTTTAGATTGGTCCTGCTTTCTCTTATTCTGAGAGTTATTCTTGCCTCCACCGCCTGCTTGCGGCTTTGGCCCTTCTGCAGATGCAGCCTCAGTCTTTGACTTAGGGTAAAGACTATCTGATCTCAAAGCTTTCCCCACGATCGATTCAAAAGTCTCATCGATGTGATTAATAATCCTTTCCCCCAAGTACTCATCCAAACCAGTAATGAGCTTCTCATTCTTCTTCTCAGGAGTGTCGATAAGAGACAGTCCATACTTCGACAAAGTGTCGAACTCAGCAATATAATCAGAAACTGCCCTTCCGTTCTGCTTGAGTTCCAAGAACCTCTTAAACAAAGCTGACTTCTGGGCAGCGGGAATGAACTTCTCGCTAAAGCGAGCCTTGAACTGATCCCAAGTAACCTGATCTTCTGGAGTAGCTGTTCTAATGGCATTCCACCAATTCATCGCTCGCCCTTGCAGCTGACGAGACGCTAGCCTTCTCTTCATCGCATCCTCAAGACCCAAGTCATTGAAGATACGGTCACAGCTATCCATCCAGTCTTGAACATCCGTGGCCGACTCCGTTCCGTGGAACGGCTTCCCACCAAGATTAGTGTAATCTTTGCACAACTTGGCGAAATCGACCCAGGGCGCCTGCACTACTGGGCCAACACCAACTCCGGGATTGGGAACTGCCCCTTGCACTTCTCTAAGCATATCTCTCATGAGGTTAGTAAACATTGCCCTCATGTCAGCGGCATTCCCCTGGTTGGTCCCTCTACCAGCACCCCTCGTGTCTCGGCTCATCGTCAATGTGAAAAAGGAAACGATTAACGACCCCATAGTGGTGCTAGTGCAGTGCGACTTCATTCTTTATACTACTAATAGTATATATATATATAGCTTTTGAAAACCAAAATAATTACAAATACGCGCTCTCATATACATATTATCTCTCCCTAGTGTCTTTCCCTAGGTTAACTACGCAACCTAGAGCTCTGATACCAAGTGTGACGGCCCGCCCCCATACCAACCGACATTTACTTCAAAAGTGCGCTGTACACATGTCCAGTTAGCATGGAACGGGTCGTCAGAAGGAAAAAGGAAGAAGGAAATGAACATACAAAGAACCTGTAGAATGTCTCACAGCGCATAGAACAAAATATAATAATAATAATATACTTGACATAAAACAGGAGAGACAGTGCATAAGCTGAAAACCAGAACTAAGCATCATAGCAGCGGAAATCCAAAATACAGCTTATTACAACTTTTCAAACTGTCTCAAAGCAAAAGTAAGATAAATGAGGTACACTACTAATGCCCAAGTAGCGACCACCAACGACACAGGGAGAATGTGCATATATATATCATACGTGGAAGCCTCCTGCCCGCCTCCGAATCAGCTACTCGTGCATCACCAGCTAACCTGTCTCTAGTCTGCTCGTGTGAGCACCCAGAGTAATAAGAGGAGACATAAAACTCTGGGTCAGACATAAAGCCTGGTATGAGCGATAAGCATCTAAAGTGAATAATAACAGGTAGACTAAAACATACCTGAACCTGGACCTGCAACCAAAGAGTTAGCACTACATACTGTACAACACTCTAAGGTACCATATCAAACGGTGCAAAGATACGGAGGTGGGGGAGGTGTGCATGTCATAATGATGGCAAACAATCAAACATAGCATCCATCCTCACATCTCTCACTCAGTGCGTAAAGCATACGATGTTCACCACTTCGATCACCCAACATACCTTGCTACGATCACTCTGCCCCATGAAGTCATAAATGGCCTCACTGCACTGATAACGTAGCCACTAATTCCTTGCTATGTCCACTTGCCCCATGGAGTTATTCACCCCATCTGCGCTGGCTCATAGCCTTACCAATCCTTACTATGTCCACTTGCCCCCATGGAGTTGTTCACCCCATCTGCGCTGGCTCATAGTCTTACTACGCATCACCTTGCCCCTCAGGTCATAATGACCCTACTGCACTGATAACGTAGTCTTGCTACCATCACCTTGCCCCTCAGGTCATAATGACCCTACTGCACTGATAAGTAGCCATCCTTCATTTTTAGTGGTGAATCGAAGTTATGAACGTCGACAACTCCTTAGCACACGTCCCGCAGCAAAGTCCAACCATGAAGTGAACTCATCGGTTCCCAACTGGATCCTGAGCTCTAACTTCCCATATTGGACTACCTTTGCATCTCGGGTTATTGGTCAATACTGGGTCAGGTCGGGTTCCTCCTCAAGCCATCGGTTCGGGTCGGGTATCCTCCATCGGTTCGGGTCGGGTCCTCTTCTGGTTCGGGTCGAGTATTTCTCTTCGGGTCGGGTCGGGTGCCATCCCCCTCCAGTTCGTGCTTCCGCTCCGATCCGTCTCCATGCTTCCTTCACATGCTCCTATCTGATCCATCTTCATGCTTCCGCTCCGATCCGTCCTCCTTAATCCGATCTGATCCCAGTTCAGTTAGCGTGGCCTTCCTTTTTGCCAATTTTCCCAAGTGTCAGGTTCCGATCCGATCGAATCCCTTGCCCAGTTCAACATATCTGATCCGAGCCCTACATCCGATCCGATCTGAAACCTGCACTGTTTTCTGAAACTGTTCCAGCAAGTGTTAACGCCATTCGACGACGTTTTCGACCATTATAACTATTGAAAACAATCACAAAGCATTTCATACAGTCATAGCAACATGCATAATCAACCACAAACATCAAAACATCAATATGATAGGTTAAAATGGATCAAACATACCCAAAATCCCACATTTCCCCTTAAGCATGTTTAGGTGAAACTAATGATAGGATTAGCAAAACTTAACCAAATTAACCCAAATTCATATCAGAGGTCTAAAGCATCATTTAAGAATTTATGAACATTTTTCCCGAATTTTATCATGCTTAAATTCGCTAATTAACACTAATTACCCTTAACTAGCCATAATTAGTGTAAAACTATGCAAATCACTCACCTTAGCCACAAATAAACTAAGATTTGAAATAAATCTCTGATTTGATGTGAATCCCAATGCTAAACAGCAGCTCCAATGTTGCTTTGGTGTAGATCTTCCTTGATTAGGGGTTGCTAAGCCAAATCCTTGACCAAAAGGTGATTTGGAGGTGATTTAGAGGTTAGAGGCCATTTTTAGGGTTCCTTGGTGATAAGTGGAGGCTAGAAAACTGAAATGGAATGATCCTCTATCTCATTTCAGCCTTCTCATAACCCTAATCCCGAAATGGGTTATGGGCCTATCCACTAATCACCCGATTTGGCCCGGTTAAGCAGTTTTTCACCCTCCAAACTTTATTTCAGCCATATCTCCCAAATGGTAAGTCCGTTTGGCTATTATGACCACTCTACGGAAAGGTAAACCATCAAACGAATCTAATGGAAGTGGTTTCAGGTCAAAATTCCTTTCCAATCAAAAGTTATGGCCAAAACAGTACCAACTAGGGGCAAAATGGTCATTTAAAAATCGACAAAAATCATGAGCATGGGAAATGACTCTAATAGGTGTCTCCCAAAGTTACATGACCATACGACTTCACACGGGAAAGAAATAAATATTCTACGATCCCCCGATGCGTAGAATGCGGGTCGTTACACCCGTTTTCTTTCGTCTCTTTTTCTTTCATTTCCCCACCCAGGTTCTCAAGGAGCAAACTCTAGCACTTAGCTTGGATTTCGCTTGCTTTCGGTTCAGCTCATGTACGGTTTGATCTTGAGCTATGCTATGGCTGCATTTCTGCTACCTTTGGGGAATTAAGCTACTTTTGAAGTTTTAAGTTTATGCTTCTTTATTTATGCAAGACAGAATTCGTTGTATTGGAAAATAATGACCTTGGCTATTTGATGTAAAAAGGTTTTGACTCTTTTTGAAAGTAATGAAATTTATCTTTTGATTCTTCCGCTGTTTTAACTATGTTCTATCTTGTGATATTTCTGTGTTTGTTTACCTCGATAACGCTCCTCCAAAACTAGTGCATTCCCTTTGTGAGTGACCCTAGCGGAGGTGGGGTGTTTATCTAATGCTTCTTTATTTTGCCCAGTCTGGTAACCTTCTGCTCTGATACCAAATGTAACACCCCACCTCCGCTAGGGTCACTCACAAAGGGAATGCACTAGTTTTGGAGGAGCGTTATCGAGGTAAACAAATACAGAAATATTACAAGACAGAACAAAGATAAAACAGCGGAAGAATCAAAAGATAAATTTCATTACTTTCAAAGAGAGTCAAAACCTTTTTACATCAAATAGACAAGGTCATTATTTTCCAATACAACGAATTCTGTCTTGCATAAATAAAGAAGCATAAACTTAAAACTTCAAAAGTAGCTTAATTCCCCAAAGGTAGCAGAAAATGCAGCCATAGCATAGCTCAAGATCAAACCGTACATGAGCTGAACCGAAAGCAAGCTAAATCCAAGCTAAGTGCTAGAGTTTCCTTCGTGAGAACCTGGGGTCAAGTTCATTCTAGTGTCATGTCCGGGCAGAATTACACTGCAAACTCAACCCAACCTCGAGTTGGCCATTTTCAAGTTCATTCTAGTGTCATGTCCATGTTCATATTTTCAAGTCAAGTTCGTGTCAAGTTTCAAGGATAAGTTTCATTCCAAGTTTCCTACAATTACCAATTTTTCCCAACGTTACCCCATCTAAATATTAGGCTAACAATCTTTGCCTAATTTTCCGTCCGCATGATTTTTGACATATAATATTAGGCTAAAAACTTAGCCTAATTTAACGTACACAAAATTTGCATAAAGTGATTCATTAGCATAAACATGACATAGGTGTAAACTTGGCATTCTCGGTATAGTCAATATGAACACCATAGGTGTGTACTTTCAAAATAATCAACATGAATATCGTAGGTGTGAACTTGCGACGTAGACTGAACCAACATACATATATGTGAATTTGCAACATAGACTAAATCAACTTACTTATAAGTGAACTTGCAAATCAATCACGAGCATATGAATAAGTGTGAACTTGAAATATTACATAGGTTTAACATATACACATAAACATGTAGATCTAACATTTGGTCACATATGTGATATGATTTCACAACCTAAAACATGCATAACATGATAAACTACACAACTTGTCATAACGGGTTATACTCCAAGTTCATATACATATGAATAGACTTATTCATTAATTCCCAATTCAACATGATGATAGAATAGAACCACATGTATAGATCAACATAATAAACATTGCTCTATTATCAATTTATTTTCAAGGCATGACCTAACTGAATAAATTGATTAAAACATCGCAGGCATAACATTATGAACATGAAAAGGTTTGAATAATAATCTAGATTCAAGAACACGGATAGATCTAACTTAAATAGAAAAATCCCCAAAATCAAGACAAATAAAGAAAATAGATATGAATAGAAAATCAAGCTTAGATCCAATTTCATAGTCATAATTCTAGGCAATAACCTCATGGTCATGAATCATAGGTGATTAGTCATAATTGTCCTTGTTATAGTCATAGACAATAGTCTTATTGTTCATAGTCATAGGCAGTCTTATGTTCACCGTCATATTCATAGGCATAGTCTTATGTTCACCATCATAGTCATAGGCATAGTCTTATGTTCACCGTCATAGTCATAGGCATAGTCTTATATTCACCGTCATATTCTTAGGCCATTAACAATAGTTTCAACGTCATAGGCAATATTCCCAAAGTCAAGATCCAAGAAGAAAACAAAAATAGATATGAATCATACATAAATCACTTCCAATTTATACCATGCTCATATTAGATTTATAGCTTTTATCTAAAAGTAACCGAAACTTACAGATCGTGGTCTAAGAAATTTAGATGTAGAAGTCAAGTCTAGAAATTTGTCGTAGAACGTTGCGGTGTCGCTGATCTATTCTCTTGAATTGTTGTAGAAGCGTTGATCTTTGATTAGAATCGAGTTTGAATGCTTAAGCTTTAATTTGGAGGCGGCGGCCATGATTCAAGAGGTAAATTAGCAGCATAACAGTGTAAGAATGATTTGTATGAATTAGGCTAGGTCTTAGGATGTATTTATAGGGGTAGCAACTAGTTTAGGCCCTTAGATTAACCCAAGAATCAATCCGGACCATCAAAACACGTCTCAGGCTTCAAAAATGGGTTCTGGGTCAAAACAGGCCGACCAGGTCGACCTGTAAGGGGGGGAGGTCGACCACATGGTCGACCTAGGGGGTAGGTCGACCCTAAGGTTGACCACATGGTCGACCTGGCCCCCAGGTCGACCCCTAGGTCGACCTGCTTGGTTCTGTGCTGCCTAAAATTTGCTGAATCTTCTACTGGACATAACTTCTTCATCCGGACTCCGATTTTCGAAAACTCGGACTCTAGTTCGTGTAAAATTTCGAGGCGAACGCAATGGTTTAACCCGTTTCACTTGATTATTATTTTAAAAATTAATTCTGCCTTGATTTATGGTTTTAACATGTTATTAAAATTCGGGTTGTTACATTCTCCCCTCCTTAAACGATTTCGTCCCCGAAATCTTCAAGTTAGGAAGAATGCATCCTATCATCCAATCAACCATCATCCACAAGCAACCATTGTCCTTAAAAGATTTCTAATGCTATATGAACATATGCAGAAAGTGTGTGTATATGTTCCTTATCTAATGCAAATGATCAGGCCTGATTGATCTTCTCAATGCAAAATATGTTTAGTGTCATGAATCCAACATGTATGCAAATAGTCCTAGTCACATAAACACTATATTTGTGCACAAACATCCATCCAAATGCAACATTCACATGTTAACACATTCAATTTCATCCATAAACAAGTATAAACACTCATGCATATGCAATATGAAAATGTGTCTGAGCCGATCTAGTGCCTAATGTGTGTTATGCAACCACGAGCAACCACTTGCGACCACTTGCAACCATTTGCAAACATCAACCATAACATGTTTCAATCACATGTTTACATCCAAAAAGGGTTCTACCTAAGGTTCTCAAGATAGGATTGATAAGATAAGAAAGATAAAACAAAGTTTCTAGGAGAAGAAGTTAAAGATGTACCCCTAGAAGGTCCTGCCTGTGGGGCTTGCCCTTGCTTCTTAGGGCAGTTCTTGCTGATATGTCCAGTTTCACCACACTGGAAGCATGCTCCCATCTTAAAATCTTCTTCTTTCTACAATCCTGGACTATATGCCCCTCAAAACCACAGAAGTGGCATTTTCTTTTCTCACGTGTCTTGTTATCATTATTGTTGTTGTTGTTCTTGCCTCCTTTCTCGGAGTCTTTCTTCTCGTTCTGAGACTCATCCGCATTAACTTATCACTCATACCTTCCCTATGTAACATGTTAACAAGCCTCACGGAAACTATCTCCATCGTACGGAAAACCCTCTACGAAGCTAGAAAGAAGATTAGCCGTAGGTAAAAAAAACTACTGCGACTACAGATGGAGAAAAGAAAGGAAAAGAGATTCAAACGAGGAAAAAAAGGATAGTGCTAATGGCTTTTGGGGAATAGCCTTTAAATAAAACAAGACTTTTCTTGAAAAATGCTTCTTTGAAAACGGCTTTGAAAAGAGTTTTAGAAGTTTTTTTAAAAAAAAAACTTTTGCCCAGTCTGGTAACCTTCTGCTCTGATACCAAATGTAACACCCCACCTCCGCTAGGGTCACTCACAAAGGGAATGCACTAGTTTTGGAGGAGCGTTATCGAGGTAAACAAATACAGAAATATTACAAGATAGAACATAGATAAAACAGTGGAAGAATCAAAAGATAAATTTCATTACTTTCAAAGAGAGTCAAAACCTTTTTACATTAAATAGCCAAGGTCATTATTTTCCAATACAACGAATTCCGTCTTGCATAAATAAAGAAGCATAAACTTAAAACTTCAAAATTAGCTTAATTCCCCAAAGGTAGCAGAAAATGCAGCCATAGCATAGCTCAAGATCAAACCGTACATGAGCTGAACCGAAAGCAAGCGAGAAATCCAAGCTAAGTGCTAGAGTTTCCTCCCTGAAAACCTGGGGGGGACGAAAGAAAAAGAGGCGAAAGAAAACGGGTCAGTCATAAAGACTGGTAAGTCCAAGTGACTTTCAGCATAAAAATAGGTAAAGGTAACATGACATGTACAAACTGAAAGTAAACATAAGGATGCTGTCAAGATTGGGAAGATAGCATGATAATTCAAGTGTAATCAAGTATAGCATCACATATTCGAGGTTCGCTGCATCAACTGTGCTAGAATCCCTACCCATGTCTTATATTAATCATGGAATGATCCCTTGGCCCAATATCATGAAATGACCTATTTCTAGGTCCAACGAAACGATCCACTAGTCGATCGGCTCCCTACAAGTTCTAGCTCGTCATGTGTCTGTGTCATACGGCCCTATCACGAATGTAGTCACTTGTGCTAGTTCCACCATAGGGTGTATCAAGCCCTAGGGTGCCAACCACCGACACGAATCAAGAATGCACAGATAAACCTATTGATGCCCAATGCCTGCTTTTTCAACTCCGGACCACGTGCACGACCATAGCCCGCCTGAACCTACACTGGCGCACCAACACAGCCGTCGTTCTGGTCGCTTACAATCAGCCCAGTAATCGTGCCCCACCCTGCCTAGTTCCAGGGTACCATGATACATCTAGTGGGTTACTGCTGAAATGGACCGCGTAACTAGGGTTTCCGTCTAATAGGTTAAGTGTTGTCATTTAAATTTGTGACTTGACCCGCCTACGTGTCATGTCAAATTGGCTAATTGTTGTCGTTCAAGTTCATGACTTAGCCCTACGAATCATGTGTCAAGTTGGTTAAGTGTTGTCTTTCATGTTCATGACTTAACCCTATCATGTGGCATTAATTCATTAATGCACCCCAACCTCTCACATCAGACCTATTGTTGTGATCACTGGATATGCCGGGCAGTTCCGGGCAGATTTACACCACAACTCAGTCTGACCTCGGGTTTCAAGCGCGATATGACCAACTACCCACATTGGATCCTATTGTTTGTAGTAACTGGATTTGTCGGGCGGTTCCGGGCAGAATTACACTGCAAACTCAACCCAACGTCGAGTTGGCCATTTTCAAGTTCATTCTAGTGTCATGTCCATGTTCATATTTTCAAGTCAAGTTCGTGTCAAGTTTCAAGGATAAGTTTCATTCCAAGTTTCCTACAATTACCAATTTTTCCCAACGTTACCCCGTCTAAATATTAGGCTAACAATCTTAGCCTAATTTTCCGTCCGCATGATTTTTGACATATAATATTAGGCTAAAAACTTAGCCTAATTTAACGTACACAAAATTTGCATAAAGCGATTCATTAGCATAAACATGACATAGGTGTAAACTTGGCATTCTCGGTATAGTCAATATGAACACCATAGGTGTGTACTTGCAAAATAATCAACATGAATATCATAGGTGTGAGCTTGCAACGTAGACTGAACCAACATACATATATGTGAATTTGCAACATAGACTAAATCAACTTACATATAAGTGAACTTGCAAATCAATCACGAGCATATGAATAAGTGTGAACTTGAAATATGACATAGGTTTAACATATACACATAAACATGTAGATCTAACATTTGGTCACATATGTGATATGATTTCACAACCTAAAACTTGCATAACATGATAAACTACACAACTTGTCATAACGGGTTATACTCCAAGTTCATATATATACATATGAATAGACTTATTCATTAATTCCCAATTCAACATGATGATAGAATAGAACCACAGGTATAGATCAACATAATAAACATTGCTCTATTATCAATTTATTTCCAAGGCATGACCTAACTGGATAAATTGATTAAAACATCGCAGGCATAACATTATGAACATGAAAAGGTTTGAATAATAATCTAGATTCAAGAACACGGATAGATCTAACTTAAATAGAAAAATCCCCAAAATCAAGACAAATAAAGAAAATAGGTCTGAATAGAAAATCAAGCTTAGATCCAATTTCATAGTCATAATTCTAGGCAATAACCTCATGGTCATGAATCATAGGTGATTAGTCATAATTGTCCTTGTCATAGTCATAGACAATAGTCTTATTGTTCATAGTCATAGGCAGTCTTATGTTCACCGTCATAGTCATAGGCATAGTCTTATGTTCACCGTCAAAGTCATAGGCATAGTCTTATGTTCATCGTCATAGTCATAGGCATAGTCTTATGTTCACCGTCATAGTCATAGGCATAGTCTTATATTCACCGTCATAATCTTAGGCCATTAACAATAGTTTCAACGTCATAGGCAATATTCCCAATAGTCAAGATCCAAGAAGAAAACAAAAATAGATATGAATCATACATAAATCACTTCCAATTTATACCATGCTCATATTAGATTTATAGCTTTTATCTAAAAGTAACTGGAACTTACAGATCGTGGTCTAAGAAATTTAGATGCAGAAGTCAAGTCTAGAAATTTGTCGTAGAACGTTGCGGTGTCGCTGATCTATTCTCTTGAATTGTTGTAGAAGCGTTGATCTTTGATTTGAATCGAGTTTGAATGCTTAAGCTTTAATTTGGAGGCGTCGGCCATGATTCAAGAGGTAAATTAGCAGCATAACAGTGTAAGAATGATTTGTATGAATTAGGCTAGGTCTTAGGATGTATTTATAGGGGTAGCAACTAGTTTAGGCCCTTAGATTAACCCTAGAATCAATCCGGACCATCAAAACACGTCTCAGGCTTCAAAAATGGGTTCTGGGTCAAAACATACCGACCAGGTCGACCTGTAAGGGGGGGAGGTCGACCACATGGTCGACCTGGTGGGTAGGTCGACCTTAAGGTCGACCACATGGTCGACCTACCTAGTCCTGTGCTGCCTAAAATTTGTTGAATCTTCTACAGGCCATAATTTTTTCATCCGGACTCTGATTTTCGAAAACTCGGACTCTATTTCGTGTAAAATTTTGAGGCGAACGCAATGGAGTAACCCGTTTCCCTTGATTCTTATTTTAAAAATTAATTCTGCCTTGATTGATGGTTTTAACATGTTATTAAAATTCGGGTTGTTACATATCAACTATAAATTTTCCTTTGTTTTTAGAAAACAGGGACTGGATTTACAACGAAACTTTACCAGTGAAGGTTGCTGACATATTAGAAATTATTTATAAAACTTGCTGACATATCAATAATAATTTTCTTTGTTTTTAGAAAATAGGGACCGGGTTTACAATGAAACTTTGACAGGGATCGGCCTTACAATATGAAAGTATAATATGGATGCTTCCCTAATTTTCACTAATTTCTACATCCATCAACTCATCCATCATCCTCTAGAAATCATTATCCTTAACTTATCTAATCCAGTTAAGATACTTATGCAATAGTGTAGTTTATATGATCCTAACCAGTGCAAAAGATTGTCGACCTCCTTTTTATGCAATTATGTTTGTGCCACACATCCAAATGTTTGCAAAAATCTTAATGATAACAGATAATTCTATATATGTGCATCAAACATCATCCATATGCAATAATCGTATGATGACATCCATATATTTCAACTATGGAAATAAATAAAATGCACACACGTCCATATGCATACACAAGTGTCCTATTTAGTCGATCACAGTGCCTAGTGTGTCTATATGCATCCACTGCATCCACTCACTTGCATCCAATTGCAAACATCAAACATTACATGTTTCAGCGACATGTTTCAACCACATCCTATCATATATAAGTTTCTTCTAGGATCAAGTTCAAAGGAATTTAAAAGGCAGAACCTACGGACTAAAAATGGAAAAAGATCGGAAAGTACCATCAAACAGATTGGGATAAAAAATATTCATCTTCTCCTCGGGTTCCTAAGTGGCCTCACCATCATCGCACCTTGACCAATCTTACTTCCTTGTTTCTTAGCTTCTTGGTCTCAAAATCTAAGATCTACCGAGGTGCTCGTCGAATGGATGCCTCCCACTCGATATCCACGTCTCTAGTGCATTAGATTCCACTGCTACACACTTCCGCAAGTGCGATCATGGAACACGTCATGAACACATGATGGACTCTCTGGTAGCCGAACCCTATATGCGACCTGACCTATCGTATCCATGACCTGGAATGGTCCAACAAACCATGGGGCCAACGTTCTCATGGAGCCAAACCTCACCATGTTCCTTAGCAGTGAAACTTTAATTAAGGCCAAATCTCCAATAGAAAACTCTAAGTCGATCCTTCTTTTATCCACATAAGAATTTTTCCCATCTTGTGCTTCCTTCATCCTCTTCCTAATCAACTCAGCCTTACTAGAGGTTTCCCAAATCATTAGCGACCCAAGAAGCAGTCTGTCTATCGAATCCCACTGACATGTCAGAGATCTGCAAGGTCGTCCATACAAATCCTCGAAGGCTGCCATGCCAATGCTAGATTAGAAGCTATTATTATACACGAATTCCACTATGGGTAAATGATCATCCCATGTCCCTCCGAAGTCTAAAATACAAATCATCAGTATGTCCTTCAAAATCTTGTTCACTCTCTTAGTCTGTCCATGCTTATGATAGTGATAAGCAGTACTCAACCTAAGTTGTGTTCCTAAAGCTTCTTGTAGACTCCTCCAAAACTCGCTAGTAAAAATCAGATCTCTGTTGCTCATTATGCTCGAAGGAATACCATGGAGTTTGACAATCTCATGAATATACAAGGAAGTTAACCATGTAGTGGTCCTCTTACTCTTAACTGAGATGAAATGGACACTCTTAGTCAATTGGTCCACAATGACCCAAATGCTGGTGTTGCTCCTTCTCGAACTAGGAAACCCATCCATAAAATATGTAGAAACACTCTTCTATTTCCACAATGGTATATCCAAAGGCTGAAACAGTCTACCAGGCTTCTTTTGTTATGCCTTAACTCTTTGGAAAGTCACATGGCTAGCTACATACTCAGTCGCACTCTTCTTCATGTCGATCCAATAAAGACTCGTCGCATATCACGATATATCTTATCACCACCTGGATAGATAGTCATCAAGAGGGATGAGCTCCAGCTAATACTGTGCTCGTCAAATCATCCATGCAGGGCATAATCTACCCTCCCATCGAAGCAAGCCTCTATAATCCACGGTATATCTAAGGAGATGTTTAGAACCTCTACTCAATCTATCCAAAATATTCGAAAGCTTGGCATCCTCTCTCTGAATAGCCCCAATCTACTCTAGCAAGGTAGATCTCACCTCTAAAGATGCCAACAATCCTTGAGTGTAATCCATGGATAGTCAAAAATCAAATGCGGCTATATACTCTTAACTCCTCCACCCAACAAGTAAAGGACTCAATGTCGCTCTTTGTCCGCTCAAAGCATCAGCCACTACATTTCCCTTGCCAGGGGTATAAGAAATCTCGAAATCATATGATGTTAAGGAGTCCATCTACCTTTACCACCTCAAATTGAGATCACTCTAAGAGAACAAATATTTGAGTGACTTGTGGTCCATAAATGTAACTTCCCAAGTTTTCGGTAATTACTTGCTATAATTAATGATAATAAAAAATAATTAGTTGGTAATTAAGTTAAATTATACCATCAACTTGATTATTTAACATAATTATTCCTGTTAATAATCAATTGGTGCTTTGACGATTGGTTGTGGAGTTTAGTCACGTTTTAGTGATTATATTTCAGGCTTGAGTTAATCAAATGTAAAATTTGTGACAAACTGTGAAATATTGGATTTGGGGGTGAAAGTTTGATAATTTGACAACTAAAAGTATCAACAAGTGTTGATATATGTTGTAATATAGAAATAAAAGGTTAAAATACTTTCTTATGGGAAATTAATAGTGTCAAACCCATACATAGTGCATTTTGCGTTGATAATGTGACTTTTGAGATTAAAAACCCTAACATTAAATATTTGGGTTACTAATGAAGTTTTAATAAAAATGTGAAGTAATAGATATACACAAACATGTAGAATTTTTTATGATTAATAATAAATGTGAAAATAAGTGTTTTAACAAATTTTGATAAATTATTCAAAATATTTATCTGGGTGTATTATAAATATTACACAAATACAAGTAAGATGTTCATATTTGTGTAATTTTTGTAAATTTGTTGTAAATTTTAAATTGTAAATTTCTGTTGTGAAGTGAAAATTTTAAATATAATAAGCTTCAAAATATTTCAAGATTGTTGTAAACAAAAAAATGTTGTTGTTGTGTAAATTTTGGCAAAATGTCTATATTTTGTAAAATTTGATGTAAGTTTAAAATATTGATGTTAAAAAGATTTTAAAATCTTTTAAAATATTATTCCAATTTTTACTTCGTCACGTTATGTAAGACTTGCAAATGTTGATTTAAAATTGTGTAAAACTTGGTTACATGGGATAAACATAGGCTAAAAGAAAGATAACATTGCCTAATTACCTAATTAGTGCTTAGTTAAGTATTTTAGGCCTTTTTAGCCTAAAATTTAGCCAAATAACCTTCCTTAACCTAGTGAAAAATCTGGAGAAAAGGAGAAGCACGTACCTTTTTCCTTTGCTTCTTCTTCTTTAGTAAACCAAACTAGAGAAAGTAAGAAACACACTTGCTCTCAATACCTATTTGCCTCAAATCTACATCAAAACTCAAGATCTAGTCGTTTAAATCATTTACAATAGGTAATTAACCATAAAACCAATTCTAATCTAGGCTTCCTATGATTTTGTTGAGAATTTCATGTTTGCAGTAAACTATTTGTTGCCTATCTCAGCCATTGTTTCTACTGGAAGAAAAACACCTTTTTCTTAGTAATTGACCACCTTAATGCTTTAATCCAACCTCCATCTTGTTGCAAATCAAAGGTGAGGGTTCCTCACTCTTATATCTTGAATTCAATAAGTTTTTGTGTGATTTTGCTTCATCTAATTGAAAAATGTGCAAGTTTTATACTTGGGTATTTCGAAATGGAAAATCTTGCCAAATACACATTTTCAAGGCCGT
Organism: Allium sativum; assembly: GCA_030737875.1. NCBI lineage: Eukaryota > Viridiplantae > Streptophyta > Magnoliopsida > Asparagales > Amaryllidaceae > Allium > Allium sativum. The sequence goes on from CM060915.1 coordinate 375,270,822, forward strand.
ATAACTTATCCAATTCTTGATGAAATGAAGAAATATTTTCCCAGTGTATACAAAAAGTTTACTTGTTGTTGCAAGCCCATTTTGAAGTGATTCCGAGTTGATTTGGTTACCGGAATTTGGCCACAAAGTAGAGGTTTCGTCTGAAAATTGATAGTGGCCCTTTTGTTAAATCTGGAACGAAACTGGGCATAAAATTTTCATTTTCTTATCCGAACTTGATTATCTTGGATGTTCCGAAAAGCTTAAAATATTTTCTACAAGTTTCATGTTTTGAGTTTTCTATGATTTTGATAATAACATGTTCAAATTTGCATTCGTTTACCACTGTCCTAAGAATAAATTCTAACAATATCCTTTCGTTAAATCTCAATTGAATTTAGGCATAACTCGATTATCTTGGATACTCTGGAAAGCTTAAAATATGTTCCATAAGTTTCATGTTTTGAGTTTTCTATGATTTTCACTATAACATGTTTAAATTTTCATTTGTTTACTGTTGTCCTGAGAATAAAATCCGACAGTAGCCCTTTTGTTAGATCTAAAACGAAGTTGAGAATAACTTTTTTGTTTTTTATTCGAATTTGATTATCTTGTATGTTCTGGGAAACTTAAAACGTGTTCTACAAGTTTCGTGTTTTGGGTTCTCTACGATTTTGAAGATAACTTGTTTAAATTTGCATTTATATACTGCTGTCCAGAGAGTTAAAATCCGACAGTAGCTCTTTGTGAACTCAAATGAGTTTTTCTTGTCATTTGATGATTTCAAAGTGCATTTTAATAGGATTTGATTCTATTTGACAAGCCAATATAATATGCAAATTCGTACCTTGGATGTGCAATGTTTTGTCGTTGCGGATGTTGTTCTCATGTTGTAACCGATAAATCAGTGACACGTGCACATCTTTTATAAATTATTTCGAAATGTTTTTAATAAGAAAGTACGGATTTAAAAAATAAATATTTTAACTAAATTTTATGAATTTTATTAATAATAATGTTTATTTAAACAAGGATTTTCAAAATTATTCTATTTTCAAAGATTTTCGGATAAACTACATTTTCCAAACTATTTTTGTAAAGCATGATTTTATTTAAAACTTTACACAATTACACCCTTCGAGAAAGCATGTTGGTGATCATATAATATCGTATATCCTACGGTACGGTATGTGGTGATATACATTATCATTGAATCCCAGATCCGTCTGATCGAAGTATAATTCTTAGAGATTTATAGTGTTATTCAGTGACCTCTATGATACTTTGTGACATTCAAGTGGTTTCTGTGCTTTGTGGTGTGGAGCTGACTTATAGTGAGTGAACCTTAAGTGAAAATGTATGGTATAGGACGCACGATTAACACTTCTCGAGTTTTTATCTAAGAGTTTGTGACACATTCCTGTATAACTGCCAGTATTAGACCTTCGGATCAATCCTGTGTGGACTATGCGTGGACCTTCGAGTCAATCTTGTGTGAACTCTATAGACCTTCAGGTCATTTGGGTACCCTACTATGTGATATAGTACTGGTTATGGCTACAAGCCATCATGTGTGGTAGCACGTGCAGGCATAGCCTTGGCTTGCCACCCTGTGATGAATCCATAATATTTGGTTTTGTGTTTTGTGTCTATTAAGCATTCAACTATGGTCTTAAAATCTTATCAGAGTTCTATGATTCTATGGAATCATGATTTTGTGAATCTGTGTTTTATGTGAATTTGTGATTTCATCTTGTAAACTTCAAAAATTATTCCTATAACTAATTTATAAGAATTTAACTTTATAGTGAATTGCGCTACCTTATTCGTTTATGACCTAAAGGAGTATCTTCCCTAGCCATTCATTACTTTACACAATTACATTGATCATTGATTCAAGCTAGAATGACCCAGTGTGTTTCTCGAACCAGATCGAGTTGCAGCTTAAGGACTTTCATTACATGCTTATCTACTCATTATGGATATTCTGCTTGCTCTTGTGGATTGCATAGTTTTTGTCTTCATCTTTTGTAGTTACGTATGGACGTGATGATGTATATTTTTGTGGGGGTTTTGATATACATATATGTATATTTTGAGTAGCCACTATCAGACTTCATGGTGTATTATGTATTGTATAGGTCGTATGTATGTATATCAGTGTTGTTGTTCTGTATTCTATGTATGATTTTACATTCAGTTTTGTTCTGAATAGATCCTGAAGCCACCATAGTCGCGTATTGGATAATTATTAGATATGTCGATATGTGGGAAAAAGGAAAAAACCTTGACATATATAGTACTTATTCAATACAATATTATGGATGGTCACTTCTATATGCCTTATTCTCCATATTAGCATATAGTATTACTAGTTAACAATCTTTTTGTTAATATGGGTCTCATGGTGGGGAGTCACAGTAAAGACCTCAAACCTCTCGCCAAGTAGATAGTGTTACTAAGGCTTAAGTGTGAATACTATAGCAGTTAACTCCAAGTCGTGCGTAGGTTAATTCCTCTCATGAACCCTTAGCTGCCTACTAACGTAGCACACTACTCTACCCTTTTGCATCAATACCACACCTAGGCCAGTCCCACAAGAATCGGTAGAAACTATGAACATCTTAGACCCATTGGGTAATGACAAAACTGGTGCACTGGTAAGAGCATTCTTCAGTCTCCGAAAAGCATCCTTATAATCCATATCCCAATAGAAAGACAAATTCTTCTTAGCAAGTCGAGCTAATGGTGCCGAAACCCGTGCAAAGTCCTTAGTGAACTTCCTATAGTAACTCGCTAAGCCAAGAAAACTCCTCATCTTCGTCGCGTTCTTGGGAGTCCTCCAATCCTGTACCGCCACTGTCTTGGCAAGATCAACAGCCAGCCCATCATGTGAGACCATATGCCTAAAAAAGGCACCTTCTTCCTCCAAAATTGACACTTGTAGAATTTCTCCTTCAATTAATGAATTCAAAGAGTACAGAAAACCTCTCGTAAATGCGAGGCATGCTCATCCTCATTCCTCGAGTAGAAAAGGATATCATCTATAAAAACCACTACAAACTTATTTAGAATGTTTCAAAATACCCTACTCATCAAGTCTACGAAATCTGTTGGTGCATTGGTCAGCCCAAAGGGCATGACCAACCACTCAAAGAAGTCATCAGGAGTCCAAATGCTGTCTAATCAACGCTATCCTCAGCTAGGCGTAACTGATAAAACCAGTAGGCAAATCCAATTGGTAGAGTACAGTCGTGCCTACCAACTGGTCGAACAAGTCATCTATCCAAGGGAGTGGGTAATGATTCTTCTTTGTGAGCTTGTTCAATTCTCGGTAATCTACAATATATAAAGGGAACCATCGTCCTTAGTGGCAAAGACAACCGGTGCTCCCCAGTCTGAAATATTTCGTCTAGTAAAACCCTTTTACAAAAGCTCACCTACTTGCTTGCTTAGCTCTCTCCGTTCCCTTGGAAGCATATGTTGAACATGTAACGCTATAGTCTTAGCGTTCTCACCAAGATAAATCCTGAAATCGATCTCTCGCTTAGGTGGAAATCCTCTAACCTCCTCAACAATGTTCGGATACTCACAAATAACAGGTAAATAATAAATATCAACAGAATTATCTTGTAAGTAAATAAATCTCAACTTAGTTGACCCTCGCAGGTTGTATGAAATCTCTAGTGTCCTACCACTACCTGTCATCAAACGAACGGCCCTCTACTTGCAATCAAGTACATCCCCATACATGCTTAACCATCCATCCCTAAGATCATCCCATACCCCAAAAATCCAAACACATAGGCATCACAATCAAACTCAATGCCTAAAATATAAATTTTCAAACCCAGACAAATCATAGACAAATGCGACGAACCACCTATAGGGTTTGAAACTACAAGGGTGTTGATAACCAGTAAGATTTCTAAGTGCAAACAGTCAACCAAGTAATTAGAAATAAACAAATGAGAAGATCCCGAATCGAAAAGAGTGCGAACCGAGAAATCAATAAAAGAGATTAAAACTTTAAAAGAGACTTTCCTACCTCTATCTGGGCAACTGCTAGTCAGTGCTTCCTCCAATACATGTGTTTGAGTCGCTGTTGTACCAGTACCATGTTCAGTCTTTTACGAACATGCCTTACTCAAATGTTTTGGCTTCCCATAATTAAAACACTTTTATTTTAGCTTCATGCAATCCCTAATGAGGTGTAATAGTGTTGAACACCCATGGCACTTTATCTCAGTCCTTACCTGCTCTTTTCTGAGTACTTGCTTCTTCTTGTATTTCTTATTTCAAAATTTCTTCTTAGGACCAGAAAACTTAAAAGTCCACTCTTATCATCCTTGACTCCTTCCTTCTTATCCGCATGCATCAATGCCATCTCAACCAAAGCCTTATATGTCGCTCCCATTGGAATGTGATTGATCGCCAACAGCCTTCTTGTGAGCGGTACTAACCAAATCCATGCCAAATCTCGATAACTCACTGAAAAAACCGCTCCAACTGCATTCCTTCCTCATAAGAAGACAAAAACTTCCTCTCAAACCTATTCCCAAAATTGGCCCAATCCATATGTCTTCTCGCAGCTTCTACAGTCTCTTATCAAAGTGAGGCATCTTCCTTAAGCTGCCAAGGTGTAAGTCAAACTCTCATCCTATCCTCAAGTTCTAACAACATGAAAATCCTCCCAGTCTCTCTGTCTCTCTAATCCAAGTGTGTGCCTTCACAAACGTCTCAGTTACCCGAAAAGTCTTGTTTCCTAAGTCATAGAAACCCTTGAAAAGCTTAAAAAAATGCGCAGCTACCAGCGGATTGGGAGGAACCACCGCAACGGGTGTTGGAACCTACACATGTTCTTGTCCCTCAGCAGGAGTCGTAGCTTCTAAATATCTACGGAACCAACCGGAAATAGGAATGCCTTCAAGAAGATTAGTGGTCCTCGATGTGCTACGTAAAAGAAAGGATAGAAATTTAGAATTCGAAGGAATCAAAGGAATATTATAACCTGACGTAAGAAGATATGTTTTATTTTTAAAAGTAATTTTTGGCTTTTGAAAAATAGGTTTTCTTTCAAAAACTTTATTTTAAAACAAAATTTTAGTGATCTTGTAACCTTAGGCTCTGATACCAAATGTAATACCCCGTACCTCTTAATGTTATCCTAATATAGAATCCCATTAAGAAACAGGGAGTGTTATAGGTATAAAGACAATAAACATCAATGAGACTAAGATTTCAAAAGACATAAAGTAATAAATTCACAACGGAAGAAAAAAACAATTCCTATTAAAATACCAAAACCATCTTTATTATTTCAGTCAAACCAAACTATTTTAAAATGTCATGTCTCAAATCTCAGTCATAATAACGATGTCATAGTCCAAAAACAATAGTAACTCAAACAACCAAAAAGTTATAAGCAAACCAAGGAAAAAAAATAAGACAAGAAAAACAATGTATCTCTGCAAGAGTATTCCAAGATAAAATCAGCCAAGCAGTCTAGGCTAAGTGCTTCCTCCTTGAGAGCCTAGGGGGAAGAAAATGGAAAGAAGAAAAGGGAAGTAGGTCAGACAAAAAAGTCTAGTGAACTGTAGTAATTACTAGCACGATTGATAAGCGAAGAGAAATAGATAAAACAGTAGTTCTAGTGTCATAAAAGGGTAAGTTTTTGTGCAACCTATAAGTAAATAAATAGAATAAGGATAACACAAATGACATAAAGATGTATGTATTCCCATTCGCAAGATTCGATAATGATGTATGTTTTGTACTTACATAAATACAAATGAAATTAGGAAGAGACTTCCTAATACTACCCAATCAATCGGCTGCAAAGAATCATGGATAACATATGCCTACTATGGGTTTGGGTTTATCAGGCCCTAGCCCATCAGCAAAACACATAACAATATCCATAGATGTCAAATTGGCTTATTTTCCAAAATCGGACCGGTGCATGTGCACTGACCCGCCAGAATTCACTCACACACTCCAATTGGACCGACTTACATCCACAACATAGCATGGCCTGTGCCCCTGGCACATATTAAGACCGAAAATGATAAAATAGGTATGCAAAATGGAATGGATCCCAACAAATAATTTACTTAGCACAAATTCCAAACCCTTGATTTGGCCTCCATAAACAATTTCAATTTTTTGGTCCCCTAATTTACCTACACACTATAAATTAATATGGTTAATTAAAGACTGACGATGAAAGTTCTAGGCTTGTAATTTACCCACATACTGTAAATCAATATGCACACATAAGGCCTAACCATGATCGTCTAGCCTTTTGAGCTTGTAACCCAAACACTGTAAATCAATATGTTCATATTAAACCCTGACGACAAAAGTTCTAGACTCGTTGTTTACCCACACACTGTAAATCTATATGCATATATTAAGCTTAACCATCCCTTTCAAATATTTCAGGTCATATAAGTCATATTTAAGAATTGCAAATAAAATATTTGTGTTCATATTTATGCAATTTTCTGGTTACAGTCCACTTCTATCAAAATTCGTACTATAGGCATTCATACAGTCCAAATTAGACTTAATTAAGATATTCCCTCCTTAATTGCAGTATTCAAATATTCAAATTAATATTTAATTTGACTATTTCTATTCAGATAATTTTATTCCATAATCTAAACGCAGAATAAACGAAAAAGAGAAACAATCGGTCGCAAATATTTTGGCATATAGGTTCAAGCTTGTTTTAATCATACTCATATGCCTTTCAAGAGTATTTTGACGTAACTGTGAGATCAAAAAAATAGAAAAAGGGAAAAAGAGATGTCACACAACAATTTACAAAAATCTAAATAAGATCATCAAAAATGGTAGAAGTAATTCAAAAAATATATATAAAGACAACTGAATCTGAAATCAAACTGCAATATTCTGGATCTAGGAACTGTTAATAATCATCTGAAACAGCTATAACTACCATTTTATAGATTTACCTTTTACTTATTAGAAATCTAGTAATCACATAAATCTCACCTAAATTTGCAAATCCAATGGCCTTGGTAGTAAATTTACAAAATAAATAATCTTCTCTCAAAAATTATGTGCAAATAAATCTTATTTTAAATTTTACTTTTATTTGGAGAAGAAAAAGGTGTAATGGAGGCGCAGAGATGGGGAAGAGGGATTGTAGGTACTGAGAGAGGAGTATAAGTTTATTTATAGTTAAGGTAGGGAATCCTAGGCCATCAGATATTAGGTCAAAAACCTAAAATGTCGGATAAATGATACTCCCAAATCCTGTAGAAATCTGAGGTTCCATGTCAGATACGAAATTATGCCTGGCAAATACATGGGTGGACCCATCTCCCAGGTAGGTCGACATAAGGGTCGACCCATGTAAGGCCTGGGTCGACCTATGGGCCGTCTCATCCTGGGACTTGTTCGTCCCAGCTTTAATGCTAATTAGGGTTAATTATATTAGTTCATTTTGTTTTACTTCAAACTCTAATTTGAAATTAAAACTTCTATTAGTCATAACTTGTTTTTCTGAAAGGCAAGCATGAATTTTTTTTATTTCTCAACAACAAAGTTTCACAATATAATTATCATCTCCAATATATGCTCACTAATATCCAAAACTAAGATATCCAAATACAAGATACAAATTATTTGATAGTAAACAACAAGATTATAAACACGAATCACTATAGAAACTTAATTGCCAAACTGCAGAACGAAATTGAAATAGTCAGCATCATCCTTGAAGACTAATTGCCAAATTGTATAGTAGATTAACATTGCAGAGGATATTAACAACCTTCAGCACAGGAGGGTATCCAACCCATCTTGAAGACTAACTGCTAAATTGCAATAACTAGCATCAGCTTTGAAAAATAGCTCCCCTTCAATTTGCCATGGGTATAAGAACTAATCAGCACACTTATATAACCGCTCATTTAAATTTAAGTGGGCCAAGAAGGGAAGAAGGGTTGCTCCTTGTTTGTCTAGAAGAAGATTTCCTAGAATTGTTAAAAGGCATAACATCCTTTGGCCCATATTCCATGCCATCATCCATATCATCAAAATCAACTTGCTTTTTCTTATTGGATTTTTGCTTGCTACCTTTAGATGAGTCAGCAAATGGTAGTGGAAGAATAACATGAGGCGGTGGGGATAGTTGAGAATGGGGTAAAATTGATGACATGCCAGAACTTTTCACAAGGTTGCTAGCTGAAGAGGGAGTTTAAAAACTAAATGATGATGAGCAAGTCATTGTGGCATGAGATGATAAAACTAGCGAGAATGATTTACGAGCAGAAGAGTTCAATGTGGATGAAGTCAAAGATGATAAAGTAGATGTAGCAGTAGAGAAAGTTGAATTCCTGCCAAGTTGATCAACAGAGTTTTTTAGTATTATTTACATCCTCAATAGTGTCATCATATGAATTTCCAAAAAATGTATCATTACCATCATCAGAATTATCTTTATTTAAACTAGTCATATCTTCAATATTAACCCCTTTGCTATAATCAGAATTTTCTCTAACTTTATGTAACAACTCGGAAATTCTGAACCAATTTAAAATTTTTATTTTAGAAATTTTAATGGATTTTAAATAGTTAAAATGATTTATTTTAAATAATAACGACTAAAGATTTATTTAAATCGAAGTTAGAACGAGTATATTTATTTTAATTATAAAAGGAGTTGGAAATAGCACGGTAATTTGAAAATTTGAATTTGAACTTTGACTGAATGTACAGGATGCAAAATAAATCCAATTTTGGTGAAACCAAAAATATATAAATCTATTTAAAAATATCTTTCCAACGAATCCGAAAAATCGAAATTTCATAGCGGGAATCAAAAGTTATGCCCAATTTAAAATTCAGAATAGTCGCTGTAGAATTTATATATATTTTTTAATATTAAAAATAGCCATTTTTCAAACTACCTCCGTTTTCGACGAAACCACTTTTTTTGGAATCAGAATGTCAAATTATTGCTAGGTTTCAACTTTCATAATTTTTCGAATTAATATGTGAGCGTGGCAAAAGAAAATGTGTTTAGTCAGTTTCAGTCAAATCGGATCGACCAGAAAATGGCCATTTTTCAAACGGTCTCATAATTTAACGAAATTAGTTTTGTTAGGACCGTATCATCAAAACATAGCTAGAAATAATTTTCTGGAATTTTTAGAGTCGGTATGTGGCCTCGGTAAATTAAAATGTACAATCAAATTTAATAATTAAAAGATTTATATTTTAAATTAAATAAAAGTGGGCTAAGTCGATCGAATGGGATGATGAAACATGTTCCATTGTGTCCGGAACAGGGGTATTTGGCTGGGGGCGACATTCGTTGGGTTTGATTTTGGGTTCGTATTGATAAACATGAATTTTTGAAATAAAAAGAATTAAATAAAATGGAAATACAGTATAAATACAGTGGAAATATACAAAACCCTAATGTCTAATACGCAGCCGCCGTATACTTATTTCAATGGCCGAAAATCCTCAATTCGAAATCCCTTAGTCTCTCCTTGAAAGCTCCGAATTAGAACATGATTCTCTTACGAAATTTGAAGTACTTTCAGAGATCTTTCATTTGGTACGGAAGTGATCGCGTCTAGTGGTGCGTGGAGGCCAGGAATGACGCTCAAAGGCGCTGCGTTGTGATGGGTTTCGCGGATGGTAGAGGGGGCCGAGCTCCATGGCGTTGGCGGCGCTGCGAGTGTGTGGTCGCGGCTTTGATGTGGTGCGTTCTGATCGATCTCAAGTGGACCAGGTAACGTGCGATTTTGGGATGAAGATGGGAGCTTTTGGGTTGAACTAACGGACGAAGGCCTGGAGTAAAATCCTGATGTGGAAGAAAGGTTTAGGGAGCAATTAGGAAATTAATTAATTATTTAAATTATGTAATTAACGTGTTTATCATCACAACTTTGTCATACAGCATCAGAAAATGGCAAACTCAGTTGCGTTGCGACCGTATCAACAAACACTACAACATGAAACAAACCAGATATGAAACGGAGACAGTTCAAAATTCAGGATAAAATCAATGTGAGGAATTTTTTTTAATAATTAAAATTTATTGAATCTTTATAAATTTGCTGTTAAATTCAGTTTTGTTGTTATATGTGATCTGATTTTGTTTGATGTGGCTGTTATGATGAGCTGTTGATTGAATGAATCATTTTTGGTTGAAATTAGAATGGACAATATAAAATTGTCATTTGTGTTAAAATTAGAATCAACAAAATAAAAAGTGTCTTTTATTTAGAATAACATGTTAGATAAAAAGTGTCTTTTATTTAGAATAACATGCTTAAATAAAAATGTCTTTTATTTGAAATAATGTCAGGTTAAACAAAACATCACTTCTATATGTTTTGTTGAATTAGAGATGTCGACAAAACAAAAATATCACTTAGATGTGTTTTGTCAAATTAGAGTTGACAAAATAAAACTATCACCTTGTTAGATCATGTTTTTGCCAAACAAACTATCACTTTGTTAGATCATGTGGTATTAACATGAAAATGTCATCTTTGTTAAGAAATAACATTTTTAGTGTAAAATGTTGCATTTAAAAAGAAATAACATTTTTGGTGTAAAATGATGCAGTTAAAAAGAAATAACATTTTTAGTGTGAAATGTTGCATTGGAAATAAAGTTACATTTTAGTTGAAAATGTTGCATTAGAATAAAAATTGTCCTTTTTGCTAAGAAATGTTTATTAGATTAAAAGTTACATTTTTGTTAAGAATAGGTTATAAAAATAAAAATAACATTTTTATTAGAAATGACATGTTAGAATAAAATTGCAATTTGGTATTAAATGTTGCATTGAATAAAAAATGTCATTTTTGTTACAATTGTTTTATTAGAATTAAAAATATCATATTTGGTTAGAAATATACATTAGCATAAAAATATCATTTTTATGTTGATTTAGAAATGTCACATAAAAATATCATTTTTATGTTGAATTAGAATTGTCATATAAAAATATCATTTTTGTTGTAAAATATTAAGTTAGATTAAAAACATCATTTTTATGATAAATGTTTCATTAGAACTAAATTGTCATTTTTATGATAAATATTTCATTAAAACTAAATTGTCATTTTTATGATAAATGTTTCATTAGAACTAAATTGTCATTTTTATGATAAATGTTTCATTAGAACTAAATTGTCATTTTTATGATAAATGTTTCATTAAAACTACATTGTCATTTTTATGATAAATGGTTCATTAGAATTAAGTTGTCATTTTTGTGATAAATGTTCCATTAGAATAAAATTTTCATATTAGATTTGTGACAAAATAAAATATCATTTTTGTCATATTAGATTTGTGTCAAATGAAAATAACATTTTTATTGGTTATGTCATACTAGGATTGTCAACATAAGAAATTAACATTTTATATAGAAATGTCACCTTTGGTTAAAAATAATCATTTGTAGTTGTATGTTTTGTTTATTCAAAACATTACCATTTACATGTAGTAGAAAAAGAACCATTATATGTTTCGTTTATTTAAAATATTTATTATTAATATGTTAGTGAATTAGAAACGTCATTATATTAGAAATGCCATTATATTAGAAATATCATTTTATTTAAAAATGTCATGTAAACTAAAAATATTAATATATTATAATCATCTCATTTATCATAGAATTAAAAATGTAATTTATGTCATTAGATTAAAAATGTCATATATTTAGATTAATGTCGTGTTACATTAAAAAGGCCATATATTTAGATCATGTCCATGTTAAATAAACATGTCATTTTTGTTAGTCAAATAAATATGTCATAGACCATGCCATGTTACATTAAAACATATGGTTTGTTGAAAGTAAATTATAAATATTCATTTATAATGTAAACAGTGAAAATTGGTTAAACTTATTAACCAATAATCTATTTAGATGAACTGCTGTGGTTTGAAAACCCTACATAGGTGTTGGGATGACATACACTAGTCCCAATATTTAACTGTATGTCAATCGATGGATTGACAGTCTGTGTTGAGCATTATTCATTTATTTATTTTAACACTCACACAATTATAAATTTCACTCTAGTTGTGGATGGATGGTGTATTGATTATTTATCACTATTGTTATATACATGCGATGTATGAAATCCATACAATTGAAATTGTATGGAAATTGATTGAGTCACATTCTGATTCAGAACATTTTAAAATAAAGAATATTTCTTTTAAAATAAAGAATATTTTCCAATAAAGAATATTTTACAATAACGAATATTTTTATATAAATTTAATGAAGATTAAAATTGTGATTTTTATGTCCATTTTTCGATGGACACAAAATATTGAAATATGAAGCCGTGTTATGTAGAAACGCTATTTTTAACTTGAATGGGTTTATCGATCGATTTATCTCATTTTAAAATGAATATAAAAAGAAGTGTTTTCAAAATATAATATTTTGAAAGATTATTATTTCAATATAATAAAATATAGAATATTCAATTTTGCTTAAAAATTGAAAATGATGTTAAAACCGTTTTTAAATGAATTTATAAACGATTTATAAAATACGTTTTAAATGGAAATCGACGATATATATTATATATTATATATAAATATATAATGGCCTGAATAGAACGCGTCGCGCAGCGACCTTTCAAAAATTTCGACCATTAACTTTAAATTGACATTACGGGAGATCCGACCGTCAGATTCTCCTAAAACCTGAACCATTGGGTTCGTATCGAAAAGTGCTTTCCAATGAATATAAGAGTTTTAAGATCTAATGTATAGATTTGGAATTATGTCCAAATCAATTTCAGAAAAGGTCGTTGTAAGTGCAGTTCGGTGGCCGTTATTGGAAACCGACTATACGGGCCTTAATAAAAATTAATAAAAATATGGAAAAATTATGTAAAATCATAATAAATGGTTTGGAAAGATTTTGGATGAAAAATTCCATATTTGAAAAGATAAAAATATATTTTTATCGATATGAGCTAGTTATTAACTCGAATTTATCTTTTAAATTAAGATTATTGAAGTTTTCCAATTAAATAAATAAATTGGAATTAAATGAACAAATTGGAATTAAATAAAATAAATTGGATTTTTGGGTTTGTCGTGAATGGTGTCTTAAATAACACTGTTCTTAAACCCCGTATGAAAAGAATAAATCCTTTATTAAAGATTATTAGAATTTCCAGTTATATTTAATAATTGGAATAAAATGAAATATAAATTGGATTTATTGTGAACTATGTTTTTAACGACATTTGTTCTTTAACTCGATTAACAGTGAAAATATAATTTGGAGTTTATAAATCTTTTTATTAAGATTTCATGGAAATTTTCCAAGAGTAAAGTTTTCCAATTTAATATATTGAATTGGAATTAAATGGAATTCGATTTAATAATAATCGAGATGAGCTTCTGTAAAAGAAGACCGTTACTATATATGGAATTTAAAAGGCTTTGCTGTTATTCCATTTACATTATTGATCTGATACAGAAATTTATATCGATTATATATTGATTTGATTTCTGTGAAAATTCCATAGTTAAAGGAAGATGATTTTTGGTTTATCGTGAACTGTGTTTTAAATGACATTGGTTCTTTAACCTAGTTAAAGACAAGATTAATTTCTTAAAGTTGAATAATCATTAGACAATGATTTTTAATATTAAAACAAAATTGGAGTTTTAATGAATCTTTAAAAAGAGGATTAAAGAATTTATCTTTGATAAAATTAATGGGAACCTTTCCCTAATGTTGTGAATATTTATTTAAAAGAATATTCTGAATTGGAATGAGGCGTTGGATGTGCTTTTACAGTATTTTATTATTGATTATAAAATACGCGAGTTATTCGGAAAGACCGGGTTTAACCCATTCTGAATAATTACTACGACGATCAAGAGTCAAAGATGAAGACGATGGTTGAAGACCGGAGGTCTTCACATCGTTTGGATGATTACTGATGTCTTAATTTGGGCGGCCACCCAAGACAAGGTAATAAGTGGTGATCATCCAGACGTACTTGGAGATCGATGGATATGCGAGTACCTCTCTCCTGTATTGGGATAGGGTGTCTCCGGTTTCGTTCAGACCTAGAACGGACTTGTAAATGGATGTATGTCTGGCGTTGTATTCCTTTATGCTATATTCGTTGATCTCTGCTAAATATATATCTGTGGTGGCGGAGAATTTATTCTCTTGCTTAACACCCTTCTCTGAGACGTACGAGCTTAGAGGTTATATATTGGCAGAAATTAATGGTATGGTATGGTATGGATTGACAATGTGGTATGCTAAGATGCAAATGATCAAGGCTTTTGTTGAAAAGCATAGCCTTGTGGTTGATGATCAAAGCATAGCTTTAATTAGCATAGCTTTGTGTACAGCGATACTTCGCGAACCTCACACCCCGGTATGAACCAGAAACGGGAGTAAGGACTGCAAGGAGGACATACGTTTCTTTCAAGCTAGAAGTGGTATCATGGTTTTTACAAGGCCTGAAATTTTTACTTATGTGGATGCTGGAATGAGGCGCCTCGGTTATTTGAGTCCCTAGTGGCTCTATTTACGCCTCATAGGGCGGGGAAACGTACTGTTCAGGCATTACTAATCCAACCATTGCACTTTGGTGGACCGTCCCTGAAGATCCAGGTGCGGTTGCGGCTGTATCCTGAGGCACGGGCTAGAGTGTCTCGAATTCGATAAGGACTATCTTTTGCCTTGGTTCATGATGGAAATCCAACTTCTAATACGACCCATGTGGTTTTGATTGTATAACTAGTACGGCGACATAGTATATGGTAGCTATGTCGTCTATGATTGATATTATGATTGAAATGTTTTAGAACATATACACACTATAATAATATCAACTCTGTTTTATCGTATCAAGCATTTTTGACCATTATAAGGTAAAACTCTATCCTCTGGTTTGCGTTGCATTGTGTGATGGGACTTGAGTCTTATAATGGTTTCATTTTTCTTAAAAGAATTGCGTTGTTTTTAACGATTTACTTTATTTATGCACTGGCAATCCAATAGAGTAAACCCGTTCCGCGTTAGCGGCGTGGTCCTGTGATTAGCCTTATTATTTAAATAGGTTAAGTAAGATTTCTTATACCAGTCCCATGACTGACCCGTAGTTTGTTTCACTTTGCAAACTCGGGTGCCCTCTTTTCCTCACGGGCAGTCAAGTAGCTTCTTTTGCAGATATTCATTTCTTGAGCAGGATACTGGATTGAAGCTTTAAGATGTGTCCAGAGCAATGATAGTCTTCCGCTGTGTATTGTATTTATTTTAATTAAACCTTCTGCTACAATGTATTGAATTTATTATAATTTATCTTCCGCTGTATTATTATATTATTCGATGTACTCTTATATTCTGTACTCTGATGTAGCATTATTATAATGTTTATAAAAGTCTTCTGTTATTTGTACTGATGTATTACATTCCCAAAGTTAACGTATGCGGGATTTGAACGGCCTTGGTCGATTTTGCGATCGATCGAGTCGGGCGAAATCTGTATCGTTACATGTTAGGAACCTGAACATCAATTTCATTTAGGCATGCATCAGCTCCATTATTGCCATCATTAATATCAGATGCCAGGCTTCAAATGGATTAACATGAACACTTTCATCCTCAGTAACACCTACAACATTCTCCTTATTATTACTATCACCTTTTTTCCTCCATGCTTTCTTTGTCTTGGGGATAACAGTAGTCCAGTTTCTGTGATTATCATAAGAATGATCCTTCCTATTATGCTGACCAAAATATACATTCACTAACATGATTATCCTCTATACAGTCATCATACTGCTCATCATTACTCATGTCAGCCATAGTATTATATTCACATTTAGAAATATCATGGCCAAACACTTTGGAAAGAGTACAAATACTAGGTCTGCAATCATACGAGAGCTTCGCAGATGGACACTTATCCCCTAAACCAGCAATTTCAATAGTTTTAGCAAGTTCAAAATCAGGATTAACTTATTCATTTTAAGTTCGTTTTACTCAAACCAAAAGTCTATCTGAACCAGAAAATCACATTGGACCTAATAACACAAACCTCGTAGCCCAATTCCCATAAATTCTCAACTTATTCTTTAAATTAATTATTATTTGTTAAAATTTGGGTTGTTACACTCTACCCCTAATCTTCCCCAATGGTCATCAAAGACTTCCCGCAGTCCACCACCACCCTATATCTTTGGAGTCAATCGACCTCAAGGATAATACCAAACCCAGTAAAGTCCAAAACAAATAAATCACACAAAAACATGCATCCATGACTTGATAAGACCAACCCATGACATATCATGCAAAGGCTAGTAGAGGCACAATTAGGTTTTCCATAACTAAAGGTCGGTTAACAATCTTAGGTCTCAATCCCAATTTATCTGCCAGGTCACTATATATGAAGGAATAAGAAGCCGTAGTATCAAAAAAAGTCGAATAGGATTGTCATAAAGTAAAAGCATACCTTAGATGACGATACCATTTCTTTTCTCCACTTCTGTTGGGGCACTAATAGAAGAAGGAACAACATTAATAGTGTATGTTTTCACGATCTGTCTCTGCCTAGGCAGTTCGGGACAGTCCTTCTTGAAGTGTCTAGGTCTATTGCAATTATAACACTTCTGCTCCCCTACCTTGCAGTCTTTGACCAAACGATCTTCACCTCCAAACCCGAAGCATCCAGTTTTAAACTTTTACTTCTTCTACTGTCCATCCTCAAAATGGAAAGGCTTTCTCTTGTTTGGAAACTTTTTCTTGCCTCTACCGCTTACCAACTGCTTTGGAAGCTCTTTAGAGACAACAGCATCTTCTGTCTTCGACTTAGGGTAAAGACATTTTGACCTCAAAGCTTTCCCAACGATGGACTCAAAAGTATCATCAGTATGATTAATAATCCTCTCCCCTGAGTAATCATCCAGGTCAGTGATGAACTTCTCATTCATCTTTTCGGGGGTATCGATAAAAGACATCATGTACTTTGACAAAGTGTCGAAATTAGCAACATATTTAGAAATAGTTCTACTACCTTGCTTTAACTCAGCAAACCTCCTAAATAGTTTCGACTTTTGAGAAGCTGAAATGAACTTCTCACTGAAACGAGCCTTAAATTGGTCCCAAGTAATCAGATCCTTGAGAGTAGCAGCTTTGATGGCATTCCACCAATTCATAGCCAGCCTTAAAGCTGAAGCAAAGTAAACCTCCTCTTCGTAGCATCATCGAGTCCAAAACCCTCGTAGATGCGCTCGTAAGTACCTACCAAATGTTACACCTCCGTAGATGACTATGTTCCTTGGAACGGTTTACCACCTTGATTGAAAAAGTCCTTATTTAACTTAGAAAAGTCGGGCATGAGCGCCTGCACAAGTGCACCACCATCTTCTGCAACATCCAGAGCAGCTCCTTGAGTGTTCCTGAGAATCTCTCTCATGAAAGTAGTAATGTTATTTGCATATCAAAAGTATTGACATTGTTGGCCCCTGAGCCTTCTCCTTCCTCAACTCCATAAGTGGATTTCCTACATTTTTCATTACTCACGACTCATTGTTCAATCTATAAGGAAGCCAACTAATCGTCTTTCGAAAGAATCCTACTTAGCAGTGCATGTGCAGTGCGACTTCATACTTAAGTATAGTAATAACATATATAGGTATAGTTTTGAAAAACCAAAATACCATACATACACGCTCTCGTGTATGTATACTTATCCCTTGGTACTACCAACCTAGGTTAAACTACGCAACCTAAGCTCTGATACCAAATGTGATGACCACCCCGTACCGGCCGACACCCAACGAGTCGCACTGTGACGATACTTGACTAATGCAAGGCGGTCATCAAGGTTGAAATAAGAAAACCTATAAAAACCAGTCATATTTCTCACAACGCATGGAACAAAATGTAATAACAACATAAGACATAATATAAAAAAGGCGAGACAATGTATAAGCCGAGAACTAAATTGCAAACATCAAGTAGCAGATTCACATTGCAGCATAATACCAAATAAGTCATACATAGGTACATCTCCAAAGTGTTGTCTCTAAATAAACACTATTATGCCCAAAGTAGTGAATAATGGGGAAAAACAGGGATAATAGTGTATATATAATACGTGGAAGTCTTCTGCTCGTCCCCGTTCAGTTACTTGAGCACACCAACTTGTCTCTAGTGTGCTCATTTAAGAGAACCTATAGTAAAAAGAAGCAATGCATAAAACCCGAAGTTCGACAAAGTATGGTGTGAGCAATAGTAATCTCAATCAATATATAGGGTAATACAATAGGTATAAAAAACCATACCTAACCTGGCCTTGCACCCAAAGAGTTAACATATATAATCATATATTCTATCCCATGGTAATTACAATACTGAGTG
This sequence comes from Allium sativum, assembly GCA_030737875.1. Lineage (NCBI taxonomy): Eukaryota > Viridiplantae > Streptophyta > Magnoliopsida > Asparagales > Amaryllidaceae > Allium > Allium sativum. The sequence goes on from CM060915.1 coordinate 375,289,228, forward strand.
TACATGGATGTGTGCGTGATAATTAATAATAGTCATCCAAACATAGCACCCACCCTCACAAACACTCACTCATAGTGTTGGATGTATAATCGTGTTTGACCTACACAGTTCTCTAATCCTTTCCACTTAAAAGGCTAGGAGTTTAACAATTGGTAAAACCCAGGACGATGACCCCGCACTAGGTCTAAGTGTGGGTCCTTAGGTTACCTCGCACTGGAAACAATCCCCTCAAACCAGAAGAAAAGGACTAGCACTAGTCCAAAATGGGCCACACACTCGACATCCCTTCTTCCAGAGTATCCATACAGGTCTTCTGCGTTGAAGATCCCTTTGCATTATGTATCCATAGCGATGTCTATCTCGGAAGTCACCCCGATGATTCCAAACTGGAGCCTTTATGGTAACTTTCCACTTAGACTTTCTTCGCATCTTGGATTAAGATAGTCGTATTAGAGTCTGCCTTCAAAAGGACTCAATCATCGTCACAAAGAATCGGGGTCATGCATCACCATAAGAATTCCACTTTTTTTGCTCTCATCCGAATCGGTCCACCTTTTGTTCCTAATGATCAAGCTAGACCTAATTTGCCATACCCGGATCGACTATGTCGATACGGGCTTGGTTCGCCAAATCAGGGTCGGCTAGGTTGACTCGGACTTGGTCTCCACTTTTGGATCGACTAGGTCGATCCGGATTCATTCGATCTGGTCCTGTATCGATTCCATTGATCCAAAGCATGAGCTTCCAACCAAGTTGAGCCCCGGCTCGAACACCAAACCGGAGTCCTACTCTCTGTTTCCCGTTGCTTCTTTCGAATTTGCTCCTAGTTGAGATGAAGCCACTTCTTCTAGTCGAAACGAGCTTGCAAGCTTCATCTCTTTATCTCCATGACACTAAACGACATGAAATTTTACCTACAGCCTCTTGGGACCTATCTTGTCGTCTTCACAAAGTTTCTTGCCAATTTGATGATGTCTGTCCGACTCGACCTGGTCCAACTAAAACCTGTAGCACCTCCAAAGCAATTTCTATCTTTCTATTTCATCATTCGACGGCGTTTGTATTCATTATAACCTTCCTAAGCAATGTCTTAACATACCAAGCAACCGAAACAACATATAAATCAACCAAACAAGATTAAAACGCCGAAAGGATCATGTTTGTCATCAATCCCTCAAACTTCGGGATTCATAAATCATACCCAAATTAACCCAAATTTATATATGTGTGATAACATGATTTATAATGAATTATAAGCATTTTTACATATTTTTATGAGCATTCCTTATGCTAATTGTGAAGGCCCGCCCCGGACTAGTCTACATTTCCTCCGAAAGTGCGTTGTACACATACCCGACTAGCACAGAATGGTTGCCAAAGAAAGGAAAGAAGAGAATGAACTAACAAGGAACCTGTAGAATGTCTCACAGTGCATGGAACAAAATATAATAACATCATACTTGACATAAAACAGGTGAGACAGTGTATAAGCTGAAACAAACTACCATAGCAGCGGAAAATCCAAAGTACAGCTTATGATCCAAAGCCAACATTATTACAACTTTTAAAAATTGTCTCAAAAAGTTAAACAAGAAAGGTACACTACTAATGCCCAAAGTAGTGACCAGCAACGACACAGGGAGAATATCTATATATATCATACGTGGAAGCCTCCTGCTCGCCTCCGAATCCGCTACTCGCGCGTCACCAGCAAACCTGTCTCTAGTCTGCTCGTGAGAGCACCCAGAGTAATAAGAAGAGACATAAAACTCTGGGTCAGACAAAAAGTCTAGTATGAGCGATAAGCAGCAAAACGGAACAATAAAAGGTATACTAAACCATACCTGAACCTGGACCTGCAATCAAAGAGTTAGCACTACATACTGTACAATACTATAAGGTGCCATTAACATATGGTGTAAGGAATACGGGGGTGGGGGTGTGCATGTCATAATGATGGCAAACAATCAAGCATAGCAATCATCCTCACATCTCTCACTCAGTGCGTAAAGTATACGATATCCACCACTTCGATCACCCAATACTTTGCTATGATCACTCTGCCCCATGAAGTCACAACGGCTTCACTGCACTGATCCATAGCCACTAATCCTTCGCTATGTCCACTTTTCCCCATGGAGTCGTACACACCCCACTGCACTGGTTCATAGCCTTACTAATACTTTACTATGTCCACTCTGCCCCATGGAGTCACAATGGCTCCACTGCACTGGCTCATAGTCTTACTACGATCACTTTGCCCCTCGAGTCATGGTGACTCTACTGCACTGATACGTAGTCCCGCTACGATCACTTTGCCCCTCGAGTCATGGTGACTCTACTGCACTGATACGTAGCCCATCATTCCTTTTCAGTGGTGAATCGAAGTTATGAACGTCGAAAACTCCTTAGCACACGTCCCGCAGCAAAGCCCAATCATGAAGTGAACTCATTGGTTCCCAACTGGATCCTGAGCTCTAACTTCCAACTTGGACTACCTTTGCATCTCGGGTTTTTGGTCATCACTGGGTCGGTTTAGATCTCTCTCTTCTTCTTTGTTGGTTCGGATCGGTCTCTTCGAAGTGCTCCGGGTCGGGTCGTGGTCTCCGAGTCCTTTCGTTGTACATTGGTTCGGTTCGGGTGTCCTCTGGTGGTTCGGGTCGGGTAGAATGCTTCGGTTCAGGTAGAATGCTTCGGTTCGGTGTACCCTGGTTACGGTCCGATCCATTTCCTCTTTTCCCTTCCGTTCCGATCCCCTTCTCTCCCCTTCAGTCGATCTGATTCCCCTCCTTTAGCTCGATCCGATCCCCCCTTTCCTTACCTCGATCTGATCCCAGTTCAACCATTGTGGCCTTCCTTCTTGCCCTTGTGCCAAGCCTCGGTTCGGTTCGGTGATCTCTTGCCTAGTCCTCTACCCGGTCCGAGCCTATTCCCCCGATCCGATCTGAAAGCCTGCACCATTTTTCTACAACTTTTCCAGCGAGTATTTTACGCCATTCGATGGCGTTTTCGACCATTCTAACTATTCTAATCAATCACAAAGCATACCATACAGTTATAGCAACAAGTAGAAGTGACCTCAAACACCAAAACATAAATATGATAGGTTAAAATGGATCAAACATTGCCAAAACCCCATATTTTCCCTTAAACATGTTCAAGCATAATTAATGATAGGATTAGCAAAACTTAACCAAATTAACCCAAGTTCATATCTGTAACAACCCGAAAATCTGGGCCAGTTTAAATTTTTTATTTTGGCAGTTTTAGCGAATTTTGAATATTTAAAATGAATTATTTCAAATAATATCGACGAGAAATTTATTTTGAATATAATTCAAACGTATATATTTATATTCGTCGTCGTTAGAATATAAATAATTATATATAATTATAAAAGGAATTGAAAATGGCGCGGTAGTTCGATAATTCGATTTCAAACTTCAATTGAATGTACCGGGTGCAAAACAATCCGGATTTTAGTGAAACCAAAAACATTAGGATCTAATTGTGAATATCTTTCCAACGAATTCGAAAAATCAAAATTTGATAGCGGGAATCAAAAGATATGTCCAGTTGAAATTTCTGAATAGTCGCTATGGAATTCAGGCCCTTAAAAATGGAATTTTTGCAAACGACCTCGGATTTCGACGAAACCACTTTTGTTGGATCCGCAGTGTCAAATTATTGCTAGATTCCAAATTTCATAATTCTTCGAATTAATATGTGAGCGTGGCAGAGGAAAACGCGTTTGACCAGTTTCAGTGGATTTTAATCGACTGGAAAATGGCCATTTTTCCAACAGTCTCAGAATTCGACGAAACTAGTTTTGTTAGGACCGTATCGTCAATACAAAGCTAGAAAATATTTTTCGAAGATTTTTAGAGTTAGTATGTGACCCCGGTAAATTGAAATGTACGTTTAAAATTCAATATAATGATTTAAATGTTAATTTAAACGAAAACTGATCGAAATGATCAAATCAGCTTGCGATACTTATCCCATTGTGTTCGGAATGGGGGTGATACGCTATGGACGACAGGCGGTGGGTCTCGTTACGAAGTAGAAAGAAAAAGTTGTTTTTTCGGAATTTTAAAACATTAAAATATATATATTATATAAAAACCCTGGCCCTCTCTCCTTTCCCTTCAGTCTAACCATCGACTTCAGAAATAAATAAATAAAATTCCGCTACCCCTCAGCCGCCCCTCCTCCTCAGATCTGGCGCACCGCCCACCTCCACCACCGCTCGCCGCATCGTCCTCCACCAGGCAGTCAACCCTCAGCGTCCCCCCCCTTTTAACTCCGACCTCCCCTCAAACGTAACGCAGGACCCCTCGCCCCAAAACCAGCACCCAACCCGCGAGCTCCCGCCACCGCGAAGGCCTGCCGCCGCCTTGCACCGCGTCCCAGCGCCACCAGTAGCTGATGTTCCTCCTCCGACTGTGGGAACCCGCCCTCTTCTTGAAACCGCGCCCAAACCCTTCCACCCAAACGAGATCCGCCGCATTTCAGGCCCTTGCACCCCTCCTCCGCTTCCTTGGTCAGCCATAGGATCCTCCTCCATCCGCAAACTGATTTTTTTTTCTAAGGAAAAGGTGAGCTTTTCAATATGAATCTCGTTTCAGTATTAAAAATATAATCTTTATTAAGTAGATGATGTAAAAATACGATTTTTGTTGTATGTAGAGAATAAAAATATAATCTTTATACGATGTGAAGGTTAAAAATATAATTTTTATATCAAGGGAAGGTTAAAAATATAATTTTTATATAGGTAGGATAATAAAAATACGATCTTTATATGAATGTGAACGATGTAAAAATATTATTTTTATTATATATGAAGATTAACAATATGTTTTTTTATATATAGTAGAAATTATAAAAATATAATTTTTATAATGAAGAGAAGTTAAAAATTCGATTTTTATATACTGGAGAAGATAAAAATGTGATTTTTACATATGTAGAGAATACGGGCAACGAAGATGACAAAAAGGCGAGAACGACGAAGACTTCTGCAAAAGAAGAGTCGAGATGGTTGGATAGCTATCGGTGAGAACTTCTCACTCAAAATTCTTTTTCTAGTTATATATATATATATACTAGGATGCAGACGGTGTTTAGTAGCACCCGACACCCGTCATCCACAGACCATGGATGGCTTGTTTGTTTAATTGTTTGGTTGTGTAGTTGTTTAGATTATTTGGTTTGAATTGAATTGTTTGGTGAAGTGAAGTTGATTTGATTGATGTGTGAATGGCGTGGGCCTTCACTAGACCGGGGATAAGGCTAGGCCTTGTCCCGTTTCTAGTATCGTGCCGTTATGCCGCCGAAATTTTCTAAAATATGTTAGAAAAATAAAAATATCATTTTATTGAATAAATGAACTGAATAGAACATTCATAAGTTAAATAAAATATTTTATCGTTAAAAATATAGTTTTAACGTGGAAGTGAATAAAATAAAATATTCATTTACAAACCGGACGGTTTGTTTATGTACACCTATTTGAAGGACATTGATTGGGTCGATAAATTTTACACATCGCCCAACTGCACAACTAAAATCTGTGTTTGATTGTTTGAAACCCCACACGGGTGTTGGGATGAAATTTGAAGTTCACTCATCCTGATTGATTAAATATGTCGATCGATTGATTGACAGGCTGTTATAAGCGTTAGATATCTATATTTGATGCTTATACAGTGTAGTGCACTTTGGTTGATGGTTGATTATTCTGCAATGCTATTATATATGTGTGATGTATGAAAATCCATATAATTAACATTATATGGTGATTGATTGGGCCTCATTCCAATTTAGAAGATAAAGAATATTATAAAATAAAGGTTCATGTGTTGACTGTACTCATCCGTTGAGATAAGTCATGTGTTGAACGAAATATTTTAATAATAAAATTTACATCTTTATCATTATAAAATAAAGGTTCATGTGTTGACTGTACTCATCCGTTGAGATAAGTCATGTGTTGAACGAAATATTTTAATAATAAAATTTACATCTTTATCAATATAAAATAAAGGTTCATGTGTTGACTGTACTCATCCGTTGAGATAAGTCATGTGTTGAACGAAATATTTTAATAATAAAATTTACATATTTATCAATATAAAATAAAGGTTCATGTGTTGACTGTACTCATCCGCTGAGATAAGTCATGTGTTGAACGAAATATTTTAATATAGAAATATTTGAATAGGAAATATTTGAAAAAGAAATATTTGAAATAGAATATTTGAAAATAGAATGATATGAAGCCGTGTTGATTAGAGATGCGCCATTTTGACGTGAACGATGTTTATATCGATTTTACTCATTTTAAAATGAATATTGAAAAGTGATTTCGAAATCGCATATTTTGAAATGAAATTTGAATTAAATTGAATAGGAAACGAATTCGAATTGAATATATAACGAATTTGATTTCAATTGAATATATAATGAATTCAATTGAAATAGAAAACCAATTTGAATTGAATCGAATAGAAAACCAATTTGAATTGAATCGAATAGAAAACGACTTTGGAATTGAATTAAATTGAAAACGAATTCGAATTGAATTTAAAACGAAGTGAAATGAATTCAAATTGAATTGAAATTTGAATTGAATAGAAATGAATTTTAAAACGAATTTATAAAGAAGAATTCAATTTCGATTTGAATTGAAATGGAAGTTGAAATTGCTTTTGAAACGAATTTAAAACTATTTATATAATTCGTTTTAAATAGAAATCGACGAAATATATATTATATATATAATATAATGGCCTGAATAGAACGCGCCGCGCCGCGGCAGTTCGTGAATTTCGACCATTTATTTCAAATGGACATTACGGGAGATCCGACCGTCGGATTCTCCTAAAACCGGAACCGTTGGGTTCGTATCGAAAAGAGCTTTCTAACGAATATTGGAAATTAGAAATCTAACGGTTGGATTTGGAATTATGTCCAAATCAAATTTGGAAAAGGTCGCTGTAAGTGCAGTTCGATGACCGTTGATGGAAATCGACTGTACGGGCCTTGATAAAATTATTAAAAATAGTAATAATTTGTGTAAAATCATAAGAAATGATTTAGAAAGAATTTGGATGAAAAACTCCATATTTGAAAAGATAAAAATAGATTTTTATCGAAATGAACTAGTTTTGAACTAGAAATATAATTCTATTTATTTTTAAATAAATAAATTGAATTTGAAATGGTTTTGAAAATAACCAGAGTTTCCAATGATTGCATTGGAATGGATTTGAATCGAAATTGCCTTTGGATTATTTCGATGTTGGATTTCGTGATGATACAGATTTTGTTATGGGAATTTGAAAGATATATATATATATATCGTTATTTCCAATACGATATTTGTTAGTCATAGAATTTGATATTGAATATAAGCCGGTATATATTCTATTCAAAGCCTTGTATTTAATATCAAATGTGATTTGGGTTTGTCATGAATGGTGTCTTGACTAACACTGTTCTTGAACCTAGTTGTGAAAAGATTAAATCTTTTTATTTAGATTTAATGAAGTGTACCAATTAAATAATATTTAATTGGAATTGAATTGATATTGATTTTTGGGTTTATCGTGAACAGTGTTTTAAATAACACTCGTTCTTTAACCCGATAATTAATGGAATGTGACTTTGGGTTTATCGTGAACCGTGTTTTAAATGACACGGATTCTTTAACCCAGTTAACGATTAAAACTAAGTGGAGTTTTAATGAATCTTTAATTAGATTGAAATGATCGAGAATGGAGTATCACCAGTTTTGCTCCAGGCGATAGTTAAATCTTTAATTAGATTTGAACGTGAAATGGTAATTGAATTTACCGATAACACCGTGGTGTTAGATATGAAGTATTACCAGTTTTACTTCATGGGATGAATAGGTTGGGATTGGGAAATTAAAACCAATGATTACTTCGGTAAGGTTCGTTAATCTCGACTAGTTGAATCGAAATTCAAAAGGAGATTAGAGAATAAATTCAAGGAATTTATCTTGGATAAAATTAATGGGAACCTTTCCCTATGAATGTGAAATTTAGAAACTAACTGTCGGTTGGCCAAGCAGAATGGTTTTTCTGGATATTGATCTGATGTTGGTTTCGGCCTTCGGGGTTAATATTTGGGAAATTATTCTCTTGATTAATTTACGGTTAGTGACTGATGAATTGGAATGAGGCGTATGTTGTGTTTGTGTAACACTTATTTAAAATATACGCGAGTTATTCGGGAAGACCGGGTTTATCCCATTCTGAATAACTGATACGACGATAAGTCGAAGATGAAGACGGTGGTCGAAGACCGGAAGTCTTCACGTCGTTTGGGTGGTTACTGATGATCTTGATTGGGTTGTACACCCAAGAAGATGGAAACAGTTGGTGATCGTCCAGACGTACTTGGAGATCGATGGATATGCGAGGTACAAGGTGCCTCCGGTTTCGTTCAGCCCCAGAACGGACTTGTAAATGGACTGTGTGTCTGACAATGGATTTTAGTCCGTGTGATTGATCTCTATTAAATATATATCGGTTTGGCGGCGGAGAATTTATTCTCTTGCTTAACGCCCTTCTCTGAGACGTACGAGCTCAGGGGTTATATATTGATGGATATCAATCGCATGGAGTGAATTGCCTGTGTGGCATGCCTAAGTGGCAAATGATCAAGGCTTCTGTTGAAAAGCAAAGTCTTGTGGTTGATGATCGAAGCACGGCCTTTGTAGCGTAGCTTTGTGTAACGTTTACTTCGCGAGTTTCACACCCGGTATGAACCAAAAACGGGAGACGGACATCAGGGAGGACATGCGTTTCTTTCTAGTTAAGAGTGGCGTCAGTGCTTGAACTGGCTGACGAGTTTGACTCATGTGGATGTTGCTTATTATTACTTGCTGAAAAGCGAGGCGCCTCGTGATATCGGTTTCGGCCGATGCTTCTGGTCGGCTGACGGGCCAGGCTTACGCCCCAAAGGGCGGGGAAACGCATGTTCAGGCATTTTAATCCACATCGGTGGACCGGCCCTGACGATCCAAGGGCCCACCTGAGTCTGGGTCCTGAGGCTCGGACTAGAGAGTCTCGAATCGGTGAGGATCTTGCCCCTAGCCTCGGTTCATACCATAAATGATAACCCAACTTCCAATACGACATTTGCGGTTTTAATTGTAGAACTAGTATGGCGACATGATACATGGTACCCATGCCGCCTATGATTGATACTTATGATTTGAAGTTGTTTTGACACTATACACTTATTATAGTATCAAATGATTTGTTTTAAACGTATCAAGCATTCTTTGGCTGTTATAAGGGAAAACCCTATCCCCCGGCTTGCGTTGCATTGTGTGATAGGACCTGGGTCTTATAACAGCTTCATTTTTCTTTATTTAGCATTGCGCAGTTTGTTTTATGCACTGGTATTCTTGGGAGGAAACTCGTTCTGTGTTATACGGCGTGGTCCCTTGATTTACCTAGCTTTAAAAATAAAGATTAACTGTTTTAGTTCTCACACCAGTCACATGACTGACCTGGAGTTTATTGTTTTGACCTAAACTCTGGGTGCCCTTATTTTGACACGGGCAGCTAGTAGTTTTGGTTTTGCAGATTTATATTCACAGGATCTTGGTTTACAGCTGGAACGATATCCGGAAAGCTTTGTATCTGTATATCCCTTCTGGTTGTGTATTGTATTATTTTTCCGCTGCTATGTATTTAAATGTAATTTAAATCTCTGATATTTCTGTGTAATATATGTTCATTCATACTCTGTATATTCTTGTAATCTGATGGATTGTTGTAATATACAATGAAATGTTCTTTCGTCTGCGTTCTGATTTGTCTTGTTCTCAAACGATAGGGCGTTTCGAACGGTCTGGGTTGGTTTAGCGACTGGTTCGGACCGAGCGAAATTCTGATCATCACAATATCAGAAGTCTAAAACATCATTTAAGAATTTATAAGTATTTTTCCATATTTTTATCATGTTTAAATTCGCTAATTAACACTAATTAGCCATAATTAGTGAGGAACTGTGCAAATCACTCACCTTAGCCACAAATAAACCTTAGATCTGAAATAAATCTCTGTTTGGGCGCGAATAACAATGCTAAACAGCAGCTCTTATCTTGATTTGGTGAAGATCTCTCTTGATTTGATGTTGCTAAGCTTAATCCTTGATTAGAAAGTGATTTGGAGATGATTTAGAGGTTGGAGGCCATTTTTAGGATTTCTAAGAGGTAAGTGGAGGCTAGAAAACTGAAATGAAATGAAACCCTAACTCTTTTCAGCCTCCCCATAACCCTAATCCCGAAATGGGTTATGGGCCCATTCACATCACCCTATTTGGCCCGGTTATGCAGTTTTTCACCTTCCAAACCTCATTTCAGCCATATCTCCCAAACGATAAGTCCGTTTTCCACACGTGACCACTCTACGAAAAGGTAAACCATCATCCGGAGCCAATGGAAGTGGTTTCAGGTCAAAAATCCTTTCCAATCAAAAGTTATGGCCGAAACAAGATCAGCTAGGGGCAAAACGGTCATTTAAAAATCGGCAAAAATCATGAACATGGGAAATGACCCCAATAGTCGTTTCCCAAAGTTACATGGCCATACGACTTCGTATAAGAAAGAAATAAATATTCTACGATCCTCCGATGCGTAGAATGCGGGTTGTTACATTCTCCCCCCCCCCCCTTAAGAAATTTCGTCACCGAAATTCCCTAACCAAAACACACAAAGGGTCCCGCATGCCTATCGACCACGAAACAACAATCAAACATGCAAAACAAGCAAAACAAACCTATCCTAGCATGCAGAATAACTAAATTGCAAAGTAAATCTTACCAGGCAAAGAGTTCTGGATACGTCTTCCTAATGCTCTCCTCTGTCTCCCAAGTATAGTCATTCTCATTCTCGCCCCACTGAACCTTGACTAGCTTCACCGCCTTCCTTCGAAGTTGCTTCGTATCGTGCTCGACAATACGAATCGGCTTGTGGTTCCCAACCGCCTCGGGTTCCACTTCGAAGTCCTCTAACTGATCAGGTGAAATAGTCATACCTGGGTTGTGCACGAACTTCCTTAGCTGGGAAACATGAAATACGTTGTGAACTCCCGCCATTTTCTCTGGTAAGTTAACTCTATACGCCAAATTCCTAACTTGTTCGAGAACTGGGAATGGGCCAACAAATCTTGGTGCCAACTTGCCTCTCCTGCCAAATCGTATCATGCTCTTCAACGGAGAAATATTGACAAACACCAAGTCATCAACGGAGAACTTTAAGTCTCTTCTCCTCTTATCAGCATAACTCTTCTGCCTATCTGGGCAGCCTTCATTCGTTGTTGAATGATCTTAATCTTACTTGAAGTTTCTCTTACTACATCTGGTCCAAGCACAAACTTCTCACCGGCCTCTATCCAACATGATGGTGAGTTACACGGTCTTCCGTACAGAGCTTCATATGGAGCCATACCGATACTGGATTGGTAGCTATTATTATATGCAAACTCTACTAGATGCAAATGGTCATCCCATGATCCACCAAAATCCAATATACAAGCTCTCAAGAGGTCTTCCAATATACGATTCACCCTCTCTGTCTGACCGTCGGTTTGAGGATGATACGCGGTACTGAGATATAGTTCCGACCCTAGAGCCTCTTGTAAGCTCTTCCAAAATCCACTAGTAAACAACGGGTCTCGGTCACTCACAATGCTTTTAGGTACTCCATGAAATCTCACTACCCACTTCATATACAGCTCTGCTAACTTAGCTGTCGTTCTGGTCGATTTGACTGGTATAAATCTTGCACTCTTGGTCAATCGATCCACAATTACCCAAATGCTATCATGTCCCAATTTAGTCCTTGGTAAACCATCAATGAAATCCATCAAGACTTGCTCCTATTTCCATTCAGGAATTTCTAATGGTTGCAACAAACCACTAGGCTTCTTTTGCTCGGCTTTAACTAGCTGGCAATTCATGCACTTAGATATAAACTTCCCAACGTCTCATTTCATCCCTTCCCAGTAGTAAGTTTGCTTCATGTCTCGATACATCTTATCACCACCGGGGTGTATAGTAAGTTTTGAGTGATGACATTCCTTAAGCACTTCATCTCTCAAACCATTCACGTTGGGTACAACTAGTCTTCCATTCTTTCGAAGCCATCCTTCTCGATCAAGCCCATACAAATTCATCTCCTCACCGTGGATATTCATCTCTAACTTGGAGATGATTTCCAATAGATTAGGATCGTTCCTATGACTGGAACCAATCCGCTCAATCAAAGTGGGTCTGATCGTCAAACTAGCCAACATCTCTGGATCCAATTCGCACTTTGGTCTGAAATCAAACCCTGCGATATACTCCAGTTGCTTCCATTCAAGAAACATAGCCCCTAAACTGGCATGTCTCCTACTCAAGGCATCGGCTACCGCATTACCTTTCCCAGGTGTATATGCGATATCAAAATCATAAGAAGCCAAGAACTCTACCCATCTCTGCTGACGGAGATTCAGATCCTTCTGAGAGAAGAGATACTTTAACGATTTGTGATCGGTAAACAACTCAAATATCTCTCCCAAGAGATAATATCTCCACATCTTCAACGCGAACACGATCGCTGCCAGTTCCAAATCATGGGTAGGATACCTTTTCTCATGTAGCTTTAGTTGCCGACTAGCATAAGCTACAACCCTACCTCCTTGCATCAATACAGCATCTAGTCCGGTACCACAAGCATCCGTGTATACCGTCATCTCTTCATTCCCTTTAGGAATGACTGACACTGGCGCACGCGTCAACTTTTCTTTTAGACCCTTGAATGCATTCTCACACACTTCGTCCCAGACGAAGGCTTGATTCTTCTTAGTCAACTGAGTCAACGGTGCTGCTATCTTGGAGAAGTCCTGGATAAACTTACGATAATATCCAGCTAACCCCAAGAAGCTTCTTACGTCTGTTGCATTCTTGGGCGTAGACCAATCCTGTACCGTAGCCACCTTCGCAGGGTCCACGGCAATACCATTCTCCGAAACAACATGGCCCAAGAATATCACTTCCCTCCTCCAGAATGACACTCAAAAAATTTCGCTTTCATTTGGTGTTTTCTCAACACCTCCATCACTATCCTCAAATGTCCCTTGTGTTCCTCCTCTGTCCTCGAGTAAACAAGGATGTCGTCTACGAACACAAGAACAAAATTATTCAACTGATCTCTGAATACTCTATTCATAAGATCCACGAAGTATGCTGGTGCATTGGTCAACCCAAATGGCATGACCAACCACTCATAGAATCCAGACGGCGTCCTAAATGTCGTTTTCGGAAAACTCTCAACCGCTACTCGGAGCTAATGGAATCCTGTCGCGAGGTCCAACTGAGAGAACACTCTTGCTCCTTCCAGTTGATCAAACAAATCATCTATCCGCAGTAGAGGATACTTATTCTTCCTCGTCACCTTATTCAACTCGCGATAGTCCACACACAAACGAAGGGAACCATCTGCCTTAGTGGCAAACACAACTGGTGCTCCCCACTCGGAGACACTTCTTCTAATAAACCCCTTCTTCAAAAGATTGCTTACTTGCACCCCGAGCTCTCGCTGCTCCCTTGGTGCCATACGACGAAGTGGCATCACTATAGGTCTGGCATCTTCCACTAAATCAATATGGAACTCAATCTCTCGGTGTGGTGGAAGTCCGGTCACTTCCTCGAAGATGTCCGGATACTGGCCAACCACGGGCACATCTGACAACTCATCATGCGGGATGTCGAGGGAATTTATAAAACTAGCCATTAACCCATCACTAGGTAGACTACCAAACACTACCCTCCACCCATCATCCGCTCTAACTGTCACCAAAAAGCCCTCACAGTCTACCACCACCCCGTATCTTTGGAGCCAATCGACCCCCAATATAATGCCATACCCAGTAAAGCCCAAAACAAAGCAATCACAAACAAACATACATCCATGACTCGATAAGACCAAATTTCGGAAAATCATACTAAGGTTAGTCGAACCACCAATCGGGTTCGTCACAACCAACGGTCTATCGACTATCTCGGGTTCCAGTCCCAACCTATCTACCAGGTCACTAGATATGAAGGAACGGGAAGCCCCGGTATCAAACAAAACTCGAACAGGTACGTCATAAATAGAAAGCATACCTTGAATAACGACATTCTTTCCTTTCTCCGCCGTAGTTGGGGCATTCGATGAAGAAGGAACAGCATTAATAGCATATGCTTTCACAATCTGTTTCTCTTTAAGAGGTTGTGGACATTTATCCTTATGATGTCCCACTTGGCCACAGTTGTAGCACTTCCTATCCGCTGGCTTGGCCCGGCATTCTTTGGCATAATGGCCCTTCTTACCATAGCTGAAGCACTCAACATCTTTCTTACTCTTTTTCCGGCCATCCTTAGTTTGGTTATGCTTCCTCTTGTTCTGAGAGTTGTTCTTGCCTCCACCGCTCGCTTGCGGTTTTGGCCCTTCTGCAGATGCAACCTCAGTCTTCGACTTAGGGTAAAGACTCTCTGATCTCAAAGCTTTCCCCACAATCGATTCAAACGTCTCATCGATGTGGTTAATAAGCCTTTCCCCCAAGTATCCATCTAGACCAGTAATGAACTTCTCATTCTTCTTCTCAGGGGTATCGATAAGAGATAGTCCATACTTCGACAAAGTATCGAACTCAGCAATATAGTCCGAGACTGCCCTACCATTCTGCTTAAGCTCCAAGAACTTCCTAAACAATTCTGACTTCTGAGCAGCTGGGATAAACTTGTCGCTAAAGCGAGCCTTAAACTGATCCCAAGTAACCTGATCCTCTGGAGTGGCTGTCCTAATAGCATTCCACCAATTCATCTCTCGCCCTTGCAGCTGACGAGACGCTAGCCTTCTCTTCATCGCATCCTCGATACCCAAGTCGTCGAAGATACGATCACAGCTATCCAACCAATCCTGAACATCTGTGGCCGACTCCGTTCCGTGGAACGGCTTCCCACCAAGGTTAGTGTAATCCTTGCACAGCTTGGCGAAATCGGCCCTAGGTGCCTGCACTACTGGACCACCACCATTACCGGGATTGGGAACTGCTCCTTGAACATCCCTAAGCATCTCTCTCATGAAGTCAGTGAACATCGTCCTTATGTCAGGAGCACTCCCATTATTGGTCCCTCTACCAGCACCCCTCGTGTCTCGACTCATCGTTCAATCTATAAAGAGAGAACAATTAACTATCCCCATAGTGGTACTAGTGCAGTACGACTTCATCCTTATACTACGCAAACCAAAGTAATCACAAATACGCGCTCTCATATACGTATTATCTCTCCCTAGTGTCTTTCCCTAGGTTAACTACGCAACCCAGAGCTCTGATACCAAATGTGACGGCCCGCCCCGCACTAGTCTACATTTCCTCCGAAAGTGCGTTGTACACATACCCGACTAGCACGGAACGGTCGCCAAAGAAAGGAAAGAAGAGAATGAACTAACAAGGAACCTGTAGAATGTCTCACAGCGCATGGAACAAAATATAATAACAACATACTTGACATAAAACAAGTGAGACAGTGTATAAGCTGAAACAAACTACCATAGCAGCGGAAAATCCAAAGTACAGCTTATGATCCAAAGCCAACATTATTACAACTTTTAAAAACTATCTCAAAAAGTTAAACAAGAAAGGTACACTACTAATGCCCAAAGTAGTGACCAGTAACGACACAGGGAGAATATCTATATATATCATATGTGGAAGCCTCCTGCTCGCCTCCGAATCCGCTACTCGCGCGTCACCAGCTAACCTGTCTCTAGTCTGCTCGTGAGAGCACCCAGAGTAATAAGAAGAGACATAAAACTCTGGGTCAGAAAAAAAGTCTGGTATGAGCGATAAGCAGCTAAACGGAACAATAACAGGTATACTAAACCATACCTGAACCTGGACCTGCAACCAAAGAGTTAGCACTACATACTGTACAATACTCTAAGGTGCCATTAACATATGGTGTAAGGAATACGCGGGTGGGGTGTGTATGTCATAATGATGGCAAACAATCAAGCATAACAATCATCCTCACATCTCTCACTCAGTGCGTAAAGTATACGATATCCACCACTTCGATCAACCAATACTTTGCTATGATCACTCTGCCCCATGAAGTCACAACGGCTTCACTGCACTGATCCATAGCCACTAATCCTTCGCTATGTTCACTTTGCCCCATGGAGTCGTACACACCCCACTGCACTGGCTCATAGCCTTACTAATCCTTTACTATGTCCACTCTGCCCCATAAAGTCACAATTGCTCCACTCTACTGGCTCATAGTCTTACTACGATCACTTTGCCCCTCGAGTCATGGTGACTCTACTGCACTGATACGTAGTCCCGCTACGATCACTTTGCCCCTCGAGTCATGGTGACTCTACTGCACTGATACATAGCCCATCGTTCCTTTTCAGTGGTGAATCGAAGTTATGAACGTCGACAACTCCTTAGCACACGTCCCGCAGCAAAGCCCAATCATGAAGTGAACTCATTGGTTCCCAACTGGATCCTGAGCTCTAACTTCCAACTTGGACTACCTTTGCATCTCGGGTTTTTGGTCATCACTGGGTCGGTTCGGATCTCTCTCTTCTTCTCTGTCGGTTCGGATCGGTCTCTTCCAAGTGCTCCGGGTCGGGTCGTGGTCTCCGAGTCCTTTCGTAGTACATTGGTTCGGTTCGGGTGTCCTCTGGTGGTTCGGGTCGGGTAGAATGGTTCGGTTCGGTGTTCCCTGGCTACGGTCTGATCCATTTCCTCTTTTCCCTTCCATTCCGATCCCCTTCTCTTCCCTTCAGTCGATCCGATTCCCCTCCTTTAGCTCGATCCGCCCCCCCCCCCTCCCCTTTCGTTACCTCGATCCGTTCCCAGTTCAACCATTGTGGCCCTCCTTCTTGCCCTTGTGCCAAGCATCGGTTCGGTTCGGTGATCTCTTGCCCAGTCCTCTACCCGGTCCGAGCCCATTCCCCCAATCCGATCTGAAAGCCTGCACCATTTTTCTACAACTTTTCCAGCGAGTGTTTTACGCCATTCGACGGCGTTTTCGACCATTCTAACTATTCTAATCAATCACAAAGCATACCATACAGTTATAGCAACAAGTAGAAGTGACCTCAAACACCAAAACATAAATATGATAGGTTAAAATGGATCAAACATTGCCAAAACCCCATATTTTCCCTTAAACATGTTCAAGCATAATTAACGATAGGATTAGCAAAACTTAACCAAATTAACCCAAGTTCATATCAGAGGTCTAAAACATCATTTAAGAATTTATAAGTATTTTTCCAGATTTTTATCATGTTTAAATTCGCTAATTAACACTAGTTAGCCATAATTAGTGAGGAACTATGCAAATCACTCACCTTAGCCACAAATAAACCTTAGATTTGAAATAAATCTCTGTTTGGGCGCGAATAACAATGCTAAATAGCAGCTCTAATCTTGATTTGGTGAAGATCTTCCTTGATTTGATGTTGCTAAGCTTAATCCTTGATTAGAAAGTGATTTGGAGGTGATTTAGAGGTTGGAGGCCATTTTTAGGGTTTCTAAGAGGTAAGTGGAGGCTAGAAAACTGAAATGGAATGAAACCCTAACTCTTTTCAGCCTTCCCATAACCCTAATCCCGAAATGGGTTATGGGCCCATTCACTATTCACCCTATTTGGCCCGGTTAAGCAGTTTTTCACCTTCCAAACCTTATTTCAGCCATATCTCCCAAACGGTAAGTCCGTTTTCCACTTGTGACCACTCTACGGAAAGGTAAACCATCATCCGGAGCCAATGGAAGTGGTTTCAGGTCAAAACTCCTTTCCAATCAAAAGTTATGGCCGAAACAAGATCAGATAGGGGCAAAACGGTCATTTAAAAATCGGCAAAAATCATGAACATGGGAAATGACCCCAATAGTTGTTTCCCACTGTTACATGACCATACGACTTCATATAAGAAATAAATAAATATTCTACGATCCTCCGATGCGTAGAATGTGGGTTGTTACACTAATCTTCCCTAATTAGTGAGAAAGAACACCATTACTCACTTAATCACCCCGAATTAAGTAGATCCAAAAATGAAGATGTTCGCTTGGATCCCTAGGTGTTGCAGCAGCCTTTACCCTCTTTTGGTGTTGATTTAACTTGACTTGCTCTTATTTAGGTTATTGGCCAATTAAAGGAAGATTTAATGAAGGATTTGAGAGGTGGAGGCCACTATTACGGTTTAGATCTATCCTTTCAACCACCACAAATCATCAAATCTGAAACGGGTTGTGGACCACAGCTAATGACCCAACATATTTAAGCCTCCACGGCCTTATTTCAGCCATTCCTCGCAAACGGTAAATTCATTTGCTTATTATGACCACTCTACGAAATGGGAAACCTTCATCTGAATCCAATGGAAATGGTTTCAAATCTGAATTCCCTACCAATCAAAAGTTATGGGCAAAACAAGATTTGTTAAAGGGAAATTGTCACATTAAAATTGGCAATGGTAGGAAAATGGCCCTATCGGTCATTTCCCAAAGTTATACTATCATAAAATCTCATACAAAAGTAATATAAATATTCCACGATCCCCTGATATGTAGAATATGGGTCGTTACACCAAGATAGTTAAAAAAATTCACGTTAGTTATAATGCCACAACACAGGTAGTCAATCGCCACCTATAACACCAGTCGACCGCACGGTTGACTGTTAGTGATAACAGGGATCGACCCTATGTTGATATGGAAAAAAATTGATGCTTGCTTGATTGGCTGATTCATTTTTTGATTAAAATCCATTTTCCCCATTAACATTAATCTCTTAATAGCATTAAATTTCTTTGTTGGAGAATGGAGTTTTGGTGACAACAACCTTATTTTAGTATTAACTGGTTATAAAATATATACTAACACTTTTGTATAGAATATATATATACATACACAAGATTTATATGTAGGAAATATTACTAAAGACTGTACAGTTTAAAGATATAGAGATTCAGAGTTTAGACAAATTTCAAGACACATGAGTATTCAAGATTTCAAGTGTTAAAGATTTCAAGACTAATACAGTTATAGAGTCTAGATTATGTAAGACTCTAAATAGCACTCCAAGTTCAAATTCAAATTCAAATTATGTTTTCAAATTCTACTTTCAATCCTCTTTATTTTTTTCTCTATTTTATTGTCTGTCCTTCCTATTTTCTTCTTATTTTAATTTTGTTTTCATATCAAAGTTTTATAAGTTTTATACATTGATATTTTTACATTTACATGGGTTTAAACTTTATAATTTTATAAATATGTTTATATGGTTTATATTTATGTTTTCATTTGATTTTCTACTTTATAATATTAATTTATAACACTATATTTTAATCCAAGAATTTCCAGAATGATATTTATATTAAAACACTTGAAAATGCTCAAAAATGAATTTCGAACTATATGTATGTCGATATATATAAAACTCTATGTCGACATATAACTGACATTTTTTTCAATTCTGAAAGGAAATGTCTTTTCACTAATTGTGACGGTTCTGAAGCGTTGCAACCTTTCACACACTATAAAAAGGGATTGAATTCGAATTTTTAATCAACTCTTCTACTCTATCTTCACTCTCTTCCATTACGCCATTATTCTTAATCATTTTTATGATTTCTACACTTATACCCTGCCAAATTCAATTCGTTTTGATCAAACTTTTTCACTCTATACTCACTACTCTTTGAATCAAGTGCTATTGAAGAGTTATAAGGATGTTTTTAATTGTTTGGGTCGTGTAAGTAATCGGTGGTATTCCTTTTAGCCGTGAAATAGAGGACGGAATCGGTGGTATCCCTTGTAGCCGCGAAATCAAGGACGGAATCGGTGGTATCCCTTATAGCCGTGAAATCAGGGACGGAATCAGTGGTATCCCTTATAGCCGTGAAATCAAGGAGGTTGTAATTGACTATTGATATAGTAATAAAACTCTGCGTAATCCAGCGTTGCGTGGGACAAGACGTAGAAGAAATCTGAACCAGTATAAAATCCGGTGTGTTCTTTCCTTTTATGCAGTTTTATTTCTGCTTATTTTGCATCTGTGTTTGATTCTGTGTCTGTGATTGTTTCTGTGGTGTTTGACTCATCTACTTTATAACATAAGCTTTAGATTTTCATTAACTATTCAATCCTCCTATAGTGTTTGTTTTGCCTTAGTGATCCTTTCCGCAATCCCTAACAATTGGTATCAGAGCAAGGTCTTTCAAAAAGTTCATAATATGATTTTTAAACTTTTTAAAAAATGGAAAATTTTGGAATCTTTGTTAATACTAATGTCAATTCATGCATTGTATCAATGTTGAAAGAGTCTGCATATAATAATGTTAAAAAGGCATATTATCTACTGAAATATTGTTCAATCCAGAAAACTATGAGTTCTATGACTTTTGAAAATTCAAAAGTTGAAAAGATGGGTAAAGTGGTTGTTGGCAATTCAAATTCTGAAACGGTGGCTTTTGAAAATTCAAATTCTGAAATGGTGGCTGTTGGAAATTCAAACTCCAAACTGGTGTTGTGATACCCCACGTCCGTTAATGTCACTCACAAAGGGAATGCATTAAGCTTCATGAAGCGTTATAGGTAAACAGAAATAGAAATATTACAAGACAAATATAAAAAAGACAGCGGAATTAAAAAACTTTATTTAACATAAAGCAACGTGGTCTGAAAACATCACATGTCTGAAATACATAAAAAAACCATTACATGATTGAAACTACTGTCTTATATATTAAAACATCAAAGTACATAAAAGAAGCAAAATTCCACAAATAAAACATAGCCATAGTAGTAAGGATAGGAGCTTGAGCCATACATCTAAGCAGCTCCAACAAAATGAAAGCAGAATCACGGTCAAGACTGAGTAATACCACCCTGAGAAGATGGAAGGGGGGAAATGGAAGAAAGAAGAGGAAACAAAAAGGGTCAGACATAAAGTCTGGAGAGTTCAGTTACTTTTAGCAAGTAAATAAGTAAAAGTAGCATGACAGACATATAAAGAGGATAAGAGAGAGATAATAACATATAAGGTAAGTATGACAAGGTAAACATGATAGAGTGTATATGCTTCTCTAAAGATTTCTCTGCACTAATACTAGTATAACCAGAATGAGATGATCTCAACAACTATAATATGGTAGACTTAGGCATACGTTCAGATGTATCTTAACCACTACCCTAATCGATCGGCTCCCTATTCCCGCATAGATACTTTGTGCTGGCCCCACCATAGGATGTATCACATCCTATAGTAGCAACCCTTCGCTGATATGCACAGCCATACCTACATGTGTCACGGTCGTCTTAGCCCCCTCTACCCGGCCCATGCAAGCACATGTCCCCGGTCAGTTTGCGCCGCCCACAACATCCTCCTCGTTTGGATCTCTTACATTCAGCCTAGTAAGCGTTCTCCAACTCCGACTTAGTTCGGAGTACTCGTTTGTTACCTATTAAGGGTTACTAACTGAAATGAGTCTCACACAATTCGATACAAGCTCTCCCCTTTGTCTTGTATCCCCACTAGGTTTTCCATTGGTTATGTATACCACTAAGTGTCTTTAATTACACAACCCTATCATTTCTATAAGTTATGCTTACCCTAAAAAGGTGTCTTTAATTACATGACTCTAATATTTCCATCGGTCATGTATACCACTAGGTGTCTTTAATTACATAACCTTATCGTGTTAAATTTGTGGGCCTATATGTAAACATTACCCACCTCCTCAGATTTACTTAACCCACCCACTGTTCAACCAAATTTACTTAATCTCAACTTATGTTTATATACAATCCCTATGGATTCAACTAGGTTAAGAATTCAAGGTTTATTACAATCTTTTCATTTATGGTTATGGTATTCTAGACCTCCCACATTAAGCCTACCATTTGTGGATGCTGGACATGCCGAGCGGGTCCGGGAATACTTATTCCACAAATTGGGCTTAACCCCGTGTCTTAGCACGTCTCGTATTTGTGCACCTAGACCTCCCACATTAGATTCACCACTTGTGGTTGTTGGATATGCCGGGCGGACCTGGGAAGACTTCCACCACAAGTGCAATCTAACCTCGTGCCTAGGTGCAATTATAGTTTCTAATTACTGTAATCCTAGCATTTCATTATTAGCGAATTTTTCATATGTCATTATAGGTTATAGGTTTCATGCCCCTTTTCCCCATTTATGTTCATTGTGAATTATATGTCCAAATTTATATACATAAACATTATTCAAATTATACCAATTTCCACCTTTTTACCAATTATGCCCAAATTCCCAATTCACAAGATATGTCCAATTTCAATGTTTTTCCCTCCTTCCCAAACTAACGTAATCGCATAATTTAGCGGCATGCCTAGGCTCGAAAATAGCCTGGCTATATAAAATAAAAAGGGAAAGGCTGAAGGGAAGATGACAAAGATGTTTATTCTAACAAACTGACATAAGCATATGATGGCATAATGATAGGATGGACATATAAGAACAGATCGGTGAACTTGTGATAATAAAACAGGTTCTAACATAGTAGAGATGTCATAATAGGCATGATTAGATCTAAACAAGAATTTAGATGTCCAACTAATGTCAGATCTAAATTGACCACAACATGATAATCATAAGATGATCCAAATAACAAATTAGATCCATAATTAAAAGTAGATCTGACGTGATAAAGGTTGAGATCCATGTCATAGTCAATTCAAAATGCCATAGATTCGCAAATTATAATAGATCTGGTATGATTCAGTCACAGGCATAGATCCCAAATTACAATATCATGGATTCACATATTACAATATATCTGATATGATTCAGTCACAGTCATAGATCCAAATTTACAGTCATATCATGTTTACTTTTAATTATTTAAATCTAAAGGCAACTGAAACTCACAGCGTTTGGATCTAGAAAGATAGGAGGAGAAGAAAATAGTTGATGAATCTCATATCTACGCTTGAATCTCTAAATTTGATTGCAGAAGAAGAAAGAGTTTTGGTTTAGTCCAGGCACCAGCAGCACTTAGGCCTCCATTGATTTTCAGTGAAGAAAACAAGAGAAATGAGCATGTATTTATAGCTGCCAGCCTCCAAACCGACTTAGCCACATCATCCCTAGGGGGGTCAACCCTGGTGTCGACTACCCCTTGGGGGGTCGACTCCCTTGGGCGGGAATTTTCTCGCTCATCCCGAATTCTGGAATTTTAAGCTTTTTTGAACTTTCTGGACCTCATTTTAAATTCTTGGACGCTATATATATATATATACACACACACACCTACTTGCGTGTATACAAACTTCAAACCCTCATAACTTCTTTATGCAGTGTTTTACGCAAACAAAATGTCTATCTTGACCAGAATTTCGAGATGGGGCGCAATGGCATAGTCCGTTTCCCTTAATTATGAATATTAAATTAATTATTATTTAATTTATCCTTTTTAATGTTGTTAAAATATGGTGTGTTGCATTCTCCCCTACTCAAAGGATTTCGTCCCTGAAATCTTCAAGCTAAGAAGAATGCATATGCTACCATCCATCACCCATCTACTCATCCATCAATCACTGGCATCCATTGTCCTTTAAGGCTTCTAATTCTTAGATGAACATATGAAAATGTGTATGTATATGTCCCAACACTAATGCGAAAATTAGGTGATCTATTGATCCAATTGATCTCCTTAATGCAATGTATGTTAGTGTCATGAATCCAATATGTATGCAAATAATTCTATTATAACATGTAAGTTCTATATGTGTGCACAATCATTCGTCAAAATGCAACATCCATATGATGATACATCCATTTTCATCCATTAAAAGAAGAAAAATGCACACATATCCATATGCATTATGAAAGTGATTGAGCCGATCTAGTGTGTGTGCATATGCATCCATGAGAAACCATTAGCAAACACTTGCATCCACTTGCATCCATCAACCATAACATGTCTCAAACACGTGCATGGGATTCCTACCTAAAGGTCGAAGATTCGATCGATAGGATATACTTAAATGGTAGAAACAAGCAGAAATAAAACCTTTGGAAAAGGAAGTTAAGTTCATACCCTCGAAAAGAAAAGGATATGAAGCACGAATCTTGTCTTTGGTCTCCCAAGTTGCATCCTCTGGGTTATCTCCCCACTGAACATTCACCAACTTGATTTCTTTATTGCGTAGCTTCTTAACGTCTGATTTAAGAATATGGTAAGGAACTCGTCTGGTTGTCGCCTCCCATTCCACCTCTACTTCTTGCAATACACTTGACTCAACTACTTCTGTGGTATCACGCAAACACTTCTGTAAGTGAGAAACGTGGAAAACATCATGAACACCAGATAGTCTCTCTGGCAGCTTTACTCTATAGGCCATTTGGCCAATCCTTTCTGTTATGGGTAATGGCCCTACGAATCTTGGTACCAACTTCCCTACAGATTTGAAGCGAACCACATTCCTCAAAGGTGACACTTTAATGAAAACCGTATCCCCTACTTTGAATTCTATGTTATTCCTTCTCTTGTCTACATAGGATTTCTTCCTATCTTGAGTGGTCTTCGTTCGTCGTCTAATAAGATCAATCTTCTCGAACGTTTCTCTAACCATATCTGGTCCAAGCAATAGCCTTTCTGTAGATTCCCACCAACAAGTTGGTGATCTACAAGGTCGTCCGTACAACGATTCGAAGGGTGCCATGCCAATGCTAGCTTGATAATTGTTGTTATAGGCAAACTCTACTAAAGGAAGATGCTCTTCCTAAGTCCCTCCGAAACTAGGATACACAGTCTCAAAAGATCTTCAAGAACTCTGTTCACCCTCTCCGTTTGTCCATCGGTCTAAGGATGATAAGCGGTGCTCAAATGTAATGTGTACCTAATGCTTCTTGCAAGCTCCTACAAAATTCACTGGTGAAAATGTAGTCGCGATCGCTTACAATGGTAGAAGGTACTCCATAAAGACGGACTATCTCTTGAACATAAATCGCTGCCAACCATGTTGTCGTCCTCTTACTCTTAACTGGAATAAAATGAGCGCTCTTAGTAAGTCTATCTACTACCACCCAAATACTAGTGTTGCCTTTCTTTGATCTAGGCAAACCATCTATGAAATACATAGAGACGCTCTCCCACTTCCACCGTGGAACCTCCAAGGGATGAAGTAAACCACCGGGCTTCTTTTACTCAACTTTGACTTACTGACAAACTAAACATTGAGAAACAAACTATGCCACATCTTCATCCCAGCCAAAAAGAAAACCCTCTTCATGTCCTTGTACATCTTATTACCGCCTGGATGAATAGTCATCTTAGAATGATGGGCTTCTTCTAGGACTGCCTTTAGCATACTTCCAGTTTGAGGAACACAAAGCCTTCCATCTCGTCGCAACCACCCTTTACCGTCAATGTAATATCTATTGAGGTGGCTAGAAGTCTCCCCTTTACTGAGCCTATCCAAGATGTCTGAAATCTGTGGATCATCTCGCTGCGAAGCTCCTATCTAATCCATAAGAGTAGGTCATATCTCTAGCGATGCAAACAAACCAGGAAAAAGCTTTTCCTTTCCACAAACAGAGGACTTAAGGCCTTCCTCTGCCTACTCAGTGCATCTTCCACCACATTACCCTTGCCAGGGGTATAAACAATCTCAATATCATAAGAAGCTAGGAACTCCATCCACCTTTGTTGCCTTAAATTAAGATCCTTCTACGAGAACAAATACTTTAGAGATTTATGATCGGTGTACAGCTCGATCCCCTCTCCAAGCAAATAATGATGCCACATCTTAAGCGTGAATACTATGGCAACTAGATCTAAATCATGGGTTGGGTAGTTTTTCTCATGGACTTTTAGCTGTCTTCCTCCGTAACATACTACCCTTCCTTCTTGCATCAGAACCGCACCAAGCCCCATACAACATGCATCGGTGTAAACTGTAAACACCTTATTCCCATTAGGCAAGGCCAAGACTGGGGCTGTTCTCAGAGCCCTTCTCAGTCGTTGGAAAGCAACATCACAATCTATATACCTTGAATACGCCAAATTCTTCTTCGTTAGCCTGGTGAGTGGGGATGATATTTTTGTGAAGTCCTTAATGAACTTCCTAAAATAGCCTGCTAACCCCAAAAAACTTCTCACCTATGTTGCATTCTTTGGAATCTGCCAGTCTTGAACTACAACCACCTTTGCGGGATCTACTGTTATCCCTTCTTTAGAAACCACATGCCCTAAGAATCTCACCTCCTTTCTCCAAAAGTGGCATTTGGAGAATTTTGCCTTAAGCTGATGCGCACGGAGAGTTTTCAAAACTTCCCTTAAATGTCGGGCATGCTCTTTCTTCCTCACTCTTTGAGAAGGTCAAGATATCATCAATAAAGACAATGACAAATTTATTTAGAAACTCCTGAAATACCTTACTCATCAGATCAACAAAATAGGCGGGTGCATTCGTCAACCCAAAAGGCATTACGAGCCATTCAAAGAAACCATCTGCAGTCCTAAAAGCGGTCTTATTTATACTGTCCTTAGCCACCCTCAACTGATGAAACCCCATGGCCATGTCTAACTGAGAAAATACCGAGGCACCAACAAGCTGGTCGAACAAGTCATCTATCCTCGGAAGTGGGTGCCTATTCTTCTTTGTGAGCTTATTCAACTCTCTATAGTCCACACACAAACGGAGCGAACCATCCGCCTTAGTTGCGAATACTAAAGGAGCACCCCATTCAGATATGCTTCGCCTGATAAATCCTTTCTCAAGTAGCTTCCCTACTTGCTTACTCAGCTCCCTCCTTTCCCTTGGAGCGATATGGCGCACAGGCAATGAAACTGACTTTGCATTATCTATCAAATATATGCGAAAATCTATCTCGCGCTTTAGGGGTAAACCCCTAACCTCATCAAAAAATATTAGAATAATCTTAGACTACTGGAACTGATTGCAAATCATTGATAGATGCATCGAGAGACTCTAGGAAACTAAGCATAACAGATCCTTGCGGGTCACAAGAAATCTCGAGGGTCCTCCCATGATAAGTCAGAAGCCTAACGACCTTCCTCTCACAATCCAGAATGGCACCATACATGGTTAGTCAATCCATCCCTAGAATCCAACCGTAGCTCATAAACCCGAGAAAATACGTGTCACAATCAAACTCGACGCCTAAGATAGATATCCTCAAAACCCGACAAATCATCGATAAATGAGTTGAACCACCAATGGGGTTAGAGACAATAATGGGTCCACTACCATACTAGTATTTAAGTGCAGAGATGAAACCATAGAACTAGATATAAATGAATGTGAAGCACAAGAATCAAAAAGAGTTCTAATAGGATGACAGTAAAGAGAAATCAAACCTTCCACGGAAATTTTCCTACTTCTATCTAGAGCACTGATCGCGAGAGCATGCACCTGCCCTCCAGAAGCTCCTGCCCTTTGACCTTGTCCCTGTGGTCCCTGTTTCTTCGGGCACTCCCTAGCAAAGTGTCTGACCTCTCCACAGTTGAAGCAAGTATTCTTCCTCCTTTTACAGTCTTTGACCAAGTTACCCTCTCGCCCACAACTGTGACATTTCCTCTTATCCTTATCCTTGTCATTTTTTCCACCTTTCTTTTGTTGTTGTTGTTGTTGCTGTTGTTGTTGCTGTCCTTTCTTAGGCCATACCTTCTTATTTTGCGTTATTTCCTCGGCTTTTACTTCCTTCTTTTCTTCCTTGTCTTCCTCATGCATCAGGGTCATATCAACAAGCCTTTCCAAAATAGCTCCCATTGGAATGTGGGACATAGCTAACCAGTAAAGGGGTTCATTTAACCCTTTAGCAAACCGCAAAGCTTTCTTATGCGGAGTATCTACCAATTCCAATCCAAATCTTGCTAGTTGGTTGAATTTGTTCACATATTCTTTAACGGTCATATTTCCTTGTTTGAGCGCCAAGAACCTCTCCATTTGCATGCTTTTCTCAGCTTGAGAAAGAAATTTCATTTCAAATCTTTGTCTAAAATCATTCCATGTTTCTACCGGACGTCCAGCTTGGGTAACTTCCCACCAAAACGAAGCTTCATCTTTCAGTAGCCATGCAGCTAACTGAATCTTCCTTCGTTCCTCTACTTCAAAGATTACGAACAAGACCTCGGTCTCCTTGAGCCAATTCCTTGCCTTTGCAAATGTCTCGTTTCCATGGAATGGCTTTCCTCCCATAGCATGAAAATCCTTGCAGATCTTAGCAAAATTATCTACTCTTCGATGAGGGAGAGGAACGATGGGTGCAGCTAGGGGAGGAACGTTTCCTTGGCCTTCGGCAGGTATTGTAGCCTCTAGATACCTACGGAATCATCCAGGTATCGTAACTCCCTCTAGAATGTTAGGTTCCCCAGACATGCTAAAACGAAAAGAAAAGAGGTTTAGACAAAAGATCGAAGGATATTACATATGGCTTCGGGGAATATGTTTTTCAAAACAGACTTTTCTTTTTGAAAATTGCCTTCTTTTAAAACCTTTTTGAAATAATTTTCAATTTTTTTTATCTAATCCGGTAACCTTCAACTCTGATACCAAGTGTGACACCGCACGTCCGTTAATGTCACTCACAAAGGGAATGCATTAAGTTTCGTGAAGCGTTATAGGTAAACAGAAATAGAAATATTACAAGATAGATATAAAAATGACAGCGGAATTAAAAAACTTTATTTAACATAAAGTAACCTGGTTTGAAAACATCACATGTCTGAAATATATAAAAAAAAACATTACATCATTGAAACTATTGTCTTGTACGTTAAAACATCAGAGTACATAAAAGAAGCAAAATTCCCCAAATAAAACATAGCCATAGTAGCAAGGATAGGAGCTTGAGCCATATATCTAAGCATCTCCAACAAATTGAAAGCATAATCATGGTGAAGCCTGAGTGTTAGCACCCTAAGAACCTGGAAGGAGGGGAAACAGAAGAAAGAAGAGGTAACAAAAAGGGTCAGACATAAAGTCCGGCGAGTTCAGTTACTTTTAGCAAGTAAATAAGTAAACGTAGCATGACAGACATATAAAGTGGATAAGAGAGATATAACAACATATAAGGTAGGTATGACAAGGTAAACATGATAGAGTGTATATGCTTCTCTAAAGATTTCTATGTACTAATGCTAGTATAACTAGAATGAGATGATCACAACAACTATAAGATGGTAGACTTAGGCATACGTCCAGATGTATCTTAACCACTACCCTAATCGATTGGCTCCCTACTCCACGTAGATACTCTGTGCCGGCCCCACCATAGGATGTATCACGTCCTATAGTGGCAACCCTTCGCTGATATGCACAGCCATACCTACAGGTGTCACGGTCATCTTAGCCCCCTCTACCCGGCCCATGCACGCGCATGTCCCCGGTCGGTTTGCGCCGCCCACACCGTCCTCCTCGTTTAGATCTCTTGCATTCATCCCAGTAAGTGTGCCCCAACTCCGACCTAGTTCAGAGTACTCATTTGATACCTATTAAGGGTTACTGACTGAAATGGGTCCCACACAATTTGATACAAGCTCCCTCCTTGTCTTGTATCCCCACTAGGGTTTCCATTGGTTATGTATACCACTAGGAGTCTTTAATTACACAACCCTATCATTTCTATAAGTTATTCTTACCCTAAAAAGGTGTCTTTAATTACATGAATCTAATATTTCCATCGGTTATATATAATACTAGGTGTCTTTAATTACATAACCTTATTGGGTTAAGTTTGTGGCCTATATGTAAATATTACCCACCCCCTCAGATTTACTTAACCCACCCATTGTTCAACAAATTTTACTTAATCTCAACTTAAGTTTATATACAATCCCTATGGATTTAACTAGGTTAAGCATTCAAGGTTCATTACCATGTTTTCATTTATGGTTATGGTATGCTAGACATTCCACATTAAGCCTACCATTTGTGGATGCTGGACATGTCGGGCGGGTCCGGGCAAACTTATTCCACAAATTGGGCTTAACCTTATGTCTTAACACGTCTCATATTTGTGCACCTAGACCTCCCACATTAGATTCACCACTTATGGTCGCTGGATATGTCGGGCGGGTCCGGGAAGAATTCCACCACAAGTGCAATCTAACCTCGTGTCTAGGCACAATTATAGTTTCTAATTAGTGTAATCCCAGGCATTTCATTATTAGCCAATTTTTCATATGTCGTTATAGGTTTCATTCCCCTTTTTCCCTAATTATGTTCATAATGAATTATATGTCCAAATTTATATACATAAAAATTATTCAAATTATACCAATTTCAACCTTTTTACCAATTATGCCCAAATTCCCAATTCGCAAGATATGTCCAATTTCAATGTTTTTCCCTCGTTCCCAAACTAACGTTATCGCACAATTTAGCGGCATTCCTAGGCTCGAAAATATCCTGGCTATATAAAATAAAAAGGGAAAAGGTGAAGGGAAGATGACAGAGATGTTTATTCTAACAAACTGATGTAAGCATATGATGGCATAATGATAGGATGGACATATAAGAAGAGATCAGTGAATTTGTGATAATAAAACAAGTGCTAACATAGTAGGGATGTCATAATAGGCATGATTATATCTAAATAAGATGTCCAAATAATGTCAGATCTAAATTGACCACAACTTGATAATCATAAGATGATCCAAATAACAAATTGGATCCATAATTAAAAGTAAATCTGACGTGATAAGGGTTGAGATCCATGTCATAATCAATTCAAAATGTCATAGATTTGCAAATAACAATAGATCCGATATGATTCGGTCACAGACATGGATTCCAAATTACAATATCATGGATTCACATATTACAATAGATCTGATATGATTTAGTCACAGTCATAGATCCAAATTTACAGTCATATCATGTTTACTTTTAATTATTTAAATCTAAAGGTAACTGAAACTCATAGTGTTTGGATCTACAACGATGGGAGGAGAAGAAAATAGTTGATGAATCTAAAATTTACGCTTGAATCTCTAAATTTGATTGTAGAAGAAGAAAGAGTTTTGGTTTTTAGTCCAGGCACCAGCAGCACTTAGGCCTCCATTGATCTTCAGTGAAGAAAACAAGAGAAATAAGCATGTATTTATAGCTGCCAGCCTCCAAACTGACTTAGCCACGTCAGCACTAGGGGGGTCGACACCCCCTTGGGGGGTCGACTCCCCTAGGCGGGAATTTTCCTACTCACCCCAAATTATGAAATTTTGAACTTTTTTGAACTTTCTGGACCTGATTTTGAATTCTTGGACCCTATATGTATATAGGGTTATATATATATAACCCTCTTGCACGTATACAAACTTCAAACCCTCATAGCTTCTTCATTCGATGTCCGTTTTACGCAAATCAAATGTCTATCTTGACCAGAATTTCGAGACAATCGCAATGGCGCAGTCCATTTCTCTTAACTCGGAGTATTAAATTAATTTATCCTCTTTTAATGTTGTTAAAATACGGGGTGTTACAGGTGTGTTACATGCTGTTGAGAATTCAAATCCTGGAAAGCAATTGGTGGAAATGAAAAAGGACAAATGGATGCTGGATAGTAGCTATTCGAGACATATGACTAGAAATCCAGAACTACTCAATAATCTGAAATATGAAGATGGTGGAATGGTGAACTTTGAAGATAACTCTAAAGGGTACATTATTGGAATCGACAATGTCGGTAATTCTGGAACTCCTACTATTTCTGATGTTTTATTAGTTAGGAATTTAAAAAACAACTTGCTAAGTATAAATCAACTTTGCGATAAGGCTTATAAAATAAATTTTGAAAAAAATAAATGTTATATAGAAGATAGGAATTCAAAAGTTATATTTGAAGGATATAGAAAAAAATATCTATATATTGAGTATGAAAATCTCCCACGATAACCTATGTATTATATCCAATACAAGTGACCCCTGGATTTAGTATAAGAGATTTGGTCATATAAATTTCAAACATATTTCTAAGATTTCTAAACTAGATTCGGTTGGAGGATTACCCAAAATGAAGTTTAGAGTCAATAACTTATGCGACGCTTTTCAGTTCGGAAAATTAAAGAAAGGTTCATTTAAATCAAAAGAGGAAATCACTACATCAAAACCATTAGAGTTAATACACATGGATTTATTTGGTCCATCTCAAATTCAATCGATAAACCATAATAGATATGTTTACGTAATAGTTGACAATTTTTCTAGATTTACTTGGACTTTGTTTCTTAAAAATAAAAGTGATGCTTTTGATCAATTTAAAAAAAATTCTAAAAGAATTCAAAATTTATTATCACTAAAAATTAAAACAATACGTAGCGATCATGGCGGAGAATTCGAAAATGAAATTTTTGAAAAATATTGTAATAAATAGGGAATAACCCATAATTTTACAATTCTGAGAACCCCTCATCAAAACGGAGTAGTTGAACGTAAAAATAGGACGATACAAGAATCTGCGAGAACTATGTTATCCGATAGTAATTTACCAATGACCTTTTGGGATGAGGAAGTTGAAACAGCTTACTATATTATTAATAGAATTTCAATTAGACCTTTAACTCATAAAACTCCATATGAACTTCTGTATGACAATAAACCGAAAGTATCATATTTTAAAATATTTGGAAGTAAATGTTTTATACTAAATACAAAAGACAATTTAGATAAGTTTGATTCGAAATCCGATAAAGGAATATTTATTGGATATTCAGATAGAAGTAAGGCATATAGAGTTTTCAATACTCGAACCAATACCATAGAAGAAACTCTAAATGTGTCTTTCGACGAAAACTATAAAAGTATAATTCAAAATAGTGAAGATGATTGTGAAAATGAGATTAATGAAATAAATCATGAAAATAATCAACCAAATAATAGAATTAGATTACTTAGAGATCATCCTATTAGAAAATATATTAGGAGATATAGAATCTATTGTTAGAACTCGTAATCAATTAAATAACATGAGTGGTACTGCTTTTATTTCAACTATTGAACCTAAAAATCCAAAGGAAGCATCTTCCGATGATTCATGGATACTTGCTATGCAAGAAGAACTGAATTAGTTTATTAGGAATGATGTATGGGAACTTGTTCCTAGATCCGAGGATAAGACTACAATAGGAACCAAATGGGTCTATAAAAATAAAATGTACGAACACGGTGATGGAGTAAGAAACAAAGCATGACTAATAGCACAAGGTTATACTCAAGAAGAAGGAATAGATTATGATGAAACTTTTGCTCCTGTAGCAAGATTAGAAGCTATTAGAATTTTATTAGCTTTTGCAAACCATAATAATTTCAAATTATATCAAATGGATGTCAAAAGTGCTTTTCTAAATAGATTTGTTAAGGAAGACGTATATGTAGAGCAACCACCTCTATTTGAAGATGTGAAATTACCAAATCACGTACATAAGTTAAAGAAAGTGTTATATGGATTAAAACAGGCTCCTAGGGCTTGGTATGATCGATTAAGAAATTATTTGTTACAATAAAATTTTGAAATAGGAAAATTAGATAATACTTTGTTTATTAAGAAAAATAATAAAGATATTCAATTAGTACAAATATATGTTAATGATATAATTTTCGGGTTGACAAACGATAAGATGAATAAAGAATTTTCAGATATTATGACTAGAGAATTTGAAATGAGCTATATGGGAGAGTTATCATTCTTTCTAGGATTGCAAATTCGTCAATTAAAAAATGGAATATTTATTAATCAAGAAAAATACGCAAGAGATCTAATTAGCGAATATAATTTAATAACAATGAATGGGAGACCAACACCTATGGCAACTAATATATCTTTAAGTAAAGATAATACATCAAAATACATTGACCAAAAACTTTATAGAGGAATGATAGGATCATTTTTATATATAACCGCTAGTAGACTAGATATAATGCATAGTGTATGTCTCTGTGCAAGATATCAATCACAACCTAAGGAAACACATTTAAAAACCGTAAAACATATTCTATGGTATGCAAAGCATACATCAGATTTTGGATCATTTTACCCTAAGGAAGATTCATTCGATTTAGTCTATTACCGTGACGCTGACTATGTGGGATGTAAATCTGATCGCAAAAGTACTAATGGAACATGTCACTTCTTAGGACATTCACTAGTCTCGTGGTTAAGTAAAAAGAAAAATATTGTATCTTTGTCAACAACTGAAGTAGAATATATCTCTGCTGCTTTGGCTTGTTCACAAGTGATATATATGCAACAAACTCTAAATGATTTTGGATTAAAAGTAAACAAATCACCAAAATACTGCGATAATACGAGTGCTATAAATATTTCTAAAAACCCAACTCATCATTTTAGAACTAAACGTATTGATGTTAGACATCATTTTCTAAGAGATAAACAAATAGCAGATATATTAACAAAACCATTAAATGAAGCAACATTCACTAAATTTAGAAGAGAATCAGGCAAATGTTCATTAAGTGAGTTAGAATAATTAAATATACTATAATATATAAAAATAACATAAGAAATTAGAAAAATAAAATTTAAAACTAAAGTATGTCGACATAATCTTTTTTATATGTCATATAACTGCCAGAATTTAAAATTTAACTCCCACCAAAAGTTGGTTATTTTAATTATTAAAACATTCTACTTCGACTTTTCTTCTTCATTTTCATTTCTCTTCTCTGTAAAAACTCTAAATTAAAAATACAATGGCCTCCACTAATCTAAATACCCAGATCAACTCCAATCAACACGCTGGACCATTCGAGAGTCCTTTTCAATGATCTACGCTATCTCGGGTTATCAAAATCGAAGAAAAGATGGAGTATTGTTTGCAAATGATGGCTGACATACAAGTACTACAGATTAGGATGAATCAAGAGCAAAACAGGCAAGGGAAAGTAGTAAGGAGTCTACATAAATTCATAATGGATAATCAGGCTAATCCGATTATCATCAATGATGATAATCAAGCCATGGAAGAGGAGGAAGAACCAGAAGAGGAAGAAGAAATGATGAAGGAGGAAGAACAACAAGAGACTCAACCAATGATTTCGGAAGAAGACGATAAGGTTGTATGTGTAGGAGAGGTCTTATTCGACCAAAATGGGAATGTGATTGAAAGGAATGTAGAATATTGTCTCCATTATCCAAATTGTCTAATTCACAAACCTCCCATTGTCAAAAATAATTAAGTTTAAGGTTTTATTTGATTTTTCATTTTCATTGCGTTCTTACGATGTTTCGTATTTGTATAAATTCGTGTATTTGTACAAACTCAAGTTTAACGCAATAATCATTTATGTTTATAAGTTAAGTGATATAATTAGTTATAACTCTATAAACATAAAATGAATATAAGATTAATGGGGAGTATAAGAATTATTAAACGGAATATTTTACTTAGGGGAGTATTTTACTTTGAATTATTATATATAAAGGGGGGATATCATAATTTGGATTAGTTACTTAATATCTTATAGATTTTATTTAGACAGTTATATGATTTTGGGGGGAGTAATTTTAAGATTTTTTTTTTTGATAATGCCAATGGGGGAGAAATTATAAAATATAGACATAGTTTATAGGATTCATATAGACAGTGGGAGTATTTAAAAGGATCATCATCAACATGTATATACAGGTATAATATTTTATAAACTAAGGTTTTCATCATCAAAAAGGGAGAGATTGTTAGAGAATGGATGTTTGATGACAACAACTTTATTTCAATATTAATTGTTTATAAAATATATACTAACACTTTTTTATAGAATATATATATATATACATATACAAGACTTATATACAGGAAATATTACTAGAGACTGTACAGTTTAAAGATATTAGAAATTCAGAGTTCAGAGAAATTTCAAGACTCATGAGTATTCAAGATTTCAAGAGTTCAAGAATTCAAGACTAATATAATTATAGAGTCTAGATTATGTAAGACTCTAAATAGCACTCCAGGTTCAAATTCAAATTCAAATTCTGTTTTCAAATTCTTCCGTCAATCCTCTCTGTTCTATTTTCTCTCTATTTTATTCTCTATCCTTTCTATTTTCTTCTTATTTTAATTTTGTTTTCATACTCAAAGTTTTATATATTTATATTTTTACATTTATATAGTTTTAAACTTTATAATTTTATAAATATGTTTATATAGTTTATATTTATGTTTTCATATGATTTTCTACTTTATAATATTAATTTATAACACTATATTTTAATCCAACAATTTCCATAATTACATTTATATCAAAACACTTGAAAATGCTCAAAAATGAATTTTGAACTATATGTATGTCGACATATATAAAAAACTCTATGTCGACATATAACTGTCATTTTTTTAAATTTTGAAAGTGAGTGTGTTTTCACTAATTGTGACGGTTCTGAAGCATTGCAAACTTTCACACACTATAAAAAGGGATCGAATTCGAATTTTTAATCAACTCTTCTTCTCTAACTTCACTCTCTTTCACTACACCATTATTCTTAATCATTTTTATGATTTATACACTTATACTCTGCCGAATTCAATTCCATTTTGATCAAACTTCTTCTGTCTACACTCTCTACACATTACTCTCTAAATCAAGTGTTATTGAAGAGTTATAGGGTTGTTTGTAATTGTTTGGGTCCTGTAAGTAATCGGTGGTATCCCTTGTAGCCGTGAAATCAAGGATAAAATCGGTGGTATCCCTTGTAGCCGTGAAATCAAGGACGAAATCGGTGGTATCCCTTGTAGCCATGAAATCAAGGAGGTTGTAATTGACTATTGATATAGCAATAAAACTTTGCGCAATCCGGCATTGCGTGGGACTGGACGTAGGAGCAATCCGAACCAGTATAAAATCCGATGTGTTCTTTCCTTTTTTGCATTTTTATTTTTGTTTATATTGCATATGTGTTTGATTTTGTGTCTGTGATTGTTTCTATGGTGTTTGATTCATCTAGTATATAACATAAGTTTTAGATTTTCTATAAATTCTCAAAAACACTATTCAGACCCCTTTAGTGTTTGTTTTGCCTTAATGATCCTTTTCCGCAGTCCCTAACATTCTTAACCCTACATCTATATCTTAATTAATTCTAGAATTCAAAATTCAAAATTACTTACTCGGATTTGATTTTGAATCCAAATTTGAAATTTAAATTATTTTAAATTTTAATACTTTAAATGCTAATAACTTTCATATGTAAGCACCATTTTCAGCATATTATACATGGAAATTGATCGATAACTTGCCATGAACACAATCACGTACTTTTATTACCAAATTCCAAGTTTCAAAAAAAATTCCATTTTTATCCATAATTTCATTTTTATTTATTTATTTATTGGCATTGATTTTATGGAGTGTTATATTCCTCCCTTAAAAAAGATTTTGGCCTCCGTATCATTTAAGAGGTGGACAATGCAAATTGGAATACATCCATTTTATACAAAAAGTTATATATGCATCCATCTACACGACCAATAGCGCAATGTGACTATGTATTGAAAATATACTAAAATGAGATCAATCCTAACATAAATGTGTGAAACTGTCATGCAATATATAAGTATGCATACAAATTCTATATGAGCGCACAATGGTGGTAGGTAAGTGTGTCAACCATTTACTGCCATCTAGTCTAGCAACCATGAAGAAATCAAAAATCTAAACTTTTAGAGAGAAGTTTTACATGTGAAAAGCTCCAAATGGGAATTTTCATCTTTTTCTCAGTTTCTCACATGATTTTCTTTGGATTATCTCCTTATTGAACTCAGACTACCCTATTATCCTTATTTCATATTTTTTTAGCTCCATGCTTAATAAAGCAAGCGGTGGAAGTCATCGATTCCATCTCAATATCCCAATTTATGAGGCTCAATTACTGCAGTCGTATCATGAACCATTTTCTAAATGAGAGTCATGAAAAATGTAGTGGGCATTGAGCAATTTATCCAAAAGGTCCACAATATAAGCTAGTTTCCCTATCCTTTTTGAAATCTGAATCAGTCCAACAAATCCTGGCACCAACTTCTCATTTTTACCAAATTCAACTATCGTCTTTAAGTGGGGAAACTTTGAAAAATACGATATCTCCAACCTCAAATTCGAAATCGTTTCGTCTTTGGACTGCATAGGATTTTTTCTTATCTTGTGTTACCTTTATTCTTTGACTAACAGTTTGTGCTTTTTTATGGTATCATGAATCAAGTTAGGTTTGATTAATATTTTATCAGTGGTTGCCCACTAAATGCTAGTTGATTTACATGGCATCTCATAAAGATCTTCAAAAGAGGCATGTCAGTCATTGCTTGATGGCTATTATTGTTAGCGAACTCAACTAATATATGTACTACTTCCAATGTCCTCCAAAGTCCAAGATACACGCCCTTAAAAGATCTTACAAAATCTCATTCACTTTTATGTGGTTTAGTAATTTGCAGGTGATAACTTGCACATATATTTAGAAAAGTTCTTAATGCTTCTCAGAAAATATTCTAAAACTCACTGGTGAACATGAGGTATCTATCACTTACTATGCTTAAGGGTATGCCATACAACCTTACCACCTTTCAAATATAGTTTTGTACCAAAAATTCAGTAATTCTATTACTCCTAACTAATAGAAAATGAGCACACTTAGTAAGCCGATAATAACCCAAATGGATTCATTTCCTTTTTGACTCCTAGGTAATCCTTCCACAATGTCTATAGTAATATGCTCTTATTTCCCAGTTATGACATCTAAAGGCAACAAAAATACACTAGGTTTTTATTATTTATCCTAAATCTTTTGACAAGTTAGGCATTATGTAACAAACTCAGCTATTATTTTCATTATTCTAGACCAAAAGAAAATCCTCCTTATATCTTTATACATCTTATCCCCTGCAAGGTGTATAGTCATTTTAGAATGATGACAATCCCAAAATACCTCCTCTATAATCTCGTCAATCATTGGAACACAAACTCATCCATTTGTCCTCAAACATCTCTTATTATCAACAGAGTATCTAATGGAGTGTGGAAAACTCTCTTTCTTCCTAATTTTATCTAAACTTATCTTTATTTTTTTATTCTTCATATGTTCTATCCTAACTCTATCTGACAAAGCTAGCATGACCTCCATAACTGCTAAAATGCCTCGAATGGGTTTAATTGGTAGTTGAAAATTGAATTTTGAGAGAAACTTCAGCTGCCACCATTTAGATATACCATTACGGGTAGCGCATGTTAGACTACGTGCATAAGAACTATGTTTCCTTTGCCGAAACTATATTTAATACCAAAATCAGCAGATGTTGTGCACGCCATCGACCTATGATGTTTAAGGCTCATATGTTTTAGGAAAAGAGATATTTGAGCGATTTATGGTCAGTAACAACTCAAACTCGAACCTTTCTCTCAGCAAATACCGCCTCCTCATCTTTAAGAAAAAGTAACAGCTGACAATTCCATGTTATGCTCTGGATATCTCTTCTCATGGTCTTTCGACTGTCTACTAGCACAAGAAACTACCTTCCCTTATTACATTAAAATCGCTCCTAACCCTATGCCATAAGAATTTATATAAACATAAATGACTTTGTTCCATACGGAATAGTGAGCACAGGTGCAATAGTTAAAGGTCCCTTAAGCTCCTCAAAGGCCTTGGTGCATTTTTCATCCTAAGTAAAGATAAGGTTCTTCTTGATAAATGAGCTAATGGAGTAACTATCCTTGCAAAGTTCTTTATGAATTTTCTATAATAGCTCATTAACCTAGAAAAGCTTCTTACTTTAGTTGCATTCCTAAGAACCCATCATCCTCGAATAGCTTCAAGCTTAGTAGGGTCTACTGCCATTCCTTGCTTAGAAACAGTGTGTCCTACGAAACTTACTTCCTTTCCCCAAAAGTTGCACTTGGAAAACTTAGTCTTAAGTTGATTTCTCTTTAGGATTTCTAGTATATGTATTAAGTGGTTTTTATGCTCTTTATTACTGCTTGAGAACACCAAAATATCATTCACAACACCACTAAAAATTTATCAAGTTACCCCTAAATATCCTACTCATTAATCAACAAAATATATTGGGGCCTTAGTTAACTAAAAAGGCATAATTTCCCAATCAAAAAGCCCGTCTGGTATACAGAATTTGTCGTAGGATTCCTCTCTTCCATGATCCTCAGATTATGGAATCAAGTTGCCAAGATAAGTTGGGAAAAGATCTTAGCTCCACTACACCATAACAACCAGTTTGGCACATAAGGATGCGGAGATAAAATATGGGTTAAAGTGTTATCATATTTGATAGTGCTTAGATTCGTATCAAACTACATTTTGCGATCCGCACCACCCCAAACACCCTAAATCTGACCGTCCATCAACGAAACCCCGGATCAGTTAATTTGATATGGCTTTGGGCCAAATCGAATGCGTATTATATTGTGCATCACGTTAGGCACTCGAAATAAAAAATTTGGCCGCTTCTTTTTCCCTTTATTATACTTTAATGGACCGAAAACCCAAATTAGGGTTTTTGGTCACCAAATCATGCCTCCAAATTTCTTTGGAATCTCCTCCTCCGACTGAGACAAACAAACCTCTCCTTCGACAGAAACGCAGCAACCCTTGGTCCCTAGCCCTCCTTCGACAGTAGGTATGTGTTTCAACTAAATTGTGGCATGCATGTCTGATAGTAGGGAACAAGTTGAAATCATTGTGTGTTAGTTGACTGCTACTTTGTGTTAGTATGTTAGCTATTTAAATTGAATTGGTATGTATTAGTGTGTTAGCTGAATGCTACTTTGTGTAAGGGGCGGATCTATGGTTATACCCCAAAATCAGAGAAATCAAATTTGAATCATGTTTTATGATAATGTAAAAAACATCTGAATTGCTATTGGAAACATGTATAGTATACTTTTAGATTGCATTATATCCATGAAACAAAGAAATAACAATGAGTTAGTCATAAGGATGCTGTAAGCTTTACTAATGTTAAGATGTTTAATGTCAATTGTCCATAACCTGACTCTATTTGCAATAGCCATTTGATGATATGTTCTTTAGATCGTTTGCCATGTTGAATATGAATTGTAGTAACCACATCCATGTACAGGTAATAAAATACTAGTTTGGTGATAGTTTAACTGTTTAGCAACTAAAAGTTGTCCATTTCTTAAACTAAATGACAAGTTTACTCTTTTTTGAGAGATAACAAGTTTACTGAAAGTATATTAACAGGTTTGCTGAAAGTTTTGGTAGATGGATGATTACTCAACTTTATGGTTAATATTTTAATGGG
The DNA here is from genome assembly GCA_030737875.1 of Allium sativum. Taxonomy (NCBI): domain Eukaryota; kingdom Viridiplantae; phylum Streptophyta; class Magnoliopsida; order Asparagales; family Amaryllidaceae; genus Allium; species Allium sativum. The sequence continues at coordinate 375,330,620 of CM060915.1, forward strand.
CGATCCACTAAGTGGATGCATTTTAGCTCACACGTAGGGTCAAGTATCCATGCTTATTAGTTTTATCCAAATGTCGGATGTTGGTACACTTTACCTTTGTAAAAAGATGCTTTCACTAGCAACTTTCCCCTACTTTGTAGTAGAGACTGTAGTGTAAGTTGCACTACAAGTCAGCTTCAAAGAAACTGAAAGTTGCAAGTGAAAGCAGCTTTTTCCAAAGGTTAAGTAAAGTGGCATTCGACATTTGGATAAAGCTAATAAGCATGGATTACTGACCCTGCATGTGAGATAAAATGCATCCACCTGGTGGATCGCCCAGTAAATTCTTAATCAGAAAGTCAGGTATGTGTGTTATTCGAAGATGATGATTCGATATCTTTAGACGTTGGAGCAGGTATCTATTATTTTACACTTATCTCTACGTACTTACATAAGAATTGAATTGACGTGTTGTGTGCACATGGATGATGCCTTGCTAAAACCATGTCCATATGTATGTTTCTGCATATGGTAGTTTTATTTGTTCCTTTTTGTGTGTATATATAGGAGGATGTTCTGTATTCTAGGGTACGAACTACCAGTGTTGCAGATCGACTACAGTTCAGGTGATTCTTGTTTTGGGTTTGCATCTTTAACGACTGACATTTTATTCATCTTTGAGACATATACTGATTGACTACACAAACACATGGATGGGCCTTAAAGTGCTATTTTAGTTTCTTCTATTTTGGTGTACACAAACACACTGATCGACTATCGGTGTACACAAACATACTGTCGACATATACTGATCGACTACCGGTGTACACAAACACACTAATTGACTACCGGTGTACACAAACACACTGATCGATCGATTACAATTGATCGGCTATTGGTGTACACAAACACACTGATCGACTACAACTGATCGACTACCGGTGTACATAAACACACTGATCGATCAACTACAACTGATCGACTATTGGTGTACACAAACATACTGATCGACCACAACTGATCGACTACCGGTGTACACAAACACACTGATCGACTACCAGTGTACACAAACACACTGATCGACATTCACTTTTCTCTTTATTCATGTTTGCATCTCAGTGACAGTAAGTTACAATGTCGATCTCCTGCCCAGTGAAGTATTTGCAACTTGTTTAATGAATTTATATGCAGTCCTGTTGGAGAAAACAGAAAAATTAGGGAGATATTAGTGTAGATTTTGGTGCTTTTGTGCTGGTGGAACCCAGGCTGGCTATCACGATTCTGTTTTGCTGACAATCAATGAAAGTTGACAATTATATTGATGAAATCGAACCTCAATTTGTCTTCATCAGGTTGGCCTTTAAGATTTTGTCTTAAACTGTGTATATATAAATATTTATGCTATTATAAAACTTTATTACAGCTATCTTATTCTCATAATAAACTACTTTGATTTAGAGCAAACATGGACTTCATAACCATGATCAACACGTACACTCAATCTTCCCGGCCTTGACTAGAGTTTTATCAGGCTGATATTTTTTACCCTTTTTTGTTAGTTCGTAATGTGATGGAAATCTTTGACAATTTCCTTTTATTGTATATGTTTGTACGTACATTGTGTTTCGTATTATGAAAAATCTTGTAATGCTTTGAGTATATATACAAATTGTGTTATTCATGTGTATAAATTGTGGTATATATCCATCGTGTTATGAAAAATATGTGTTACAGTTTCTATTTTATATATACATATATGATAAATATATATACACATGTATATAAATATATATGTGTACACACACATATAATTAGATACGATCAAAGGCCGTGTCTGATTACAATTTAGATACGGCTAGAGCCGTATGTTATTTCTAGTGAGATACAATTTATAGCCGTATCTAATAATTTAACGCACCATTTTTTGATACGGCTTATTGTCGTGCCTAACTGCTTTAGATATGGCTAAAAACACAGCCTAATTAGTATATATGGTGTAGTGCTATGAATAATTGATCCAATAAGTATCCATTCTAGGTAAGGGGTGCTTATTCTTCTTAGTCAACCAATTCAAGTTTCTATAGTAAACACCGCATCTTAATGGTCTGTCATCGTTAGTAGTAAAGATGGTTACCATCATTTCAAAATACTCCTTTTGATTAATCCTCTCTATAAAAGCTTATATTTATCCAACTCTCATCTTTATTTATAGGCCATGTGTCTTAATGGTAGGTCATGGGCTTTGTATTCTTCTCTAACTCAATTCCAAATTCGATCTCCCTATGGGGTGCAAGACCCGAAACTTCCTCAAAGTTATCGGAAAATCCACGTGCTCTGTTATGGATGAAAGCTTACAACAAGATATTACTAAATAATTGATGTGACCAAGTCTTTGAAAAAAAGGACTTCTAAATCACACGTATACAACTCCTCGATCTTACAACCTTACTCTTATGATCAAGAATAGCTTCATATACGCTAACCAATACATACCAAAAATGAGTCTGTACCCCACAAAATTAAGAATGAATGCATTACGTATGATGCCAATGCCACATACGATTAGTCCTATACACATCAAAATTATATGTGTCGATCTTATAATAGGGTTAGAAATCACCACTAGGTTAGAGAAAATTTGGGATTGATGGTTTAAATATCGTATGGCACTCCTAGTAATAAAATAATGCAATGCTTCTGAATTAAATAAGGTAAAGTTACCATTTGGATAAGAGTTATACCTTCCAAAGTTATTTTTCCTAGATCCCCAAGTGGCACACCAGCAGTAAGAGCAACTTCAATAGCATAAACCTGAACATTAAATACTTCCTTAGCTAACTAAGAGAAAACTTTCATTAAGCATCCTTCCTCGTGGCAATTATAACATTTTCCTTTGAAATCTTCCTTTACCAAACCCACCTTGTAATCTTTGGCCTTATGACCCGTTTTATGACACATTTTACAATCTAATGCTTTGACTTTGAATCTCATTTTGGACTTCTTATTAGCCTGGATGCCTTCCCTCTTAGGTCCTACTTGCAGTTGGCTTCACCCTACCTTCTTTTGAAATCCTTTTCTTATGCATTCCCTGTCTACATCATTTCTATCTCTATAACATCTCATGAGTTGCTCCCATAGGGATTTGTCTACGCAACCTTTTGTAACACCCTAAGATTTAATACACTATAACCATACTTAATGATAATAAAATATGAATAACTTAATTAAATATTCAGAATTAAGTGGAACCGACATCTGCGTTCATCTCGGAATTCTGGTTCAAATGGATCCCAAGTTTGCGTAAAACAGGTAACGTATGAAGAAGTTAAGGGCTTTAGAAGTTTGTATGCATATAACAAGCTTACATATAAATAAATAAATCCAGAAATCAAAACGTACGCAGCGGGAAATGGACCCGGTAGGGGTCGACCCACACCCTACGGAGTTGCCCCATACCAGGGTGTGTCGACCCTAGGGTTGCCCCTGGAGTCGACCCACCCCAAATCTGGGACATATTCATTTGGCGAATGTGGACTGCTTTCCGGACCATATTTGTAGTTGAGCACCTATAAATAGACTAGTAGAGCCTAGCCTAAATCTCATATTTTTCAGAGAGGCTGTCTAGACTTTGCCATTTTTCTTCCTCCTCAAATCTCTTCAGAAAATAGAATAATTAGTGTTAGGAAATTCTTATTCAAGATCTGGAGGAAAAGAATGTATATCTGCAAATGGGTGTTCAGAATTCTGATCAAAGTGAGGTAAATTCTTGGATCTGGTCAATTTAGATTTCTTTTCTTTCTTCCCTTTTCTTTTAATTTTAGAATTATGAATCCATTATTATTTAGGTACTAGATTTGGTTAGGAGAGCCATGGAATGCTAAGACTGGACCAGATTCATGAATTGGTAAGCTATTAGGTGAGTGGATTTAAGTTATGCCTTTTCGATAATGGTATATTTATTGTTTGGCATTCCCTGTTAATATGTATAATAAATCTGTTGAAATATCTAACTTGTTGTAATCTATTGAAATGATTAATCTGCTGAACTGTAAACCTACAAAAACGTTTAATTTGCTGAAATGATTAACCTACTGAAATCTGTTGAAATTAAGTAATGTGGAATATGACTGGAAATGTAGGGTTGCATGAACATGTAAATATGTAGGCTTAATTCAAGATTAAGTGGAACATGTTAATGAAACTGTAAGTAACATGTGGAATCTATTAAATCTATGGGGTTAAGTAAACCTGTTGAATCTGTTGGGGTCATACGAACCTGTTAACCTGTAATACTTAACCTGTTTAATCTGTTGGGGTTATATAAAAGCCTTTTTCCATTAATCACTTGTCAGAATTGGGAATTTCTTTGAAAATTGTAATTATGAAGTTTACAATGAACATTTGTTTAAGAATATTATTATGCCAAAAGATTGTAAATAAGAATTACAGTAAAATTTGGAAGAATGAATATGCCTAAATTTACAGAAAACATACATATAACAGTGCTAAGGCACGAGGTTAAGCCCAAATTGTGGTAAAAGTCTACGCGGAACCACCTGACAAATCCAGCGTCCACAAGTGGTCGGCTTAATGTGAGAGGTCTGGTGTATAAAAATATATATGAATATGTGTATATGACAGGATAGAAATAAATGGCATTGATTGTAATTAATGAAAATGAAGGAAAGTTACAACATCATAAAAGAATTGGAATGAACGGGGAATGATAACAACATATTATGAACAAACCTGAATGGAAAAAGGAAAGATAATAGGTAGGCTTGTCCTAGGGACAGGTGGAAATTATAAGTTAGGTTATAATAAACGATAGAGAAAATGGGATAACTTATATAATGAGATAAGTTGTACTTAATGGCGCATTAAGTAATCTGTAAACCTGAGAATATGAGATCTGCTGATGAGAATAATATGTTAAAGGCCTATTAATGAACTTAAAAACGGTTAAGTTATTTAACTGAAATGAATAAGCAAGAGGAACTTGGTAACGTGAACGAGAAGTCAATATGACATGAAATAACCAAGTTAACTGGAAATCTGATGAGGCAGAGAAAGCGTGTAATTAAACGTTTATACATAGGATCTTAAAACACATTAACCTGAGGCGCTTGGACCAGTCCGTATGTCTGAAGATGGATAACCCAACAGGGTACATCATCTTGGTGTCGTGAGGCACGAGGGGAGCGCACGTCCATCTGATTATTCTTCATGTTTTTCCTGTTGTTCTGCTGGCTCTGAAGGACTGGAAGAGGAAGCACGCGGCTTCCTGGGACACGGAGGGTACTCCTAGTAGTCCTCTGTGCGGTGACAACGCTGAGGTTGTGCTCGTAGGGGTTGAGTCTGCGCGTTACTACCCGGTGAGTATTCCTTGACTGCCACAATAGGGGGCATTCAGAAGGCTGTACGGTGGCATAGGTGATTCGACGATCTTTTTGACTTGTGACTAGGCGGGTAATGACCATTTTCGTCTGTTTTCCATTGGCAGGTCTAACCATCTTATTGATAGTAGTCATCGGGTACCAGCCATCGATAGTCAGCGTGATGCGTGATGCGGAAAGACGGGGAGCTAAACCTACAGACAGTTGACCTTCCACTATCAAGGCTTTGGTTGCGGGACAAGCCAACTAGGATGTTGTTTGTCGTTTTTCCGAGCCACGTCACTAGCTCTCAATTTCGTTTGCCTTTCACTAGTTGAGGGAGGGGTCTGGTGGGACCATAACCACTGTGAAAAATGCAGACCATAGCATATGATTATATAGATATCTGAAAAAGCTCTCAACCGAGTTCCGTGTTTCTTATACAACCATTTTATGGAACTCGGTGTGCATACCCTTTTCGGATGGTGTATCCTAAAGGTTAAGGCATCGAGTACGATTGGCAATACGTACGTAAGAAAGTCTATATACATGCATGTCTGCTCTGGCGGTGTATCGTAGACTCTAGGGCATTACTCTATGATGGAATATGATTCAATCGAAGGTGGCTGTCTGTACGCTTACCTAGCATGGCGATGGTGGTTCTATGCGGAACATTGCGTTGTGATACAGAGAGTCATACGTCATTCGGGCGTAGGATGAGGGATTGCATATATTTTTGTGGAGTTACGGCGGAGACCGTGTGTGTGGGGTACCATGGGGGTGTACCTTAATGTTGGGGGTAGCTACATATATATTGTATTAGGTTAATCCACTGGGAAGTAGATGGGTGCGACGTGTGTGTAAGCCTTGAGTGCTGTTAACCCAAGTAACCTAATAAATAAGAAAATGTAACTGAACAGTATATGTAGGGTTATCCAAAATGTGTAGTTTAAATCCAGTCACCAGAACTTGTGTTCTGACCCCCTCCTCATAACATACATTATCCGGGTATAGTATATTTGATTATATTATATTTTATTCCATTCCGTTGTGAGTAGTTTTCTGAGCTCTAATATGTTTATTATCTCTGTATTTTCTGTAGGATACTAGATAAACCAACATGAGTTTCGACAGATTAGAATTTTGAAAAAAATTCGGTCTGTCGAAGTTCGGGTTGTTAGATCTAGTATCAGAGCCTAGGTTTAGGATTCCTGTACAGATAGTGAGTGAACATATTTGTATTTTTAAAAATATAAATGTGTTGTATATATACATAGATCCATATAAGAATCCACTAAATAGAAAGCACATAATATGGTGAGAATTGGGATATCTGTTTTGTACACTAAAGGAACGAATATGAAAATCTGAGACAATTAGGTAATTTGGGTGAGAAGTGTACAATATACTTTGTATGGAAGAAAGGTGAATCCCATTTGTTAATATTTCGGGTTAGTGGGTTTGGCAGTAAAACCTTATAAATTGGAAAAGGTTAAAAGTTGAGAGAATTGACTTTGTGGGAGTGTCTGGGAAAGCCTAGGTAAGTTGGAAACCCACTTTGAGTCTAACCCCATTTTTTTACTTCGGAGAACTTGAAATTGTAAAAGATTTTAGAAGATGGTTTATGGTGTCTTCAAGTTTTGATCTTAAAAGTTACAGTTTTAAAATATGTAAAGAAGTACATATTGGGTTTTGAATAAAAATGGGGTATATTTTGGAAATGGTGATTTCTTGTGAAAATTTTGTCTAAAATAAATTCTCTCAGTAAAAGATGCATATTATAAAGCATGTATAGCTTGCTAGTTTTCAAGCTATATGGTATGAAAGGATTAAAAAGAAAAACATAGAAAATGTTGCATTTTGATTTGGCATTTTGTTGAAAACTAGAATTTTCGGCAAAAAAGTTTTGAAATCTCTATTCTTTTGACAATCATTTTTTATAATTGTTTCAACAAGAAAATTTTGTTGGGTGGACAAAATAAGTTGTAGAAATTAAGAATTAGAGTAGATGTTTGCACCTTGTAGTAAGCAATTGAACTGACCTTATAGGAAAAAAACAAGTTGTAAACATGATTGAGAGATAGTTGTCCTTATCTACTCCAGTTTTGTGATTTGAAAAAAAAATAGATTTACATTTTTATAAAATGACATGTTTTGTGGTTTGGAAAAAGTAAGTTTTGGTGAGGAAAATAAAATTTTGATATTTTTAATTTTTATAAGTAAAATGAAATGAAAAGGCTAAACCGTATTTTAAAAAGTATGGAGTAGGTAAGGATTAGTGCCTAGGGAAGACGGGAAAAGTTTTGAGGCTATGAAACAGATAGCGAGAATTATCTTGGAATAATGTTAAGTTCCCGTAGAATGCGTAAGCATGGAAAAAGCCTAGGGTGTTGCTTGGAAATGACTGTTAGTACACAACCAGGACTAGTGGTGTAGTGAATGGCAAGTAAGTATTTAGATCCTATTGCTAATTTTCCTGTTAGGGGTAAAACCGATTATTACATTTCTGTTGGGATTGTTCTGCTAGGTAGATAGGGTAACACCTAAACCTGTCACTGATCCCGTGGTTTAAACTTTTCTGTCTGAGGGGAACATAGTCCTGAGATTCTTGGCCCTTAGAAGTAGCTGTTAGAGCGTTTGTTTTCCTGTTTTAGTTGAAGGATTAGAAGGCTTATTTGAAACTAAACTTAGATCAGAGGATTAAGTTAAATAAGTTAATAAAAGAGTAGCGCGTAACAAAAAAGGAACCAACAAATTCAGTAAAGCAACAAACATGACAGTTAGAGAAAGATGGAAAATTTTGAGAAAAAGTGTATAAAAATAAATTTTTCCAAGACAGGTTGAAAAAGAAAATCTGTAACAAAGAAAGTTTCCTTATGTAGGCCATGCTTGGATAGAAAAATAGGGAACCTTTATATAATAGTTTCATAAAATCCAAGTACAGTTGGAAAAAGGTACATAAAAGAAAAACAGAAGATGTGAAGTTTTTCGTTTTCCATCTTTTTGTAACATAAGAAATCGAATTAGAAAATTAGATTTTTCTGAAATTCAAAATATAAAGTTGCTTAGTAGTGTTTTGGATGCAAAAAATGGATGAACTATGCTCTTGCTCAGTGAGAGTGTGGGAAAATTTGGATGAAAAGGTAATTTTCTTTTTCAAATATTGCACTTGTATAGAAATTGCTAGTATATTAAGGATGTGTGCATCATGTCTTCAAAGAGATTTTCAAGAAAAGTTTGCATTCATATAGGAGGTAGCGTTTAGGCATACATGTATTACTATGTTGTACTACACTCTGCACAAGTGCACAAATGTTTGCAAAACTTGGATACACACATGGTGGATGTATATGTAACTGAACGGTATATGTAGGGTTATCCAAAATGTGTAGTTTAGATCCAGTCATCAGAACTTGTGTTCTGACCCTCTCCTCATAACATACCCATAGGTTAGATTTGTGGCAGAGATATGATAGCTTTGGATACTGGTTAGGCATAATTATTATCCGGGTAAGGCTATATTTAATTATATTATATTTTATTCCATTCCGCTGTGAGATGTTTTCTGAGCTCTTATATTTTTATTGTCTCTGTCTTTTTTGTAGGATACCAGACAAACCAACACGAGGTTCGACAGATTAGAATTTTGAAAAAAAAAATGATCTGTCGGAATTTGGGTTGTTACACCTTTTCCCTAGAGTGGAGTTAAGGCGCTTCACAAAATTCATGGCCTTTTTCATAGGGGTATTAATTAAATTCATGCAAAATTTGGTTAACTCCTTAGATTTTCGGACATATTCTTTCAAAGAGAAACTTCCTTGCTTTAGTTGAATGTGTCTCCCCAACTACAAACTAACTTTTTCCATAGGCATAAATATATCCTCAAATCTCCCTTTAAATTCTTCCCATGTAAAGATCTTATTGGAATTCTCCTTAACTACCATATTTTACCAGTCTAAAGCTTCTTCCCTATGGTTCCAAGAGGCCACCCTCCTTCCTAATTACTCATCCCATCCTAGTTCTTGGAATATCCTTTCACAATCCCTAATTCTTCCAGTAGCTTCATCATATTCTTTATATCTTGATAAGGTCTTTCTTTCCATATTGGCATAATCATTACATAATTTGAGAAATTCAATGTGTGATGCATTGACAAGTTGTGTTGGGTGCACCACTGAAATAGCTATAAGAGTGAGGTTCTAATCAAGAGTCGTAAGATATCATTTGAACCACTTGGGCATTCCCGAATGAGAGGTATTCCACTAGTAGAGTTATGTTCTTGTGTTCAAAAGATAATTGATTATCAGCTATATCAACTATTTGTAAGTTAAACTTTTATTGGGAATTCCTAACATAGTAATATTCACCTAAAAAATTAAGAGCCCTACTCTGGTGTGTATGTTCAAAAAGAACAGAGAGTTATATATATATATATAATTTTTGGTAAACTTTTTTGAAAATATTTTCAAAAAATAACAAATACATCTCTGATATGTACATTTTCCCCATTGATCCGAGAACCTAAGTTGTAATACCAAACAAACAATCCAGTACGAAATAGTCCTAAATTCCAATGTCGAAAAAACCCATTGAAACTTATACCACTAAAAAGTCGGGTGTTGGGTAAATAAAAACAGTAAAGAGCTAAAAATTTGCATTTTAAACCTTACAGTACATAGAATAAAATATAATAAGGAAAATTGTACCCATTTATTTTAAACTTATCAAAATAGTCAGTACATAAAATCATGTTTAAAAACTTAGTCTCAAATTACAACCGTTATTTAAAAAAATATCATAAGTACAGTCTAAAATATAGCTCAAGCAATCGTGTCACCCTCATTTCATGCAACACCAACATCTTTCCTATCCAACCTTTGATGTAATAAATAGGAAGAAAAAACAATAAGTGTCTTGCAAATAAAAACCTTAAGTCTTCCTAAAATAATACTTGGGCATTATAATTTGAAATAAGAATATCTCTTACAAGAGCATTAATTAAGTCCTTAAAACACCATATTAGGAGAAGAGGTATACTTACACCATTTAAGACCCTGATAAAGGTAGGTCCCTCATTATTTTAGTCCTCTTATCTCTAACCCATAAAACCATGTAACAAATGCTTAGTAATGTGAGATATAACACCATTAAATCACTTAATATCTTTAAATAAGATAGGTAAACTTAAGCCATTTAATACCCTTTGTGAAACCAGACTTTATTTCTCTACTTCCGAGGCAGACCCTAACTGTTTAGCCAACACTGCATGGTAATCCTTCTGGTCGCTTGAATGCTTCTTTCAGGAAGACGGACCCTCAACCAACCACTTAATATATTACCTTGAAACAGGCCTTGCAAGGAAACTATTCTTACTGCAACACAAATCTTTATACTTCGATAAGGCGGTCCCTCAAACAATCACGTAGTACCTTTATTTCCCTTGAAGCATCTTACTGTTTATGACCTATACTATGGTGACGTATCACATTAGTCCGAAATTGAGTATGTACTAGTAACCAAATTAACTGGGAAGGTTTATCTTGTAGGATTAAGAAAAAAGTCACGTCTATATAGACTAATCATGATTGATATCATACATTAGCTCGACCATTCAATAGTATTAGTAGCCATATTAATAGGATAGGTTAACCCCACTGAAATGAGTCTGACCTCGCATCACAATGACTTAGTCATAACTTAATTTCACTCAATATACAAACATACGCATCTCACCAAATCTGTTACTACCAAAATTAACCCCTAAATAGGCTGACAAATGAAAGGGTATTGGATGAGAACGGGCACAGAATAATCCTCCGGAAGGAAAAAGCCAAACACCAGAGAAAACTCAAAGGCTACAGAATGCCGACAAGATCTGTCCAAAAGGGATGAATTCTTCATTTCTCAATCTTGATTCTTCTTCTCTAAGAAGCAAACCCTAATTTCCAAATCGGATTGGGGATTTCTTCAACTCCATTAATTCATCTACGATTTATAAATGGAGAAGTCAGGGACTTAAATATTTTATGATTTGATAATCATATTGTACCATTTATGATGAAACAAGGAGTTAACACTAACCTTTCAAGAGTTTTTCACAACGCCTTTGTAAAGGAGGAAGGGATTCGTGGAAACCCAAAGCCTTCCCCCCTTTTTTACCTCAAGGGATGGCAACGTGAATCAACCCTCTCATAATGAGCCTAATGCTACTCAACCCCTAAAAAGGGGTTGAATGCTAGCTTGTGGCTTGATCACTGACGCAACCAAAGCCCTTCAAGCTGGCTCGATGTGGAAGGATCATTTAAGTCAATAAGTATTGCGGTACCCTTACCTTCCTAATATCGGGAAGCGTTAGCCTGTTTTCTTCTTATCACAATGTATATCATCTTATTCAATCTAGAGAGTAACTGATTGTGTAAGGCCTCAATTGTGCCAAACTAAATAAACCTTCTTCAGGGCGTTTCAGAACTCTAGAACACTGCAAGCGTGATATTCACCCCTTGAGCGAAGAATAACTAATCTTTAGAATGGAGATTTTGATACCTAAAGAAAGGTAGATTTGGCTAAGGAGCGCTGATCCCTGAACGTCTTTCAGTAATCCTGGATCATGGTTATATCAAATTTCTTAAATACATGTTCTACTAACTCATTCCAGGTGTTAACGGAAATTAACGTTAACAAAATCTACAAATAATTTACAAGGGATCTTTTTTATTATGTTATAAATAAGATTTTCCTTAATATACTTTCCATCTTTAATTTATGGGAACTAGACCCCTTTAGCAAGATTTCCGCTATAATTCCATATACTAGTTTAAAGGAAAAGGAAAGATTGGCTCCATTTGAAATTACGAGGAATAAATAATTTACTCCTTGTTATAGCATGTGTTTCCCTTTTTAATAAAAAGTGGAAAATTTAACCAATTTATAAAGAACAAAAAGATGTCTCTCCCCTAAATTTGATCATGGAAGGGATGTAAAATCAATCAATTATATTCCTAATGAGGGATTTAGATAAATTTATTCCTTATTCTAATATGTAACATATCAGTTGTGATAATGTGTGAGTGTGAATGTGTGTGTGTATTCTACACTCCTAACTCAAATTCTAACTTACGTAATTTCATTCCTTCTCAATGCACAAATACCAATTCCTTTGGTTATAACATTTCTTCCTAGTAAATGCCAGTTTTTCCTTTTATTTCCAATAGATCTATTTACTATATAATTACCACCATCAACAAAAAATAAGGATTAATCATCCCTTAAAAGAATATTTAAAGACTTGCATACTAATATTTTAACAAGAGTTATATTAACTAACGGAATCTATAAGATGCAAATCTTACAGTTCTGTATTTAGTTATATTCAACTTCTACTTATTTTAATGGAATTTATAGTTTTATATGGAACCAAAGTACAAACTACGGATAAATTCGTACTTTACACTTAACTCTTTAACAATAAACGTTATAGTGAAGAGAAGTGAAATAAAACATGAAATACGATTGAATTCCAATATCACGTCATTCCAACCTAATTAATATAGTTGCAACTGGGATCTAATAATTTGGATTGACATTTTGCAAATAAGAATTTTGAGGGATATGTCTGTTTATGTTTTGTTTGCGTAATCCCAAAATCCCCAAAGCATATTCAAATCTAAATTCATATTAATTATTTACTAAAGACGTGAAAATTAAGGTTTGCACTCACAGAATGTCCTTAGCATTAAAAATGGATTTGAGCAGGCCAAAACCCTCATGAACCTCTGCTAATTATCTTCTATCATATACATACGCGCACACACACACACACATATCCATAGAAAAAGATTAATATGATTGTATAAGTGAATTTAGATCCATAGAACAGAGGAAGAAAAATAGATCTACAGAAATAGATTTAGAGAAGATAAATTTTATAACCTAAATCCTAAGAAATCCGAAAGTTGCAAGAGAAATAAATGATAGAGTTTGTATATCTTTCTTAATTGAAATGTAAAGAAAAAGTATGAGGTCTAAGTCCTATTGATAGGTGTTGGAGCATCCTTGGTCGTAGGAAAAAATAGGTCAAAATGGACAAATCTGTACCATGAATAAGACATCATAACGTAGATCGTCGACCACCCCCTTAAGCACTGCTCGATTTGTGGAATCATAAGGTTTGACTCTCTGTTAATCTAGGAAAGAAATTGTCATTTGTTTGGTTCGTTGACTCATTTTTTGATTTAATTCTTTTTCTCCATTAACATTAAACTTCAAACACTAAAGAATTCTTAATTTCCAAGCTATACCTTAATCAATTCGGAAATTCAAAATTTAAAATTATTTTTCTAGAGTTGAATTTGAATTATATTAAATTTGATATTTTCAAACACTCATAATTTTCACATACAAGCTCCCTTTTTAGCACACTATATATAAAAATTGATCAGAATCTTCTTATAAAATCAATAGCACTAGTTTCACGGCAACATTTGTGACTTTTACCAATTTTCCATTTTTATCTATAGTTAAATTTCGATTTCAATTAAACTTATTTTATTTATTAGTTAATTAAAGTTGATATTAAGGAGTGTCACATATGTCTCAAACAAATTCTACACTAAAACAAAGTGAAATCTGTTAGGGCATAACCAAGTCTTTTCTACCGCTCACATAGGATCGCTAAGCGTCAAATCTTGTGTGTGAAACCTATTATTGAATATTAGTACAACTACTGATATAACTCTCTGATTCTCCACAGATAACATTTCTATTTTAGACTAAGTAAGTCTACTAAAATAGCCCTTTATTTATTTACTCCTCTCTTTTGGATAAAAAGTCGACCTCATTTCCCACGAAGATACTAACTCATTTAATACTCTAATTTCGAGGCAAACCCCTGACATATTTCTTTTTATCTATCCATTACATAGATCATTTTCTCATAGGTCATATTATCATGGATGTCTTACATTAGTAGTAAGTGTACACAACTGCTGGTATCCGTTGACTGTACAAAAGACTTTTGATGTAAAACTTTATTGGCCATGCATCTCAACCCACTAAACCAAATAAGTCATCGTAATTTTAATATTGGGCCAAGTTCGATCTTCTATGTTTACTCATTTAAGACTATATAATTTACACTAATGATAATTATACTATCTTAAATTATTTAATTGTTGCATGACATATTTATTTCTTTTTTCTATAAATGTCATTTTGTTCGAAATAAATTACTATTATCTCAGTGGATCTCTTTTAAAACATTTATTTAATTATTTAATTTTTACCAATTATTCCTTTCTTTTCTCTCTATAATTAATATATCAATCTCATTTAGTCAACTTATAACCAATTTAAATTCTTGTAACTCTCACTTTATTGTATATTTATTGCCCATTTATTTTTAGAGCTATAACATTTCCATATTTTTCTTTTAATTCTACCATTTATTTCATGATCAATTATAATGCTCTAATTATATTTAATGTGAATATTAGTGGTACTATGTGTAATGTATCAACACGGTTATTCACTCATATATATATTTAACATTATAATACTAGTTACTAATTCCTAACTAGAATAATTTATTTCATGTTTTAATCCGTTAGAGCTATCCTCCAAAAAGATTTCTTGTTATAACCTTCCTTAAATTAACGTAAATAAAAAAGATCTGCTACATTTTAAATTACAAGAAAATAACTATTTCCCTCTTTTTATATTGAAATAGACAGTGTAAACTACAGAAAGAAAAATCCATGATTTACGCTTCTCTTTCCTCATTACACTCCTTATGGCTCCAAATGCCACATTTTTCTGTGTTTAAAAAATTAGACAAACCAATAGAGTTTACACGGGTGTTATTTTCAATAAATAGAAATATAGATTTTTGCATCCTAATAAAATTATGGATACTCTAAAATATACTAATATCTTTACAATCCCATTTGTAGATCTAGAAAGAATTCTACATCCTTATCCATATTCAATTTTTTATGATTTGGAGATGATTTTTAGCTCTAAGTGTAAATAATATTCATGTTCAATTTAATCAAATTGCTGAATATGTAAGTAATATTTTTATGCATTTGATTAGAATCTACAATACTTAGATCTTTAGTTAGGTGTAAGCATCAAATAAAATCCAACAAAATAAATACCAATGTTTACATAATTACATAATTTTCTGCTTACCTTAGGAGTTCTCCAAATCTCTAAGTCTGAATACGTTTATTCAGTTTAACTCCATCTTATTTTTAATGCAAAGAAATATGAAAAAGAAGATATATATATATACACACACGTACTATTTGAATTATAGATTTATAATATTGAAATTTGTCTTCTTATTACGCAATGCTTATTCACTTCTTCTTTTCTTCTATTTAATTTCTACTCTTGTCTAATTAACATAAGTACAAATTATTTTATAGTTAGGAGGAATAGCAGAGTGTTGGTATGCTGCATGTGCAGCAGTTGCTCACAGCAGCCCCCCTAGCCACCCATGTGTTCAACATGGGATTGCTACCTACCTTGCCACCTACCGGGCCACCAACCAAGCCACCAACCCCCACCAACCATCCTTCTCACCTATAAATACACCCTTCTTGTTCATAGTTTATATCTCATTCCAAAATCTAAGAAGAAGAAAAGAAGAGCAAAAAGAGAGTGAGATCGAGTGTTGAGTATAAAGTGTTCTGTGTAATCACTTTGTAGTATTCTCTGAAATAAAAGATCTGCAGCAGCCCGGAGACGTAGGCATAATTGGTCAAACTACGTTATCAAATTTGTGTGTCTCTTACCATTCTACATTTAATTTCTTTTCTCCACAAATATAATCATAAGGAAATTTGCGTAATTTCCCAACAACTAGTATCAGAGCCAAAATTTGTTAGAAAGATAATCAAATTCGAGTGGGAGCAATGGCGGCAGATGAAGGAAGGGTGAAAATCGAGAAGTTTGTTGGAGCTGACTTTTGCTTTTGGAAAATGCAGATTGAAGATTATCTGTATCAGAAAAGGCTTTATCAACCTCTCTCAGAAAAGAAGCCAGAGAATATGAAGGATGAAGATTGGGCTCTTCTTGATAGACAGACCTTTGGAGTTATTCGATTGACGTTATCTTGCAATGTTTCTTTCAACATAGCAAAAGAAAAGACCACGAAGGGTCTTATGACGGCTCTCTCCAATATGTACAAGAATCCATCGGCCTCTAACAAAGTTCATTTGATGAGGCGATTGTTCAATTTGCGAATGACAGAAGGTGCATCGGTAGCTCAACATCTCAATGAACTGAATACAGTTACTTCTCAACTAAGTTTAGTTGAAATTGAGTTTGACGAAGAAGTACGCGCGTTGATACTTTTGTCTTCCCTGCCAGAAAGTTGGAACGCTACTATCACAGCAGTGAGTAGCTCATTGGGAAGCAATAAGTTAAAATTTGATGATATTCGTGATATGGTTCTCAGTGAAGAGATCCGGCGAAGAGATTCTGGTGAATCATCAAAATTTTTAATTTTGCATACACAATCAAGAGGAAGTAATTCAACACGAGGAAATGGACGCAGCAAATCGAACAACCGAAGTAGGTCGAAGGATTGGAGATCTAAATCTAGCAATCCAAACAATTCCCATAGCTCAAAGACTGTTGAGTGTTGGAATTGTGGAAAGACCGGACTCTACAAAAATCTATGCAGAAGTGCACCAAAGGACCAAGAGGCGAAGGCAGAGGCAATTGTTACTTCTACCTCAGGAGGAGATGAAGCATTGATATGCTCTTTGGAGAGCAAGGAAGGTGCTAGACTCTGGAGCATTGTTTCATGCCACTTCGCAGAAAGAATTCTTCGAAAGGTACGCCTCTGGAAATCTTGGAAAAGTATATCTTGGTGACAATCAACCTTGTGATATCGTTGGAAAAGGTGTTGTGAAGATAAAGCTAAATGCGTCAGTTTGGGAGCTAAAGGATGTCAGACACATACCTGATTTGAGAAAGAATTTGATTTCCGTAGGACAATTAGCTATGAAGGCTATACTACGACTTTCCATGGTGGTGATTGGAAAATTTCAAAGGGTTCAATGACAATTGCCCAAGGTAAAAAGAGTGGTACTCTTTACATGACTGATGCAGGAGAACCTGAATGCTATGATGAAGCATCTCAGACTGAAGATGCTAGCAAGTGGGTGCTTGCCATGAAAGATGAGATGAAGTCTCTCATCTCCAACCAGACATGGGAACTAGCTGAGTTACCCATAGGAAAGAAGACGATAACTATCGATAAACTGAAGTTATGTTCGACTTCAGTTGGTCTACTAGAGTAAAAAGAGAAGAATGGCTGTTGCATCGATCAATGTGTGAAGACGGATTGAAATCAGTCTTCAAGTGGGAGATTGTTGGTATGCTGCATGTGCAGCAGCGGCTCACAGCAGCCCCCCCAGCCACCCATGTGTTCAACATAGGATTGCTACCTACCTTGCCACCTACCGGGCCACCAACCCCCACCAACCATCCTTCTCACCTATAAATACACCCTTCTTGTTCATATTTATATCTCATTACAAAATCTAAGAAGAAGAAAAGAAGAGAAAAAAGAGAGTGAGATCGAGTGTTGAGTATAAAGTGTTCTGTGTAATCACTTTGTAGTATTCTCTAAAATAAAAGATCTGCAGCAGCCCGGAGACATAGGCATAATTGGCCGAACTCCGTTATCAAATTTGTGTGTCTCTTACCATTCTACATTTAATTTCTTTTCTCCACAAATATAATCATAAGGAAATTTGCGTAATTTCCCAACACAGAGAAGATGAAATGGCAAAACTTCGCCGCCCTTGATCGAAAAATGTGAGAAGAGAAGGGAGGGGTTAGCCCTACAATTATAGGCTCTTGAATCAGTTGTAATCGTTAGGTTGAAATTATAAAATGCAGACTATTGGTCGAGGTTCAAAACACTATTGTAATGCCTAAACATTTAAACTGCACACTAAATGAGTGTATTATATTATATTATATAATATCATACTATATAATAAAGCTGTATATAAGAGTTGTCGATCTCTATAGGTAGAATCGACTAGGGTTGATGATGCGAAAAGCCCATTTCAAATTTATGAAGTATTAAGTTGTCAGGTTTTTTAGTAGAGTATGTTAAGATGTATATATATACATAAGCATGTGTGTGTATATATAATATTTTGGACAATATTAAAATAAATATCATATGTGCATATAGAATTTAATGGATTAACCATAAAGAATAAACATAATATTTAAATGGAAACCAATAGGTATAAGTTTGTGTTATAGATATGTATGCAGTTGTATAATCATCAGAATGTTGTTCTAACTCTCCACCTCATTACAACCCACATGATAGATTTACAAGGACATATTGTTGAAGCAAGATGAGAATGACTGATGGTAAATTTTCTTACTGATTCTTGGTACTCATAAGGTGATTGAATGTGGATGGAATACTGTTGATTCCGAAGTAGTAGTCTCAGTCAGTAGTTATGTTCTGTTATATCTTCTGTTCCATTATAAGTTAAGTTAACGATATGTGATAGACTTATGTTTACTACAGTTTACCAAGACCAATGACCTGTACCCTAATAAACTTTGGTTTCACTTTTCATTGAAACTAGTATGAACTCATGCTTCACATATGGGTTCAGCGAATATATGTTGGTTATGATTTGCAGGGCCGACTTCTTGACCCAAAGTCGGCCCAGTGCCAACCGAGCCCACGCACGGGGCATCAAAAGATACAAGGGCAGAAATTTTTATCGTATAAAAGCTCGAATAAATAAAAATGTGAAGAAAGGAAAAACAAGCGGGCAACAGGCAATAGCATAACATACTCGGTAAAAACAGTAAACCCTAATTTGTTTAATTTTGTAAAAGTTGTGCCAAATCTCTATCGTTATTCAGATGCTTTTTTCCAACAAGTATAAAGAATGATAGATTTATTTTCTAGGAACAAAAGCAACGAGCTTGATAATGATTTTTTATGTGTATGGAAATGGAGAAGATCACTTAGGGCTTCTGTCAACTGCAAAAAAATTGGATTTGTTTTAATTTTATTATTGGAAGAGATCACGTTGATGATCAATTCATAGGTATTGCAATATTTTTTGATCCAAAATACTTGATTAATCTTGTTTGGGTCACTAATTTTTAGAGCTTGTATCGGTGAAAAATACCGCAAGTTATGATAACCGTTTGGACGGTATATATAAAGAGTATTTGTATTCTTCAACTAGTGCTTGTCTTTTGAATTCTTGAGTTGTGGCTTTTGATTTCTTCGCTATATACAAAGATTTTTTTCATTAGAAGTTATAGTCGACAAAGTTATTACTGTTGGAGGTAATTAGGGAGAATGACAAAAAATTAGGCTGAAGGACACCAAGTTTTATTATTAGTCTGAAAGACAAACTTTAAACCAAAATTAAGCTGAAGGAAAATGCTAAATGTAATTAGCATTATATTCAGTTTTTTACACTACACGAAAATGCTAGTTTTAACTAGCATTATTCAGTTTTACACTACAGAAAATGCTAACTATATTTAGCATTGTCCTTCAGCCTAATTTTTTTCAAAGTCTGTCCTTCAACCTAAAAATAAAACTTGATGTCCTTCAGACTAATTTTTTTCCAAAGTTTGTCCTTATGCCTATTTTCCACTTACTGTTGGCTTTTAGTAATATTATAGTTCTTGAAACTCTTTTCTATAGTGGGACCTGAAGTTTTCGTCTTCACTTTGGGTAACCACACTGGAAGAATAACAAAGAAAAGCTTGAACTATGGGTTAGCTTTTGTATGTTATTTATACAAATTCGTAGTTGACTAATTTTGGGTTGAATTTAGTCCTTTAGTTACGTAGGTGTGCTGCTTATACTTGATAAGCATTGGATGAATAGGCACGTTTTTCATAGCTTATTTTTTATTTGCATATTTTGGATACCAATCGAAGTGTTCAAAATTACAAATGTTGAATGAAATTCCTCACATGCATTGCTAATATACACATCTCTGTCTTATTCTATTTTAATATTAATCTAAAAAATTGCACTGGATATTATAAATCTCAAAACCGACTCTGATGATTTGAATACAACTAATTTCAGTAAGTTATGAAAACTTATCGATTTACAATTCTTAGTCATCCACACCATTTTGAAAGTACATTTCATGATTCAAATCAAGCTTGCGTAGATTGTTTGAAATCAACCAAAAGGTCATAAGAATCTACTGGGCTCGGCATACAAATTAATGGATTTGCATATGAGCATATGATTGAGATAATATATGGAAACCAACTACACATAAAAATAGATGAGATCACAGAGCCAAAATATATTTTGCCAACTTACACCTATTAAAGAATCAAAATTTAACAACAAAAGATGTTAAAAAAAGCACGATCATGCTAAAAATAAATATGTTCACATTGTTTGGGTTTCAAAAAAATAACATTATAGAATCGGATATAGATCTTCTCACATCTTCAATCAATAAAAGTCTTATGTCGTCTTCTTCAAAACCAAACAAAGGCGATGCCTGTAACATAAATAAGCAACAATTTCAAATAATGGATTATCATTATAACTGACATAAAAATATTATGGGAACAATGAATATTATTTCTTAAATGAGCGAGGAAGAGGACTTCGAGGGTGAAATTCATGGAATGAATGAATACAAATTGTCCCATGCTCTCCATTTTAAAAATATCATAAATATTAGGGGAAAACATAAATATATATTTTTAACTGAATGGAAGATAAGAATTTTGAGGGAGAATGCATGAGCTGAAAGGATACAAATTTTCTCGTATCCTTCTCTAAATATAATATAATAGATTACATGTATTATATGTAATTTTGCGAAACGAATGATAAACACACCATATCCTAAACTTGTTTACGAATACATTATTAATCTCATATATCGTCTCATTTCTTAGGATTAGTATGCTTTTTTCTTTATGTAATTGGTATCATCTAGTTTGTCATTAACATGCAATACTTAAAAATTACTGTTATTTGCATTTAGCATATCATTATACAAATGTATACAGATTTCAAAACTAAATAAAAGAAATCAAATACATTATGAAATAAATTTATTAATCTAAAGAAAACAAATACATCCGCTAGCATGAACTGTGTGCCCATACAAACACTGAACATACATCAAAAATAAAAAATAAAATACCATACATGTTTGCTAAAATTTCCATCGTTGGATTCCGAGTCAGGCTGCCAATGGGTCATGCCGGGTCGTGCTCGGGTCAGGTCAAGTTGGATTCAGGTTGATTTATAAATGAGTCGGATCAACCTGTTTATTAAATGGGTCATTTTTTCCCAACCCTAACCCGACCAGTTTATAAATGGGTTGACCCGACCTGACCTGTGTAACCCGTTTAACTAAACGGGTAGTATCAGGTTGTGTTGGGTCAGGTTTACCTGTTTGACCCATTGGAAAATATTGCCTACTAATATAAATGATAAAAGAACAAACTCACCAATAGGCAGCACTATTATATAATCACCAACAGGTAACAAGTTACAAAATCACCAACATGCAACACATATATAAAGCATGAAATCACCATATCCAAAAAATATTCTCCATATGTAAGAATATACGAGTATACTACATACATAAAAGACTAACAGTATGGAAGAGATATAGTTGTTATAAGTAAAATATAACTAACAACATACAAGAATAAATTAGTAAATATAACAGCTTATACAAGAAGAGCATACTGATTACTGCATACATAAAAGACTAACAGTATGGAAGAGATACAACATATAATCGGGTTTGGCGGGTAAAATCAGGTTGGCGGGTCAACCCTAAACCTACCCGTTTATAAACGGGTCACGGGTTAACATGCTAATTTTCATGAGGGTTTTTGGTTGGGTTTCGGGTCGTGTATGAAATTAACCGCCCTAAATCCGAGGAGCTTCTTGCTACTGTTGCTTCTTCTGATGTCTTATCTAACGTCGCTGTTGAGGTTGCCTCCTTCGAGAATAATGCGTCTCTCACTGGGATATCAATATCACTAATATTTCTTAGTTTGTAGTGATTTATGACTATGTTTTGCTTTAAGACCAATGGTGTCTTGATTTTACTAACACATCTTTGATTCCTGGATTTATTCAAAGACAGTAGTTATTTTGACTGTGTTAATGTGAATGGTGTGAATGTTGTGAATAGGGTTGAGGAAAATGATGTGAATGAAGTACCTCCTAAAATGAATTATGATAATGATATCTCGGCCGCTATGACTATTGTTTGTTGTTTGATGATCCTATCATCAACGAAGGTTTGAATCCACTGCAAAAGGAAACTTGTCCGCCAATGCTTATGTTTATGTCGAGCCCATTCCTTTAGCTCCCACTGTCTTCCAGCCAGCTGCTTCCATTTAGAATCCAAATCCGCCAAAATGGACCTCTTTCTTTTCTTCGTGGCCTTGGAGCGCAAGTCTGTACACTCAGCTTGAGTTTATCTCTTCTAAAGTGATTTATTTCATCCACCTAACATTGTTCTTGAAGGCGTTAACCATTGGAAATATTTTCTGATTGGATTTTTTTTCTTGATTTGAAAATCTCTTATTTGACCATTGTTGTAGCGTCTAAAAGCTTAGGGGGAGGTTTGCATGTAAACTTTGTCGATGATTTGTTTTACTTTAAATTCTCAAATGTGTAAGAAAGAATGATGGTTCTTAAATCTAAACCATCCATTATTGGAGGCAAGTCTTTTAAAATTACATCTTAGAGTCCCACAATTGATATAGAGCAGAAGAGCGACTTCTTCTATTCCTATTTGGACCATCTTTACTTGGATTTCTTTTGTTCTTCAAACATTGTCTGGCCTTAACTTGCTTGCAAGTAGGATTGGTAACTTCAAATGTTTTGATCTCAATACTGTAGCAAGGAAAAAACTTGCTTTTGCTAAAGGGCTAATTTAGATTACTCCAAATAATCATCCTCCATCCAAGCTTAAATTCCCAATTGAATGTATTGACATGTTTGTTGAAATCAAATATTTTGGCAACCTGATATTTGCACTTCCCGTCATTCCTTTGTCCATTTGGCTGCCACATTTTAAACTTTCTTGTGATGATCCCATTCCACTTAGAGTCCCCCTCCCTAAACTACAGATATGCATTTGGGTCCCTAAACCTAAGGTTTCGATAGGCACCCAAAATCTGCTTGATTTTGGTCGGTCCACACCTTTAGTTGCTGATGTTGATTTGATTCCCCCCGTAGTTCCAGCTGTCTCAGCTAAATATGTTATCGAGTAAAATTATCACGAGAAATTGTGGATTTATGATTTGTTTGACATACGTTATGATTCTATCCATAAAGACTCTTTCATGTTTGCTAGTGGAGTTGCGGGTGAGTCTAAGTTGCTGCATTTCTACGATGATGGGTTAGATCTGGTTTATGCAGAGAAGGAAAATTTTGGGATATGGCTATTCTAGAAAATGAAAATTGGTATGAAATTTATCTATGACAAGAACTATGCTGCATATGTCCCAAAACTTCACTCTAACTGGGCCAGGATCTCCTTCCACCTATAGCTATTCTTCCTCTGCTGATGTGGACTAGTTGATGTCATTTAGTAGCTGAAGCATTTTGCTTCACTCCTATATTGTTACGTATAGTGGTCTGAACACTATAAATCTAGCTATAGTTGTTTTTTGTATGTGCAAAATACCTATTTACATTTTCGTAATAAAGAGTGGCACGAACCAATATAAAAACCAGTTTGTTGTTCCAAAAAATTGCTAAACAAACGTAAAAAAACGATTTTTTATTGATTAAAGCGCATTTGGAAAACTGGTTTGCTGAACAAAAAATTATCATGGGAAAACCAATTTTACTCATCAAATAAGAAGAAACAATGACTAAGTATGCTTGCACTAAAATTGTATGTGTTATGGTTAAGTAGGATGATCGGTATCATGCCATAACAACATTTTTTTATCAAAATTGAAACATAAGGTTTATTAATGAACATTCACTTGATCATTAAAT
This sequence comes from Allium sativum, assembly GCA_030737875.1. Lineage (NCBI taxonomy): Eukaryota > Viridiplantae > Streptophyta > Magnoliopsida > Asparagales > Amaryllidaceae > Allium > Allium sativum. The sequence goes on from CM060915.1 coordinate 375,355,013, forward strand.
ATTAAAAAAAATAGTTGTAAGTTAAACATGAAATAACTGTATTTGGATTTGTTAGAAAGTTAATCATCTTAAGTTATCGTTTCACTCTCTTATTGAACTCGTCTACTATTAGATTATAATGAACATGCAAAGACAATCTTTAATTTCGTTGATCAAAATATTAACTTAGTGAATAAACTATTAAATTAAAAAATTAAAAACTTCATAACTTCAATTTTAAGGTTTCTTTTAGATCTAGATCTTAAGAAAGCAAAGCAAAATATTAAAATTTGACATGAAAAAAAATCAAACCTAAAAGGTTAAAAAAATATGTAAAAGAAATAAAAAGAGGACTTTAACATAAAAAAGGTGATATTTGGATGTGAGGAAGCTTGGAGTAAGAACCGATTGATAAATCCTATTTCGTAAGCTTGAAAGATTCATGTTTTGGATGAAATAGAATTAAAGAGGAGGATGAACTAACGTGATATTTTTGTTTTTTGTTGAAGATACATGGATAGGAAAATATAAGAATATGTAAAGTTGTTTTGGCATGGAGAATTTAAGAAGGGTGTTATGATTCAAAATACGGTTAAGGGCATAAAATAAAAATTGTATGTTAAGACAAGAAGATGTGAGTATTTTAGTTGAAGATGAATGTGGCAAAAGAATTCTAATGGTCTCATGTTTACTTTATGTATAATGGAATAGATTTGGACACACAAAAACATGATTTATTATAAATAACTTTTTAATTGCAATGTTTTTTTAATTTAATGTTTTAATTAGATTATAATTAATTATCAATTGTAAAAATATATTTTACAATACAATAGAAAAAATCAAACACACAAATATAAAACAACAAATACTCCATTTTAAATAGTATCAAGATTTGATACATTTATAGTAATTTACGATTACATTATAAATTTGTAAAATCGAAGATATTACAACTATTAATAAAGATGAAGATAATAATTTGGATATTTATGGATCGTCTATGTCAAATCCTATTAAAAATTACTGCATGTCTAATTATTTTTAGATATTTATGTTAAATTGATTCAATCCTATGAAGTAGCTTTGACCTAATTTTGTAAGTCAAAATATTCAAAGCATAAAATTTTTAAAGGATCGTGATTTTCAAAAAAGATTACATAAAAGGCATTTTCAATGCTTTATGTTCGAACAAAACATGCGCTTCCAAAATAATTATTAATAAAAATGTTCAGAGGGGACGCTTAAAGGATGAAAATAAAATCTTCATGCTTTTCCTCATTTTTTGGTTTTTATTTTTGTAGTTTAATGGAAAGAACTAGAAAATACAAAACTTAATTTAAATGTTTCGGTCTTAAGAAATCCCAAAAACTATCAAAATCTATTGGTGCTTATATGAAAACCATCAAGTAAAAAAGGAGTTCACAGCAAAATGAGGGGAAAAAATACTACATTATTTGCACAGCTGATCGTTAAGCAACACCAAAAATATGTCGATGCCTACGCAAGTATCAAACGAGAGAGAGAGAACTCGTCTGCTCTTCAAATTGTACAAAGACCCTTTTATTATTACATATAAGTTAACCTGACATCCCAACAGCTTTTCAAAATTTCACTGTTTTCTCATATGCAAGCAACATACGAGTTTGATTCAGTGACATAGCGAACCCATCTTTGTGGACTGTAGTTAGGTGATTTCTTTGATACTTGCAGATATCTCACCTGCAAAATAACTTTCTGTTGGCTAGCTTTTGGACCAAGCTACAAGGGTTTAAACACATACGAAGTGAACAAAGAGTAGCACTACATATCCATATGCATCGCGAACTGTGAAGACCTAACCTGCTCATGACACATGCCACTAACCCGCTCGCGATGGAGGCACTACGACCCAATCATGACAGAGATCCCACGACCCGTTCGTGATATAAGGTCACAAGTCAACATTATACTTATGGAATTGAGACCACAACTTGGTCATCCACGAACCGAAAATCTAGGATCTAATGACACCTGTCCATAACCGCCATATTGACCATTTCTCCATCAAGCCACGAACGGGTCCGAGATCCTTGGGATTTGTGCCACGTGTCTTCACAAACCACCTATAGAAATCACCTATAAATAGCTTCATACTTGGCATTTTTCAGGATCTTTTTGGCAATTCAGAGCTCTGATTCCACCATTATCATACCTCCATTATTTTAATTCAGAGTAATCTCGAATTTACTGACTGAATTATCATTGTAAAAGTGAGATTGAGAGAAAATCTTGATTGTACTCGCATTTAAATGTATAATCAAAGTCATATAAAGTGGACGTAGGCTCGTTAATGCCGAACCACTATAAATTTGGTGTGTTTATTGCATTTTCTTTCATTTCTAGTTATTATTCTCTGCAATTCAAGACAATTTGGGTGTTAGAGCCATAATTTGGTCTAACATTTTGGTGCTTTCACTGAGAATTGAATTCTCAACTCATCGGATTATTGCTCTACTATTTGGATTTTCAATTCTGAAGAAAATAGTCTGAACTTCCACTGTTTTGGTTTTTGAAGATTTCAGCAAAGTTAAGACATTATGGATGGAAAGAAATCCAAGGATTTGCGAACATCGCAAGCAAACGGAGCTAACAAAGAAAGCACTCAGGAGCAGGTCGAGGCAAGCTCCCCGGCTCATGGATCGCAGGGGGAAAACCGACCCCAGGAGGGGGTCACGACCCATTCGCAGATGGTTACCATGAGCTGCCCCACAGATGCCCTCACGAGCCGCTAGGGAGAAAGGGCGACGAACCGCATGCAGGAGGGAACCACGAGCCACCAGTCAGAGGGGGTCACGAACCGCCCTCACCAAGGGACCACAACTTGACTTGGAAAGGAGATTATGGCTCGTTCTGCTCACGCTGGTGCTTCAGCTCGACCTGGCTCAAGTGCTCTACGTCCAACGATGAATACTGACGACCAACTACATGCTCTTGTTCCAGTGACAGAAGGAGGCCTCTCTCACGTACTCGATATGCTGGAAAGGACAAGTGATGAGGTTGCAGCTCAAAGGCAAGAGAGTTCTTTGTCACGATTGAATATTACTGAAATGGGCAGACAAATCGACGAACTCCGAAGGCAGAGGACACCTTCACCGACTAATTGCTTCACCTTCGACTACTCATCCTCGTCTGAAGAGCCTCCGAGACACCAACGACGACCTCCACTAGAAAGGGATGAAAATGTGGAGTAGCTACGGTTTGGATCATTCCCCTCTAGAGCAGAAACGACACTCAACCTAGGACAGGACAATCGTAACAGGAATAATCCTGCCTTTTTACCTGGGGAAGGCCCCACAGCACTACCTAGGGCTCAGGTTATAGATAACTCTATCGAGAATCAACCCTTGCAACCCCCTCGCTGCGTGATTGACCGTGGCCACAGGGGGCAAGGAAGTTCTGCTCAAGCCCAGGCTTTGGAGAACCCCGCAGGGCAAGGAGCGTTGATCCTGAATCCACCTTAACCAATGTCGATGTTGAAGCAATAGTGAAGCAGATTATGGCAGATAGCCGTGGGCAAAGGAATGAAGATTGGGGTATAGACCGCAGTCATACGCCATTTACCGATGATATATTGGATGTTCGATTTCCGAGACGATTCAATATGCCAACAATGAACCGTTACTCGGGTAGGACAGACCCGATCCAGCATTTAATGAGATATTCATGGTATATGAATGCCGCAGCCGCTCCCGATGCAGTGAAGTGCAAATCCTTCCTGATCTCTTTAGAGGATGTGGCATTAATGTGGTTTACCCGCTTGCCTGCTCGATTGACTTCCAGCTTCAGGGAATTGAGTGAAAGATTCATAAATCAGTTCAGATTTCATGCTCAGAGATCCAAGAATGTCGTTGAGTTGTCTCTCATTAAGCAACGCCCTGACAAAACTCTGAGGTCATACTTGGATCGCTTTAATTTGGCAGTCACCAAAGTAAGAGATCCTCACGAGCAATCCATTCTCATGGCCTTGATCGATGGAGTAGACAAAGACACTGAGTTTGGAAAATACTTGACCGGAAAACCGCCTCCGACTAGAGAAATATTTTATGAAAAGGCCAATATCTGCTTGCGCCAGGAGGATATTTATGCCAATCGAAAGAGAAAAGCCACTGATAAGGAAGATATACAGAGTAATGTGGCCATCAAGAAGTCTGGAGATAGCCCTGGAAAGGTAGAGGTCGATGTTGGAAATAAGAACCAAGGTAGTGGTCGCCAGAATGGAAGCGGTAGTCGGAAGAAGAACCGGGGGAATGATTCGCAAAAGAGGCCTCGGTTCAAAGCATTTGAGAACCTTACACCACTAAATGGTACATTAGAGAATATTTTCCTCGATGCTTATAATGTTCTCCAATATAAGAGGCCTCCACTAAGAGATTCAACAGAGAAAGAGCATGAGACAGGAAAATTCTTCCTTTTCCATCAAACTCATGGTCACTCCACTAACGAGTGTCGTCACTTGAGAGATTTCGTTGAAAAACTCCTTGGAGAAGGTAAGTTGGACGAATACAAGGTCACTCCGAGAGATAGGGGAAAAGCCGGACATGCCCTGAATCAAAACTAACTTGCTTCTAGACCCACTGCTCAGCAGAAGGGAAAGAATATTGATATCAACACTATAGTTGGAGGACCTCACCTGCCTGGACATAGCTTCAGGCGATGGATCAATATGTGAATGCAGCTAAGCATGTTGGAGTAGGAGAGTGCAGTAATCCCGAAGATACCGCCCCGATCAAGCAATAGAAAACAATGTTTGACGATGTCATATTTCACGATAGAGATAGTGGTGGAGTTCACTCCCCTACCAAAGACCCCTTAGTCATCACCGCTACTATTGGCCCTGCCCTAGTCCATAAAGTCTTAGTGGACAACGGAAGCTTGGTCAATATTCTGTTTAAGAAAGCGTTTGATCAAATGAAGCTCGAAGCCGAGGATTTGAAGCCCTGTGATGGATGGATACGCGGCTTCAATGGGGCATTGACGGCTCCGATGGGATATGTAGAATTGTCAGTGACCTTAGGAGGAGGAGATCACCAGAGAGTGAGAATTCTCCCATTTGTAGTTCTGGACATTGATTCGCCCTATAATGCCTTTTTGGGCCAACCAGCCCTGCCAGAATTAAGGGCCTACATTGCGCCCTGGTGCTTATTGCTGAAATTCCCAGTAGATGCAGGAGTGGGAGTGATTAGAGGTGACCGGGCCACTGGACGAGCCTGTTACATGGAGGAATTGAAGATGTTGATGAAAGGACTAAATATAGAAACCAAAGGTGCTTCCCGTTCCGTGAAGGAGGGGTCAGCATAGCAACTAAGGAGGAAGACCCCGAGGGAGTTGCCTGGAGAATTTCCCGAGGACATAGATCCCAGAGAGGACGAAGAGCCTGGGGGCAGAATGGCGACGCCCAATGAAACAACTATGGATATCCCAATTGACAGTAATGACCCAGTGATGGTTTTGAAAATCGGATCCCAGTTAGACCCTATTCGAGTAAAGGAATTGAGTGATTTCTTAAAAGCCAACTTGGACATGTTTTCCTGGACCCATGCTGATATGTGTGGGATATCGCCTTCAATTATGAGCCACTCATTGAGTATCAACCCAAAACATTCGCCCGTTAAGCAGAAGAGGCGAATACCCGATCCAGAGAGGTCAGCTGCTCTGAAGGAAGAAGTTGAGAAGTCAAGGAACAACAGATTCATTAGAAATTCGGTTTACCCAGAATGGATCTCAAATCCCGTTTTAGTAAAGAAGGCCAATGAAAGTGGTGTACCTACATTGATTTTTCAGACTTGAATAAAGCTTCCCCGAAAGACAATTTTCCTCTTCCTAGGATTGATCAATTAGTGCATTCAACAACAGGCCTCGAACTCTTATCCTTTATGGATGCATATTCCGTATATAACCATATTCCCATGCATGTGCCGGACCAGGAGCATACCAGCTTCATCACCGATTTGGGACTGTACTGCTATGTAGTGATGCCTTTCGGTCTAAAGAATGCGGGAGCTACATATCAACGGCTAGTGAACCAGATGATATGGGATGAAATGTTTGACATTCTTTGATGATATGGGATGAAACTTAACCCTTTGAAGTGTTTATTTGGAGTTGCCTCCGGAAAATTCCTGGGCTTTATAGTTAGCTCATGTGGAATTGAAATCAATCCAGATCAAATCGCAGCAATCAGGAATATTCAAACACCAAGGCAGATTAAAGATGTACAAAGCCTTGTTGGAAAAGTAGCCGCATTAAGCAGATTCATTTCTAAAGCTACAAATAAGTGCATTACATTCTTAGACTTGATACAGCGAGGAAAATGAAATTTCAAATGGACTCCTGATTGCATGGAAGCTTTTCAGAACTTGCTAAATCATCTAGAAAAACCCCTGATACTGTCCAAGCCAGTAGATCACGAGGATTTGTTTATGTACTTGGCAGTGTCGTCCCACGCAATAAGTTCAGCCTTGGTAAGGGAAGAGGATAAAGTCCAAAGGCATGTGTACTATGTGAGTAAGAAGCTAGCGGCAGCAGAACAAAACTACCCAAAGATAGAAAAGCTTGTATACAATCTGCTGATCGCATCTAGAAAGCTTCACCACTATTTCCAAGCTCATCCCATCACTGTGTAGACTGACCATCCGCTCCGACAAGTTTTACAGAGACCAGAGGCGTCAGGAAGGCTACCTAAATGGAATATAGAGTTGATTCAATTCGATTTGAATTTCCAGCCCCGAAGATCGATAAGGGGGAAAGTATTGACAAACTTCATAGTAGAATTTACTATCCCAGAGGACGATGTAGCGAGTGAAGAAGTTGATACCCCAAAACAACTAGTTGACCCCAACACCTGGAAACTATATACTGACGGAGCCAATAATGACAGACGATCTGGCGCTAGAGTGGTACATGTAAATCCTGAAGAATGGTTGATATACTATTCCCTGAGATTAGATTTCCATGTCACAAACAATGACTCGGAGTACGAAGCCATGATTGTCGGGCTTAGGCTTGCAAAGGAGTTGGGGATATCAAAGCTGGATATCTTTTGCGATTCCAAGATAGTTGTGAACCAGGTCAATGAAGAGTTTCAGGCCAAAGGGCCAAGGCTTGTATCATATTTGAAAAAAGTGAGAAAATTGCTGGGTGAATTTGAACACTACAGCATAACTCATATCCCTCGATCAGAGAATCAGAAGGTAGATAAGTTGGCTGAGCTGGCTAGTTCTGACAGTCTTGAGGATACAGAGATAGTCCCAATTGAGGTATTGCATTCTCCAAGTATCGATCAAATGGAAATTGATCCTGTACTGGAGACAAAGCCGGAAAGGGAGTCGTGGATGACGCCTTTAAGGAACTTTCTGATAAAGGGGACGCTTCCCACCAAAAAGAGTGAATGACGTGTCGTCATTCGTAAAGCCTCCAGATATGTCATGCAAGGCGAAGTCCTATATCGATAAGGATTCTAGATGTCACTCGTCCGGTGTATAGCCCATGACGACACTGAATGAGTATTAAGAGAAGTACATGAAGGTGAATGTGGCGACCACACTGGAGGCCAAATATTGCAAAGAAGATACTACGGTATGGCTATTTTCGGCCAACCGTAAATAAAGATGCAGCCAAATATGCACAGCACTATGACAGATGCTAGAAATTTTCTATGATTCCCAGGGCACCTCCCAGCCGATTGAAGACGATGATGAGCCTGTGGCTCTTTGCTGTTTGGGGAATTTACATTATCGGAAGCCTCCCCATTGCAAAGGGTGGAGCAAAGTTCACTATTGTGTCCGTGGATTACTTCAAAAAGTGGTTCGAAGCGGAACCGTTGACCACGATCACAACCAAACGAGTGATATTCATCGTCAGAAACACTATATGTCGATTTGGAATCCCGAAGGTCATCATTACAGATAACGGGACCCAATTCGATAACACAGAGTTTCGGGATTTTTGCCAGAGATATCATATCGAGAAAAGATACATGGCTGTGGCGCATCCGCAATCAAATGGAAAGGTATAAGCAACAAACAAGGTAATCAAGTTCATTCTGAAGAGGCGATTGAAGCGAGCCAGAGCCATATGGGTCGACGAGCTACCTTTAGCATTCTGGGCCTATAGAATGACTTACAAATCAGCAACTGGGCACACGCCCTTCTCCCTCGCTTTTGGATCCGAGGCGGTCATTCCGATTGAATTAGAAGTATTATATCACAGGACCACTTATTACGACTCGATGACTAACAATAAGTTGCTCCTCGAATCCCTGGATATGGTTGAAGAAAACATGGACGAATCGGACCTACGTGCCTCGAGGCACAAGCAGCAGATTGCTCGGTATTACAATAAAAAAGTCCGAGCTTAAACTTTTGAACCCAGTGACTTGGTTCTAAAGCATGTCATTCCACCTCCAGTCCATTTGGGTCCGAAATGGGAGGGACCATACACCATCCTACGGAGGCTTGATAATGGATCCTTCAAGTTAGCGACCGTGATGGAGACGAGATCCCCCGAGTGTGGAATGCCCAAGATTTAAGGTGTTACTTGACATGAAATTGTCATCTTTACTCTTTTGTTTTTAAAACTATGTAAAAAGGCACGACTTGCCTAGAACAGTCTGGTTATATAAGCAAAAGATTATAAAGTAGATGTAGGTCATGATTCGACCGAACCACTATAAAATACTATGTGTCATTTACTTTTATCGCACCATTTTTTATTTACTCTTTCATTCTTTACTTATATGAGCTGTTATAATTATGAAATTTGTTATGAATCTCACGGCAATCTCAAAGCACGTAATTCAAAGTGCCTTCTATCAAATTAGGAGGCCAACAGTATGCAGAGCATCGAGGGTGCAATGAAGTAAATGAAACATGTAACAACCCGGAAAATCAGAACCAATTTAATTTTTTTAATTTGGCTATTTTAATTAATTTTGAATATTTAAAATGAATTATTTTAAATAATAACGACAAGAAATTTATTTTGAATAGAATTAGAAGGTATATATTTGTTTGAATCGAGGTTAGAAAATAATTTATTTATTTTAATTATAAAACAAGGCCTGAAATGGCGCGATAGTTTGAAAATTTGAATTTGAACTTCGATTGACTGTACATGATGCAAAATAAAACGGATTTTAGTGAAACCAAAAATATTTAAATCTGTTTGAGATTATCTTTCTAACAAATCTGAAAAATCGAAATTTCATAGCGGGGATCAAAAGTTATGGCCAAATGCATTTTCAGAAAGGTCGCTATGGAATTAATATAGCCCTTGAAAATAGACATGTTGCAAACGACCTCCGACCTCGACAAAACCACTTTTGTTGGATCCGAAATGTCAAATTATTGCTAGTTTCTAAATTCCATAATTTTTGGAGTTAATATGTGAGTGTGGCAAAAGAAAATGTGTTTGGTTAGTTTTAGTCAATTTGGATCGACCAGAAAATGGCCATTTTTCAAACGGTCTCCAAATTCGACGAAACAAGTTTTATTGGGACCGTATCGTCCAAACATAGCTAGACTTATTTTTCTGGAACTTTTGGAATCAGTATGTGGCCCCGGCAAATTAAAATATACGTTCAAATCCATATTTGAATGTTTTATATTTTAATTTGAAGAATAACTGGCTGAAACAGTCGAATGGGACTACGAAACATAACCCATTGTGTCCTAAATGGGGGTATTTAGCTAGGGATGACAGTCGTTGGGTATGAATTGGAGTTCGTTTGGAGAAACAGATATTTTTGGAATTTATATAAATATCGGCGAACCAGAAAATTCCATTCATTAATTAAAAAATAATAAAATCGACTTTCTCTCTCCCTGTATCGCGATGAACGGCGGATCCCCTTTGTGATCTTCTCTCTTCGATTACTCCCTCCACAATCCTAATTAGCTTCCACCCTAGTTGAGGATTTTGAAGATCTCCTCACGAGCTTCTAATCCATACCTGCTGTGTATTTTTTCGTTGAGTATTTTGGAAGAACGAGCTCTCCAAAGTTCAACCCTTTCAACCGCCGCCGCCCCTTCCTCCGTGCATCAAACTCCACGCCACCCCCTGCGCTGCCTGTGCCTCTCCTCCCTCTTCATCGCTGCGAAGGCCGATCGTCCTATCGCTTCCCCATTTGCATGAAAATTCAAACCTAGTTTTGAACCATTTGCTGAAAGGTACGACTTTGGTTTATTTAAACTGATTTCGACAAATAAAAGCGGTGCAAACTTATAAAAATCATATCTTTTTGCTATGTGGTCGAAATCTAGTGAAACAAGGGACACCGGGACAGTGAGGACGTCTTCTACATTCTAAAGGAGACCGGAGAATTTTTGGAGCTTCCTACAATTTTTGGAGGAGTGGAACCCAATGTGAGATTTCTAAATTCAAAACGATATGGAATGGCGTTGTATAAATTATATAATCGATGTATAAGTTATATAAGCATTGTACACCTCATGTATAAGCGTTGTATAAATTATACGTGGGATGCATAAGTTATATATACATTGTGAAAATCATATGTGCGTTGAATGGATTTGAAATGAAATGGAAATATATCTATATACGTATATCTATATATATATATGTATACTCCCCTCATCCACATACCATGGACGATATATATTGGTTGTGATTGTTTGGATTTTGGTTGACGTGAGGGCTAATAAATGCGAATGGTTGATAATGATTGTTTGTGGTTGAAACAAAATTGGAATTGTTTATGGAAAAATCCATTATGATATGAAAATGAATCGAAATATTTAGATTATAAGGATAAGCCCCTTAGGGAACGCCGCGAGGCGTAAGGTAGTGCGAAGAGCCGTACTCGGGATGGTGCCGGTTTTAAACCCCCTGCCGTTATGCTGCCGAAATTTTCTGAAATATTCATGTGTTTGATTTATATTCATGTATTGAAATATATTCATGTGTTGGAAAAGTATTCATATGACGGATAAATTGTTTTGAATGATAAAAATCACATTTTTATCATGTATATGAAGTATGTAAAATATTCATGTTTAAAATAAATTATTTTAACAATAAAAATCACATTTTATTATGTATATGAATAGCTAAAAATATTCATGTTTGAAATAAATTGTTTTAAAAATAAAAACCATATTTTTATTATATATGTAAAGTGTTAAAAATAGTCATGTGTTGAAATAAATATTTGTTGGCTAAAAATATTATTTTTACTACATGTGTGAAATGAAAATGATTTGGAAATCGAAGAACGAATTATATTTATATATATAAATATAATTAAAATAAACCGAATAACAACGCTGTAGTTCGTATTTTGAAATCGTGATTTTAAACGATTATTACAGGAGATCCGACCGTCGGATTTTCCCGAAACCGTAACCGTTGGGTCCGCTTTGATAATATCTTTCCAATGATACCAAATTGTAAAGATCCAATGGTTAGATTGTGTGAAATTTTTAATTCAAATTTGAATAAAAACAGAGCCAAAATGGATTATATATATATAATTTAAATAAAACGAATAACGACGCTGCAGTTCGTATTTTGAAATCGTAACTTTAAACAATTGTACCGGAAGATCCGACCGTCGGATTTTCCCTAAACTGGAACCGTTGGGTCCGCCTTGAAAAGATCTTTCCAATGATATAAAATTTGTAAAGATCCAACGGTTAGATTTTCAGATATGTGTAAATCAAATCTAGAGAAAAACAGTGCCATGGCCGCGTTATGGCCTGAAGCGTCATTTGAATAAATGGGCTATTTTTAAATAAATAAAAATAGCGATAAATCGTTATAAAATATTATAAACGATATGGAATGGAAATAAACCGAATGTATTCGGTTTATTGGACATTTGATGGTTGAATGTGTTTGGCATGAAAATTACATTAATGAACTGAATTATGGATGTCAAATAATTTAACCATGGAAATGAATTAATTTGAATTCTAAATATACGTGAATTATTTGAAAAGGCCGAGTTAAATCTCATTTCAAATAATTGGTTGACGAATAGAAATCAACGATGAAGACGGTGGTTGAAGAGCGGAGGTCTTCACATCGTTTGGATGATTGCTGATGTCTTGATTGGGAGGCATCCCAAGACAAGGTAATAAGTGGTGGTCGTCCAGACGTACTTGGAGATCGACCGGATGTGCGAGGACCCCTCTCCTGTATTGGACATATGGGACGAGGAATAAGGTGCTTCCGGTTTCGTTTAGACCCAGAACGGACTTGGAAATGGATTGTGTGTCCGACATTGGATTTCATTCTGTGTGATTGATATACGTCAGTTGCATGGCGTGAATTGCCTGTGTGGCATGCTGAGATGCAGTGATTAAGGCTTTTGTTGAAAAGAAGAGCCTTGTGGTTAATGATCAAAGCACGGATTTAAATAGCATAGCTTTGTGTATGGCATTAATTCGCGAGCCTCACACCCCGGTATGGACCAGAAACGGGAGAGGACCTCAGGGAGGATATGCGTTTCCTTCTAGCTAGGAGTGGTGTCTGGGTTTTACACGCCCGGATGTTTTACTTATGTGGATGATGGATAGCGAGGCGCCTCGGTTATGTCGGTCTCTGCGGAGCCGATGGATGGTTTGGCAGATATACCAGCCAGTTTGACGCCCCATAGGGCGGGGAAACGCAGTGTTTAGGCATTTTAATCCACTCCGTGTGGACCGGCCCTCACGGTCCAAGGCTTGCCTGCGCGCTTGCCTGAGACATGGGCTAGAGCATCTTGAAGCGGTAAGGACGATCCCTTGCCTTGGTTCATGACAAAAATCCAATTTCCAAATACGACATCGTGCAGTTTTGATTGTAAACCTATATATGGCGACATAGTGGTATGGGGCACTTATGCTGTCTATGATTGGTATTTGTGATTGAAATTGTTTTTGAAACATATAAACACTAGTAATAATATCAAATGCTTTTGTTTTATACGTATCAAGCATATTTTGGCCATTATAAAGTAAAAACTCTATCCTCTGGCTTGCGTTGCATTGTGTCATGCGAACTGAGTCTTATAATGGCTTCATTTTTGTAAAAAGCATTGCGATGTTTAAATGATTTACTTGTTTTAAGCACTGGCAATCCAATGGAGTAAACACGTTCCACGTTAGCGGCGTGGGCCTGTCATTGGCCTTATTATAAGATAAGTTAAGTACATTTCTCGTACCAGTCCCATGACTGACACGTAGTTTGTTTCACTTGCAACCTTGGGTACCCTATTTTCTACACGGGCAGCCTTGTATTCAGGTTTTAGCAGGCTCTATCTGGATAGATATGAAGCTGAAGATGGATTCTATCACTTCTTTTTATGTTGTTCAACTCCTGTTATGTATATTATGTTTGATTCCGCTGTAGACTTTTTACATAAAGCTGAAACTGTATTTATGTACTAAGTATGATCCTGTTATACTGTGTTACTCTGATAATTATGTTTATTTCCAGTGTATTCTGATGTACGTTATCTGGTGTATTTATATATTTTTGTTCTGCTATTATTTGTTTATGTGTTATATTCCAAAGATTACCCTTGCCACCGTGGAACGGGGGTTTGCGGTCGTCACACGTGGTATCAGAGCTTTGGTTATGCTTGGTTCTGGAATATAACATATTAACGAACTCGTCAAAAATAGTGCCAGTAGTGTTCTAAGACGAATTACTCATTTTAGATTGGATCAGAAATATCCTTGAATGAGTGTAGCAGAATGAGATACACCCCGATAGACACATTTACATTCAAGTATATGTCTCTATGCTTTAAAATACCTTTTCTTTTGGCCTTACACTTTGTCTTCTATTTGCAGACATCGTAGAAAATGAGTGGCAGAAGTAGAAGAGGTAGGTCTGAACCAGATATTGAAGCTCTATTAAAGAAGTATCGAAATTTGGGTGGAGTACCATTCTTAGGCAATGAATCCATTATTCAAACACAAGCATGGATGTGCTCTGCTGAGAAATTTTTTGAAGGTTCAAAGCTGAGAGATGATCAGAAAAGATTACTGGCATCTTGGGCACTCAAAGACGAAGCTTTAATATGGTAGGAAACAATTATTAAAGATAATCCAGAAGGTAATATTACCTGGGATAGATTTAAAGAAATTTTCAATGAAAGATTTATTCCTCCAGAAGCAACTGATCGGCTATACGATGAATTCTACTATCTGATTCAAGGAGATATGACTATTCCAGAGTATCATAAGAAATTCAATGAACTTTCTCGTTTTGCCCCGCATGTAATTCTAAATCCAAAGAGAAAGAATCTGAGGTTTATTAATGGGCTTCAAAGAAAGTACCAAAGTAGTGTAACTGCACATGTGAAACTTCCTTTTCCTGAAATGATATACATGGCTTACCAGTATGAAGATCTGGATAAGCAAGGTCTTTTGGAGGATGAAGAGGAATGTAGTTCTAGCAACAAAAGGAAATTTGAAACTGATAGCCCAGAGACAAGTACACAGCCTGAGACAAGTACGACGTCTGGGGTCAGAAAAAAGCCTAGAGTCAATAACAAAAAAGTTAAATCTGAGAAAGGACCAGTAACAACTGCCACCTGCTCTAACCGTAATCGGAAATGGCATTTGGCAATAAATTGCAGACCCTTAAAGAAACGAATAAAGGGTGGATTTAAATCCAAGAACAAGTTTCAAGAGAATAGAAAATGCAATCTGTGCCATCAGGCTGGTCATATAAAGCGGGATTGCCGGTTGTTGAAAGAGGCCAAGAGGGCTCAAGTTAATAACACCACAAATACTCTGGCACCCTCAGTTAGTCAAGCGAGGCCAGATGTTTTAGAAGGCACGCTTACTGTCAAAGATATTCCAGTTAAAGTACTGTTTGATACAGGTGCATCGTGAAGCTTTATTGCAAGTAATGCGGTTAAGAAATTGGATTTGAAGTTGAAAAAGCTCAAAGAACCCATGACTGTCCATAATCCGGTTGGGGTTCCCGCAATCTCAGTTGAATTTGTGGGGTGCCTGTCTCCTTTTCCCGTTATCGGTTCCCTACCATCGCGATCGTCATGAATTTTACCGAATTTGATCTTATTGTAGGATTGGATTGGTTAACCAAGTATGAAGCTGAGGTTAAATGCGCCGACAGAGTCGTTAAGGCGAAGATTAAATCAGGAGACTATATAACCATACCATGCGAAGGTCCAAATTCGGATAGAAAAGACTTTTGGTCAGCTCTTGATGTTTCTCCTGCTCAAATAGAAAAGATTCCTATCGTTACAGAGAATATTCCGGTCGACATAGAAAATATCCTTATTGTCAAAAATTATGTGGATGTTTTTGAAGAAGTTGTTAGCTTACCTTTGCGTAGAGAAATTGATTTTAAAATCTCTTTAATTCCAAATGCAAGGACAGTAGTTCACGCTATTTGAAGAATGTCCTTGAAGGAAAAAAGAAGAGTTAGATAATCAAACTCGACAACTTGTATGGAAGGGTCTGATCAGGCCTAGTTTCTCTGATTGAGGAGCAGCAATGGTATTTGTCTCAAAGTCAGACGGTACTCTCAGACTATGTGTGGATTATCGTGACTTGAACAAGCAGACGTTAAAGAATAAATATCCATTGCCGCGGATTGATGATTTGTTGGATCGATTGAATGGCACACAAGTATTTTCATGAATGAACCTAGCTACAGGTTCCATCAGCTTCGTATTGTCGATGAGTGTGTTCCTTTGACAGCATTCAGAGGTCCAGATTTATTCTACGAGCGGTTAGTAATGTCGTTCGGCTTATGTAACGCTCCAGCTTATTTTGTCGATCTGATGAACAGAGTATTCAGAGAAGTATTGAATAAATTCGTACTGATTTTCATTGATGACATATTGATCTTCTCTAAGTCAGAGAGCGAGCATGCAAAACATTTGGAGCAAGTGCTAGAGATTCTGAGAAAGAATGTTTTAAAAGCCAAAATTTTCAAATGTATATTCTGGCAAGAAGAAGTCAAGTTTCTTGGACATGTTATATCAAAAGAAGCAATTTCTGTGGACCCCAGTAAGATCACAGCTATTCAGGATTGGTAGCAGCCAACTGCACCCACAGAAGTCCGAAGTTTTCTTGGGTTGGCTAGTTATTATCGGAAGTTCGTTAAAGATTTTTTGAAGATATCTAGTTCCTTAACAAAGCTTACTAAGAAACATTCAAGGTTCAATTGGACTCCAGAATGTGAGACAGCTTTCCAAGAGCTGAAGTTAAGGCTGACAACTGCTCTAGTGTTAACAATTATTGACGGCAATCAAGACTTGAAAGTCTGGACAGATGCTTCTAAAGAAGGTCTTAGTGTAGTATTAATGCAAAGAGGCCAAGTAGTCGCTTATGCTAGCCGTCAGTTGAAGTCGCATGAGAAGAATTATGCAACTCATGATCTTGAATTGTTAGCCATCGTGTTTGCT
This sequence comes from Allium sativum, assembly GCA_030737875.1. NCBI lineage: Eukaryota > Viridiplantae > Streptophyta > Magnoliopsida > Asparagales > Amaryllidaceae > Allium > Allium sativum. The sequence continues at coordinate 375,371,424 of CM060915.1, forward strand.
ATGAAAATATGGAGGCATTATCTATTGGGTGAGAAGTTCGAATTATATACCGATCATCAATCATTGAAGTATTTATTCACCCAGAAGGATCTGAATATGAGGCAGCAGCGTTGGCTAGAATTTCTCGTGGCATATGATCTTGATATTTTTTATACTCCGGGGAAAGCCAATGTTGTGGCTGATGCGCTCAACAGAAAGAATGTGATCATCGCCAATCTTATCATTACGCCTTCGTTGATAGATAAAATATTCGTTCTTCAGAAAGACGATAATTTTGTTAAAGAGATGATCAAAAGAATTCAAAGTTGCGAAGTCTCCTGTTTCCAAGTGGATACCGCAGGAGTTCTGAGGTTGAAAGGAAGAATTTGTGTTCCCGACATTCTTGAGCTCAAAAGAGATGTGTTGGATGAGTGTCACAAGTCCAAGCTAAGTATTCATCCAGGGTTAGTAAAATGTATAATGACCTCAAGCGAACATTCTGGTGGAAGGTGATGAAAAGAGACATCTCTACATATGTCAGTCGGTGTTCTACTTGTCAACAAGTTAAAAGCGATCAACAGAAACTCGCTGGATTGTTGCAACCGTTGGAAATTCCAGGTTGGAAGTGGGAACAAATTTCTATGGATTTCATAGATGGTTTTCCCAGAACCCGGAGAGGAAATGACAGTATTTGGGTGATCGTAGATCGTTTCACGAAGACCGCCCATTTTATACCTATCAGATCAAATAGAACAGCTCAGAGTCTGGCACAGATTTATTTCAAAGAAATTGTTAAACTGCATGGAGTTCCCATGAGTATCGTTAGTGATCGTGACCCGATTTTCGCTAGTAAATTCTGGGAAGCATTCCAAGCAGATTTGGGAATAAAACTAAACTTGAGCACCGCTTATCATCCTCAAACAGATGGTCAAACTGAGAGGGTGAATCGTATTCTTGAAGATTTACTACTGGCTTGTGTTATTGATTTTGGCGGATCATGGGAAGACAACTTACATTTGGATGAGTTCTCATACAACAATAGCTACCAAGCGAGCCTAAAAATGTCACCATTCAAAGCATTGTATGGTCGACCGTGCATATCTCCCGCTTGTTGGGTAGAACCTGGCAATAGACTCGTATTGGGACCTGATATGATTCACGAAGCTTTGGACAAAGTCGATTTCATTAAGAAGCGACTGCAAACAGCTCAAAGCCGACATAAGAGCTATGCAGACTCGAGAAGAAGAGACTTAGCATTTGTTATTGGTGACTATGTGTATTTGAGGGTTTCTTCGATGAGAGGAGTAGTCCGATTTGGCAAAACAGGGAAGTTGGCGCCTAGATTTATTGGTCCATTTCCTGTGCTTGAACAGATTGGAATTCTCGCTTATAGAGTTCAATTGCCTAATTGGTTGCCTGGAGTACATGATGTGTTTTACGTATCTCAACTTCGAAAGCATGTGCATGATCCATACTTGGTCGTGGAAGAAGTCGCGCAACAAGGTTTGGAAATTACTCCAGAATTAGCTGTGAGAAGAGAGCCGATAAAGATTATTGACAAAGAAACTAAAGAACTGAGGAAAAAGAAGGTTCACTTAGTCAAAGTGCAATGGAGTGGAGATCCACGAGACTGTACTTGAGAAACTGAGGAGAGCATTAAGAAAGCCTATCCCAATTGCAGGGTGGATATCTCTGATTAACTCGGGTGCAAGGTACATTTACCATATTTTGTATTTCCGTATTGTTTTCTACTTGGTTGTTGTTTCCTTTTCATGGACGTAAATTTTTTATTTATATAGTCTGATGATTTTAAAAGAGTATATGAATTAATTAGTATATTTTTGAAAAGTTAATCAACAAATTGATTGTTGTTTGTGTTGTGTGATTATGAATTCGATTAATCAAAACATTGGAAAGAAAATTAATCTGATAAATAGGAAAGGGAAGTGTAAATTTATGCAAATTAAATCAAATATTAAACTGATTTGAAATTGATTGAAATACATGCATGAACATTATATATGTTTGAACAGGTAAATGGATTTGTTGCTGAGTAAAGAATTTATTTGCATGCCCGAAAAATAGGTAAACCTTAATGAGTTGGATACGCAATTTTATTTATATATCAACTCCTGTGAATGCCATTGGATGCGGAGTGCTGGTTGTTCTGTGTGGAATTATAAACGTCGCTATAGGATAGTAACAATTAATTTTGAACTACATTACATGGCATACTTCTTGAAGATAGCATACTCTATCATATACCACATAAGCATTAGGAGCTTATGTGATGAGGTTGAAGATTTACCGTACAAGCGAGAGTCTTGTATGGCGATGGCTATATTACAGTTTGAACCAAAGACTGATATGGACTATATAAAATGTAACGGTAAATTGCCAGATTAATAAAAACCCCACACGGGTCTGGAGATGATAATAAACACGTCTCTCTGGTCATTAAGGCACAAAAACCATTTATAGGGTGACGAGAATTTATTCTCTGGAGTTATGATCTATACACACTCCCATATGGACACCAGAATATATCACTATAAATATGTGTATGCTTTTTAGGATTTATTGGGTGCCTAATACGGCCCAATAAATTTCCAAACCCCTCCCCGTACAAAAGAGGTTATGGCGAAATTTTTTGAAAATTTAGGGTGTTAGCCAAATTTTTGAAGAATTAGAAAATTCTTAGAAACTAAAAAGTTGAAGAATGGAAGCCAGAGTGAAAGTTGAGTTGGTTAGTTAAACAACTTTCAACTCCGTTCCTTTTTTAGGACGAAAAGATTTTAAGTGGGGGAGATTGTAACAACCCGGGAAATCAGAACCAATTTAAAAATTTTAATTTGGCTATTTTAATGAATTTTGAATATTTAAAATGAATTATTTTAAATAATAACGACAAGAAATTTATTTTGAATAGAATTAGAAGGTATGTATTTGTTTGAATCGAGGTTAAAAAATAAATAATTTATTTTAATCATAAAACAAGGCCTGAAATTGCGCGGTAGTTTGAAAATTTAAATTCGAACTTCGACTGACTGTACAGGATGCAAAATAAAACGGATTTTAGTGAAACCAAAAATATTTAAATCTGTCTGAAATTATCTTTCTAACGAATCTGAAAAATCAAAATTTCATAGTGGGGATCAAAAGTTATGGCCAAATGAATTTTCAGAAAGGTCGCTATGGAATTAGTATAGCCCTTGAAAAGTGATATTTTGCAAACGACCTTGGTTTTCGACAAAACCATTTTTTTTGGATCCGGAATGTCAAATTATTGCTAGAATCCAAATTCCACAATTTTTGGAGTTAATATGTGAGAGTGGCAAAAGAAAATGTGTTTGGTTAATTTCAGTCAATTTGGATCGACCAGAAAATGGCCATTTTTCAAACGGTCTCCAAATTCGATGAAACTAGTTTGTTGGGACCGTATCGTCCAAACATAACTAGATTTATTTTTTTGGAATTTTTGGAATTAGTATGTGGCCCCGGCAAATTAAAATGTACGTTCAAATCCATATTTGAATGTTTTATATTTTAATTTGAAGAATAACTGACTGAAACAGTCGAATGGGCCTACGAAACATACCCCATTGTGTCTGGAATGGGGTATTTAGCTAGGGACGACAGTCGTTGGGTTTGAACTGGAGTTCGTTTGGAGAAACAGATATTTTTGGAATTTATATAAATATCGGCGAATCAGAAAATTCCATTCATTAATTAAAAAATTAAAAAAATCGACTTTCTCTCTCCCCGTATCACGATGAACGACGAAACCCCTTTGTGACCTTCTCTCTTCGATTACTCCCTCCACACTCCGAATTAGCTTCCACCCTAGTTGAGGATTTTGAAGATCTCGTCACGAGCTTCTAATCCATACCTGCTATGTATTTTTTCGTGGAGTATTTTGGAAGAACGAGCTCTCCAAAGTTCAACCCTTTCAACCGCCGCCGCCCCTTCCTCCGTGCATCGAACTGCACGCCACCCCCTGCGCCTCTCCTCCCTCTTCGTCGCTGCGAAGGCCAATCGTCCTATCGCTTCACCGTTTGCACGAAAATTCAAAACCTAGTTTTGAACCATTTGCTGAAAGGTACAGCTTTGGTTTATTTAAACTGATTTCGACAAATAAAAGCGTTGCAAACTTATAAAAATCATATCTTTTTGCTATGTGGTCGAAATCCAGTAATACAAGGGACACCGGGACCGTGAGGACGTCTTCTACATTCTAGAAGAGATCGGAGAATTTTTGGAGCTTCCTACAATTTTTGGAGGAGTGGAACCCAGTGTAAGATTTCTAAATTCAAAACGATGTGGAATGGCGATGTATAAATTATATAATTGATGTACAAGTTATATAAGCGTTGTACACCTCATGTATAAGCGTTGTATAAATTATACGTGTGATGTATAAGTTATATATACGTTGTAAACATCATATATGCATTGAATTGAGTTGAAATGAAATGGAAATATATTTATATACGTATATATATACACACTCCCCTCATGCACAGACCATGGACGATATATATTGGTTGTGATTGTTTGGATTTTGGTTGATGTGAAATTTGGCTGATAAATGCGAATGGTTGATAATGATTGTTTATGGTTGAAACAAAATTGGAATTGTTTGTGGAAAAATCCATTGTGATATGAAAATGAATCGAAATATTTAGATTATAAGGATAAGCCCCTTAGGGAACGCCGCGAGGCGTAAGGTATTGCGAGGAGCCGTACTCGGGACGGTGTCGGTTTTAAACCCCCTGCCGTTATGCTGTCGAAATTTTCTGAAATATTCATGTGTTTGATTTATATTCATGTATTGAAATATATTCATGTGTTGGAAAAGTATTCATATGACGGATAAATTGTTTTGAACGATAAAAATCACATTTTTATCATGTATATGAAGTATGTAAAGTATTCACGTTTGAAATAAATTATTTTAACAATAAAAATCACATTTTTATTATGTATATGAATCGCTAAAAATATTCATGTTTGAAATAAATTGTTTTAACAATAAAAACCACATTTTTATTATATATGTGAAGTGTTAAAAATAGTCATGTGCTGAAATAAATATTTGTTGGCTAAAAATATTATTTTTACTACATGTGCGAAATGAAAATGATTTGGAAATCGAAGAACGGATTATATATATATAATTAAAATAAAAAGAATAACGACGCTGCAGTTCGTGTTTTGAATTCGTGATTTTAAATGATTATTACGAGAGATCCGACCGTCGGATTTTCCCGAAACCGTAACCATTGGGTCCGCTTTGAAAATATCTTTCCAACGATACCAAATTTGAAAAGATCCAACGGTTAGATTGTGTGAAATATTTAATTCAAATTTGAATAAAAACAGCGCCAGATTGGATTATATATATATAATTAAAATAAAATGAATAACGACGCTGCAGTTCGTATTTTGAAATCGTAACTTTAAACGATTGTACCGGGAGATCCGACCATCGGATTTTCCCAAAACTAGAACCGTTGGGTCCGCCTTGAAAAGATCTTTCCAATGATATAAAATTTGTAAAGATCCAATGGTTAGATTTTCAGATATATGTAAATCAAATCTGGAGAAAAACAGCGTCATGGTCGCGTTATGGCCTGAAGCGTCGTTTGAATAAATGGGCTATTTTTAAATAAATAAAAATAGCGATAAATCATTATAAAATATTATAAACGATATGGAATGGAAATAAACCGAATTTACTCGGTTTATTGGATATTTGATGGTTGAATGTGTTTGGCTTGAAAATTACATTAATGAACTGAATTGTGGATGTCGAATAATTTAACCATGGAAATGAATTAATTTGAATTCTAAATATGCGTGAATTTTTCGAAAAAGCCGAGTTAAATCTCATTTCAAATAATTGGTCGACGATTAAAAATCGACGATGAAGACGGTGGTTGAAGACCGGAGGTCTTCACATCGTTTGGATGATTGCTGATGTCTTGATTGGGAGGCATCCCAAGACAAGGTAATAAGTGGTGGTCGTCCGGACATACTTGGAGATCGACCGGATGTGCGAGAACCTCTCTCCTGTATTGGACATATGGGACAAGGAATAAGGTGCCTCCGGTTTCGTTCAGACCCAGAACGGACTTGTAAATGGACTGTGTATCCGACATTGGATTTCATTCTGTGTGATTGATATACGTCAGTTGCATGGCGTGAATTTCCTATGTGGCATGCTGAGATGCAGTGCTCAAGGCTTCTGTTGAAAAGCAGAGCCTTGTGGTTGATGATCAAAGCACGGCTTTAAATAGCATAGCTTTGTGTATGGCGTTAATTCGCGAGCCTCACACCTCGGTATGGACTAGAAACGGGAGAGGACCTCAGGGAGGACATGCGTTTCCTTCTAGCTAAGAGTGGTGTCTGGGTTTTACACGCCCGGATGTTTTACTTATGTGGATGATGGATAGCGAGGCGCCTCGGTTACGTCGGTCTCTGCGGAGCCGATTGATGGTTTGGTAAATATACCGGCCAGTTTGACGCCCCATAGGGCGGGGAAACGCAGTGTTCAGGAATTTTAATCCACTCCGTGTGGACCGGCCCTCATGATCCAAGGCTTGCCTGCACGCTTGCCTGAGACACGGGCTAGAGCGCCTCGAAGCGGTAAGGACGATCCCTTACCTTGGTTCATGACGGAAATCCAATTTCCAAATACGACGTCGTGCGGTTTTGATTGTAAACCTATATATGGCGACATAGTGGTATGGGGAACTTATGCCATCTATGATTGATATTTATGATTGAAATTGTTTTTGAAACATATAAACACTAGTAATAATATCAAATGCTTTTGTTTTATACGTATCAAGCATATTTTGGCCATTATAAGGTAAAAACTCTATCCTTCGGCTTGCGTTGCATTGTGTGATGGGAACTGAGACTTATAATGGCTTCATTTTTGTAAAAAGCATTGCGATGTTTAAATGATTTACTTGTTTTTAGCACCGGCAATCAAATGGAGTAAACCCGTTCCGCGTTAGCGGCGTGGTCCTGTGATTGGCCTTATTATAAGATAAGTTAATTAGATTTCTCATACCAGTCTCATGACCGACTCGTAGTTTGTTTCACTTTTCACTTGCAAACTCGGGTGCCCTATTTTCTACACGGGTCGCCTTGTATTCAGGTTTTAGCAGGCTCTATCTGGATAGCTATGGAGCTGAAGATGGATTCTATCACTTCTTTTTATGTTGTTCAGCTCCTGTTATGTATATTATGTTTGATTCCGCTGTAGACATTTTACATAAAGCTGAAACTGTATTTTTGTACTAAATATGATCCTGTTATACTGTGTAACTCTGATGATTATGTTTATTTCCAGTGTAATTTGATGTACGTTATCTGGTGTATTTATATATTTCTGTTTTGCTATTATTTGTTTATGTGTTATATTTCAAAGATTGCCTTTGCCACCGTGGAACGGGGGTTTGGGGTCGTCACAACACAATTATTTACACTCTAGTTCTCATGACCTGAGAAAGAGTATAAAGGACAAGGATATGAATTGTCCACGAGGCGTGAAGGTGCACCAAGATTAAAGAGACTGTCTCGACTAAATTCTACCCTTGACATCCGACGGGAGAGTATAAAGGCGCCAGGGATTGAGCGCTGCAAATGAACTCCTACCCCACTGAAGGACTGGGGGCAAATTGAAAGCTGAGTTCGAACTCCATCCTGGGCATACAATAGAGGAGTATAAAGGCGTTTTGATTAAATGCCACAAAAGGGCTCCTATCCCGTCACAGAACTGGGGACTAGAATGAAAGCTGAGTCTGAACCCCTCATGTCCGGACATGGGGGCAATTTATGCACGACTCTAATCAATCCTCAACAAGCCGTGGCCAGGCATTACATTAACAATTGATTGGGGACATACTCATACACATATACACGTAGTGTAGGAATTTTAAATTATAAACATATACGCGTAGTGCCCGAATTTTAAATTTTCATTGCCCATGAGTCTGACTTAATTATGATTCAAATATTTGTGTATGACTAAGTATGATAAACTTGCAGGTACATATCAATGCAAAAGAAATAGAACTTCATTTACTAATGAAGGGTTACAAAACAGAGATGGACAAAAAGTGAGGGCCATTCTCATGACTACCTCACAAGGCCAGTGGAAGATCTAAAACATAAATAGACGAGCTCTATTTGGGCTTTGGGGATGATCTTGGCTTCTTCTCTTTCTTCTGCTTCTCCAGCTCCTCCTTGTCGGCGTCAGATTTGTCATGCTTCTTCCTCTTCCTCTTATCTGAAGGAGGATCTAGTGGAATGTCAGAGGATTGGGATGCAAGCTTTGTAGTTATTGACTTGGTGGAGAGCTTTATGATTAATCCAGATTTGGGATCAGTTGCAGAGATAGGTGGCACATTTAGAGGCCCTTCCTCTATTTTCAATTGTAGTTGTTCATCTTGTTCAGCCTTCATGTCGGCTAAGGTCACGCTGTCATCATCCTTTATTTCTTTCGTGATAGCGACCTCCTCTTCTTCATCCCCATTGTCATCGTCAGTGTCCTTTAAGACCCCGATGATTTCAGCATCCTTAGGAACATGAGCGCTTGATGCCACAATGGCCTTTTTGGTTGCTTCGACCTCGATTTTCTTTGGAACTTCGGGGACCTCCGTACTTGATGGTATGCCGACCTTCTCGACCTCTGCATGCTTTTCTGCAAACCCCTTGGTCGGCTTGGCACCTATATCATGAGAAGCAACTGTTATTAATTTGGGAGAAAATGTGGTCTTCTCGGTTGTTTGCTCCACAATGCGATGACTAGTTACAATAGCTTTGACAATTTGTGGAGAGAAAATGGAGATACCTTCCTCGCCTAGAGCTGTAGTAGAAACCCCAACGGCTGGAGGAATTGGAACTTCGGAGATCAATGATCATCCGGATTATACTCCTCAACCTCAGTAGTCTTGGGCTCCGTTGCTGAGCTAGACCTTCGTCGATCTTGTTTTTGCCTTTGAGCCTTAGCCTCTCCGCCTCCATGGATTCCTTAATTTGACGCCTGCCTTCTGCCAAAGCCTCAGGTTCTCCACCCCTGAGGAAGGTTTGCATAAGCTGGTTCTCATCGATATCCTTGACCTTTAAGTGTTGCTTTTCACTCTCGACAATTTGTTGCCATACATTAACTAAGGTAGTGGGATAATTGTTGATCCAAGAAATATCTCGGGTTCGGAGGACTTGAGCAAAAAAGTTCATTAATAGATCGTCAAACCCCTCTATCTCCTGTTCAGCCGCGGCAAGCTTAGTGGTAGCAGTGGAGGCGGACTCAAGGGTTTCATTAGCATTACTTTCAGCGAGAGATGCTCTCTCCTCAGCATGAGAAAGTTTATCTTTTAAGCCAACCATTTCTTTCTCCCAAGCAGCCTTTTCTGCGACGAAGCGATCCTGTGATGTCTTCATCTCGGTATTAACTGACTTGAGATCCTCTATTTCCTTTTTCAGAGCCAACTTCTCTTGGCTGTTTAAATCAAGTTCAAGGTTAAAGCTTTTCTTTGCACTCTCTAACTCTATCTTATAATTTTCGGCGTCTCTCCGAGCTAAAGCAAGAAGAGCTTGAGTATCTTCAAGTTCTTTTTCAGCCTTGTTTCTGGCCTTGATGTCGTGATCGATCTTCACTCTAGCTCTGGCTGCATCCATTTCTAGACGGCGGATAACATCTGAAAGATTCTTAGCGTGCTTTTTCATTGCCTTATATTGTTTAGCCACATGACTGGCTTGGCCCACGACTTCTATATCCCATTCATTGGGAACCGGCTCGAGGTCTGGAACGAAATGTATCCTTTCAAAATAGATGTCGGGGAACTGTTTTCGCAAATGCTCTAGCTTTGCCTTATTATCAAAAGTCAGGGCTACCTCCTGTGCGGTGGAAGTGTCCAAGTGGTGCTGATCAGAAGGGACATGAGCTTCTTTCTCTTTTTCCAAACCTTTGCTTGGGTCTTTGTGCTTGTTCTTGGATTTATGATGCTTCTTGGATGATTTGCCCTGGGGAGGTAAACCTTGCGGGGGAATCGGAGCCTTGGGAGGTTGTTTGCTTCCCGTTTGTGGCATTTGACGACTAGGGTACTTCCCGGGATATTGCCTCAAAGGAGAGCGAGAGCGCGTAGAATGAGACTAATAGGAATCATGGTGTCTGTGAAAGTCCCTTCCTCGACTATCACTGCGCTCATGCTAAGTTACGGGATTGAATCTGAGTGTGCAGTCACGAAGTTCGCAATGAGAAGATGAGCGACGACGAGGCATTTTTCCTGCAAAGAATAACAAGCAAGTATAAAGATCATGAATACGAATAGTATACGAGTGTTCTGACAAGTGGTGCATGTAATTTGTGTATCCCGTGTGATCCCCCCTAACTGACCAGGGCCCAGAGCTAGGCTCGTCTGTACGATATCCTTCTTTTTTATGGGAGTAGTTTCTTCTTCAGAGATAGGGAAGAACGGTTCCGCTCCAAAGTCCTCGGATGTATAAATGTTATCAGGCAAGGGGATCTTGTTTAATTCCCCAAATATTTGTTCCTCTGTTAACTGATCATGATTGGTAGGCTCCGTTGGAGGTGGAATCTTCGGGGGAGACTGCCCCTTAGAAACCGAGGCATCCTTTGGTTCGTCAGCTCGAATTTCGTCTCCTTTGTAGATGTTCATCTCTTCATCATCCTGAATGTCCATAGGCGAAGGACTTTTAGGAAACTCGATCGTCTTTGTAGTTTCCATCGTCACCTGCCCCTCGGCTGGGGGCATGCTACTAGATTCCCCAATCGTCTGAGTAGGGGGCACATATTTGTGAGGCTTGCCACCCGTACCAAGCCCGAATCTTACATCCAGGAGATGGTGTTTGTGAAGGTTCTCATCGATTATACACTTCTTAATCCTGCAAAAATCTGGCTTGATTTTTAAAAGGCGAGACAATCGATCTTCGTACACCGGACCCTCTGTCTTTTGGAAATTATGAGCTGTACAGAAAAAGAAAACATTAGCACTTCAATCATGCAGTTGGAACATACACTGAAGGATTCAGAACCTACTTGAATATATCCATTTCCTTGCACATCCAGGCTGATGTTTTATGTAAAACCAGTCAGATTTAGCATCTCCTAAATTACTGTGTCCATCCGTCAAGACCTTTTTAGAGGGGATCGACTCGAAGAAAATGAAGTTCGGAGTCCCCGTGGAATGATGTTTGAAATAATAATAGAAGTTCAAATCTTTGAAGGTGAGCTCGGTCTCTAAAATCTATGCGTTTGCGATCTACAAGGTGTACAGAGCAGCGTAATCATTGGGATGGAGTTGCATAGGAGAAATACATAGTCGTCTTAGGAGATCAATGACAATTGGAGGAAACGGAGGAATAACACCTACCAAGAACATGACTCTACTGATAGCCATGTACCCTTCCGGAGCAGAATGAGGTCTGTCTCCTTCCTCTGGAGTTTTCACGTCAACCCAGGGGATCCCATGTCTTAAGCATAGTCTCTTTAGCTTTATGTCATCCAGTTTGGAGGCTACAAAGTCACTCAGCTTGTCAACTTCTTTAACACCTTTGATTTCGTCAGGAGCTCGATCATCTTCCTCTTCCTCAATTGATGTGCTCTCAGAAGATGTTGATTCTGTATCACGATCCGTTTCATAATCAGATCCAGAATTACTCCAATCCGAATCCAACGGGAGTATATAAGGATTATAATAATATGACGACTCTGGATTTGTATTTTTCTCTGATATTCTTGTTGAGCGTCTTTCAGACATGGCTGTTTTGTTGATAAACAAATGCAGGAGAAATTAGAAGGCAGTTACCTGTGAACCCCGTGTATGTGCAAGTGCTGGTGTGTGCAAGCGTGTACGGTACTGAAAAGAAAAGTATAAAGTTAATCAGATAAACATAAAATTGGTCGTTGTATGTTGCTAAGTTATGTTGTTGTCCAGTTCAGAAGGTTCATCTTGAAGGCTCTAAACCTAACTGTTCATTGAATTATTCGAGTCATAATGGACTCTCAGTTGAAGTATACGTCAACATATTCGGTTGATTGGTGTGACTTAGTCGGGTATAGACATAAAATAGGGACTGGCCCGGAGATAGGCTAATTCATGAAGTTCTATGGTTCGGCTCGTGATGGGGCTCCGGCTCGTGAAAGAGGTTCAGCTTAAGATGGAGGACCGGCTCATGGTACAGTTCAAGTTCATGGATATGCATCGGTTCGTGATATGATTCATTTTTGAAATCGGCTCGCACTTCACCGACTCGTGGGCTATCATCACGATCCGATCCATTTACACATCCCATGATCTGCTTCGCCACTGCATCCCATGACCTGCCATTCTATTTCACCACCATTACGGCCCAAATTCTCACTCCTCTCCATCCAACTTCAGGAAGCGCTGAGGATTTTGCAAGCACTCGTTTCCCTTTCTTCCTCACCAGGATATCAAATTTCTCTCCCCAAATCACGAACAGCCCGTTCATGCTTGATGATCCAATCCATTCACGAGTCCACAACCTTCCACTCACCAGTTCACCTATATTTTCGAGCCCGACTAGATTTCGACCTGACGCCTGAAGGTGAAGATTGTTACCATCGTCGGCGACGGTTCCGAGGTCAACAGAAAACTCATCGGAATCAAAGAAAAACGAGGGAGAATTCAACATCCGAACTGACACGCGATCTCGAACAATGGAATGGAAATCAAATTCAAAAAACCTATTCATTTTTATTACCTTGAGCAAACGATTTCGAGGCTGTGTGAATTTGGGGAAGCATTCAAATTAGGGTTAGAAATTGGAAAAGAGGAGATGGCGGCAGTAAAAAGAGAAGAGGAAGGGTAAAAAGGAAAGGGGGAGCGGCTTATATAGCCTATGCGAAGACTTTTAGTCATCCCTTTCTTGTCTTATTGGGATCGGCCTGGTCCAATGGACCACGAGTGATTAAACGAGCCCACCATTACTTGCGCGAGGGCTTGGTATACTGTCGGTTCGTGATGCGTGCTTAGTGACGTGGATCATGGGGCAATGAATTTCTGTAAAACTAATTATGAAAACCCGGAAATTTTGAAATTTACCTGGAGAACCGCTCACGACATACTTTGAGATTCGAAGATTGTAGTCAACCAATGAACAGGAGAATAATTGGAAATTCTTTCTGATATTTATATTCATCCAAGAAGCCGGACAACGCAGTTTCGTGAAGCAGTGCGACGCTACAAACAAATACGACTGTTGATTCGCACCATTTCAGAAAAATGTGGTTTAGCAATTTCGAAGCATGTTCCATCCCTGATAAAACATACTTCAAGGGAGAAAAATATTGGCTAGCTTTTGGACCAAGCTACAAGGGTTTAAACACATATGAAGTAGACAAAGAGTAGCCCCACATATCCACACTGCTATCCGTGAAGACCTGACCCACTCGTGACACATGCCCACCAATTGGCTCGCGATGGAGGCACTACGACCCAATCGTGACAGAGATCCCATGACCCGTTCGTGATATAAGGTCACTAGCTGACCTTATACTTAAGGAATTGAGACCACGATTTGGTCATCCACGAACCGAAAATCTAGGATCCATATTGACCATTTCTCCATCAAGCCACGAACGAGTCCGAGATCCTCGGGATTTGTGTCACGTGTCTTCACGAACCGCCTGTAAAAATCTCCTATAAATAGCTCAATACTTGGCATTTTTTGGGGATCTTTTTAGCAATTCAGAGCTCTGATTCCACCATTATCATACCTCTATTATTTTTATTCAGAGTAATCTCGAATTTACTGAGTGAATTATCATTGTAAAAGTGAGATTGAGAGAAAATCTTGATTGTACTCGCATTCAAACGTATATTCAAAGTCATATAAAGTGGACATAGGCTTGTTAACGCCGAACCACTATAAATTTGATGCGTTTATTGCATTTTCTTTCATTTTTAGTTAGTATTCTCTGCAATTCAAGACAATTTGGGTGTTAGAACCATAATTTGGTCTACCACTTTCTATCATTACCAAATTGATACTCTGCATGTATATATATAGTAAACATTTGCATCTATGGGCAGTGATTATTATATTTGGATCATCTAAGAAAATCCAATATACGAATGGAAACAGTGGCCTTAACTAAGAATATGGTTCGCAACATTAATCGCTGGAAAAACGTTCAAGGTGGACGCTTAAAGGATGAAAATAGATTCTTCATGCTTTTTGTCATTTTTTGGTTTTTATTTTTGTAGTTTAACGAAAAAGAACGAGAAAATGCAGAACTTAATTTAAATGTTTTGGTCTTAAGAAATCCCAAAAACTGTCAAAATCTATTGGTGTTTATATGAAAACCACCAAATAAAAAAGGAGTTCACAGCAAAATCAGAGGAAAAAAAGAAAATACTACATTATTTGTGCAGCTGATCGTTAAGCAACACCAAAAATACGTCGAAGCCTGTGCAAGTATTAAAAGAGAGAATTCATCTGCTCTTCAAAGTGTACAAAGACCCTTTTATTATTACATATAAGTTAACCTGACATCCCAACAGCTTTTCAAAATTTCACTGTTCTCTCATATGCGAGCAACATACGAGTTAGACTGAGTGACATAGCGAACCCATCTTTGTGGACTGTAGTTAGGTGATTTCTTTGATACTTGCAGATATCTTACCTGCAAAATAACTTTCTATCATTATCAAATTGATACTTTGCATGTATATATACTATAAACATTTGCATCTATGGGTAATGATTATTATATTTGATATATCTAAGAAAATCCAATAAATGAATGGAAATAGCGGCCTTAACTAAGAAAACGGTTCACAACATTAATCACTCGAAAAACTTAGACAAAATCAACAGAGTTGTGTGATATTGACAACAAGGATTCAAGTACCTTATAATTGTATCATACATCGGGAGTGTACAAGTAAATCTCTAACTGTTTGATCTAAAAAAGTATTCATGGAAACAACCTCCCTTACAAAAACACATGATGAACTTGATGGATCTGGCCCAGGATCAAATGGGCCATGAGCAAAAATTTGAGTTAGCCTCTAGACAAGATCATCAAGCAGTTGAAAATAAGAGTCACAAGATTGAAAGTTTGACAGTCAAGGAATATGCTGAGGAAAAAAAAAAAAAAAAAAAAGGAGGACAAGCAGACTGCAGTTGAAAGGAGTAAAACCAATAATTATGAATAAACTGAGATTCCAGCCCTGCTCCACTAAAAACTGAGATTTGAAGGCATACCACAAGACAAAGAATATACTGATAGTTTATCATCATTGTTGTCCTTGTTTTAATACTAAACGGATGACCATGTGATATTTCATTTCCATATGATTTTAACTTGAGATTTACTTTTACTTTCTACAATCATGATCATTTAATAATGTGTTTCTCATTTCAATTTAGATCCCATCATTATCGCTTAACTTCCATGTAGATATTAATTGAAGAAAATACCAGTGCATCAATTTTATTTTTGCTGTATGCGTCAATATCATCTGAATTTATTTTCTCTGGTATTCTCATTTATGTGTCTATCCCTACTAGAGTCCTCGCTCTCATTTTGTTTAACTTTTTTATATTCTGTTGACACTAACTATCCATTCATCTTAGCAATCTCATTTTCGCTACATTACCTATTTTCTTGCTTTATTTCTTATGCATAACATTGTGCTCCATACAACATATTTAGTCTGATAATTGTTCGATAAAACAGTCCGTATACGCTTGTTATTTCTTATCGCATAACAATGTCAATAACTTATCTTCCTGTCGTCCAATGTGTGTTAACCCAATTTGCCATGTCAACACAATCTTTGCATCTTCTTAAATTAGATATATCTCAGATTTATCGTAATATTATTCTACATTTCTTTACACAAAATGCATGTCATGCACTAGGTTTAACCCCTACTAAGTTTCAATCGTTTTAGTGCTAGTGCATTCTAATTTTAACTTTACTCTTCTAAAAATTATGGATAACAAAAAAAACACACATGCACACACAAACATACATACACACATGCATATACATGTGCTCACGCATGCACGTGTATACACACGCACGCACGAACATATACGCACACACACATCCGCGCGCGTGCACGCACACGAACACACACACATGCACATATATATATATATATATACACACACATATACAGTATATGTATGTATACATACGTATATATTACCAAACCATCTAACAACCTTTTGAAGTGAACTAAGAAAATACATAATTTTCAGTATTATAACAAAAATTATTTACATAGCACGCTAAGAAACTTGCCGAAATTACGCTAATGTTTTCAAATATCACATATCAATCCTTAATTGATATCCCAACAATACATATATTCAAGGTTTTAAATCTTAGATTTAAATCGCATCTCGCCTCAGTTTTTACACACAGTATCTCATACCGGATAAGACAGCATATCTCAGGTGTACAATTCCGACTGACATCTCTGATTTTAAAGTCCATCTCAAAACCATCTTAACGTAACTTAAGCATACAGAATTGACATTTGAAAGCATTTTATAATAATTGTTACCTAAATATTAACATTTTAACATATGTATCATATATGATATGATAATATATTTTTTTAGAGGAGAATGGTAGCATGATAGATTTTGTATTTATTAAGTGAATTTCTCATCTAAATATTAAATCTAAACAATAAATAAATATTCTGTTATATTTTCTTATCGCTAGAAAATAAAAACATAATTTGAAGAATAGTAAAAATTCACTAGAGAGAAATTTCTTTTTAACCCACAAAAAAAGAAAAAGAAATATGTCAATGAAAAAATATAACTTCATATGAGAGCTTTGTGCAAATTTCCCTTGAGATCTTAATATCTTGGAAGAGATGAGCGCCATAGAAGATGTAAACAATATTTAATGTCTCATTTTGCTAAATCTAGCCACGCTAAAACTTGGAAATGAAATATTGAGCGAGGTGTCGGGTGGAATACACAAGATTTGAAATAGTGCATATAGTAACTACTAAGGTATGGCTGCTTTAAAAACAGTTTTCAAATTTAATTTCATACCGAAGATAACATTTTTGAAAACTGAAAACACAGGCAAAATTTAAGGACTTGTTTCATTTAAAATTCAAACTTTTTGGCTTTGCGTTACCAATATATATTTCAAAAGGCATGGAAGAGGACTGGGTGGGAAAACATAACCACTACAACACACGGTAGAAGAGAAAGGAGAAGATAGTTTCGAAATTTCCCAAACGACGGGAAATATGAAAAAAATCATTTTCAATTATATATGTTAAAACAATTTTCCAAACTGATTGTTTTACACCCCTCATTCTCTCACATGTTTTCCACCGTACATAGCAAAAACACAATTAAACCAAACCCGTCCTAAAGCTCTTCAAAAAAAAAGAGAATGTTAGTTAAAAAGAGTAAAAAAAAATTGTCGAAAAAGCAGTAGAGTTTCGTAAAGGTAAACACTTTACAGATAAAAGAATTATTATAACTGAAATCAAAAGAATTTATTACAAATTTTAAGAAACTGACAGACAAATAGCAACAGGGTTTTTAATGCAAAAAAAAAAAAAATATTAACCCGATAGTTAACCTAGAAATTATAAAAGTAAAAATTTATTATTCAGCCCCTTTGCTTTACTTATATTCTCTCAGAACATTTTCAGGGCCCATGCAAAATAGGAAAATAGCGTGAAGGACAAGGTCAACAAAAAATTTAGCCAAAAGGACAAGAAGCAAAAAAAAAAGTCATAAAGACAAAGTCTAGTGTAAAGTATGAAATTATACCGGTCACCTGAATTCCTCCCTTTACACTAAAAATTGTCCTTGAGGCTAAAATTTTAGCCTCTTGTCCTTATGGCTAAATTTTATGTTGACTTTGTCCTTGTGTCTAAAAATCCCATGAAAAGTGGACTCTGGTCAATTGCCATCTCACTATATATCCCTTAAGCTACACATAAGAACAAAGAGTCGGAAAGGCGGCAAAGTTTTACAACAAAGGATGAACAAGTTCTCATTTTTTGTTCACGGCCATACGAGAATAGAGCATTTGCGAACTCAATCTGTCTACGTTTACAGGGCATACCTTGGTATATGTACCATAGGAGGAGGAAGCATGTGTGTGTGTTGAGGGTTCTGTTTTTCTTTTTCCTTCTTTTTGTTTTTTGTATTGTGTTGTGTGTGCGTGTTTTTTTTTTTTTTTTTTTTTTTTTGGGGGGGGGGGGGTGGTGCTTTTTTTAAATGCCATTTGCTTGCACGTGCTATTTTTACAGGGTTTTACTTTTACATGGCAAATATAGCACGATACCACAGCTCTTATGAACTTCCTGATGTTTGAACATAGTTGTTGAAGGAAAATGGCCGAACTACATGCTGAGGTATTAAATGAGAATATCGGTATGCTAGTACTAAGGCAGAAGAAACTTTTTAAAGGATAATACATACATTATTTTGTAAAATAGATAAGCAGTATCGATAAATCTATTTCTATAGAGAAATTACCAAAATCCAAAATTGTAATTGTAACTTAAATTTCGACAGTTTCCAAGATGGATCAAGATTTCGGAAATCTCAAATGAACAAAATGGTAATAATGACTGAAATCTTGAACATCCGTATGAAGTAAAACTATTCAAAAGAAAGAATATCTAAACTTCATCAGATGATACAATATAATTTTAAATTGTACACCAAATTTGAGTGTTTGTAAACGAAATCAAAATTATGTAGGTTTAATCCTATGTGTGCAGTTTATGATCTTTAAACTCTGCTGAGTTGATGACTGGCTAAATAATTTTGCTGTAAGTATCATATCAACATTTTCTGCAGAAATAAGATTGAGTTGCCTTAACCAAAGTAGTATAATTTCCAAATAGTTTAGGATGAAGATGACTATTTAATGTATTTTCACAACTATGAAATACGCATCACCTGAAGCTTTGATGCATTATACATAGGTATAGAAAAATTCATGCTCACAGGCCCAGCTTCCTTTCCTGTATTTTCAAAGAAAGAGATTCAACAAGCTGTTATGAATATCACTTTAATGCATCCAACAACCACACTAATCATACCATGTGACTCCTTCGAATAAGAAAGCTTGGCACGAAGGGTATGCTCTGAGCCGCCTACAATCTGATTTCATATTTGTTCCAAAATTTCTTCATTATTATGATATAATGCAATTGAAATAATAAAATTAACATGAAAATGGTAAATAATAATGTTACAAAGAAGGATAATGGAACTTGATACGAAAAAGGTTGGACTACAATAAAAACATGAGCATTACCTTTTTCAAATTCCATTCAAGTCTCTTGTTTGCTTCCTTGAAATCAGCTGTTTGTTTCACTGAATCCTCTTCTATCTCAAAACTTACACTGCACAAAGTTACAAACTGAAAAAATTAAAATAGAAAAAAACAAACTGAAATTGGAAACAGTTACTTAGCAAAGATTGTTTGTTCAAATTTGGAACACTCGGCTTAGCATGTCTTCTCTTAAAGCATTCGTTCCCCAGCAATTATCGAAGAACTCACCAATTTTGAGTTGGCCATTCCATGGCTTTCCCAACAGTCGACGATTTAGGCTGTTACGGTACCAAGCAATTGGTAACCAATATTGAGTACATCAGTTAATGTTATTAGCATGGTAACGGTAAATTTACCATTGCTAAAGAAAATGTAGCAGCAAAGAAACGTCAAAACCAGTTGTAACGTTAAATGTATTAGTCATATTAATTTTGTTTCTTTACTATTTAAATTAATCCTAACCACGGACACTTTTGATAGCATATCAGCTTTTAAGAAGATATTTGTAGTATAAATTATGATGATGTTTATTTTATTTTTTTAAGATTCATAGTCTAAGATTAACAAAGTTATTATTTCATATTGATGTAAATAATTTGTGATGAATTAAGAATATACTATTTGCCGATTAAAATAAATAGAAATATTGATATAAAATATTTATGGAGTTTTAAGATTCATAGTCTAAGATTAACAAAGTTATTATTTCATATTGATGTAAATAATTTGTGATGAATTAAGAATATACTCACGCTTTTTTGTCATTATTGGTAATTTAACACAATAAAATTTCGATGTTTTATGAAGTAGTAGATTCATCATCATCAATCTACGATATACCAATTTATCGGTATTCCAATTATCATTTTAACGATGCTAATGGTAAAGTAGTGGTAATCATTTTTTACTTGTTAATAATATCGGTATGTTAATCGTTTTCGCATATGGTTATATTATGATGGCCCAAGTTGACATGTTCTTTTAGAGCATGTTTGACAACCAAAAGCAAAAGTGTTTTTGCTTTTAAGAACTGTATTTGGCCAAACCGGTTCAAGTTCAAATGACATACACCTTAAAATTGTCTGGTCTTTTCACCCAGTTTTCATCCCAATGTTTATTTTGTTTCTTGGATATTTAATTAGGATCTAATGGAAGATTTGCAATACATACAGTACAGAGTAGTCGGCCTCTTCCGTAAATAATATAAACCCATATCGTCACTACATAGTACATACTGCAATAATACACCGTACACTCCAAACGAAAAATAGTACAATAGTACTATAATGACAAATGCCGAGATAAATCATCTCTGTTTCATATTACTGAAATTTTACATCTCCGTACTCATTTGGCTAATGTTATATAAATTTGTAATGTGAATGGAAAATACCACGAAAAGATTTGTGAGTTAAAACAAGAGCATTCAAAAAGTCACTGCAAGTTACTCTAGTTTTATTCCCTGCAGCATTGATATTTTACTTATCATAAAGGGAAGAGTAAAAACAGAAAATCAAAACAATACCGTGTTGTATAGAAAGGCAGCGGCATTTGAATTGATATTGAGTTTGCTACGATGTTAGGAGGAAAATCACCATGTACTATCAGGATAACTTCAGCCTAATTGATAAAGACAAAATAACATCAATACAAATGATTAAAATGAAGTAACAGAACCTGAAGCAGAACAAAGCCCGCACCCTGCATGCTCCTGTATCTTCAATTATTGCATTAATGCGAAAAGGAGGCCTAAATTCTTGAGTTATCCTATATTTCATTACAGTGAATTCTCCATCTGAAGGTGCCTGTATAACAAAATGACATAAGAAATTATTTTTCTGCTAATAATAAATACTAAAGTCAAGCACATGCGCGCGTGCACTCACAAGTGACAGAGTTCTGTCTATGTCAAAACTGTCAAGGTGGACTGATTCATGAAAATTGCAATCATCAAGAATTAAAGCACCTCCCCCTGACGAACTTCTATAACCTGTCACAGTCACAGAGCAACACAAAAGTAATAAGTTGTGAGACTATATGTAATAAACTTAGGCATAACCTTGGAAAGCCATGAGTATAAAGTACTTGTACACAATAATAGACAATTAGCAAATTAACTGCAGATATAACAAAAATAAGTTAATACAAAATTTATAATTACACATTGATGCATAATTTAATAAATCGTAGACTATAATGAATCGACCTAACAAAAACATACAAGCACAGCTTGAAGTGCATTGTCTTCGTAACCAAGGAAATAAGAGCATACCGTACGCCGGAACCCCACTAGTACCAATACACAGATCTTCATTGAGGGCAAGGCGAATATCTGGATTGCCACTAAGATAGCTTTTCATTTGGATGGTACCATCAATCTCAGAAGTGAGTATATATCCCTGTTTGCATTTAGTTGTAGTACGTAAGCAACCATTTACTAAAGATAATTATATTGCTGATAAGGATAACATACAATGCACCAATCATCGATTTAATGTTCTAAAGGACAGTATGACTAGTAAGTTTAAGTACTGCTATTGAGATACTAATAAAACTAATAAAATAGCATTGTGCATTCTACTTTATGCAATAGAACAATGATTTATCTTCCTTCGCAGTCGAAGAACTTAATATAGTTGGTAAACAGAAATAAAAATAATAACTGGTCAGCAATATTGGCCAATATAAGTAAATATCTTGAGGCTAAAAATTCTGCATATATGATGGATATTTATTGTAGATTCAACCACTCAGAACATATTTCATGGTTACTTTCCTTCCAAATTGGAAAATAATCTAAAATTTATACAACATTTTGGTATATTCAACTAAAGTGCTCATCATAAAGCATTGAATAATATTAACAATTCGGCGGATAGTGATGAGCATGAAAAATAAAAAATCAACGAGGAATAAAACAGAAAATTAACCAATGGGCTCTTTGTATGAACTCATCTCTATGAAATTAACAAATCTATATTGCATTTGTGTTTGAAACTTGCAAGCGGGTGACCATTTCTGTGTAAATTGAACTTAGTATGTTTTTGTTTTTTTAAACATACAAGGATGCCAAATGTTATTGATGCCAAATGTTATAATTTATACATGAATCCAACTGGAATCAATTTTCCATGTTTGTCTCGAAACCGGAACAAATAAAAAAAATCCTTATGCAGCATAATACATTATTTTTTATGATAAAATGTGTGGAAAGGAAACAAACTGGAGATGTAAATTGTAAACTTGTCATTACAACGCTTAGTTGTTTATTTTATTTTGGTCTGGTCAACCACAACACTGATTTTCCAACAAAAAGAGAATAAATGTAGCTAACTTGATATTCTATTCTTTTTTCTGCTTTTAATATAAGGACACAGTCATAATGTTCCTTATGGTTTAACAATTTCGCATAAATCTGTAGCGCAAGGAGTCAGGGAAAAAAAATATAACACTCATCATTTATCATTGAACTGGATCTACTATTTAGGACACAGGCTATTTAACTTCACAAGATACTTCATATCACAGAGATTAAAGGTATTAGGAATACAAAGATTTATCAACTTCCCAAAACCAATAAACTAATAAAAATACTCACACTAGAGCTGAATGTGACACTTATTTTCTCAACGACATCAACAAATATTTCCTCCCTCTTCCTACCACCAGGTTCATTCGCCACAACTGATTTAGTGACAGCTGTTGCCGGCATCCGCTTAGCATTTTGCTGGAAGAACACAAGTTACATCTACAACTTTAGCAGATATTTTGAAATTTGTTTATCATACGATCATGATATAAAATAGACATTATAACTACTGAAGAGTCAAATATCATAAAAGACTAATTACTGAAAGCTCTCAAATAGTTTTCTCTGAGTGGCACCTTGACCCCTTTCATGTTATTAGCATTGATCATTCTCCAAACTAGTAACTCCGTACAAGTGCTAATAAATAATTTGGCATACAGGGTTGATATGCTAGGGATATATAACTGTTTTGAAGTGTTTGCAAGAATGCTTGAAGCAACGAGTTCCCGTAAGCGAAAGACAGAAAATAAGTGTACCATAAACATAGCTGCAGGTCCAAGCGGTGGTAGGAGTGCAGGTTCAACGACATATGGCTCGTTAAATATATAAGCTTTCAATGTTGCGGTTGACATGGTTTGTGGATAGCCAAAATCCTGAAAATAGAAACAACGTAGCTCACGTAACAGCAGTCCAACACACAATGTTATATGCACCAAATGGTCAAAGTATCTTATATGCATTCATGATAACAGACACAAATAGAAGGAGGTCCAAACAATAAGAACAAGCAATTAAGATTGTAGACTAAGCATGGCAAGGTTAGAAAGATACAGATTTCCCATTCACAACAGGAATGCCAAATGTCAAACCACTAACAGATTAAACTAATGCTGTTATTTCAATTATTCCAGCGAATATTTAACTTGATATCGAATTACTTGGCTTTTAAACATATACACTTTTATTTCCTTTGCATTTATGTATGTTCTGAGTTTTCAAAAAAACAATGTCAAATAGGACAGAACTAAGCTGTTGTTCCTACGTGTACGGGTTTGTACAGTACACTTTCAATACTACAAATATATGCAAGATGCTACCAAACAAAATGTCCTGTTCAAATATGGTACAATACCATAATTTGTAGAAGAAGATTCTGCTGGAAATCAACCTAAAAAATTATCCATGTAATTTTTAAAATGAACATGATAAATTTACCAATACAGCTATATTCCATTTTATACAAAAATACAACATTAACTGTGAAAAATCATCACAAAAACGGAATAATCTTTTGAAATAATATGCAGATAAGCAGAAAAAAAGTCCACAAAAATTGAAATTGAATAGACAAAATACAGGGATGGAATTTACACATAAATTTGTTACTGGCATTCTTCAAAAAATTGATAACCTTTGGACTAAAAGCAATCGCTTGGTCAAACTTATTATATGAAGAGAAGTATGGGAATAATTCATAGGTTGAAAGCCATAGTTCAATTGTTACTATTAGATTTAATTTGAGTAAAATCCTGAGTATGAAAATCATGTCCCATAAAATATGACAAATAAAATTATCAACAAAAGATTCAAAATCATAAGTTACATCAAATATTAGCTATATAACACTACAATACATGTGTAGAATTCAACAAACACAATATTTTTACTTGTAATCGTATTATGTGGTATTTTTTATATGCGCACATGCATTACATGCACCAAACTAACTAGTTTGCAATAATTGAAGTCCCACATAATGAAAATTATGATTTTCCTAATACAAATGTTGTTTCAAGGAATCACATTATTGGGTTCTGTGGTATAATCTAACAGTGACTGCCTTTCCATCAAAGTAGAAATTGTCAAATGATTATATCTTAACAAAAAAACAATTATAGTTAACATTGCTACCTCATGTTTTTGTAATGAATGACTGCGGGATAGCATATCCCTTCCTCCAACACTTGTTATTTTACTGTTAGATTTTGATTCAGATTACTGACAATGAAAACATTATTAGGGTTATCCCAAGGATTCCCACAAATTAGAGTTAAGAAGTAATAAATGAATAATTACGATAGACAAACAATCTCCTCTAAACAAAATTTTATAATTCATCAAAAGAGTACAAAGCAAAACCCATTAACTAGAGAGAGAAATCTCTTGCCTCAAAACCATAGTAAATAACTCTTTTTCACTTTTTTACAATTATTCGTTTAAACATATTTATACAAGTCTAAAGTAATCATAGTCGATCAAAGATATGTAGTAATCTAAGATTGAAACTCCAAACACTATGAAAAATATAAAATTGCCCTTAAATTCGTGCACAATTGCTCCAGAAAAAGCAGATCCACTAGAAATTCCACCAGTCAGCTGGTAAGTATTTCTAGTCGACTGGAAAATCAATGCTCTACTCTAGTCCAAAACAGTCCAAAGCAACACAAACTTCAGCCGACTGGTAGGTCTACCAGTTGATTGAAAGGAGTTCTGGTTGATTGAAAGGAGTCCCGGTTGACTGGTAGGTTCTGCCAATCGATTGGAAGTACATAACCAATGTTACAGACTTCATTATGCATCTTCCCGCATCTGCTACTTCGCCTTGCCTCCGTTGCACCTAACCTACTGCTCCAAGAGACTCACTTCTCCTTCGTTCTATAAATATCGTATCATAAATCTCATATATCTTCACCTTGATATTATATTCCGTAAACATATTCAAAATCAACCCACAACCTCAAGCTTCAAGCAATCTTTAATATTATAATGAAAATAAATGTATCATTTTCAAAAATTTAACATCCAAGCTACCTAATTGTGCATGCTTCCCAATTGAACATGCATATCTTTGAATAGGATACCACAAAGGCCTCCACGTAAACTATGCAACATTCCGTTGCTGACTCCATCTTCATACGGATAAATTTGCCCTCCCAATTGAGACCCTCTTCAATCTTCACTATTTTTTCAAATATTTTATATGTATTATTACTTTCTCGTTTTGTGCTCAGATCTCCCTATCTTTCTTCCAAACCCTTGTGACTCCACCTTGGTTTGAAAAGTTGCAGTTTTTTTCTTCCAAACGTCCTACCAAAACAAAATTCTTAATTTCTGGAGCATGTCAAACTCCCATGAATTTAATCACTCTTCCATTGTACTTTTTCAGCCCAATCAAACATGTACCATTTACTTCAACATCTCCACCATCAGCGGACTTCGTCTTGCGTTTTTGCTTGTTATAATCGATGAATACTCTATTTTGATTGCATATAAGAAAACATGCACCAGGATCAAGCATCTTTCATTTTCTTTTATTCCTTCAACACAAAGCACATTATTGTTGATACCAACATTTATTCCGTCGAGAATCTAAATTTGAATTGTTTAATGCAACCACAACTATTTTCAAACTTTCCATGTACTCTTCAAAATTAAGGTTTCTGTCACATCATCAATTTTATACTTCACAGTCGTCAGTTGATTCACAATTGCTTGAAAATCACTAAGATGTTTTCCAATTGAAGCTTTAGTGCATCAATCTTCTCACAAGAAGAGCATTGTTTCTTGTAGAGTTTTTTTTCTTCGTAAAATCCTTCACTTTCTTTTGAATTGCTTAAAAAGATATTTCACTAGCAACAATACAAAATACTGTATTTTCAAAAAAAAGAAAAGAAAAAAAAACATCAAATAGCCACGCGGTATTCTTATCTAAAGTTTCTAATTTTGTTTCGGTTAAACCACAATGTTTTCAAACTTTGTTCTTCAATGGTTGGTGAAGATGATTAAGATATAGGAAGTCTTTCATCTTCTCCTTTCAAAATCCCCAGTTCCTCCATTGAGTCTTTCAATACTTATTTTCTTCTTAACCGAATTCTCCTTCATAAAAGTTGTGTAGTAGGCTATGATACCAACTGTTAGGTTACCCCAAAAATCCACACACTAGGATTAGAGAAGATATAAGTGAAGAAAAACAATGAACAAACAATCTCCTCCTTAAAAAACTTGTTAATTCATCAGAAGTTGAGAAAACATTTCAATCCTTAAAACTCTTATATAGTATATATTCTCCTCACTTTTTACAACGACCCATGTAAAGACGTATTTATAGAAATCTAAAGTGACATTGGAACGAAGATATGCAGTGATCTACGGTTGAAACTCAACATCCTATAATGGAAAAAATTGCCCATGAATATTCAGGACCAATTGCTTCAAAAAACCCGATCCAGTCGACCGGTGCATTCTACCAGTCGACCGGCTGGTGCATCCTACCAGTCGACCGGTCCCCTCCCTCATTTTTTGCTTCGCCTTGTCTCCCTTCATCTCTTATGCTGCTCCAAGCGACTCCTTTGTATTTCGTTTTGGGACTATTGTATCACAAATCCGAGCGCACGAAATCTGGCATGGTGGAGGATCCTCAATGAACCTGAGGGTCAGCCGACTCCCTAGACATAGAGGGAAGGATCTTCATTAAGCCTAAGGAAGAACAGAGGACTCTCTAGCGCCCTCCTCTCCACACACACACACCCACCCATAATCTAACTTCTTATATAAAACATTAGCCCCTGATAACAAAATAACAGTAGTCCTGAATAACTGAGGTTTGACCATAGATCGTTTAAACTCAAAACATCTTTTCTTCCCTGTGGAACACACGTTCTAATCCTCAAACAAGCTCTAGATTTCTAACTTCTTACTGCAACAGAGGCCAAAAGATTTTGTTGAGCCTTCAAAGCATGGCATTTGTTTGCCATGTATGTTTTCTGGACTGGACATCTGATAAATTTGTTGGTACACCGTTTCATGGAAATAAATTATTGAATGGGAGTTAAGTGGAAAACACCAAAGATTAGCAAGTAATTTTTTCTTATTCTTATAATCTTGAGACATCTACCTCGTGCAAGTTAGTTTAAAAACAAAGCAGGGAATATCATTATTAAAGTAACAACAAGACTGAATTTTAGAGCAAAAAAAAAAAATCCTGTAACCTAAAATTGTAGTAATATTACGCACAATTACTTCGTCGAGTAACTCATACACGAGCACAAAATTTTTCCTTAATGAATCTTCATTAAGTACACCGACGTAATCTTTGATAATGCGCGCAATTCTTTCTAAAACCTCCAAAACAAGTGACGGTGACACATTAGCTTTTGTAGTTGCCACAAAAAACAATCCAGCAATCTTCACATGAATATAGTTCACCCCATCTACATTCTGCAATCAATCGCAAGGAACAATAGCAACAATGAGAAACTGACAGAATAGATGCATTGTCATTACATTGATAGAAGAATATTCACAAATCTTGTGAAAAATTATTCCAATGAGAGATATAAAAGTACAGAAATGAAAGGAAAATGATCTTTTGACGTACGTTTTAACAGATATGGTAAACAGGCAACCTAGATCATCCATTCATCCCATATGTCAATTCATGATAAAGTAAATATTACCAGCATCAATACAACTGATTAGCTCCTGAGTTGGGAATACGGATAACAAACATCTAATATAGTAAATGCAGAAAATCTCTTAAATGAATACAACAAATTTTGAACATGTGGAATATGTTGAGCGAGGAAGAGTACATGGCACCAACAAACAGCACTACCAAGTTTGTTGGGACAGGGGATATAGGGAGCACTGACACCATTAGATAATTGGGGGTCAAATTTGAAAATATAACATAAGTACGCCTAAGTAAAACATATGACCACATAGATTAAAACCATATATATATATATATATATATACACACACACACACATACACACACACACATATATATATATATACATACATATATATATATATATTGAATTGTATTACAAAACAAAGCTTTTAACCATAAAAGGATAGAAAATAAACACATGTCAATAGTTACAAAACTAATTTTGGCTAGACAAGCTTATACTTTAATCACAAATTTTTGAGCTGACATGTAATTATGTCTAACTAGAAAATCATGATGTGTACACATGCATTTGCCGAAAAGATACGATAGATTATGAAATGTTTAAAGGATATTTATGTAACTTTAAGGATAATTAGAATGACAACAGATCAGTGACTCCAAAACAATTACTTACAACCAAAGTTTTAAAATGCGAAAAGCGTACATGAGGCGTTTTGAGGTCTATGAGGCGGGACGTAAGCCTCGAAACGTTGAGGCATAAGCTTTTTGGGTAAAAATAAAACGCAAAAAGAAAATTTGATATTTTAAATTAACCGATGCAAAAAATGAAAAACAAATCATTTAAGATCCTGCTTTGAACACGTATATTATTTATTATATATTGAAAATAAATAACTGGAACTCGTATGATTCAAACTTTGATTTCTCATAACTATTTGAAGATCCCATCAAACTAAAATTTTGATTACTTCTATCAATTCAAATCGATCTGCCAAATTTATCTGGAGATTTAACGAAGTTTATTGAAAAACATTCTTTAAATAACAATGAGAAAATCCATTTGTTTCATAAATAATCTTACTTGATCATGTCGATATTGAAATTGAAAAGTAAAAATGCTAATTTTTATTTTCTTAAATTTTATTCTACTTTATTTTCATTAAATAATTAAAGTTTAACGACTTTTATTAGTGTCAATACCTGCAACCAAAGGTAAAAAGATTTTTGACTCAAATGTCTCAGCAATTTGAAGAGTGCGAGGCATACGTTTTATACGCTTCGTATGTCTCAAGTTGTTAAGGCATAAGCTTTTGAGCTAAAAAGCTTTTCAAAATAAGCCACAAAGCGTTTTATCTCTTATTTCCTCCAGGCCCTCCTTAATGCGAGTATTGAGGAGAGTTTTTAAAACAATGGTTTCAACTAGTTATAATGCCATTTTTTGGTCGTGGAGATCGGGATGGGTTTGGTATTACAGTGAAGACAAATCAAATGTGTTTCAACTAGTTATAAGTAAGCCCGAAAGCAGTCTTCTGAAATATCATCTTTATTTCGATGCAATGACTCCCAAACATGCATTCTGTTAGAAACGCAAATCAGACAATTTCACATTGGGCTCTTATACAATTTGTCGATAATGTTAGAGTGTTCTATTTAAGGGTTATTGTTTGCTAGCCATTCACCCAATTTGGCACCAATATTGTGCATATTAAAAGCTGCCTTCTCTATCCCAACTGTTCCAATAGTACTTCCTATCTTATCAATTTACTTCCTTGAGGAAAAAAGGGGAAAAGAAAGAAATCACTTTCAAGAGCCACAGGAAAACTAGACCAGACTCTCAATTTTCAACAAAGGAAATCATTTTTGATATTTTGATCAGCAAATTTTTTATATATATTCCTTGAATTTAATTCTTTTTTCCTTTCATCCTTTATTGTTTACCTGTATTTTCATTGAAAATTCGAAAATTGGAGAGAATCATCAATCAAGTACAGCAACTACCGGTTGATATTAACAACCATGTAATGCAACTATGTGGTTGTTAACATCAACCACGTAGTGCTCCAACGTGATTGTTTACACCAACCACACATGTGCGTAAGACTTGAGAAATTTATCAAAGCATGAAACTTGACACTAAAAAAAGCAACAATTAAAAAAAGAAACCATCTGCATTACTTAATTTTTAATCCCAAAAAATATGTCATAGATTTGCTTAAAGAAACAGTTAAGGCTGCTTGTAAGCCAGTAAGTTCACCCATAGATCTGAGTCTTAAATTAGGTGATGCAGTTGAAAGTGTTGTTGTGGATAAGGAGATGTATCAACGGTTGGTTGGGAAATTAATTTATTTGTCTCACACAAGACCGGACATTGCATTTGCTGTAGGTTTGGTTAGCCAATTTATGCACAGTCCAAGAGAAGTTCATTTAAAGGCAGCTCATAGAATTTTGCAATATCTCAAGGAAACTCCAGGAAGAGGAATTTTATACAAAAGGAATGGAAACACAATTATTGAGGCTTATACTGATGCTGATTATGCAGGGTCAATCACTGACAGAAGATCCATTACTGGATATTGCACCTTTCTTGGAGGAAATTTAGTAACTTGGAGGAGTAAAAAACAAATTGTGGTGGCTCGTTCTAGTGCTGAAGTTGAATTTGGGGCTATGGCACAGGTAATTTGTGAACTACTTTGACTCAAAATAATTTTACAAGATTTGAAGATTAAAAGGGATGGACCTAAAAAACTTTATTGTGATAATAAGTCAGCAATCAGCATAGCTCATAATCCCGTATAACACGATCGAACAAAACATATTGAGGTGGATAGACATTTTAACAAAGAAAAATTCGACTCCGATTTGATTTGTACTCCAGATGTACATTCACAAAGGCAACTCGCAGATATTCTAACCAAATGATTGAACAGTCCAGTTTTTGAAGAAATGATGTCCAAGTTGGGAATGGTGAATACCTATTCACCAGCTTAAGGGGGAGTGTTGAAAATAATTCTGCATTTAGTAATTCCACCTCCCAGTCTGCATTTAATAATTCCACCTCCCATAAGTCTTTTCATTATTCAATAAACTGAATGTGTGTGTCTCTTAGGAAATTGACGTGTCTCTTAGGAAACTGACGTGTCTTTATTGTTTATCTTGTAAGTTGTATTTCAATTAATATCCTTGTAAAATCTCAGATTATAAATAATGAACCCTGTTGTGTGCTAATTGCACAAGCACATCATGAAACTCTGTTTTCTTCCCATTTTTCACAATATTGTAGTTGATCACTAATTCCATATTTTCATATTATATTTTACAAATGTTATTTTTATTTTTGTTATTATTGTCAGTACAATTTTGATGCCTGGTTTTGAGAGAATAATACTGGAAAAGCCTTGAGAGTAGGATATATTGGTTATAATTACTTCATTAATCTTTATAGGAGCGCAGATAGTAAAATTGGTCAAGACTCGAGATATTAGCCAAACCAATGGAGAGGGTTTCCTCAGGGGACATAGGAGCATAGATAGTAAAATTGGTCAAGACTCGAGATATTAGTCAAACCAATGGAGAGGGTTTCCTCAGGGGACAAATGCCGAAAAAGTAATCAAATTCGGGGGCTCAACATTTCTCTTAGAGCTCCAAGTTGCCCTCCAGATATCAAAAATATTACAGATTAATCCAATAACAACCCAAATTATAAGTGGATGAATAAAACTGCCCTAAAAACAAAATATTGATCCAAAAGCATTGGATTCAATTTCACAAAACACAAAAAAATTCATTAATAGCAATAACCCCAATTATAAATGGTTCAACAAAACTGCCCCAAAGCCAAAACAAATTAAGAATTTATTGGTCCTAATGCCAAAGTGGATTCAATTTCTGAAAATACTACAAAATCATTAATAGCAATAACCTAAATTATAAAAGAGTTGAAAAAGCTCAAAAGCCAAAACATATTATACAAGTTCAGTGTATCTGAATAAAAAATAACTTTAATTATTAATTTATACAAAATACAAGCTTTGAAAAAAAAATGAAAGATCCTTTTTTAATAAAAAGAATAACAAAACTAAAATTCTTCTAAAAATACATTTTTTATTACAATAAAAAATGGATCAGAAAAAAAATGGTACTTAAGAAAACTCAAATATTTTCAAAGCTCTTAATATTTTCCAAAAGAACTAAAATAAAAACTCATTATGGTTTCTTTCTATATTTATCAATAAAAATCAATCATTTTATTGAGTTTAAAATAAATTATCAAAATTTATTTGAAAAAACCAATTCTTTTTGTAATAACGTGGAATTTTTAAAACTTGTAAACAGCTAAATATAGACATCAAACATAAATATTGACTACTTTCACAACTATAGCACAAAACATGCTGTCATAATGCTTAAAAAACTAAGTTTTTTTTTTTAACTATTCAGTATTCAGGATATTTCATAAACAAAATTAGAAAAGCTTATTTTTCCCAACGACATTTAAAAAAATAACCTGAAAAGTCAGCTTCCTTCAAGTATACAGAAAAGGTATATTTTTTAATTAAAAAAAAAAACAAGAAATTGGGGATTCAATAAAATCAGACTAAACAATTTACGCTTTGTCAACAAATTTACCACAAATTATTTCAATAATTTAATATAGTGTAAAACTATATAATTCATTTGTTTGACGTTACTAAAAAAAAGTCAAATAACTTCAACCCATTCGGCCATTCCTATTTCCATACAGATCTCTTTTTGTTAGAACTGGCTTATTGATGCATATTTATTATTTATCATATTTTAATAGCTAAACTGTATATAAAATAAGATTATCGCTGGTACCCCAGCATTGGCAATAGCATTAATATATAGAGTGTATAGAGATAATTAATATAAATATATGATACATTTCATTAAATCTTTTCAAGATAGGAATATAGCATTAAACTGTAACTTGACCTCTATATACCTACAAAGACAGGTGGTGCTTCCTCATCCGCTACTTCTATTTTCCAAAATTTAACTTTGCGAAAAAAGATCTCCGCGCTTCCTTTTTGCACTTCACCGCGATCTGTGTTGACAAGGTCAATATAAACAAAATATCACTGCTCCATTCATGAGAATTCAGTCAAAACGCACAAATACGAACATAGACTTGATACACACAAGTGTCTGTGTCTGTGGCTTGGATTGTGGAGGTTTGAAAACCAAAAATGTGTATTAATCCATTGGCAGGAGTATAACATTAATTGCCAACGATCAAAATATATGAAACATAATGTCCAAATCAAAGATTAGCGGATCATGGCTTGTAAAGAATTGAAAAGCGTTCAAAAGTCAGAGCATGCAATACTTGAAATCTTATACTTCAATATGAAAAGCTTTATCGATCGTCCGTTTCTATTCTATTTATACCACCACTGAAATGTTTACAATTTTTATGCTCACTCACGTTGCCATATTCAAAGTTGTACTCAAAATGATATGCAGCGAAAATCATTTTAAATAGTTGGAGTAGGTTCGCATTGTTGGTCCAACCGCACTCTTCCCGAAACGCCCTTGCTATATGTAGATGTCGTTACAATTTCGAATCCCGATCAAGTTAACAATGATTTCAATTTTTCATCTAATCACAGATAAAAACATTTTAATAAATAACATATTACTATGACATTTGTTTTTTATCTTCTTAAATCTAACAATTTCCTAGAAGTATGTTATTATATTTGGAAACTAAAATTAGTGTGATGCTAAGAGCACACCGTTTTCCTCTTTCTAATACCACAAATAAAAATAATAAGCACAATAAATTTTATGTACTTCCTAATACCACGCAATTCACACGGCATCAACCACCTTGCAAAATCGTTTTGCACGGCAAACAACCACCGACCAACACTTTTTTTCACCGTCACCAATCGCCGAACTATTGTTGATCGGTGGTTGATCGCCGCAGAACATAGTGTTCGTCAGCGGTTGTTCACCATACAAAAATTAATAAAAATAATGTATTTGGTAACCCCTTAAAAATGTTGGTATTAGAAAGAGTTTAGTATAAAATTTTATGGTGTTTTTTAGTAATGACATTAGTAAGAAGAAAATGAGGTGCCCTTAGAAGCACACTAAAATTATATATGTATCTTTACTTTCTTTAATCTAGAATCCAATATTTTGATCAGTCTTGACAATATACGTTTTAACAAAATAGCCTTTATTTTTTTTTGATATTTCCATATTATAATTTTTTTCGCTATTGACTTCGTTGTCAAGATCGGAAAAGTTAGAAAAAACAACTGCTACAATAATATTTAATATGTTTTAAAGCAACATAAAGTTTTATATTCAATTTCTCTATAGTTTTACATTAACGAATGAAGTTGTTATGTGAACATTGACGTTTATATCTTTTAATTTCAAATCATAATATTTTATCTTCAAGGTGTTGGAGAGAATCAGCGTATTAAAAAAAAATCACGCGAGGTGCGCCTTAAGGCGAGGTGCAAGCAAAAACGTATCAAGACGAATGTCGAAAGACGTTTTGCTCCTAAGGAATATGCTTCAGTCAGTCAGTTGGTTGAGGTGCAAAAAATGTAAAACGATGCATTCCTCGATTGAAAAACGCAGCAAGTCTTAAGCCTCTCAAGTGAATTTTCTGTTCTGATGTATTCAAAACCTTTATTCTTCTATTTCAGTTTGCTCATTCTATATCCACTTCTGAGAGCCAACGTTATTTTTTTAAACTCCTACAATAGATTCCTTTACCGAGATTGAACTCGACACTGGAATCGTGCTTAGTTCCACTAACTGGAATCGTGCTCGATTCCAATAGGTGAAATTGTGTCGATTCCACATGCTGAAATTGAGAATCCTTGTTTTTTCATGTTTTACCAAGTGATTTTTGTTTCCGCATAGCAGTGCATGGTGTAAACTAAATATATGAGCAAGAAGAGATGATTTGACTCTAAATGCCTATGAATAATTGTATTTTGTTTTAAGTACTTTGAAGTTTAAATGCTTTATGAATGTTTTATGTTCCTTGTTTAATATGACATTTGATATTATTTTATTTCAAATTTAAATATATGCTTTGCATTTTTCTTTTACTCGAAAGCTTAACGTCTTAACGTTTTGAGATTAACGCCTCGCCTAATGGACCTGAGACGCCTCGCGTCCACTTTCGCCTTTTAAAACAATGGTTGGAGCATGCGTTCTTTGTACTAATTATTATGTCTTTCACATGCACGGTGTGTGTCATTTACTCATTTGTAATATCCATTTTACTTTTGATTTATGGAGAATGACAATTGTTAGCATTAAACATTTTGCTCGACATGTATGAAATACGTGTCTTGTGAACCTTTTATTCTTAGGTGTGACATTACATGTAATAATAATAGGCATTAGGGAATACTAAATGTTATCAAAGCTGCAACATATTCGATGATGGGTCAGTGAATCTGGTCAAACTTATTACATACAAAAGATCAAAACTCAAAACAAAAGTTTAACAGGTTAGGAGTGATGCTTGCCAACTATTATAGTAAAAAAGTATAAGAGAAACCTTTGTAAAATAAATGCAACTGGTTCGGTGCCATAATTTATTAATTAGAAAAATGGAGAGTTCACATTATATAGGTCTTCAAAATTTACGTAGTGACCTTTTAGTTGGTGGTGAGCAGCAAAATCACTTTTTAAAACTACATTTGTATCTTGAGCTCCACTCGTAGCGAATTCCTTTTTGCATAATGGAGTTGGATGTTTCCATATGGCATATAAAGCCAAACATGCCAACATCACGTCAAATGAGCGTAGCTTTTCTTAATGTTGACATCTAATGCCACAAACACCAATGGAATCAGATATCAGTGTTTAATTATATTAATTATTATTTCTCCGTATTATTTCAAATTCCATGTTCTAATTCACAACATCATCTCCTCTTCAGTTTCTTCGTTTCAAAAACTTTCACGGTTAATTTCTTTAAAAATATGTGAAAATGAGTACAGTTCCGAATACAAAGATGGATTAAATTCAAATATACTTGGATGATATTTTAGCAAACACAAGCTCAAACAACGAAGCATACCGGTTCAAGTTGGCCAAAATCTCTTTTCTTGTCACCACATCCGTCGTTGGGATTTTTTTGAATAAATAGACAATTTCGTTGTTTTATATGACCATCTTCGAAACAATTACAATCAAAAAGCAAAAAAAAAATGCAATTATGAGAACTTTTATATAAGGGCTTGGTGCCAAATTTGTTTTAGAAAAATAAAGATCAAATAATGCAATCATGATTTATCTTAAATATTGTAGTACAATTTGTTTTAAATATTATTAAGATAATAAGTCCACAGTTCAATAACATGCTAGAATATTACTAGAATGAATAATTGTTATCATCCAATTTTGGAATATTACATTGAAGCTATGTGTGGTTGATGCCTTACCTTTCCAATTTATGATTTATATAAACATAAACTTACACATATATTCGAGTAAGGATGCACTACACCCTACTTCCTCTACGCTCCATTTTCACTCAACGGTCTTTAAAATTACACAATTAAAAATCAAATGAAAATTCATAGATATGTTCTTGCTTGAATGAAGATCATATTTACAAAACTTTTATTAATTTGGTTAACCTTAAAATTTTCAAAGTTATATTTAATCCATAGTTAAAATAAATGTTTTAACGGTTCATATTTCCTACACATTGTGAATATGGTAAAATTTTGGAAATAATTTATCCCGTATAAATATGAAGTTCGGTGTTAACTACACATCCTTAAAGTTTCAATTGACTATTAATTGATGACTCTAAAAACTATGAGATTGTAGAGATGAAGCGTAGTAAACGTGGGATGTAGTGGATTCCTTTATTATGTTTGTATACAGGAGCGTTATGGCACGTGCTTCGCACGTGATGATGACATTTTTCGTACATTAACTGATTTTTTTATAAATTACATATGTTCAACACATTTATAAGAAAATGATTTGCACTAATATTTGATCATAGTTTTGCATTAAAATCATGTTTAGTCAATTTGAATTTTTATTTCTACAATACAACATCTAACATTTATTATTTTAATTTTATTATTTATATTATTAGTCGATAAAAACTGAATTCATAAAGAAAGTTTTTTTTGTTAGATTCACTTTTAAGTAATAAGATTTGATAATATTTTTAGATAAGCATGTCGAATTTGTAAAGAAAGTTTAATGTTAGATCCTAATTTTAAGTTATTAGTATTTAACGACGTTTTGAATTTGTAAAGAAAATCAATAGTTATTTTTAAGTTATTGGTATTTAGAAACGTTTTGAATTTGTAAATAAAATTTAATTCCTCAAGCCCAAGTGATATAAAGGTTGTAATATATATAAGGGCATTTTGGTAGTTTATGTCCACGCCAAAAAGTGTAACACCAAAGGTATTACGACCATGGTTCAAGGTTTCGGCCAGAATACTGAAATTCCGGCCACCTCGGTTCGATATCGGACGTCTCCAGTACGAAACCGTAGCCATAATCCGGTTTCGGTTGAAGAAATTGAGAAAAAGTTGAAAAATTCGACTGAAAACTACATACCTTAAATTACAAGCTTCGATATCGTCATCGATCAAATCTAAATCTGTCGAATATCCATCATCTTCACCCTCATCATTGATTATCATTCTGATATTTTTTTTCCCCAGCTTAGATTCATGAGCAGATTAATTAAGTGCCTTAGCTTTATCGTAGAGGAAGTTTCGTCTCGACACTCATCCGTTGTATTGAATTTTATTTATTTTTGCCTAGTTTCAAAATATGAAGCAGCTAAAAGACGATGCTGATAAAGAAGACGAAACGTAGGCTAGGGCATTTTTATTTCATTGGAACTCGGCTACGGCATTTCTATTCACTTACAGGAAGACATAATTAGGCCAACGCTGTTACATGGGCCATTATTTTGTTAGAGTTGAGCTCTGTACATATTAAAATAAATAATTTCATCTTGATTAAGATCAATTTAATTCATTTCATCTTAGCTTAATTTGAGATTTCTACATTTATGAGACTATTGTCTTCCATCTTTTATTTAACTTTAATTATTGTGTTTTCACTGAAAAAATTACTCATATGCGAAATTAGAACCGAAACCGAAACTATTGAAATTTCCGAAATTAGTCGAAACTAAGAATATTTCGAATGACCGAAACCGAGTTCGCAAACCTTGATTACAACTATTAATAAAGATAAAGATATATAGATAGACATCATATGGCACAAAAAATTTGTTACAAAGTCGTGTGCTTGATTGTTCGTATATTTATTTTTGTTATGATAAGATAGAAAATGAAGCTCATGATAGTATATTTATTTATCCAATCTCAAATGGTTTGCAACACATTTTTCTCTCACACTTATAGACATCATTATTTAACTTATTCACAATGCATACTAATAAATGAATATTTAAGATCATATCGACAAGAAAGATATAACATTTCCCATTTTCATGATACTAAAAATATATCGAATTCAATAGAGAAGATTCTAATTTCTACCATTTAAGTATACATGAGTAATAATACGATATAGAAGGTAAAAGGACAAATTTTAAATATAGACGCATCAAAAAAAATTGTTACCGTTATAGGTCCACTAAAAACTTATTACAAAATAGACCTAGTTTTCACCAGTTCAACCATTCATACACGCACGTGTACAAATGGTTGATGAGTGAAAACCAAGTCTATTTTGTAATAAGTTTTCAACGGAGCATATTTTAACAGTAATTTTTTTACGAGCCTATATCTAATATTTACCAAAGAAAATAATTTTTCACAAGGATATATTATCAACAATTTGAACGATCAAATAGAATGGTTGTTTATACGAAGATCCGAGATCTCTGTTTCGGTCTTTCGTAATTTTAATAATTTTGACATAATTTGTAAACTTCAAAATTTTCAATTTCAGTTCCGATCTCAGATCTTGTTATTTATTTTTCATATAATTATACATATATTTGTTTAATTTATTGAAACAAAATGCATAACTCAAACCTAATTGAACAGCAAGATATACACAAAAAATAGTGATTAATTTAATATTTTTAAAACATTAAAACATATTTATTGGTTACTTCATTTTCAATTTTTTTAGTTACATATCCATAGATGTCAAATTTTTGATGCCAAATTTTTGAAGTCTAATTCGGGTATCATATACCTATGTTCATATCCATTATTAAATAGATGTCAAATTTTCGAATATTTGTTCGACAGTTGATTCCAAATGTCTAATTTAGTTGAAAAAATAGATCGCAAAATACAAAGTTTGATACAAAATTTGAATTTCAAAATCTTATTATGTTAATAACTTAATTATGCAAAATTTGAAATTTGAAAATTTTAAAGTTAACAAGCTTGAATATTAATATTCCTCGGTCTTTTTGAAAATAAGAAAAAAATACTTTATTAAGGAGAACACTAATTGCGATGCCTTAGGGATTCAAAGAAATGATCTCTCAATGTAGCATGTCATACTACTTGTCACTTGAGCTAGAGGTCCTTGATTAATATTCCTTGATGTTGACACTTTGATCCAAAGAAGTTTGACTTCTAAATTTCAAACTCTGAAATGATAGGTTTTGAAAAAATGGGATGAAATCTCCGATTAATACAATTTTGGTTAGAAACGTTGAATCTGAAAATTATAAATATTGGCGATCCTTTCGAATTTTTTGTGCTTTCAAAAAAATAAACATAAACGACATTAGTGGTAAATAGAGAAATTGGATTCAATATAAAATTATTTACATACCATTCCTTTAAAAAGTTTATATATATATATATATGATAATGTCACATAACAAATATGCATTTAAAGCATATCAAAAGAGTGAAATCTCAATCATTCATTGTACTAAAAACACATTTATTGTAGATTATTATTTGGAAGAAAAAAGGAAGACATTCTTGAAACAAGGAATGGCATTCAAACATTTGCTTTTAATGCTATATTGGTTAAAATATATATCCATACTGATTATAGCATATATGTTCGGTTCCTATTTTCCTATTTATTATATTAAACACCAAATAAAAGGCCTGCTAGGGAAGACTCTCACCGAGCTCAGGAGTAGAAGGCCAACGTCAAGTCAATGGTTTCCTCGTCCTAGTACTATTAATTTTGTTTCGCCGAGGCTCCATATTTAATCCTATTTGTTATATATTATAACTCAATTTTTATCAACTTTCATTATTTTACATAATTTTATCATCTATGCCATTGACTTCATTTAATCATTTATTAATTGTCAAGAAACAAACTTGTTTCCCTTTTTTGTCAAAAGGCAAAATAGTCTGCACACTTTATGTTGCATTCTTTACAACATAAGCTGATTTGCGTCTATAAATGCATATGTCTTTTGTACTAAATTCAATTTTATTGTCTGTTTTCATTGAATTTTTAATAAGTGCAAATGATATTTGATCTCACATTCATGTTTGAATAAACAAATACACATTTGCATTTC
Source organism: Allium sativum (assembly GCA_030737875.1). Classification (NCBI taxonomy): domain Eukaryota; kingdom Viridiplantae; phylum Streptophyta; class Magnoliopsida; order Asparagales; family Amaryllidaceae; genus Allium; species Allium sativum. The sequence continues at coordinate 375,412,225 of CM060915.1, forward strand.
TGATCAATTGCATTTGTTAACATGCAAATCAAATTTTCTTTTCCGTATCAACAATTAATGGTTGTTCTATGATCCTTTTTTATCAAACTACTTTATGTTTTTACCATTGTCAAATTTCATAAAATTTTCAATAAACTTTTCAAATCTAATTCAAAGCTTTTGAAATGCACAAGTGAGAATACATGTTATGCTTTTCAAATTAATGAGTGGAGACCTGATACGCATATTCATTGGAACAAACACTTCTCCTACAACCAGACTTGATATTCATGGCCCTTTCTTTTTTTATGCTGATTGCATGGGATAAGGACGCTGGTTACATGTATTTAATGACGCAATCAAAATGAGTAATTATTTTGTAGACACAACAATCAATTAGCTATAATGCAACAATTAGTGATCACTACCTTCAAAAAAAAATTGTCGATAACAATATAGCTAAAGATGTGGAAATAAATCATGTCAATACAGGCCACATTTACAAGAAAAAAAAAGGTTAATTCCGTTAGTAAAATGAAAATCACCAGCGTTGCAAGGGGAATACAACATGTTAGCTAGATCGATAATAAATTTATCTAGCTTAACTAATTGAGATCCATAATTATAAAAACAATCCGTTACATAGAAAATGAGTGATTTTGAAATCTTACAATCGCGAAATACGATGTTGTCGCCTCTTTGAGAGAGAATGAAAAATTGGCAGATCATTTCGTATTTCCTGTCTTTCACGTCGTTTTAATCGAAAATGAAGATGGTGATGGGGATAACAATAAACTTGTGATTATGAATTTGGAACGAAGCCGCATGAAGCCCAAGACCCAAAACGGCTGGGCCTTTTTCATAGATCAATAACATAAAACTCGACAAGTTCGTACTTCCTAATGACGTGAGCGCTTTGAATGATCTTTGAAAAGAGGATGCCTCCTTAATTTCCACATAAATTTATCTAAGTGTTTGACTATTGAAATTGACAAAATTTGTGAATCCTAAATCTAAAATGGAATTACATCGATTTTGAAGCTTATGTAAAATCCTATTTAAATAAGGGCGATGATAAAAAAAAAAAAAAAAACAGAAAATTTAAGTATTTTGAAATCAATTAATAATATCTCAATTTGGTTAATATGTGAAAATAGTCTTTTTACAAATTGTCTCACATTTCGATAAAATTAGTTTCACGGGATCTGAAATAGTAAATTATTATATGATGTCAATTTTTGTAGCAATCAGACTTATTATGTATTCATGTACGCTAGAAATGCGCATCGTTAAACGATTTAAAATTACAATATTATAATATGATTTGAAAAGCTAACGTTTGAATATGGTCGAGTAAGGTACTATGGGTATTAGCTATAAACGCTAGGAGTATGTCTTAATGGAGTTCGAAAAATTATCTCAAAGAATATTGTTTTTAGAATTTTCTATACTAGTGTGTAACCCACGCGTTGCAAACAATATTTTGTATAAAAATAACATGCTAAATATATTTATAATATAATTTATTATGCAATTTATAGTTATTTTTTAGGATAAATGTGATAAAATGAATTTACAATATTTCTAGGCAATTTTTATATTTGAATAAAATCAAATTACCATTTTTACATAAAGCATTTCTACATTTGAATGAAAACTATATTATTATTTCATTGCTTAATGAGTTTTTTTTTTTTTTTTAGGATTTTTGATAAAAATGGTTATATATTGATTTATTATTTTTTAGGATTCATTATCTTTTAAGAAAACAAATGAATATTAGTATTGTTAATTAATCTTGAAATCAATATTTTTATAAAGTTATAGAAAAATATTCACGTATATCAATTTGAAGATGGCGTTTAGCTTTTCGTATATTTTACTAAAAGAGAAGTATGTATAGATCGAATTTAAAATGTTACTTGAGATGCCAACAAAAATACCTAAATATTGGAGTGCGATATTAATGAATATAGATCATATTTAAATTGTTACTTGAGATAACAACGAAAATATTTAAGTATTGGAGTGCAGTATTAATGAATCGATATATTTTATGCTTTAATGCTTTTTATAGCACATATTTCGAAAATGATTATATGATACTATCAAAGCGACAAATAAAATAATTGCTTAATAACCAAAAGGTATTTAATGAAAATAAGACATGAAAGAATATGGATCATGTAAATGGCAACATTGTATTTCCCAATCTTCTTTTCACTGCTTCGCAAATCCATTCTTTTCCTCCCACCCGTTTCCTTTGACTTCTTCGCAACACCCTACCATGTTTACGCCATGCGTGGTCACTCTCTTATCCACATCCAGATCTAAGCTTTTCGTGGAAATCTTCTCTGAGTTCCAATTCTCCCCTACTATCCTCAACCTCATTCCTAATCCTCAAATGTCTCTAGAACCCTTTCTGAATTCAGTCTCAACCACTGCAGCGACTATTTCAGGCAACTACACATATCTCGATGCTTGTTCTTCAACTGATGGTTACGGCTGTGGATGGGGTACAGTCACTAACGCGTAGTCTACAGGTGAGCAGCAACTCCTCATTATTTTAGATGTTTCGCGTCTCGGCTTTTGTCAGTAATGGTACGTCTTGATAATCAGGTATTCAATGTAAGTCTTGTACTCGTCTTGTTGGTTGAACTTGGAGTCGGATTTGGGCTTTTTTGGAGATTTGTTGTTTTTGTGGTGTTTGGTTGTCATCTCTGGAATTTTTTTTCATGTTGTTGCTATCTTAGTTTGTCATGATGTCTGGTCTTAGTATGGGTAGGTCTTCACCATTGATCGACGACAAAATACGAGATGCTTACGCATTGATACTTGTTTGTTAATTTATGGTTAATAAAGGAAAGATGTGATAAAAGGAAAGCTTGCGTGGATATGAAAAAAGGAAAGATGTGATAAAAGGAAAGTTTGCGTGTACAATATATTTCAATATCAAGTATTACCGCATATGGCCTGTGCAACGGTCACCTGCACTAATAAAGGAAAGATGCGATAAAAGAAAAGCTTGCGTGTACAATATATTTAAATATCAAGTATTACCGCATATAGCCTGTGCAACAGTCACCTGCACTTGCCTATTTTTACATCTTTCCTTTTGTTTTGTATATGGGTTGAACCATTTATTCTACTTTACATTATTATAAATATAGGATATCGCTTTATACAATTTGTATCAATCTTCATTACAATTATGAAATATTAAAACTTTTCTTCAATGTTGCCTCCGCTGTTCTTTATTTCTTTCATGGTATCATCATTAAGGCTTAACAGCCATCGATCCATCTCTTCTTCAACTCGAAAGAGTTCTGATCATCTTTACGGTTGATTCATTGGTTGGTCATCATGGCCAATGATACTGCTTCATCAGCTTCTGATAATGCCACTGGGACTATCGAAAGTCTAATAACTGTAGACAAACTCACCAAAACAGTAATTAGTCCACAATCACAACTAATTACTGTACAATTGGATGAAAATAATTACTTACTGTGGAAACTGCAAATCGAAACTGCAATTCAAAGGTATGGCCTTGAAGTATTCATCATGGACACCTTATATGTTCCCCCAAAATTTATCATCGATCAAGAGAACAAAATTGTCAACAACGAAGAATATATGAAGTTTCATAGGCAAGATCGTTTAATCAGTTCATGGTTGTTATCATCTATTATCAAAGTCTACTGCCGCAACTAATTGGCTGCAAAAGTGCTAATGAGATATGAACAGCTATAGAAAAAGCTTTCAACAATCAGTCAACAACTAAAGTAATGTTTTGTAAAATGTAGATACAGAAGATAAGGAAAGATAATACCACCATGAGAGAATACTTGAGCAAAATCAAATTTGTTTGTGACATGTTAGAGGCAGCTGGTCATAAAGTGTAAGAATCTGAACAAATTCTAACAATACTCAATGGCTTGAGTGAGGAGTACGAGGCTGTTGAAGCTATAATCTCTTCACAAAGGAATTTTCTACTCTAGATGAAGTACATTCAATTCTTTTCGCTCATGAAGCTAGACATGGAAGTAAGACATCTCAAGAAAGTGACTTCACTATCAATTATGCAGTCAACAAAAACAATGATAATAGCAAAAATCAGGCAAATAATAGTAGTAGAAGTGAACAAACCATTCAAAGGGATAACTTCAACACCAAAGGCAAAGGTGGCAGAGGAAAAGGACACTAAAGCAACAACAACAATCTACCAAAGTGCCAAATTTGTGAGAAAATTGATCATACTGCCATCAAGTGCTACTTTCGATACAATTCAAACTATTCAGCAAATCAATGCAACAACAACAACAGTCAAAGAAACACCAATTATACTGTCAATGTTGCTCAAGCACATGGAGGAGCAACTAATCATGCTAACATTACCAGAAATCAGAATGAACAAGCCAGAGCTGAGCATATTCAAGATGATTCATGGTACCCAGATTCAGGAGCCAACAATCATATTACCAACAACCTGGACAATTTAACCTTGGAAACAAATAATATAAAGGTAATCAAACTGTAAGCATGGGCAATGGTAAGTGTGTTAAAGTTTCACATATTGGTACTGGTAGTATAACTGGCAATAGGCTACTATTTTTACATAACTTATTAAGAATTCCCACTATTAAGAAAAACCTAACTAGTGTGTCTTAATTTGCTAGGGATAATAACGTATATTTTGAATTCTTCCCTAAACATTGTGTAGTTAAAGACATACTAACTAGGGAAATTCTTCTACAGGGTAGTGTTGTGAAAGGACTCTATGAATTCAATCTCAGCAACTTTAAACCCACTATCAATGATCATCCACATTGTAATTTGACTGATATTACTGATGAAAGTCGTATTAGAAACACCTTTGATTTATGGCATTATAAATTAAGGCACCCTAGTGCTAATATTGTAACCAAGATTCTTAATGATAATAAAATAAATTTATTTCTACAAAATTACCTTACGTATGCACTTATTGTCAGATAGGAAAAAACCACAAATTACCATTCTCTAATTCTATAACTGAACATTCTAAACCTGGCCAGCTGATTACTACAGATCTATGGGGTCCATCTCCAATATTTTCTGATTATGGATATAAATACTATATATCATTTGTAGATGCTTATACTAGGTATACTTGGATATATTTCTTAAAAGCTAAGTCTGAAACTAAAAATGATGTGATAAAATTTATCGAAATGTTTGAAAATCAAGTAAAAAGTCTGATTAAAATTATACAATCAGATAGAGGATCAGAATACAAACCATTAACTGATTATTTTAAAAATAAGGGCATGATACATAGAGTGCCATGCCCTTACACTTCTAAGCAGAATGGTATAGTAGAAAGAAAACATAGACACATAATTGAATCAGGTTTAACATTACTAGCTCACGCATCTTTACCACTTAAATTTTGGCCTGATGCTTTCAACACTACTGTATATCTAATAAATAGAATGCCCACTAAAGTGCTAAAAGATACAGCTCCTCTAGAAAAGTTATTTAATGTTAAACCTGATTACAAAAGTTTAAAACCCTTTGGTTGTCTATGTTTTCCTTATTTAAGACCTTATAAAACTCACAAGCTTGATTATAGATCTAAACCCTGTACATTCATAGGTTATTGCAATAATTAAAAAGGGTTTAGATATATAGACAAGTCTAGTAGAATATTTACAAGCAGACATGATTTTTTTTGAAGAAAACACTTTTCCTTATAGCAGATCAGATATAAAGACCACAACCAAAATATATAATCCAAAGGTTAGTATATCTGATCTGCAAAGTATCACTAACATGTGACAATAAGAGAATGATGACAAAGCTGCTAGTAGTGACTCTGAAGGTGTAACGACCCGTAGTCTACACATCATAGGATTGTAGAATATTTATTTCTTTCCCGTGTGAAGTCGTATGGTCATGTAACTTTGGGAAACATCTATTAGAGTCATTTCCCATGTTCATGATTTTTGTCGATTTTTAAATGACCATTTTGCCCCTAGTTGGTACTGTTTTGGCCATAACTTTTGATTGGAAAGGAATTTTTACCTGAAACCACTTCCATTTGATTCGTTTGATAGTTCCTCTTTCCGTAGAGTGGTCATAATGGCCAAACGGACTTACCGTTTGGGAGATATGGCTGAAACAAGGTTTGGAGGGTGAAAAACTGCTTAACCGGGCCAAATCGGGTGATTAGTGAGTAGGCCCATAACCCATTTCGGGATTAGGGTTATGGGAGGGCTGAAATGAGATGGAGAATCATTCTATTTCAGTTTTCTAGCCTCCACTTATCACCAAGGATCTCTAAAAATGGCCTCCAACCTCTAAATCACCTCCAAATCACCTTTAGGTTAAGGATTTGGCTTAGCAACCCCTAATCAAGAAGGATCTTCACCAAATCAACAAAGGAGCTGCTGTTGGCATTGAGATTCACATCAAATCAGAGAATCATTTCAGATTTTAGTTTATTTTGTGGCTAAGGTGAGTGATTTGCATAGTTTTACACTAATTATGGCTAATTAGGGGTGATTAGTGCTAATTAGCGAATTTAAGTATGATAAAATTCGGGAAAAATGTTCATAAATTCTTAAATGATGTTTTAGACCTCTGATATGAATTTGGGTTAATTTGGTTAAGTTTTGCTAATCCTATCATTAGTTTCACCTAAACATGCTTAAGGGGAAATGTGGGATTTTGGGTATGTTTGATCCATTTTAACCTATGATATTGATGTGAATGATGTTTGTGGTTGATTATGCATGTTGCTATGACTGTATGAAATGCTTTGTGATTGATTCCAATAGTTAGAATGGTCGAAAACGTCGTCGAATGGCGTAAACACTTGCTGGAATAGTTTCAGAAAACAGTGCAGGGTTCGGATCGGATCGGATAAGGGGGCTCGGATCGGATATGTTGAACTGAGCAAAGAATCTGATCGGATCGGAACCCAACACTTGGGAAAAGTGGCAAAAAGGAAGGCCACGCTAGCTGAACTGGGATCGGATCGGATAGAGGAAGACGGATCAGATCGAAGAGGACGGATCGGATCGGAAATACAAAGGCGAATCAGACCAGGAGCAAGAAAGCGGATCGGATAGGAGCATATGAAGGGGAGCATGAAGACGGATCGAAAGCACGAACCAGAAGGACCCGACCCGACCCGAAAGGAAGCACCGACCCGACCCGAAGAAGAAGAAGCAGCTGACTCGAACCCGAAGGAATGCCGACCCGAACCGCATCAGAAGGGGGACCCGACCCGAACGGATAAAGAGCACCGACCCGAACCGATGACCTGAGGAAGAACCCGACCCGACCCAGTATTGACCAATAACCCGAGATGCAAAGGTAGTCCAATAGGGGAAGTTAGAGCTCAGGATCCCGGAACCAGTTGGGAACCAACGAGTTCACTTCATGGTTGGACTTTGCTGCGGGACGTGTGCTAAGGAGTTGTCGACGTTCATAACTTCGATTCACCACTAAGAATGATGGGCTACTTATCAGTGCAGTAGGGTCATTATGACCTGAGGGGCAAAGTGATGGTAGCAAGACTACGTTATCAGTGCAGTAGGGTCATTATGACCTGAGGGGCAAGGTGATGCGTAGTAAGACTATGAGCCAGCGCAGATGGGGTGAATAACTCTGTGGGGCAAGTGGACATAGTGAGGATTAGTAAGGCTATGAGCCAGTGCAGTGGGGTTCGTGGGACTCCATGGGGCAGAGTGGACGTAGCAAATGATTAGTGGCTACGTTATCAGTGTAATGAAGCCATTTATGACTTCATGGGGCAAAGTGATCGTAGCAAGGAATGTTGGGTGATCGAAGTGGTGAATATCGTATGCTTTACGCACTGAGTGAGAGATGTGAGGATGGATGCTATGTTTGATTGTTTGCCATCCCTATAACATGCACACCTCTCCCACCTCCGTATCTTTATGTTGTTTGATATGATACCTTAGAGTGTTGTACAGTATGTAGTGCTAACTCTTTGGTTGCAGGTCCAGGTTCAGGTATGTTTTAGTCTACCTGTTATTGTTCACTTTAGGTGCTTATCGCTCATACCAGGCTTTATGTCTGACCCAGAGTTTTATGTCTCCTCTTATTACTCTGGGTGCTCACACGAGCAGACTAGAGACAGGTTAGCTGGTGATGTGCGAGTAGCTGATTCGGAGGCGGGCAGGAGGCTTCCACGTATTATATATATACATTCACATTCTCCCTGTGTCGTTGGTGGTCGCTACTTGGGCATTAGTAGTGTACCTCATTTATCTTGCTTTTGCTTGAGACAGTTTGAAAGTTGTAATAAGCTGTATTTTGGATTTCCGCTGCTATGATGTTTAGTTCTGATTTTCAGCTTATGCACTGTCTCTCCTGTTTTATGTCAAGTATGTTACTATTATATTTTGTTCTATGCGCTGTGAGACATTCTACAGGTTCTTTGTATGTTCATTTTCTTCTTCCCTTTCCTTCACACGACCCGTTCCGTGCTAACTGGACATGTGTACAGCGCACTTATGGAGTAAATGTCGGTTGGTGCGGGGCGGGCCGTCACACTTGGTATCAGAGCTCTAGGTTGCGTAGTTAACCTAGGGAAAGACACTAGGGAGAGTTAGTACGTATACGAGAGAGCGTATTTGTGATTACTTTGGTTTTCAAAATCTATGTATATATATATACTATTAGTAGTATAAGAATGAAGTTGCACTGCACTAGTACCACTATGGGGTCGTTAATCGTTTTCCTTTTACAGATTGACGATGAGCCGACATGTTAGAGGTACCGGTAGGGGGGCCAATAATGGGAATGCCGCTGACATGAGGGCGATGTTTACCAACCTCATGAGAGACATGCTTAGAGAAGTGCAAGGGGCAATTCCCAATCCCGGAGTTGGTGTTGGCCCAGTAGTGCAGGCGCCTAGGGTCGATTTCGCCAAGTTGTGCAAGGATTACACTAATCTTGGTGGGAAGCCGTTCCACGGAACGGAGTCGGCCACGGATGTTCAGGACTGGATGGATAGCTGTGACCGTATCTTTGATGACTTGGGTCTTGAGGATGCGATGAAGAGAAGGCTAGCATCTCGTCAGCTGCAAGGGCGAGCGATGAATTGGTGGAATGCTATTAGAACAGCCACTCCAGAGGACCAGGTTACTTGGGTTCAGTTCAAGGCTCGCTTTAGCGAGAAGTTTATTCCAGCTGCCCAGAAGTCAGTATTGTTTAAGAGGTTCTTGGAACTCAAGCAGAATGGGAGGGCAGTTTCTGATTATAATGCTGAGTTCGACACTTTGTCGAAATATGGACTATCTCTTATCGATACTCCTGAAAAGAAGAATGAGAAGTTCATTACTGGTTTGGATGGATACTTGGGGGAGAGGCTTATTAATCACATCGATGAGACTTTTGAATCGATCGTGGGGAAAGCTTTGAGATCAGAGAGCCTTTACCCTAAGTCAAAGACTGAGGCTGCATCTGCAGAAGGGCTAAAGCCGCAAGCAGGCGGTGGAGGCAAGAATAGCTCTCAGAATAAGAGGAAGCAGGACCAATCTAAGGGTGGCCAGAAAAAGAGCAAGAAGGATGTTGAGTGCTTCAGCTGTGGGAAGAAAGGCCATTATGCTAAAGAATGTCGGGCCAAGCCAGCGGAAAGGAAGTGCTACAACTGTGGTCAAGTGGGACATCAGAAAGATAAGTGTCCGCAACCTCTTAAGGAGAAGCAGATTGTGAAAGCATATGCTCTTGATGCTATTCCTTCTTCGTCGAATGCCCCAACTGTGGCGGAGAAAGGAAAGAATGTTGTTATTCAAGGTATGCTTTCTATTTATGATATACCAGTTCGAGTTTTGTTTGATACTGGGGCTTCCCGTTCCTTCATATCTAGTGACCTGGTAGATAGGTTGGGACTGGAACCCGAGATAGTCGATAGACCATTAGTTGTGACGAACCCGATTGGTGGTTCGACTAGCCTTAGTATGATTTGCAGGAATTTGGTCTTATCGAGTCATGGATGTATGTTTGTATGTGATTGCTTTGTTTTGGGCTTTACTGGGTATGGCATTATATTGGGAGTCGATTGGCTCCAAAGATACTGGGTGGTGGTAGACTGTGAGGGCTTTTTGGTGACAGTGAGGGCGGATGATGGGCGGAGGGTAGTGTTTGGTAGTCTACCTAGTGATGGGGTTATGGCTAGTTTTGTGAATTCCCTCGACATCCCGCAGGATGAGTTGTCAGATGTGCCCGTGGTTGGCCAGTATCCGGACGTCTTCGAGGAGGTGACCGGGCTTCCACCACACCGAGAGATTGAGTTCCGTATTGATTTAGTGAAAGATGCCAGACCTATAGTGATGCCACTTCGTCGTATGGCACCAAAGGAGCAGCGAGAGCTCGGGGTGCAAGTCAGCAATCTTTTGAAGAAGGGATTGATTAGAAGGAGTGTCTCCGAGTGGGGAGCACCAGTTGTATTTGCCACTAAGGCAGATGGTTCCCTTCGTTTGTGTGTGGACTATCGCGAGTTGAATAAGGTGACGAGGAAGAATAAGTATCCTCTACCGCGGATAGATGATTTGTTTGATCAGCTGGAAGGAGCTAGAGTGTTCTCCCAGTTGGACCTCGCGACAGGATTTCATCAGCTAAGAGTGGCGGATGAGAGTGTTCCGAAAACGGCATTTAGGACACCGTCTGGATTTTATGAGTGGTTGGTCATGCCGTTTGGGTTGACCAATGCACCAGCCTACTTTGTGGATCTTATGAATCGAGTATTCAGAGATCAGTTGAATAAGTTTGTTCTTGTGTTCGTGGATGATATCCTTGTTTATTCAAGGACAGAGGAGGAACACAAGGGGCACTTGAGGATAGTGATGGAGGTGTTGAGGAAACACCAATTGAAAGCGAAATTCTCTAAGTGTCATTTTTGGAGAAGGGAAGTGAGATTCTTGGGTCATGTTGTTTCCGAGAGTGGTATTGCCGTGGACCCTGCGAAGGTGGCTACGGTACAGGATTGGCCTACGCCCAAGAATGCTACAGATGTAAGAAGTTTCTTGGGATTAGCTGGATATTATCGTAAGTTTATCCAGGACTTCTCCAAGATAGCAGCACCGTTGACTCAGTTGACTAAGAAGAATCAGTCCTTCATCTGGGACGGAGTGTGTGAGGATGCCTTCAAGAGTCTAAAGGAGAGGTTGACGCGTGCGCCAGTGTTAGTCATTCCTAAAGGGAATGAAGAGATGACGGTATACACAGATGCTTGTGGTACCGGACTGGGTGCAGTATTGATGCAAGGAGGTAGGGTTGTAGCTTATGCTAGTCGACAGCTAAAGCCGCATGAGAAGAAGTATCCTACCCATGATTTGGAATTGGCAGCGTTTGTATTTGCGCTGAAGATGTGGAGACATTACCTCTTGGGAGAAAGATTTGAGCTGTTTACCGATCATAAATCGTTAAAGTATCTCTTCTCTCAGAAAGATCTGAATCTCCGTCAACAGAGATGGTTAGAGTTCTTGGCTTCGTATGATTTTGATATCGCGTATACACCTGGGAAGGGTAATGCGGTAGCCGATGCCTTGAGTAGGAGACATGCTAGCTTAGGGGCAATGTTTCTTGAATGGAAGCAACTGGAGTATATCGCGGGGTTTGATTTCAGACCAAAGTGCGAATTGGATCCAGTTATGCTAGCTAGTTTGACGATCAGACCCACTTTGATAGAGCGGATTGGTTCCAGTCAGAGGGACGATCCTAACCTATTGGAAATCATCTCCAAGTTAGAGATGGGTATCGATGAGGAGATGAATGTGTATGGGCTTGATCGAGATGGATGGCTTCGAAAGAATGGAAGATTAGTTGTGCCCAACGTGAATGGATTGAGAGATGAAGTGCTTAGAGAATGTCATCACTCAAAATTGACTTTACATCCCGGTGGTAATAAGATGTATCGAGACATGAGATAGACCTACTACTGGGAAGGGATGAAAAGAGACGTTGGGAAGTTTATATCCAAATGCATGAATTGTCAGCTAGTTAAAGCCGAGCAGAAGAAGCCTAGTGGGTTGTTGCAACCACTAGAAATTCCCGAATGGAAATGGGAGCAAGTCTCGATGGATTTCATCGATGGTTTACCAAGGACTAGATCGGGATATGATAGTATTTGGGTAATTGTGGATCGATTGACTAAAAGTGCAAGATTTATACCAGTCAAATCGACCAGAACAGCAGCCAAGTTGGCAGAATTGTATATGAAGTGGGTAGTGAGATTTCATGGAGTACCCAAAAGCATTGTGAGTGACCGAGACCCATTGTTCACTAGTGGGTTTTGGAAGAGCTTACAAGAGGCTCTAGGGTCAGGATTACATCTCAGTACCGCATATCATCCTCAGACCGACGGTCAGACAGAGAGGGTGAATCGTATATTGGAAGATCTCTTGAGAGCGTGTATATTGGATTTTGGTGGATCATGGGATGACCATTTGCATCTAGTAGAGTTTGCATATAATAATAGCTACCAATCCAGTATCGGTATGGCTCCATATGAAGCTTTGTACGGAAGACCGTGCAACTCACCATCATGTTGGATAGAGACTGGCGAGAAGTTTGTGCTTAGACCAGATGTGGTGAGAGAAACTTCCGATAAGATCAAGATCATTCAGCAACGAATGAAAGCTGCTCAGGATAGGCAGAAGAGTTATGCCGATAAGAGGAGAAGAGACTTGAAATTCTCCGTTGGTGACTTGGTGTTTGTCAAGATCTCTCCGTTGAAGAGCGTGATACGATTTGGTAGGAGAGGCAAGTTGGCACCAAGATTTGTTGGCCCGTTCCCTGTTCTTGAATTAGTCGGGAATTTGGCGTATAGAGTTGGCTTACCAGAGAAAATGGCGGGAGTTCACAATGTGTTTCATGTTTCCCAACTAAGGAAGTTCGTTCACGACTCAGATATGGCTATTTCACCTGATCAGTTAGAAGACTTCGAAGTAGAACCTGAGGCGGTTGGGAACCGCAAGCCGATTCGCATTGTGGGGCACGATACGAAGCAACTTCGAAGGAAGTCGGTGAAGCTAGTCAAGGTTCAGTGGGGGCGAGGACGAGAATGATTGTACTTGGGAGACAGAGGAGAGCATTAGGAAGGCATATCCAGAACTCTTTGCCTGGTAAGATTTACTTTACGATTTAGTTATTCCGCATGCTAGGATAGACTTGTTTTGCTTGTTTTGCATGTTTGATGGTTGTTTTATGATTGATAGGCATGCGGGACCCTTGTGTGTGTTTGGATTAGGGAATTTCGGGGGCGAAATTTCTTAAGTGGGGAAGAGTGTAACGACCCGTAGTCTACACATCATAGGATTGTAGAATATTTATTTCTTTCCCGTGTGAAGTCGTATGGTCATGTAACTTTGGGAAACATCTATTAGAGTCATTTCCCATGTTCATGATTTTTGTCGATTTTTAAATGACCATTTTGCCCCTAGTTGGTACTGTTTTGGCCATAACTTTTGATTGGAAAGGAATTTTGACTTGAAACCACTTCCATTTGATTCGTTTGATAGTTCCTCTTTCCGTAGAGTGGTCATAATGGCCAAACGGACTTACCGTTTGGGAGATATGGCTGAAACAAGGTTTGGAGGGTGAAAAACTGCTTAACCGGGCCAAATCGGGTGATTAGTGAGTAGGCCCATAACCCATTTCGGGATTAGGGTTATGGGAGGGCTGAAATGAGATGGAGAATCATTCTATTTCAGTTTTCTAGCCTCCACTTATCACCAAGGATCCCTAAAAATGGCCTCCAACCTCTAAATCACCTCCAAATCACCTTTAGGTTAAGGATTTGGCTTAGCAACCCCTAATCAAGAAGGATCTTCACCAAATCAACAAAGGAGATGCTGTTGGCATTGAGATTCACATCAAATCAGAGAATCATTTCAGATTTTAGTTTATTTTGTGGCTAAGGTGAGTGATTTGCATAGTTTTACACTAATTATGGCTAATTAGGGGTGATTAGTGCTAATTAGCGAATTTAAGTATGATAAAATTCGGGAAAAATGTTCATAAATTCTTAAATGATGTTTTAGACCTCTGATATGAATTTGGGTTAATTTGGTTAAGTTTTGCTAATCCTATCATTAGTTTCACCTAAACATGCTTAAGGGGAAATGTGGGATTTTGGGTATGTTTGATCCATTTTAACCTATGATATTGATGTGAATGATGTTTGTGGTTGATTATGCATGTTGCTATGACTGTATGAAATGCTTTGTGATTGATTCCAATAGTTAGAGTGGTCGAAAACGTCGTCGAATGGCGTAAACACTTGCTGGAATAGTTTCAGAAAACAGTGCAGGGTTCGGATCGGATCGGATAAGGGGGCTCGGATCGGATATGTTGAACTGAGCAAAGAATCTGATCGGATCGGAACCCAACACTTGGGAAAAGTGGCAAAAAGGAAGGCCACGCTAGCTGAACTGGGATCGGATCGGATAGAGGAAGACGGATCAGATCGAAGAGGACGGATCGGAAATACAAAGGCGAATCAGAGCAGGAGCAAGAAAGCGGATCGGATAGGAGCATATGAAGGGGAGCATGAAGACGGATCGAAAGCACGAACCAGAAGGACCCGACCCGACCCGAAAGGAAGCACCGACCCGACCCGAAGAAGAAGAAGCAGCTGACTCGAACCCGAAGGAATGCCGACCCGAACCGCATCAGAAGGGGGACCCGACCCGAACGGATAAAGAACACCGACCCGAACCGATGACCTGAGGAAGAACCCGACCCAACCCAGTATTGACCAATAACCCGAGATGCAAAGGTAGTCCAATAGGGGAAGTTAGAGCTCAGGATCCCGGAACCAGTTGGGAACCAACGAGTTCACTTCATGGTTGGACTTTGCTGCGGGACGTGTGCTAAGGAGTTGTCGACGTTCATAACTTCGATTCACCACTAAGAATGATGGGCTACTTATCAGTGCAGTAGGGTCATTATGACCTGAGGGGCAAAGTGATGGTAGCAAGACTACGTTATCAGTGCAGTAGGGTCATTATGACCTGAGGGGCAAGGTGATGCGTAGTAAGACTATGAGCCAGCGCAGATGGGGTGAATAACTCCGTGGGGCAAGTGGACATAGTGAGGATTAGTAAGGCTATGAGCCAGTGCAGTGGGGTTCGTGGGACTCCATGGGGCAGAGTGGACGTAGCAAATGATTAGTGGCTACGTTATCAGTGTAATGAAGCCATTTATGACTTCATGGGGCAAAGTGATCGTAGCAAGGAATGTTGGGTGATCGAAGTGGTGAATATCGTATGCTTTACGCACTGAGTGAGAGATGTGAGGATGGATGCTATGTTTGATTGTTTGCCATCCCTATGACATGCACACCTCCCCCACCTCCGTATCTTTATGTTGTTTGATATGATACCTTAGAGTGTTGTACAGTATGTAGTGCTAACTCTTTGGTTGCAGGTCCAGGTTCAGGTATGTTTTAGTCTACCTGTTATTGTTCACTTTAGGTGCTTATCGATCATACCAGGCTTTATGTCTGACCCAGAGTTTTATGTCTCCTCTTATTACTCTGGGTGCTCACACGAGCAGACTAGAGACAGGTTAGCTGGTGATGTGCGAGTAGCTGATACGGAGGCGGGCAGGAGGCTTCCACGTATTATATATATACACATTCACATTCTCCATGTGTCGTTGGTGGTCGCTACTTGGGCATTAGTAGTGTACCTCATTTATCTTGCTTTTGCTTGAGACAGTTTGAAAGTTGTAATAAGCTGTATTTTGGATTTCCGCTGCTATGATGTTTAGTTCTGATTTTCAGCTTATGCACTGTCTCTCCTGTTTTATGTCAAGTATGTTACTATTATATTTTGTTCTATGAGCTGTGAGACATTCTACAGGTTCTTTGTATGTTCATTTTCTTCTTCCCTTTCCTTCACACGACCCGTTCCGTGCTAACTGGACATGTGTACAGCGCACTTATGGAGTAAATGTCGGTTGGTGCGGGGCGGGCCGTCACAGAAGGCCACCACAGTAATGATGAAACTGGTGATGATCTACTAGAGCAAACTAGCCACGCCATTCAATCACCTACAAGATCATATTACAAACAACTAGAAGCAATGAGAGAGGAGACCAGCAATGACAGTAATCAATCTATCAGTAGCAGACAAAATGACTTACCACCTCAGCAACCCCAACCTCAAACTGAACATCCAATGATAACCAGGTCAAAAAGAGGCATATTTAAACCAACGGTTTACACTACAGTAGTCAATGAAGAAGAACCAAACAATTATCAACAAGCAGTCAAACATTCAGAGAGGAGAAAGGAAATGGATGAATAATATCAAGCACTGATGAATAACAATACATGGGAACTTGTAAACCCACAAAACATATTGGGTGCAGGTGGGTATACAAGCTAAAAAAGAATCCAAATGGATCCATTAACAAATACAAGGCAAGACTGGTTGCAAAGGGGTTCACACAAGAATTTGGCTTTGACTACAATGAAACCTTTTCACCAGTTGTGAAACCCTCAACTATCATACTTATATTGACCATAGACTGGAGCAACAATTGGAAAATCAAGCAGTTAAATGTCAACAATGCATTTTTAAATGGGAATCTACATGAAGAAATATCCATGCAACAACTACAAGGGTCCATACAGGATCCAACACTTGTATGCAGAATAAATAGAGCTATTTATGGACTAAAACAAGCCTCTAGAGTATGGCACTACAACAAAAAAATACTTTTCGCAACAGGCAATGTCTGTTGCAGTAGACCAATTGCAACAGGCCGGCGCCTGTTGGTATAGCCGGAGTTGTAAAAAGTCTGCAACAGGTTTTGCTCGTTGCAATGAAACGTTACAGTATATTTTTTTGCAACAGGCCTTTGCTGTTGCAATACAACCTTTTGCAACAACAGATGACAGTTGTAAACCTATAATAGGCATTGAACAAAAAAGATACTGCAACTATTTTTGAAAGTTGCAGTAAGTCAAAGCACAACTGTTACTGACCGTTGCAAAAGATTCTTTTACAGCTGTCTTAGGTTGTTGCAACAGGTTCGAAGTAGTGATACTACAACCATTTTTACCCATTGCAATAAGTCAAAATACAACTGTTATTTCCTGTTGCAAATGACTCTACTGCAACTGACAATTGCAGTGGCTACATACAATTTACCAATGCCTACATTCCATAATTTACTCTAATTACGATCAGATATATTACACAGAAACAACCATACATTCCAAAAGACTGACAAAATAATAGATTCACACATAAGATAAACGTGATCCATACATCATGTTAGTTGAAGTTACATTCAAAGTTTAACATAACGACAATCGTAATCCATACATAACGTAAACGCATACCGTACCAACAATTCCAAAATACAGTACAACATGACAGCTATGAAAACACATATTACTCTAGTGAAATGAAGTCTTTGTGCCAAGCCACGGTTGTTCCGACGACCTCTTGAATGGTGTATATCTCCGAATTTGGCCTTAGTAGATAAGCTTCAGGATCCACGGCTACATTAACCCATACCTATGAAAACAGTACACATTAAACTTCAAACAACGCATGTTTGTTGGAATGTATTTGTTTCTTTGTAATATAAAATTAAACTATGGAATAGATGTATGAAAAAATGTGGAATTCCATTGAATAGAACATATGCGCTATTTATGACAAAACTGTGGAATAGATGTTTCCTATTCAACTGGAAATCCACATTTTTTGCATACATCTATTATTAGAAAACATGTGCCACACTGTTTGTCACTAGATACTTATGACAAAAACATTGAATAGAAAACATGTGCCAGACTGTTTGTGACCAAAATAAAACTTTTGTAAACATTGAATAGATAAGCTTTCGAATGGAGATGTGCATAATATAAAATTAAAATGAAAGCCGAGATAATAACAGCTTTCGAACGGAGATGTCCACATTTTTTTTATACACCTATTATTAGAAAACATGTGCCACACTGTTTGTCACTAGATATTTATGACAAAAACATTGAATAGAAAACATGTGCCAGACTGTTTGTGACCAAAATAAAACTTTTGTAAACATTGAATAGATAAGCTTTCGAATGGAGATGTGCATAATATAAAATTAAAATGAAAGCCGAGATAATAATAACTTTTGTATATGTAACTGGAAAAAAAATGATTTCCTTGTGCATTAGAGTGGACCCATTTAAACATTCATGTTTGCATTACCCTTGATCCATATCCATTCTGAATTGTCATAGAACAATTCAGTTCCTTTAACTGTTCAGTTAACGTAACAAAACACTCTAGGAACCTAAAGTTGGATCCGAAAACACTTTAGCATATAACTATAATGATACGTTAAGTTTTATAAAATGAAAATGCGCAACTTCTTTTAAATTTCTAAAAAACTATAACCTTCTTATTTTCCTCTTTGCATACAAAAACTAAAACCACACAATTCCTTAAGTCTTAAGGCAATTGCATGAGACCAGTGATATTGCAAAGCTAAGGATGACGACCTATTTGCACTGGTTTGTAGTTAAAATTTGATAGTATGGTGACACAACAGTTTGGATAGCGGATGCATAGGCAGTAACGTGGGCGATCATAGTTTCTTATTTATATAATGCAATCTTAATCCTATAATGATGATCTGCAGTTAGAATTAATGAAAATAAACATTTATAAACCAAGGTTCAAAAGTCCGCCCAGCACGCTGGAAATCCGGCCATTCCGGTCCAGTTCCGGCGTCGACCAGACTGGAATACGCTTGAAAACCCGGTTCTGGAATATACAGCAGCAACAGTGGAAATTGGATGCAAAATAGAGGCGACCTAAGATGAAAGAATGTAGTAGAATGACTAAGTCCATGGTTAAGAACTCTACAGAATAATCCCTAACAGTATGAATTTTGTGAAGCTAATAAGGGTCCATCTCCAACTCCAACCAATTTCAATTTTGGATGTAGTGGAGATATTCGCTGATGATGAGATATCATCATTTATGTTATATCATTTGGATATATTTCGCAAATCGTTGGTTTGATTAGTTTATTTATCTGCCAGCATTTGAATTCAAATATGTATTGTTGTGTGGTTTAATGAAACATCTAGTTTGCACTGCCGTGTATTATTTGCAATTAACCAAAATATATTATATAACACAAACAACTAATCAACTAGAAAACAATTAAATTAAAAACCATAAATTAACTATCATACTTAAATATCTCGTTCGTAGTCGCATACCCATATCTCATTTACGTTCAAATATTGTTAGACCAAATTATGGCTCTAACACCCCAAATTGTCTGAATTTGCAGAGATCAATGACTAGAAATGAAAGAAAATACGGAAAACACACCAGATTTATAATGGTTCGGCGTTAACGAGCCTACGTCCACTTTATATATCTTTGATTATACGTAGAATGCAAGTACAATTAGTGGTTTCTCTCAATCCCACTTTTACAATGATAATTCACTCAGTAATTTCGAGATAATACTGATAAGAAATAACAAAAAAATAGTAATGGTGGAAATCACACTCGGAATTGCCAAAAGATCCTCAAAAATGCCAAGTATAGGGCTATTTATAGGCGATATTTGCAGGCGGTCATGATAACACATGGCACGGATCCTAAGGATCTCGGACTGGTTCGTGGCTTGGTGAAGAAGTGGTCAATATGGCGGTTATGGACAGGTGCCATCAAATCCTGAACTTGCGGATCGTGGGGGACCTAGTCATGGCTGGGCTTTCAGGGACGTCGGATCGGTTCGCGGAGAGGACTCGGGTCGTGATGAGGCATCACAAGCGGGGTAGCGAAGCTCATTCACGAGCCGAGGATGACAGGGAGTCCACGAACGGGCTGAGATAGCTTCATGAACGAGACTTCGGGTTGGACTTGTGTGTGAATCTTGGTGGCTTGGTCCAAAAGCTAGCCAACATTTTGCCCCCTCGAAGTATGTTTTATCAGGGATGGAGCATGCTTCGAAACTGCTGAACCATCGTTTCATGAAATGATGCAAATCAGTGGTCGTGTCTATTTGTAACGTTGCACTGCTTAAAAGGATTGCGTTTTCTGATGGGTATAAATATCAGGTTGGACTTCCAATTATTTCTCTGTTCATTGGTTAATTTCCATCTTCTGAACTCCAGAGTATATCGCGATCAACTTGTCAGGTAAGTTTTAAATCCCATGAGTATTTTCATGTCTTCTATTTAGTGATCATTGTCGAGTTCGGGTCGTTAGAACGCAATGCGGTTTGTGGAACTGGGTATACATCACGGACCAGTGGTTTAGCGGGCCTCCTACCAAACTACGATGGGCTTTCTGATTCCGATCGTGAGTCAATGGTAGGTGAAGCAGGCCTTTATACGAGCTGCGGTGGGCTTTTGCTCGTGGCCCATGAGTCTTCACGGTCCCGAACGAGACAAAAAGGAGAATACCAAAGGCCAACGTTATGCTTATATAAGCCGGCCTTCTCTTCCACTACTCTTCTTCTTCTTTCTCCCTTTGCCTTTACCGCCGCCGCCCAGCTCCATAAAATCGAAACCCTAATTTTGGTTTTTCTGACAATAATCATCACCCCATAATCTAAATTAGAAAGGTAATGATACTAGGACTAATTTTATGTTATTTTATTCTTGTCCCTCTTCAATCCGCTCGAGTCTTCACTAGCCTCGAAGTCCTCGCTGCTACGAGTGGTAATGGCGATTGAATTCATGGAATTGGGGTTTGAAGGAGTAGTCGTGTTGGGTTAAATAGAGAAGTGAGGAGGAGAGGTCGAGGAGCTTGAAGATATCGCCACTGTGGCGGTTGATTCGTGAAGGTTGGATTGAGGATCAGGGAGTTTAGAGGGTCGTGGAGAAGTGTTGGCAACCGGTTCGGTTTGCGGATCGTGGCAATGGTTGAGGAGAGATAGCGAGTTTCAGGGGATTGGAGTCGTGATGATGGGAGAGCGTCGGTTCGTGAGGATGGATAATGGAACGGGTCGTGGGAGTGCTTCACGAGTCGCATGGGGCGAGACAATGTAGCGTTCATCTGAACACATAACCACGAACCCCCTCTCGAACACGAACCAAATTTTTCCTTGTGGGCCAACCCCTATCACGAGCCGAAGTCTGGGCGAGCCGATTTCTAACCTAAGGTAGCCAGACCACGAACCGGTATGCAGTCACGAGCCCAACTCGGACCACGAGCCGTATCCCCGTCACAACCGAACTTAACTGAAAACCAACTGCAACTTGGACTAATTGATGAACAGTTAGGTTAGAGCCTTCAAGGTGAACTTTTTGGACTGAACAACATCATAACTTAGTAGTATAAAATGGCCATTATTATGCTTATCCAAATTACTTTGTGATTTTATTTTCCAGTATTATGCACACTTGCACATGCACGGGGTTCACGGGTAACTACATTCTAATCTTTCATGTTTATTCGCGAACACGGCCATGTCTAATAGACGTTCATCGAGAATATCAGAAATGAGGGCATATCCAGAGTCGTCAAAATATCACAATCCTGACGTGCTTCCATCCGACCTAGAGTGGGAAAATTCTGGATCTGATTATGAGACAAATATCGATAGTGAATCAACATCCTTCGAGGACACATCACTCGAGGAAGAAGAAGATGATCGAGCTCCTGACGAGATCCCAGGTGTTAAAGAAGTAGAGAAAGAGAAGCTAAGTGATTCCATGGCTTCTAAATTGGACAAGTTGAAATTGGAGAAAGTCTGTTTAAGGAACGAGATTCCTTGGGACGATGTAAAAACTCCAGAGGAGGGAGACAGGCCCCATTCTGCTCCGGAAGGATACATGGATGTCAGTAGGCTCATGTGTTGGGTAGGCGCCATCCCTCCGTTTCCTCCAATTGTCGTTGATCTACTGAGATGGCTACATATCTCTCCTATGCAACTCCATCCCAATGCTTACGCCGCTTTGTATACTTTGTATGTCGCGTATGCAGAGATTTTAAAGACCGAGCTCATCTTCAAAAAATTTGAAATTCTATTATCATTTCAAACATCGTTCCGCAGGACCCCAAACTTCTCTTTCTTTGAATCGATTCCTGGCAGAAAGGTTTTGTCGGATGGCCATAACAACTTAGGGGATATGAGATCAAATTGGTTCTACATAAAACATCAGGCAGGATGTGCAAGGAAATGGCTACAATCGAGTAGGTTTCAAATCCTGCAACGCATATTCCAATTGCATAATCGAAGTGCTAATGTTTTCTTTTTTCTGTACAGCTCACAATTTCGAAAAAAAAATAGAGGTCTCGGTATATGAAGATTGATTATCCCATCTTATAAAGAGTAAATCGGATTTTTGTAGAATTAGGAAGTACATCACCGATGAAAGCCTTCACAAACATCACCTTCTGGATGTAAGATTCGGGCTTGGTACAGGCGACAAGCCTTACAAGTATGTGCCCCCGGCTGAGGGAGAAGGTACTTTGGGGGCCACGAAAACAATCGAATTTCGTAAGAGTCCTTCACCAATGATTGATCAGGATGATGAGCATTTGAATGTATATAAAGGAGATGAAGCTCGGGTTAATGAACCGAAGGATGCTCCCTCCTTCAAAGGATAGTCTCCCCTGAAGACCCCACCACCAGTAGAGCCTACATTAACAAAGGAGCAGATTTTCGAGGATTTAGAAAAGATCCCCTGCCAGCTGACATCTATACTTCTGGAGATTTCAGAGAGGAACCATTCTTCCCTGTCTCCGAGAGAGAGACCACTCCTGCCAAAGATAAAGATACTTCACAGACGAGCCAAACTTCAGGCCCTGGTCTATTGGGGGGATTACACGGGCACACAAATCATATGCACCACTTGTCACAACACTTATACACTAATTGTATTCACGATCCTGACACATGTTCATTATTTTTTGTAGGAAAAATGCCTTGTCGTTACTCTTATTCTTTCCGTGATCTTCACGAGAACACTCCCAGGCTATCTTCTGTGTCCGAGCGCGATCGTAGCGATAGTCGAGGAAGAGATAGCCAAAGGCGCCATGATTCTTATCAGCCTCACTCTACGCGCTCTCGCTCTCCCTCGAAACAGGATCTCGGGAAGTCCCACAGTCGCCAAGTGCCGCATACGGGGGGTAAAGAACTTCCCAAGGGTCCGACTCCCCCGAAAGGCTTACGTCCCTCAAGCAAATCCTCTAAGAAGCATCACGAACCCAAAGATAAACAAAAGGAGCCGAGCAAAGAAAAAGAAAAAGCAGCTCTTGTTCCCTCTGGTTAGCACAGCTTGGATACTTCTGGGGTACAGGAGGATGCCATTACTCCTGTTAATCAGGCAAAATTGGAGTGCTTACGGAAGGAATTTCCCAATATCTACTTTGAGAGGATGCATTTTGTCCCAGATCTCGAACTAGTTTCTGATGAATGGGATGTAGAGGTTGTAGGTCAGATCGGCCACGTAGCTAAACAATATAAGGAAATGAAAAAGCATGCCAAGAATTTGTCAGACGTTATGCGCCATCTAGAAGTAGATGCTGCCAAGGCCAGAATGAAGATCAATCACAATGCTAAGGCTAGAAGTAAGGTGGAGAAAGATCTTAAGGATGTGCAAACCCAGCTCTCCTTAGCTCGGTGGGACGCTCAAAATTACAAAACCGAACTGGATGATGCTAAGAAACACTTCCACCTCGAGCTCGATTCACACAGCCAAGAACGTGTAGCTCTGAAGAAAGAGATAGAGGATCTTAGGACAACTAACACTGAGCTAAAGGCATCGGAGGATCGTATTTCCAAAGAGAGAGCTACTTGGGAAAAGGAAAAAGCAAGCTTAAAGGACAATCTCGCTCGTATTGAAAAGGAAAATGCTGACTTGAACAACAAACTTTCTCACACTGAGGAATGGGCAGCTCTTTCCAAGAGTAACGCCAATCCTCCACTGCCACTGCTAACCTTGCCGCAACCAAAAAAGAAATAGAAGGATTTGAGGAGCTGCTAATGGACTTCTTTGCTCAAGTCATTCGAACTCGAGACATCACTTGGATTAAAGACTATCACACCACCTTGGTTAATGTATGGGATATGATTGTTGAGGGAGAAAAGCAGCGCTTAAAGGTTGAAGAAATCTATGAGGGCCAACTTATGCAGACTTTCTTCAGGGGTGGAGAGCCTGAGGCTTTAGCAGAGGGCAGGTGTCAGATTCAAGAAGCCATGGAGAAGGAAAAGCTGGAACTCAAGGGTAAAAACAAAATTGATGAAGGTTCGAACTCGGCACCGGAGCCCCACACTTCTGAGGTTGAGGAGTATAGTCTAGATGATCCACTGATCCCTGGGGTTCCGGTTCCCCCTGCTGTCGGGGTTTCTTCTGCAGCTTCCGCCGCAGAGTCAGTGGAAGGTATCTCCATATTTTCCCTATAATTTGTCATAGCGGTCGTAACTTGTCATCGCACTGTGGATCAAACAATCGAGAAGACCATGTTTTCTCCCAAACTAATTACAGTTGCTTCTCGTGATGTAGGTGTCAAGTCTACTGAAGAAATTGTAGAAAAACAAGATGAGGTCGAAAAGGTCGACGTGCCTCCAATCACCGAGGTCATCTTCGAAGCTCCTAAGCATACTGGGGTTGAGACAACTAAGGAGACCATTGAAGTATCAGGCACAGATGTCCCAAAAAATGCTGAAATCATTGGAGCTTTGTAGGATACCGATGATGGTCATGGGGATGAGGAAGAGGATGTAGAGATCATGAGGGAGACCAAGGATGATGACATCGTGACTCTGGCGGACATAAAGGCAAAAAGGGATAAACAGCTGGCCTTAAAGTAGAGGAGCAAGAGCCTCTAAACATGGCACCTATCTCTGCAGCTGCCCCCGGGTCTGGGTTAATCATAAAGCCGTTCGGTAAATCAATAACTACACAGCTTGCAGCCCAATCTTTTGATCCTCCACAAGATCCTTCTTCCGATAAGAAAAAGAAGAGAAAGCAGGATAAATCTGACGCCGACAAGGAGGAACCGGAAAATCAGAAGAAGGAGAAGAGGCTGAGGTCATCTCCCAAGCCCAAGTAGAGTTTGCTTGTCAGTTATTTTTTTGTTTTTAGACTTTCCATTGGTCTTGTGATGTAGTTGTGAGAGTGGCCCTCACTTTTGTCCAGCTTCGATGTATAAACCTGCATTAGTGAGTGAAATTCCATTTTTTTTTGTGTTCCTACAAGTTTATCATGTTTAGTCATGAACATAAATATTCAACTCGTAACTAAGTTAGAATCAAATCATAAATCACTCTAGCAATAAAACTTTAAAAATTTATGTACTACACTTTTGTGTGTATACATGTATATGAGTATGCCCCCAATCAATCATTAATATGATGCTTGGCCAGGGCTTATCAAGGATTGATTAGAGTCTTATGTGTTGCCCCCATGCCCGGACATAAAGGGTTCGGGCTCAGCTTTCAATCTTGCCCTCGATACTACGACGAGGTAGGAGTCCTTCAATGGCATTTAGTCGATATGCCTTTATACTTCCCTGTCGTATGCCTAGGATAGATTTCGAACTCATCTTTCAATTTCCCTTCCGTTCCTTCAGCGGGGTAGGAGTTCTTTCGTAGCGCCCAGTCTCTGGCGCCTTTATACTCTCCCGTCGAATACCAAGAGTAGAGTATTGTTGAGACGGTTTTTTGGATCATGGTGCACCTTCACGTCTCGTGGACAATCCATGTCCTTATCTTCTGTACTCTTTCTTAAGTCATGAGAAATAGAGTGTCGGTTGCAGTGTCATTTGCTTTATTGCATCCTCGGTATTATGCATACCATTGACCTTCTGATCTGATAGAAGGCACTTTGAATTACGTGTTTTGAGATTGTTGCTAAACTCATAGCAAATTTTAAAGATTATAATGATTCGTGTGAGCAATGAATAACATAATAGATAAGAAATCGTGTAGTAAAAGTAAATGACACAGGATATTTTATAGTGTTTCGGTCGAATCATGTCCTACATCCACTTTATAATCTTTTGCTTATATAATTGGACTGTTTTAGGCAAGTCGTGCCCTTTTACATGGTCCTAAAACAAAAGAATAAAACTGAAAATTTCATGTCAGGTAATGCCGCAAATGCTGGGCATTCCACACTCTGGGGATTTCATCTCCATCCATAGTCGCTAGCTTGAAGGCTCCATTATCAAGCCTCAGTAGGATGGCATAAGGTCCTTCCTATTTTAGGCCCAAGTGTACTGAGGGTGGAAAGACGCGCTTTAGAACCAAGTCTCCGGGTTCAAATGTTCGAGCTCGGACCCTTTTGTTGTAGTACCGAGCGACTTGCTGTTTGTGTCTCAGGGTACGTAGATCCGCCTCGTCCCTTTTCTCTTCTACCATATCCAGGGATTCAAGAAGCAGTTTATTGTTAGTCACTGGGTCGTAGTAAGTGACCCTGTGAGATGTTACTTCTAACTCAACCGGGATGACCGCTTCAGATCCAAAAGCAAGGGAAAAGGGCGTATGCCCGATAGCTGATTTGAAGGTTGTTCTGTAGGCCCATAATGCCATAGGTAGTTCATCAACCCACATGGCTTTGTCTCTCTTCAATCGCTTTTTCAAAATGGACTTGATTACTTTATTTGATGCTTTTACCTTCCCATTTGATTGCGGATGCGCCACAACTGTGAACCTTTTCTCGATACGGTATCTTTGGAAAAAGTCCCGAAACTCGGTTCTGTCAAATTGGGTCCCATTATCTGTTATGATGACTTTCAGGATTCCAAATGGACATATAATGTTTCTCACAACGAAGTTGATCACCCTCTTGGTCGTGATCGTGGTCAATGGTTCTGCTTCGACCCACTTCGTGAAGTAATCTACGGCTACGATGGCGTACTTAGCTCCACCCTTAGCAATAGGGAGGCTTCCAATAATATCAATTCCCCATATAGCAAAGGGCCACGGGCTCATCATTGTTGTTAATCGGTTAGGAGGTGCTCTTGGGATCTTGGAGAATTTCTGGTAGCTGTCGCAACGCCGTACATATTTAGCTGCATCTTTGTTCACAGTGGGCCAAAAATAACCATATCGTAGTATCTTCTTCGCCAGTGTCTGGCCTCCAGTGTGGTCGCCACATTCACCTTCATGAACTTCCCTTAACACTCTTTCGATGTTGTCATGGGCCATACACCGGAGGAGCGACATCGAGAATCCTTGTCAGTATAAAACTTCACCTTGTATGACATGTCTGGAGGCTTTACGAATAACAACACGCCTTTCGCTCTTTTTGGTGGGAAGTGTCCCATTTATCAAGCATTTCTTTATGGGTGTCATCTATGACTCCCTTTCTGGCTCAGTCTCTAGTACATGATCAACTTCCATCTGATCGATACTCGGAGACTGCAGTATCTCTATCGGGACCATCTCTGTGTCCTCAGGGTTATCGGAACTTGCCATCTTGGCTAACTTATCTGCCCTCTGGTTCTCTGATTGGGGGATGTGTGTTATGATGTAGTGTTCCAAGCCACCCAGCAATTTTCTTACTTCCCTCAAGTATGATACGAGCCTTGGCCCTTTGGCTTGAAACTCTTCATTAACCTGGTTCACCACTATCTTCGGATCGCAAAAGATATCTAACGTCGTTATCCTTAGCTCCCTCGCAAGCTTAAGCCCGACAATCATGGCTTCATACTCTGAGTCGTTGTTGGTGGTGTGGAACTCTAATCTCAAAGCATAATATATCGATCGTTCTTCGGGAGTTGCGAGTACCACTCCAGCACCAGATCGCTTGTCATTCCTGGCTCCGTCGGTGTACAGTTTCCAGGTGTTAGGGTCAACAAGTTGTTTCAGAGGCTCAACTTCCTCACTCACCATATCGTCCTCCAGGATAGTAAACTTTGCTATAAAATCTGCCAATACTTGCCCCCTTATCGATCTTCGGGGCTGAAAGTTCACGTCGAACGGACTCAACTCGATATTCCACTTGAGTAGCCTTCCCGATGCCTCTGCTCTTTACAACACTTGCCGTAGCGGGTGATTGGTGTACACAATGATAGGATGATCCTAAAAATAGTGGTGGAGCTTTCTAGATGCGATCAGGAAACTGTACGCAAGCTTTTCTATCTTTGGGTAGTTCCATTCTACCTCCGGTAGTTTCTTACTTACATAGTACACCGGTCTCTGGACTTTATCTTCTTCCCTTACCAGGGCTGAACTTATTAGTGAGACGATACTGCCAAGTACATGAACAAATCCTCGTGATCTACCGGCTCGGACAGTATCGGATATTTTTCCAGATGATTCAGGAGGTTTTGGAATGCTTCTACACAATCAGGAATCCACTTGAAATTGCGCTTCCCTCACTTTATCAAATCGAAAAATGGAATGCACTTATCCGTAGCTTTGGAGATGAATCTACTTAATGCAGCTACTTTCCAACGAGGCTTTGCACATCTTTAATTTGCCTTGGTTCTTGAATGTTCTTGATTGTCGCGATCTGGTCTGGATTGATTTCAATCTCACGTGAGCCGACGATAAAACCCAAGAACTTTCCATAGGCTACTCCAAATGAACATTTTAGTGGGTTGGGCTTCATCCTGTATCGCCTAAGGATGCCAAACATTTCTGCTAAATCAGTGGTATGGTTGGATGATTGTCTGGATTTCACAAGCATATCATCGACATATACTTCCATCGTCTTCCCAATCTGACTATAGAACATCCAGTTTATTAGTTGTCGATATGTTGCTCTAGCATTCTTCAAGCCGAAAGGCATCACTACATAACAGTGCAGTCCCAAATCTATAATGAAGCTGGTATGCTCCTGATCTGGCACATGCATTGGGATTTGATTGTATCCAGAATATGCATCCATGAAGGAGAAAAGTTCATGACCCGCGGTTGAATCCACTAATTGATCGATTTTAGGAAGTGGAAAACTATCCTTCAGGCAAGCCTTGTTCAAATCTGAAAAATCAATGCAGGTGCGCCATTTCCCATTGGCCTTCTGTACCAAAACCGGATTTGAAATCCATTCTGGGTAAGTTGAATCTCTAATAAATCCATTACTCTTCAACTTCTCAACTTCTTCCTTTAATGCAGCTGATCTCTTTGGGCCTAGGATTCGCCTTTTCTGCTTGACAGGTGGATGCTTCGGGTTGATACTCAACGAGTGGCTCATGATTGATGGGGATATCCCACACATGTCAGCATGGGTCCAGGAAAACACATCTAGGTTGGCTTTTAAGAAGTCGGTCAATTCCTTTGCACGAAGGGGGTCTAACTGGGATCCAATTTTCAAGACCTTGGCTGGGTCATTATCGTCGATTGGAATATCCACAGTCATTTCGTTAAGAGCCGCCATTCTTCCCCCGGGTTCCTTGTCCTCTCTAGGATCTATATCCTCGGGCAGTTCTCTGGGCGGCTCCTTCGGGGCCATCTTTAATTGCTATGCGGTGTCCTCCTTTGCGGGTGGAGGAGTACCCTTTGGTTCTATGTTTAATCCTTTGAGCAACAACTTCAACTCAGCTATGTAGCAAGCTCATCCTACGACCTAATTGCCTCCAACTACTCCCACTCCTGCATCCCTCGGGAACTTTAATAATAAGCACTAAGGTGCAATACAAGCTCTGAATTCTGCTAGGGCCGGTCGGCCCAGGAAGGCGTTATAAGGTGACTTAATATCCAATACAACAAATGGAAGAATTCTCACTCTCCGGCGATCTCCTTCTCCCAAAGTTACTGATAATTCCACATATCCGGTCGGGGCTGTTGAGACTCCATTGAAGCCACGTATCCATCCCTCACAGGGCGTTAAATCTTTCGCCTCAAGCTTCATCTGATCGAAGGCTTTCTTAAACAGGATGTTTACTGAGCTTCCATTATTTACCAAAACCTTGTGGACCAAAGCGGGACCGATGGTTGCCGTGATCACTAAAGGATATTCCGTGGGGCGTGAACTCCAATACAGTCTCTATCATGAAAGACGATATCGTCGAACATTGTCTTATGCTGCTTTATCGGGGCTGCAATTTCAGGATTGCTACATTCTCCTACTTCAAGATGTTTAGCTGTATTCACATACTGATCCATTGCCCTAAAGCTGTGCCTAGCAGGATAAGGTCCTCCTACAATAGTATTGATGACAATGTTCTTTCGTTTCTGCTGAGCGGTTGGCCTAGCAGTTGGGTGGTTTTGGTTTGGGGCCTGCCCAGCTTGCCCCTATCTCTCGGTGCAACCTTGTATTCGTCCAACTTTCCTCCACTGAGCAGCTTTTCGATGACGTCTCTCAAATGACGGCATTCATTGGTGGAATGGCTATGGGTCTGATGAAAAAAAACTTTCCTGTCTCACGTTCTTTTTCTGTTGAATCTCTAGGTGAGGTCTCTTATACTGAAGGACGTTATAGGTATCCAAGAAAATGTTTTCTAATGTATCATTCAATGGCGTGAAATTTTCAAAGGGCTTGAATCGAGGCCTCCTCTGTGAGTTGTTTCCTCGATTTCTTCTCTTATAGCCGTTCTCGGGCTGGCGACTATTCCCCTAGTTTTTGTTCCCAACGTTGACCTCTACCTTTCCAGAAATGTCCCCAGATTGTTTGATGGCCACATTGCTCTGTATATCCTCTTTGTCGGCATCCTTCCTTTTCCGATTGGCATATATCTCTTCTTGCCGCAAACGAATGTTAGCTTTTTCATTGAATACTTCTCTAGTTAGCGGCGACTTTCCTGCCAAATTCCATGTCTTTATCTACTCCATCAATCAAGGCCATCAGGACAGATTGCTCATGTGGATCTTTAACTTCTGTGACTGCCAAATTGAAGCGGTCCAAATATGACCTTAGAGTTTCGTCGGGACATTGTTTGATGAGCGATAGCTCGATGACATTTTTGGACCTTTGAGCGTGAATTCGGAACTGATTTATGAACTTTTCGCTCAGTTCCTGGAAGCTGGCGATGGACCGTTCAGGCAAACGAGTAAACCACATCAATGCCACATCCTTCAGGAATATCGGGAACGCTTTGCATTTTACTACGTCTGGAGCAGCAGCGGCATTCACGTACCATGAATACCTCATCAGATGCTGAACTGGATCTGTCCTGCCTGCATAATGATTCATGGTAGGCATAGTGAATCGTCTAGGGAAGCGGACATCCAATATATCATCAGTAAAAGGCGTATGACTGCGGCCTATACCCCAATCTTCATCTCTCTGTCCATGGCTATCTACCATTATCTGCCTAATCATTGTTTCAACATCAGCATGAGCTAGTGTAGATTCAGGATCAGCACTCCTTGCCCTGCGGGCCCCCCCAATGTCCCTTTGACGTGCTGCCGCGAAATGTGGGGTTTGAGCAGAACTTTCTTGTCCCCTATTTCCACGGTCAATCACGCGCCGAGGGGGTTGCAGTGGTTGATTCTCAACAGGATCATCAATAACTTGAGCTCTGGGAAGTGTTGCAGAATTATTCAGATTGCGGTTGACGGGCCCCAAGTTGAGTGTCGCCTCTTCTCGAGAAGGAAGTGATCCAAATCAAAGCTGTTCTGTATTTTCAGCCCTTTCCAATGGTCGTCGTGGAGGTCTCGGAGATTCCCCAGACGAAGACGAGTACTCTGGAGTTAGAGGACGGGCTGGCGGAGGTGTCCTCTGCCTCTGAAGATCATCAATTCTTCTGTCCAATGCAGTAATGTTAACAAGGAACTTTCTTGCCTTTGGGTTGGCAACTCATCATTCGTCCTCTCCAACATATCGACGATGCGAGAAAGATCTCCTTCAGTAGCTGGGGCAGAAGGGTTGAACCGATCATCAACATTCTCTCTTATACGTAAAGAACCCGAGCTAGGTTGAGCAGAAGCACCGACACAAGCAGAACGAGCCATAATTTCCTTTTCAGGTCGAGTTGTGGTCCTATGGTCAGGGCGGTTCGTGCCCCCCTCCTGTTGACGGCTCGTGGTTCCTTCCTGATGTCGGCTCGTGGTGGCTCCCTGGAGGCGGTTCGTGATAGCGTGAGTAGGGTGGCTCGTGATGTTGTCTTGGGATCGGGTTATGACGCCCTCTACGGGTCGGATCGCCCCCTAATCTTCACGAACCGGAGACTCCACCTCGGCCTGCTCGTGAATGCTTTCTTCGTTAGCTTCGTTTGTAGTTTCGTTTACTTGCGAGGCTCGTGCATCCTTGGACTTCTTTCCAGCCATAATGCCTTGACTTTGCTAAAATATTCAAACACTGAAACAGTGGAGATTCGGACTATTTTCTTTGGACTTGAATATCGAAATAGTAGAGCAATAATCCGATATGCAGAGACTTCAATTCTTAGTGAAAGCACCAAAAATGTTAGACCAAATTACTGCTCTAACACCCCAAATTATCTGAATTTGCAGAGATCAAAGACTAGAAATGAAAGAAAATATGGAAAACACACCAGATTTATAGTGGTTCGGCGTTAATGAGCCTACGTCCACTTTATATATCTTTGATTATACGTAGATTGCAAGTACGATCAGTGGTTTCTCTCAATCTCACTTTTACAATGATAATTCACTTAGTAATTTCGAGATAATACTGATAAGAAAGAACAGAAAAACAGTAATGGTGGAAATTGCCAAAAGATCCTCAAAAAGCCAAGTATACGGCTATTTATAGGTGATATTTGCAGGCGGTTCGCGATAACACGTGGCACGGATCCCGAGGATCTCGGACTGGTTTGTGGCTTGGTGAAGAAGTGGTCAATATGGCAGTTATGGACAGGTGTCATAAAATCCTAAACTTGCGGATCATGAGGGACCTGGTCGTGGCCGGGCTTTTAGGGACGTCGGATCGGTTCGCGAAGAGGACTCGGTTCATGATGAGGCATCACGAACGGGGTCGTGAAGCTCATTCACGAGCCGAGGATGACAGGGAGTTCACGAACGGGCTGAGATAGCTTCACGAGCGAGACTTTGGATTGGACTTTTGTGTGAATAATGGTGGCTTAGTCCAAAAGCTAGCCATCAAATATCATGTTTAAATATCATATTAATTTTTTTAATTTATCGTTCGTCGCAAACACAGTCTAAGAGGACATATCCAGATATGTTTAGGCATTTGATATATTAAGATCGCTGAGTAGTTAATAAATACAAATAAAAGTACGATTCTAATTACTAAGCACATAATTCTCTAATCCTCTGTTTAATTAAATTTGCAAGCTAATGATGTAGTAGGTCTTTGAATATTATTTTTTTTGCGTTATCAAAGGCAGTACATGGCTGCTACTTGATTATTTCAACAACAGTTTAAATTAAAAACACCCTTTTAAAAAAAACCTACTGATTTTGAAAATTAAAAATGCATAACAACCACATAGGAAATCTAAATGGCACATAGTAAAATCATGAATTATTCACTTCCAAGAACACTAAGATGAAGATGATATCACATATTTAATCAAAAACTCCTGAATGGCTACGTTAACTCATACCTTCCAAAAGTCCGGCCCAAGTTTCATAAAGTGTACCGAAGCATTCAAATCAGTGCTTGCAATCGTCCCTTCTGCAACTACGTTCTTACGCAAATCCAATAGCTTGCACTTTCTTTTTAGCAAACTTTCAGAACTTTTGGTATTTTGACGATCTTCAATTTGCATATTATTACTTCCACGGTGTGGCTGAAAAAAAGAAAAAGATTATTCAGTACTGTAACAATGGATTATTCACTATAATACGTTCTTTTAAGAGCATGAATGGTAATACACTTTTATTTATATTTTCACAACCCAGGAAGAAACTTCCTGTCTTCCAAACGGACAACAAAACTTCTCACAAAAGTGGATCACAAATCGAATATGAATTTGTGTCAAATCATATGCAACAAACGCAGTGCAGTCCAAACGAATGATATATTACTTGAAACAGCGAAGGAACAGAGAGGCATACATGTGCATAACTGTTAATGAATAGTGAAGGCGATGTAGTGCAGAAGCACGAGTGCAGTGCAGTAGCGATGATACAATGTGAAGAGGTTCGAAAATGTGTTGTCAGCAAAACTGGTGTATATGTGCGCTTATTAATCATGGCAGATGAAAACTTACAGCATGTGTATAGTACCTATGGCGTATGAGTACAAGGAGTCTCCGGATCAGGTGCATTATCGATCCTCTTTTCATTCGCGTTCTGTAAAATGTATAATGTTAGATACGTACCTAATAATCTATTTGCACATATATCATATACTCATAGATAGGGCTAACTATCTATAACTTACTGTAGTGACCAATTTATTTACCTCTTCAACTTTAGCCGTCAAGCTAGCAACTTGATTTTCCAATGCAGACACCTTTTTTGAATTGCTTACACGAATACCAATTTTAGATGGTACAATGCCAAAGCCTAGTCCTCTCACTCTTCCCTTATGCTAAGTGCCAAAAACCTTCGACACTCCATCTTCACCTGTTGATGACATTACCTGAGAGCTATGAGTGCTACTACTATGCTCTTTTATCTTAGCCTGCAGATTTTTGTTTAAAAAAACATCCAACATTAAAAAATGAAATATATACTAAATTACGGTGGTGCAAAGCATGCACATGTTGTGATCAAATTTAACTTTGATGGTAATCGAAACAATTAAGTATCCACAAAATAATCGAAAAAATTCTATAGCAGTGAATATTTCTTGGCTACTCGATGTTACTAAACAAAGATATTTTTTTTGATGTGGCTATTAGTTGAAAGGTGCGCATGCGCAGGCCTGACCATATCGTAGGGCAGGTAATGATGCCGCGAATAATAATTAAACATTACTTTTTTAGCTGCACTTTTAATCTCAAATTGGAACCAAAACATAACAAAAGGATTCTAATTTGAAGTTTGAACAGAAGCAATGATGAATTTATGGACTAAGCTTTAGCCTGTAGCTGAAATCATTTTCGACAATTATAAGATATCTTCATTCTTCCCGCAGTAGTTTATTTTTGTAGTATGAAACCATTATAAGATATGGACTAATCTGTTTATAATTGTGCATCACCTAATATGGAGATAGTTAGATATGAAAGTAGAAATTAAAAAGGGGAGAATGACGATAGTATAGGAAACAGATTTGCATGAAAGAAACAACATAGATGCAACATTTGGGTAACGGACAAAACAAAACAGAGTATCCAACAAAAAGGGAGTACAAAACAATTACATTGAAAAGCATTACATGTTTAATAAACCCAATGTCAAAAATTTACAAATGTTGGTGTATGTTACATTTAAGTTAAGCATTAAAATCCAAGGATAAAGCTTTCCTACTTATATTGCTGTCATTAATCCATACAAACAGCAGGACATACTATCAGTTTTTCTTTGAGTGATATACGAAGCTACTTTATGTTATAATAATTTTAAACATTAATTGGTACTAAAACGAAATGTTATCCAAAATAAAACAAGCAAATAGATAATTTTCGTTAAAATTATCAGATTGATATGTGCCGGCAAATATAATACCACTCCACACAACCCAAATAAGCTGATTACAGGTACAAAAATAATATAGATACACAAGAGTGAGCAAATTTGATTCGACATGGATAGAAATTCAAATTTGAATCAAGTATCCCTCTATATACCTATTTAATAGATGAATTAATATTCCGCTTACAGATTCACATATAGAAATATCCTGTAAATTGTCAAAACCAAGATATGGTGATCTTACATATACTTTAAACAAAACACATGATTTATCTTCCCCTCCTATGGTAAAAGAAAAAACTTGATTATTTTATCTCCACCTATTTCTGTAGTTTCACTATTTATGAATTTACCTCTGTACCAATTTTGTAGACAAATCCTCTGCTTATAGTTTACCTTATGGATATTTCATACAACTAGTTGTTTGTAATATATATATATATCCAATTTTATGAAATCCTTTGCTTATAGTTTGCCCAGTATGTCATTTTGTAGACAAATCCATAAGGTAAACTATAAGTAGAGGAACAGAAAAAAGGTTACGCAAGTGATACCAGTTTTTTGTAGACAAATCCTCTGCTTATAGTTTACCCAGTATGTCATTTTTCACAATTATAAACAAATGAGTTCTTCTAACAACAATAAACACATATTTGGCTTATGATATTTACAGAATTCATATTTGTATCACTTGCATATTTTTGTGACATTTTCTAAAAAAAAATAAAATGTATGCTTCTAGGAAATTCATCAAATACTCCAGGAGCTATTTTTAATTAAAACGCAGAGTAGACTGTCTTTTTGATTCACAAAATGCTAGTTAGCTACATAGGATTTGTCTACAAAATCTGAAGGGAGTTCAGAAGTTAAATGGAAGTATATTTTGCTTATAAAAAATATAATGCTGCTTGTTATTTGTATGAAATTAACATTAAACGTTTGAATATGATCAACTGTCTAACATGCATTATCTAGTTGTTTGTTTATTCTGATCAAATCAGCTTTCTTGTGGAAATTTACAATATTAATACAAATAAATTCTTACAATGCAGTCAGCGACAACAAAATTCGACGAGCCTCTATTTTTTTGGGTGTGGGCTTTGCACCATAGATCGTCTCGGCTAACATCTGACGTTCCACTTTCCATTTTCTACTCAGAAAAAAATAAGTAAGAAACGAAGAAAATATATATATAATGGATGTAAACATAACTCAAACATGCATTTTCTTACCATTTCTTCTGCTAACCTCGCATAACCCTTTCTACCCATTGTGTGTGGAGTTTTGTTCTTTTCTCTGATTGCTTTGAATTTATTGCTAGTTAGCTATATATGAAAATTTCATTAATAAAATGTAATTTACATTTGAGTTTATAACCGATAGAGTTTATTACCTCAAAGTTTTCTGACAGTTTTTCCTTTACAAAGTCATTCCACTCTTCATCACTCTTTATGTTTCTAGGTTTTAGCATGGCTAGCCTAGAAGAAGAGTTGGGAGAATCAGACACCAATTTAATAGCAAAAACCAATCTCGATTTTGACTCTTTCCATCGTATTCCCATCATCTGAAACAACAAGTTCTTGTAAACTGCATCAACCTTGAATCTCGTCTGCACAGTAGAAATAACAATAAAACAGCCAGAAAATAGCAATATTTGATATGCGCATATATAAAAAATAGAAGTCACAATGGTCGTACCTGTACACAAGTACATAAATCATCCTTTAGGTGCTTATCAACTTTTTTCCACTCACTAATGGTCATAGGAACCATCTCCCTTACTAATGTACAGATGTAGGATGACAAGTGATGAGAATTGATACCTACAGGTTGACCTATATCATTGAATTCCACTTCAGGCTTCTCGTCGGGAATCAAGGAAAATTTCTTCATCGTCGTCTTTCCTCTTTTTTTCTTGGCTGGCTCTAGTCGATAATCTTCATTGCAAACATCGGGGTCTATGGCATTAGGCGTGTCAGCTGAGTTTGGAGTGATATTCCAAGAGTGGTTTGAATTAGGGCCAAGAAAAACAGAAAAAGGCTGAATTTTCTCGGGTTGAGGCTGAACAGGACGCTTGCGAGGAGATCTTCTAACATTAGTGTTCCAAATCTGAGCAGCTTCAACTTCAACATCGCCCTTTTCCTAAACAGGACGATTGCGAAGAGATCTTCTAACATTAGTGTTCAAAATCTGAGCAACTTCAACATCACCTTTTTCTTTTATTTTCACACCACTGTTCTTAGCTTTATTATCTTCGAATGCACGCGAAGCTAGGAGTGCAGCTAAACTCTGCCTTTTTGATCGTCTTATTTGTTGCCATTGAGCTCTAGAATTAGCATACAACAAATGAGGTTAGTTAAAGTGAATATGGTTAGCTGATGCAACAAAAAAGAATTAATAATAAGTGACCTATCTATTTGAGCATTCTGCTACAGAACTGTTGTAAAAAACTACGGATGAGTAAAGAGCAGGGCACTATAAAAAACCGAGTTAAAGTGGTTATTCTTTGTAATTTCAAACAATTGTAAAACGATCTTATGAAATCAAAATATAAGCATCTACATGTACAGTTATTAAAACTGAATGACATTGGTTGCTCTTTGTTTGCCAACACTATTTCCAAACGTCTTTGAAAAACCAAAACATAATCACATAATTAATTAAAAAAAACCCGAAATCGACTGACATGTGCTACTCTCTAAATGTCCATTCGGTTACAATATGGTTTTATGAGACTCAAACAATTACATTACCAACAGTGCAAAGAAAAACTGACTGATAGGTGCTGCTCTTTGGTTATCCATTCTATTACCATACGATTTTATGAAACCAAAACAAACACATAATCAATAGCATAAAGAAAGCCCGATTGACTGGTGCTGCTTTCGGAGGCCAATTTTGTATCCAAATGGTTTTATGAAAACCTGAAACAAACACACAACCAACAATGCAATTTTGTATCCATATGGTTTTCTGAGGCCTTAAAATCCTGGCAAAACTGAAATTTTTGATAAATCCATATGCCAGTTGAAAGATTATAAACTTGGAAGCTTACAGTAGCTTTGATGTAAAAAACTAGCAGTACTAGCCAATGAGAAAAGTACACATAATTATTCCCATTATGTCATGCTTGCAAAAAAGAAATAAAAATTGGAGTACATAGATATGCAAATGCATTGTAATAGGATGTACATGTAAGCAACCAAGTAATAGACGATAATATTCCTTTGAAAATCAAATTCAGATCTGTAGGATATTCTACATCATTGCAATACTTTTTTGTTTTTCAGCAGTTGTAGTGATTTACATTTTTTAATTTAGTCATAATAGATATAAATTTGGTTTCTGCAAAATAAATATAAATCATTTAACCATATGGCCATTTTGTATCTGCTCTATTAGACTGGACAAAACAACTAGGAACATTTGAAAGATAAAAAAAAAACAAATGTATGAAACTGCTCTATTAGACTGGACAATGCATAGACGGTTTTATGAAACCAAATTACTGATAGTAGTTAAGGCAGATTTGATCATGCATATAAATGCAACAAATGGAACCATGGAACCACATGTAAAATATTATTGCTTTCATGCATATGGCTACTCTTGCATATATAAATAACATATCGACTTTGTAAAATATTCTACATCATTGCCTTCATGGCAGCACGTGGAACCACATGTATATTATTATACTTAAACCGAACAATGGAAGCTAAACACTTTTATCTAACTATATTAAATTTATGATGATTCATATGCAAATGATAGTTATCCTCTGTAATCTTAATTACTTGGCGTGACAAGGTTTCTAATTAATCGATCAAACCGAATTTGTACTAAGAACACATCAAACTGTAGATTATTACCATATTCTTCTTACATGTGAAAAAGCGCACATAAGACATCATTTGACAAGAATTCCTACATAAAATTTGATTACTTGCATGTTTCTAAATATCTTATCTCTGCTAATTCTTGGTCCTTTTTCCCCATTGATGCTTCTTATTCAATTATCCTCAACCTAAAAAAAAATCACAGTATACAAAGTGTTAGAAATAGCATATTACCAATAAGAAAGAATTTAGATGAAATACAAAAACGGTCCATTAAGTTTAAAGAACATGCA
Source organism: Allium sativum (assembly GCA_030737875.1). NCBI lineage: Eukaryota > Viridiplantae > Streptophyta > Magnoliopsida > Asparagales > Amaryllidaceae > Allium > Allium sativum. Next base: position 375,451,745 of record CM060915.1, read on the forward strand.
ATAATTTTATTATTAAAAGTGAAGAGATTTTATATAATGCATATACGAAATGACAACTAATTTTTATTTCACATAACACATATATGATATAACCACTAATTTATATTTCACATAAATACATAATGCAGCTACACCAGTAATCAATGAACAGATTTTATGTATAACGTTTAATAAAAATAATAAGCAAAAATATTTTTCTAGAATTGAAAATGGTTATATGACAAACAACAATAAAAGTTGTTTATTTCATACCAAAATACCATCATAATCCTTTCTTATGTAACTTTCGTCATCATTGTCTACATCTCTATCATCAATTTGTGACTCGTCTACAGGTTTACTTGTTGGCCCTTCTTCCTCATCATACTTTTCTAACTCATGAAAACCTCGAGGTGGTGCTTTCAATACAACATACCAATTTCATGAGTTGCTTTCTTTACAAAAAAATACTTGTGTAGCTTGCGTAGTTAAGATGAAAGGGTCACTTGCAAATTGATTTTGGAACTAGTGTAAATTGACTAATGTGAATCCATCTTCAACCTTCACTCCACGATTAATATTTTCCTAGTCACACTTAAACAATACAAGTTGAAATCGACGGTAGTCTAGTAATAAAATATCACGTAGAACCCCATAGTAAATTATATTCTCAACGAACCCATCTTCACGAGTGGCACTCGCCTCGATAGAAACACCACTATTTTGTGTAGATTTCTCATATTCTTTTGTATGAAAACGTCGACCGTTAATAATATGGCCGGTATAAGATATTATTTGATGGCGAGGTCCATGCGAAAGCCAATTTACTATTTCACTAACATCCGATGTTTGTCTATCATCTTTAAACTGAAAAAAACATAATAGTATATAACAAATACTTCTACCTCAAAGTTATCTATCTCAAACAAAATTTATAACACTTTCAACCTTTTTTTCAAACCAATCGCTAAATGTCTTTGAATGCAGCTTTGAAAGTTCTACATCATCTTGTGAAAGCCGAGGATACAAACATTTCATCTCTTCATTGTGCATTCTATACACGAAAATACATGAATTAAAAATTGATTTGTTTCAAATAAAATAGCTGTATTAACTTTATATTTACTTTATATATGGCTTCGCTTCTTCGGTATTGAACAACACATACCGATGAGCGGCATCAATCACATCCTCGGTGACTACCATAGGTTTTCCTTTGGAGATAGCACGTCCCTCAAGTATGGAATCACTTTGCTGCACTTCATTTCTGTTTCTTCTTTGCCCAATTTCTAACCCATCTTTTATATATTCAACATAATATTTCATGCATTCTTCAGAAGAATAGCGCTCTGCTATGCACCCTGTGGCTCGGGCTTGATTTTTAACATATCTTTTCAATGTTTTCATATACCTATAATCAAGATGCATATATAAAATGCCCCCATAAATACATACACCATTAACTACTTCAAATATTCATGTAAAAACACCTCTCAAATGGATACATCCATCGATATTGTGCTGGACCACAAATTCTTGCTTCTCTTCCTAAATGTACTGTCAAGTGAACCATGATATCAAAAAAGGAAGGAGGGAAGAATCTCTCAAGATCGCATAGTGTTACAGCAACCTGGTTCTCAATTAATTCTAATTTATCTCTATCAATCACTCTTTGACAAATGCCGTTGTAAAAAGAACATAGTCGAAGTAATGCATTCCTTGTTGCTTTGGGTAGAAGTCCTCGTAGTGATACAAATAATAGTTGTTGCATCAAAACATGATAATCATGAGACTTAAGATTTGAAATTTTATCTTGTTTTGCAAAGCAATTTCCAATATTGGAGCTATATCCATCGGGTACTTTTAAATTCCTCAATCTGTAGTAGAATAACTCTTTTTCTTGGTCAGTTAAAGTACATGGTGCAGCTGGAAGTAACAATTTGCTTCCTATATCTATGGGATGCCACTTTTTTCTAATACCCATTACTTCTAGATCTCTACGTGCGTTGATGTCATCTTTTGTTTTTCCTTTAATATCAAGTAAGGTGCCAAGAATGCTCTCACCAATATTTTTTTCTACATGTATTACATCTAGATTGTGACGCAAAGGAAACGCCTGTAACACCCCGTGTTTTTTGTTAACATTAAACTAACGAATTGAGGAATAATTAATTTTAAATGTGAGAATCAAGGGAAACGGGTTATGCCATTGTGTTCGTCTCGGAATTCTGTTTGAGATAGAGTCCGAGTTTGCGTAAATTGGACTTCGTATGAAGAAGTTATGACTGTCAGAAGTTTCCAGAAATTCAAATTTAAATTAAAAACGAATTCAGACTCAGAACCGGGCAGGGCTGGAAATTTCCCGCCCCAGGCCAGGTCGACCAGGGGGTCGACCTTAGTGTCGACCTACCCTATAGGTCGACCTGGGGGTCGACCTAGGGGTCGACCTGGGGGTCGACCTAGGGGTCGACCTGGGGGTCGACCTAGGGGTCGACCTGGGGGTCGACCTAGGGGTCGACCTGGGGGTCGACCTAGAGGTCGACCTGGGGGTCGACCTACCCCCCTCGGGTAGATTTGAATTAAGCCCAATTCTGAGCTGCTGTTGAGTCATTAGGGTTGAGTTGGCTTTTTGGATGGTTCAGGTTGCTTCTAGGTTGATCGGATGACCTAAATTAACCCTAATCTCTATATAAACACATGTAGACTCAAACCCTAAACCTAATCAAAATTAGAACCATGGCCGTCATGTTATCACCCCGCAACCTAGAGTAGCCGCCACCAATTAGAAGCAAAGTAAAGCTAATCAACTCAATTCAACTCAAGTCTATAACAACAACAACAACGAATTTGTCTACTTCAAAGGCGAGCTAATTCAACTACAGAACACAGATCCCAGAACTCAAGACCTTCTTTGAGTTGTGAGTTCGATTTCTTTAATAAGATAATTAACAAGTTAATTCGGTTGAGTTATAATTTGGGTTATATGGCTATGTTTGTGAATCATTGGAAAAATGTGATATTTTGTGAATATATGCTAGTTGTTCATAATGATAGTTTTTGCTGTGGATCCCTTTGTATATGCCCAATCACCTATGTTCAACTTGATTCATGTTTGACATCATTTTATATGCAAGTTTGGGTGTAGATTATATGCTAGTTTCTATATGAATTGTACACAAGTTTACATGTGAACCAAGTAAAATGGCTATATGCAAGTTTAGGTAGTAATTGGATTCACATATATATGCAAGTTTACACCTTTAGGTTTAGATCTATGACATACATAGTTTTATGCAAGTTTGTGACTATGGCCTGTGCAAGTTTGTGTGAAAACTATATTCATACATTCAAGTTCACACCTTTAGGTCTATGTTTAGATTCATGACAATACAAAGTTTATGCAAGTTATGTTGTAATCCTTATTTGCAAGTTAGATCCATTTTGTGTGTTATGCAAATTTGCGATGTTTCTTCCCTTTTATGTGTTAGACTAATCGCTAGTCTAATATATATATATATATATATATATGTCATGATAAGCGAACGAACAACGTGGGGACGATGGGGGTAATATTGAATATACACATATTGAGAATTGGCATGTAATAGCCTTAAAAGGCATACAATTAATTTGAGGCAATAATTGGTATAACTTGTATACCTGAAATAAATGGACATAATTTAGGTGACAATTATGGACATAAGTATATTTGGAATTTATTGACAAATTTGAATAGGGATATTAATCCACTTTGGGGTTAAATAAAGATATGTAATAATTAACTGCTTGAGACACGCGGTTAGACTCGTTTGTGGTATAAGACTGCCTGGACCCGCCCGGCAAATCCAGCAACCACAAACGGTAGTCTAATGTGAGAGGTCAAAGGCACGAATTAAATGCGTAATGATTGTAAAGACACGAGGTTAGGCTCTTTTGCGGTATAAGACTACCCGGACCCGCCTGGCAAATCCAACAACCGCAAATGTCAGTCTAATATGGGAGGTCTTTACAAGGTTACGGTCCTAATGAATTAAGTAACACTTAACCAGATAAACATGTGGTGGGGGCATGGGCGTTAAGTGGGTGGCCTTGGGTGGCTTGTGAAATATGATTAGAAACACTTAACCAAGTTGAAACATGTAAGAATACGTGAATAAGAAGGGGTTAAGTGGGATGTACTAGAGAGGACCAAGCATAGGTGGGAAGCTTGTGTCAGACATGGGGGCCCTTATCAGACCAATAACCCATTAAGTATCTTTGTGGGCTCGACCCCAGTCGAGGACAGGACACACGTACTGGGTTTGATTGTAAGAGGTCAAAACGGGTTAGCGGTGGCAATGCTAGTCCAACGGGGTCATATGCGTGTATGGGCCCGGGCTGGTAGGTAAGACGTTATTGCATCGTGTAGGTATAAGCCGTGCATCTTTAGTGGTATCGGGTTGTCACTTTGGGGAATGATAAACCCCACTGTGGGACCAGCACGGGTATCTATGAGGTAGGAAGCCGATCGCATGGGGGTAGTGGGTACACCTAGTGGAGATAGGGGCAGGCGACACCTATGTAGACAGCTAGGGGTACACGAAACTACTATTATGATTACTAAGTTAAGTAGTTGGGGATCAACTTTTAGGGTGTTTGGTGTGGTGCAATGTAGTAATTATCTTATAGTGATTATGTAACACCCCACCTCCGCCAGTGCCACTCTTGCAAGGACACTAGCTTTGGAGGGGCGTTAAACGAGGTAAACATGCATGCAGATATCACAAGATAGAACATATAAGTAAAAACAGAGTAAATAAAGCAGCGGATAAAACTAACATTTCAAAACCATAGTCAAGTTACATCAAAGTACTTGGTCATTATTTTCCACAAAACATAGTCTAGAAACATAAACTGAAAACTGGAAATAACATGAAGTAACTATCCCCAAGGTAGAATAAAGCCATAGCGAGCTCAAGTCCAAACCGTACATGAGCTATCCAGAAAAGCAGCTAAAGATCCAAGCTAAATACCAGTGTTCCCACCCTATAAACCTGGGGGGGGGGACGGAAGAAAAGAGGCGAAAGAAAACGGGTCAGTCAAAAAGACTGGTAAGTCCTATCTACTATTAGTATAAAAACTAATAAAGTTAACTGAACATGTAAAACAGGGATGAGCTGTAGGGTGATAACTGGCATGGTGAAAAGTTAACAAGATAGATCAAGTGTGGCGTCGCATATACAAGGTTAAGTTGCACCAAGTGTGTACTAGCATTCCAATCCATGTCAAGTATAATCAAGAAATGATCCCTTGGCCCAAAGCTGGCCCACATCATGAGATGACCTAAATCGAGGTCCAACTACTCGGTCTAGTCGATCGGCTCCCTATAAGCCTAACTCGTCGTGTATCGGTGTCATACGGCTTAATCGCGGATTGCAGTTAACTGTGCTAGGTCCACCCCAGGGTGTATCCTGCCCTAAGGTGTAAACCAAAGACACAATTCAAGCACGCACAGTCTAAAGCTACTGATGCCCATGTTCAACTCCGGACTTAATGTGCACGACCATGGTCCGCCTGAACAACCGGTGCACCCTTCAGCCGTCTCTTTTGGTCTCTTACAATCAGTTCAGTAATCGTGCCCCACCCTAGCCTAGTCCAGGGTACCCATGATACTTCTAAGTTGGTTACTGCTGAAAAGGACCACGTAACTAGGATTTCAAGTGGGTTAAGTGTGGTTAACCCTATCCTAACCATGTATTGAGTTGGTTAAGTGTATTCGAGCAGTTCATGACTTAACCCTATCAATACATCCGGTTTAATTGGTTAAGTATATTCAAGTAGTTCATGACTTAACCCTACCAATCCATCGTGTTTAATTGGTTAAGTATATTCAAGTAGTTCATGACTTAACCCTACCAATCCATCGTGTTTAATTGGTTAAGTATATTCAAGTAGTCCATGACTTAACCCTACCAATCCATCGTGTTTAATTGGTTAAGTATATTCAAGTAGTCCATGACTTAACCCTATCAATACATCCGGTTTAATTGGTTAAGTATATTCAAGTAGTTCATGACTTAACCCTACCAATCCATCGTGTTTAATTGGTTAAGTATATTCAAGTAGTCCATGACTTAACCCTACTATGTGGCATTAATTAACTTAAGGCACCCCAACCTCTCACATTAGACCTTGTTGTGGTTACTAGTTAAGCCGGGCGGGTCCGGGTAGCTTTACACCACAACCTAGTCTAACCTCGGGTTTATAAGTGCGATATGACCAACTACTCACATTGGGTCCTATTGTTTGTAGCCACTAGTTAAACCGGTAGGTTCCGGGTAGATTTATGCTACAAACTCAACCCAACCTCGAGTTGGCCACTTTCATGTTTTCTACATGTCGTGTCCACGTTCGTGTTTTCAAGCATAAGCACATGTCAAACTTTCATGTCATATTTTCAAGTCATGTTCTCATGTTACTTAAGTTTTGCCCCATTACCCATAGCGTATTCCCATCGCACGTAAATTCGCATCAACACAAATAGATCAAAAAGGGAACATAACAATATGACAAGGTGGGCATAAGGTGGCAAAGTCTATCACAAGTCAAACATGGTGATATTTGAGGCCAAAAGGGGTTCAACATACTAGCATATGGCCTCAACATGTATGATAGCATAAAAGGTGTCTTGGCCTCAACATATCAAATAGCATAAGGGTGATTTGGCCACTAGCATGCATAATAGCATAAGGGTGATTTGGCCACAAGCATGCACAATAGCATAAGGGTGATTTGGCCACAAGTTAAACATGGTGGCATATGAGGCATAAATATGTTCATAAGCTTGCATATCACATCATGGGCCTCAAAACATGCATAATATCAACTTAAGCAAATAGGTGAAACATGATCATAAATGACATAGGATGGTGGCTAGAAGTTCGCATATAACATTATATGCAAGTTATCATAAAGGTTATGAGAGTTCTCATGTTGCATAATGCAACATTCCAAATCAAAGGTCATAGCTTTCTATGCACAAAGTCAAGGTGATAGCTTTACAAACTTGCATAGAGTAAACATATGCATAACATGTTAGAATCAAAGCACATATCATACTTAGGCCCAAACTCAACTTGCAACATGTAACATTTAACTTCATAGTTAGAATCTAAGAGTAGTATAGGGCTTACAATGCTATGAAGACTAGAATTAATATAAAATAAGATTGAGACGAAGCCACACTAGCAAATCCGCAACCAAAGACGATAAACTCCACTTCAAGACTTGAGAACAAGAAGGAATAACCCCAAAGACAAAGAAAGATGGCTCTTTTACTTAAGAAAGATGGCTCCTTTATGACATAGATTGATTTGAGACACTCAAACTTTCATGAAGAGGATGGAGGCCATGATATGAAGATGGAGGCCATGATCAAGAAACATTTGGGCAGCATTTAGTTGTAGGAATGATTATTGATGGTTTAGGCTAGGTCTAGGGGTCCTTTTATAGAGATTAGGGGTAGTTTAGACCATAGGATTAACCCTAAATCGAATCTGAGCCATCCACTCCCGTCAGAAACTTCCAGAACAAGACCCAACATGTAAAAATGGTGCACCAGAAAAACTGGTCCGACAGGGGGGGTCGACCCCTGGGTCGACATGGGTGTCGACCCCTGGGTCGACATGGGTGTCGACCCCTGGGTCGACATGGGTGTCGACCCATTGGGGGGGGGGGGGGTCGACACAGGTGTCGACCCTGCCTGGGGCGGGAAAATTCCCGCCTATCCTGTTTTGGCTGAAAAACTGTTTTCGGGCTTGGAATTTTCTGAAAACTTCATTGGGCCATAACTTGGTCATACAGACTCCGTTTTTCGAAAACTCGGACTCTATTTCGCGTATTTTTCCGAGACGAACGCAATGGCACAGCCCGTTTCCCTTGATTCAGATTTTACAATTTAATTCTGCCTTGATTTACATTATAACATGTTATTCAAAAATACGGGTTGTTACATTCTCCCCTCCTTAAAGGATTTCGTCCCCGAAATCTCCAAGTTAGGAAGAACGTATCCTACCATCCATCATCCATCTACTCAAAACATCATCCACAAGTAACCATTGTCCTTAAAAAGATTCTAAATGCTGTATGAACATATGCAAAAGGTGTGTGTGTATATGTACTTATCTAATGCAAAAATCAGGCGGTTACTGATTCAGTAAACCTCCTTAATGCAAAGTATGTTAGTGAAATGCGTCCATATGTATGCAAAATCCTAACATAATTTATAATCTCTGCATGAGTGCACATAACATTCATCTATATGCAGCATCCATGTGATAGCATACAAGTTTCATCCATGAATAAGCATAAACACTCATGCATATGCGGTATGAAAGTGTGTGAGCCGATCTTAGTGCCTAATGTGTATCATGCATCCACGAGTATCCACTTGCAAACACTTGCAACCACTTGCAAACATCAAGCATAACATGTTTCAAATACATGTTTCATCCAAAGGGTTTCTACCTAAGGTTCTCATGACAAGGTTAACGAGATAACAAGATAAACAGGATAAACATGGATAGCAAAAAGAAAGATATGCTGATTAAGAATGGAGATTGAGAATGTACCCTCAAAAAGGAATGGATAAAGCCCACGCATCTTCTCCTCGGTTTCCCAAGTTGCATCCTCTTCGGCTTCACTCCACTGAACTTTCACCAATTTGACTTCTCGATTCCTTAGCTTCTTGATCTCCGTTCCCAAGATACGAATCGGAGCTCTTCTCAAGGTTGCCTCTTTCTCTACCTCCACGTCTTCAAGAATGCTTGGTTCAACCACCTCAGCTGACTCATGTAAGCACATTCGGAGATGCGAAACATGAAAGAAGTTATGCACTCCGGCTAGCTTCTCGGGCAATTCCACCTTATAGTCCATCTTTCCAATTCTCTCTATGATAGGGAAGGGTCCTACGAACCTTGGTGCCAGCTTCCCAACTGCTCCAAAACGTACCACATTACGCAAAGGAGAAACCTTCACGAAAACCATGTCTCCCACTTCGAATTCCAAATCTGCCCTTCGCTTGTCAGCATAGGATTTCTGTCTGTCTTGGGCCGTCTTCATCCGCCTTCAAATCAACTCAACCTTCTCGGATGTGTCCCTTATCATGTCGGGCCCAAGTATAAGCTTATCCATCGTCTCCCACCAACATGTTGGTGACTTGCTCGGCCTCCCATACGGAGCTTCGAATGGTGTCATTCCTATGCTTGCTTGTTAGCTGTTATTATAAGCAAACTCTACAAGAGGAAGGTGGTCTTCCCAAGTACCACCAAAGTCAAGAACACAAAGTCTCAAAAGATCTTCTAGCACCCTATTCACCCTCACGGTTTGGCCATCCGTCTGGTGGTGATAGGCTGTACTTAGATTCAACCGCGTACCCATCGCTTTTTGCAAAATATTGTAGAACTGGCTAGTGAAAATTGGGTCACGATCGCTAACTATGCTAGAAGGAACTCCGCACTATCTCTCGGAGATAAACAGATGCTAAACCTAATACAGTCCTCTTGTTCTTTACTGGAAGGAAATGGGTGCTCTTCGTAAGTCTATCAACTATGACCCATATCCATAAAGCCCAAATAGTTTGGTCATCTTAATGGACATCTTCACCCCAGCTATAAATCACAAACAGGCGAGTCATACTCCTTATGGGGTTTGCAACAGAGCTAAGATTGAGAATAGGACCGCGAGGATATATTTAAAAGATAACATGCGAGTAAGCTCTACAGAATAATAGGGATCAAGGATATACTCTTAGAAAGAGATATAATGCGCGCATCTAGTCTTCAATCTTCTAAGCCGCATTTTCTTGTACTTAATCCCATCGTGCCTTGACCGTCTTTTAACTCCACAATTTCGTAGCTCTTAATTCTTATTTCCAAAATATGAGTTAGAACTCATTTCACCGTTGCCTCTCGTTCCACATCCACTTACTCGTTTCCTAAAAATACTTGGCTACAACTGCGTGCTCATGGTTTCATGCAAGCTTTACAAAATTCGTTAGTGAATCCTGGATCTCGTTTACATACCATATGGTATTCCACGCAGAAGAACTATCTCTTGAAAACAACTACCACTCCACGTTGCCAAATGTTCTTACTAGGGTGATTTCTATAACCCGTGCTTAAGCGGAATGGACCATCCACCTTAGTGGCGAACACTACTCGATTGGATTACAGATTTCCAAAAAGTGCCAAGGGATTCTAGATAACTAATCATGACGGACCCCTAAAGGTCACACGAGATTTTCGAGGGTATTACCGAGGCGAGTCATGAGCCTCACAACCCTATGTTCGAAGTCAAGAATGGCTCCATAACTGGACAACCAACCCATGCCCAAAATCAACCCGTATCCCATAAACCCGAGAACATAAGCATTACACATGAATTCTACGCTCAAGATAGAGATTTTCAAATCCATACAAATCGCAGATAGATGGGCGGAACCCCTAATTGGATTTGAAATACTAACGGGATTCTCAACTAGACTAGTACCTAGGTGCAAACTTTCAACAGGATCAGAAATAAAACTATGCGATGTGCCAAAATCAAACAAGGTACGAACAGGGAAATCAGAAATGTAAACATGAATTTCTATAGAAACACTACCTCGATCAAAAGCTGGAAGAGCGAGGGGAGCCTGCAACTGCCCTCCAGTGGGTCCTGCTTGCTGAATTTGCCTTTTCCCTTGTCCTTGCTTTTTCGGGCAATCCTTGCAATAGTGTCCAGACTTTCCACAATGAAAGCATTCGCCCAACTTCCTTTTCTTCTTCCTACAGTCTTTGGCTATGTGCCCAGTGATCCCACAGAAGTTACACTTCCTCCTTTCTCTTGACTTGTTGTCCTTGCTATTGTTGTTCTTGCCTCCTTTTCCGGAATCTACCTTCTCGCCTTGAGACTCATTTGCCTTGACCTCCTTCTTGCCACTCTTATCTTCCCCTTGAAGCAGGGCCATATTCACTAAACTCTCGAAAGTCGCCCCCATGGGTATATGAGACATGGCCAAACCGCGCAATGGCTCATTCAATCCTAGAGCAAAGCGTAGGGCCTTTTTCTGAGCTGTGTTAATCAAGTCTAGACCAAACCGAGCAAGTTGATTAAACGTATCCACGTATTCCCTAACGGTCATGTCCCCTTGCTTTAGTGATAGGAACCTCTCCATCTGAAGGTTCTCTTCTGTCGATGATAGAAACCTTAGTCTAAACCTTCTCCTAAAGTCATCCCAAGTCTGAATTGGTCTAGTAGTGGTGGTGACTACCCACCAATATGCAGCTTCCTCTTTCAATAACCATACCGCTAACAGAACTTTCCTACGGTCTTCTATATCAAAGATAGCAAAGAGGTCTTCAGTTTCCTTTAACCAGATTCTTGCCTCAACAAAAGTCTCTGTCCCAATAAAATTCTTGCCACCCATCGCCTTAAAGTCCTTATAAATCTTCGCGAAATCCACTTGTGGATACTGAGGAGGAGGAGGAACCTCAGCTACGGGAGGAGGAGAAATGTTAGCCGCGGGGGAAGGAGGAGGAATGTTCGCGGGGCCGGCTTCATTCGCCCTTGCCTCCATGTACCTTCTAAACCAAATAGGTACTGGTACACCCTCCAGAATGGCAAAATTATCGGCCATACCGAAACGAAGAAAAAGATAGATTGAGAACGAGGAAACAAAGGATAGTGCTAATGGCTTTTAGGGAATAGCCTTTTAAAATAAACTAGACTTTTCTTGGAAAATACTTAATTGGTTTTGAAAATAGTTTTTCAAAAGGTAAGTTTTAAAAACCTTTTGCTCAAATCTTGTAAACCTGGCTCTGATACCAAATGTAACACCCCACCTCCGCCAGTGCCACTCTTGCAAGGACACTAGCTTTGGAGGGGCGTTAAACGAGGTAAACATGCATGCAGATATCACAAGACAGAACATATAAGTAAAAACAGAGTAAATAAAGCAGCGGATAAAACTAACATTTCAAAACCATAGTCAAGTTACATCAAAGTACTTGGTTATTATTTTCCACAAAACATAGTCTAGAAACATAAACTGAAAACTGGAAATAACATAAAGTAACTATCCCCAAGGTAGAATAAAGCCATAGCGAGCTCAAGTCCAAACCGTACATGAGCTTTCCAGAAAAGCAGCTAAAGATCCAAGCTAAATACCAGTGTTCCCACCCTGTAAACCTAGGGGGGGGGGGGGGGACAGAAGAAAAGAGGCGAAAGAAAACGGGTCAGTCAAAAAGACTGGTAAGTCCTATCTACTATTAGTATAAAAACTAATAAAGTTAACTGAACATGTAAAACAGGGATGAGCTGTAGGGTGATAACTGGCATGGTGAAAAGTTAACAAGATAGATCAAGTGTGGCGTCGCATATACAAGGTTAAGTTGCACCAAGTGTGTACTAGTATTCCAATCCATGTCAAGTATAATCAAGAAATGATCCCTTGGCCCAAAGCTGGCCCACATCATGAGATGACCTAAATCGAGGTCCAACTACTCGGTCTAGTCGATCGGCTCCCTATAAGCCTAACTCGTCGTGTATCGGTGTCATACGGCTTAATCGCGGATTGTAGTTAACTGTGCTAGGTCCACCCCGGGGTGTATCCTGCCCTAAGGTGTAAACCACAGACACAATTCAAGCACGCACAGTCTAAAGCTACTGATGCCCATGTTCAACTCCGGACTTAATGTGCACGACCATGGTCCGCCTGAACAACCGGTGCACCCTTCAGCCGTCTCTTTTGGTCTCTTACAATCAGTTCAGTAATCGTGCCCCACCCTAGCCTAGTCCAGGGTACCCATGATACTTATAAGTTGGTTACTGCTGAAAAGGACCACATAACTAGGATTTCAAGTGGGTTAAGTGTGGTTAACCCTATCCTAACCATGTATTGAGTTGGTTAAGTGTATTCGAGCAGTTCATGACTTAACCCTATCAATACATCCGGTTTAATTGGTTAAGTATATTCAAGTAGTTCATGACTTAACCCTACCAATCCATCGTGTTTAATTGGTTAAGTATATTCAAGTAGTTCATGAATTAACCCTACCAATCCATCGTGTTTAATTGGTTAAGTATATTCAAGTAGTCCATGACTTAACCCTACCAATCCATCGTGTTTAATTGGTTAAGTATATTCAAGTAGTCCATGACTTAACCCTATCAATACATCCGGTTTAATTGGTTAAGTATATTCAAGTAGTTCATGACTTAACCCTACCAATCCATCGTGTTTAATTGGTTAAGTATATTCAAGTAGTCCATGACTTAACCCTACCATGTGGCATTAATTAACTTAAGGCACCCCAACCTCTCACATTAGACCTTGTTGTGGTTACTAGTTAAGCCGGGCGGGTCTGGGTAGCTTTACACCACAACCTAGTCTAACCTCGGGTTTATAAGTGCGATATGACCAACTACTCACATTGGGTCCTATTGTTTGTAGCCACTAGTTAAGCCGGTAGGTTCCGGGTAGATTTATGCTACAAACTCAACCCAACCTCGAGTTGGCCACTTTCATGTTTTCTACATGTCATGTCCACGTTCGTGTTTTCAAGCATAAGCACATGTCAAACTTTCATGTCATATTTTCAAGTCATGTTCTCATGTTACTTAAGTTTTGCCCCATTACCCATAGCGTATTCCCATCGCACGTAAATTCGCATCAACACAAATAGATCAAAAAGGGAACATAACAATATGACAAGGTGGGCATAAGGTGGCAAAGTCTATCACAAGTCAAACATGGTGATATTTGAGGCCAAAAGGGGTTCAACATACTAGCATATGGCCTCAACATGTATGATAGCATAAAAGGTGTCTTGGCCTCAACATATCAAATAGCATAAGGGTGATTTGTCCACTAGCATGCATAATAGCATAAGGGTGATTTGGCCACAAGCATGCACAATAACATAAGGGTGATTTGGCCACAAGTTAAACATGGTGGCATATGAGGCATAAATATGTTCATAAGCTTGCATATCACATTATGGGCCTCAAAACATGCATAATATCAACTTAAGCAAATAGGTGAAACATGATCATAAATGACATAGGATGGTGGCTAGAAGTTCGCATATAACATTATATGCAAGTTATCATAAAGGTTATGAGAGTTCTCATGTTGCATAATGCAACATTCCAAATCAAAGGTCATAGCTTTCTATGCACAAAGTCAAGGTGATAGCTTTACAAACTTGCATAGAGTAAACATATGCATAACATGTTAGAATCAAAGCACATATCATACTTAGGCCCAAACTCAACTTGCAACATGTAACATTTAACTTCATAGTTAGAATCTAAGAGTAGTATAGGGCTTACAATGCTATGAAGACTAGAATTAATATAAAATAAGATTGAGACGAAGCCACACTAGCAAATCCGCAACCAAAGACGATAAACTCCACTTCAAGACTTGAGAACAAGAAGGAATAACCCCAAAGGCAAAGAAAGATGGCTCTTTTACTTAAGAAAGATGGCTCCTTTATGACATAGATTGATTTGAGACACTCAAACTTTCATGAAGAGGATGGAGGCCATGATATGAAGATGGAGGCCATGATCAAGAAACATTTGGGCAGCATTTAGTTGTAGGAATGATTAATGAGGGTTTAGGCTAGGTCTAGGGGTCTTTTATAGAGATTAGGGGTAGTTTAGACCATAGGATTAACCCTAAATCGAATCTGAGCCATCCACTCCCGTCAGAAACTTCCAGAACAAGACCCAACAATTAAAAATGGTGCACCAGAAAAACTGGTCCGACAGGGGGGGTCGACCCCTGGGTCGACATGGGTGTCGACCCCTGGGTCGACATGGGTGTCGACCCCTGGGTCGACATGGGTGTCGACCCATTGGGGGGGGGGGGGGGTCGACACAGGTGTCGACCCTGCCTGGGGCGGGAAAATTCCCGCCTATCCTGTTTTGGCTGAAAAACTGTTTTCGGGCTTGGAATTTTCTGAAAACTTCATTGGGCCATAACTTGGTCATACGGACTCCGTTTTTCGAAAACTCGGACTCTATTTCGCGTATTTTTCCGAGACGAACGCAATGGCTCAGCCCGTTTCCCTTGATTCAGATTTTACAATTTAATTCTGCCTTGATTTACATTATAACATGTTATTCAAAAATACGGGTTGTTACAGATTAGGTGCGCCTTTAAAGTTATCTTTGTTCATCTTATTTCCTTTGTTTGCTCTGTCATGCCCATTTGTTCACAATCATTTCCTTATTTACCAGCTTATGCCTTATCCTTGTTACTTTAATGATTATATTGTTAAAGTTATTGCACTCGCCAAACTTTATGTCTGACCCCTTTGTTTCCACCTCTTTTCTTCCTTCCCCCCCAGGTGCTCAGGGTGGGACTAATACTAGTGGAGCTTGATTTGGACAGCTTTATCTCTTTCTTTTGGAAGTTGCTTGGATTGCTGAAGTAAAGTTCAGCCTATCTTATTTATGGCTATTTTATGTTGGGGTTATGTCTTTTATTTTATGTACTCAGAACTTATTTGTCAAGATGGATAATAAGTGTATTTGGTTTTGTAGTTGGTTTTTGATGTGATGTAACCAAACTATTTCTCCGCTGCAATAAAAGTTGTTTTTATTTTCCAAGTACCAATATATTTATCTGTCTTGTTTACTTTTCTGTTCTATACACAATAAACGCTCCACCAAAATTAAGGCATTCCCTTTGTAAGTGACCTAAATGAAGATGGGGTGTCACACGTGGTATCAGAGCTGAAGGTTACCAGAACAGATAAGATATTGTGAAAAACTATTTTTCAAAAAGCATTTTCATAAAGGATACTTTCAAAAATACATTTTAAGGAGAGTATTTTCAAGAGAAAAGTTTACTTTAAAAACATAACCCCCAAGAGCCATATATCTTTCCTTCTATTATTTTGTTTTGAATCTTTCCTTTTTTTCATTTCAGCATGTCTGGGGATCTTAACCTTCCGGAGGGTGTACCGATACCAAGATGGTTTAGGAGGTATTTGGAGGCTAGGGCCACCGCCGCAGGCCCAGCAAATGTTCCTCCTCCCCCAGCTGCACCAGTTCCTCCTCCTCCTCCTCCTCCTTCCCCTCCTCGTGTTGATACTTTCGCAAAGATATGCAAGGACTTTCGGGCAATGGGCAGAAAATCTTTTCATGGGTCGGAGACGTTTGTTGAAGCTCAAAATTGGCTAAAGGAGGTGGAAGAGTTGTTTGGAATCTTTGAGGTAGAAGATGGAAGAAAGGTCCAATTAGCTTCCTGGTTAATGAAGGATGAGGCCTCATTTTGGTGGGAGGTCACTAATGGAGAGCATCTAGTTGAGACATAGCCGGATTTCAGGCGTAGGTTTGAGGCAAAGTTTCTCTCACGGGCCGAAGAGAATCTATACATGGTAAGGTTTTTGGCATTGAGGCAGGGAAATCTATCAGTGAAAGAGTACGTCAACAAGTTCAATCAGTTGGCGAGATTTGGCTTAGACTTGGTGAATACACCCAAAAAGAAGGCCCTGAGATTTGTTAAGGGTTTGAACGAGCCGCTACATGGGTTAGCTATGACCCACATCCCTATGGGGGCCACCTTTGAGAGACTGGTTGACATGGCGCTTATGCATGAAGAGGAGAAAGGCGCCAATGCTAATAAGGCACCTGAGAAGAAAGGGGATCAAAAGAAACCACAACGGCAATAACAGAACAAGAAGGGTGGTAAAGACAACAATGGCAAGGGAAAGAAAAGATGCTTTAACTGTGGGACACCAGGAAATCTGAGCAAAGACTGTAGGAAGAAAAAGAAGACTGGTTGTTTCCATTGTGGCGAGGCAGGACATCTGATTAAGGACTGCCCAAAGAAAGGGCAGAGGGCAGGGTCTACCTCTGGAGGACAGGTTCAGGCTCTCATGGCACCAGGGCAGGCAAGGGGGTAGGTCCAGGCTCTCATGGCCGCACCGCTGCAAGAACGAGGTAGAGCGATTTCCGTTGAAAGTTTAGTTTATCTTTTTGATCATCCTGTTCGCACACTCTTTGATTCTGGTGCATCGCACTCTTTTATATCTACTACTTTAGTTGAGTCACTACACCTAAACACCAGTATAGTAAAGGATCCCTTAGTTGTTTCAAATCCAATTGGGGGATCAGCCTATTTGTCGATGATTTGTTTGGATTTGGAAATTTCTATACTTAGCGTTGGGTTTAGATGTGATGCTTATGTTTTGGGCTTCACGGGCTATGGGTTAATTCTGGGCATGGATTGGTTATCCAGTAATAGAGCCGTCCTAGATTGTGAAAATAGAGAGGTTAGGCTTATGACTCGCTTGGGCAACACTCACGAAATATCTTATAATCCCATGAATTCTGTTATGCTAAGTTATCTAGAATCACTTGACGCATCTGTTGAGAATTTGCAGTCTGTTAGAGTGGTCCGTGAATACTTGGATGTCTTTGAGGAAGTAGAGGGCTTGCCTACGAAGCGGGAGATAGACTTCCGCATATACCTAGTTGATAACGCAAAACCCGTTGCTTTACCCGTTAGACAAAAGGCTCCAAGGGAGAGAAAGGAGCTTAGCAAGCAAGTTAAGGAGCTGCTAGAAAAAGGGTTTATAAGGCGGAGTATTTCTGAAAGGGGTGCTCCAGTGGTGTTCGCAACCAAAGCGGATGGTTCAGTTCGCCTATGCGTTGATTATAGGGAGCTAAACAAGCAGACCAAGAAGAATAGGCACCCACTGCCAAGAATAAACGATTTGTTCGATCAGCTTGTAGGTGCAACAGTTTTCTCCCAATTAGATCTGGCTACCGGATTTCATCAGCTAAGAGTGGCTGAAGATAGCATTGATAAGACCGCGTTCAGAACCCCGGACGGTTTCTTCGAATGGCTTGTCATGCCTTTCGGCTGGAGAAACGCACCTGCTTATTTCGTTGATTTGATGAGTAGAGTGTTCCGGGAATTTCTCAATAAATTTGTGGTGGTCTTCGTAGATGATATTCTGATTTTCTCGATGAATGAGGAAGAGCATGCTTTGCATTTAAGGGAACTCATGGATACTCTCCGTGCACATCAGTTGAAAGCAAAATTCTCCAAGTGCCACTTCTGGAGAGAAGAAGTAAGATTTCTTAGACATGTGGTGTCCAAAGAAGGGGTAGCTGTGGACCCCGCAAAAGTAGTTACAGTCCAGGATTGGAAGGTTCCAAAGAATGCAACCGAAGTCCGAAGTTTTCTTGGACTAGCAGGCTTTTATCTCAAGTTCATTAAAGACTTTGCAAAAATATCAGCTCCACTTACAAGGTTAACGAAGAAGAACCTGACTTTCACTTGGGATTTGGATTGCGAAGTCGCTTTCCAACGGTTGAAGAGGGCTCTGACAACAACCCCAGTTTTGACATTACCAGATGGGAGCAAGATGTTTACGGTAAACACAGATGCATGCGGTACGGGACTAGGCGCTGTTTTGATGCAAGAGGGGAAGGTAGTAGCTTATGGTGGAAGGTAGTTGAAAGTGCATGAGGAAAACTACCCAACCCACGATCTAGAGTTAGCAGCCATCGTTTTTGCGCTTAAGTCTTGGCGCCACTATCTCTTAGGTGAGAAATTTGAATTGTATACTGACCATAAATCATTGAAGTACCTTTTCTCGCAGAAAGACCTCAATCTAAGGCAGCAAAGATGGATGGAGTTTCTTACCTCATACGACTTTGAGATCTCCTATACTCCTGGCAAGGGCAATGTAGTAGCAGACTCCTTAAGTAGAAAGAAGCAGACCTTAAGTCCTCTCTTTGTAGAAAGGCAAAGTTTGGAGTACATAGCAAATTTTGATTTTAGACCCTCTGTTGATTATGTGACTGGCTTGATGGCAATGCTAGAGGTGCGGCCTACTTTGTTGGACTCAATAGGAGCCGCGCAACGTGAAGACCCTCAACTAGTTGATGTGATAGATAAGCTGATTAGGGGAGAGACTTCTAGTCACCTCAATAGACACTCCATCGATGATAAGGGTTGGTTGAGACAGGATGGAAGACTATGCGTCCCACAAGCAAGAGATTTGGTAAAGATGGTTATGGAAGAAGCACACCATTCCAAGATGACCATACACCCCGGTGGAGACAAGATGTATAAAGATATCAAAAGAGTTTTCTTTTGGAATGGCATGAAGAGGGATGTAGCTGAATTTGTTTCAAAATGAATGATATGCCAGCAAGTCAAGGCAGAGCAGAAGAAGCCGGGTGGTTTGCTTCATCCTCTAGAAGTTCCGCAATGGAAATGGGAAAGCATCTCGATGGACTTTGTTGATGGGTTGCCTAGGTCAAGAAGGGGCAATACCGGTATTTGGGTAATAGTGGACAGGATCACGAAAAGCGCTCATTTTATACCTGTCAAGAGTAGGAGGACCGCCTCGTCTTTAGCCTCCATTTATCTTAAGGAGATAGTTCGACTCCATGGGATACCCTCCAGCATAGTGAGTGATCGAGACCCTATCTTTACAAGCGAGTTCTGGAGGAGTTTGCAAGAGGCTGTAGGCACACAGCTATGTTTAAGCACAACCTATCACCCTCAAAACGATGGTCAGATGGAAAGGGTGAATAGAGTACTGGAAGATCTTTTGAGACTGTGCATTCTTGACTTTGGAGGATCTTGGTGAGGATCATCTCCCTTTGGTGGAATTCGGTTATAACAATAGCTACCAAGCCACTATAGGCATGGCACCCTTCGAAGCTTTATATGGAAGGCCATGTCGATCACCAACTTGTTGGTGTGAGTCCACAGATAAACTTATACTTGGGTCGGACATGATTAGAGAGACTTCAGAGAAAGTGGACTTGATATGAAGGAGAATGAAGACTGCCCAAGATAGACAGAAATCCTACGCAGACAAGAGAAGGACCGACCTTGAGTTTGAGGTTGGGAATAAGGTGTTCCTTAAAGTATCTCCTTTGAGGAATGACATTCGCTTTGAGTCCGTAGGAAAGTTAGCACCACGATTTGTAGGACCATTTCCTATCATCGAAAGGATTGGGACGATGGCCTACAGAGTAGAGCTACCTGAAAGACTGGCTGGAGTTCATAATGTTTTTCATGTCTCTCAGCTACGAAGGTGCTTACATGAGTCGACAGAAGTTGTGGAGCCAAGCATACTAGAGGAAGTCAAAGTGGAACGAGAAGCGACTATAAGGAGAGTTCCAACTCGTATCTTGGGGATGGAAGTCAAAAAGCTACGCAACCATGAAGTCAAGCTTGTCAAAGTTCAATGGAGTGACGCCGAGGAAGACGCGACTTAGGAGACTGAGGCCAAAATACGTGCAGCCTACCCTTTTCTTTTTGAGGGTACGTCTTTGATCTCTTTTTCCTTAAGTTTATTCAAGCTTGTATCTACCTTTTTAGTGTATCTCCTCGGTTATATTCTTTATCCTTAGGTAGAGACCAATGGATGTAAACATGTATTTGAAACATGTTATGATTGATGGATGCTAGTGGATGCAAGTGTTTGCTAGTGGTTGCTCGTGGATGCATATACACACACATTAGGCACTAGATCGGCTCAATCACTTTCATACTGCATATGAATGTGTGCTTATTTAGGTTAATGGATGTATAATGGTTGTGTTATCATATGGATGCTGCATTCGGATGAATGGTTGTGCACGCATGTAGAAATAATATGTATCATTAGGGATCTTTTGCATACATAATGGACGCATGGCACTATCATGATTTGCATTAAGGAGGTCAATTGAAATCAGTAGACCGCCTGATTTTGCATTAGATACGGACATGTATACACACTGTGCATATAAACATGAAAGCATTAGAAGTCTTTTATGGACAATGGATGCTTGTGTTTGATGGTTGAGTAGATAGACGATTGGATGGTAGGATATGTATTCTTCGTGACTTGAAGATTTCAGGGTCGAAATCCTTTAAGGAGGGGAGAATGTAACACCCCGTGTTTTCTATTAACATTAAACTAACGAATTGAGGAATAATTAATTTTAAATGTGAGAATCAAGGGAAACAGGTTACGCCATTGTGTTCTTCTCGGAATTCTGGTTGAGATAGAGTCTGAGTTTGCGTAAATTGGACTTCGTATGAAGAAGTTATGGTTGTCGGAAGTTTCCAGAAATTCAAATTTAAATTCAAAAATGAATTCAAACTCAGAACCGGGCAGGGCGGGAAATTTCCCGCCCCAGGCCAGGTCGACCAGGGGGTTGACCTTAGTGTCGACCTACCCTATAGGTCGACCTGGGGGTCGACCTACCCCCCCCCGGGGCAGATTTTTAATTAAGCCCAATTCTGAGCTGCTGCTGAGTCACTAGGGCTGAGTTGTCTTTTTGGATGGTTCAGGTTGCTTCTAGGTTGATCGGATGACCTAAATTAATCCTAATCTCTATATAAACACATGTAGACTCAAACCCTAAACCTAATCAAAATTAGAAGCATGGCCGTCATGCTATCACCCTGCAACCTAGAGTAGCCGCCACCAACTAGAAGCAAAGTAAAGCTAATCAACTCAATTCAACTCAAGTCTATAACAACAACAACAACAAATTTGTCTACTTCAAAGGCGAGCTAATTCAACTACAGAACACAGATCCCAGAACTCAAGACCTTCTTTGAGTTGTGAGTTCGATTTCTTTAATAAGATAATTAACAAGTTAATTAGGTTGAGTTATAATTTGGGTTATATGGCTATGGTTGTGAATCATTGGAAAAATGTGATATTTTGTGAATATATGCTAGTTGTTCATAATGATAGTTTTTGTTGTGGATCCCTTGTATATGCCCAGTCACCTATGTTAAACTTGATTCATGTTTGACATCATTTTATATGCAAGTTTGGGTGTAGATTATACGCTAGTTTCTATGTGAATTGTACACAAGTTTACATGTGAACCAAGTAAAATGACTATATGCAAGTTTAGGTAGTAATTGGATTCACATATATATGCAAGTTTACACCTTTAGGTTTAGATCTATGACATACATAGTTTTATGCAAGTTTGTGACTATGGCCTATGCAAGTTTAGGTGAAAAATATATTCATACATGCAAGTTCACACCTTTAGGTCTATGTTTAGATTCATGACAATACAAAGTTTATGCAAGTTATGTTGTAATCCTTATTTGCAAGTTAGATCCATTTTGTGCATTATGCAAATTTGCGATGTTTCTTCCCTTTTATGTGTTAGACTAATCGCTAGTCTAATATATATATATATATATATATATATATATATATATGTCATGATAAGCGAACGAACAACGTGGGGACGATGGGGGTAATATTGAATATACACATATTGAGAATTGGCATGTAATGGCCTTAAAAGGCATACAATTAATTTGAGGCAATAATTGGTATAATTTGTATACCTGAAATAAATGGACATAATTTAGGTGACAATTATGGACATAAGTATATTTGGAATTTATTGACAAATTTGAATAGGGATATTAATCCACTTTGGGGTTAAATAAAGATATGTAATAATTAACTGCCTGAGACACGAGGTTAGACTCGTTTGTGGTGTAAGACTGCCCGGACCCGCCCGACAAATCCAGCAACCACAAACGGTAGTCTAATATGAGAGGTCAAAGGCACGAATTAAATGCGTAATGATTGTAAAGAAATGAGGTTAGCCTCTTTTGCGGTATAAGACTGCCTGGACCCGCCCGACAAATCCAGCAACCGCAAATGTCAGTCTAATGTGGGAGGTCTTTACAAGGTTACAGTCCTAATGAATTAAGTAACACTTAACCAGATAAACATGTGGTGGGGCATTGGGGTTAAGTGGGTGGCCTTGGGTGGATTGTGAAATACGATTAGAAACACTTAACCAAGTTGAAACATGTAAGAAGACATGAATAAGATGGGGTTAAGTGGCATGTACTAGAGAGGACCAAGCATAGGTGGGAAGCTTCTGTCAGACATAGGGGCCCTTATCAGACCAGTAACCCATTAAGTATCTTTGTGGGATCGACCCAAGTCAAGGACAGGAGACGCGTAATGGGTTTGATTGTAAGAGGTCAAAACGGGTTAGCGGTGGCAATGCAAGTCCAACGGGGTCATGTGTGTGTGTGGGCCCGGGCTGGTAGGTAAGACGTTGTTGCATCGTGTAGGTATAAGCCATGCATCTTTAGCGATATCGGGTTGTCACTTTGGGGAATGATACACCCCACTGTGGGACCAGCACGGGTATCTACGAGGTAGGAAGCCGATCACATGGGGGTAGTGGGTACACCTAGTGGAGATAGGGGCAGGCGGCACCTATGTAGACAACTAGGGGTACACGAAACTACTATTATGATTACTAAGTTTAGTAGGTGGGGATCAACTTTTAGGGTGTTTGGTGTGGTGCAATGTAGTAATTATCTTAGTGATTAGGTGCGCCTTTAATGTTTTCTTTGTTCATCTTATTTTCTTTGTTTGCTCTGTCATGCCCATTTATTCACAGTCATTTCCTTATTTACCAGCTTATGCCTTATCCTAGTTACTTTAATGATTATATTGTTAAAGTTATTGCACTCGCCAGACTTTATGTCTGACCCCTTTGTTTCCATCTCTTTTCTTCCTTCCCCTCCCAGGTGCTCAGGGTGGGACTAGCACTAGTGGAGCTTGATTTGGACAGCTTTATCTCTTTCTTTTGGAAGTTGCTTGGATTGCTGAAGTAAAGTTCAACCTATCTTATTTGTGGCTATTTTATGTTGGGGTTATGTCTTTTATTTTATGTACTCAGAACTTATTTATCAAGATGGATAATAAGTGTATTTGGTTTTGTAGTTGGTTTTTGATGTGATGTAACCAAACTATTTCTCCGCTGCAATAAAAGTTGTTTTTATTTTCCAAGTACCAATATACTTTTCTGTTCTATACACAATAAACGCTCCACCAAAATTAAGGCATTCTCTTTGTGAGTGACCTTAATGGAGATGGGGTGTCACAATGCCCGAAAAATTAAAAATAATTTCACGTAAATATGTATCGATAAAGTACTAGCTACATTGACGGACAAAAATTTTAATTTAAAAATTTACCTCCTAATAAGGCAAATCAAAAAAATCGACTTCTTCTTCCATATTTGACTTTGTTTTTTCTTACCATATCCCCTTTTCCTTTTCTTTTTTTGTTTCCCTTTCTCTTCCTCCTTTGGCTTTTTTCCCCATTCATTACAAATATCTTTAACACAATCGAAGATTTGAGGCTTTTGTCTATTCTCTATAGTTCCATCAAACAAGTATTTCCATTGACGATACTCATGGTTAGGGTCAAGGAATCTCCTATGACCCAAGTAAGCAAACTTCCTACCGAAAGGCAACCATCTCGAGCAAGTATTAACGCCACAAACAGGACATGCTTTCTTACCCTTTACTGTGCAACCTGCTAGATTTCCACAAGCTGGAAAATCACTTATTGTCCACATTAAAATAGCTTTTAATTTGAATTCACTACGACTATACGCGTCATAAGACTTTGCACCTTTGTCCCATAATTTTTTTAAGATCATCGATAAGTGGTTATAAATACACATCGATATCATTCCCTGGTTGTCGTGGTCCGGGAATTAATAAAGACAACATCAGATTGTCTTTGTGCATACAAAGCCATGGAGGAAAATTGTACGCAACAAGAAACACAGGCCAATAACTATATTTACTATTCCAATTTCCAAAGGGATTAAAGCCATCACTTGCAAGGCCAAGCCTTAAATTTCGTGAATTAGATGCAAATGATGGATACATCCTACCAATTGTGGCTCATTGAGAAGAGTCCATTGGATGACGTAATTTATCATCTTCACTCTTATGATTGATATGCCATCTCAATTGCTCTGATGTTTCTGCGGACGTGAACATTCTTTTCAGTCTAGGTATTATTGGAAAGTATCTCAAAATCTTCATAGGTATTTTGGCATCCTTTTCGCCTGTCTTTGTCTTGCTCTTTTTCCAACGAGACTTACCACATGTAGGACAAAAATCACTATGTGCAAGCTCTTTTCTAAATAGACAACGATCATTCACGCATGCATGTATTTTCCTATAGCCTAAACCAAATGATTTAAGCAACTTCTTTGTTTCATATGTGGAATCAGGAAGCGTGTTTTCCACAGGCAACATATCCTTCAAAAGTTTAAGAAGTTCCGTAAATGCTGTGTCAGTTAAACCATTTCGAGCTTTGTGTTTATAAAGAAGTATTGTAACTGACAGTTTTGTATAGCTTGCACATTCGGGATACAAAGGAATTTCAACATTCTTCAAGATCTCATTAATCCCTTCTCCATGTCTCACATTAGCATGAACTTCGGCTTCCATCTCCTCATTGCATATTTGTGTATCTAACTACATTCTATATGCATCTGACACTTCATTACCTTGATTACATTCATTTTGTGAAGGACATGCTTCCCCGTGAAAAATCCATACATCATATGTTGGGCCAATTCCATAAATAATCAAGTGCGACACGACAACCATTGGAGACTCCCTGTTAAGATTCCGACATTCTAAGCAAGGACAAATAATTTTCTCCGGATTTTCCTCCTTTTCTGCATGCCCATATACAAAATTCCGAATAGCTTGCTTATATTCTTCTGTCATTCTATAAAAAAATCGAAGATATTGATAACCAATCCAAAATAATTGTAACTATGAAACTAACAATCAAAACTAACAAAACCTTGGTAGGTAGATCCATGTTTTGTCCATCTTGATGATCCTCTAGATTCTTAGCCTATCCTAAAAACCTGAGATTCCCAAAATCGACCAATGTTGTGAGTAACAAGGTCTAGTTCTTTGCTATACAAACAAATTTAAATGTACTAAAAAATAAACTTCAAAAAAACAAAGCTTTGCTTTGAAAAAAAAGGGAAACAAGTTATACGGTTTTTATAAAACCTTATAACGCAAAAATGGTTTTATGAAAATCGTATATGCGTTAAACGGTTTTCATAAAACCGTTTAAATGTTTAATGGTTATATGAAAATCGTTTAACGCATATACGGTTTTCATAAAATGGTACAGTATACAAGTGTATAAAACATAAATTTTTCTAGAATTTTGAAGAGAAACTAGCCCAAACAACATAGTTCACTGTACACATTGTATACTGTACCATTTTTTTATCATTGTAAATTTTTATGATCATTGATTCATTTCATCCCAATCTTGGCTTTGAATGAATACATAATAAACCATAAATTAAGATAAACTAAATATGTACATTACACAACTAATTTTGTTCAAAATGATGTTAGGCAATGACCTATGCTTCATTTAATTTTCAACCAAGAACATGCTAACTTTTAGCATTTCCTTTTAGTCACATGGGTAGAGCTGCAAATCATGTCAACATCGATTAACGTGACCATTAATGCATTGGCTGTTATCAGACACTACAACAAAGCACAAGAATCAATACAAATTATTTTCACTTGTCACAAAACTCAAACATATCCATTAGCTATTATCATTTTTCAGATAGAAAACAAGAAAGGAATTAATGCATATTGGAGCTAACTGCTAGTAACGTTTTTAAAATATATGTGAACTTAGAAATTACATGCACATCTATTAATACTGTACTGTTGAAATAAGACTAAAATCATCCAACTTTCCTGAAGATTGTCCCATATTACCAGGCCTGTATCTTTGTAATGGGCACAAATGTTTGCTAGGTTCTCGAATTGATCGGCAAATTAGTCACCTTTGCAACTGGATTTCCATTTAATATATTATATTAAAATAATTTTAATTTTGTAAATCCAACCATAAAAATCACATATGTTCATAAAAAGTATTTTTTTCCTAGCCACTATAATTGGAAGGTAAACATCTACATCTTTTTACAAAAGATATTAATATAATTCAGTGTCTCTATTATATTCATTTGGTAATATCATCTTGACATTTTATTATAAAAAATTATTAATTCAAATAGAGATAAAAAGCATAAAAATTTATTAAAATATAAATGCATTTAGTCTTTTCAGCTAAAAATACGCCATTCTATTATTTTTCTTTGCAAAAATAATATGTGATAGTATCTTTTAATATAAAGTCAACAGTTAATACAAAGAATTAGCCTATATGGAAATAATTTTTTGAAAAGTTAGCCATTGTTATTATATATCTTTCTAAAAAAGATATTTTTTTAAAGTCAAAAATTAAAACATATGCATCTGTTTATAAAAGGACGACAATGCTTTACACAGTGTGGTATGATTTAGTAAGCAAAATCAGTCAAACATTGATTTTTTACATAGGTTTAAGTTTGAATATATAGAAATAGATAAAAACATTATATTTTAATAACGATATATGCACAGAAGAAGATATTCATCGTTTTTCCGTTAAAATCTTATTAATTTGGTTCTATTTTTCCACATCATATAACATGGTAACGTTAACATGTATCGTTTTTTCATGAAAAGTATTTTGTTTTGACTTTTTAAAAAAAGGTAATTTTGTATATTATTTTATTATGAAGATGACATATGTACTTGTTCGTTGTAAATTATAATCTTTTTATTAAATATAATTGTTTTGGATAGTTCTGGTCGTCTTCCTGTTCAAGTCTCATTTTTTTTAAAGAAGGTAAATGTGCTTATCATTTTGGCTTAATGCTTTATGTACAACTGTATTATAAATCTAAAGAAGAAAATATTACTTAGATTCAAAAGTACATCAACCGGATCTTATGATTATTACCATCAAAGTTTAGATTATTTTTTTAGAAGTTTATGGCAGAATGTACATTAACCATGTATTGAAAAATTATGTAAACAAAAATTGTTGAATGAAATTAACTTTTATCCTCTATGCCCACTTTTAAGAACTAATGCCAGTTATCATAGACACACCATTCATTCAATGTAAAGCATCATATGTAGAGTAGGAAGTATACTGAAGAATAAGAAAGACAATGTCAACCAAATATACCTCCAATATAGAAGGTAATACCATGTGGAATAAGAAGTCCAACAATTAAATATTCATTTCTAACCAATGTAATATGACACTGTAGATCTGCTAAAGAGAACTAGGGAGCGGAAATACACATAGCTTAGAAGGTTTAGCATAGTTAGTGATTAAAAAAAGTACAGTAAACAACATAATACAATCATTGTATAGAATCCTTAGACAACTATAATTTGATATAGCCTGTAATTCGATATAGCGAAGTAAATTATTTTCCATTTTTACATACAATTTATGTATAAAAGTGAAAATTTACAATGTAATGGGACGGCATAAACAACACAAGCTAACCGGGTCATAACAAAAATGTAAAAATCGTGTTAATCATGTAATATTAAGCAAAATTCTACTTTTAATGATACCCAGTCGATACGTCATCTACCTAGCTGGTATAGGGATTATCATCTAATCACACCATGTCGGTTGTTTGATAAACAATGAGAAATTTAATAACTAATTTCAATGCTGAATGTATTGAATATTTCAGCAGTTGAACGCTTGGTAATTCATATAGTATATAAATAGATGATAGGAGGTCGTAACATTAAATGCAGAGGAACATGATGGGGATTGATCAAAATCGAGCAAATAATTACAACGAAGTAAATGTAGGGTTTAAATTTTACCTAATACCAGAAAGCCAGCACGAAGCTAATCGATTTTGAGAAAGTGGAGTTGAACGTCGGCACGAGCTGAGGGTTCCTGGAAGATCGACTGAATAGGAATGGCGGCGGATCGATTGAAGATGGAGAAAATGTGGGTTCACTGTCTAGGGTTAAGAAGAGGAAAGTGAGGAAAGTGGAGTGATACATGAGGTGGAATGGAAAAATTAAAACGCGTTATGTAAAAAATAACGTAGGAATGTGGTGTTATGACTTTGAATGATCTGGTGCTGTGCGGAAGACGGCTAAGTTAATTAACTCATAGAATGAACAGCATGTCGGCCATGTTTGGTTGTTAACAAAGTAAATTAAGTAATAATTTTATAATTAAAATGTTGGCTATATAACCATGTTTTGGACGAAACCACATCGCGTTGCATATGATTTTTTATTAACTCATAGATATTTTTGAAGTCAAACAATAGTAGCTTTTAAAATTAAATGGGAACTAAAATATAATAATCAAATATCATACATTATTGAATTATATTAATCAGTAATAATTATAGTTATGTATCAAATAATAATTATTTATTATATTATACTAATGACTTATTAAAATATAACTCATTATTTACTAATTATTATTGATTGCTTGTTATTTCATGACTATAACCGAATGTTAATCACACACACATATATATGTATAAACTATTATGCTTATACTTCTTATATTATAACCGAATATTACTTGAGGAAATATAATTTTCAAAAGTACGTTTTTCGCAAGTGGCTTTACCTATTGCAAAATAATTATAGTTATCGCAACTGGTGAAAACAGTTGCTAAATATATAATTTTTGCAACAGTTTTGAAAGTGTAGTTGCAAATAATATGTCTATTGCAATAAGAATGAAAGTGCAGTTACTAAAAGTATGTTTTTGCAACAAGCATGAAAGTGCTGTTGCGAAAAATATGCTTTTCGCAACAGGAAGGAAAAGCCTGTTGTTAAATCTTATCTATTGCAACAACTACGAAAGGTCTATTGCTAAATATCATTTACTGCAACTGACATTTGAGGCCTATCGCAAATAGCTGGTTGCAATAGGGTATTTTTCTTGCATTGTGGTTTGAAAGACTCTAGGCAAGCTTAACGACACTGGGATATGTTCCTACTAGATCAGACACATCATTATTCACAAAAATCAGGGAAACATCTACTACTTATATATTATTATATGTGGATGATTTAATTATCATAGGCAGTAGTGAAACTGAAATCAGAAAATTAGTAGACTACTTAAACATTCAGCTGTCAATAAAAAACTTGGGTGATTATCCTATTTTCTTAGAATACAAGTTAAGAGAAAATCAAACAAAGAAATTCACCTTTTCCAAAGAAAGTATATTACAGAGTTGCTGAATAGAACAAACATGAATGAAGCAAATGGACAACCCACTCCTATGATATCAAATTAGCATTTATCAAAGAACAGAGGGTAAGCTATTTTAAACATTAAACAATATAGGTGTGTTGAATGAGCATTACAATATGCTATTATAACACAACCTGACATCTCTTTCAGTGTTAACAAAGTTTCTCAATTTTTGCAGGAACCCAGAAGTAAGCGTTAGACAGCAGTAAAATGAATACTTAGATATTTAAAGGCTACAATCAACTTTAGCATATCTTTAAAAGGAAGCAAAATTTTGAACGTTACAACCTATTCAGATGCAGATTGGGCTACAGATATAGATGATAGAAAATTAATTTCAGGTTACAGCATTTATCTAGGAGAAAGCCTTATTTCTTGATGTTCTATAAAGCAAACAACCATCTCAAGATCAAGCACAAAGGCAGAATATAGGAGTGTGGCTAGCACTACAGCTGAAATCTTATGGTTACAATCACTAATAAAGGAATTAAAACTGTCATCCAGTAGGAATCCAATCATTTGGTGTGATAATTTAAGTACAATTTATATGATGGCAGATCCTATTCAGCATAATCGAACTAAACATATAGAAATCAAAATTTATTTTGTTCGGGAGCAAGTCCAAAAAAAGAATTTACAACTGAATCACATTCCAGCTTATTATCAAAGGGCTGACATGCTAACAAAATCTCTCTCAGCTAAAATCTTTCATAGATTTAGAGAAGCGCTTGAAATTGAAGGATCACAAACAAATACGAAGTAAAAAAAGGAATGTTTCTCGGCAAAATAGGGCAGCAAATCCTAACCATAATTTGAGGGTCAGTAATAAAGAAAAGATGCGATAAAAGGAAAACGTCGTTGATATGACAAAATGAAAGATGTGATAAAATGAAGGATTGTGTATATAATATATTCTAATATTAAGTATTACTGCATATAGCATGTGCAACGGTCACCTACACTAATAAAGGAAAGATGCGATAAAGGGAAAGCTTGCTTGTACAATATATTTCAATATCAAATATTACCACATATAGCCTATGCAACACTCACCTGCACTTGCCTATTGTTACATCTTTCCTTTTGTTTTGTATATGGGCTGAACCATTTATTCTGCTTTACATTATTATAAATAGAGGATACCACTCTATACAATCTGTATCAATCTTCATTACAATTATGAAATAATAGAACTTTTCTTCAATGTTGCCTCCACTGTTTTTTATTTCTTTCAATGGTGAAGGTCATGCCTACTTGTGCTAAGTTTGGGTATTGTGATGCTTTCTGTTTAGTTTTTTTGCCGACCAAGTTCTTATCGGTGGCCTCCGCTAGTTTGTCGTGGGTTTGGCGTTCTGGTTTTAGCATGGTCATCGGTTATACAGTGATAAAGGTAAAGCTTTGTCTCTCAGCATCGTTGTTGTAATCGGCGATTTTCGATTGTTTCCTTCCTATCCCATGGCACTATTGGAGCAACCACTATGTCAGATCATCACCTTGTTAAATGTGCGAGTTATTGCACTAAATCTTTGGTGTGGAGCTCAAGATAGCTTGGCAGGCAACTGTATGGTACGTTCTGAAGCTTGCACGTTCAGCTATGGTGCATGTAGTGGTCTTGTCTTTAAAGTTATTGGATACCTTAGCCTTATATTCAAACAATTTAGTGGTGTTTACATATGTATTCAAATGTAAATCACTATGTTGTAGTATGTAATGTTTTATTTCTCTCCCTGCGTGGAGAATAAGGTTATATGAGGATGTAATTAATAGTAGTTAGTGTTTAAACTAGCTCCTGAGCTGTAATCTTTTTTAGATAATGTGGACGACCTGCATAAAATGCCGTAGGCGGTGGACGGTCCACCTTAAAAACTAAATTGTAGTAGGTTCGCAACCACCAACCTTCTGTTATATGTGTACTTATTATTAGTAATAATAAAAGTGTTTGCGGTCATTATAAAAACCGGTCGGCTATGCCAAAAAAATATAAAAGAATATGGATCATGTTTTCATTTTAATTATGTAAAAAATAAAATTATTTTTAATCTATTTCTTTATAACTTAGTAATTTTAATTTCTAATCGAACCTTTTAAATATATTTAGCATTTGCCTCAAAAAGACAATGGAATACAAAAGGAAAGTGTTTTCAATCAAAATACAATATAATTTTTGCCCACGGGTTATCAGAAATTACGAATATAAATAATTGAATTTTCACTTTTTTATAAAAACATATTAACTGAATTTATTTATTTATTTTTCAATATTATTAAATACAAACTCTTATCATTTACTTAGAATAAATTTTGTTAATGACAAAGAATCCACTCTACATACCAATTTTGGAAAGAAAAAACATTACATGTGTTTTTAATGATATACCATTTTAGAAAGAAAATATTGCATGTATATGTATATACATATATGGAAAAAAATTGAACTTTAAAATGAAAAAATACAGTTCTTTGTATTAAATCCTAAATTTATGAACTTGAACGTAGAACGATATAAGATAATTAAAGATAATTTTTTATATAATTTAATTATGCGGGCTTGAATGAAAAATTAATTTAACCATATTATTCCATATGAATGTAGTGTACACATTGTAACTGTCATTTTTATGATTCACTAATAAAAAAATTAGATATT
The DNA here is from genome assembly GCA_030737875.1 of Allium sativum. NCBI lineage: Eukaryota > Viridiplantae > Streptophyta > Magnoliopsida > Asparagales > Amaryllidaceae > Allium > Allium sativum. The sequence goes on from CM060915.1 coordinate 375,484,385, forward strand.
TGCTACTTAGATTTATTAAAATGTTTAAATTTAAGACCATTTGATAAATTTGTATGTGAATACGAATGTAAAACCATATTAGAAAATTTGGGAGCAGTCGACAAATAATTGTAATAGTTATTAAATGTTGATATTTAAAGGTAAAATGACAACATTGTAATATTTATATATAATTGTCGAAACTTTAAGCTATGTGGACTTGAAACAATAATTAGGTTTACCATTTTGGCTATATATATAATTTGCTGTTTATTTGAATAGTTTTAACTTACGATCACCTATTTATTTTTTAAATATGTACTTAATTTTCGAATAGTATAAGAAAACCTAAAAGAAGTATTTATATTATAAAATTTATTAAATGTTGGTATTTAAATGTAAAAAAATAAAAAAGGAAACCAACATAAATATTTATATAATTACAATAACGAATAAATACTGAACATTTTTAGTTTAATATCTAGCAATAATCGAAGAGATAATGAAGAACTTTTAGAATTAGTAAAAGAGCGGAAATTTCTTCTGCTTTTGAATATTGAATTGAAGATTGGATAAAAAGTTACTTATAATTATGAGTATTACGGCACGTGCTTCGTGCATGATGATGACGTATGATAAATATTAAAATTTTATTTTTAAGTTGCAACATCTAATTTTTCGTTAGATTCAAATTTTATTTATACAATTAATTAGTAGACAACAAATTTGTATATGATGTTTATTTGTTAGATTCTACTTTAAGAATTGTGACATAATTTGGATTTGTAAAAAAGTTTACCGTTGGACCCTATTTTTAAGCATGAAGTTATATATTGAATTGTAAAGAAGTAGTTTAACCATTAGAGTCTATTTTTAAGGGACACTGAAATTTGTTAATGTTTATGGATATGTCGATTTGATAGTTTATGTAACGACCTGGATTTTTGTCGATTTATTTTAAATATTTAATATTGTTTTAACTACTGAGTTGATAATATAAATCGATTTTATATTGAGTTATCGATTTGATAATCGAAATATGATTTATTTCGAATATATATAATCATTGTAATACGATAACATGAAATAATTCAATTCGAAATTAAAACTGGGTAAAAAATGAATCAAATGATTAATATGAATTTTATTTGAACTACAACGATAATAATAATTTATTATCGAGGAATTTATTTGTTTTGAATTTAATTTATATCAATTAAATTCATATCTTCTCCATACGATCAAATTAGACTTCGGAGCTTGTTCTAATGTGTCCATAATAATGGTTAAACCCTAGAAACGTCGGTTGTTGCGTCTCGATTCGAGTTCGAAACTGTGAAATATATTATTATAAAATTTTAACGGATAAGAACCAAGTCTAATCAAATTAAATTTACATGTACTTAATTTATCACCTATTTTATACGGATTGCAGACCTAATCCTTCTACACTAAGCTTCTTCATCTATAAAATCGCATCTATTCCACATTCCATCTCCTTTCATTTTCGTTTCTCTGGAAATCCAGAACTTTAGAATTAATGAGGAAAAGTATGCTTCTCCAAATCAAATGAATACAAACCGAAGCATCCCTTTTCACTTTTATTTATATCGCAACACCCCTTCTTATTCATTTCATTCCTTTCCTCAGCAAATAAAAGAAATCCGTGATTTTCCCTTTGCAAAATTCGAAATAAAATCCAAAACTAATTCTAAAATTCCAAAATCCATTTCACTCAAACTCGCCTAGGAACAACATTCGAACACGTGGAGTCCGGATGCTATCCTTATGAATAGAAGGTTTTGGGATCTGTTTTCGAAAAATAGTGAATATGGATGAGGCATACCGGTGATTGAGAGGGAGATTTGTCATCTCGATGGTTTTGGGGAGTTCGAGGCAGTAAGGCGCGCAGGTGGACCAACTTAGAAGGATTTCGATGATTGAACACTTTCGTACCTGTAGCAACAAGTCACAAGGAGCAGAAAGTATCAAGGTGAGACAAAAGGTGATGGTGATTTTTCGATCGCGAATTTATTATTGGTGGCAAATTAGAAATCACGAGTGCTTGAGAACTGAAATGGAGGAAGGCAGGGACGAGCGTCGTTTGACATTGTTGTGCTTGGATTTCTGGATGGAGCCGATTCACGCAATGAAGGAGAGTATTATGACAGTAGAAGGGGGAAATGGGAACGACACTGAAGGATTAGATTCTAGATACAAAGCCGTTGACGGTTTTCTTCCTATAGCAGCGCATTTTAAAAGAAGACTGCAATTGTATTGGTGAGCTCAATTTGACTAGGGTATTGTTGGACTTTAAGTACTTGAAAAATAGAGGAGCTCGGTGCTTCCAGTCACGGTATTGTGATGAACCAGTTGGATGAAGGTGGGAAGGGCACGACAGTGAATGGCATTGCAACAAGAGAATTCAAAATTGGTTGTTTTAAGGAGATGGGTTAAGGTATAAATTTGCTAATTTATTTAATTAATTCGTTTAATTTTATATTATCTAAAAATTATAATACGAAATATTTAATTTATTAAAGGGCGGAAAAGCATGAAGTAACGCATTTAGAGTCAATTAGAATTAACTAGGATTTAATCGAAATCGAATGGTATTTGATATTCGGCAAATAAATCATGGTGAGTAAACTCACTCTCTGTATTTTATTTAAATAATATTTATATATTGTTTGTTGGTTGATTGGTTGCATTGCTATTTTATTTATAAATTGTGATTATTATATATATTAGTTATTTAGGCTTGGTGTCTGGGGCTACTATATATATATATATATATATATATATATATATATTGGTCGTTGCATATTTCCCAAAGTATCATTAGCGGATGCTCGCAGTATCATTAACGGATGACCCTATGCGCCCCACAATATGATAGTGGATGAGCTTATATACCGCGATATCCTACTTTGAAGCAGGATGGGTATTATTTATGTTGGCTAACATATGTGGATGCAGGAAAATAGGTTGGAGTGATCCAATTGGATTCCTCAAAAATATTAATATTTGTTTGTTTTCATATATATTATCATATATGATGTGTTAGAAAATCCATGATTTAAAATTTGGTTGTTTTGAATGTTTGAAATATCATTGGGCCAAAAATGTTGAAATATAAAAATATCGTGAAAAGGATATTTTGAGATTTAAAAGGAAAAAAAAATCTATTTTTCTAAAATAGAATTTGAATTGCGAATGAGCTAAGAAATATTAACTTGAATTGAATAATAAAAACAAATAGTGAATTTATAAACGGTGTTTATAAATTATATAATGCGCGAATTGAAGTGAATTTATAAAAGAGGTTTATAAATAAAATAATGTGGGAAATTAAGTAAATTTATAAATAGTGTTTATAAATGAAATGGGAAAAATTATCATATGGATAATTCTGGAAGTATAAATTCAAATGTAAATTTAAAAAGGGAATTGGAATTAGTTTCAAAAAGAAACAATGAAATCTATTCAGATGTTCAGAATGTAAATTGATTTAAATAAATCCGCATGGATTTATGATTTGAATTCGATTATATCGAATTTATTTAAATAAAATATTTTCGGAAAAGATATTAGGATTGTATTAATTCGAAGTTAAATTTAAATATGAAAATAGATTCTATGTTATATATGGATAAGTTATGATAAATCCAAAATAAGATTTTGGTTTCAAATAGATTTTGAAATGGAACTTGTTTTAATATATATAACAAGTAAATTTATAGGTGACGTTATAACTGTAGCGAATTAATTATCAAAATATAATTTGAAATTTAAAATTCAAGTATGAATTTAAAATTCAAGTATGAATTTAAAAATAGAAATTTGAAATCATTTCAAAAAGGGAACGACGATTTTTATTCCGAAATTCGGAATATAAAGTGAATTGAGTTCCGAATAGATTTTTGAAATGATTTTTTTTTAAATTATAAAACAAGGAAGTTAAATTTATAAAAGTGTTTATAAATTAAGTAAGATAATTATTGTGGGATAATTTGGAATTTTGAATTTGAGAATGAATTTAAAAGTGAATTCGAAAAACATGTTAAAATAAAGAATGATTGATTATAATTTTGAATTCAAAATATAAACTGAATTGAGATAAATCTAAGGATTTATAATTCGAATTCGATTATATCGAATTTTATAAATAATTTTATTTATAAAGGAACTGGAATTTATTATAGAAGACAAAGTTATAAATAAATTTATAACCGAGTAATGTAATGATCGACAATTTAGGATAATCGAAAATATTAAGTTGAATTGGGAAAATTAATTTAATATATATTAAAATATATTAGATTGGAGTTGAAATTTATTTTTAAACAAAGTTTAAATGTTTATATTCAAATATAATTAAAACGAACTCGTTGCAGCGCGGTAGTTCGTAAATTGGAATTTCGAACTTCAATTGAGTGTATAAAACTCAATTTAAGTCCGAATTCTTTGATATAAGAATCGTCTGGACCGATTTGATAATATTTTTCTAACGGAAAAGAAAAATTTGGATTTCGTCTTATAAATTTTGAGTTATGTCAAAATAAAATTTTCAGAAAACAGCGCCATAACCATTATAAAACATAACAGTTTATTTAGATAAATAAAAGGATTTTAAGTAAATAAAATATGAATTTTCATTAGGAAAAAATCCAGACTTGAGATATAAAATAAATATGAACTCAAGTAGAGTAAGTGAACTGATTTTTGAAATAAAAATCAGATTTCTAATTATTTAATAGGATTAACTAATTTGAAGAATAATTAGTTAATCGAGTTTTGATACGAAATTGGGCTTTGAATAAGTAAATGAGATTTGAGAATTTATATCCGAAATCGAATATGAAACTTGAGTTGAAAATGGAATTTGATTGGTTGATAAGTAAATTAAAACATATTTGAACGTGATAGGTTCAAATAAAGTGGAATAGGCAAAAGAGCTACTTAACGAATAAATTAGCGAACTAAGTTAAAAATGATTGGATGGAGTTGGAATAAATTAAAAATGGTTAGATATGTGACGGCCCGCCCCGCACCAGCAGGAATTTCCTCCGAAAGTGCATTGTACACATGCCCAACTAGCACGGAACGGTCACCAAAGAAAGGAAAGAAGAGAATGAGCTAATCGAAAACCTGTAGAATGTCTCACAGCGCATGGACCAAAATATAATAATAATATACTTGACATAAAATAGGCGAGACAATGCATAAGCTAAAAACTAAACCAACATAGCAGCGGAAATCCAAGTACAGCTTATGATCCAACATCGTTATTACAACTTTAAAACTGTCTCTAAAGAAAAAGAAAGCTAAAGTAGAAGATGCACTACTAATGCCCAAGCAGTGATCTTCAACAATACAGGGAGAATATCTATATGTATCATACGTGGAAGCCTCCTACTCGTCTACGGATCAGCTACTCGTGCATACCCAGCTAACCTTTCTCTAGTCTGCTCGTGAGAGCACCCAGAGTAATAAGAAGAGACATAAAACTCTGGGTCAGACAAAAAGTCTGGTATGAGCGATAAGCAGCTAAACAGAACAATAACAGGTATACTAAACCATACCTGAACCTGGACCTGCAACCGAGTTAGCACTACATACCGTACAATACTCTAAGGTGCCATAACAAATGGTGTAAAGAATACGGGGGTGGGGGTGTGCATGTCATAATGATGGCAAACAAATCAACCATAGCAACCATCCTGACATCTCTCACTCAGTGCGTAAAGCATACGATGTCCACCACTGTCAATCACTAGACCCATCGAAGTAGTGACGGAGTTCAACTTGTACGACTACTGCTACTACCAAGCTTACTGCATGGAGTCATAACCAAACGTTTTCAAATGACCCCACTTCATTGGTCTATAGCCCTTTTAGTCGTACCTAGGCCACTGTGGCCCTGAATCCGTTCACGTACCCCCTACACATAGTGATTCAAAGTTACAGACATCGACAACCCCTTTGCACACGTCCCGTAGCAAAGCCCAACTCATGAAGTCAACTCGTTGGTTCCCAACTGGATCCTGAGTACAAACTTCCCATTTGGACTACCTTTGCATCTCGGGTTATTGGTCTTCTCCGGATCGACTCTTCACTTCAGTTTATACTTCAAATTCGGATCGTGAATCACGCCTCAAGTCCAAGCATCTCGGTTCGGATCGGTCGAGCTACCTCCATCGGATCGGGTCGGGGTCCACATCTCCTGGCGGTTCGGTCCTCCTTCCCAAACACTCCGGATCGGGTCTCTCAAGTCCATCCAAGATGCATCGGTTCGGATCGGGTGCCTTCGGGTCGTGCCACCATACATAGGTCGGATCGTGGAGCTCAGGCTGAAGCGGCTCGGGTCGGGCTCCTTCTCTCGAGCGGTTCATGGAACATCAGATCGTGGTGCATCGGAGTCTCCACGTGGCGGTTCGGATCGAGTATCACGATCGGGTCGGGTTCGGAGGGGCTATCCGATCCGGTCCTCTGCATTTTCCTGCACTTTGTCCAGCGAGCTGTTTACGCCATTCGACGGCGTTTTCGACCAATCTAACACTTCTAGACAATCACAAAGCATACCATACAGTCATAGCAACATGGATAGTCAATCATAAACACCAAAACAACAATTTCAATAAGTTAAAATGGATTAAACCTACCCAAAACCCATATTTTCCCCTTAATCATGTTTAAGTGATAGAATTAACAAAACTTAACCAAATCAACCCAAACTTCTAACAGAGGTCTAAAACAATATTTAAGAATTTATAAATATTTTTCCAGAATATATTTATGCATAAATTCGCTAATCTTCACTAATTACTCTTAATTAACCATAATTAGTGCAAAACTATGCAAATCACTCACCTTGGCCACAAATAAAATTTTCAGAACTGAAACCTCGCTGATTTGGGCGAATACTGATGTCTAACAGCAGCTCTAATACTGATTTGGTGAAGATCTTCTTTGATTTGGTGTTGATTAAGCCAAAACTTGATTAGGAAGTGATTAGAAGTTGATTTGGGTGTTGGAGGCCATTACTAGGGTTCCAAGAATGAAAGTGGCGGCTGAAAGAAATGTTTTCTAACCCTAATCAGCCCCTATACATCTCTAATCCCGAAATCCCCTTTGGGCCTAGCTGCTAATCACCCGGTTAAGCCCAATTAAGCTGTTTTTCACCATCTGAAACTTGTTTCAGCCATATCTCCCAAACGGTGAGTCCGTTTGGCTAATGTGACCACTCTACGGAATTGTAAACCATCATCCGGAGCCAATGGAAGTGGTTTCAGGTCAAAATTCCTTTCCAGTCAAAAGTTATGGTCAAAACAAGATCAGCTAGGGGTAAAACAGTCATTTAAAAATCGACAAAAATCATGAACATGGGAAATGACCCCAATAGTCGTCTCCTAAAGTTACATGACCATACAACTTCGTATGTGAAAGAAATAAATATTCTACGATACTGCGATGCGTAGAATGCGGGTCGTTACACTCTCCCCCCTTATGAAATTTCGTCCCCGAAATTCCTTAACCCAAAACATACAAAGGATCCCGCATGCCTACCAATCATATATAACAATCAAACATGCAAAAACAAACAAAACAACCTAGCCTAGCATGCAGAAAGACTAAATCGAAGTTAAAATCTTACCAGGTGAAGAGTCCTGGATACGTCTTCCTAATGCTCTCCTCTGTCTCCCAAGTACAGTCATTCTCATTCTCGCCCCACTGAACTTTGACTAATTTCACCGCTTTCCTTCGAAGCTGCTTCGTATCGTTCCCAACAATACGCATGGGCCTGCGGTTCCCAACCGCCTCGGGTTCAACTTCGACATCATCAAACTGATCAGGTGAAATAGTCACATCTGGGTCATGCACGAACTTCCTTAACTGGGAAACATGAAATACGTTGTGAACTCCTGCCATCTTGTCTGGTAATTCAACTTTATATGCCAAATTCCCAATTTGCTCAAGAACTGGGAATGGACCAACAAATCTTGGTGCTAACTTGCCTCTCCTGCCAAATCGTATCACGCTCTTCAACGGAGAAATCTTGACAAACACCAAGTCGCCAATGAAGAACTTTAATTCTCTTCTCCTCTTATCAGCATAACTTTTCTTCCTATCTTGGGCAGCCTTCATTCGCCGTTGGATAACTTTAATCTTAGCTGAAGTTTCTCTTATCACATCTGGTCCAAGCACAAACTTCTCACCAGTTTCTAACCAACATGACGGTGAGTTGCACGGTCTTCCGTACAAAGCTTCAAATGGAGCCATACCGATACTGGATTGGTAACTATTATTATATGCAAACTCTACTAGATGCAAATGGTCATCCCATGATCCACCAAATTCCAATACACAGGCTCTCAAGAGGTCTTCTAAAATACTATTCACCCTCTCTGTTTGACCGTCGGTTTGAGGATGATACGCGGTACTGAGATGTAATTCTGATCCTAACGCCTCTTGTAAGCTCTTCCAAAATCCACTAGTGAACAACGGATCTCGGTCACTCATAATGCCCTTGGGTATTCCATGAAATCTCACTACCCACTTTACATATAGTTCAGCTAGCTTAGCTTCCGTCCTGTTTGACTTGACGGGTATAAATCTTGCACTCTTAGTCAATCGGTCCACAATCACCCAAATGCTATCATGGCCCGATCTAGTCCTTGGTAACCCATCAATGAAATCCATTGACACTTGTTCCCATTTCCATTCTGGAATTTCTAATGGTTGTAACAAACCACTAGGCTTCTTTTGCTCAGCTTTAACTAGTTGGCAATTCATGCATTTGGATATAAACTTCCCAATGTCTCTTTTCATCCCTTCCCAGTAGTAGGTCTGCTTCATGTCTCGATACATTTTGTTACCACCGGGATGTATAGTCAATTTTGAGTGATAATATTCTCTAAGCACTTCATCTCTCAATCCATTGACATTGGGTACAACTAGTCTTCCATTCTTTCTAAGCCATCCATCTCGATCAAGCCCATACTTGTTCATCTCTCCGTCGATTCCCATCTCTAACTTTGAGATGATTTCCAATAGGTTAGGATCGTTCCTCTGACTGGAACCAATCCTCTCAATCAAAGTGAGTCTGATCGTCAAACTTGCTAACATTTCTGGATCCAATTCGCACTTTGGTCTGAAATCATACCCAACGATGTACTCCAGTTGCTTCCATTCTAGAAACATAGCCCCTAAACTGGCATGTCTTCTACTCAATGCATCAGCCACCGTATTCCCCTTTCCGGGAATATATGCGATATCGAAATCATAGGAAGCCAAGAACTCTAACCATCTTTGCTGTCGGAGATTTAGATCCTTTTGAGAGAAGAGACACTTTAACGATTTATGATCGGTAAATAGCTCAAATCTTTCTCCCAAGAGATAATGTCTCCACATCTTCAATGCAAACACGATTGCTGCAAATTCCAAATCATGGGTAGGGTATCTTCTTTCATGCGGTTTCAGTTGCCGACTTGCATAAGCTACAACCCTACCTCCTTGCATCAATACAGCACCCAGCCCTGTGCCACATGCATCCGTATATACTGTCATCTCTTCATTCCCCTTAGGAATGACTAACACTGGTGCACATGTCAATTTTTCCTTTAGACTCTTGAATGCATTCTCACACTTTTCATCCCAGACGAAAGCTTGATTCTTCTTAGTCAATTGAGTCAACGGTGCTGCTATCTTGGAGAAGTCTTGGATAAACTTACGATAATATCCAACTAACCCCAAGAAACTTCTTATATCCGTTGCATTCTTGGGCGTAGACCAATCTTGTACCGTAGCCACCTTCGCAGGATCCACGGCAATACCATTCTCTGAAACAACATGGCCCAAGAATCCCACTTCCCTCCTCTAGAAGTGACACTTAGAAAACTTTGCTTTCAATTGGTGTTTTCTCAACACCTCCATCACTGTCCTCAAGTGTTCCTTGTGTTCTTCCTTTGTCCTCGAGTAGACCAAATGTGATGACCCCAAACTTCCATGGTGCGAAAGTAAGGATAATCATTTGGAATACAACATATTTATAACAACAACAGATCTCAGATAATATCATAACACATAATTATTGCAGCGGAAAGAAATAAGTCATAAACATCACATCAACAGAACCACAGAGTACGCAGTTTACAGGATACAACTTAGCAAAATAAAAGTCTGAATCGAAGGAAATAAGTTCCAACTCCAAAACGTACATCAAAATACAGAATGGAATAAAGTCTCTAAAGCAAAAGATAAAGATAAAAGAGGGTCTTCGTCTTCTTCTTCCAAGCAGTCTTCAATCCAGGAAATGTCTCCCTAAGAACCTGTCACTTGGCTGCCCGTGTAAAGAGAGGGCACCCAAGTTTGCAAAGTGAAACAAACATCGAGTCAGTCGTGGGACTGGTATGAGAAATCTTTCTATACTAACTAACAATATGGTGACTCATAGGACCACGCCGCTAACGCGGAACGGGTTTACTCCAATTGATTACCAGTGCATGATTTGATAAAGTTTATACAAAAACAACGAAATGAATTTTGAAAAATGAAATCATTATAAGACTCAGGTCCTATCACACAATGCAACGCAAACCAAAGGATAGAGTTTTTCCTTATAATGATCAAACATGACTTGATACGTATAAGTAATATCTTTAATATTATTATTAGTGTCTAAGCAGTATTAAAATACTTCAATATAAATGTATCAATCCTAGACGGCATAGGTACCATATACTATGTCGCCATATATAAGTTTACAATCAAGACCGCAATGTCGTATTGGAAATTAGTTTTCCGTCATGAAATCGAGGCTAAGGATCGTCCTCTCCGATTCGAGACACTCTAGCAAATGCCTCAGGATTCCCCGCAGTGAACCCTTGGATGCGGTAGCGCCGGTCCCCACCTAACGGTAGTGGATTAGTTATGCCTGAACACACGTTTCCCGGTTCCTTTGAACCTATAGTATGTGTAACGAACAGTGATTTTCGGCCCCGGAAATCGACATAAATACCTTTACCGTAACTCATGCCGACCTTTCAAACACGGAAAATACTGGACGTTATTGGGAAGAATTTAGAGGGTGAGATGAGAAAGAAAGAAATATTAGAATAGAAGAAGAAGAAGAAGAAACACCACAACACAGAATCAGAGTCTCACATCGCAGTGGAACAAAATATAATATAGAAATACATCTTTACTGAGAGCTTTAAAATACTTACAATTATCAGAGTACATCACACACCTGGACAGTTATAATAACTTGTCTTTATATACAACACACAGTGGAATGGTAGCTATATAATATCATACGTCTGAACATCTCCAGCTCGTCTCTGGACTTCACAGCATTCGATAACCTGAACCTGTACACCCCGGGCTAACCCGAGCATTTACAAAACACCGGGTCAGTCTGGTGAACCAGAGTGAGATTAACTCGCACAGTATTAAGGGATCACACAACTTGATTTTAAAGTCAAAATCTTTCGAAAGAAAAAGACAATCATAAGACCAAATCTACACATAAACACGGACAGGTTTTACCTTACGATAACCCAAACATTTTTGAAATCAATATCTTTTCTGATATAATAATAATGTCTAAATACAAGTAAGTAAATAGCAATCTAGTGGAACGCTTGCTTCTCACGCTCCACATATATAGTATACAAACAAAACCGTGGGCGCTTATTGGAGATTGGATTCCGACTATGACAAGGTATGGGACCACCTGCCGATAGTGTATCTCTAGAGGCGAATACACTGGGTTCAACACGAACGTCCTTCAACCCGGCCCTCACATGACCGACCACTCATTTCGCTTGAGTGTATCGAATGTATATCACAAACGGTTGGGCTCAAACCACCGTTTCCCGATAAGGGACAGCATCGTAATAGATTAAAGAAGCAAAAGGATTTTCTCTAGATAGGTGATTATACACCCTAATGGGAGCGACCCACATAGCCATGCTGCCTGCCCGATTTCTGTCATCTCCCGGTTGTGAGGCTTGAGGTTTGAATTTCCTCTACAACACCTGGCTAACATTCACTTTGAATGCCACATCGTCAGATCCGCCAGATATCACTAATTGACGTCCACAAAAATACTCTAGTAGTTTAGAGAACCGTCGTCCTCCGTACCACCATGGTACGTTTGAAGAAATCAACGTACGCGATCCCTTTGGAAATACTTTGTCAGACATTCGTCCATACAAGTCATCCAAGAACAGGATGAACCGAAGGTACTCTCCTACTGCATCCAACGAATCACCCTACAGATCAGTAGCGAGAAGTCCTTGCAACCCGTAGATTCCAACCACGACAGAACCACCGTTTATCTCTGGGAGCTAACCATAAATTTTTAGTAGTTCTTCCATTTAATGAAGATCCACGGTCTTCAATGCTCCATCTCGACCATCTTCTGATATCTTCACGTATTTGTTGGTCGGAATGGTTTTCGAATATAAATTCGATCCCGGTCTTTCCATGCCAACAAGCGTATTGGACAAATTTGATAGTCGGTGATTTAACTATCAAAATAAACAGTGTTTTAAACATGACAATCCAGTGAGTTCACTGGTTCAGTATTCAGCATCACTTGGCCCTTTTTCTTAAAACAAACTGATTCACTTCTACGTAATTAGAAACTTCTAACTTTTGAATATTTAAAAATACGATATTTGATTCTTATATACTAATGTTCTCAAAACCAATTCTATATACTACTTAGTAAAATAACCATATTAAATCCCACTTAATTCTCCTTTCAAAACACTTGTTACATCATTCTTTTTTTTTCAAACTTGGGAAATCCTCTTAACTTATTATTCGTAATCAACGTTAAGTAATATCTTTTATTTTATTCTTGAAACGATAACAAATATTTATTTGTATAAAATAAAAACTCCACCTTACATTTCTTTCTTATTAATTTCCTTTACTTCGTATATTCCCTAAACTTTCACAAAAACATCGCATTGTTATTTCTTTACTGGAAATAATAAATTATCACTAACCTCTTTCACGATTACCAAATAATATCATCCTCAGAAAATCCTGATGTTGTTCAAGTTGGGGTATTTTAATTACCTCTCAGACCTTGATCAACAACGTTCATATCTAAAGATAATACGAGTTGTAATCCAAAACCCGATACTTTACTCCAATATCACTATAAATTCCATTTCACTATTATTCAAAATATGGTTTCATAAAACCTTCTTATCTCTTTGAGAATCTCCTTCTCGAATATATCGCTATTCCTTAATTTGATAATTAAGTAATTCCTTATAAACACCACTTTTTAACCTTATTTGTAACATCCCATATTTTCTATATATATAATTTGCAATTTTAATTAAATAAAATGGTATAATATTAGAGAAAATCAAATTTTGTTGATCTTAAGGATGATGATTAATTGAATGAAGTATAAATAGATTTTTTTATTTAGTTTATACTTAGGATTGTTGAAAATTTGAGAATTTATATTTTATTTATTTAAATAAATTTGAGTTGTTAATTTATAATGGAAATTCAAATTTAATTTGAAATGGTGGGATTTTTAAATCGCTGAATTATAACTGAAATTCAAATCCAAGATTTAAATAATCAAATTTAGATTTAAAATGTGTAAAATTTATTTAAGTATAATTTGATTTAAATGGAATTTTATAAATATTTAAATTGAATTTAAAATGGTTAAATGAATTTTTAGATATTTAGTTAATTAATTAACTGTGAAATTTAACTATTTTGGCGACTGTCTCGGAATTCGACGAAACTGGCGCCATCGGAACCGGAACAGTGAAGTATGGTAAGATGTCAATTTGCGTTACAATCCGACTTACCGTTTGATCGTACCAGAGAAATTGTGAACGAGAGCATTGTAAATGGATAATTGGGTATTTCTCATATTTGGGCCTTATAATTATATATAAATAAAACCCATTACCACTACATCAGCCATTTCAACAACACGTATACTTCCTCCATCTATTTGTCCTCTTAATGGCTGAAATCAATTTTTTTTCAAACCCTAGAAAGAAAAATACAAGCTTGAAAAATCAAATCTCTTCAAAACCCAACAAATTATATATCAAATCGAAGCTCTCGACGATACGAAGCTACTGGTACCAATTTTTCTGACATGCAGTACTTCGTTTGGTCGGAATCAGTGGTCAAAGGTTCTGAAATCGAAACCCTAGGGTTCAATTTGGGTATTTTTGATTCAAAGCTAAATCGCAGAAACCGTCTTTTGGGTATTGTTCGTATCGTTGTCGGGATCGCAACGAACTTGGTCTCATCATCTATCGTTGAGTAGATCGTAGGGAAATCGCAGTTTAGGGTTCGGTTTGGGCTCCGGTTACCAGCGCCGTACACTGCCGTGGGTCCACCGGTGATGGCAGCTCCGGCGTCAGAGGATGCGGCCTTCGAGTAGCTTCCGGTTGGTGGTGGCCTTGTGTTTTTCGGTGGTCAGAATCGAGGTGTATCGGTGGTCAAAGTTCGGTCGGTTCATGGGTTTTCCGCGTGACGGTTCCTGTAGCGGAGAGAAGGGTGAGCGGGAAGAAGGGGCTGAGGTGGCAACACATGAGTGGGTGAGAGATTTTTATTTTTATTATTTTATATTTAAAAATCCGTATAGAAAAACACTGATAACTCGCTCGTTTTAACTCGGATTTGGACGCGGTTTGTTGCGTTGGGATCGTGGCGGAATTGCGGACGTTTTGACACTAACCTGGCTGCGTTTAGAGACTGGAAATTTTTGGCCTTCAGTTGGACATACGATCAACTAAGGATGAAAAGGTGAGTGATTCTTCGCTCACGAAATACTGAATTATTTGCATATTTATCGAATTAAATTATGAAGTAAGTTTGGTTGCATGGTTGTGTTGGATTGTTGATGTGTTGTTTCAATTTGACATGCAAGTGTGTTAACATGCAATTTAGGTAACGATTAGTTATTTAATTTAATTTAAATTTCTAATTTAAAATTCGAACCCTTGAAAAATCATGAAACAGTTTAATGCTCATCAGTTGAATGAAATTGTTGTGATGGATGTTGGTTGAAATTTATTACTGAATTTATAGTGACATTTTAATGCTCCTTATTTCAGTATATTGTAATGCATGTTGATTGTGACGATAAATCTCATTTACCCTTGATGTTACGGGCATCTAATGAACCTGGGATTTATCGATAAAATAAATTAAGAACACAGAGTGAAATGATAAACCTCTGTGATCCTGATTTGGATTGAAATGATAGATCCATCCCTGGAATATCGAGAAATTAAAATTTAATCACTTGACCATTGGATAGGAAATTCTATACAGACATCGGTTGGTTAAATGATTTTCAAATATTTGGGGATTTTATTTGACAGAAATTTCAGTTAAAGAAATGAACCGATACTCGATAAACCTGTTCCTGTAAAGGACCTGGATCACAAGTGTTATTTGAGTGGCTAAGAAATTGTTTCCAAAGGAAGTGGAATTCTTAAAATGAGGTTTGGATAAAATCTGAAACTTTCAAATTTAGGTTGGATTTGAATGAAATATTTTATTTGAATTTAAATTTGGAAAGAAGAGAGGATCGAGGAATATGGGTTGAATTTCCCTAAATCGAAGATTTGGGTTGAATGACGTTTGAAACAAGATATTGATTTTTTTTTAACTCCATTGAGACTGGAGTGTGGGTTAAAGCATTTGAAGTTCGAAAGAAAGAAGAAATTTTGATTTAAGAATTTATTATATATATATGTATTTAAAATGTTTGGGCTCAAATAAGTTATTCTTTCCTTAAAATCTATCATTTAACTTTTACTTATAGACTATTTATTCTAGCTTAATTTTTTTTCTTATATTATATTATTTTAAAACTAATTAGAAATTTTTATTATATATATATTCATAATGATTTAAATTATCTTATTTTGTTTTAACCATTATTTCTATACATATACTTTATATAAATATTTTTTTTAAGAGCATCTGTTTTCAAATTTTGTCAATGATCGTAAATTTTCTTCCGAATGGAAAATGCTGGATTTAAACCCCAGTTCGAGATGGAGTCGAAATAAAGTATTCAAATATGGAATCGACGTTAACCAATTTTATATGAAAATGAAATTGATATTTTTATTTGAATATAATGGATTTCATAAATGATATGAATGAGGGTTATGGAGATTTATACTCTTTTGAATATACACAGATTTAGAATTCAAATCGATTTGAGATAAGTATAACCTTTGAGGTAAAATATATTCTGTTTGAATATAAGTCGATTATGAAATATTATATGATTATAATATAAGGATATGAAATATATTCTAGTTTAGAATAAAATCGGTTTTGGGTATGATTGTGATATGTTGATATGAAATTTTTATTCTTTTGAATATAAAATGGGTTCGAAACAAAATATGATATTTTGAGATGAAAGCGAACCTTTGAAATGTAAAATAACCAACCGATGTGGAAAAAATGTAAACGTTGGTTGTTAAAGAGACCGGAGTCGACATAAGGCATACTCTCTGTCAGTGTCGATACCACTTTGACAACTGTGAACGTTTTGACGTATCCAGAACGAGATATGATGACTTGGAGTCGATTATTGAATCGAAGAAGATGATCGAGGACGAAATAACCCTGACCTTCGGGTCAGAATTGAAATGACTAAAACAGGAGCTACACCGTGACTAACTGAGGTAGCACCTTTGATCGGACACACTTCTTCGATACTATTTCTATGACTATGATGATGATGATTTGGGTCCATTTATGAATTATGGGAGTGTGTTCCGAGGTGGGCGGTAGTGGCTGCTATGCGTTACCATCGGTCCGGGAGTGCGATTGGTAGAATCCTACCCTGGGCATTGCCTCGAGTGCCTTGTCATATTATCCTTATCGAGCCCATACGATTTTGATTTGTGTCGTACCTATGGAGTGCCCTTTGATGCCATCGTTTACGGTGGGTTTACGGTACTGTATAGACTACGGTATTATAAACGGTGTAAGGGTAAAAATGTAATCCCGCTTACGCTATTTTCAGTATTTATACTTTACTGAGTAGACACTATCATAATAGCGTATTATCTATGTATGTATTAGTTTAACGGATCCTCAAGAGATAGAAAAATCCCGTAATATCTCCTGAGTTACTGCACCCATGATACTGATGTTATTTCGTATTTTGATTTGACTAATATGAGATGATTTAGTGCTGATCTGAGTGTTTGTTGTGTTTTCTTTTTATGCAATACGCTCGGGTCAGCAGATGTTGCAGTTAGCGAAGATTCCCTTGCCTTGGAGGACGAAGACGGAGTTTGGCGTATATATCTATTATGAGTGTGGTTTAACCACTGCATTTATTTCCGCTTCTTATTATGTACATCCGTATGTATATGTAACTCTGATAATCATTGAATGTTATAACCACAGTATACATTTCAACTGCTTTTTAACTGCTATTTGTTTATTATATGTTTTCCTTCCGCTGTGAGATTCTGTTATTGTTTTTCTCTTCTTTTCCCAATAACTACCTGCATTTGCGATTTGTTTGGGTCGACATGTGTGGCTTATTGTCGATTTTAAACGGTCAAAAATTTGTGTTGTTACAGTTGGTATCAGAGCGATGGTTAGCGATAACCTTGGCTCTGTTGGGAATTAACTCGTTAGAGATAGGGTTAGTAGCACCCTAGAATGAGTTTGAGTAATATGAGAGAGCGTACTTGTATTTTGATATAAATTGGTTTTCTCTTGTGTTGATTTGTTCTATTGAATATTTATGGGTTTTGGTCGATATATGGGACGCCATATAATCGATAGGAATTCCTAAATAATCGAACAGAATGATCGATATAATATGGTTTTCGATCATATTTTAAAATATATTGAATATATATATATTTAGTTCAAGTATATATGTATTTGTTTTAGTAGGTGGTAATATTAAATTTATACCTATTACGTTTGATTCGATAATAAATTTAATAAGGAATTTAAATGGTCTAAGAAAACATATGAAAATGAAATGATACCTTTAAGTATAATTGGATGAGAGAAGTTTGTGATTAAAATAGAAAGGAACTTGAAACTTGATCCTGGGTACTTTCGAAATAGTTTTGTCAAATTTTTGAAATAATATCGTATTATAAGTATTTTCGAAAGGAATGGTTTAAAGAATTTTAAAAGAAACAAGTGTGTAATCCCTTCTCGGACATTGGAAATGACTTCGGTAATGAGTGCACGCATTATCGACGTTTATTATGAAGTGTCTAAGTGAGGGAGACCACTCCATACTTTCATAACTTGTTTGAAAAGAACTTTGGATCTAAAGTACAATGGTATGTAAAAGGGAGGTTAAGATTAAACTAGGATTGGAATTTCTTCGCTTTTGTTAATTTAAACTTTGGATTTAGAATTTTATAGGGTATGGTTTTTCCTAAATCGTATAAAACTCACATATTATTTAAAACTTAGTTATAACCCGGAATCAAGGCATTCAGGCTCATTTTAACTAATAATATTGATTTGGGAGCTTAGACAGCTCGATTCATTAGAATTCTTGATTCTGAAACCAGAAAGTGAACTTGAGTACTAAGAGAAGAGAAATGGTTATTTAAACCCTTAAGCATGGACGATGGTTAAGTTCAGGAATTCCAAGTTGGTCGAAAAAGGTGTTATAGTGAATTAAATTAACTATGGAATAAAAACCAACTAAAGTCGACCAAAATGAAATTTAAGATTTGGCTGGGAAATAGGGTGATAACCCACGACTTAGCTAATTAATAAGTATGTTTAGTTAATCGGAAAAAAAGAAGTTAAAAGGAAATTACGTCGTTGATAAAATGTGAATTTTCGATAAGGTTCAATTTAAAATTGGAAAATGGAAATAAGAAAAGGGGTAAAAGGTAAGAATGGAAGTGCCGAACAAAGGAAATGTGATGCAAGTATAAAATTTGGTTCATTCGGATTCAAATAATCGTTAAACAAATCTATTACTCAGATAATAATGTTTGATAACTAAGTATAAGATTTAGTCATGAATAGTTCTTAATTCAATCGATGATTGGTGAGTCAATTAAATGGATTTAGTTAAGAAAGAAGAAAAAAAAACTTTATTTGAACCACAAGAATAAAATATAAAATATATAACCTAAGTTGGGACGATGGATTAAATTAAAGAGATCAATTTAGGGAATTTTATAAGTTAATCTAGAATTCATGCTGATGGTTAGAAGGAGTAGGTAAAAATTTGGATTCGTACTAACGATTAATATTATGTAAGTAAGTGAAATTTCAGGAATTGGGTAAGTAAGTTAAGGAAGTTGAATAAACAGGATGAAATAGAACTGTTTATATAAAACCATGGAGAACCTTAATCCATTTATATAAATTCGAAGTTAACCCAATCGAACGAGCAAGTGAAATAAACTTGAAGTTTAAAATATGAGATAGGGTGTTGAAAAATGTAAAACCAAGTCTAAATTGTTAAATTAGAATATCGAAAGAATTAGAATTGAGTGGAGTAAATTAAGTCTAATGAATTTAATTTTTGGAAATAAACTCGATAAAAGTTAAATTAGTCGATTTAAAACCAAATATGAATGAAAACGAAGTATGGATGAACTTAGACAATTAGAATGAATAAAATCGGAATTTATTCAAATGAATGGCAAATCGGATAAGGATAAATTGGAACGACATTCAATGTAATATGGATGAATAAACAAGAATAAGAAATGAGAATTTGGCATATCGACGAAGGTTAATGAATTAAGGTTAATATAATCAAGTTTGTTCGGAAAAGTAGAATGAATCCAAGCTTATTCAAAATTTAATGCTTGAAAAATAAAACGAGAAATGAATAGAAAATATTATTGGAATGATTAAGAAATTTAATATGAATCATTTCTCGGATAATGAAGTAAAGGTAAAGGATTTAATGGACGATAAATGGAACATAAGTAAGTGAAATAAAACTTACCTAATACAAATGAAACGAATGTGACGGTATTTAAGAGGCAAAAGGGAAACCATACTATGAACATAAGGGATCAATAACCCATTCTAGATGGTTAAGCCTGGTAAACTTTTCGAAATCCAAATTTGAAAACTCCAAATAAATGAATCGACGTTTATGCGAAAATCTAACATACTCGATAAGCTGAAACTAAAACGGTCATAACTTTTGTTGGGCTCATCAGAATTTTTGATGATTTCGGATTTTTGGAACCTTAGAAAACAAGCTAAACTTTGGTAAATAGAGCCATGTCGAGATTTTTCGTATACTAAGCTGAAATTCAAGTTTTAGTCGTAGTCGTGTGCGCAGAAAATAAAAATCTGAAGCGTATACCTATATGGTTTTGACCATAACTTCTTAACCAAGCGTCGGATTTTGATGTGCGAGTACAATTCGGAAAGGCCAGAATATAAACTAAAACTTTCTCTTAATACGCTGGGCCAAATTCTAATGTTTAGAAGGCTAAAAACTGGGTTGAACAATTCAGACCTGCATTTTCTAGTGTGCGGGCTGAGGCGTTCGCCTCCACTAAAATAGCAATAACTTTTGAACAAATCATCCAAATTCGACGAATCCGGACAATTTGGAAAGCCTGAAAAGAATGCAACAAATGTTTCCTGTATGTCTTAGTCAAATTCCATCATTTATTAAGTGATAATCGACGATTTGTTGCTGGCCTGTTGCTAATAAGTTGTTTTGTAGTTGACATGTTGAATATATGTTGTACATATTATATGCTATTGCCATGTACTGTTGTGTGTTTGATTCTAATGCATGTTTGAGTGTTTTAGTAGGTGCAAGGAAGTGGTATTGCGCTACACAGCTCACTTGCGCTAAACGCTAAATGCTAAGGTAATAAAAATGCAAATAAACGCTAAAGAGAGGTATGCAATTGTGTTACAAGGTCTTGGTGGTTTTATATTTTGATTTTCCCCTTTTGGGATGCCTCATCGAGTGATGAGATGAATATTTGGATTTATATATGTATTTTGGATTTTTTCGGGATCTCTCCGTACAAAGGAGATGCTGCCGAAATTTTCTATGATTTCGGAAGTTAAAAAATTTATGAGGTTTTCAAATATAACTTATTTTACAAATATTATTTTTATAAGTATGATTTCTTTGATACCTTATTTCGTTCTCTTTTCGAGGACGAAAAGATTTTTAAGTGGGGGAGAATGTAACATCCCATATTTTCTATATATATAATTTGCAATTTTAAATAAATAAAATGGTATAATATTAGAGAAAATCGAATTTTGTTGATCTTAAGGATGATGATTAATTGAATGAAGTATAAATAGATTTTTTTATTTAGTTTATGCTTAGGATTGTTGAAAATTTATATTTTATTTATTTAAATAAATTTGAGTTGTTAATTTATAATGGAAATTCAAATTTAACTTGAAATGGTGGGATTTTTAAATCGCTGAATTATAACTGAAATTCAAATCCAAAATTTAAATAATCAAATTTAGATTTAAAATGTGTAAAATTTATTTATAAAATTTTATGTAAGTATAATTTGATTTAAATGGAATTTTATAAATATTTAACTTGAATTTAAAATGGTTAAATGAATTTTTAGATATTTAGTTAATTAATTAACTGTGAAATTTAACTGTTTTGGCGACTGTCTCGGAATTCGACGAAACTGGCGCCATCGGAACCGGAACAGTGAAGTATGGTAAGATGTCAATTTGCGTTACAATCCGACTTACCGTTTGATCGTACCAGAGAAATTGTGAACGAGAGCATTGTAAATGGATAATTGGGTATTTCTCATATTTGGGCCTTATAATTATATATAAATAAAACCCATTACCACTACATCAGCCATTTCAACAACACGTATACTTCCTCCATCTATTTGTCCTCTTAATGGCTGAAATCAATTTTTTTTCAAACCCTAGAAAGAAAAATACAAGCTTAAAAAATCAAATCTCTTCAAAACCCAACAAATTATATATCAAATCGAAGCTCTCGACGATACGAAGCTACTGGTACCAATTTTTCTGACATGCAGTACTTCGTTTGGCCGGAATCAGTGGTCAAAGGTTCTGAAATCGAAACCCTAGGGTTCAATTTGGGTATTTTTGATTCAAAGCTAAATCGCAGAAACCGTCTTCTGGGTATTGTTCGTATCGTTGTCAGGATCGCAACGAACTTGGTCTCATCATCTATCGTTGAGTAGATCGTAGGGAAATCGCAGTTTAGGGTTCGGTTTGGGCTCCGGTTACCAGCGCCGTACACTGCTGTGGGTCCACCGGTGATGGCAGCTCCGGCGTCAGAGGATGCGGCCTTCGAGTAGCTTCCGGTTGGTGGTGGCCTTGTGGTTTTCGGTGGTCAGAATTGAGGTGTATCGGTGGTCAAAGTTCGGTCGGTTCATGGGTTTTCCGCGTGACGGTTCCTGTAGCGGAGAGAAGGGTGAGCGGGAAGAAGGGGCTGAGGTGGCAACACATGAGTGGGTGAGAGATTTTTATTTTTATTATTTTATATTTAAAAATCCATATAGAAAAATACTGATAACTCGCTCGTTTTAACTCGGATTTGGACGCGGTTTGTTGCGTTGGGATCGTGGCGGAATTGCGGACGTTTTGACACTAACCTGGCTGCGTTTAGAGACTGGAAATTTTTGGCCTTCAGTTGGACGTACGATCAACTAAGGATGAAAAGGTGAGTGATTCTTCGCTCACGAAATACTGAATTATTTGCATATTTATCGAATTAAATTATGAAGTAAGTTTGGTTGCATGGTTGTGTTGGATTGTTGATGTGTTGTTTCAATTTGACATGCAAGTGTGTTAACATGCAATTTAGGTAACGATTAGTTATTTAATTTAATTTAAATTTCTAATTTAAAATTCGAACCCTTGAAAAATCAAGAAACAGTTTAATGCTGATCAGTTGAATGAAATTGTTGTGATGGATGTTGGTTGAAATTTATTACTGAATTTATAGTGACATTTTAATGCTCCTTATTTCAGTATATTGTAATGCATGTTGATTGTGACGATAAATCTCGTTTACCCTTGATGTTACGGGCATCTAATGAACCCGGGATTTATCGATAAAATAAATTAAGAACACATAGTGAAATGATAAACCTCTGTGACCCTGATTTGGATTGAAATGATAGATCCATCCCTGGAATATCGAGAAATTAAAATTTAATCACTTGACCATTGGATAGGAAATTCTATACAGACATCGGTTGGTTAAATGATTTTCAAATATTTGGGGATTTTATTTGATAGAAATTTCAGTTAAAGAAATGAACCGATACTCGATAAACCTGTTCCTGTAAAGGACCTGGATCGCAAGTGTTATTTGAGTGGCTAAGAAATTGTTTCCAAAGGAAGTGGAATTCTTAAAATGAGGTTTGGATAAAATCTGAAACTTTCAAATTTAGGTTGGATTTGAATGAAATATTTTATTTGAATTTAAATTTGGAAAGAAGAGAGGATCGAGGAATATGGGTTGAATTTCCCTAAATCGAAGATTTGGGTTGAATGGCGTTTGAAACAAGATATTGATTTTTTTTTTAACTCCATTGAGACTGGAGTGTGGGTTCAAGCATTTGAAGTTCGGAAGAAAGAAGAAATTTTGATTTAAGAATTTATTATATATATATGTATTTAAAATGTTTGGGCTCAAATAAGTTATTCTTTCCTTAAAATCTATCATTTAACTTTTACTTATAGACTATTTATTCTAGCTTAATTTTTTTTCTTATATTATATTATTTAAAAACTAATTAGAAATTTTTATTATATATATATTCATAATGATTTAAATTATCTTATTTTGTTTTAACCATTATTTCTATACATATACTTTATATAAAGATTTTTTTTTTAAGAGCATCTGTTTTCAAATTTTGTCAATGATCGTAAATTTTCTTCCGAATGGAAAATGCTGGATTTAAACCCCAGTTCGAGATGGAGTCGAAATAAAGTATTCAAATATGGAATCGACGTTAACCAATTTTATATGAAAATGAAATTGATATTTTTATTTGAATATAATGGATTTCATAAATGATATGAATGAGGGTTATGGAGATTTATACTCTTTTGAATATACACGGATTTAGAATTCAAATCGATTTGAGATAAGTATAACCTTTGAGGTAAAATATATTCTGTTTGAATATAAGTCGATTATGAAATATTATATGATTATAATATAAGGATATGAAATATATTCTAGTTTAGAATAAAATCGGTTTTGGGTATGATTGTGATATGTTGATATGAAATTTTTATTCTTTTGAATATAAAATGGGTTCGAAACAAAATATGATATTTTGGGATGAAAGCGAACCTTTGAAATGTAAAAGAACCAACCGATGTGGAAAAAATGTAAACGTTGGTTGTTAAAGAGACCGGAGTCGACATAAGGCATACTCTCTGTCAGTGTCGATACCACTTTGACAACTGTGAACGTTTTGATGTATCCAGAACGAGATATGATGACTTGGAGTCGATTATTGAATCGAAGAAGATGATCGAGGACGAAATAGCCCTGACCTTCGGGTCAGAATTGAAATGACTAAAACAGGAGCTATACCGTGACTAACTGAGGTAGCACCTTTGATCGGACACACTTCTTCGATACTATTTCTATGACTATGATGATGATGATTTGGGTCCATTTATGAATTATGGGAGTGTGTTCCGAGGTGGGCGGTAGTGGCTGCTATGCGTTACCACCGGTCCGGGAGTGCGATTGGTAGAATCCTACCCTGGGCATTGCCTCGAGTGCCTTGTCATATTATCCTTATCGAGCCCATACGATTTTGATTTGTGTCGTACCTATGGAGTGCCCTCTGATGCCATCGTTTACGGTGGGTTTACGGTACTGTATAGACTACGGTATTATAAACGGTGTAAGGGTAAAAATGTAATCCCGCTTACGCTATTTTTAGTATTTATACTTTACTGAGTAGACACTATCATAATAGCGTATTATCTATGTATGTATTAGTTTAACGGATCCTCAAGAGATAGAAAAATCCCGTAATATCTCCTAAGTTACTGCACCCATGATACTGATGTTATTTCGTATTTTGATTTGACTAATATGAGATGATTTAGTGCTGATCCGAGTGTTTGTTGTGTTTTCTTTTTATGCAATACGCTCGGGTCAGCAGATGTTGCAGTTAGCGAACATTCCCATGCCTTGGAGGACAAAGACGAAGTTTGGCGTATATATCTATTATGAGTGTGGTTTAACCACTGCATTTATTTCCGCTGCTTATTATGTACATCCGTACGTATATGTAACTCTGATAATCATTGAATGTTATAACCACAGTATACATTTCAACTGCTTTTTAACTGCTATTTATTTATTATATGTTGTCCTTCCGCTGTGAGATTCTGTTTTTGTTTTTCTCTTCTTTCTTTCTTTTTCTTCTTTTCCCAATAACTACCTGCATTTGCGATTTGTTTGGGTCGACATGTGTGGCTTATTGTCAATTTTAAACGGTCAAAAATTTGGGTCGTTACATTATCACTTTTAAACAATTTCATTTTATAACTCGGATTAGTTTACAAATCTTATGATTCACTTCAACTACCAAGTTCGCTTTCGCCAATCTCCTTTTCAAATCCATCTAACCATTTAAATATATTAATTTATTTTTAAAACAATTATCCAATTTAACCGTTAGGTAAATTTTCTTATTCTCACATTTACAAATCTGATTATCATCAGAATTGACTTTATAATATCAATTTATAATAAATTATAAATAGTAGACATTAATTTCCTTTTAATAAGGTTTTATTCAAAATAAATATTTCAAAATCTATCTTTAGTTATAAAATAAATTTTATAAAATAAATCGACATAAACAAAACAATTTACTTTTAGGCCATTTACTGCCGATTACTCAACCAATATAGCCCATTGGTTAAAACACAACACGGGTTGACTTTTTGATCAATGATCAATACTCAAACCAATCACCCAAACATGACAGTTCATATGATAATATGAAATAAATAATATATTTTGAGGAATCCGGTTGGATCCCTCCAACCTGTTCTTCCCTGTATTCAAATGGTTATCTCAAACCAGACCGTTCCGTTTCATTTAACTGATAATAACGACCATTTAATCCAACCACAAGCAATTCAAACAGTTCAACCAATTAAACACGTTTATTTTATAAATGTAACCAACAAGGTAAGTTACCTTTATTGGAACCAATTCGTTAAAATAACGATTCGGTATTTCACTGAAATTAAACGACGGTTTAATCTCATCAGTTAAATCAGTAAATGAATATATAACTAGCAAACAGTCAACCATTGGCAAGCAGAGCACACAAAATAAAAACCCAATTTATATATAAAAATATAAATGGAAAAACTGAGTGAGTTTAACTCACCTTGATTTTTCCATTCGTTTTCATAACGGTTCGTTTTACACACTATCGGTTGCGTTTACTTTGTCCGTTCCCATCCAAAATCCTGCGTCCGTTGGTATGAGTCCAATGCCTCTTTTTTTGGTCCAATGTTGTACACGTCTGAGAATGTCATACGTATTAGACACATATGATTTAATTAAATAGTTAATATCTGTAATTATCGTTTGATTTAAATTTAATTATATTTCTTAACAAATATAACCGACCACAGTATACCTACTATATATTGATAGACAATGTGATAATTGGATGATATCGTTATGAATAGAAGCAAACCCCTTGGTGATGGTTAATATACCAAAATATTTGTATTAACGCTATCCCTAATAAGCTACAGGGTGTTCACATCCAATAACACGTGTATTATGGTCGAATAAATTTTCTTAAATAACCGTTACCTGTTTATTTGATCACAAGTTGGCATGTATAAATATCTGGCGGCCATGTTGATACATTATTTAAGTGGTCATATTATATATAGGACTAGGCATACGTGTAATGGGATTTAGGCATGGTATACTTCAATTAGGTGCTTACATTAAAACCGTACCGGTATAATTAAATATGGTTTATATTTTTTTATGATATACTAAAGGCTAAAATACTACTTACTTAAGTAAATCCTTCTCCTTTTCCAATTGCTTTCCTCCTTTCGTTAAATCCCATTCACTGAAGCTTCCACGGCCAAAAGATCAAGCACCCACTAGCTAGCCAAGTTCAACGCAAAACGCTCTGCATCTATTGCATCGTTCCAACAGTTCCATGGTACTTCCCTTCCTTCAACATGCTAATCGCATGCATCAGGAACCCCAAAATAATGAGAGCTCACGTCTGACACTTTGTTCCTTTTTCACCGTATCATTTTGAACTCCATCAACTTCCCATATGCTTCTCTCTCTGCTTCTTGTCCCTTTCTTCTCCATAAAACTCCTTCCGAAACAGCACTTCCCCATTTACCCTTCAACGTGGTATCCACCTGCCTTGCCCACCTGAAAACCGTACTCATCTCTCACCGTTCAGTTCACAAGACTTCACCCCCATGAGCCTCACCCTCCTTCTTACCATTGCCCCCTTCATGCGGCGAACAAAAGGAAGCTGCCTCTCCATTTCTATTGTTTACTGCTTCCGTTCTCTTTTTTTTTCAAAGAAGGTTTTTGAATTGTTATTTCTCTTCACTGTATTGAGTCCTTTCTGAAAAATGGAGAAAATGTTGCCATGTATTTATAGATACAAATTCCTTGGTGATCACGGCTTAAGCTTGGAATGCACGACAGCTTTACCTTGGAGAGCACGGTTTAATACAAAAAGATATATTGTACCTTGCTTTTGATTTAGGTGCAGGAAAACGCTGTAGCCATGTTGGAAAGAAATGACTTAAAGGGAGAAAACAGAAAAGACTAGTATGAAAAGAAAATACAAAGGTAGATCTGTAGCATTGTATTTTCATTTTGATGTGAGCCTTTGTATAGACTAAGGGTAGGCAAGGAAAGGGACCATCGGAAAGGTTTCCAGTTTTCTTTTGGTAGCAGTTTATTTCTGCAGGGATGCATTAAATTTTGAAATGAAATGCTGATGAGGCTACGATGATTTGAACGTGACTTAGGTGAATATAGGGTAAATCATATCCGAGGTAGGTAAACGCAGGTAGGTTTAGTTTATATTATTATTTTATATGGTTAGAAATTTTATAATAAAATGTTATGTGAAACTTCGTCACGAAGTAACAAGTGAAACCGGCCACAATCAACTTCTGTTATCTGATAAAAAAGCTAATCTTAGTGTAAAAAGTTATTCCGGACCCAATGGGACAAGTTTCGTCGAAATCCGAGGTCATTTGAAAAAAATTTCTTTATAAAACCAGAAATAAACACGTGTTT
This sequence comes from Allium sativum, assembly GCA_030737875.1. NCBI lineage: Eukaryota > Viridiplantae > Streptophyta > Magnoliopsida > Asparagales > Amaryllidaceae > Allium > Allium sativum. The sequence continues at coordinate 375,512,715 of CM060915.1, forward strand.
AATTTTTCCACGATCACCAGATAAATCGAATCAACTTGAAACCTTGCAATCCTATAATAATTTTTTAATACGAACCCAACGGCACCAATTTCGTCGCATTCTGAGACTGTTTCCCCGGTAGGCTATTTTTTTACGCGCACCCCGATGCCCTTTTTGACACCAAATTACCCGATCACCAAAAATAACAAACTATATACCTATCCTGACTCTAATCGACAATACGAACTCAACGGAACCGGTTTCACGGCTTAATTCGGTCATCTGCTCAAGTTATACTCAAATATCTCTTTATTAAATTAATTACGTGTTATAGAAATTAACTGGGCGTTTATGGCTACCGTGGTCACAAACGACATCAGTTTTCCACGCCATTTAACACCGTACAATAATTTAACGTTACGGTCCCAATGAAACTGATTTCGTCGAAAACGAAGTCCATTTGCAAAATGGCCATTTTAAAGGCCGATATTTAAATAACGATTTTTCACAGCGACTATTTTAAAATTTGATTTGGCCATAAACAACAAATTCTAACACGAAATCTGGATTTATCTCTTTCATATGAAAATTATCATCAACACGGTTCCAGCGTTTCTCGTTTCACAGAAATCCGACTTATATCGGATCCTGTATATTCAGTTAAAGTTCAAAACTCCATATTACGAACTGCACGCCATTTTCAAGCTCTATTTATATTATAACATTTAAACGTTGTTTTAAATAAACGAATTCAATATTAAAATTCATTAATATTCTAAATATAATATTTAAATAAATAAATCAAATTAAATATTTGACTGCCAAAAACACGGGTCGTTACAGTATGGCCACTAACAACCAATAAAACCCGAGGTACCTCAATCCAACATCCACATAAGTAAAATGCCAGCCAGTTTAAGCACTGACACTACTCCTAGCTATAAAGAAACGTGTGCACTCCCAACGGTCCATATCCCGTTTTTGACTCATACCGGGGTGTGAGGTTCACGAAGTCACGCTATACACAAAGCTATGCTTAAACAGGCTATGCTTTGATCATCAACCGCAAGGCCTGCTTTTCAACAAAAGCCTTGTTATTTGCATCTTGGTGTGTCACATTGACCATTCACGCCATGCTACCGACAACTATTGATATATACCAGGGTGTTAAGTAGAGAATAAATCCTCCACCACCAAACATACATACATTAATAGGAATCGATTTAATTACATGAAATGAATTTCAACGTCAGACACACATCCATTTACAAGTTCGTCCTGGGTCTGAACGAAACCGGAGACACCAGAGAGGTTCTCGCTTATCCGAACAATCAATACATACGTCCGGACAACTACTGCTTCAACCCCGTCCTGGGAGCAAGTCAGTCCAAGGCATCAGTAGTCGTTGTCCATTCGATGTGAAGATCGCCAGTCTTCTACCATCGTCTTCTATATTTCGATTTAATCGCCGTGTAATTATTTGAAATGAGTTAAACTCGGTCTTTTCAAATAATTATCGCAAAATTATCATTTAAATCATTTCATGTATTTAATATCTATTTATAACGATTTATCTCTATTTTTATTTATTTTAAAATAGCTTAAAATAATAAAACGACGCTTCGGGTCAGTGGGCTGCCCTAGCGCTGTTTTTACCAAATTTTGATTTACACATATCTTGAAATCTAACCGTCGGATTTTGATGAAATTTATATCGTTGGAAAGCTCTTCCCAAAGCGGTCATAACGGTTCAAGTTTTGGGAAAATTCAACGGTCGGATCTTCCAGTATAATCATTTAAAGTTACGATTATCGATACGCGAACTGCCACGCGCGTTTCATTCAATTTATTATTTATATTTATATATAAATATAAATATAAATCGTGGGCGATTTCAATTATACAAATCCATTCTTTTTACCGCATATAAAATGACGATAAAATATCACTACTAATTTCTCTCTTTTTATTTATATCTAAATTATAAATAAAATACACCTTTTAAAATTCATGTTTTAATTCATATCTAAGAATGTGGATAAAATACCTCATTTAATCTCATGGTTTTATTCATCTCTAAAAGGTGAGTAAAAATATATTTTCCCATTGGTATATTTTTTTTTTCACAACTGAATTACAAATAAAATGTACTTTATAAATTCTTGTTTTTATTTGCAACTAGTTTGCGAATAAAAATTAACTTTTAAAACGGTGTATTTCTTTACATATGGAATGCAAATAAAAATGTACTTTTTATTTCCATATTTTTACTCATATTTAAAAGGGAATAAAAAGGTACTTTCCATATTCAAGTCTTTTACTTGCCTCTAATTTGCAAATAAAAAGGTGTAATCTCTTTCTATGTTTTGTTTGCATCTAAAAATGCAAACAAAAATGTAATTCTTTTCTATGCCATATTTTATTAATTCTAGATATAAGCAAAATATCCCTTTTTATCAGTCATGTTTTATTTACACTAAATGTAAATAAAATATTCCTTTTTCCTTTTTCTTATTTATTTACTCTAGATGTACATAAATGTATTTATTTACCCTAAATGTAAATAAATGTTTTCCTTTTCTTTTTCTTATTTATTTATTTACACTAGATGTAAATAAATTTAACTTTTTCTATTTCTATTTATTTACACTACATGTAAATAAATATAACTTTTTCTATTTCTCATCTATTTACACTACATGTAAATAAATATAACCTTTTCTATTTCTCATCTATTTACACTACATGTAAATAAATATAACTTTTTCTATTTCTACTACATGTAAGTAAATGTTTCTACTCTAAATATGTTCCTTTTATACACATAGAAAATGTAAATAGAGTTTTACCTAGAATTATGTTCATTTTATTTACATAGAAATGTAAATAAAGTTTTACCGCTGAAATCTGTTCTTTTTATCTACACAGAAAATGTAAATAAAATACCATCGTTGAATTTGTCCTTTTTATTTACGTAGGAAATGTAAATAAAATACCATCGTTGAATTTGTCCTCTTTATTTACATAGGAAATGTAAATAAAATACCATCGCTCAATTTTGTTCTTTTATTTACATAAGAAATGTAAATACGGTTTCATCGCTACATTGTACTTTTATTTACATAGAAAAATGTAAATACAGTTTCAATGTTAAATTCCTACTTTTATTTACATAGAAAAATGTAAATAAAATTTCAATGTTAAATTCCTACTTTTATTTATATAGAAAAATGTAAATAAAATTTCAATGTTAAATTCCAACTTTTATTTACATAGAAAAATGTAAATAAAATTTATCAAGTTTTGTTCTATTCTATTTACAAATGTAAATGTAAATAAAAATTTCCTTTTTAAGTTTTGGGCGTCGACTAACATGTCCAATTCAATATCACGATATATGAAATCAATATGTCATTTGGTGTGAAGTTCTCATGTCAACACAAACGGTAGCAACATATAATTTGGAGTCAAGTTTCATGTCAACACATACAACAACATATGATTTGGGGTATAACTTTCATGAATCAACATAAAAGGTCCCATCTTTATTTTATTTTGTGAATCAAAATAAAATATCTAAACTTCATTTATCTTATAAATAAAAAAAACTAAGCTTTCTTTTATTTTGATAAATCAAAAAGATTCAAACTTTCTTTTATTTCATAAATCAAAATAAAAGATTCAAACTTTCTTTTATTTTATAAATCAAAATAAAAGATTCAAACTTTCTTTTATTTTATAAATCAAAATAAAAGATTCAAACTTTCTTTTATTTTATAAATCAAAATAAAAGATTCAAACTTTCTTTTATTTTATAAATCAAAATAAAAGATTCAAACTTTCTTTTATTTTATAAATCAAAATAAAAGATTCAAACTTTAAGAAAGGAACAAAATAAAAAGAAAATAAAGATGAGAACTTATATGAAGATTACATCAAAATGTGTGATTCAACAACTGATTTATCATTAACATACAGATCTCAGTTAATAGAATAATAAACAAACAGATCTAAATAAAAACATCACACATCAGCATATGAACATTTAACAATTTCATTACAACACAGATTTGGTTTATTAAAAGCAATTATTTAAACAGCGAGCAATTTATTTAAATAATTTAATTATAAAAATTCAGAGATCTCACAGTTATAGATCCGCTTTGAATTTGGCCAAAATTTAGACTTGCTCAGAATTGTCCCCTTTTAGTCTAGAAACGTAGATCTCAACTCTACGATCACAACGCTTCAGAAATGGTTAAATTCTAAGTTCAAACGAATGAGTTACGAATTAATTAAGTTAGAAATAATTTATATTAATTAATTAAAGAATTAATTAGAGGAGTATACCTTTTTCCTCAACAACACAGACACAGGCCGTGCGTTTCAGCTTCTGTTCGAACTTAGGTTTAGATATTTTACAAAATCCGTTCAGTGCTTTGACGATCCGGCTTCATGTGACGACCCCAAATCCCGTTCCGACGGAGACAAGGGTAATCTTTGGAATATAACACAGAAACGGATAATAGCAAAACAAAATTAGATAAATACACCAGATAATGAACAATAGAATATACTGGATAAAAGTAATCATCAGAGTTACACAGTATATAGGATCTTACTTAGTACAAATACAGTTCAGCTATACATAAATGTCTACAGCGGAAATAAACAAAATATGTACAATAGGAGCTGAACAGCATAAAAAGAGATAAATGATAGAATCCATCTTCAGCTCCAGCTATCCAGAAAGAACCAGCTAAACCTGAATACAAGGCTGCCCGTGTAGAAAAAGGGGCACCCGAGTTTGAAAGTGCAACAAACTACGAGTCAGTCATGGGACTGGTATGAGAAATCTACTCAACACATTTATAATATGGCTAATCACAGGACCATGCCACTTTCGTGGAACGGGTTTACTCCATTGGATTGCTAGTGCTTTAAAACAGATCTTTCTTTTAAACATCGCTATGCTTTTTATAAAAATGAAGCCGTTATAAGACTCAATTCCCATCACACAATGCAACGCAAACCGGAGGATAGAGTTTTTACCTTATAACGGCCAAAATATGCTTGATACGAATAAAACAAAGGCATTTGATATTATTGCTAGTGTTTATATGTTTTGAAAACAATTTCAAATCATAACTATCAATCATAGACGGCATGAATGCCCCATACCACTATGTCGCCATATATAGGTATACAGTCAACGAATACCATTCAACACATGAATTTCTAATCAACGAATGAATATCGATTCAACACATGAAGGTTTTCTATAGTTTATATAAATAGAAAAAAGTGATTTTTATATTTAAAACACGAATACCATTCAACACATGAATTTCTAATCAACGAACGAATATCAATTCAACACATGAAGGTTTTCTATAGTTTATATAAATAGAAAAAAGTGATTTTTATATTTAAAACAAAAATACCATTCAACACATGAATTTCTAATCAACGAATGAATATCAATTCAACACATGAAGGTTTTCTATTCAACGAATAAATATAGTTTCGACAAATGAAAATAATTCAAACACATGAATATTATTCAAAATTTCGGCAGCATAACGGCAGGGTAGTTAAAACCGGGACCGTCCCTAGTACGGCTCCTCGCTCTACCTTAAAACCTCGCGGTTTTTGACAATGGGGATCATGCATCTAGTTCGCACGCAGGCGGCATGTATATATTTATTTCATTTCCACAAACTAATCCTATGTGGTTTCAACCAAATATTTCTCAACCACAAACGGGTATTTTTCAACCACAATCAACCAATATCAATCACAAACAATCCCAAACAACCATTCGCTATCAATCAATTTTCACACCAATCACAACCAATAAATATCGTCCATGGTTTGTGGACGAGGGGCGTATATATATATATATTTATATATAGCAATTCACTTCTATTTCAACACATATATAATTTTTACAACGCATATATAACTTATACATCGAACGTACAACTTATACAACGCTTATACATGAGGTGTACAACGCTTATATAACCCATACATCGACTATATAATTTATACATTGTCGTTTTCCATATTGTTTATAAATTAGAAATCTCACATTGGGTTCCACTCCACCAAAAATAGCAGAAGGCTCAGAAAAATATGCGGTCTCTTCTAAAATGTAGAAGGCGTCCAAACGGTCACGATGTTTCCTGTTTCATCGAATTTCGTTAACACAGCAAAAAGATATGATTTTTCGAAGTTTGCAACGGTTTTAAACTGTTAAAATCAGTTTTTAATTTAAACAGTCGTTACCTTTCTGAAATCTACAAAACTAGGTTTGAAGTTTTCGTGCAATCCGTGAATCGATAGCTCGATCGGGCTACGCCGTGTCGAAGAGGGAGGTGAGAGCTTCCAGCGTAGGGGGGTGCGGTGGCGTTCGATCGCCTGAGGTGGCAGCGGCGGCGGTTGGAAGCTCGGAACTTTCGAGCTCGATATCTCTTCGAATGATGCACAAAAAAATACAAACTACATATGGATTTGAAGATCCTCTTGAGCTCTTCAAAATCTTCAACTGGAGGAGGGGCTAATTTTGCCTGGTTTGGTCGGAAATTGGATGGGAACGGCGAGAAAGGGTTCCGCCGTCGATCGCTGCTAATCGGGGAGAGAGAAAACGATATTTTTTATATTAAATTCTGATTGGCCGGGAGATTTTATAAGGGGTTTTCTGACGCGACCACCAATCTAAACCCAACGACTGTCGTCCCTAGCGTTTTACCCTCATTCCGAACACAATGGGATATGTTTCGAAGGCCCATTTGACTGTTTCAGTCAGTTTCCATTCAAATTAAAATATAAAACATTCAATATTTAATTTGAACGTGCATTTCAATTTGCCAGGGCCACAAACTGATTCGAAAAATTCCAGAAAAATAAATCTAGCTATGTTTTGACGATACGGTCCCAACAAAACTAGTTTTGTTGAATTCTGAGACCATTTCCAAAAAGGCCCATTTCTGGTCGATCCAATTTAACTGTAATTGACCAAAACACAATTTCCTTTGCCACGCTCACATACTAGCTTCAAAAATTATGAAATTTGAAACCTAGCAATAACTTCCCATCCCGGATCCAACAAAAGTGGTTTCGTCGAATTCCTAGGTCGTATGCAAAATGGCCAATTTCACGGGCTATATAAATTCCATAGCGACCTTTCTGAAAATTCATTCGGCCATAACTTTTGCTTTCCGCTGTGAAAATTCGATTTTTCAGATTCGTTAGAAAGGTACTCACTAACAGATTTAAATATTTTTGGTTTCACTAATATCCGTTTTGTTTTGCACCCGGTACAGTCCGACAAAGTTTGAATTCAATTTTTGAAACTGCAGCGCCATCTCATGCCTTGTTTATAATTATAATTAATTATATTCGTTTTCAATTGTCGATCCAAACTCACTTTTCATCTCTATTAGCTAAAATATTTATTTTAAATATTTAAAATTCATTATTTTAGCCAATTTAAAATAGTTAAATTGGTTCAGATTTTCTGGGTCGTTACAATCTCCCCCACTTAAAACTTTTTGTCCCCGAAAAGGAACAAAGTCGAAAGTGGTTTGATTAATCAACTCTACGTTCGATCTGGCTTCAATTCTCCAACTTTTCAGTTTCTGAGAAATTTCAAATTCTTCAAAAATTTGGCTAACACCCGGAATTTTCGAAAAATTTCGCCATAACCTCCTTTGTACGGGGAGGGGTTTGGAAATTTATTGGGCCGTATTAGGTACCCAATAAATCCTAATAAGCATACACATATTTATAGTGATATATTCTGGTGTTTACAGGGGAGCATGTATTGATAATAACTCCAGAGAATAAATTCCCGTCACCCTGCCCCGTGTGGGAAATAAATAGTCCATGTGCCGTATCTAATAACTAGAGAGACGTGATTATTGTCAACTCCAGACCCGTGTGGGTTTTTTATTTTTCTGGCAATTTAATCGTTATAATTTAAATAGTCCATATCAGTCATCAGTTCAACCTGTAAAATATAGTCATCGCCATACAAGCCTCTCGCTCGTATGGTAAATCTTCCACCTCGTCACACAAGCTCCAAATGCTTATGTGGTATATGATGAAGTATGCCTATCTTCTGAAGTATGCCATGCAATGTAGTTCAAAATTAATTGTTGCTACCCTATGGCGACATTTATTATTTCACACAGAAAAACCAGCACTCCGCATCCAATGGCATTCACAGGAGTTGATTTAATTATATTTCGCATCCAACTCATTAAGGTTTACCTATTTATCGGGCACGCAAATAAAATCTTTACTCAACAGCTAATCCATTTACCTGCTCAAATGTATATAATGCACAAATATATATATTTCCATTTATTTCCTAATCAGTTCAATGTGTGATATAATCGAATAATTTCAACATTATTCTATTGTTGATTCAATTAACTATCATTTCAATAATTTTAATTAATCAAATTTACTAACACACAACACAACCAACAAGCAATTTGTTTTTAACTTTTCAAAACCATTTAAATTAATTCCTATTCTCCTTTTAAAATCATTCAGACTATAGAGTTAAAAGTGTACATCCATGGAAAGAAAATAACAATAGAATAGAGAATTAAATGATAATGCAAAGTATGGTAAATGTACCTTGCACCGGAGTCAATCAGAGATATCCACTCGGCATCTTGGATAAGCTTTCTGAATGCTCTCCTCAGTTTCCCAAGTACAATCTCGCGGATCTCCGCTCCATTGCACTTTGACCAAGTGAACCTTCTTGTTTCTCAGCTCTTTGGTTTCTTTGCCGATAATCTTTAGCGGCTCTCTTCTCACAGCTAATTCTGGAGTAATTTCAACATCCTGCTGAGCTGCTTCTTCCACGATCAAGTCTGGATCATGAACATGCTTTTGAAGTTGAGATATATGAAATACATCATGGACTCCAGGCAACCAATCAGGCAGTTTGACCCTATAAGAGAGCGTTCCAATCCGTTCCAGAATAGGAAACGGACCAATGAATTTGGGCGCCAACTTTCCAGTTTTACCGAACCGGATTACTCCTCTCATCGGCGATACTTTCAAATATACATAGTCGCCAACATCAAAGGATACATCTCTCCTTCTCCTATCGGAATAGCTCTTTTGTCGGCTTTGAGCGGCAAGTAATCGCTTCTTAATAAAATCGACCTTGTCGGCAGCTTCTCGAATCATATCAGGACCCAACACAAGTCTATTACCGGGTTCGACCCAACAAGCAGGAGATCGGCACGGTCTACCATACAATGCTTCGAATGGCGACATAGTCAGACTCGCCTGGTAGCTGTTGTTATATGAGAATTCATCCAAATGTAGATGGTCTTCCCAGGATCCACCGAAATCTATAACACAAGCCCGCAATAGATCTTCTAAAATACGATTCACCCTCTCAGTCTGACCGTCTGTCTGAGGATGATAAGCGGTGCTTAAGTTCATCTTCGTTCCCAGCTCGACTTGAAATGCTTCCCAGAATTTGCTAGTGAATATTGTATCTCTATCACTGACTATACTGAGCGGCACTCCATGTAGTCTAACTATTTCCTTGAAGTATATCTGCGCCAGACTCTGAGCAGTTCTGTTTGATCTGACAAGTATGAAATGGGCGGTCTTCGTGAAGCGATCTACGATCACCCAAATACTGTCATTCCCTTTTCTAGTTCTGGGCAGACCATCAATGAAATCCATAGAAATATGTTCCCACTTCCAACCAGGAACTTCTAGCGGTTGTAACAATCCAGCCAATTTCTGTTGGTCGCTTTTGACTAGTTGGCAAGTAGGGCATCGGCTAACGTATATTGAAACATCTCTTTTCATAGCCTTCCACCAGAATGTTCGTTTGAGATCGTTATACATTTTGTCCACACCAGGATGGATACTCAGCTTGGACTTGTGACACTCGTCTAACACTTCCCTTTTTAACTCTGGGATGTCAGGAACACAAATCCTTCCTTTTAACCTCAAGGTCTCGTCCTTATCTATTTGAAAACACGAGGGTTCGCCTTTCTGAATCCTTTTGATCATATCCTTAATAAAGTTATCCTCCTTCTGCAGAATAGATATTTTGTCAATCAAGGAAGTCGTGATAATAAAGCTGGCGATCATTACATTCTTTCGGCTCAGCGCATCGGCCACGACATTGGCTTTCCCTGGAGTATATATAATCTCAAAATCGTATGCTGCAAGAAACTCCAGCCAACGTTGCTGCCTCAAATTCAAGTCTTTCTAGGTGAAAAGATACTTTAACGACTGGTGATCTGTAAACAGTTCAAATCTCTCACCCAGAAGATAGTGTCTCCAGATTTTCAAAGCGAATACTATTGCCAATAACTCAAGATCATGAGTGACGTAGTTTTTCTCATGTGGCTTCAGCTGACGGCTAGCATAAGCAATCACTTGGCCCCTCTGCATTAACACTGCGCCAAGGCCTTCTCTAGAAGCATCAGTCCAGACTTTCAAATCCTGGTTGCCATCGATGATGGTTAACACTGGAGCTGTCGTTAGTCTTAACTTTAGCTCTTCAAAAGCCTCCTCACTTTCTGGAGTCCATTTGAATTTAGAGTGCTTCTTTGTAAGCTTTGTTAAATGACCAGATATCTTTGAAAAGTTTTTAACGAACTTCCGGTAATAGCTAGCCAATCCGAGAAAACTACAGACTTCAGTGGGGGTGCTGGGATGTTTCCAATTTTGAATAGCCGTGATTTTACTTGGATCCACAGCGATTCCTTCTTTCGTTATGACGTGACCCAGAAATTTCACTTCATCTTGCCAGAATATACATTTGGAAAACTTTGCTTTCAATACATTCCTTCTGAGGATTTCTAACACTTGTTCCAAATGTTTTTCATGTTCGGCCTTTGATTTAGAGAAGATTAGAATATCGTCAATGAAAACCAGAACAAATTTATTCAATACTCCTCTGAATACTCTATTCATTAGGTCGACGAAATAGGCTGGAGCGTTACATAAGCCGAATGGCATTACTAACCACTCGTAGAATAAGTCGGGACCTCTGAATGCTGTCATTGGAACACACTCTTCGGCAATTCGAAGTTGATGGAAGCCTGTAGCTCGGTCCATCCGTGAAAATACTTGTGCTCCATTTAATCGATCCAACAAATCATCAATCCGCGACAATGGATATTTATTCTTTATGGTCTGTTTGTTCAGATCACGATAATCCACACATAGACGTAGAGTACCTTCAGATTTTGGGACAAACACCACTGTTGCCCCCCAATCAGTGAAACTAGGCCTGATCAGACCCTTCCATACTAGCTGTCGTGTTTGATTGTCTAATTCCTCCTTCTCTTTCAAGGACATTCTTCGTATAGCGTGAACTACCGGCCTTGCATTGGGAATCAAAGCAATCTTGAAATCTATTTCTCTCTGCGGAGGTAAGCGAACAACTTCTTCGAACACATCCGCATAGTTCTTGACGACAGGAATATCTTTCACTAGGTCGGGAATATTCTCTGTGATTTCAGGGACATTTTCTATTTGGGCTGGAGAAACATTCAAAGCTGCCCAAAAGTCTTTTCTATTAGTATTCTGCCCTTCACAGGGAATTGTTATATAACCACCTGATTTAATCTTCGCTTTTACGACTCGGTCGGCGCATTTAACTTCAGCTTCATATTTGGTCAACCAGTCTAACCCCAAGATAAGATCAAACTCTTTAAAATTCATGACGACTGCGATGGTAGGAAACTGATAACGAGAGAAAGAAACCGGCGCTCCACAAATCCAACTGAGATCAATGGAACCCCCAACCGGATTCTGGACAGTCATTGGTTCCTTCAGCTTTTTCAAATTCAAATCCAGTTTCTTAGCTGCATCCTTTGCAATGAAGCTTCGTGACGCGCCTGTGTCAAACAGTACTTTAACTGGAATATCTTTGACAGTTAGCGTGCCTTCTAAAACATCCGGCCTCTCTTGAGCAGACGAAGATGCAGGCACCTCTGCCACTTCATTTAAATGTACTGTTCCAGGTTTTCTGAATAGCGGGCAGGCCTTTAAAAGATGACCCGTCTGATGACATCCACCACATTTTCTATTCTCTTGAAACCTCTCCTTGGATTTTGATCCACTCTTTGTTCGCTTTTTCGAGGGTTTGCAATTCCCCTGAAAATGCCCTGGCTTATGGCAGTTATTGCATATGGCGGTCGTTACGGGTTCTTTCTCAGCCCTGGCCCTTTTCCTCTTGGCACTGGGCTTCTTATTGACCTCAGACCTCGTACTGGCTTTAGGAATATCAGTTTCCGACTCTACTTTGTCACTAGAACTGACTTCTTCTTCGTACTGTAGCATACCTTTCTTGTCTAGATCTTCGTACAGATAAGCCATGTATATCATTTCAGAAAAGGGGAGCTTCACGTTCCTCATTACACTGTTCTGATATTTCCTTTGAAGCCCGTGAATAAATCTCAGATTTTTCCTCTTTGGATTTTCAATTAGATGAGGGGCAAAGTGAGAAAGTTCATTGAATTTGTTATGATATTCGGGATTGGTCATATCTCCTTGTATCAGATAAGAAAATTCATCACATAGTCGCTCAATTGCTTCTGGAGGAGTAAATCTTTCCAGGAAAATCACTTTGAATTTATCCCAGGTGATATCACCTTCTGGATTATCCTTAATAACTGAATCCCACCAAAACAAAGCTTACTCTTTGAGTGCCCAAGACGCTAGTAGTCTTTTCTGATCGTCTCTCAGCTTTAAACCCTCAAAGATTTTCTCTGCAGAACGAATCCAAGCTTGTGTTTCCATAATGGACTCCTTGCCTAAGAATGGCGATCCACCCAGATTTCGAAATCTCTTGAATAGAACTTCTATATCGGATTCTGGCCGCGGGAACACAACTGGCTCATTAGTTGGTCGAGCCATACGATTATTTCTTCTGTTCCTGTCACTCATTTTCTAGTGCGTCTGCAATTAGCAGACAAAGTGTCAGGTCAACATAAAAGATATTTCAAAATATAGAGACAAATACTTCAATGTAAATGTGTCTACTGGGGTGTAATTTCATTCTGCTTTACTCATACTAGGATATTGCTGATCCTATCTGTATAGAGTTACCCGTCCTAGAACTCTACTGGTTCTATTTCTGACGAGTTCGTTCAAATGTTATATTCCAGAACTAAGCTTAACCTGGCTCTGATACCACGTTGTGACGACCCCAAATCCCGTTCCGACGGAGACAAGGGTAATCTTTGGAATATAACACAGAAACGGATAATAGCAAAACAAAATTAGATAAATACACCAGATAATGAACAATAGAATATACTGGATAAAAGTAATCATCAGAGTTACACAGTATATAGGATCTTACTTAGTACAAATACAGTTCAGCTATACATAAATGTCTACAGCGGAAATAAACAAAATATGTACAATAGGAGCTGAACAGCATAAAAAGAGATAAATGATAGAATCCATCTTCAGCTCCAGCTATCCATAAAGAACCAGCTAAACCTGAATACAAGACTGTCCGTGTAGAAAAAGGGGCACCCGAGTTTGAAAGTGCAACAAACTACGAGTCAGTCATGGGACTGGTATGAGAAATCTACTCAACACATTTATAATATGGCTAATCACAGGACCATGCCACTTTCGAGGAACGGGTTTACTCCATTGGATTGCCAGTGCTTTAAAACAGATCTTTCTTTTAAACATCGCTATGCTTTTTATAAAAATGAAGCCGTTATAAGACTCAGTTCCCATCACACAATGCAACGCAAACCGGAGGATAGAGTTTTTACCTTATAACGGCCAAAATATGCTTGATACGAATAAAACAAAGGCATTTGATATTATTGCTAGTGTTTATATGTTTTGAAAACAATTTCAAATCATAACTATCAATCATAGACGGCATGAATGCCCCATACCACTATGTCGCCATATATAGGTATACAGTCAAAACCGCACAGTCACGTATTTGGAAACTGGATTTCCGTCATGAACCAAGGCAAAAGATAGTCCTTACCGAATTCGAGACAATCTAGCCCATGTCTCAGGATCAGAGCTCGAGTGACCCTTGGATCGTCAGGGCCGGTCCACCGATGTGGATTAAAATGCCTGAACAATACGTTTCCTCGCCCTTTGGGGCGTAAACGAGCCAACGAATGACTCCATCGGACCCGGATCGTCCGATCAAACCAAGGCGCCTCGCAACAGCAACAACCACATAGGTGAAAAGTATATAAATGTCAGGGCTGTTAGGTCACTGACACCACCCTAGCTAGAAAGAAACGCATGCCCTCCCTGAGGTCCTTCTCCCGTTTCTGGTTCATACCGGGGTGTGAGGCTCGCGAATTTACGTTATACACAAAGCTACGCCACACAGGCGGTGCTTTGATCATCACCACAAGACTTTGCTTTTCAACAGAAGCCCTGATCACTGCATCTTAGCATGCCACACCGGCAATTCATGCCATGCGACTGATGTCCATCGATATACAACCTCTGAGCTCGTGCGTCTCAGAGAAGGGCGTTAAGCAAAAGAATAAATTCTCCGCCGCCAAACAGATGTATATTTAACAGAAATCAATCAACACAGAATAAACTCCAATGTCAGACACACAGTCCATTTACAAGTCCGTTCTGGGTCTGAACGAAACCGGAGGCACTAAATATCTCGCAAACCCATCGATCACCACGTACCTCTGGACGATCACCACTCATTATCCATATTTCGGGATGCCTCCCAATCAGGACCACGGTTACCATCCAAACGAGGTGAAGATCTCCGGTCTTCGACCACCGTCTTCATCTTCGAATTTCAATCGTCGGTCAATTATTTGAAATGAGAATTAACTCGGCCTTTTCAAATAATTCACGTATATTTAGAATTTCAAATTAATTTATTTCAATGGTTAAATCATTCGACAACACCAATTTTGTTCTTTAATGTAATTTTCACACCAAACACATTCAACCATCAAATACCACATAAATCGAGCAAATTCAGTTTATTTCCATTCCATATCGTTTATGATATTTTATAACGATTTATCGCTATTTTTATTTATTTTAAAATAGCCAATTTATTCAAAACGACGCTTCGGGCCATAACGCGGCCGTGGCGCTGTTTTTCTTCAGATTTGATTTACACATATCTGAAAATCTAACCGTTGGATGTTCACAAAATTTACATCATTAGAAAGGTCTTTTCAAAATGAATCCAACGGTCCCAGTTTCGGGAAAATCCGACGGTCGGATCTCCCGGTACAATCGTTTGAAGTTTCGATTTCAAAATGCGAACTGCAGCGTCGTTATTCGATTAAATATATATATATATATAATCGTTTCTGGCGCTGTTTTTCTTTGGATTTGAATTAAACATTCTAGACAATCCAACCGTTGGATTTTTACAAAGTTGGTGCCGTTGGAAAGATGTTTCCAAGGCGAACCCAACGGTTGCGATTTCAGGAAAATCCGATGGTCGGATCTCCCGGTATAATCGTTTGAAATCACGGTTTCAAAATACGAACTACAGCGTCGTTATTCGATAAATTTTAATTCTATTTATATATATATATATATATATATCGATTCTTTGATTTCGGAGCTACATCCTTTTCATACATTTGATAAAAATGATATTTTTATCTAACTGTCTTCTATTTCAACACTTCACTGTATTTTACAATTCATGTATATAATAAAAATGTGATTTTTATATTGTAAAACAATTCATTTCAAAACACTATTATTTTATATAGTTTATATAGGCGATAAAAATAGGATTTTATTATAAAACAATTTCTTTCAAAATATGAATACCATTCAACACATGAATTTCTAATCAACGAATGAATATCGATTCAACACATGAAGGTTTTCTATAGTTTATATAAATAGAAAAAAAGTGATTTTTATATTTAAAACACGAATACCATTCAACACATGAATTTCTAATCAACGAACGAATATCAATTCAACACATGAAGGTTTTCTATAGTTTATATAAATAGAAAAAAAGTGATTTTTATATTTAAAACACGAATACCATTCAACACATGAATTTCTAATCAACGAACGAATATCAATTCAACACATGAAGGTTTTCTATAGTTTATATAAATAGAAAAAAGTGATTTTTATATTTAAAACACGAATACCATTCAACACATGAATTTCTAATCAACGAATGAATATCAATTCAACACATGAAGGTTTTCTATTCAACGAATAAATATAGTTTCGACAAATGAAAATAATTCAAACACATGAATATTATTCAAAATTTCGGTAGCATAACGGCTGGGTAGTTAAAACCGGGACCGTCCCTAGTACGGCTCCTCGCTCTACCATAAAACCTCGCGGTTTTTGACAATGGGGATCATGCATCTAGTTCGCACGCAGGCGACATGTATATATTTATTTCATTTCCACAAACTAATCCTATGTGGTTTCAACCAAATATTTCTCAACCACAAACGGGTATTTTTCAACCACAATCAACCAATATCAATCACAAACAATCCCAAACAACCATTCGCTATCAATCAATTTTCACACCAATCACAACCAATAAATATCGTCCATGGTTTGTGGACGAGGGGCGTATATATATATATATATATATATATATATATATATATATATTTATATATAGCAATTCACTTCTATTTCAACACATATATAATTTTTACAACGCATATATAACTTATACATCGAACGTACAACTTATACAACGCTTATACATGAGGTGTACAATGCTTATATAACCCATACATCGACTATATAATTTATACATCATCGTTTTCCATATTGTTTATAAATTAGAAATCTCACATTGGGTTCCACTCCACCAAAAATAGCAGAAGGCTCAGAAAAATATGCGGTCTCTTCTAAAATGTAGAAGGCGTCCAAACGGTCACGATGTTTCCTGTTTCATCGAATTTCGTTAACACAGCAAAAAGATATGATTTTTCGAAGTTTGCAACGGTTTTAAACTGTTAAAATCAGTTTTTAATTTAAACAGCCGTTACCTTTCTGAAATCTTCAAAACTAGGTTTGAAGTTTTCGTGCAATCCGTGAATCGATAGCTCGATCGGGCTACGCCGTGCCGAAGAGGGAGGAGAGAGCTTCCAGCGTAGGGGGGTGCGGTGGCGTTCGATCGCCTGAGGTGGCAGCGGCGACGGTTGGAAGCTCGGAACTTTCGAGCTCGATATCTCTTCGAATGATGCACAAAAAAATACAAACTACATATGGATTTGAAGATCCTCTTGAGCTCTTCAAAATCTTCAACTGGAGGAGGGGCTAATTTTGGCTGGTTTGGTCGGAAATTGGATGGGAACGGCGAGAAAGGGTTCCGCCGTCGATCGCTGCTAATCGGGGAGAGAGAAAACGATATTTTTTATTTATTTATTAAATTCTGATTGGCCGGGAGATTTTATAAGGGGTTTTCTGACGCGACCACCAATCTAAAGCCAACGACTGTCGTCCCTAGCGTTTTACCCCCATTCCGAACACATTGGGATATGTTTCGAAGGCCCATTTGAATGTTTCAGTCAGTTTCCATTCAAATTAAAATATAAAACATTCAATATTTAATTTGAACGTGCATTTCAATTTGCCAGGGCCACAAACTGATTTGAAAAATTCCAGAAAAATAAATCTAGCTATGTTTTGACGATACGGTCCCAACAAAACTAGTTTCATCGAATTCTGAGACCGTTTGCAAAAAGGCCCAATTCTGGTCGATCCAATTTAACTATAATTGACCAAAACACAATTTCCTTTGCCACGCTCACATACTAGCTTCAAAAATTATGAAATTTGAAACCTAGCAATAACTTCCCATCCCAGATCCAACAAAAGTGGTTTCGTCGAATTCCGAGGTCGTATGCAAAATGGCCAATTTCACGGGCTATATAAATTCCATAGCGACCTTTCTGAAAATTCATTCGGCCATAACTTTTGCTTTCCGCTATGAAAATTCGATTTTTCAGATTCGTTAGAAAGGTATTCACTAACAGATTTAAATATTTTTGGTTTCACTAAAATCCGTTTTGTTTTGCACCCGATACAGTCCGACAAAGTTTGAATTCAATTTTTGAAACTGCAGCGCCATCTCATGCCTTGTTTATAATTATAATTAATTATATTCGTTTTCAATTGTCGATCCAAACTCACTTTTCATCTCTATTAGCTAAAATATTTATTTTAAATATTTAAAATTCATTATTTTAGCCAATTTAAAATAGTTAAATTGGTTCAGATTTTCTGGGTCGTTACACTTCACCATGCCAGAGTGCCTCGAGAGGCGCGCCAACGCCCAGGGAGCGGCGTCGTTCGGTGCTGTCTTCGAGGCGGGGCGGAGGTGCAATGGCGACGGGATTGGGGAGGTGGTTCGTGAGCTACAGGTCACGGTTCAGGCCAAACTCCGTATGGATGTGTAGAGGGGAAAGAAGGCTTCGACGTGGTGTGTGGATTGGGTCCTAATTCGTGGAGATGGAAGAGAAATTAGAAAGGGAAGCATGGAACATCGGTGGCAATAGATTAGTGGGTTGGCGGCTGTAAAGATGACGATGAATAGTGTTTTGGCTTTTAGGGTTTTCTATTTTATAATGTTTTTAGTGAAATTTTACAAAAAAAACCCATATCTCATAAACCGTTTTGATTCCAGCCCAGAAGAAGGTGTCCCTAGCCAATAGCCCATATCCCGGATCCAACGGGCAAGGACCCGTCAGGCCAAAAAGCTGTCTGTTGCCTGTTTTATTTAAATTAATATTTAAATCCTTTATTAATTTAATTCGTTCGCATAAATAAATTCACTGAGGCCACATACAGACTCAGAAAAATCCAGAAAAAATATATTTGGCTTCGATATGACGATACGGTCCTAACAAAATTAATTTCTTCGAATTCTGAGACCGTCTGAAAAATGGCTATTTTTCAGTCGATTAAATTTGACTGAATTGAACAAAACACAGTTTCTTTCGCCACCCTCACATATTAATTCAGAAAATTCTAAAAATTGAAACCTAGCAATAATTTGACATTTCGGTTCCAACAAAAGTGGTTTCGTCGAAAACAGAGGTCGTTTGAAAATTGACTATTTTCACTGGCTTTAATATTATTTAAAAAAATGAAAATTTTAAATTCTGGCACATTTTCCCACCAAATTATTTAAAATAAAATTTTTAAATTGGTTCGGATTTTCCGGGTCATTACATTCTCCCCCACTTAAGAGCTTTTCGTCCCCGAAAAGGAAACAAAGTAAAGTAGGAAACAAGATGGAAAATGTAAATTATTGTAATTGTACCTTAACACAAGAGTTACTCGGAGATGTCCACTTTGCACTTGGGGTAAGCCTTTGTAATGCTATCCTCTGTCTCCCAAGTACAGTCTCTAGGATCCCCGCTCCACTGCACCTTGACTAGGTGGATTCTCTTGTTCCTCAGCGCTCGGGTTTCTTTGCCAACAATTTTAATCGGCTCCCTCCTTACTGCTAAGTTCGGTGTAATCTCCAACTCTTGTTGTGCCGCTTCCTCCACAACTAGGTCTGGATCATGGACATGTTTTCGGAGTTGAGATACATGAAATACATCATGCACCCCAGGCAACCAGCCATGTAGCTGCACTCGATAAGCGAGAGAACCAATCCTTTCGAGAATAGGAAATGGACCAATGAATCTCAGTGCCAACTTCCCAGACTTCCCAAAACGAACTACGCCTCTTAATGGAGAAACCTTCAAGTATACTCGATCACTAACAGAGAATTCTAAATTTCTTCTTCGCTTGTCTGCATAGCTCTTCTGTCGGCTCTGAGCAGCCAATAGGCGCTTCTTAATCAAATCAACCTTATCCGATGCTTCACGAATCATATCGGGGCCCAAGACTAATCGATTGCCTTGCTCCACCCAACATGCCGGAGATCTGCATGGCCTGCCATATAATAACTCAAACGGTGACATCTTCAAGCTTGCTTGGTAGCTATTATTATAAGAGAACTCCACCAAGTGCAAGTGGTCCTCCCATGAACCGCCATAATCGAGAATGCATGCTCGCAACAAGTCTTCCAAAATGCGGTTCACCCTCTCAGCCTGGCCATCTGTCTGAGGGTGATAAGCAGTGCTTAGGTTTAATTTGGTCCCAAGCTCTTCTTGAAAAGCTTCCCAGAATTTGATAGTAAATAATGGATCCCGATCACTGACAATGCTTTTGGGAACTCCGTGTAGTCTGACTATCTCTTTAAGATAAAGCTACGCCAAACTTCGAGCTGTTCTATTGGACCTGACAAGGATGAAATGGGCAGACTTCGTTAAGCGGTCTATAATCACCCATATGCTATCATTCCCTTTTTTGCTTCGGGGCAAGCCATCAATAAAGTCCATAGAAATTTCCTCCCACTTCCAACCAGGAACTCCTAGCGGTTGCAACAAACCCGCCAGTTTCTGTTGATCACTTTTAACTTGCTGACAAGTGGGACATCTAGCGACGTAAATAGAAATATCTCTCTTCATGGACCTCCACCAAAATGTGCGCTTGAGGTCATGATACATCTTGCTCACCCCAGGGTGAATACTAAGCTTAGATTTATGACATTCATCCATAACCTCCCTTCTGAGCTTAGAATCGTATGGGACACAAATTCGGCCTAATAGCCTCAGAACCCCTTTGTCGTCAATTTGGAAACTCGTGGTTTCGCCATCCTGAATTCTTTTGATAATCCTCTGAATAAATTTATCATCCTTCTGAAGAGCAGAGACTTTATCAATCAGAGTAGGAGTGATAATGAGATTGGCGAGAATGAGCTTGTCTCCATCTGCATTCTTTCTACTGAGCGCATCGGCCACAACGTTGGCTTTCCCTGGAGTATATAGGATATCCAGATCATAGGCTGCAAGAAATTCAACCCAGCGTTGCTGCCTCATATTCAAATCTCTTTGGGTAAAAAGATGTTTCAAGGATTTGTGATCTGTATATATTTCGAACTTCTCACCCAAGAGATAATGCCTCCATATTTTTAGAGCAAACACAATAGCCATTAGCACGAGATCATGCGTGGCGTAATTTTTCTCATGCAGTTTCAGCTGGCGGCTAGCATATGCAACTACTTTGTCCCTTTGCATCAGCACCACACCAATACCTTAAATAGATAAGGGTTAACATGTTAAAATGAGATTTGACATTAAAAGAAAATGTTATCTCTGACATGTTAATTTATATAAGAGAAATAACCTTGCTTAGAAGCGTCGGTCCAGACTTTCAAATCCTGATTGCCATCTATAATGGTCAACACAGGAGCATTGGTCAACCTCCTTTTTAGATCTTGGAAAGTTGTCTCGCATTCGGGAGTCCAAATGAATTTTGTATGCTTCTTGGTAAGGTTTGTCAATGGACAAGCTACCTTCGAAAAATCCTTGACAAATTTCCGATAATAGCCAGCCAGTCCTAAGAAACTTCTGACCTCTGTGGGAGTTCTAGGCTTCTTCCACTCTTGGATGGCTGAGATCTTTCCTGGATCTACTGAGATGCCTTCTTTTGATACAACATGGCCGAGGAATTTCACCTCTTCTTGCCAGAATATGCATTTGGAGAATTTGGCTTTCAGCACATTTCTTCACAAAATCTCCAAGACTTCTCTCAGATGCTGTTCGTGCTCAGTAGTGGATTTAGAAAAGATGAGGATGTCATCGATGAATACCAGCACGAACTTATTTAAAACATCCCTGAATACTCTATTCATCAAATCAACAAAGTATGTTGGAGCATTACATAGACCGAAGGGCATTACTAGCCATTCATAGAATATATCCGGTCCTCTAAAAGCAGTTAAAGGCACACACTCCTCTGCGATGCAGAGTTGATGGAAGCCTGTAGCTAGGTCCATCCTAGAAAATACTCGTGCTCCATGCAAGCGGTCTAATAGATCATCAATTCGTGGCAGTGGATATTTGTTTTTCAGCGTTTGTTTGTTGAGATCGCGGTAGTCCACACATAGCCTGAGTGTACCGTCTGATTTTGGGACGAACACCACTGCTGCACCCCATTCTGAGAAGCTGGGCCTGATCAGACCCTTCCACAAAAGCTGTTTGGTTTGATTTCTCAACTCCTCTTTTTCTTTTGGCGACATTCTCCGAATAAGATGTACGACAGGCCTTGCATTCAGAGCTAAGTCAATTCGGAAGCTGATTTCTCTATGCGAAGGTAAGCCCTCAACTTCTTTGAATACATCAGCGTAATCTCTGACAATAGGGATATCCTCAATAGAAGTAGGGGTGACTTCTAGAGAAGATCAGAATTCTTTTCTGTCGGTGGCTGAGCCATGGCATGGTACAACAATAGTATCTCCAAGTTTGGTTTTAATTTTGACAATTCTATCAGCGTATACTAACTCAGCCTCATACTTTGCTAACCAATCTATACCCAGTATAATATCATATCCAGAAAAATTCATGATTATCAAATTAAAAGGAAATTGGTAGCGAGAATAGGAGATAGGCACTTTACAATACTGATCTAGGATGAGGGAACCTCCTATCGGGCTATTAGCTCTAATCAACTCTTTAAGTTTCTTTGGTTTTAGTTTTAACTTTTCAATTGCATCTTTAGAAATAAAACTTCGTGCAGCACTCGTGTCAAACAAAGCACTAATAGGAATGCCTTTAATATTAAGAGTACCTCCTAAGACATCGGGTTTACCTGGCCCCTCGGCAGAAGCTGGTGCAACCGCTCCTTCATAAACATGTGCCACTTGAGAATTCTTTAGCAGTGGGCAGTTTTCCTTGATGTGCCCCTTCTGATGGCAATTGTAGCAATCCCTCTTATCCTGAGAACTCTGGCCATGATTCTGAGAACTCTGGCTACGATTCTGGCTAGGTCTAGCTTCATTCCTCTTGACTCTTTTCGGAGCTTTATGCTCAAAATCAAAATGTCCAATCTTGCCGCAATTATAGCATGTCAACTTGCTCCTGTCCCTCTTCTTCCCTTGGGGCTTAGCAGCAGAAGAATTGCTTGCCTCCTGTTTCTTGTTAGCCTGTTCCTTCTGGTTGTTGCTTTGATTTTTCACTCTATCCTGTTGTCCAGACTCGTCATTCTCCTCGTAGCGGCAAGCCATCTCTATTACTTCATTGAAGGGGAGTTTGATATGGGCGGTAACTCGGTTCAAATATTTCTTTGAAAGGCCCTTGATGAATCTTTTATTCTTCTCGACTGGATCTTGGATCAATTCAGGAGCATAACGTGAGAGCTCATCAAACTTCCTCACATAATCAGAAACAGACATACTCCCTTGCTGTAAGTTGACGAAATGCTCGCGAAGGCGCTCTCTTGCTTGTGGAGGAACATACTTGTCATTGAAGAGTTCTTTAAATTTGGCCCAAGACATGTTATTCACATCATTGCAAATCTTGACCGTATCCCACCAATGTCCCGCTAAGTCTTTCAATTGCCATACTGCCAGAAAACGCTTGCGCTGATCCACTAATTCTAAGCCTTCCAAGATCTTTTCGCAGTCCTTAAGCCATGACTCTTCTTCAGCCGCAGACTCTCGCCCAGTGAAAGGTACACCCCCTAGATTTCTGAATTTCTTTGACATTCTTTCCAAGTCGAAGGGTTGTGGGGGTGGAGGTGCTACTACTACGGGGTCGGTCTGCTCACGAATGGTATCATCTCTAGCAGGCCCACTGCCTCCTGCTCTGACTCCACCTCGGGCTCCCCCTCGGGCTCCACCTCTAGTTCTTGCTCGAGTATCCATTTTCAATCAGTCTGTACCATCAAGGAAAGGGTCAGACCAACAAAAATGAATTTTTTTAAGAAAAGATAAGGTAAGGACAAGATGAAAAGATGATGATGTAATGACTGATAAACATGTGCTATTCTGCCGTGCTCATTCCAGGACATTACTAGTCCTATCTCTAATGAGCTACTCGCCTTAGAATAATGTGGGTTCTATCTAGACGAATTGTTCTAAATATGTTATACTCCGAAGCTAATGTTAACCTTAAGCTCTGACACCAACTGTGATGACCCCAAACTTCTGTGGTGCGAAAGTAAGGATAATCATTTGGAATACAACATATTTATAACAACAACAGATCTCATATAATATCATAACACATAATTATTGCAGCGGAAAGAAATAAGTCATAAACATCACATCAACAGAACCACAGAGTACGCAGTTTACAGGATACAACTTAGCAAAATAAAAGTCTGAATCAAAGGAAATAAGTTCCAACTCCAAAACATACATCAAAATACAGAATGGAATAAAGTCTCTAAAGCAAAAGATAAAGATAAAAGAGAGTCTTCATCATCTTCTTCCAAGCAGTCTTCAATCCAGGAAATGTCTCCCTAAGAACCATTCACTTGGCTGCCCGTGTAAAGAGAGGGCACCCGAGTTTGCAAAGTGAAACAAACATCGAGTCAGTCGTGGGACTGGTATGAGAAATCTTTCTATACTAACTAACAATATGGCGAATCATAGGACCACGCCGCTAACGCGGAACGGGTTTACTCCAATTGATTACCAGTGCATGATTTGATAAAGTTTATACAAAAACAACGAAATGACTTTTGAAAAATGAAATCATTATAAAACTCAGGTCCTATCACACAATGCAACGCAAACCAGAGGATAGAGTTTTTCCTTATAATGATCAAACATGACTTGATACGTATAAAATAATATCTTTAATATTATTATTAGTGTCTAAGCAGTATTAAAATACTTCAATATAAATGTATCAATCCTAGACGACATGGGTACCATATACAATGTCGCCATATATAAGTTTACAATCAAGACCGCAATGTCGTATTGGAAATTGGTTTTTTGTCATGAAATCGAGGCTAGGGATCATCCTCTCCGATTCGAGACACTCTAGCAATTGCCTCAGGATTCCCCGCAGTGAACCCTTGGATGCGGTAGGGCCGGTCCCCACCTAACGGTAGTGGATTAGTTATGCCTGAACACACGTTTCCTGGTTCCTTTGAACCTATAGTATGTCCACTAACAACCTATAAAACCCGAGGTACCTCAATCCAACATCCACATAAGTAAAATGCCAGTCAGTTTAAGACCTAACACCACTCCTAGCTAGAAAGAAACGTGTGCACTCCCTACGGTCCATATCCCGTTTTTGACTCATACCGGGGTATGAGGCTCGCGAAGTCATGCTATACACAAAGCTATGCCTAAACAGGCTATGCTTTGATCATCAACCGCAAGGCCTGCTTTTCAACAAAAGCCTTGTTATTTGCATCTTGGCGTGTCACATTGACCATTCACGCCATGCTACCGACAACTATTGATATATACCAGGGTGTTAAGTAGAGAATAAATCCTCCACCACCAAACAGACATACATTAATAGGAATCGATTTAATTACATGAAATGAATTTCAACGTCAGACACGCATCCATTTACAAGTTCGTCCTGGGTCTGAACGAAACCGGAGACACTAGAGAGGTTCTCGCTTATCCGGACAATCAACACATACGTCCGGACAACTACTGCTTCAACCCCGTCCTGGGAGCAAGTCAGTCCAAGGCATCAGTAGTCGTTGTCCATTCGATGTGAAGATCGCTGGTCTTCTACCATCGTCTTCTATATTTCGATTTAATCGCCGTGTAATTATTTGAAATGAGTTAAACTCGGTCTTTTCAAATAATTATCGCAAAATTATCATTTAAATCATTTCATGTCTTTAATATCTATTTATAACGATTTATCGCTATTTTTATTTATTTAAAAATAGCTCAAAATAATAAAACGACGCTTCGGGTTAGTGGGCTGCCCTGGCGCTGTTTTTACCAAATTTTGATTTACACATATCATGAAATCTAACCGTCGGATTTTGATGAAATTTATATCGTTGGAAAGCTCTTCCCAAAGCAGTCCTAACGGTTCCAGTTTTGGGAAAATTCAACGGTCGGATCTTCCAGTATAATCATATAAAGTTACGATTATCGATACGCGAACTGCCGCGCGCGTTTCGTTCAATTTATTATTTATATTTATATATAAATATAAATATAAATTGTGGGCAATTTCAATTATACAAATCCATTCTTTTTACCGCATCTAAAATGACGATAAAATATCACTACTAATTTCTCTCCTTTTATTTATATCTAAATTATAAATAAAATACACCTTTTAAAATTCATGTTTTAATTCATATCTAAGAGTGTGGATAAAATACCTCATTTAATCTCATGGTTTTATTCATCTATAAAAAGTGAATAAAAATATATTTTCCCATTGTTATATTTTTTTTTCACAACTGAATTACAAATAAAATGTACTTTATAAATTCTTGTTTTTATTTGCAACTAGTTTGCAAATAAAAATTAACTTTTAAAACGGTGTATTTCTTTACATATGGAATGCAAATAAAAATGTACTTTTTATTTCCATTTTTTTACTCACATTTAAAAGGGAATAAAAAGGTACTTTCCATATTCATTTCTTTTATTTGCCTCTAATTTGCAAATAAAAAGGTGTAATCCTTTCTATGTTTTGTTTGCATCTAATAATGCAAACAAAAATGTAATTCTTTTCTATGCCATATTTTATTAATTCTAGATATAAGCAAAATATCCCTTTTTATTATGTCATGTTTTATTTACACTAAATGTAAATAAAATATTCCTTTTTCCTTTTTCTTATTTATTTACTCTAGATGTACATAAATGTATTTATTTACCCTAAATGTAAATAAATGATTTCCTTTTCTTTTTCTTATTTATTTATTTACACTAGATGTAAATAAATGTAACTTTTTCTATTTTTATTTATTTACACTACATGTAAATAAATATAACGTTTTCTATTTCTTATCTATTTACACTACATGTAAATAAATATAACTTTTTCTATTTCTACTACATGTAAGTAAATGTTTCTACTCTAAATATGTTCCTTTTATACACATAGAAAATGTAAATAGAGTTTTACCTAGAATTATGTTCATTTTATTTACATAGAAATGTAAATAAAGTTTTATCGCTGAAATCTGTTCTTTTTATCTACATATAAAATGTAAATAAAATACCATCGTTGAATTTGTCCATTTTATTTACATAGGAAATGTAAATAAAATACCATCGTTGAATTTGTCCTTTTTATTTACATAGGAAATGTAAATAAAATACCATCGCTCAATTTTGTTCTTTTATTTACATAAGAAATGTAAATACGGTTTCATCGCTACATTGTATTTTTATTTACATAGAAAAATGTAAATACGATTTCAATGTTAAATTCCTACTTTTATTTACATAGAAAAATGTAAATAAAATTTCAATGTTAAATTTCTACTTTTATTTACATAGAAAAATGTAAATAAAATTTATCAAGTTTTGTTCTATTCTATTTACAAATGTAAATGTAAATAAAAATTTCCTATTTAAGTTTTGGGCGTCGACTAACATGTCCAAATCAATATCACGATATACGAAATCAATATGTCATTTGGTGTGAAGTTCTCATGTCAACACAAACGATAGCAACATATAATTTGGAGTCAAGTTTCATGTCAACACATACAACAACAACATATGATTTGGGGTATAACTTTCATGAATCAACATAAAAGGTCCCATCTTTATTTTATTTTGTGAATCAAAATAAAATATCTAAACTTCATTTATCTTATATAAAAAAAAACTAAGCTTTCTTTTATTTTGATAAATCAAAAAGATTCAAAATTACTTTTATTTCATAAGTCAAAATAAAAGATTCAAACTTTCTTTTATTTTATAAATCAAAATAAAAGATTCAAACTTTCTTTTATTTTATAAATCAAAATAAAAGATTCAAACTTTCTTTTATTTTATAAATCAAAATAAAAGATTCAAACTTTAAGAAAGGAATAAAATAAAAAGAAAATAAAGATGAGAACTTATATGAAGATTACATCAAAATGTGTGATTCAACAACTGATTTATCATTAACCTACAGATCTCAGTTAATAGAATAATAAACAAACAGATCTAAATAAAAACATCACACATCAGCATATGAACATTTAACAATTTCATTACAACACAGATCTAGTTTATTAACAGCAATTATTTAAACAGCGAGCAATTTATTTAAATAATTTAATTATAAAAATTCAGAGATCTCATAGTTATAGATCCGCTTTGAATTTGGCCAAAATTTAGACTTGCTCAGAATTGTCCCCTTTTAGTCTAGAAACGTAGATCTCAGCTCTACGATCACAACGCTTTAGAAATTGTTAATTTCCGAGTTCAAACGAATGAGTTACGAATTAATTAAGTTAGAAATAATTTATATTAATTAATTAAAGAATTAATTAGAGGAGTATACCTTCTTCCTCAACAACACAGACACAGGCCGTGAGTTTCAGCTTCTGTTCGAAATTAGGTTTAGATATTTTACAAAATCCGTTCATTGCTTTGACGATCCGGCTTCACCACGCTAGAGTGCCTCGAGAGGCGCCCTAACGCCCAGGGAGCGACGTCGTTCGGTGTTGTGTTCGAGGCGGGGCGGAGGTGCAAAGGCGGCGAGTTTGGGGAGGTGGTTCGTGAGCTACAGGTCACGGTTCAGGCCAAACTCCGTATGGATGTGTAGAGGGGAAAGAGGGCTTCGACATGGTGTGTGGATTGGGTCCTAATTCGTGGAGATGGAAGAGAAATTAGAAGGGGAAGGATGGAACATCGGTGGCCATAGATTAGAGGGTTGGCGGCTGTAAAGATGATGATGAATAGTGTTTTGGCTTTTAGGGTTTTCTATTTTATAATGTTTTTAGTGAAATTTTACAAAAAAAACCCATATCTCTTAAACCGTTTTGATTCCAGCCCAGAAGAAGGCATCCCTAGCCAATAGCCCATATCCCGGATCCAACGGGCCAGGTCCCGTCAGCCCAAACAGCTGTCTGTGGCCTGTTTTATTTAAATTAATATTTAAATCCTTTATTAATTTAATTCGTTCGCATAAATAAATTCACTGAGGCCATATACAGACTCAGAAAAATCCAGAAAAAATATATTTGGCTTCGATATGACGATACGGTCCTAACAAAATTAATTTCGTCGAATTCTGAGACCGTCTGAAAAATGGCTATTTTTCAGTCGATTAAATTTGACTGAATTGAACAAAACATAGTTTCTTTCGCCACGCTCACATATTAATTCCGAAAATTCAAAAAATTGAAACCTAGCAATTATTTGACATTCCGGTTCCAACAAAAGTGGTTTCGTCGAAAACAGAGGTTGTTTGAAAATTGACTATTTTCACTGGCTTTAATATTATTTAAAAAAATGAAAATTTTAAATTCTGGCACATTTTTCCACCAAATTATTTAAAATAATTTTTTTAAATTGGTTTGGATTTTCCGGGTCATTACACCAAAATATCATCCACGAACACAAGGACAAACTTATTCAACTGATCTATGAATACCCTATTCATAAGATCCACAAAATATGCTGGGGCATTGGTCAGCCCGAATGTCATGACCAACCACTCATAAAATCCAGACGGCGTCCAAAACGCCGTTTTAGCTATACTCTCAGCTTCCACTCTAAGCTGATGAAAACCTGTCGCGAGATCCAACTTAGAGAATACTCTCGCGCCACTCAACTGATCAAACAAATCATCTATCCGTGGTAGAGGATACTTGTTCTTCCTCGTCACCTTATTCAACTCGCGGTAGTCTACACACAACCGAAGGGAACCATCCGCCTTGGTAGCAAACACAACTGGTGCTCCCCATTCAGAAACACTCCTTCTGATAATCTTCAAAAGATCGCTGACTTGCACCCCGAGCTCTCGCTGCTCCCTTGGTGCCATACGACGAAGTGGCATCACAATAGGTCTGGCATCTTTCACTAAATCAATACGGAACTCAATCTCTCGGTGTGGTGGAAGCCCGGTCACTTCTTCGAAAACGTCCGGATATTGGCCAACCACGGGCAACCCTGACAACTCACCTTGCGAGATGTCGAGGGAATTTAGAAAACTAACCATTACCCCATCACTAGGTAGACCACCAAACACTATCCTCCGCCCATCATACGCTCTAGCTGTCACCAAAAAGCCCTCACAGTCTACCACCACCCCGTATCTTTGGAGCGAATCGACTCCCAAAATAATGCCAAACCCAGTAAAGCCCAAAACAAAGCAATCACAAGCAAACATGCATCCATGGCTCGATAAGACCACATTACGACAAATCATATTAAGGTTAGTTGAACCACCAATTGGGTTCGTCACTACTAAAGGTCTATCGACAATCTCGGGCCCCAATCCCAACCTATCTACCAGGTCACTAGATATGAAGGAAATGGAAGCTCCGGTATCAAACAAAACTCTAACAGGAATATCATAAACAGAAAGCATACCTTGGATAACGACATTCTTTCCCTTCTCCGCCGCAGTTGGGGGCATTCGACGAAGAAGGAATAGCATTAAGGGCATAAGCTTTCACCATCTGCTTTTCTTTAGGCGGTTGCGGACACTTGTCCTTGTGATGTCCCACTTGACCACAGTTGAAGCACTTCCTATCCGCTGGCTTGGCCCGACATTCTTTGGCATAGTGGCCCTTCTTACCACAGCTGAAGCACTCAACATCTTGCTTATTCTTTTTCTTCTGGCCATCCTTGGTCTGATTCTGCTTTCTCTTATTCTGAGAACCATTCTTGCCTCCACCGCTTGCTTGCGGTTTCGGTTCTTCTGCAGATGCGACCTCAGTCTTCGACTTAGGGTAAAGACTTTCTGATCTTAAAGCTTTCCCCACAATCAATTCAAACGTCTCATCGATGTGGTTAATAAGCCTTTCCCCCAAGTATCCATCTAAATCAGTTATGAACTTCTCGTTCTTCTTCTCGGCAGTATCAGTTAGGGATAACCCATATTTCGACAAAGTGTCGAATTCAGCAATATACTCCGAGACAGCTCTACCATTCTGCTTGAGTTCCAGAAATTTCTTAAACAACACTGACTTTTGAGCAGCTGGAATGAACTTATCGCTAAAGTGAGCCTTAAACTGATCCCAAGTAATCTGATCTTCGGGAGTAGCTGCCTTTATAGCATTCCACCTATTCATTGCCCATCCTTGCAGCTGACGGGATGCTAGCCTTCTCTTCATCGCATCCTCGATACCCAAGTCTTCGAAGATACGCTCGCAGCTATCCAGCCAATCCTGAACATCCATAGCCGACTCCGTTCTGTGGAACGGCTTCCCACCAAGACTAGTATAATCCTAATTCAGCTTGGCAAAATCGGCCATAGGCGCCTGCACTATTGGACCACCACCATTACCAGCATTGGGAGCTGCCCTCTGCACATCCCTAAGCATCTCCCTCATGAGGTTAGTAAACATCGTCCTCATGTCAGCAACATTCCCATTATTGGCTCCTCTACCGGCACCTCTTGCGTATCGGCTCATCGTTTAATCTGCACAGACAAAACGATTAACCATCTCTATAGTGGTGTCAGTGCAGTGCGACTTCATCCTTAGCTATACTAATAATATATATATAGCTTTTAAAAACCAAAATAATCACAAATACGCGCTCTCTTATACGTATACTATCTCTCCCTGATAACTTCCCTAGGTTAACTACGCAACCTAGAGCTCTGATACTAAATGTGACGGCCCGCCCCGCACCAGCCGGCATTTCCTCCGAAATTGCGTTGTACACATGCCCAACTAGCACGGAACGGTCGCCAAAGAAAGGAAAGAAGAGAATGAGCTAATCGAAAACCTGTAGAATGTCTCACAGCGCATGGAACAAAATATAATAACAATATGCTTGACATAAAACAAGCGAGACAGTGCATAAGCTGAAAACTAAACCAACATAGCAGCGGAAATCCAAGTACAGCTTATGATCCAACATCGTTATTACAACTTTAAAACTGTATCTAAAGCAAAAGAAAGCTAAAGTAGAAGATGCACTACTAATGCCCAAGCAGTGATCTTCAACAACGCAGGGAGGATATCTATATGTATCATACGTGGAAGCCTCCTTCTCGTCTCCGGATCAGCTACTCGTGCATACCCAGCTAACCTGTCTCTAGTCTTCTCGTGAGAGCACCCAGAGTAATAAGAAGAGACATAAAACTCTGGGTCAGACAAAAAGTCTGGTATGAGCGATAAGCAGCTAAACAGAACAATAACAGGTATACTAAACCATACCTGAACCTGGACCTGCAACCAAAGAGTTAGCACTACATACCGTACAATACTCTAAGGTGCCATAACAAATGGTGTAAAGAATACGGGGGTGGGGGTGTGCATGTCATAATGATGGCAAACAAATCAACCATAGCAACCATCCTCACATCTCTCACTCAGTGCGTAAAGCATACACTGTCCACCACTGTCAATCACTAGACCCATCGAAGTAGTGACGGAGTTCAACTTGTACGACTACTGCTACTACCAAGCTTACCGCATGGAGTCATGACCAAACCTTTTCAAATGACCCCACTTCATTGGTCTATAGCCCTTTTAGTCGTACCTAGGCCACTGTGGCCCTGAATCTGTTCACGTACCCCCTACACATAGTGATTCAAAGTTACAGACATCGACAACCCCTTTGCACACGTCCCGCAACAAAGCCCAACTCATGAAGTCAACTCATTGGTTCTCAACTGGATCCTGAGTACAAACTTCCCATTTAGACTACCTTTGTATCTTGGGTTATTGGTCTTCTCCGGATCGGTTCTTCACTTCAGTTTATACTTCAAATTCGGATCGTGAATCACGCCTCAAGTCCAAGCATCTCGGTTCGGATCGGTCGAGCTACCTCCATCGAATCGGGTCGGGGTACACATCTCCTGGTGGTTCGATCCTCCTTCCCAAACACTCCGTATCGGGTCGAGTCTCTCAAGTCCATCCATGGTGCATCGGTTCGGATCGGGTGCCTTCGGGTCGTGCCACCATACTTAGGTCGGATCGTGGAGCTCAGGCTGAAGCGGCTCGGGTCGGGCTCCTTCTCTCGAGCGGTTCATGGAACATCAGATTGTGGTGCATCGGAGTCTCCACGTGGCGGTTCGGATCGAGTATCACGATCGGGTCGGGTTCGGAGGGGCGATCCGATCCGGTCCTCTGCATTTTCCTGCACTTTGTCCAGCGAGCTGTTTACACCATTCGACGGCGTTTTCGACCAATCTAACACTTCTAGACAATCACAAAGCATACCATACAGTCATAGCAACATGGATAGTCAACCATAAACACCAAAACAACAATTTTAATAAGTTAAAATGGATCAAACCTACCCAAAACCCATATTTTCCCCTTAATCATGTTTAAGCACAACTAATGATAGGATTAACAAAACTTAACCAAATCAACCCAAACTTCTAACAGAGGTCTAAAACAATATTTAAGAATTTATAAACATTTTTCCAGAATTTATTTGTGCATAAATTCGCTAATCTTCACTAATTACTCTTAATTAACCATAATTAGTGCAAAACTATGCAAATCACTCACCTTGTCCACAAATAAAATTTTCAGAACTGAAACCTCGCTGATTTGGGCGAATACTGATGTCTAACAGCAGCTATAATACTGATTTGGTGAAGATCTTTTTTGATTTGGTGTTGATTAAGCCAAAACTTGATTAGGAAGTGATTAGAAGTTGATTTGGGTGTTGGAGGCCATTGCTAGGGTTCCAAGAATGAAAGTGGCAGCTGAAAGAAATGTTTTCAAACCCTAATCAGCCCCTATACATCTCTAATCCCGAAATCCCCTTTAGGCCTAGCTGCTAATCACCCGGTTAAGCCCAATTAAGCTGTTATCACCATCTGAAACTTGTTCAGCCATATCTCCCAAACGGTGAGTCCGTTTGGCTAATGTGACCACTGTACGGAATTGTAAACCATCATCCGGAGCCTATGGAAGTGGTTTCAGGTCAAAATTCCTTTCCAGTCAAAAGTTATGGTCAAAACAAGATCAGCTAGGGGCAAAACGGTCATTTAAAAATCGGCAAAAATCATGAACATGGGAAATGACCCCAATAGTCGTCTCCCAAAGTTACATGACCATACGACTTCGTATGTGAAAGAAATAAATATTCTACGATCCTGCGATGCGTGGAATGCGGGTCGTTACAAGATATATGTTAAGCAGGATTGGAATGAAGTGCATGCAGATTATAATTTAATTGCCAAACAAAAAGGTACACGTTTAAATTCCATATGAGATTTTATGCGCCGAATTGGCAAGCTACTTGTCTTTCTGATTTACTTTTTTAATGGAAAGAGCCTAGAGTGGCGAGTTGAGGTTTGAGCTATTGACCAGTACAAAGGAGGTGCTAGCGAATTTTTCCAGAAATTCAAGGAGATAGAAAAATTAAACAAAAGTTAGATAACTACAAATTAACTTATTAATTATATATGAAATTTAATAAATGAATAAATGTATAATGAGATTTTATATGAAGAAAGGGAATTTATAAATTAAATCCTGGGAGATTGGAAGGAGAAACGTATATACGTTTTAAAGTGAATGATGATTTAAAAGCAAACAATTTGCAAATTAAAAAGATTGTGCTGATAAGAAGTTGAAAAATGGAGTTAAGGAAATTAGAAACTGACTGGAGGCAAGTTGAGTTGAATGGCTTCTTGAGTGTCAATCGTATGTTGGTTTCGGTCTTCAGGGTTGGTACATAGGAAATTGTTCTCTTATTAGTTTACAGTTAGGGACTGACAAGTGGGAAAGAATAGTGATATGTAAATAAGAAATGGAAATGTTTTTCCTGTTGGGTACAACAATGTGTTGTATGATTTTTGTTTGATGATAACAAACATACAATATTATTTAAATGTGTTTGTAACTGTACTATTTTGTATTTCATTTCATAGAAATAATTATTTATTTAATAATATACTATTATACACAGTTCACAGTATATTTATTCAATTAAATATTTTATTTCAACACCTGAAATAGTACAACATTCTAACTCCACTACTGTATATTAACAGTTAAAATATTTTGCATGAAATCGTACTACTGAATTAATTTGAATATGATAGACAATTTAATTTGAACACAAAAAATTAATATTTTATTTCAATCAAATTTGTCTATTACAAATATCAGTACAATTTCCTTATTCTGTACATTTACAACTCTCATCGCTCTAGTATACAGTCATTGCCTCATTACATATTCACTCGTTCACTCATTTACTATTTACAGACACTGGCACGTATACTTGTCTCCATGTGCTCCAGATCCAATCCGGCTATCAGTCCAGTCATCCATGCCTGTCACAAATAGAAAATCACACAGTACACTGCAATAGAAATAAAACTGAAGTGCATACAAATGTAAATTTATTTTAAATTTTATTTGCCTCAGAATTTCGGTGTTTTCCTCGTCATTTTTCTAACTTGGTCTGATTATATTTTACAAGTATGGCACAATACTATATAAAATTAGAAACGATCAAATATAGCAAGAAAGCCAAATACTTGTATATATCAAAATCGAACACATTCAAATAAGATCAAAAATAACATCTATTCCTTTCAGTTTTTTTTACAGGGTCACAGAAACATATAAATTCTTATGTAATGTATACTTGAACAAACCAAAACAAGGGAAAGTGTACAGTTGAAAAATGGAACAAGGATCTACATATTTTAACAAGAGTACAAGGGCCAAGCAAGTTACAAGAAAACAACAAGCAACAGTTTTATTTTTGATCAAGACAAATTGCACAAGATCAAAGTAAAGCTTCTGTTCTCATCAGTTCAAATAAACGAAAAAATTCAAGTGAAGTATCAAGTATAGGATCTGTTCTTAAAATGCCAAATAACCCAAAATGATCAAAGTGCATAAATGGCCAATAGTAAACAACTACAATGCAAAGATGGTACAACAAGGTCATGGCACAAGTACATGGTCAAACACAGGTGACTAATGCATGGACTCGAACGGTCACAAGGCACTTTATACAATATGGCACAAAGCTCAAGTGTAGTAGCAAGTATCAAAAATAGCATCAGTGTAAAGGCCCGCAAATCCGTACTATTTGTGTTGACTAATAACACCACACGTCCAACCCAAATTGCACAAAATACAAATCATTATTAGAAAGAAGTTAGAGGATGAGAAATAGAAAGAAAGAAATATTGGAATAGAAGAAAACGAAGATCACAAACTCACAGCGGAACGAATAAAATATATTATATAACATAACTTTTGAAATACAAATCAGTAACTATATATACATACCATTATCAGAGCACAACAGTTTTTCCTGGAACAGTTATAAACACATGTTTCCAGATACAACACAATACACAGCGGAAATATGATAGTCTATAGCTAACTGGTGAAGCCTCCTGCTTCCAGCTCTTCCAAGTGAATCTGAAAAATCCCGACTACTTGACTGCCCGTACAAATTTGGGCACCCAAGAGTTTAGGGAAAACAACAAAATAAACTCTGGGTCAGTCATGGGACTGGTGTGAGTAAACTCCAACCAATTGTTTAACTTTCAAAATTCTTTCGAAAGAAAAAATAATAGTAAGACCAGCCCACACATAAACATGGACGGTTTTTACCTTACTATAACCCAAAAACACTTTGATACAAAAATCCAATGATATTATAATAGTGTCTAAATCAAATAAATAGAATCTAGCGGAACACTTGCATCTCACGCTCCATATATAATATAAAATCAAAAACTGCATGGCTCTTATTGGAGATTGGATTTCCAACGTGACAAGGTATGGAACCACCTTCCGATAGTGTATCTCTAGAGAGGAATACACTGGGTTCAACAAGAACATCTTGCAACCCGGCCCATACATGACCGACCACTCATTTCGCTTGAGTGTATCGAATGTATATCACCAACGGTTGGGATCAGCAACCGTTTCCCGAATGGGACAACATCAAATAGAATAAGGAATTAAATGAATCTCTAGATAGGTGATTATACACCCTAATGGGAGCGACCCACAAAGCCATGCTGCCTGCCCGATTTTTGTCATTTCCCGGTTGTTGAGGCTTGAGGCTACGATTACTTTCTATTCATTGATAGCACAATCACTTTGAATGCCACATCGTCAGATCCGTTAATCACTAGTTGATTTGCACAAATATATTCTGGATATTATGCTAAGGGAATAAATCTGTTGCCACCATATATATATTTATACATACCAACCCATTCGATCATTGGAAATACTCTGTCAGACACTCGTCCATATACGTTCGTTCTGGGACTGAACAAAACAGAAGGCACAATTTCTATTAATAGAAAAAGTCCTTGCACTTCACTCCATCTTCGATTATCTTCATATAACCTGATTCGCAACGCTACTGCCAATACAGAGTGGTTCACTGATAATAATCCAACTGGTCTCTCCATATTGACAATGATATTGGAAAATACTTCGATAGTCGGTTATTTAACTATCGAAGAAAAACAAACAAACATTCATCCATAACATCCATCAATCACTGGGCATGTTAATTAATATTTCATTAATTAATTCACTTCTTCATTTCCCTATCAATATTTGTTAACCAATATTTTCAATAATCATCTTGGCCTCTTACGCCATTTGTAAAACGTTTCCAAATATCAACTTCTTTTATTTTCTATATTTAGAAAATATCTCAATTTGCAATTGAACACAATTTCAATCACTTATCTCTTTCCCGACTACTTTAATTATACTCAGGAAATATTTACTTTTATATTTCCAAAATTTCCACCACTTGGGTTAAAACGAATGTTTTGTAAAACATCGTTACAACAACCCAAAATATTTTATTCAACTAACTATTATTCAAACATTTCTCCTCGAGACTGGATCTTGCTATTTATCAATTAAAAATGAAATCAATCAAGTTGGGGTAAAATTACCTCTCAGACAAAACCACTTACCCCGAATAATCAACATTATAAAAACCAATTATTTATTTTTAAACGTATATATGTTTCTCTTTCTATTACCAGCTTATCAATTTCCCTTTTTGTTTATAATATTCTATTTTTTTTATATTCGTTCCTTATCGAATTCAATAAATATATTGATATATTGATTTCTAACTATCAAAACTTCTTAAAAATATTCCAACTCCTTAAATTCCCGGAAATTTTCACCATAACCTCCTTTGTACCGGGAGCATCGGGATATTTCAAATATCCTCCCCTGGCCCTCACCAATCCAAAAGAAAAAGAAAAAGCCAAGTGGCTTGCCGATACGGCGCATAAAATCTCATATATGAATGTAAACATGTACCTTTTTGTCGGGCACATAAATTAAAATCTTCATATACTTCATCCCATACATGTCTAACACATGTTCACCTGTTTCCAATTCAATTCAACACTATTCAATCGTTTGAATTCAGTTTCGCTCATTTATTCTTTAATTAGCTATTTTTCCTATTTCACTTCTATGTTTGAACATAACATGTTCAAACAAAATATTTAACTTGCTCATAACAAAATTGAATTTCAATGTCAATTCTAGTTTCCTTTTCGATTTCGAATATAAATTTTCAAATCGAATTCACTTATTCAAAGCCCAATATCAATTCAAAATCTCATTAACTAATTACCATTCAAATTAGTTAATTCTATTCAATAATAAAAAATCTGATTTCTGTTTCAAAAATCAATTCATTACTCTACCAGAGTTCACATATAATCTACAACTCAAATCTGAAATTTTCTAAATAGAAATTCGGATTTTATTCGCTTAAAATCCTTTTATAAAACTAAATAAATCGTTATGGTTTTTAAATGATTATGGCGCTGCTTTTCTGAAAATTTGATTTTGATATAACTCAAAATCTATTTGACGAAATCCAGATTTTTCTCCTCCATTAGAAAACTATTATCAAATTGGTCCTGACGTTTCTTGTTTCAAAGAATTCCGACTTCAATTGAGTTCTATATACTCAATTGAAGTTCGAATCGCCAATTTACGAACTGCTGCGCTGTGGCGAGTTCGTTTTAATTATATTTATATATATAAACTTTTAAAACTTCGTTAAAATGAATTCAACTCCATTCTGATATATTTTTAATATATATATCAAATCCATTTTCCAATTCAACATAAGATTTCCGATTTCTAAAATTGTCGATTTTCCCTAACATGGAAATAAATTTATTTATACCTCGATCTTCTATATTCAAATTCTATTTCAATTCAAATTGAATTTCCTATATTCAAATTCCATTTTCAATCTTCATTTGAATTTCTCAATTCAATCTCTTTTCGAACTTCATTTGAGTTTCTATATTCAAATCTATTTTCAAACTCCATTTGAATTTCTATTTGAATCCTATATTCAAATTCCATTTTAATTCTTTAAATCCTATATTCAAAAGTCTATTTCAAATTCTATTTGAATTCTATATTCAAATTCCCATTTCAACTCTATTTGCATTCTATATTTATAATTTCTTATATTCAATTTCTATTTGAATTTCTTATATATTTTCTATCTATTCAAATTCTATTCAAATTCTATATATTCAAATTCTACTCAGATTCAAATTTCAACTTGACTTCTATTTAAATAAAATTCGAATTAATCAAATTCAAATCATAAATCCTTACGAATTTATTTTTGTTCAATTTATATTCTGAACATCAGAATACATTCCATCGTTTATTTCTTTAAACGATTTTCCCATTTCTATTTTTAAATTCACATTTGAATTTAAATATTCAAATTATCCAATGATAATTTTTTTCTCACTATATTTCTATAAACACTATTTATAATTTCATTTCAATTTTCTGATTTCCACTGAAAATCATTCCATTTCATTTATACACACCGTTTATAAATTTACTTCAATTCCCTACGTTATTTAATTTATAAATATCATTTATAAATTAATCACTTCAATTGCCTATATTATTTAATTTATAAACATTATTTATAATTTCCATACCTGTTTAAAACAAGTTAATATTTTTATAGCTCATTAAAAATTCAAATTTCTATTTTAAAAAATAGAATTCCCCTTTTAAATCTCAAATATCATTTTCACTATAATTTTTTTATATCAACAATTTGGCCCTAGTGATTTTAAACATTCAAACAATCCGATTTCCAATCAACACATTATATATATGATAATATGTGAAAACAGACAATTGATAAAATTTTTGAGGAATCCAGTTAGATCCCTCCAACCTGTTCTCCTGCATCCACAGACGTTAGTTAACAGAAATAATACCCATCCTGCTTCGTGGCAGGATATCGTGGTATAAAAGGGGATCCACTTATATACGTGGGCGTAGGGTCATCCGCTAATGATACTGCGGGCATCCGCTAATAGTATTGCAGGAAATATCCAATAACCACAAAAATTCAACAATTCATTCATGCACCCAAGCAACCAACAATTTATTTTTTTTCCGATAAAAATAAATTTAAATATAAAACCGTGAGTGAGATTTTCTCACCTTGATTTTATTTTCTGAATATCCCGTTAATCCCGAAACGTTGCGTCTTACGAATCAACTCGAATAGTCTACAACCGAATATATTTGCTCCTACGATAATTTAATTTTATCGATTAACTATTTATATTTTAATTAACTACTAATGAATAAATAATAGATCCTAAGTATTTTTAAATTTCTTAAAAATGTTTACCTTAGTTTTTCTTCTAAAATCCGCAGAAGTATCTCGGCCTGGACATTTTCACACCTTCACCGTCCTTCTCAAATACAACATCAGTTATCTCGACAATCTTCTAATTCCCCTTTTATCCGACAGCTGAACTCCCTAACTTTCGAGTGTTGGAAGCTAGGTCTCGAGCTTCAGGAAAAACTCATAGTTCCAATCTGGACTCCATCTTTATGCCATCGCAACTCCAGCTCGTTCCCTGCTCTACAGGAGATCTCACGGCTTCTAGAAAAGACACATCACGTCCCCTAAACCCATCGCGTTCTTCAACGAATCGAGTCCCTTTCTTCATCCAAGTCGTCATCCACCGAACCCCTAACCTAATCGCGGTCCTCAAAATTCACGGGTATAGGAAAGTGAGGATTTGTTGTTCGTCGTACTCCCCTATTTCTCAGTCTCGACACCTCTTCTGCTTCGCAACTGGTAGAATCCGCTCGAATCCCCAATTTGCGATGAACCCTACACCCTCGATCAACAAAACAACCCAGAACTGAACCGCGACTTTCAACCCTAGATCCGAACGATGTCAATTTCCCCAACCCTACATCGCTAAAATGATTTGTGCGAGGTGATCGACATGAGTATACCACCTCGCGGTAACCTATTTTGATTTCCATCGAGTTTCCTTTTTGCTGTAAAACGAAATGGAAAGGATAAAATGAAGCAGGGTTTTTGAATTAGTAGTAGAGATTTTAGTTTGAGGAAGAACGTATTAAAGAGCGATACCCCTTTTCGTTTGTACAGAGCGATTTGGATTTTCTGTTCCAAGGAAATTTACAGAGGAGGGTCGCGTTTAAATAGAAGGAGAACCT
This sequence comes from Allium sativum, assembly GCA_030737875.1. Taxonomy (NCBI): domain Eukaryota; kingdom Viridiplantae; phylum Streptophyta; class Magnoliopsida; order Asparagales; family Amaryllidaceae; genus Allium; species Allium sativum. Next base: position 375,554,178 of record CM060915.1, read on the forward strand.
TAGTGAAGAAGGAATATGCCGGAATTGGTGGTATATAATATAGGGTAGGTTATTTATCTGATTTGATTTAAAGAGATATTCATTCTTTTTTAAACGGATTCTGATTTGATTTTGATCCTATCCACAATCAAATATCTCAGGGTTCACAATTAAAAATTCTGAACCGCTATTTTAGCGTACCGACCGTCGTTCCAATGTAATTACACTATTCTGAACTCAATTGAATATATTTTAAATATTTATTTTGAACGTATATTTAAAATAACCATATTAAATCAATATAATATAATTTAAATTCAAAAACAAATAAATTCTTCAACCATAAATTACTATTATCGTCGTTTATATTCAAATAGAATATATATTGATCATCTGAACCATTTCGATTCAGTTTTATCTTCGAATTGAATTATTTTAAATTCTCGTATTACGATGATTATCAAAATAAATCGTATTTCGATTATTTAATCGATAACCCAATAAAATACCATTTATATTATAAATTCAATATTTAAACCATACTAAATATTTAAAATAATTCGACCAAAAATCCGGGTCGTTACAATTAGTTCTTTGGTAGCTTTAAATATACAGCACAATAGCATGCCGAATGCAAAGATCACAATGGAAAAGCTTAACACAAATCAAGCCAGTTTGAAAACAGGGGTGCACCATTCAAGTACAAGTGCATAGGTCAAGCCATGGAGAAAACAGTTTGGTCGAGGTAAATCGTATGTAGCATCTGTTCTTAAAATCTCAAGTATAACATCGATTCTTATTTTTTGGCTTAACATAAATCAAGGATAATGTCTGTTTATATCATTTTTTTAAGCCAGAAAAAATTCATTCGAATTTTTAAATAGCCAAGCTTAAATTAGAAATGGTCAACCAGAATAAAAAAGAAATCTGAAGATCCAGAAAACAAGTCACACATTCGAAGTCCAATGACATACACGCAAGAAATTCTAGAAGCTATGAAGATTTCAAAGTCAAGAAAGGCTAAATCAAGATCCAAAAATATAGCAAATAAAGTCCTACGCAAGTTCAAGATTTCTAGAGAAATAAATGTATACTACAAGTTTCAAACCAAGGATTTCGAAATCAAGACTCACTCAAAAATTCCAGAGAAATCGCAAGAGCAATTCAAAGCCGAGGATCTCAAAAGGCCCAAAATTCACACACATATCATACCGAGTCTAAACATCGAAATCATAGCATAAATTCGGACTTTAACCCTATAAATATTCAACGATTCATCACTGGCAATCAACCATCGAAACCAAACAAATTAACCAAGCAATCAGAGAATTAAAATCAGAAATCTTACCAAGTTTCAAAATTCCAAAAATCAAATCGGCGACGAGTAGAGCAACAACATACGGAGCATCTCGAACTCATCTCAAGTAGAAAGATTAAGGTCACGATTTGAAAAGAGGAAATTGAAACCCTAATTTCAGGAGCCGACATTTTTTCAGAGACAAAGAGGAGATCGGGAAAAATAAAATAAAGATGGGGGATAACACAATTAAAAGTGGCCGGCCAAGATTATAAAGGGATAAGAGAATTAATAAGTTTATTATATAAACTAGGGTTTTAATTTTCTAAGTGTTTTAAAAATTGCTTTAGTTTCAATTTGTAATCAAACTGAGAGTTTTCTAGTTTATCTCTAAAACTAGGAGACGAATTACGGGTTTGTAATTCGGGGAAATCTGATTTTGGGGATAGAAATCAGTGCAGGGTTTTGAGCATAGGATTAGTGCAACTAGAGCGTGATTTTGAGGCCTTTTGTGTAGCTCCTAGTAGAAACTGGGGATAAGTTTTGAGCGTAGGGTTAGGACACATAGGCTAGGAATTGTCGCGAGTTTACGGGTGTGTAAGCATTGTAATTGTTGACTAATACCTAGTAGAAACCTTGGGGAATGCAGCAATAGGTAGTGTTTTGCCGAAGCTGGGTATATCTGTGTGTTATTTATCTTCCGCATTTACTGTGATTATTATCTGTGATTGATATTATTTAATTACTCAGCAAAAACTACGATAAACCCTATTTACCTCCTCTAGGGTTAATTTAGATCCTACATTTCCGATGTTTAAAAGTGATATTTTCTGGAAAATAGAAATAAATAGTTATGATAGATGGAAATGTTTTTCCAAGAATCGTGATAGGTTAAACAAGTTTGAAGAAATATCTGGGTAAAGATATTGAAGAGATATTGGGGCACGATAAAATTAAATTAATAAAATATTAATTAAGGGGCCCAGCGATTGTTTGATACTTTGAATGGATGTTTGTTTTTCTTCAATAGATAAATAACCGACTATCGAAGTATTTGCCAATATCGTTGTCAATATAGAGAGACATGTTGGATTATTGTCCGAGAACCACTCCATATTGGAAGTAGCGCTGCGAATCAGATTTATGAAGACAAATCTAAGAAGGAGTAAAGTGCAAGGGCTTTTTCTGTAAATCCTAGGTAGAAATTGCCTACGATGAATTAATGGAAATTGCGCCTTCGGTTTCGTTCAGTTCCAGAATGAAGTGTATAGATGGAGTATTTCCAATAATCGCATATATTGGTCTATATAAATATATATGGTGGCTGAGAATTTATTCTCTTAGCATAATACCCAGAATATATTTGTGCAAATCAATTAATGATTAACGGATCTGACAATGTGGCATTCAATGTGATGGTTCTATCAATGAATAGTAAGTAATCGTAGCCTTAGCCCTCAACAACAGGGAAATGACAAAAATTGGGTAGGCAACATGGCTAAATGGATAGCTCCCAATTAGGGTGTATTATCACCTATCTAGAGAAATACATTTCATTCTTTATTTTATTTGATGTTGTCTCTTTTGGGAAAACGGTTGCTGATCCCAATCGTTGGTGATATACATTCGATACACTCAAGCGAAATGAGTGGTTAGTCATGCGTAGCTTAGTTACAAGATGTTCTTGTTGAACCCAGTGTATCCCTCTCTAGAGATACATTATCGGAAGAATGTTCCATACCTTGTCATAGTTGGAAATCCATTATCCAATAAGTGCTCGCGGTTTTGATTATATACTATATATGTAGAGCGTGAGATGCAACCGTTTTGCTAGATGATTATGTAGTTGTGGTTGATAGACACTATTATAATATCAAAAGAGTTTTGATATAAAGTTTTTTTTGGATTCTCATAAGGGAAAAACTCGTTCCGTGTTATACGGCATGGTCTTATGAGATATTGTTTATTTTCTCAAACTATTTTAAATTGTTTACTCATACCAGTCCTACGACTGACCCAGAGTTTATTTTACTATGTTTTCCCTGAACTCTTGGGTGCCCAAATTTGTACGGGCAACCAAGTACTTCAGGATTTTACAGATTTATCTAAAGGAGCTTGGAGCAGGAGGCTTCAACATTATTTAGTTATTGTTTTTCCGCTGTGTTGTAAGTTTTTTACTCTGATGTTGATATGTATATAGAGAAGAAAAATTGTACTATGGGGTGTGAGGCTCGCGAATTAACGCTATACACGAAGCTATGCTAATTAAAGCGTTGCTTTGATCATCATCCACAAGACTCTGCTTTTCAACAAAAGCCTTGATCATTTGCATCTCAGCATGCCACACTGACAATTCACGCCATGCAACCGATGTCATCAATATGTGACCTCTTAGCTCGTACATCTCAGAGAAGGGTGTTAAGCAAGAGAATAAATTCTCCGCCACTAAACAGATATATATTTAATAGAAATCAATCAACACAGAATGAAATCCAATGTCAGACAAATATCCATTTACAAGTCCATTCTGGGTCTGAACGAAACCGGAGGCACCTTATTCCTCGTCCCCATATGTCCAATACAGGAAAGAGGACCTCGCATATCTAGTCGATCTCCAAGTACGTCTGGATGATCACCACTTGTTACCTTGTCTCGGGGGATCAGCCCAATCAAGACATCAGTAATCATCCATATGATGTGAAGATCTCCGGTCTTCGACCACCGTCTTCATCGTCGACTTTTAGTCGTCGATATCAGTTATTCAGAATGGGATAAACCCGATCTTTCCAAATAACTTGCGTATTTTATAATGAATAATCAAGTGCTATAAAAACACATCATATGCCTCATTCCAATTCAGAATATTCTTTTATTCAAATATTCACATTTTTAGGGAAAGGTTCCCGTTAATTTTATCAAAGACAAATTCCTTTAAACTTATCATTTAATCTTCCTTTGGATATCATTTTCAAAAGATTTTACTTCATCCATTACCAATTTTAGTCCAAATCAAGGTCTACAAAGCTAGTCGGGATTATCGAGCCTTACCGAAGTAATCTTTTATTTATTAATCCCAATCCCAACCTATTCATCCCATGGTGCAAAACTGGTAGTACTCCATATCTAACACCCATGGTGTTATCGGCAAATTTAATTACCCTTTCATGTTCAAATCTAATTAAAGATTCAACTATCGCCTGGAGTAAAACTCGTGGTACTCCATTCTCGATCATTCCTCTTGTTTGATAAATTTGATTATCTCTTTCACTTTCCAATCTAATTAAAGATTCATTAAAACTCCATCTTGGTTTTAATCTCTAAAATCATTACTTTATGATCATTCAACTTTAAGAAATTAATCTTATCTTTAACTGGTTTAAAGAACCAATGTCATCTAAAACAAAATTCACGATAAACAAAAAATCATCTTCCATCAAAATGGAATCTTCATGGAAAACAGATCAATATATAATCGATATAAATTTCCGTATCATACTAATAATATAAATGGAATAACGACATAGCCTTTTAGATTCCATATATAATTCTGATTTTCCTACACAGAAGCTCATCTCGATTATTACCAAATCAAATTCCATCCAATTCCAATTTGATATATTAAATTGGAAAACTTTTCTTTGGCAAATTCCATTAACCTTATTTAAATTTTTTATAAATTCCAATTCATATCTTCACTCTTAATTGGGTTAAAGAACAAATGTTATTTAAAACATCGTCCATGATAAACCCAAAAATCCAATTTCAATTCAATTCCAATTAAATATTAATTAATTGGTAAACTTCTCTAAATCTTAATTAAAAGATTTATTCTTTTCTCAGCTGGGTTTAAGAAAAGTGTTATTTAAGACACCATTCACGACAAACCCAAACCCAATTTGATATTAAATACAAGGCTCCGAATAAAAATTTTATCGACTTGTATTCAATATCAAGTTCTAAAACCAACAAATATTGTATTGGGAGTAACGATATTTATATCTTCCAAATTCTTCAACGATATCTGTATAATCATGTAATCTAATATCGAAATCTTCCGAAGATTATTTCCATTCCAATCCATTCCAGTTCATACATTGGAAAATTCTAGTTATATCAAAACCATTTCAAATCCAATTTATTTAACTAAAAACATTGGATTATTATTCTAGTTAATAAATAGTTCATTTCGACAAAAATATATTTTTATCTTTTCAGACTTCGAATTTTTCATATAAAATATTTCCAAATCATTTGTTATAATTTCACACAATATTTTTCATATTTTTAATAATTTTAGGATCGCCATTTCAGTCGGTTTCCAATAACGGCCACCGAACTGCATCCATAGCGACCTTTTCTGAAATTGATTTGGACATAATTTAAAATCCAACCATTCAAATTTAAATCACTTATATTCAATGAAAAGATCTTTTCGATACGAACCCAACGGTTCCAATTTTAGAGAATTCGACGGTCGGATGTCCTGCTATATCAGTTTGAAGTTAATGGTCGAAATTCGCAAACGGTCGTTGCGCGGTGCATTCTATTCAGGCCATTATATATATATATATAATATTTCATCGATTTCCATTCAAAACGTATTTATAAAATATTTATAAATTCAATTTAAAATGATTCCAACTTCTGTTTCAATTTCAAATTAAAATTTAATAGTCTATATCATTATAATATTAAATTGATAATATTTCAAAATATTAGATTTTGAAATCACTTTTAAATATTCATTATAAAATGAATAAAATCGGCAGAAAATCCCGTTCGTGTTAAAATGGCGTTTAATTACTTAACACGGCTTCACATTTCAATATTTTTGTGTCCATCCAAAATCGGACATCAAAATCACATTTTGACTATTCAACGAATATTATTTTAAAATATTCGCTAATTCTAAACTGGAATCAAACTCAATCAATTACCATATAATTTCAGCAATATGGATTTCATACATCGCATGTATACAACAATAATGATAAAAAATAATTAAAAATTCATACAACATCCAGAGTGCATTTTACAACTGTATAAGCATTAGAATAAATAAATAACGCTTGTACAGTCTGTCAACCCATCAATTGACATATAGCTAAACAATTGGGATTAGTGTATGTCAAATATCATTCCAATACCCGTGTGGAGTTTCAACCAACAAATACTGTTTATTATTTGTGCAGTTGGGCGATGTGTAAAACTTATCGCCCTAATCAATATTAGTTAAATGGGTGTACATAAACAAACTGTCTGATTTGTAAATAAATATTTATTTCATTTCTTTTCATGATAATTTTTATATGCATTTTATATAAATAATTTTATATACAACAATATCAATCAATGACAATCCCAATCATAATCCGAACAAACAATCAACCATGCTTTGTACAAAAAAATAATGTCAGGGGCTACTAAGCCCCAAAAACAACCTACTATATAATAACTGTAAGATAATTTGAGTGAGAGAGAGTTCTCACATTGGGTTCCAATCCGTCAGTCTCTATTTATGAAATTCTGAATTTCTGTTTTATTACGGGTCGGATTTGAATTTGCCTAAATTTTTAATCTGCCTCGTTTCAGCTCTAGTCAGATCCATTGCGTAGTACTCTTCAAGAGGATTCCAAAGGATCCAAGTTTGTCAAATTCTGATTTCGTTTGAAGAAGTTAAAGTGATTTAAACATTTATAAAACAATATAAATAACTAATGAAAATTAATTAAATTAATTACTTTTATTTATTGCACTAATCCCCTTCCTCTCTCTAATCTTCTTCCAGTTACGCTCGAAATTACTGAACCCAACATATGCTCAACTCCCTCGACCATCGTGCCTCCTACGTGCCGTCGCCTCAACATCAGAGACCACCCTGCCAAAACCCGTCACGCCACCACCTACCTCCAGCCAAGGCGCCGAACTTGAACCCTCCCCAAGCCTTAAAATCGCATTCGAACGCAGCCTGTTCGAGGCTCAATTTCACACAGATTATGCTACTAATTTCGATCATTTCCTTATCATTATAAAGATCTGAAGAAGCTCTTGAGTTTTCGTTTTGAGTTGACCTTTTAATTCCAAGCCGATTTGAAACAATTTAGGAATGAATTTGGGAGCATTTTAATCGTCCATTTCCTTGAACTGGCGGCACCTTGTTTTGAAGTGAGAGTGGATTCAGTTTTAGGCCCAAAAATAATTATATATATGTATATTTAAAAATCGTTTTAAGCTCCAAATCATCACGATCTCCAAATCAAACCCAACGACTGTCGCCCCTCGCTTAATACCCACATTATGAACATAATCAGATATATTTCATAAGCCGATTCGACTGTTTCGATCAGTTTTTGTCAAAATTGAAATATAAATCAATATATATTGAATTTAAACGTACGTTTTAATTTACCGGGGCCACATACTGACTCCAAAAATTATAGAAAAATAAATCTAGCTATGTTTTGACGATATGGTCCTAACAAAACTAATTTCATCGAATTCGGAGACCATTTGAAAGATAACCTTTTTAACTGGTCAATTAAATTCAAACTGAAATTCAAAACACGTTTAAATTTTCTACGCTCACATATTAATTCCAAAAATTATGAAATTTGAATCCTAACAATAATTTGACATTCTAGATCCAAGAAAGTGGTTTCATTGAAAACGGAGGTCGTTTGCAAAATGGTAAATTTTAAGGGCTTTATATTATATTAAAAATACAAATAAATTCCATAGTGACTATTTTGAATTTTAAACTGGACATAACTTTCATTTATATTATGAAAACCAAATTTCTTACATTTGTTAGAAAGATATAGTTCAATAGATTCTAACGTTTCTTGTTTTACCCAATTCTGACTTATTTTGAATTATGTATATTCAATTGAAGTTTAAAATCGAATTTTCAAACTACCGCGCCATTTCAAGCTCGTTTTAATTAAATATTAATTTATTCGTTCTAACTTCGATTTAAATAAATTTTTACTCGTTATTATTTAAAATAAATCATTTTAAATATTCAAATTCCATTAAAATAGCTAAAATAAAAATTTTAAATTGGTTCAGAAATTCCGGGTTATTACAATCTCCCCCACTTAAAATCTTTTCATCCTCGAAAAGGAGCGGAGCTGAAAGTTGTTCAACTATCTAACTCAACTTTAATTCTGGCTTGAGTTCTTTAACTTTTCAGTTTCTAAGAACTTTCTAATTTCTCAAAAATTTGGCTAACACCCTAAATTTTCGAAAAATTTCGCCATAACCTTCTTTGTACAGCCCTATCGGTAAAACTACAACTTGCCTCATAGGGCCCTCATTAATCAAAAAGAAAAAGAAAAAGCCAAGCGGCTCATAAAATCATCAAACCCAATGAATATAGTAAACATGTACCTATTTGTCGGGCATACAATTTTATTCCTCTTCTTAGCTTCCGTACTATGACCTGTTCATTATATATACATGTATATGTATGCAATTCCAATCAATTTTCAATTCAGTTCAATATTAAATTCGATTTGGCTAATTTTACCTTTCCTTCACATATTGGTTTCATTATTCCAATACTTTTATTTAGTTGAACTAATAATCACACATCACTACCAACAATCAATTAGTTGATTAGCTTTCCAAATCTATAACTTTTATATATTAAAAATCACATTTCAGTGTCAAATCACCAACAATAAAATCTAACTATGTTTTGGTTCTCACACCAGTCAATTGGAAATATATAGATATCCCACTTTCGAAACTCGAACATAAATGATGATGATGCTCGAGCTATCATCAGAATCATCTCGGGGCGACTAGAGTGGGATTCTATATTTACCTAGTATACTTGAGGCTTCGTATCTACGCTAGCTAGGTGTATATGCAAAATCTTCATATACCCGATAGTCCAAATTCAATTTAAAATAAAATATTCAAATACGAATAATAGATATAAAATTTCAAAACTAAATTTATTTTTAGAAATAGTACTCTTCAAACTCGTTCTAGGGTATTACTAACCCTATCTCTAACGAGTCGTTCTTATAGGATATTACTGATCCTATCTCTAATGAATTATTTCGTTTGGTTCTAATGTGCCTTGTTCTCGAGCTCTGTAAACCAAAGATTTGATACCAAAACTATAACAACCCGAAATCCCCCAATCTCCAAAGAGATGGAAAACAAAGGATTGTGTAACGACCCGCATTCTACGCATCGCAGGATCGTAGAATATTTATTTCTTTTACATACGAAATCGTATGGTCATGTAACTTTGGGAGACGACTATTGGGGTCATTTCCCATGTTCATGATTTTTGCCGATTTTTAAATGACTGTTTTGCCCCTAGCTAATACTGTTTTGGCCATAACTTTTGACTGGAAAGGAATTTTGACCTGAACCCCCTTCCATTAGATTTGTTTGATGGTTTACAATTCCGTAGAGTGGTCACATTAGCCAAACGGACTCACCGTTTGGGAGATATGGCTGAAACAAGTTCAGATAGTGAAAAAAACAACTTAATTGGGCTTAACCGGGTGATTAACGGCTAGGCCCAATGGGGGATTTCGGGATTAGAGGTATTTGAGTGCTGCTAGGGTTAGGATTTCGGTTTTTCACTCATTTTCCAACCGCCACAAACTCTCTCTTCAATCTAACAATGGCCTCCAACATCTAAATACACCTCTAATCACCTCTTAATCAAGTTTTGGCTTAAACTACATCAAATTAAGGCGGATTAACACGAGAATCGAGGTAGAGCTGCTGTGTAAGATTGGGGACAGCGCCAAATCGAAGAATATTTCAGTTTTGGGGTTTTAATTGTGGCTAAGGTGAGTGATTTGCATAGTTTTGCACTAATTACGGTTAATTAAGGGTAATTAGTGAAGATTAGCGAATTTATACACTAATAAATTCTGGAAAAATATTTATAAATTCTTAAATAATGTTTTAGACCTCTGTTAGAAATTGGGTTTGATTTGGTTAAGTTTTGCTAATCATGTCATTAGTTTTACTTAAACATGCTTAAGGGAAAATATGGGGTTTTGGTTATATTTGATCCGTTTTACATGTTATGGTTGATGTTTTGGTGTTTATGGTCACTTCTATTTGTTGCTGTGACTGTATGACTTGTTTTGTGATTGATTAGTATAGTTAGATTGGTCGAAAACGTCATCGAATGGCATAAACAAGTTGCAGAAAGTTGTGCAGGGTTTCAGATCGGATCGGGTATGGGCTCGGATCGGATAGGAGAGCTGGGCAAGGAATCCGAACCGAACTGAAGTCTGGCACAGAGGAAGTTTGGCAGGAAGGAAGGCCATTGCTTAGAGTTGGAGTTGGATAGAGGATCGGATTGGAGCTTAGGAGCGGATCGGAGCAGGCAAGCGAGCGGGATCAGATCGGAGCAGACAAGCTGGAGCAGGAGGGACGAACCGAACCGAATGGAGCGTGGCACCCGAACCAAACCGGATGAGGGCAACCTAACCGAATCGAGGCTGGAGCACTTGAACACGTCCGAACCGAACCGGATGGCTAGGAAGTGGAGCGAGCCGAACCGAACTAGGGAAGAACAACCGAACCGTACATGTGCCATTACTACTACGCGACGACTCTTCTGAAGATGTAACGACCCAGATTTTTGACCGTTTAAATCGACAATAAACCACACATGTCGACCCAAACAAATCGCCAACCCGGATAGTTATTGGGAAAAAGAAGAAAAAGAAGACAGAAAGGAAACAATCACAGAATCTCACAGCGGAAGGATCACATATAATAGACAAATAAATATTCAAAAGCATTTAAACATATACATTTGAGTTACAACATTTAAGTCATCAGAGTCATACACTTACATACAGTAATGCAGCGGAAATAAAATGTAGTGGATACATATACCAAACTCCGTCTTCGATCTCCAAGGCCAAATAATCTTCATTAACTGCAACATCTGCTGACCCGAGCATATTGCATAAAAAGAAAAACACAACAAACACTCGGATCAGCACTAAATCATCTCATATTAGTCAAATTAAAATACAGAATAATATCGGTATCATGGTGCAGTAACTCAAGAGATGTTACGGGATTTTTCCATCTCTCAAGGATCCGTTAAACTAATACATACATAGTATAATGCGCTATTACAATAGTGTTTATTCAGTAAAGTATAATATCGAAAATAGTGTAAGCGGGATTACCATGTTACCCTTACACTGTTTATAGCATTGCCGTACAGTTTGCATATAACACACCAGTACGTCGGTGGATAGGGATGCGCCGTGATACGACAACGTTAAATCAAAATCGTAGGGGCTCGATCAGGATAATATGACAAGGCACTGAGGAAATACCCCGGTAGGATTCTACCGAATTCGCGGGCCCCAGGCCGGTGGTAACGCATAGCCGCAACTACCGCCCACCTCGAACGACATTCCCATATTCAAGGGTGCACCCAAATCGATCATAATAGTAATAGAGATGGTTTCGAAGGAGCGCGTTCGATCAGAGATGCGATCTCATTAACCTGGGGATGGCTCCTGTTTTAGTCATTTCAATTATGACCCAAAGGTCAAGGCTAATCCATCATCGTTCTCTTTCTTCAAATCCAGTAATCGCCTCCATACCATCCGACTTCGGTTCTGGAACTTCCACCGCGTACACAGTTGTCAAAGTGGTATCGACACTGACAGAGAGTATGCCTTATGTCGACTCCGGTCTCCTTGACAACCAAACGTTTACATTTTTTCACACCGGTCAGTGCTTTTACTTTTCAAAGAAGTTCGTGTTTCATATCGAAATATCATGTTTCGAAATCATTTTCATATTCTAAATAGAATATTATTCAAATGGGATTTTCCATTTACGCACAACATCTCGAACTCATTCCAACTTAAATAATTTTTGAATATCAAAATAGTTAACAATATATTTGAATAGTTCAAATGCATAATTAAAATGGTTTGAAATAATAGTTTGTAATAAAAGTAGAGTTTGACGAATTTATTAAAATATATAATTAAACAACAAAATAATTCATAAAATAAATAATTTGTTATAAAAGAATTACTTATTCAAAATGATTTATAAAATAAATAGTTATAAAGGAAATAATATATAAATAAATAGTTTGAAAAATGGTTTGACATACTATTGTTGGAATTAGAATCGTTCGCTCGATTTCGATTACATTTGAAATTCCATTTCAACTTCAAGTACATAAATTCAATTTCACAATTTCGATCGACTTCATTTCAAATTTACATTCATTTCAAATTCGCCAATTCAATTCAGATGGTTAACTCTAACCCGTGTTCCCATTCCAACAATTTCAATTTATTACAAATAAACCGAATTCGATTTCAATCCATATTCCCATTCAAGATTCGATTTATAACATATATCGAAATTACAAATTCATTTCATTGTTTCAAAGGTTTTCACATGTATAACGAGTGTCGAATTCAAATTCCTATTTTAATTCAGAATCAAGACCGACTTACAGAAAATTTCAACTGCAGGCAAAACAATTCAATCTCGATGAATTCGATTAAATACAATTATACCCCTTTATTTGCTATCATTTCGACACAGGTTTATTTCCCTTTTTACTTAAAATTCCAAATTCAAATTCAAAGGAAATAAACTTTAAAACATCATTTATATTGTTGTTAACAATAATTTCAAAGTCCATGGTTAAACAAGATTTTTATTTAACCGACCGGTGTCCGTATATAATTTGCTATCCTACGGCCAAGTGATTTTATATTTAATTTCTCGATATTCGGGATGGATCTATCATTTCAATCCAAATCGGGGTCACAGAGATTTATCATTTCACTCTGTGTTCTTAATTCATTTTATCGATAAATCCCGGGTTCATTCGATGCCCGTAACATCAAGGGTAAATTGGGATTTATCGTCACATGGGCACACAACATCATATACTGCATAACAGAACAGTCCGAGCAATATTCATCTAGAAATCAAATCAATCAAGGCAGCTATCACATCATTTATTCAACAGTAAATTGAATCATTTTACTAGTTATCAAGTGTCGGAATTCTAACTAGAAATTTAAATTAAATAACTAATTTATCGATTTTCAATGCATGTTAACACTTGCATGTCAATTTCAAGCAATCATTCACCAAATCAATCACAACCATACATCCAATTCATTTCATACATTAATTTGATAAATATGGGATGGATTCAGAATTTCGTGAGTGAAGGAACACTCACCTTTGGATTACAATTCGAACGGACGTCCAGAAAAGGCCCAAAATTTGACAGTCTTAGATCGCAACCAAACCAGTGCCAAAACGTCCGCAACTCCGCCACGATCCCAACGCAACAAACGGCGTCCAAATCCGAGTTCATATAAGGAAGTTATCAGTGATTTTAGCGTTTGAAATTTGAAATATATAAAATAAATAATATTTTCTCTCACCCACTCAGGAGCGGACACGTCAGCGCCTTTGACCGGGTCCCTGCTTCATCTTCCCGCTCCTCTCTTCGTGCTCCAGGCCGTGAATTTTACCCATTAAAGCCCAACTTTGACCGCTAAAATCCATCACCTTCGGCCACGAGATCAACCCCGACCACCACCATTCGGATCTGCCTCGAAGCCCGCGTCCTCGGGTCCCAGTGCCACCAACTCCGGTGGCCTACTTCGCCGCCGGCGAGCCATTTGACGGAACCCATTTTCGGCCTTGAAACTCCAAATTCGACCACTACAAAGACTTCCAGATCGAAAGAACACCACCAACGAACTCGCATGACCGATCTCTACAATACCCATATCTTAGATTCTTCGATTAAGGCCTAGATTAAAAAGCCCCAATTTTTGCTTTAGGGTTCCGAAAACTGCCACCTTTGACCGCGAATTCCGGCCAACTCCTTCACTGCATGTCAGATCTGAGACCACCCGCGGGTTCGTATCGTCGAGATCTTCAGTTTGATATATAATTCGATGGGTTTTGGGAAGATTTTATTTTTGAGCTATATTTTGATTTTAAATTAAAATTAAATAATTTTCAGCCATGGATGGAGCAAAATAAGGTGGAGGAGGTGTAAAATGGCTGATGTGGTGGTCAAGGGCTTAATATATATATAAACATATGGTCCAACTGATTAACACATACACAGTTATCGCATATCAGATTTTAACGTACATTTCACATTACCGGGCCCACATACTGACCCCGAAAAATCCGGAAAAATTATTTCTGTCTTTGTTTTGACGATACGGTCCCAACAAAACTGGTTTCGTCGAATTCTGAGGCCGTTTGAAAAATGGCCTTTTTCGGGTCGATCCAATTTAACTGTCAACTGACAAAACGCGTTTTCACTTGCCACGCTCACAGATTAATTCGAAAAATTCCGAAAATTGAAACCTAGCAATAATTCGACATTCCGGATCCAATGGCGCCAGTTTCGTCGAAAACAGAGGTTGTTTGAAAAATGGCTATTTTACAGGCCTTTATATATTCTATAGCGACTATTCTGAATTTTCATTTGACCATAACTTTTGATTTCCATTACGGAATTTCGATTTTTCGGATTCGTTGGAAAGATATTATCAAGCAGGTTCAAATATTTCTTGTTTCGCTAAAATCCGATTTATTTTGAATCCTGTGCAGTCGATTGAACTTAAAAATCGAATTTTCAAACTGCCGCGCCATTTCAGGCTCGTTATATAATTAAAATAAATTTATTCGTTTTTTCTTCGATTAAAAATAATTTTTCCGTCGTTATTATTTAAAGTAAATCACTTTAAATATTCAAAATTCTTTAAATTAGCCAAAATGACATTTTCAAATTGGTTCGGGTTTTCAGGTCGTTACATTCTCCCCCACTTAAAGTCTTTTCGTCCTCGAAAAGAGAACGAACCGATATTAAGTGCATATTTATTTCAAATTCATATTTAAAATTAATATTTCCAAAACAAGTATAGTTATAAAACTCGTAAATTTTTCTAACTCCCGAAATCACGGAAAATTTCGGCAGCATCTCCTTTGTACGGAGAGGCCCGGGGAAAAATCCCAATACATATATGACTCAATATACATCTCATCCAACGATGAGGCATCCCAAAATGGGGAAAAACAAAATATAAAACCACAAAACCATATACCACAAGTACGTACCTCGTTTAGCGTTTATTTTGCGGTTTTTTATTTACCTTTGCATTTAGTATTTAGCGCAAGCGAGCTTCAAAACGTAGCGCACACTCCTTACACCTGTTACAACTTGCATACACCTGAGATTCAAGCATATATACAATATGTGGCAACTTACCCAACATACATTAATCATTTAACCCCAAAACCAATATATCTAAGTCAGTCCAGCAAACCAAATGAAGTTTATCCTTTATCGCTTAGGTATACTCCCGTTCATTTCACTTGTATTAAGCAAATTTTATTTTATCTATTCATATTATGCCATCGTCTATCTTACTCAAGTTCATTTCAACTTATTCATTTCAGTTGTTATTATCTCTTTACTCGGAAAAAATGGATTTGAATTAAATTTGTTTACTCAATTCCGATACATTTTCTATATATTTCCCATTCAAGTTACATGAAATATTATTCCACTAACCTGCTTATTTACTCGACTCATCCTCTCATGATTGGAATTAAGGAAATGTTCACCCTCGAATTTTTTTTCAAAATTAGTTCTCAAATCATTTTATTAAATTTCCTGAGTTAAACTCCATTTGACTCGATTCCTCTACTAAATTTAGGTTATACACCATTCGACAAGATGATTTACATTCCATTTCATTGTTCAAATTTAGGTTTTCTCTAACACTCTTTCCGATCGAACCTAGAGTTTTCCTGAATTAAATTATCGTCCAAGATTAAGAGTTAGATGACGACTTTCTTGCACTTAATACTTAAGTCTATTTCATGGTTCCAAAGTCAAAATTCCGATGAATCGAGTACTAAATCTCGATCATTATTATTAGTTAAGACAACTCAAAGTGCTTAATTCTGGGTTTATAATCCAAGTTTAAATAACATACATATACACTTTATACTATAGGAATTTAAATCCAAACCCTTTTCAAACCAGTTATACAATACAGAATGGTCTCTCCCCCACTTAGACTCTTCAGAATCAATGTCGATAATGCGTGCACTCATTATCGAAGTCATTTCTGATGTCCAAGAAGGGACCACACACTTTAGTCCTCAAAATCCTTTAGAAAAGTACTTATAATACGATATTTTTCAAAATTTGACAAACCATTTCAAAAGTATCCAGGATCAAGTTTCACGTTCATTTCTATTTCAATCTTAAACCTTCTTATCCCTTATACTTAAAGGTATCATATCATTTCATATATTTTCTTCGACCATTTTAAATTCCTTATTAAATTTATTATCGAATCGACCATAATAGGTATTAATTTAATATTATTACCTACCAACGACCGATGCTTATACACTTAAGACCAAAAATAATATACATAATATATATAAAATATAATCGAAACCATATTATGTCGATTCATTCCATTCGATTACTTAGGAATCCCTATCGATTCTATGGCGTCCCATATACCGACCAGAACCCATAAATATTCAACAGAACCAATCAACACAATAAAAATCACTTTATATCAAAATACAAGTACGCTCTCTCATATCACTCAAACTCATTCTAGGGCGTTTCTAACCCCATCTCTAATGAGTTAATTCCCAACAGAGCCAAGGTTATCGATAACCATTGCTCTGATACCAACTGTAACGACCCAGATTTTTGACCGTTTAAATCGACAATAAACCACACATGTCGACCCAAACAAATCGCCAACCCGGATAGTTATTGGGAAAAAGAAGAAAAAGAAGACAGAAAGGAAACAATCACAGAATCTCACAGCGGAAGGATCACATATAATAGACAAATAAATATTCAAAAGCATTTAAACATATACATTTGAGTTACAACATTTAAGTCATCAGAGTCATACACTTACATACAGTAATGCAGCGGAAATAAAATGTAGTGGATACATATACTAAACTCCGTCTTCGATCTCCAAGGCCAAATAATCTTCATTAACTGCAACATCTGCTGACCCAAGCATATTGCATAAAAAGAAAAACACAACAAACACTCGGATCAGCACTAAATCATCTCATATTAGTCAAATTAAAATACAGAATAATATCGGTATCATGGTGCAGTAACTCAAGAGATGTTACGGGATTTTTCCATCTCTCAAGGATCCGTTAAACTAATACATACATAGTATAATGCGCTATTACAATAGTGTTTATTCAGTAAAGTATAATATCGAAAATAGTGTAAGCGGGATTACCATGTTACCCTTACACTGTTTATAGCATTGCCGTACAGTTTGCATATAACACACCAGTACGTCGGTGGATAGGGATGCGCCGTGATACGACAACGTTAAATCAAAATCGTAGGGGCTCGATCAGGATAATATGACAAGGCAATGAGGAAATACCCCGGTAGGATTCTACCGAATTCGCGGGCCCCAGGCCGGTGGTAACGCATAGCCGCAACTACCGCCCACCTCGAACGACATTCCCATATTCAAGGGTGCACCCAAATCGATCATAATAGTAATAGAGATGGTTTCGAAGGAGCGCGTTCGATCAGAGATGCGATCTCATTAACCTGGGGATGGCTCCTGTTTTAGTCATTTCAATTATGACCCAAAGGTCAAGGCTAATCCATCATCGTTCTCTTTCTTCAAATCCAGTAATCGCCTCCATACCATCCGACTTCGGTTCTGGAACTTCCACCGCGTACACAGTTGTCAAAGTGGTATCGACACTGACAGAGAGTATGCCTTATGTCGACTCCGGTCTCCTTGACAACCAAACGTTTACATTTTTTCACACCGGTCAGTGCTTTTACTTTTCAAAGAAGTTCGTGTTTCATATCGAAATATCATGTTTCGAAATCATTTTCATATTCTAAATAGAATATTATTCAAATGGGATTTTCCATTTACGCACAACATCTCGAACTCATTCCAACTTAAATAATTTTTGAATATCAAAATAGTTAACAATATATTTGAATAGTTCAAATGCATAATTAAAATGGTTTGAAATAATAGTTTGTAATAAAAGTAGAGTTTGACGAATTTATTAAAATATATAATTAAACAACAAAATAATTCATAAAATAAATAATTTGTTATAAAAGAATTACTTATTCAAAATGATTTATAAAATAAATAGTTATAAAGGAAATAATATATAAATAAATAGTTTGAAAAATGGTTTGACATACTATTGTTGGAATTAGAATCGTTCGCTCGATTTCGATTACATTTGAAATTCCATTTCAACTTCAAGTACATAAATTCAATTTCACAATTTCGATCGACTTCATTTCAAATTTACATTCATTTCAAATTCGCCAATTCAATTCAGATGGTTAACTCTAACCCGTGTTCCCATTCCAACAATTTCAATTTATTACAAATAAACCGAATTCGATTTCAATCCATATTCCCATTCAAGATTCGATTTATAACATATATCGAAATTACAAATTCATTTCATTGTTTCAAAGGTTTTCACATGTATAACGAGTGTCAAATTCAAATTCCTATTTTAATTCAGAATCAAGACCGACTTACAGAAAATTTCAACTGCAGGCAAAACAATTCAATCTCGATGAATTCGATTAAATACAATTATACCCCTTTATTTGCTATCATTTCGACACAGGTTTATTTCCCTTTTTACTTAAAATTCCAAATTCAAATTCAAAGGAAATAAACTTTAAAACATCATTTATATTGTTGTTAACAATAATTTCAAAGTCCATGGTTAAACAAGATTTTTATTTAACCGACCGGTGTCCGTATATAATTTGCTATCCTACGGCCAAGTGATTTTATATTTAATTTCTCGATATTCGGGATGGATCTATCATTTCAATCCAAATCGGGGTCACAGAGATTTATCATTTCACTCTGTGTTCTTAATTCATTTTATCGATAAATCCCGGGTTCATTCGATGCCCGTAACATCAAGGGTAAATTGGGATTTATCGTCACATGGGCACACAACATCATATACTGCATAACAGAACAGTCCGAGCAATATTCATCTAGAAATCAAATCAATCAAGGCAGCTATCACATCATTTATTCAACAGTAAATTGAATCATTTTACTAGTTATCAAG
Organism: Allium sativum; assembly: GCA_030737875.1. NCBI lineage: Eukaryota > Viridiplantae > Streptophyta > Magnoliopsida > Asparagales > Amaryllidaceae > Allium > Allium sativum. The sequence continues at coordinate 375,573,634 of CM060915.1, forward strand.
TGTCGGAATTCTAACTAGAAATTTAAATTAAATTTAAATAACTAATTTATCGATTTTCAATGCATGTTAACACTTGCATGTCAATTTCAAGCAATCATTCACCAAATCAATCACAACCATACATCCAATTCATTTCATACATTAATTTGATAAATATGGGATGGATTCAGAATTTCGTGAGTGAAGGAACACTCACCTTTGGATTACAATTCGAACGGACGTCCAGAAAAGGCCCAAAATTTGACAGTCTCAGATCGCAACCAAACCAGTGCCAAAACGTCCGCAACTCCGCCACGATCCCAACGCAACAAACGGCGTCCAAATCCGAGTTCATATAAGGAAGTTATCAGTGATTTTAGCGTTTGAAATTTGAAATATATAAAATAAATAATATTTTCTCTCACCCACTCAGGAGCGGACACGTCAGCGCCTTTGACCGGGTCCCTGCTTCATCTTCCCGCTCCTCTCTTCGTGCTCCAGGCCGTGAATTTTACCCATTAAAGCCCAACTTTGACCGCTAAAATCCATCACCTTCGGCCACGAGATCAACCCCGACCACCACCATTCGGATCTGCCTCGAAGCCCGCGTCCTCGGGTCCCAGTGCCACCAACTCCGGTGGCCTACTTCGCCGCCGGCGAGCCATTTGACGGAACCCATTTTCGGCCTTGAAACTCCAAATTCGACCACTACAAAGACTTCCAGATCGAAAGAACACCACCAACGAACTCGCATGACCGATCTCTACAATACCCATATCTTAGATTCTTCGATTAAGGCCTAGATTAAAAAGCCCCAATTTTTGCTTTAGGGTTCCGAAAACTGCCACCTTTGACCGCGAATTCCGGCCAACTCCTTCACTGCATGTCAGATCTGAGACCACCCGCGGGTTCGTATCGTCGAGATCTTCAGTTTGATATATAATTCGATGGGTTTTGGGAAGATTTTATTTTTGAGCTATATTTTGATTTTAAATTAAAATTAAATAATTTTCAGCCATGGATGGAGCAAAATAAGGTGGAGGAGGTGTAAAATGGCTGATGTGGTGGTCAAGGGCTTAATATATATAAACATATGGTCCAACTGATTAACACATACACAGTTATCGCATATCAGATTTTAACGTACATTTCACATTACCGGGCCCACATACTGACCCCGAAAAATCCGGAAAAATTATTTCTGTCTTTGTTTTGACGATACGGTCCCAACAAAACTGGTTTCGTCGAATTCTGAGGCCGTTTGAAAAATGGCCTTTTTCGGGTCGATCTAATTTAACTGTCAACTGACAAAACGCGTTTTCACTTGCCACGCTCACAGATTAATTCGAAAAATTCCGAAAATTGAAACCTAGCAATAATTCGACATTCCGGATCCAATGGCGCCAGTTTCGTCGAAAACAGAGGTCATTTGAAAAATGGCTATTTTACAGGCCTTTATATATTCTATAGCGACTATTCTGAATTTTCATTTGACCATAACTTTTGATTTCCATTACGGAATTTCGATTTTTCGGATTCGTTGGAAAGATATTATCAAGCAGGTTCAAATATTTCTTGTTTCGCTAAAATCCGATTTATTTTGAATCCTGTGCAGTCGATTGAACTTAAAAATCGAATTTTCAAACTGCCGCGCCATTTCAGGCTCGTTATATAATTAAAATAAATTTATTCGTTTTTTCTTCGATTAAAAATAATTTTTCCGTCGTTATTATTTAAAGTAAATCACTTTAAATATTCAAAATTCTTTAAATTAGCCAAAATGACATTTTCAAATTGGTTCGGGTTTTCAGGTCGTTACAGAAGACCAACTCCAATTCGACCAAAACCCGAGATGCAGAGGAAGTCCAAATGAGGAGCTTTGACTTAGGATCCAGTTGGGAACCAATGAGTGAGCTTCATGATTGGGCTTTGCTGCGGGACGTGTGCTAAGGGGTTGTCGATGTCTGTAACTTTGAATCACTATGTGTAGGGAGTACGTGAACGGATTCAGGGCCACAGTGGCCTAGGTACGACTAAAGAGCTAATAGACCAATGAAGTGGGGTCATTTGTAAAGATTTGGTCATGACTCCATGTGGCAAGCTTGGTAGTAGCAGTAGTTGTACAAGTCGAACTCCGTCACTGCTTCGATGGGTCTAGTGATTGACAGTGGTGGACATCGTATGCTTTACGCACTGAGTGAGAGATGTGAGGACGGTTGCTATGCTTGACTTGTTTACCATCATTATGACATGCACGCCCCACCCCCGTTATCTTTACACCATTTGTTTTGTGGCACCTTAGAGTATTGTACGGTATATAGTGCTAACTCTTTGGTTGCAGGTCCAGGTTCCGGTATGGTTTAGTATACCTGTCATTGTTCTGTTTAGCTGCTTATCGCTCATACCAGACTTTTTGTCTGACCTAGAGTTTTATGTCTCTTCTTATTACTCTGGGTGCTCTCACGAGCAGACTAGAGACAGTTTAGCTGGGTATGCACGGGTAGCTGATTCGGAGACGAGCAGGAGGCTTCCACGTATGATATATATAGTATTCTCCCTGTGTTGTTGAAGATCACTGCTTGGGCATTAGTAGTGCATCTTCTACTTTAGCTTTCTCTTGTTTTAGAGACAGTAAATTTGAAAAGTTGTAATAAGCTGTATTTGGATTTCCGCTGCTATGTTGGTTTAATTTTCAGCTTATGCTCTGTCTCGCCTGTTTTATGTCAAGATTATGTAATTATTATATTTTGTTCCATACGCTGTGAGACATTCTACAGGTTCCTTGTTAGTTCATTCTCTTCTTTCCTTTCTTTGGCGACCGTTCCGTGCTAGTCGGGCATGTGTACAGCGCACCTTCGGAGGAAATGCAGGCTAGTGCGGGTCGTCACAGATTGTTTTGAGAACACGACACATCAGAGCACAAACAATGGAACATTTCATTGCCATTACCACAATTACATCAGAGTACAAGAATATATCAGAGTATGAATAAATAATATACAACTTAAAAATAATATCAGAGATTAAAATACAAAGTAGTGGAAATTTAAATGTACAGATACAATGCGTAGCGGAAAATATATTAACTAGCACAACTGAATGAAATACAAGGATACAAAGTTTTCCGAATATAGCTCCAACTGTAATCCAGGATCCTATGAAAAGAAATATCTGCGAAAACCAAAACTACTAGCTGCCCGTGTGGAAGATATGAGCACCCAGAGTTTAGGTAGAAACAATATACTCCGAGTCAGTCATGGGACTAGTGTGAGAACTAAAACAATTATTAAATCTTTACTTTAAAAGTTGGGAAATCACGGGACCACGCCGTATAACGGAACGGGTTTAATCCACATGAATCTCAGTTTAAAATAAAACAACGCAATGCTTTTTGAAAAAATGAAGCTATTATAAGACTGAGGTTCCATCACACAATGCAACGCAAGCCGGAGGATAGAGTTTAACCTTGTAATAGCCAAACATGCTTGGTACGTTTAAATTTTTTTATTTTAGTGTTACTATAGGTACATAGTGTCAAAAACAACTTCAAATATAAATGTATCAATCATAGACGGCATGAGCGTCCCATCCCACTATGTTGCCATATAGGTTTACAACTAAAATCGAAAGTCACGTATTGGAAATTGGATTCCATCTATGAACCAAGGCAAGGGATCTTCCTTCCGATTCGAGACACTCTAGCCCGTGCTTCGGGATTCAGCCACAACTACACCTGGAGCAGTAGGGCCAGTCCACACTTACGTTAGTGGATTGGTAATTCCTGAACCATATGTTTCCCTGCCCTATGGGGCATAAAATCTGGTCAGTATGTCAACCAATATCAAGAGCCACTAGGGACTCAAATCCGAGGTTCCTCGCTTTCCAGCAACCACATAAGTAAAATGTCCGGGCTCCATACCATGACACCACTCCTAACTAGAAAGAAAAACATGTCCTCCCTACGGTCCTCTCCCGTTTCTGGTTCACACCGGGGTGTGATGCTCGCGAATTAATGCTATACACAAAGCTATGCAAATTAAAGTGCTTTAATCATCATCCACAAGACTCTTCTTTTCAACAAAAACCTTGATCATTTGCATCTCAATATGCCACACTGACAATTCACGCCATGCAACTGATGTCTATCAATATATAACCTCTTAGCTCATACGTCTCAGAGAAGGGTGTTAAGCAAGAGAATAAATTCTCTGCCACCAAATAGATATATATTTAATAGAAATCAATTAACACAGAATGAAATCCAATGTCAGACACACATCCATTTACAAGTCTGTTCTGGGTCTGAACAAAACCGGAGGCACCTTATTCCTCGTCCCATATGTCCAATACAGGAAAGAGGCCCTCACATATCCAGTTGATCTCCAAGTACGTCTGGACGATCACCACTTATTACCTTGCCTCGGGAGATCAGCCCAATCAAGACATCAGTAACCATCCATACGATACGAAGATCTCCGATCTTTGACCACCGTCTTCATCGTTGACTTTTAGTCGTCGACATCAGTTATTCAGAATGGGATATACCCGGTCTTTCCGAATAACTTGCGTATTTTATAATCAATAATCAAGTGCTATAAAAACACATCATACGCCTCATTCCAATTCAGAATATTCTTTTATTCAAATATTCACATTTTTAGGGAAAGGTTCCCATTAATTTTATCAAAGATAAATTCCTTTAAACTTATCATTTAATCTTCCTTTGGATATCATTTTCAAAAAATTTATTTCATCCTTTACCAATTTTAAACCAAATTAGGTCTATAAAGCTAGTCTGGATTATCGAGCCTTACCGAAGTAATCATTTATTTATTAATCCCAATCCCAACCTATTCATCCCATGGAGCAAAACTGGTAGTACTCCATATCTAACACCCATGGTGTTATCGGTAAATTTAATTACCCTTTCACGTTGAAATCTAATTAAAGATTTAACTATCACCTGGAGTAAAACTGGTGTTACTCCATTCTCAATCATTCCTCTTGGTTGATAAATTTAATTATCTCATTCACTTTCCAATCTAATTAAAGATTCATTAAAACTCCATCTTGGTTTTAATCTCTAAAATCATTACTTTATAATCATTTAACTTTAGGAAATTAATCTTATCTTTAACTGGGCTAAAAACCAATGTCATCTAAAAAAAAATTCATGATAAACCCAAAATCATCTTCCATTAAAATGGAATCTTCACGGAAAACAGATCAATATATAATCGATATAAATTTCCGTATCATACTAATAATATAAATGGAATAACGACATAGCCTTTTAAATTCCATATATAATACCAGTCTTCCTTAACAGAATCTCATTTCGATTATTACCAAATTGAATTCCATTCAATTCCAATTTAATATAATAAATTGGAGAACTTTTCTTTGGAAAATTCCATTAATCTTATTTAAAAGATTAATAAATTCCAATTCATATCTTCACTCTTAATTAGGTTAAAGAACAAACGTTATTTAAAACACCGTTCACGATAAACCCAAAAATCCAATTTCAATTCAATTCCAATTAAATATTAATTAATTGGTAAACTTCTCCAAATCTTGATTAAAAGGTTTGTTCTTTTCTCAACTGGGTTTAAGAACAGTGTTATTTAAGACACCATTCACGACAAACCCAAAATCCAATTTGATATTAAATACAAGGCTCTGAATAGAAATTTTATCGGCTTATATTCAATATAAAGTTCTAAAACCAACAAATATCGTATTGGGAATAATGATATTTATATCCTCCAAATTCCTCAACAATATCCGTATAATCACGGAATCCAATATCGAAATATTCCGAAGATTATTTCCATTCCAATTCATACGTTGGAAAATTCTGGTTATATAAAAACCATTTCAAATTCAATTTATTTATTTAAAAACATTGGATTATTATTCTAGTTAATATATAGTTCATTTCGATAAAAATATATTTTTATCTTTCAAACTTCGAATTTTTCTTCCAAAATCTTTCCAAATCATTTGTTCTTATTTTACACAATTTTCCCATATTTTTAATAATTTTAATATTGCCATTTCAGTTGGTTTCCAATAACGGCCATCGAACTGCATCCATAGTGAACTTTTCTGAAATTGATTTGGACATAATTTGAAATCCAACCATTCAAATTTAAATCTCTTATATTCATTGGAAAGATCTTTTCGATACGAATCAAACGGTTCCGGTTTTAGGAGAATCCAATAGTCGGATCTCCCGCTACATCTATTTGAAGTTAATGGTCGAAATTCGTGAATGGTCGCTGCGTGGCGCGTTCTATTCAGGCCATTATATATATATATATATATATATATATATATATATATATATAATATTTCGTCGATTTCCATTCGAAACCTATTTATAAAATATTTATAAAATCATTTTAAAACGATTCCCACTTCTATTTCAATTTTAAATTAAAATCGAATATTCTATTTCATTATAATATTAAAATGATAATATTTTCAAAATATTAGATTTTGAAATCGTTTTTCGATATTCATTATAAAATGAATAAAATCGGTAGAAAATCTAATTCGTATTAAAATGGCGTTTAACTACTTAACACGACTTCACATTTCAATGTTTTTGTGCCCATCCAAAATCGGACATCAAAATCACATTTTGATTATTCACTGAATATTATTTTAAAAATATTTGGTAATTCTAAACTGGAATCAGACTCAATCAATTACCATATAATTTCAGTTATATGGATTTCATACATCGCATGTATACAAATATAATGATAAACAATCATTAAAAATTCATACAACATCCAGAGTTCATTTTACAACTGTATAAGCATTAGAATAAATAAATAACGCTTATACAGTCTGTCAACCCATCGATTAACATACAGCTAAACAATTGGGATTAGTGTATGTCAAATCTCATCCCAATACCTGTGTGGGGTTTCAACCAACAAATATTGTTTATTATTTGTACAATCGGGCGATGTGTAAAATTTATCGTCCCAATCAATATCAGTTAAATTGGCGTACATAAACAAACCGTCCGATTTGTAAATGAATATTAATTTCATTTTTTTCGTGATAATTTTTAAATACATTTTATATAAATAATTTTATATGCAACAATATCAATCAATGACAATCCCAATCATAATCGAAACAAACAATCTACCATGGTTTGTACAAAAAATAGTGTCAGGAGCTACTAAGCCCCATCTACAACCTATTATATAATAACTGTAAAATAATTTGAGAGAGAGAGAGAGTTCTCACATTGGGTTCCACTCCGTCAGTCTCTATTTACGAAATTATGAATTTCTGTTTTATTACAGGTCGGATTTGAATTTGCCTGAATTTCTAAGCTGCTCCGTTTCTTCTCTAGTCAGTTCCATTGTAGTACTCGTCAAGAGGATTCCAAACGGATCCAAGTTTGTCATATTCTGAATTCGTTTGAAGAAGTTACAATGATTTAAACATTTATAAAACAATATAAATAACTAATGAAAATTAATTAAATTAATTACTTTTATTTATTGCAGTAATCCCCTTCCTCTCTCTAATCTTCTTCCTGTTACGCTCAAAATTATTGAACCCAACATACACTCAACTCCCTCCAACTGTTCGGGTTTTAGGAGAATCCAACGGTCGGATCTCCTGTTACACCAATTTGAAGTTAATGGTCGAAATTCGCGAACAGTCGTTGCGCAGCGCGTTCTATTCCGACCATTATATATATATATATATATATATATAATATCGCCGATTTCCATTTAAAATGTATTTTATAAATGGTTTATATATTCGTTTTAAAAAGATTCCAACTTCATTTTCACTTTTAAATAAAAATTGAATATTCTATATCTTTATCATATTAAAATGATAATATTTTCAAAATATTAAATTTTGAAATCACTTCTTTTCGATATTCATTATAAAATGAATAAACTCGATCGATAAACTCGTTCGGGTAAAAAGGGCGATTAACTACATAACTATTTTTATTGTTCAAACATTTTATTCAACACGTGAATATTTTATATGGTTTGTACATTCAATAAAAATGATATTTTTATTGTTCAAAATTTTTATTCAACACATGACTATTTAATTCACTTCATTAACATGTTAAAAATAATATTTTTATCTAACAAAAATATTTTAACATATGATTCTTTTTCTTCTTCATTAACATGTGAAAGATGACTTTTTTTATCTAACAAAAATGTATTTTAACATATAGTTCTTTTATTCTTCATTAACATGTTAAAGATGACATTTTTTTATCTAACAAAAATGTATTTTAACATATGCTTTTTTTATTGGTTTATACATACAATAAAATTGTGATTTATATTGTTAAAACATTTTATTTTAAAATATTCTTTATTTTAAAAGATTATTTATTTTAAAAATATTCTTTACAAAAAATATTCTTTATTTAAAATATTCTTTATTTAAAAATATTTTTTTACTTAAAAATATTCTTTACTTCTGAATTAGAATGCAACTCAATCAATTACCATATAATTTCAGTTATATGGATTTCATACATCGCATGTATTCAATAATAATGATAAATAATCATTAAACATTCATACAATATCCAAAGTGCATTCTACAACTGTATAAGCATTAAAATAAATAAATAACACTTATACAGTCTGTCAACCCATCGATTGACATACCACTAATTATTGGGATCAGTGTGTGTCAAATATTATCCTAATACCCGTGTGGGGTTTCCAAACAACAAATATTGATTATTATTTGTCCAGTTGGGCAATGTGTAAAAATTATCATCCCAATTAAGATCAGTTAAATAGGTGAACATAACCAAACCGTCCGATTTGTAAATGAATATTTATTTTATTTTCTTATCATGATAATTTTGATATACATATTAAATAAATAATTTTATCTACAACAATATCAATTAATTACAATCCACAATACAATCCGAACAACAATCAACCATGGTTTGTACAAATAGTAGTGTCCGGGGCTTAGAAGCCCCGTCCGAATCCTAGTATATATTTAACTGTACAATAATTAGAGTGAGAAGGTGTTCTCCCTTGGGATCCGCTCTACCAGTTTTTATTTCTGAATTTCTGAACAGTTTGGATTTGCTCCGGTGCGCTGTATTCTTCACCGTGTTTCCAATGCACTCTGTTTCACGTAGTTTATATTAAAAACCACATTTTTTGACGCTATCTCTATAATAAAAATCATACTTTTATCAACTCTAAATATATTTTAAACACAATGTATATAATTTAAAAAAAAAATCATATTTTTATATTTTTAAAACCATGCTATTTTTATTTTTAAAAATCACAATTTTAAACTGAAAGTTATTATATATAAAAATCATATTATTTTCTTATGAATGTTTTTTTTCTTTTCTATTTAAAAACGGAAAAGAAAACAATACTATTTATATTCAAAAATTATAATAAAACATACTATTTATATATATTAAAAATCAGATTTTAATTCGAAGTTATTTATAATTTTTCATCTGAAAACAAATTAACGTTTTTCATATCTAAAATTTGAAAATAAATCCATGTTATATATAAATAAAAATCAGATTTATACAATGCTATATATAATTTTAAAACACATTTCTATTTTAACAACGTTTTAATATAAAAAACAGAAAAGAAAATCAATGCCGATTATTTTAAAATCTGATTACATGGTTATAAGTTTTACACTGGTCTTCTTCTGTTAAAATATACAGGTCGCTTCTTGAACCCATTCCTCCAAAGTTAGGGCTCCATTTTCCAACGCCTACACCTGATCGGAATCCCATCAGAGGGGCCCACATCGTAGAGTATCGTGCCACCTCGCCACCCCCATCTCGAACGTCCCTGCTTCCCTCGATTTGAGTGCGACTGGCAGCTATTTAGGTAGCGATAGCTAGCAAAATACTGAGCCAAACTTGATCATACACATATAAGATGGTAGATCGAAGACATCTCTACCATTTCCCCTATGATTTCATAATTTAATTTTGCTTGGATTGGACGATTTTGGGAGATAAATTTTTGAAGATCTCAGCCTTCGATTTGGAGAAGGCAGCTCAGCGTTTTTTGACCGCGAGTTTGAAGAATGCTAGGGTTTGACCCTTTTAAATGGATGTATATAATAAATTATGCTATTATTTTATTCAAACTTACTTGTTTATTATTACGAACTCCGAATCAAATCCAACGTCTATCACCCCCAATGAAATACCCCTATTCTGGACACAATGGGATATGTTTCGTAAGCCAATTCGACAATTTTGATTAGTTCTTTCTTTAAATTAAAATATAAATCAATGTATATTGAATTTGAACGAACATTTTAATTTATCGAGGCCACATACTGACTCCAAAGATTATAGAAAAATAAATCTAGCTATGTTTTGATGATACGGTCCTAACAAAACTAATTTCATCGAATTTGGAGACCTTTTTGAAAAATGGTCATTTTCCAGTCGATTAATTTCAACCTGAATGACCAAACATGTTTAAATTCACCACGCTCACATATTAAATCCAAAAATTATGAAATTTGGAATCTAGCTATAATTTGACATTCCGGATCCAACAAAAGTGGTTTCGTAGAAAACGGAGGTCGTTTCCAAAATGGCTATTTTTAAGGGCTATATATATATTCCATGGAGACTATTTTAAATTTTAAACTGGACATAGCTTTCAATTTACATTATGAAATCTGAATTTTTCGCATTCGTTAGAAAGATATAATTAAACAGATTCAAATATTTTTGGTTTTACTAAATTCCGACTTATTTTGAATCCTGTACATTCATTTGAAATTTAAAATCGAATTTTCAAACTACCGCGCCATTTCAAACTCGTTTTATAATTAAATTAAAATTTTACGTTCTAACTTCGATTAAAATAATTTTTTAGTCATTATTATTTAAAATAAATCATTTTAAACATTCTAAATCCATTAAATTAGCTAAAATAAAATTTTTAAATTGGTTCTGAATCTCCGGATTGTTACAATCTCCCCCACTTAAAATCTTTTCGTCCTCGAAAAGGTACGGAGTTGAAAGTTGTTTAACTAACCAACTCAACTTTCATTCTGGCTTTATTTCTTCAACTTTCAGTTTCTAATAATTTTCTAATTTCTCCAAAATTTGGCTAACAACCTAAAATTTCGCCATACCTCCTTTGTACGGGGAGACCTTTAAAACCACAACTTTCCACACAGGGCCCTCACCAATCCAAAAGAAAAAGCCAAGCGACTAACCAATCGGCTCATAAAATCATCAAAAACCAAAGAAAATGGTAAACATGTACCAATTTGTCGGGCAAACAATTTTATTCCTCTTCTTATCTTCCATGCTATGATCTGTTCATTATATATACATGTATATGTATGCAATTCGAACAAATTTTCAATTTAGTTCAACATTTTATTCTATTTAGATTAATTTACCATTCATTTTCTCATTAGTTTTTATCATTCCAATATTTTTATTAGTTAAATTAATAATCATACAATGCAACCAGCAATCAATTAGTCGATTAACTTTTCAAATATATATAACTTTTATATATTGTCAAAAATCATATTTTTAGTGCAAATCACAACAGTAAACTCTAACTATGTTTTGCTTCTCGCACCAGTCAATTGGAAATATATAGATATCCTACTTTCGAAACTCGAACATAAATACTGATAATGCGACCGCATTACCAGAATTATCTCCGGGCGACTAGAGTGTGATTCTATATCTATCCAGTATATTTGAGGCTTCATATACATGCTAGCTAGGCGTATATGCAAAATCTTCATATACTCGATTGTTCAAATTTAATATAAAATAATATACTCAAATACGTATAATAGATATAAAATTTCAAAACTAAATTTTATTTTTATTTTTTTATTAAATAATATTCTTCAAACTCATTCTAGGATGCTACCGATCCTATCTCTAACGAGTTATTCTTATAGGATGTTACTAATCCTATCTCTGATGAATTCTTGCGTTCGGTTCTAACGTGTCTTGTTCTCGAGCTCTGCAAACCAAAGCTCTGATACCAAAATGAAACGACCCAAACTTCCCCTTTCGAGAAAGTCCGGATTGAGTTGAGAACACGACAAATTAGAACACAAACAATAGAACATTTCATTGTTATTACAACAATTTACATCAAAGTACAAGAATATTCCAGAGTATGAATAAATGTTACACATTGGAAATACAATATCAGAGATTTAAAATTACATAGCAGCAGAAAATAATAAATAAGTATAATGCATAGCTGAAAATAACCACAGACACAACTGAAATAGATATACAGATAAAAAGCTTTCCGAATATAGCTCCAGCTATAATCCAGGATCCTGTGAAAAGAAATATCCGCGAAAACCAAAACTATTAGCTGTCCGTGTGGAAAATATAGGCACCTAGAGTTTAGGTTAAAACAATAAACTCCAGGTCACTCATGGGACTGGCGTGAGTACTAAAACAGTTAATAATTTTATTTCAAAGTTAGGTAAATCACGGGACCACGCCGTATAACACGAAACGGGTTTACCCCCAAGATTACCAGTGCCTAAAAGAAAAAGCGCAATGCTAAGTAAAGAAAAATGAAGCTATTATAAGATTCAGGTCCTGTAACGACCCGGATTTTTGGTTGAATTATTTTAAATATTTAATATGGTTTTAAATATTGAATTTATAACATAAATGGTATTTTATTGGGTTATCGATTAAATAATCGAAATACGATTTATTTTGATAGTCATCGAAATACGAGAACTAAAATAATTTAATTTAAAGATAAAACTGAACCGAAACAATTCAGTCGACTAATATTGAATTAAAACAATAGTATTAATTTATCGATGAATTTGATTTGTCTGAAATCGATTTATAGTTTAAATCGAATTTTATTTAATCGTTAAATTAAAATTGTTACCCCTTCTACCATCGGAATAAATTTCGATATTTGTTTCGTTGAGTTTAGGATGACGAATAACGTTAGAAATATCAGTTGTGTCTTGAATTGGAGTTCGGAACCACTAAATATATTATTATAAAATTAAACGATAAGTATAAAATCATTTCATAGCTCAAATCAAATGTTCTCTTCAGCCGACCTATCCCTCTCCTCTAATTCGCGCAGACCTCCACTTTCTCCATCGCTGACCTATAATATTTACATCGAGCAGAAATTTTTGCCTCCTTACTTCAGAGCAAAGTTAAGCAGGATTTTAATGGCTTTGTACGTATGTTTCCTCGTTCGTGCCTATAAATGGAGCTGAAGCCTTCGTTACTTACCATCTCTTAAACCCACAAACAAATTTATTATTTCATTTCTCCTCCTCCAGACAATCAAAATCTTGAATCCTCCGTTCAAAATCAATTAACGCGATTCATAATTTAAGGGGGGAGGGTATTAGATTTCGAGCATCAAGGGGGAGTTAGGGGTACGATCGATTTCCGGTTTCAGCAGCGATGAGGTAGAAATCGCGATGGAGGGCAAGGTGTTGTCGTCGGAGTTAGGAAGTCACGGTATCCTCCTGAAGCTTGGCTCGACCTGGAGGCGCTCGCGTGTAAGGGTACAACGATGGGTTCGTTGGAATCATCGATTATCGTGAATGGTGCCGAGATTTGCAGAGGGGTAACGGCACTGTTACTATAGTTGTAGAGGGTACGATTGAGTGGTATGAGGTTGTGCAATTCCAGGAAGTCGACGCTGGCATGGAAGGGACGATTTGGGTGGAATTTGTTTTACAGAAGGATGAACGAATTTGAGGACATCGACAGTAGGTGAGTGAGAGTGGTCTGTGTTTCTTTTGGGTCAATCTGAGTGGCTACGATGAGTTTTGGAGGTGGTATTAAGTGGTGATGGCAGTGCATTGAAATGGGATGCAAACAATGGGAATAACTGTGTACGAGTCTAGAATTGGGGGGGGGGGGGATGGAATTGCTGTTTGGGATAGTTGAAGCAAAAGAGGAAGGAGGATTGGTACTGTTCGCAACCTCAGGTATTGTGTTAGCTAAAACATAAAGTTTGAAATTCTGGTGGGGGACGTTTTGGTGAATACAAGGCCCAGGATATAGTAGTGAAGGCAGTGAATGATTTACTGGTACAGGGTGAAGTTTGGGAAGGTCGAGGTTTGGTTCGGCAGTGAAGGAGGAGCTCAGATTTATTTGTTTGGGTTGTTTTCAGTAGGACGATTGCATTTCTTGGAGCTGTCCAGGAATTTATTTCAGAAATTGGTCGAATAATTGGCAATCGTAAGGTATATTTTTATCGTAATTTAAAATACATAGAGAAGTTTATTTGTTTTAGTAAATTAAATAAATAAATGTTAATCGATAAATAAATAATCATAGGTAAAAGATTTCATTTGAGATCTCGAGTAGATTGGAAGGCGAGACGATAAAGAATTTAAATGAATATTCGGCAAATAAAATCACTGTGAGTAAATCTCACTCACCTTTTATTTAGAATTATTTTTATTCGTTAAAAATAATTGTTTGATGCTTGTTTGAATGCTTTCTGGTTGATTTAAATATATTAGCTATATTGGGTTGATGATTGATTGGATTGTTCCCGCAGTATCATTAGCGGATGACCCTACGCCCACGTATATAAGTGGATCCCCTTTTATACCGCGATATCCTGCCACGAAGCAGGATGGGTATTATTTCTGTTAACTAACGTCTGTGGATGCAGGAAAAACAGGTTGGGGGAATCCAACTGGATTCCTCAAAAATATATTATCCGTTTTGTTTAATTGTTTGCCTATATACGGTTATATATGATGTGTTAGAAAAAATGAAATAAATAATTGGTTGTTTGGTGTTTAAATATCACGGGGCCAAAGTGCTAATTTATAAAAATACCCAGAAAGGGGTATTTGAGATTTAAAGGGGAAATTCTATTTTTGAAAATAGAATTTGAATTTTTAAATAGATTTGAAAAATAAACTTGTTTGAAAATAAAACAAATAGTTCTTTTATAAAAGAAGTTTATAAACAGTTCTTTTATAAACGCCGTTTATAAAGGAAGTAAAAAGAATTATCATTGGATAATTCAGAAATGAAAATACGAGTGTGAAATTGAAAAGGGAAATCTAATTTCCAAAAGTAGAAATATCGATTTTAAAAGGAATTGAAATCAAGACTTGTTTAAAGAATGAATATAGAAATTCAAATGAAGTTTTGAAACTAGATTTGAATATAGAAATTCAAATAGAGATTTGAAATAGAATTTGAATTCAAATGGAGATTTGAAATAGAATTTGAATTCAAAGGAATTTGAATAAAGAAAGTTCAAATGAAATTTTAAATGGAATTTGTTTATAGAATTTGAATGGAGTTTAAATATAGAAAATTCAAATATGAGTTCAAATATAGAATTTGAATATAGGAATGAAATAGAATTTGAAATAGGCATTGCATATAGAACTCAAATAGAGTTGGGATGGGAATTTGAATAAAAATTCAAATAGATTTGAATATAGAAATTCAATTGAAGTTTGAAAACAGATTTGAATATAGAAATTTAAATGAAGTTGGAAGATAGATTTGAATAGAAATTCAAATGGAGATTGAAAAGGAATTTGAATATAGAATCCAAACAGAAGTGAATTGAAAATTTGAATATAGAATTCAAATAGAAGTGAAATGGAACTCGAATATAGAATTTCAAATGGAAGTGAAATAGATCAGAAATGTTATGTTGAAATTGATTTGATATATATTAAAATATATCAGAATGAGTTGAATTCATTTTAACGAAGTTTTAAAACGTTTATATATGTAAATATAATTAAAACAAACTCGCCGCAGCGCTGGAGTTCGTAAATGGGCGATTCGAACTTCAAATGGGTATACAGAGCTCAATTGAAGTCGGAATTCTTTGAAACAAGAAACGTCAGGACCGATTTGATAGTAGTTTTCTAATGAAAGAGAAAAATCTGGATTTCGTCGTATAGATTTTGAGTTATATCAAAATCAAATTTTCAGAAAAACAGCGCCATAAACATTTAAAAACCATAACGGTTTATTTAATTTTATAAAAGGATTTTAAGCGAATAAAATCCGAATTTTTATTTAGAAAATTTCAGTTTTGAGTTGTGAAATATGTCTGAACTCCAGTGGAATAATGAATTGATTTTTGAAACAAAAATCATATTTTTAATTATTGAATAGAATTAACTAATTTGAATAATAATTAGTTAATGAGATTTGAAGTGAAATTTGGCCTTGAATAAGTGAATCCGATTTAGAAATTTACATTCAAATTCGAATATGAAAACCCGAGTTGAAACCTGGAATTTGATTGGTTTATAAGTAAATAAAAATATGTATTTATGAACGAGATATATTCAAATAAAAGTGAGATAGGCTAAAGAGCAAATGAATGGATAAATTAGCGAAGCAAGTTAAAACGATTGGAAGGTGTTGAGTTGAATTGAAACGGGTGAACATGTGTTAGACATGTATGGATGGAGTATATGAAGATTTTAATTTATGTGCCCGACAAAAAGGTACATGTTTAATTTCATATATGAGATTTTATGCGCCGTATCGGCAAGCCGCTTGGCTTTTTCTTTTTCTTTTGGATTGATGAGGGCCATGGGAGGCTATTTGAAATATCCCGAAGCTCCCGGTGCAGGGGAGGTTATGGCGAAATTTTCCGGAAATTTAAAGAGTTAGAATATTTTTAAGATAATTTGAAAATTAGAAATCAATGTATCGATATATATAGAATTCGATAAGGAAGCGAAATCAAAAATAGAATATTGTAAACAAAAAGGGAAATCTATAAATTTGAAATAGAAAGCGAACCATTTATATACGTTTTAAAAATGAATAATTGGGTTTTATAGTGTGTTTATTCGAGGTTAGTGGTTTTACCGTTTTGAAGTTGAGGATGTTTTCAGTCAAGGTCTGAGAGGTAATTTTACCCCAACTTGATTGATTTCATTTTTAATTGATAAATAGTAGGATCCAGTCTCAAAGAAAAGTGTTTGAAAAAGAATTAGTTGAATAAAATATTTTGGGTTGTTGTAACGATGTTTTACACAGCAGTCGTTTTAATCCAAGTGATGGAATTACAGTAAATATTCCCTGAGTATAATTAAAGTAGTCGAGAAAGAAATAAGTGATTGAAATGTTTTCAACTGCGAATAGAATATATTTTCTAAGTGTAGAAAATAATAGAAGGCGAGATATAGAAATGTTTTTCCAAAGAACGCAAGAGACCGTGATGATAATTGAAAATATTTGTTTAACAAATATTGATAAGGAAATGGAAGGGTGATTTAATTAATGAATAGTAATCAAGGGGCCCAGTGAATGTTTGATTGTTTTGAATGGATGTTTGTTTATTTTTCTTCGATAGTTAAATAACCGACTATCGAAGTGTTTGCCAATATCGTTGTCAATACGGAGAGACCGGTTGGATTATTATCCGTGAACCACTCTGTATAGGCAGTAGCGTTGCCAATCGGATTATATGAAGATAATCGAAGACGGAGTGAAGTGCAAGGGCTTTTTATATTAATAGAAATTGTGCCTTCGGTTTCGTTCAATCCCAGAACGAACGTATATGAACGAATGTCTGACAAAGTATTTCCAATGATCGAATGGGTTGGTCTGTATAAATATATATGGTTGCAACGGATTTATTCCCTTAGCATAACATCCAGAATATTTGTGCAAATCAACTAGTGATTAACGGATCTGACAATGTGGCATTCAAAGTGATTGTGCTATTAAAAGATAGACGTAGCCTCAAGCCTCACAACCAGAAAATGACAAAAATCGGGCGGGGAGCATGGCTATGTGGGTCGCTCCCATTAGGATGTATAATCACCTATCTAGAGATTCATTTAATTTCTAATTCTATTTGATGTTGTCCCATTCGAGAGACGGTTGCTGATCCCAACCGTTGGTGATATACATTCGATACACTCAAGTGAAATGAGTGGTCGGTCATGTGTGGGCCGGGTTGCAAGATGTTCTTGTTGAACCCCAGTGTATCGCCTCTAGAGTACACGGATTGGAAGGTGGTTCCATACCTTGTCATGTTGGGAATCCAATCTCCGATAAGCGCCATGCGGTTTTTGATTTTATACTATATATGTGGAGCGTGAGATGCAAGCGTTATGCTATTTGGTTATTTATTTGATGTAGACATTATTATAATATCACTAGATTTTCGTATCAAAGTGTTTTGCGGTTATAGTAAGGTAAAAACCGTCCATGTTTATGTGTGGGCTGGTCTTACTATTATCTTTTCTTTCTAAAGGATTTTGAAGGTTAAACAAATGATTGGAGTTTACTCACACCAGTCCCATGACTGACCCATAGTTTATTTTGTTGTTTTCCCTAAACTCTTGGGTGCCCAAAATTTGTACGGGCAGTCAAGTATCGGGATTTTTCAGATTCATTTGGAGGAGCTGGAAGCAGGAGGCTTCACCAGTTAGCTATAGACTATCATATATTCCGCTGTGAACCATGCTTGTATCTGGAAACAGGTGTTATAATTGTTCCAGGAATAACTGTTGTGCTCTGATAATGGTATGTATATAAAGTTATTGATTTGTATTTCAAAAAGTTATGTTATTTAATATATTTTATTCGTTCCGCTGTGAGTCTGTGATCTTCATTTTCTTCTATTCTAATATTTCTTTCTTTCTTTTTCTCACCCTCTAACTTCTTTCTAATAATGATTCGTATTTCTGTGCAATTTGGGTTGGACGTGTGGTGATATTAGTCAACTCAGATAGTACGGATTTGCGGGTCGTTACAGTTGGTATCAGAGCTTAGGTTGAGCGAATACCTAGGCTTGTGTGGCATGTGCTCATTAGAGATAGGGTCAGTAGTATCCTAGAATGAGTTGAGCGTATATATACGAGAGAGCGTATTTGTAAATTGATATAAAAATTATTTTATATTGTGTTGACTAGTCTGTTGAGTGGTTTATGAATTCTGATCGAATAGTGGGACGCCACAAAGTCGATAGGAATTTCTAAACACTTGAACAGAAGATTGAACATGATATTGTTTTAAAGTAGGTGAATGAAATTATTTACCCAAAATTCTATTTTTATATAGAAATAATAATTTTTGAAAATTATTGGATGTGTTGGTTGTTATATTATAATCAAATGAGATTATAAGAAATGAAATGGTTATATAGAACCAAATAGAATTTGTATATGAATGAAATATACAAAGGAGATAAATTAAAATTGAATTCAAACCACAAATTGGAATTTAAATCCTGGGAAATTTGAAAATATTTTCGAAGTATATTAAAAGGATATAGCTTTGTTTTGAAAAGACCGTTTGAACAAAAATCATTTTTGAATGGATTCTGAAAGTGATAAAGCACTGAACTCACTTCAGTGGCTGGGAAATAATTCTAATGATGGTCGCGACATCATCAGTGTTCATTTTCGAGTTTCTAAGTGACGAATTGCTACCTTAGAAAAGTTTGATGGAAATTTGTTTTGAAAGAAAACAAGTGGTTTGAAAATTCAAATGTTTTGAATTTGAAATGGAAATAAATATATATGTATATATTTATGTGATTTTAGAAGGATCTGAAAGGAAAAACCCAGAAATTTGAATTCTGAAGTTTAAAATTTAAAGTTAAATGGATCGAGATAAATAAATTAGTGAAATTCAAATTGAATAGAATTTGAATTGGGTATAAATAATTTAGATTAAGTGTGAGAAAACCAAAAGTTTTGGTTGGAGCTAATTTGTTGAAATAGAAAAAGGTGAGTTTCAACATAAGTGAGATTTGAAAAGTAATGGATTTGTACCATTTTTCCTACCTTAGCAATTTCGAGGACGAAATTATTTTAAGGGGG
Organism: Allium sativum; assembly: GCA_030737875.1. Lineage (NCBI taxonomy): Eukaryota > Viridiplantae > Streptophyta > Magnoliopsida > Asparagales > Amaryllidaceae > Allium > Allium sativum. The sequence goes on from CM060915.1 coordinate 375,593,488, forward strand.
GAAGAATGTAACGACCCGGATTTTTGGTCGAATTATTTTAAATATTTAATATGGTTTTAAATATTGAATTTATAATATAAATGGTATTTTATTGGGTTATCGATTAAATAATCGAAATACGATTTATTTTGATAGTCATCGAAATACGAGAACTGAAATAATTTATTTCAAAGATAAAACTGAACCGAAACAATTCAGTCGACTAATATTGAATTAAAACAATAGTATTAATTTATCGATGAATTTGATTTGTCTGAAATCGATTTATAGTTTAAATCGAATTTTATTTAATCGTTAAATTAAAATTGTTACCCCTTCTACCATCGGAATAAATTTCAATATTTGTTTCGTTGAGTTCAGGATGACGAATAACGTTAGAAATAACAGTTGTGTCTTGAATTGGAGTTCGGAACCACTAAATATATTATTATAAAATTAAACGATAAGTATAAAATCATTTCATAGCTCAAATCAAATGTTCTCTTCAGCCGACCTATCCCTCTCCTCTAATTCGCGCAGACCTCCACTTTCTCCATCGCTGACCTATAATATTTACATCGAGCAGAAATTTTTGCCTCCTTACTTCAGAGCAAAGTTAAGCAGGATTTTAATGGCTTTGTACGTATGTTTCCTCGTTCGTGCCTATAAAGGGAGCTGAAGCCTTCGTTACTTACCATCTCTTAAACCCACAAACAAATTTATTATTTCATTTCTCTTCCTCCAGACAATCAAAATCCTGAATCCTCCGTTCAAAATCAATTAACGCGATTCATAATTTAAGGGGGAGGCATTAGATTTCGAGCATCAAGGGGGAGTTAGGGGTACGATCGATTTCCGGTTTCAGTAGCGATGAGGTAGAAATCGCGATGGAGGGGAAGGTGTTGTCGTCGGAGTTAGGAAGTCACGGTATCCTCCTGAAGCTTGGCTCGACCTGGAGGCGCTCGCGTGTAAGGGTACAACGATGGGTTCGTTGGAATCATCGATTATCGTGAATGGTGCCGAGATTTGCAGAGGGGTAACGGCACTGTTACTATGGTTGTAGAGGGTACGATTGAGTGGTCTGAGGTTGTGCAATTCCAGGAAGTCGACGCTGGCATGGAAGGGACGATTTGGGTGGAATTTGTTTTACAGAAGGATGAACGAATTTGAGGACATCGACAGTAGGTGAGTGAGAGTGGTCTGTGTTTCTTTTGGGTCAATCTGAGTGGCTACGATGAGTTTTGGAGGTGGTATTAAGTGGTGATGGCAGTGCATTGAAATGGGATGCAAACAATGGGAATAACTATGTACGAGTCTAGAATTTGGGGGGGGGGGGATGGAATTGTTGTTTGGGATAGTTGAAGCAAAAGAGGAAGGAGGATTGGTACTGTTCGCAACCTCAGGTATTGTGTTAGCTAAAACATAAAGTTTGAAATTCTGGTGGGGGGCGTTTTGGTGAATACAAGGCCCAGGATATAGTAGTGAAGGCAGTGAATGATTTACTGGTACAGGGTGAAGTTTGGGAAGGTCGAGGTTTGGTTTGGCAGTGAAAGAGGAGCTTAGATTTATTTGTTTGGGCTGTTTTCAGTAGGACGATTGCATTTCTTGGAGTTGTCCAGGAATTTGTTTCAGAAATTGGTCGAATAATTGGCAATCGTAAGGTATATTTTTATCGTAATTTAACATACATAGAGAAGTTTATTTGTTTTAGTAAATTAAATAAATAAATGTTAATCGATAAATAAATAATCATAGGTAAAAGATTTCATTTGAGATCTCGAGTAGATTGGAAGGCGAGACGATAAAGAATTTAAATGGATATTCGGCAAATAAAATCACGGTGAGTAAATCTCACTCACCTTTTATTTAGAATTATTTTTATTCATTAAAAATAATTGTTTGAATGCTTTCTGGTTGATTTAAATATATTAGCTATATTGGGTTGATGATTGATTGGATTGTTCCCGCAGTATCATTAGCGGATGCCCGCAGTATCATTAGCGGATGACCCTACGCCCACGTATATAAGTGGATCCCCTTTTATACCGCGATATCCTGCCACGAAGCAGGATTGGTATTATTTCTATTAACTAACGTCTGTGGATGCAAGAAAAACAGGTTGGGGGAATCCAACTGGATTCCTCAAAAATATATTATCCGTTTTGTTTAATTGTTTGCCTATATACGGTTATATATGATGTGTTAGAAAAAATGAAATAAATAATTGGTTGTTTGGTGTTTAAATATCACGGGGCCAAAGTGCTAATTTATAAAAATACCCAGAAAGGGGTATTTGAGATTTAAAGGGGAAATTCTATTTTTGAAAATAGAATTTGAATTTTTAAATAGATTTGAAAAATAAACTTGTTTGAAAATAAAACAAATAGTTCTTTTATAAAAGAAGTTTATAAACAGTTCTTTTATAAACGCCGTTTATAAAGGAAGTAAAAAGAATTATCATTGGATAATTCAGAAATGAAAATACGAGTGTGAAATTGAAAAGGGAAATCTAATTTCCAAAAGTAGAAATATCGATTTCAAAAGGAATTGAAATCAAGACTTGTTTAAAGAATGAATATAGAAATTCAAATGAAGTTTTGAAACTAGATTTGAATATAGAAATTCAAATAGAGATTTGAAATAGAATTTGAATTCAAATGGAGATTTGAAATAGAATTTGAATTCAAAGGAATTTGAATAAAGAAAGTTCAAATGAAATTTTAAATGGAATTTGTTTATAGAAATTGAATGGAGTTTAAATATAGAAAATTCAAATATGAGTTCAAATATAGAATTTGAATATAGGAATGAAATAGAATTTGAAATAGGCATTGCATATAGAACTCAAATAGAGTTGGGATGGGAATTTGAATAAAAATTCAAATAGATTTGAATATAGAAATTCAATTGAAGTTTGAAAACAGATTTGAATATAGAAATTTAAATGAAGTTGGAAGATAGATTTGAATAGAAATTCAAATGGAGATTGAAAAGGAATTTGAATATAGAATCCAAACAGAAGTGAATTGAAAATTTGAATATAGAATTCAAATAGAAGTGAAATGGAACTCGAATATAGAATTTCAAATGGAAGTGAAATAGATCAGAAATGTTATGTTGAAATTGATTTGATATATATTAAAATATATTAGAATGGAGTTGAATTCGTTTTAACGAAGTTTTAAAACGTTTATATATGTAAATATAATTAAAACGAACTCGCCGCAGCGCTGCAGTTCGTAAATGGGCGATTCAAACTTCAATTGGGTATACATAGCTCAATTGAAGTCGGAATTCTTTGAAACAAGAAACGTCAGGACCGATTTGATAGTAGTTTTCTAATGAAAGAGAAAAATCTGGATTTCGTCGTATAGATTTTGAGTTATATCAAAATCAAATTTTAAGAAAAACAGCGCCATAACCATTTAAAAACCATAACGGTTTATTTAATTTTGTAAAAGGATTTTAAGCGAATAAAATCCGAATTTCTATTTAGAAAATTTCAGTTTTGAGTTGTGAAATATGTCTGAACTCCAGTGGAATAATGAATTGATTTTTGAAACAAAATCAGATTTTTAATTGAATAGAATTAACTAATTTGAATAATAATTAGTTAATGAGATTTGAAGTGAAATTTGGCCATGAATAAGTGAATTCGATTTAGAAATTTACATTCAAATTCGAATATGAAAACCCGAGTTGAAAACTGGAATTTGATTGGTTTATAAGTAAATAAAAATATATATTTATGAACGAGATATATTCAAATAAAAGTGAGATAGGCTAAAGAGCAAATGAATTGTGACGGCCCGCCCCGCATCAACCGACATTTACTCCAAAAGTGCGCTGTACACATGTCCAGTTAGCACGGAACGGGTCGTGAGAAGGAAAGGGATGAAGGAAATGAACATACAAAGAACCTGTAGAATGTCTCACAGCGCATAGAACAAAATATAATAATAACATACTTGACATAAAACAGGAGAGACAGTGCATAAGCTGAAAATCAGAACTAAACATCATAGCAGCGGAAATCCAAAATACAGCTTATTACAACTTTCAAACCTTCTCAAGCAAGAGCAAGATAAATGAGGTACACTACTAATGCCCAAGTAGCGACCACCAATGACACAGGGAGAATGTGTATATATATCATAAGTGGAAGCCTCCTGCCCGCCTCCGAATCAGCTACTCGCGCATCACCAGCTAACCTGTCTCTAGTCTGCTCGTGTGAGCACCCAGAGTAATAAGAGGAGACATAAAACTCTGGGTCAGACATAAAGCCTGGTATGAGCGATAAGCATCTAAAGTGAACAATAACAGGTAGACTAAAACATACCTGAACCTGGACCTGCAACCAAAGAGTTAGCACTACATACGGTACAACACTCTAAGGTATCATATCAAACAATATAAGATACGGAGGTGGGGGAAGTGTGCATGTCATAGGTATGGCAAACAATCAAGCATAGCATCCATCCTCACATCTCTCACTCAGTGCGTAAAGCATACGATATTCACCACTTCGATCACCCAACATACCTTGCTACGATCACTTTGCCCCATGAAGTCATAAATGGCTTCACTGCACTGATAACGTAGCCACTAATCATTTGCTATGTCCACTTTGCCCCATGGAGTCACAAGAACCCCACTGCACTGGCTCATAGCCTTACCAATCCTTACTATGTCCACTTTGCCCCATGGAGTCACAAGAACCCCACTGCACTGGCTCATAGTCTTACTAATCCTTACTATGTCCACTTGCCCCATGGAGTTATTCACTCCATCTGCGCTGGCTCATAGTCTTACTACGCATCACCTTGCCCCTCAGGTCATAATGACCCTACTGCACTGATAACGTAGTCTTGCTACCATCACCTTGCCCATCAGGTTACAATGACCCTACTGCACTAATAAGTAGCCCATCATTCATTCTTAGCGGTGAATCGAAGGTATGAACGTCGACAACTCCTTAGCACGAGTCCCGCAGCAAAGTCCAACCATGAAGTGAACTCATTGGTTCCCAACTGATTCCGGGATCCTGAGCTCTAACTTCCATTTGGACTACCTTTGCATCTCGGGTTATTGGTCATCACAATCGAATCGGATCGGATCGACCTTCAATATTCTTCATCGGATCGGATCCGCCTAGTCCGGATCGTCAACACCCCCTGCGGATCGAATCGTGTTCCTCCAGCTCGTGGCTCCTCCTCCTGGTTCGGATCGGCGTCACCACTTCGGGTCGGATCGGGTTGCTTCATCCGGGTCGGGTCGTGCCTTTTGATCGGGTCGGGTCGTCTCGCCCTAGTACCCATCGACTCGTGAGCTCCCCGCCCTCTTCTGGTTCGGATCGGGAATACTTGTTGGTTCGGATCGTGCTTCTACCACCGGATCGTGCCACCTAGCTGAGTCGTGACTTAACCCTTTAAACGGATCGTGACGCCCATGCTGGAACGGGTCGAGTCGCGCTCCCCTCCACCGATCCGATCCGGATTCTGGGCCATTTCCTGCATGTTTTCCTGCGACTGTTTCTACGCCATTCGACGGCGTTTTCGACCAATCTAACACTTCTAAACAATCACCAAGCATACCATACAGTCATAGCAACATGTAATATCGATCCCAAACATCAAAACATAAATCATAGCATGTAAAATGGATCAAACATACCCAAAATCCCATATTTTCCCCTAAGCATATTTAGGTGAAACTAATGATAGGATTAACAAAACTTAACCAAATTAACCCAAATTCATATCAGAGGTCTAAAACATCATTCCGAATTTTATAAACATTTTTCCAGAATTTTATCATGTTTAAATTCGCTAATTAACACTAATCACCCCTAATTAGCCATAATTAGTGCAAAACTATACAAATCACTCACCTTAGCCACAAAATAAACTGAGATCTGAAATAATTCTCTGATTTGATGTGAATCTCAATGCGAAACAGCAGCTCCTATGTTGCTTTGGTGAAGATCTTCCTTGATTAGAGGTTGCTAAGCCAAATCCTTGACCAAAAGATGATTTGGAGGTGATTTAGAGGTTAGAGGCCATTTTTAGGGATCCTTGGTGATAAGTGGAGGCTAGAAAACTGAAATGGAATGATTCTCCATCTCATTTCAGCCCTCCCATAACCCTAATCCCGAAATGGGTTATGGGCCTACTCACTAATCACCCGATTTGGCCCGGTTAAACAGTTTTTCACCCTCCAAACCTTATTTCAGCCATATCTCCCAAACGGTAAGTCCGTTTGGCTATTATGACCACTCTACGGAAAGGTAAACCATCAAACAAATCCAATGGAAGTGCTTTCAGGTCAAAATTCCTTTACAATCAAAAGATATGGCCAAAACAGTACTAACTAGGGGCAAAATGGTCATTTAAAAATCGACAAAAATCATGAACATGGGAAATGACTCTGATGGATGTTTCCCAAAGTTATATGACCATACGACTTCACATGGGAAAGAAATAAATATTCTACAATCCTATGATGTGTAGAATACGGGTCGTTACACTCTTCCCCCCTTAAGAAATTTCACCCCCGAAATTCCCTAATCAAAACACACACGAAGGTCCCGCATGCCTGTCAATCAAAAACAACAATCAAACATGCAAACAAGCAAAACAAGTCTATCCTAGCATGCGGAATAACTGAATCGCAAAATAAATCTTACCAGGCAAAGAGTTCTGGATATGCCTCCCTAATGCTCTCCTCTGTCTCCCAAGTACAATCATTCTCGTCCTTGCCCCACTGAACCTTGACTAGCTTCACCGCCTTCCTTCGAAGTTGCTTCGTATCGTGCCCCACAATACGAATCGGCTTGCGGTTCCCAACCGCCTCGGGTTCTACTTCGAAGTCCTCTAACTGATCAGGTGAAATAGTCACATTTGAGTCGTGAACGAACTTCCTTAGTTGGGAAACATGAAATACATTGTGAACTCCCGCCATTTTCTCTGGTAAGCCAACTCTATATGCCAAATTCCCGACTAGTTCAAGAACAGGGAATGGGCCAACAAATCTTGGTGCCAACTTGCCTCTCCTGCCAAATCGAATCACGCTCTTCAACGGAGAGATCTTGACAAACACCAAGTCACCAACGGAGAATTTCAAGTCTCTTCTCCTCTTATCAGCATAACTCTTCTGCCTATCTTGGGCAGCTTTCATTCGTTGCTAAATGATCTTAATCTTATCCGAAGTTTCTCTCACCACATCAGGTCCAAGCACAAACTTCTCGCCACTCTCTATCCAACATGATGGTGAGTTGCACGGTCTTCCGTACAAAGCTTCATATGGAGCCATACCGATACTGGATTGGTAGCTATTATTATATGCAAACTCTACTAGATGCAAATGGTCATCCCATGATCCACCAAAATCCAATATACAAGCTCTCAAGAGATCTTCCAATATACGATTCACCCTCTCCGTCTGACCGTCGGTCTGAGGATGATATGCGGTACTGAGATGTAATCCTAACCCTAGAGCCTCTTGTAAGCTCTTCCAAAACCCACTAGTGAACAACGGGTCTCGGTCACTCACAATGCTTTTGGGTACTCCATGAAATCTCACTACCCACTTCATATACAATTCTGCCAACTTGGCTGCCGTTCTGGTCGATTTGACTGGCATAAATCTTGCGCTCTTAGTCAATCGATCCACAATTACCCAAATGCTATCATATCCCGATCTAGTCCTTGGTAGACCATCGATGAAATCCATCGAGACTTGCTCCCATTTCCATTCGGGAATTTCTAGTGGTTGCAATAACCCACTAGGCTTCTTTTGCTCGGCTTTAACTAGCTGACAATTCATGCATTTGGATATAAACTTCCCAACGTCTCTTTTCATCCCTTCCCAGTAGTAAGTTTGTCTCATATTTCGATACATCTTATTACCAACGGGGTGTATAGTCAGTTTTGAGTGATGACATTCTCTAAGCACTTCATCTCTCAAACCATTTACGTTGGGCACAACTAGCCTTCCATTCCTTCTAAGCCATCCATCTCGATCAAGCCCATACACATTCATCTCCTCACCGTCGATGTTCATCTCTAACTTGGAGATGATTTCTAATAGATTAGGATCGTCCCTCTGACTAGAACCAATCCGCTCTATCAAAGTGGGTCTGATCGTCAAACTAGCTAGCATAACTGGATCCAATTCGCACTTTGGTCTGAAATCAAACCCCGCGATATACTCCAGTTGCTTCCACTCAAGAAACATTGCCCCTAAGCTGGCATGTCTCCTACTCAAGGCATCGGCTACCGCATTACCCTTCCCAGGTGTGTATGCGATATCAAAATCATACGAAGCCAAGAACTCTAACCATCTCTGCTGACGGAGATTCAGATCTTTCTGAGAGAAGAGATACTTTAACGATTTATGATCGGTAAACAACTCAAACCTTTCTCCCAAGAGATAGTGTCTCCACATCTTCAGCGCAAATACAATCGCTGCCAATTCCAAATCATGGGTAGGATACTTCTTCTCATGCGGCTTTAGCTGTCGACTAGCATAAGCTACAACCCTACCTCCTTGCATCAATACAGCACCCAGTCCGGTACCACAAGCATCCGTGTATACCGTCATCTCTTCATTCCCTTTAGGAATGACTAACACTGGCGCACGCGTCAACTTCTCCTTTAGACTTTTGAAGGCATCCTCACACACTCCGTCCCAGACGAAGGACTGATTCTTCTTAGTCGACTGAGTCAACGGTGCTGCTATCTTGGAGAAGTCCTGGATAAACTTACGATAATATCCAGCTAATCCCAAGAAACTTCTTACGTCTGTTGCATTCTTGGGTGTAGGCCAATCCTGTACCGTAGCCACCTTCGTAGGGTCCATGGCAATACCACTCTCTGAAACAACATGACCCAAGAATCTTACTTCCCTTCTCCAAAAATGACACTTAGAGAATTTCGCTTTCAATTGGTGTTTCCTCAACACCTCCATCACTATCCTCAAGTGTCCCTTGTGTTCCTCCTCTGTCCTTGAATAAACAAGGATATCATCCACGAACACAAGAACAAACTTATTCAACTGATCTCTGAATACTCGATTCATAAGATCCACAAAATAGGCTGGTGGATTGGTCAACCCAAATGGCATGACCAACCACTCATAAAATCCAGACGGCGTCCTAAATGCCGTTTTCGGAACACTCTCATCTGCTACTCTAAACTGATGAAATCCTGTCGCGAGGTCCAACTGGGAGAACACTCTTGCTCCTTCCAGTTGATCAAACAAATCATCTATCTGTGGTAGAGGATACTTATTCTTCCTCGTTACCTTATTCAACTCGCGATAGTCCATACACAAACGAAGGGAACCATCTACCTTAGTGGAAAACACTACTGGTGCTCCCCACTCGGAGACACTCCTTCTAATCAATCCCTTCCTCAGAAGATTGCTGACTTGCACCCCGAGCTCTCGCTACTCCCTTGGTGCCATACGACGAAGTGGCATCACTATAGGTCTGGCATCTTTCACTAAATCAATACGGAACTCAATCTCTCGGTGTGGTGGAAGCCCGGTCACCTCCTCGAAGACGTCCGGATACTGGCCAACCACGGGCACATCTGACAACTCATCCTGCGGGATGTCGAGGGAATTTACAAAACTAGCCATAACCCCATCACTAGGTAGACTACCAAACACTACCCTCCGCCCATCATCCGCCCTCATTGTCAGCAAAAATCCCTCACAGTCTACCACCACCCCGTATCTTTGGAGCCAATCGACTCCCAATATAATGCCATACCCAGTAAAGCCCAAAACAAAGCAATCACATTCAAATATACATCCATGACTCGATAAGACCAAATTCCTGTAAATCATACTAAGGCTAGTCGAACCACCAATCGGGTTCGTCACAACCAATGGTCTATCGACTATCTCGGGTTCCAGTCCCAACCTATCTACCAGGTCACTAGATATGAAGGAACGGGAAGCCCCAGTATCAAACAAAACTCGAACTGGTACATCATAAATAGAAAGCATACCTTGAATAACAACATTCTTTCCTTTCTCCGCCGCAGTTGGGGCATTCGACGAAGAAGGAACAGCATCAAGAGCATATGCTTTCACAATCTGCTTCTCCTTAAGAGGTTGCGGACACTTATCCTTCTGATGTCCCACCTGACCACAGTTGTAACACTTCCTTTCCGCTGGCTTGGCCCGACATTCTTTAGCATAATGGCCCTTCTTTCCACAGCTGAAGCACTCAACGTCCTTCTTACTCTTTTTTTGGCCACCTTTAGATTGGTCCTGCTTCCTCTTATTCTGAGAATTATTCTTGCCTCCACCGCCTGCTTGCGGCTTTGGCCCTTCTACAGGTGCAGCCTCAGTCTTTGACTTAGGGTAAAGGCTCTCTGATCTCAAAGCTTTCCCCACGATCGATTCAAAAGTCTCATTGATGTGATTAATAAGCCTTTCCCCCAAGTATCCATCCAAACCAGTAATGAACTTCTCATTCTTCTTTTCAGGAGTATCAATAAGAGACAGTCCATACTTCGACAAAGTGTCGAACTCAGCAATATAATCAGAAACCGCCCTTCCGTTCTGCTTGAGTTCCAAGAACCTCTTAAACAATACTGACTTCTGGGCAGCTGGAATGAACTTCTCGCTAAAGCGAGCCTTGAATTGAACCCAAGTAACCTGATCCTCTGGAGTAGCTGTTCTAATGGCATTCCACCAATTCATCGCTCGCCCTTGCAGCTGATGAGACGCTAGCCTTCTCTTCATCGCATCCTCAAGACCTAAGTCATCAAAGATACGATCACAGCTATCCATCCAATCTTGAACATCTGTGGCCGACTCCGTCCCGTGGAACGGCTTTCCACCAAGATTAGTGTAATCCTTGCACAACCTGGCGAAATCGACCCTAGGCGCCTGCACTACTGGGCCAACACCAACTCCGGGATTGGGAACTGCCCCTTGCACTTCTCTAAGCATGTCTCTCATGAGGTTAGTAAACATTGCCCTCATGTCAGCGGCATTCCCTTGGTTGGTCCCTCTACCAGCACCCCTCGTGTCTCGGCTCATCGTCAATCTGAAAAAAGGGAAACGATTAACGATCCCATAGTGGTGCTAGTGCAGTGCAACTTCATCTTATACTACTAATAGTATATATATACATAGCTTTTGAAAACCAAAGTAATCACAAATACGCGCTCTCATATACGTACTAACTCTCCCTAGTGTCTTTCCCTAGGTTAACTACGCAACCTAGAGCTCTGATACCAAGTGTGACGGCCCGCCCCGCACCAACCGGCATTTACTCCAAAAGTGCGTTGTACACATGTCCAGTTAGCACAGAACGGGTCGTGAGAAGGAAAGGGATGAAGGAAATGAACATACAAAGAACCTGTAGAATGTCTCACAGCGCATAGAACAAAATATAATAATAACATACTTGACATAAAACAGGAGAGACAGTGCATAAGCTGAAAATCAGAACTAAACATCATAGCAGCGGAAATCCAAAATACATCTTATTACAACTTTCAAACTGTCTCAAGCAAGAGCAAGATAAATGAGGTACACTACTAATGCCCAAGTAGTGACCACCAACGACACAGGGAGAATGTGTATATATATATCATACGTGGAAGCCTCCTGCCCGCCTCTGAATCAGCTACTCGCGCATCACCAGCTAACCTGTCTCTAGTCTGCTCGTGTGAGCACCCAGAGTAATAAGAGGAGACATAAAACTCTGGGTCAGACATAAAGCCTGGTATGAGCGATAAGCATCTAAAGTGAACAATAACAGGTAGACTAAAACATACCTGAACCTGGACCTGCAACCAAAGAGTTAGCACTACATACGGTACAACACTCTAAGGTATCATATCAAACAATATAAGATACGGAGGTGGGGGAAGTGTGCATGTCATAGGGATGGCAAACAATCAAGAATAGCATCCATCCTCACACCTCTCACTCAGTGCGTAAAGCATACGATATTCACCACTTCGATCACCCAACATACCTTGCTACGATCACTTTGCCCCATGAAGTCATAAATGGCTTCACTGCACCGATAACGTAGCCACTAATCATTTGCTATGTCCACTTTGCCCCCATGGAGTCACAAGAACCCACTGCACTGGCTCATAGCCTTACCAATCCTTACTATGTCCACTTTGCCCCATGGAGTCACAAGAACCCCACTGCACTGGCTCATAGTCTTACTAATCCTTACTATGTCCACTTGCCCCATGGAGTTATTCACTCCATCTGCGCTGGCTCATAGTCTTACTACGCATCACCTTGCCCCTCAGGTCATAATGACCCTACTGCACTGATAACGTAGTCTTGCTACCATCACCTTGCCCCTCAGGTCACAATGACCCTACTGCACTGATAAGTAGCCCATCATTCATTCTTAGCGGTGAATCGATGGTATGAACGTCGACAACTCCTTAGCACGCGTCCCGCAGCAAAGTCCAACCATGAAGTGAACTCATTGGTTCCCAACTGGTTCCGGGATCCTGAGCTCTAACTTCCATTTGGACTACCTTTGCATCTCGGGTTATTGGTCATCACAATTGAATCGGATCGGATCGGCCTTCAATATTCTTCATCGGATCGGATCGGCCTAGTCCGGATCGTCAACACCCCCTGCGGATCGAATCGTGTTCCTCCAGCTCGTGGCTCCTCCTCCTGGTTCGGATCGGCGTCACCACTTCGGGTCGGATCGGGTTGCTTCATCCGGGTCGGGTCGTGCCTTCTGATCGGGTCGGGTCGTCTCGCCCTAGTACCCATCGACTCGTGAGCTCCCCGCCCTCTTCTGGTTCGGATCGGGAATACTTGTTGGTTCGGATCGTGCTTCTACCACCGGATCGTGCCACCTAGCTGAGTCGTGACTTACCCCTTTAAACGGATCGTGACGCCCATGCTGGAACGGGTCGAGTCGCGCTCCCCTCCACCGATCCGATCCGGATTCTGGGCCATTTCCTGCGACTGTTTCTACGCCATTCGACGGCGTTTTCGACCAATCTAACACTTCTAAACAATCACCAAGCATACCATACAGTCATAGCAACATGTAATATCGATCCCAAACATCAAAACATAAATCATAGCATGTAAAATGGATCAAACATACCCAAAATCCCATATTTTCCCCTAAGCATATTTAGGTGAAACTAATGATAGGATTAACAAAACTTAACCAAATTAACCCAAATTCATATCAGAGGTCTAAAACATCATTCCGAATTTTATAAATATTTTTCCAGAATTTTATCATGTTTAAATTCGCTAATTAACACTAATCACCCCTAATTAGCCATAATTAGTGCAAAACTATACAAATCACTCACCTTAGCCACAAAATAAACTGAGATCTGAAATAATTCTCTGATTTGATGTGAATCTCAATGCGAAACAGCAGCTCCTATGTTGCTTTGGTGAAGATCTTCCTTGATTAGAGGTTGCTAAGCCAAATCCTTGACCAAAAGATGATTTGGAGGTGATTTAGAGGTTAGAGGCCATTTTTAGGGATCCTTGGTGATAAGTGGAGGCTAGAAAACTGAAATGGAATGATTCTCCATCTCATTTCAGCCCTCCCATAACCCTAATCCCGAAATGGGTTATGGGCCTACTCACTAATCACCCGATTTGGCCCGGTTAAGCAGTTTTTCACCCTCCAAACCTTATTTCAGCCATATCTCCCAAACGGTAAGTCCGTTTGGCTATTATGACCACTCTATGGAAAGGTAAACCGTCAAACGAATCCAATGGAAGTGGTTTCAGGTCAAAATTCCTTTCCATTCAAAAGTTATGGCCAAAACAGTACCAACTAGGGGCAAAATGGTCATTTAAAAATCGACAAAAATCATGAACATGGGAAATGACTCTTGTGGATGTTTCCCAAAGTTATATGACCATACGACTTCACATGGGAAAGAAATAAATATTCTACAATCCTATGATGTGTAGAATACGGGTCGTTACATGAATGGATAAATTAGCGAAGCAAGTTAAAACGATTGGAAGGTGTTGAATTGAATTGAAACGGGTGAACATGTGTTAGACATGTATGGATGGAGTATATGAAGATTTTAATTTATGTGCCCGACAAAAAGGTACATGTTTAATTTCATATATGAGATTTTATGCGCCGTATCGACAAGCCGCTTGGCTTTTTCTTTTTCTTTTCGATTGATGAGGGCCATGGGAGGCTATTTGAAATATCCCGAAGCTCCCGGGGCAGGGGAGGTTATGGCGAAATTTTCCAGAAATTTAAAGAGTTAGAATATTTTTAAGATAATTTGATAATTAGAAATCAATGTATCGATATATATAGAATTCGATAAGGAAGCGAAATCAAAAATAGAATATTGTAAACAAAAAGGGAAATCTATAAATTTGAAATAGAAAGCGAACCATTTATATACATTTTAAAAATGAATAATTGGGTTTTATAGTGTGTTTATTCGAGGTTAGTGGTTTTGCCGTTTTGAAGTTGAGGATGTTTTCAGTCAAGGTCTGAGAGGTAATTTTACGCCAACTTGATTGATTTCATTTTTAATTGATAAATAGCAGGATCCAGTCTCGAAGAAAAGTGTTCGAAAAAGAATTAGTTGAATAAAATATTTTGGGTTGTTGTAACGATGTTTTACACAGCAGTCGTTTTAATCCAAGTGATGGAATTACAGTAAATATTCCCTGAGTATAATTAAAGTAGTCGAGAAAGAAATAAGTGATTGAAATGTTTTCAACTGCGAATAGAATATATTTTCTAAGTGTAGAAAATAATAGAAGGCGAGATATAGAAATGTTTTTCCAAAGAATGTAAGAGACCGTGATGATAATTGAAAATTTTTGTTTAACAAATATTGATAAGGAAATTTAAGGGTGATTTAATTAATGAATAGTAATCAAGGGGCCCAGTGAATGTTTGATTGTTTTGAATGGATGTTTGTTTATTTTTCTTCGATAGTTAAATAACCGACTATCGAAGTGTTTGCCAATATCGTTGTCAATACGGAGAGACCAGTTGGATTATTATCCGTGAACCACTCTGTATAGGCAGTAGCGTTGCGAATCAGATTATATGAAGATAATCGAAGATGGAGTGAAGTGCAAGGGCTTTTTCTATTAATAGAAATTGTGCCTTCGGTTTCGTTCAATCCCAGAACGAACGTATATGGACGAATGTCTGACAAAGTATTTCCAATGATCGAATGGGTTGGTCTGTATAAATATATATGGTTGCAACGGATTTATTCCCTTAGCATAACATCCAGAATATTTGTGCAAATCAACTAGTGATTAACGGATCTGGCAATGTGGCATTCAAAGTGATTGTGCTATCAAAAGATAGACGTAGCCTCATGCCTCACAACCAGAAAATGACAAAAATCGGGTAGGCAACATGGCTATGTGGGTCGCTCCCATTAGGATGTATAATCACCTATCTAGAGATTCATTTAATTTCTTATTCTATTCGATGCTGTCCCATTCGAGAGACGATTACTGATCCCAACCGTTGGTGATATACATTCGATACACTCAAGCGAAATGAGTGGTCGGTTATGTGTGGGCCGGGTTGCAAGATGTTCTTGTTGAACCCCAGTGTATCGCCTCTAGATTACACTGATCGGAAGGTGGTTCCATGCCTTGTCATGTTGGGAATCCAATCTCCAATAAGCGCCATGCGGTTTTTGATTTTATACTATATATGTGGAGCGTGAGATTCAAGCGTTCTGCTATTTGGTTATTTATTTGATGTAGACATTATTATAATATCACTGGATTTTCGTATCAAAGTGTTTTGCGGTTATAGTAAGGTAAAAAACCGTCCATGTTTATGTGTGGGCTGGTCTTACTATTATCTTTTCTTTCTAAAGGATTTTGAAAGTTAAACAAATGATTGGAGTTTACTCACACCAGTCCCATGACTGACCCAGAGTTTATTTTGTTGTTTTCCCTAAACTTTTGGGTGCCCAAAATTTGTACGGGCAGTCAAGTAGTCGGG
Organism: Allium sativum; assembly: GCA_030737875.1. Classification (NCBI taxonomy): domain Eukaryota; kingdom Viridiplantae; phylum Streptophyta; class Magnoliopsida; order Asparagales; family Amaryllidaceae; genus Allium; species Allium sativum. The sequence goes on from CM060915.1 coordinate 375,609,467, forward strand.
ATTTTTCAGATTCATTTGGAGGAGCTGGAAGCAGGAGGCTTCACCAGTTAGCTATAGACTATCATATATTCCGCTGTGAACCATGTTTGTATCTGGAAACAGGTGTTATAACTGTTCCGGGAATAACTGTTGTGCTCTGATGATGGTATGTATATAAAGTTATTGATTTGTATTTCAAAAAGTTATGTTATTTAATATATTTTATTCGTTCCGCTGTGAGTCTGTGATCTTCATTTTCTTCTATTCTAATATTTCTTTCTTTCTTTTTCTCACCCTCTAACTTCTTTCTAATAATGATTCGTATTTCTGTGCAATTTGGGTTGGACGTGTGGTGATATTAGTCAACTCAGATAGTACGGATTTGCGGGTCGTTATAGGTCCCATCACACAATGCAACGCAAGCCAGAGGATACAGTTTTACCTTATAATTGCCAAATATGCTTGATACGCGAAATTTATCTTTTATTATTACTATAAGTGTATGGTGTAGAAATCAATTTCGAAAGTAAATTTATCAATCATAGGCGACATAGGTACCATATATTATGTCGCAATATATTTGTTTACAATTAAAACCGCAAAGCTCTTATTGGAAGTTTGGATTTCCATACTGATGGCTCCTGATTCGAAAGATCTATCGCGTAGTGTAATGCACAACAGCTTACGTCCCAGCTAGGGAAAACACCGTAATGCACATCCGTCGTTTTGGGAAATCAAGTATCACTGCGGCTTACGTCCCAGCGAGAGAAAACACCGCTTACTCTATCCTTCTGGGAATCGTTCGGTGTGCCCTATCCCTCTGAGCGTGGAGCGACCACACTCAGCTCATCTCGGTCGACCGAGTCCATCCTCATATCGAAAGCATACTGACTTGACCATCAGTTCACCATCATACCGGGGTGTGAGGCTCGCGAAGTAACGCTACACAAAGCTATGCTTTGATCATCATCCACAAGGCTCTGCTTTTCAACAAAAGCCTTGATCCATGCATCTCAGCATGTCACATTGTCAATCCATACCATACCATTGATTTCTGCCAATATATAACCTCTAAGCTCATACGTTTCAGAGAAGGGTGTTAAGCAAGAGAATAAATTCTCCGCCACCAAACAGATATATATTTAGTAGAGATCAACGAATACAGCATAAAGGAATACAACGTTAGACATACCATCCATTTACAAGTCCGTTTTGGATCTGAACGAAACCGGAGGCACCTTATTCCTTGTCCCATATGTCCGATACAAGAGAGAGGTCCTCGCATATTCGGTCGATCTCCTAGTATGTTTGGACGATCACCACTTATTACCTTGTCTTGGGTGTACGGCCCAATCAAGACATCAGTAATCATCCAAACGATGTAAAGATCTCTGGTCTTCAACCACCGTCTTCATGGTCGACTTTTAATCGTTGTAATAATTATTTAGAATGGGTTAAATCTGGTCTTTCCGAATAACTCGCGTATTTTATAATCAATAATCAAGTGCTATAAAAACACATCATATGCCTCATTCCAATTCGGAATATTCTTTAAATAATATATTCACATTATTAGGGAAGGTCCCCATTAATTTTATCAAAGATAAATTCTTTTAAATTTATTCTTCAATCTTCCTTTGGATATCAATTTCAATAGATTTTATTAACTAGTCAGGATTATCGAACCTTATCGCAATAATCATTTATTATTTTCTAATCCCAATCTATTCATCCCATGGAGAAAATCTAGTAGCACTCCATATTTAACACCCATTGTGCTCTGGGTAAAATTAATTACCCTTTCACATTCAAATCTAATTAAAGGTTTAACTACCGCCTAGAGTAAAACTGGTGGTACTCCATTTTCGATCATTTCAAGAATTTGTAAATTTAATTATCTCATTCCCATTTCAATCTAATTAAAAATTCATTAAAACTCCAATTTGGTTTTAATATCAAAAATCATTACTTTATGATTATTCAAATTTAAGAAATTAATCTTATCTTTAACCGGTTTAAAGAACCAATGTCATTTAAAACACTGTTCACGATTAACCCAAAATCATCTTCCATCAAAATGGAATCTACACGGAAATCGTAATAGTACATAATCAATATAAATTCCCGTGTCAGACTAATAATATAAATGGAATAGCGGCAAAGCCTTTTAAATTCCATATATAGCAACGGTCTTCATTCACAGAAGCTCATCTCAATTATTACCAAATCGAATTCCATTCAATTCCAATTTAATATACTAAATTGGAAAACTTTACTTTGGAAAATTTCCATTAAATCTATAAAAAAAGATTTATAAATTCCAAATCATATCTTCACTGTTAATTGGGTTAAAGAACAAATGTTATTTAAAACATTGTTCACGATAAACCCAATTTCAATTCAATTCCAATTAAATATTAATTAATTGGTAACTTCTCTAAATCTTATTTAAAAGATTTATTCTTTTCTCAACTTAGGTCAAGAACAATGTTATTAAAGACACTGTTCACGACAACCCAAAATCCAATTTATTTATTCAAAACATAGGATTATTATTCTAGTTAATAACTAATTCATTTCGATAAAAATATATTTTTATCTTTTCAAATATGGAATTTTTCATCCAAAATCTTTCCAAATTATAAATTATGACTTTACATAATTTTTCCATATTTTTAATAATTTTATCAAGGCCCGTACAGTCGGTTTCCTATAACGGCCATCGAACTGCATCCATAGCGATCTTTTCTGAAATCATTATTTGGACATATCTCCCAATATAACCGTTAGATTTCAAATCTCTTATATTCATTGGAAAGCTCTTTTTGATACGAATCCAATGGTTCTGGTTTTAGGAGAATCCGACGGTCGGATCTCCCGTAACATCAATTTGAAGTTAATGGTCGAAATTCGCGAACGGTCGTTGCGCGGCGCGTTCTATTCAGGCCATTATATATATAATATATATCGCTGATTTCCATTTAAAACGTATTTTATAAATCGTTTATATATTCGTTTTAAAACGATCTCAACTTCATCTTCACTTTTAAATCAAAATTGAATATTCTATATCTTTATCATATTAAAATGATAATATTTTCAAAATATTAAATTTTGAAATCACTTCTTTTCGATATTCATTATAAAATGAATAACTCGATCGATAAACCCGTTTAGGTAAAAAGGGCGATTAACTACATAACTATTTTTATTGTTCAAACATTTTATCCAACACATGAATATTTTATATGGTTTATACATTCAACAAAAATGATATTTTTATTGTTCAAAAATTTTATTCAACATATGACTATTTAATTCACTTCATTAACATGTTAAAAATAATATTTTTATCTAACAAAAATATTTTAACATATGATTCTTTTTCTTCTTCATTAACTTGTTAAAGATGACATTTTTTATCTAACAAAAATGTGTTAACATATGATTTTTTTATTCTTCATTATCATGTTAAAGATGACATTTTTTATCTAACAAAAATGTATTTTAACATATGCTTCTTTTATTGGTTTATACATACAATAAAAATGTGATTTTTATTGTTAAAACATTTTATTTTAAAATATTTTTTATTTTAAAAGATTCTTTATTTTAAAAAATATTCTTTACAAAAAATATTCTTTATTTAAAAATTTTCTTTTTTAAAAATATATTTTTTACTTAAAAATATTCTTTACTTCTAAATCGGAATGCGACTCAATCAATTACCATATAATTTCAGTTATATGGATTTTATACATCGCATGTGTTCAACAATAATGATAAATAATCATTAAACATTCATATAACATCTAGAGAGAATTCTACAACTGTATAAGCATTAAAATAAATAATAAACACTTATACAGTCTGTCAACCCATCGATTGACATACCACTAATTATTGGGATCAGTGTATGTCAAATATTATCCCAATACCCGTATGGGATTTCCAAACAACAAATATTGATTATTATTTGTGCAACTGGGCGATGTGTAAAAATTATCGTCCCAATCAAGATCAGTTAAATAGGTGTATATAAACAAACCATCCGATTTGTAAATAAATATTTATTTTATTTTCTTGTCATGATAATTTTTAAATACATTTTATATAAATAATTTTATATACAACAATATCAGTCAATTACAATCCACAATACAATCCAAACAACAATCAACCATGTTTGTACAAAAAGTAGTGTCGGGGCGTTCTAAGTCCCGTCTGCATCCTAGTATTTATTTAACTGTAAAATAATTAGAGTGAGAAGGAGTTCTCACCATGGGATCCTCTCTGCCAGTTTTTATTTCTGAATTTCTGAACAATTTGGATTTGCTCCAGCGCGTTGTATTCTTCACTGTGTTTCCCACGCAATCTGTTTCACGTAGTTTATATTAAAAACCACATTTTTTGACGCTATCGCTATATTAAAAATCATACTTTTATCAACTCTAAATATATTTTAAAAACAATGTATATAATTTAAAAAATCATATTTTTATATTTTTAAAACCATGCTATTTTTATTTTTTAAAATCACATTTTTAAAATTAAAGTTATTATATATATATAAATCATATTATTTTCTTATGAATATTTTTTCTATTTAAAAACTGAAAAGAAAACAATACTATTTATATTCAAAAATGATAATAAAACATACTATATATATATATATTAAAAATCAGATTTTAATTCGAAGTTATTTATAATTTTTCATCTGAAAATAAATTAATGTTTTTCATATGTAAAATATGAAAATAAATCCATGTTATATATAAATAAAAATCAGATTTATACAATGCTATATATAATTTAAAACACATTTTTATTTAAAAATGCTTTTAATATAAAAATAAGAAAAGAAAATCAATGCCATTTATTTTAAAATCTAATTACATGGTTAAATGTTTTGCACTGGTCTTCTTCTTCTGTTAAAATATACAGGCCCCTTATTGAACCCATTCCTCCAAAGTTAGGGCTCCATTTTCCAACGCCTACACCTGACTGAAATCCCGTCAGAGGGGCCCACATCGTAAAGCATCGCGCCACCTCGCCACCCCCACAACCACAGCCATCTTGAACGTCCCTGCTTCTCTCGATTTGAGTTCGGCTGGTGGCTGTTTAGGCAGCGAGAACTAGCGAAATACTGAGCCAAACTTGATCATACACATATAAGATGGATCATAGGTGTTTATAGTGTGGACTTAGACCCTCCGTGGGTGTTTTCCTTTGATTACATTTTAGAAGAAGACCTGTTAAGACAACTAGCTTTACTTAAAGCTAAGTTAGCAATATACAACTTGGATGAGAATGGGGATTCTCTTAGTTGGAGTTTGGATAAGAAACTAGGCTATACGGTAAATTCGATGTATAATTTTATTAGTTTTTCTGGAGTTTCCACTCATTCTTTTGTATTCTTATGGAAGTCAAATTCTCCTCCAAAAGCTAAATTTCTTATGTGGTTAATCATCCATAAGAAGCTTAATACAATTGAGCTATTGAAAAGAAAGAATATTATATTTGCTTGTAAGTGTTGCTTTTGTCATATTGGTGAGGAGCATATCGATCACTTATTTTTCTCTTATGGTTTCACCTTTTCAGTCTTTGATATGATTTTGAAGATTTTTACATTTGATGGTTTAAACGTTCTGAATAACTGTGAAGAGTATTGGAATTGTTGTAGATTAAGATTCAATACTAGGCAAAGATATATACTGGATTCCTTGATTACAATCTCGTGTTGGTTTATACGGCTAGAAAGAAATCAGAGATTATTTAACACAAAGTCTGAATCAGCTGATAATTTAATCATCAGTATAGTAAAATTTAGTTTGGATTGGATGTCCAATTCACATTATAAGCTATTCGGTAATGTACGATTTGGATGTTTTCTGTTTAAGGTTAGGTCTAATCTGGGTTTATTTATTAGATTCACTAGATATTTCAGATATAATAGATTTCGTCTCTGTTGATATTTTGGCTCTGGTCACTACTTATTCTATACATATATGTTTTTTGTCTGCATATATATGGTTATATACTTACATATATATATATATATATTTACATGTTTATCTACATATTAGTAGAATTGTTTTTACTAATATGTATATATACATATATTTATATATAGGTATACAATCATATATATATGGTTATTACTGATGGTTTTCTTTTAGTATTTCAGATTACAGGTCATGGACCTAGCTGGGAAGATTATGGGATTGCAGGCTGGATTGGTCTTTATTGGTTATCTAGTCATTTTTGTATATTGAGTGAGCGTGTCTTGGTTTGTGGGATATGTTTACCCTTGTTGTGTGCTTTTTAGTTTGCCATTTGTGGAGTAATAGATATACTCAATATCGGGTGGTGGCCTTGCCGGAACTCGATATTGTAGTATGATGGGTGGTGGCCTTGCCGGAACTCATCTATCTATTATTCTCTACCTTTAGGCGATCGTGTTTTGGGTCTGTACTCAGATTTTGTACCACGTTTTTTCCATATATATATATATATATGTGTGTGTGTGTGTGTGCTCTCTTCCGTTTGGAAGACCACACATCATTTTGTTTTTCAAAAAAAAAAGATGGTAGATCGAAGAAATCTCTATCATTTCCCCTTTGATTTCATAATTCAATTTTGCTTGGATTGGACGATTTTGGGAGATAAAATTTTGAAGATCTCAGCCTTCGATTTGGAGAAGGTGGCTCAGCGTTCTTTGACCGCGAGTTTGAAGAATGCTAGGGTTTGACCCCTTTAAATGGATGTATATAATAAATTATATTATTATTTTATTCAAACTTACTTCTTTATTATTGCAAACTCCGAACCAAATCCAATGACTGTCGCCCCAAACGAAATACCCCCATTCTGGACACAAAAGGGATATGTTTTGTATGCCAATTCGACTATTTTGATTAGCTTTCTTTAAATTAAAATATAAATCAATGTATATTGAATTTGAAGGCACATTTTAATTTACCGGGGCCACATACTGACTCCAAAAATTACAGAAAAATAAATTTAGCTATGTTTTGACGATACGATCCTAACAAAACTAATTTCGTCGAATTTGGAGACCGTTTGAAAAACGGTCATTTTCCAGTCGATTAATTTCAAATTGAAATGACCAAACACGTTTAAATTCACCACGCTCACATATTAAATCCAAAAGTTATGAAATTTTGAATCTAGCTATAATTTGACATTCCAGATCCAACAGAAGTGGTTTCATAGAAAACGGAGGTCGTTAGCAAAATGGCTATTTTTAAGGGCTATATATTATATATATAAATTCCATAGCGACTATTTTAAATTTTAAACTGGACATAACTTTCAGTTTACATTATGAAATCTGAATTTTTTACATTCGTTAGAAAGAAATAATTAAATAGATTCAAATATTTCTGGTATCACTGAAATCTGATTTATATTGAATCATGTACATTCATTTGAAATTTAAAATCGAATTTTCAAACTACCACGCCATTTCAAACTTGTTTTATAATTAAATTAATTTTTTACGTTCTAACTTCGATTAGAATAAATTTTTAGTGGTTATTATTTAAAATGAATCATTTTAAATATTCTAAATCCATTAAATTGGCTAAAATATAAATTTTAAATTGATTCTGAATTTCCGGGTTGTTATAGTTTAATAACCGACTATCGAAGTATTTGCCAATATCTTTGTCAATATGGAGAGACTAGTTGCATTATTATCCGAGAATCGCTCCGTATTGGCAGTAGTGTTGCGAATCAGATTTATGAAGACAAATCAAAGACGGAGTAAAGTGCAAGGGCTTTTTCTGTTAATCCTAGGTAGAAATTGCCTAAGATGGATTAATTGAAATCGTGCCTTCAGTTTCTTTCAATTACAGAACGAAGTGTATGGATGAATGTCTGACGGAGTATTACCAATGATCGCATATGTCGGTCTATATAAATATATATGGTGGCGGAGAATTTATTCGCTTAGCATAATACCTAGAATATATTTGTGCAAATCAATTAATGATTAATGGATCTGACAATGTGGCATTCAAAGTGATGGTACTATCAATGAATAGTAAGTAATCAAAGTCTAGGCCTCAACAATCGGTAAATGAAAAAAATTGGGCAGGCAACATGGCTAGTGGGTAGCTCCCAATTAGGGTGTATTATCACCTATCTAGAGAAATGCATTTCATTCTTTATTCTATTCGATGTTGTCCCTTTCGGGGAAATGGTTGCTGATCCCAATCGTTGGTGATATACATTCGATACTCTCAAGCGAAATGAGTGGTTGGACATTTGTGGTCGGGTTACAAGATGTTCTTGTCGAACCCAGTGTATCCCTCTCTAGAGATACATTATCGGAAGGTGGTTCCAAACCTTGTCATAGTTGGAAATCCATTATCCAATAAGTGCTCGCGGTTTTGATTATATACTATATATGTAGAGCGTGAGATGCAACCGTTCTACTAGATGATTATTTAGTTGTGGTCGATAGACACTATTATAATATCAAAAGAGTTTTGATACAAAGTTTCTTTTGAATTCTCATAAGGGAAAAAACCGTTTTGTGTTATACAGCGTGGTCTTATGAGATATTATTTACTTTCTCAAACTATTTTAAATTGTTTACTCATACCATACCTATGACTGACCCAGAGTTTATTTTTCTATGTTTTCCCTAAACTCTTGGGTGCCCAAATTTGTACGGGCAGTCAAGTGGTTCAGGATTTTACGGATTTATCTAAAGGAGCTTGGAGCAGGAGGCTTCAACATTATTCAGTTATTGTTTTTCCGTTGTGTTGTAAGTGTTTTACTTTGATGATGATATGTATATACAAAAAATGTACTCCAAAAGCTGATATATATATATATACATATTATATTTTGTTCCGCTGTGATGTGAGATTTTGTATTGTCATTTTTGTTCTTCTTCTATCTTTTTCTTTTTTTACTAAAAATGATTTGTATTTCTATGCAATTTGGGTTGGACGTGTAGTGTATTTAGTCAACTCAGATAGTACGGGTTTGTGGGCCATTACAGTTGGTATCAAAGCCAGGTTGAGCGAATACCTAGGCTTCGGTGGGGTTGTGCTCGTTAGAGATAGGGTCAGTAGTACTGTAACAGACATGGATTTTCGACCCATAAAATTGATACAAAACACCATGTCGAACATTCAAGCATCGAAAATACTGGAATGTTAATAGAAAGAAACTAGAGGGTGAGATAAGAAAGAAAGTTAGAATTGAAGAATAAGAAGAAGAATCATCAAAACATAGAGTCTCACATCGTAGTGGAATAAAATATTATATATATAAATAAACTTTATTAATAGCTTGAAATAAACTTACAATCATTTGAGTACATCAATACATCTGAACAGTTATAATACCCTATTTTCATATACAGCACATAGCGGAATAAACTAGATGGATATTATACGTTTGAACTCCTCCAGCACGTCTTCTGAAATCCATAGCATCTTAACCTAAACCTATACAATCTGGGCTAACCTGAGCATTTCAAAAGACGGATCAGTCTGGTGAACTAGAGTGAGAAACCCAATAAGTTTAAGGGCGTCATCCAACTTAATTTTTAAGTTAAAAATCCTTTCGAAAGAAAAGGCTAATCGTAAGACCAAATCCATACATAAATATAGACGTTTTTTACCTTATGATGACCCAAAACAGTTTTGAAAATCAATACTTTTCTGATAATATAATAGTGTCTAAATACAAATAAATAACAATCTAGCAGAACACTTGCATCTCACGCTCCACATATATACTATACAATCAAAACCGTGGGCGCTTATTGGAGATTGGATTCTGACTATGACAAGGTATGGAACCACCAGCCGATAGTGTCTCTCTAGAGAGGAATACACTGGGTTCAACAAGAACATCTTGCAACTCGGCCCGCACATGACCGACCACTCATTTCTCTTGAGGGTATCGAAAATATTGTCATCTACGGTTGCTAGCAACATAACCATTCCCAGGAGATACAAAAGGAAAAAGAAGTAATAAATATGAATATTCTATAAATGGTGACAATACACCCTAATAAAGGCGATCCACATAGCCATGCCGCCGGCCCGATTTTTGTCATTTCCCGGTTGATGAGGCTTAAGGTTATAATTCTCTTTTTGAACATCTGGCCATCATTCACTTATGAATACCACATCGTCTATACACGTCACCCAGGAATAGGATGAACCGCAAGCACCCTCCAACCACATCTGTAACACCCCACCTCCATTAAGGTCACTCTCATAAGGAATGAATTAACTTCAGTGGAGCATCATAAGTGTATAAAACAGATAAATTACAAAACAGAAAAAATCTATACAGCGGAAAATAAATTAAACTTTGCTTTATTGATAAAACAACTGCTTTGTAAAATAGCTTGTACAAAGATTGTTTTTCAACACCAAAACACCAATACCCATTACAACAAAGCATCTGTCTTGTTTAACAAAATAAAGAAGCATAAAATGACCATGATAGTCCCCAATAAAGCATGAGCCAGCCATAGTAGTGGAAAAAGAGAGTTTAGAGCTATACATCGACTATCTTCGAGCTTGGGAAAAAAACTGAGCTAAATGGTAATATTCCCTCCCTGTGAACCTGGGGGGGGGGGGGGGGGGGTAACAGAAGAAAAGAGGCGAAACAAACTAGGTCAGACATAAGTCTGGTAAGTCTAGTGATTTTTAGCATGTAGATAGGTAAAAGCATCATGACATGAATAAACTGGATACAAGACATAACCATGATAATAAGCATAGCAAGACAACAAATGATGAGCGCTAGATATTACAAGGTACACAAGATAAACATGATATGATGGTTGCGCTTCTAATTATTAAGATATTTCCTACACCACACTGTTCGATATGACAAGGCAAGATACACTGAATGTTCTTCGGTTCTTTCTCTGATTTCCTATTTTCTCTACACCACCCAAATAGCATCCTAACTAGTGTCTTTTATAGAAAGATTTGTATTCCCTACTAGTGTCCCAACTAGTATCCTGTGTTAAATAATAAGGTGATCCCAACCCCGCAATTGTGGTAGCCTTCAGGTGTACATATAGTATGAGGATCTTACCTCAATCAGCCTAATTTCCATGGATATGTTAGATGTACCCTTACTACCCTATCGATCGGCTCCTTAACTCATATGTATTCATTACTTGTGTCACTCGGCCCCGCTTGTATGTAGATACCTGTGCTGGTCCCACCATAGGGTGTATCAATTCCTATGGTGGCAACCTGACACAAATTAAAGATGCACAGTGTATACTACTAATGCGCAGTGCCTGCTTTTCCGCTCCGGAGCACGTGCACGCCCATACTCCATCGAGACCTACACTGCTGCACCACCCGCCGCTATTTTGACCGCTTATAATCAGCCCAGTAATCGTGCCTGTAATGACCTGCATTTTTCAGAGGTATTATAATTAATTTATTTAATTATTTAAATAAGGGTTTAGGGGATTAAATCGTCGTTTAATTAAATGAAGTGGATATTTAATTAAATAAAATAATAGAATAATATATTTAATTCAGAAATAATAAAAAATATTGGAAATCAAAATATAATGTGAACTGGGTCATCCCTAGGATTTAATTCAGTTCAAAGTTGAGTTATATTGACAAATATATTCAATCGACGACCGTTTGAACGTATAATTATATTATAATTAAAATCGAGCGCGTAATGACCCGGCAGTTCGCTATTTGGCGATTTGATCTTCAACTGGATATACAAGGTTCGTTTTAAATTGGATTTCTGTGAAACAAGAAACGTGTGGAGCTGGTGGAGTATATCTTTCTAGTGGAAGAGAAAAATTGGGATTTTTGTCGTGTAGATTTTGAGTTATATCCAAATCAAATTCTCAGAAAAGCAGCGCCCTGGACATTTAATTTGATTAAAGGGGATTTAAATATAAATTGAATATCGGGTCAACCCAGATTGAAGTATCGAGTTGTAAATCCATATAGCATTTATTCTGAGCTGTATAGTATTCCTCTGTGAATATAGACGATAATATTTATTTTTTAAATATTAAATTTAATTATATTTATATATTTAAATAGGCTATTTAGAGCTTTAAAAATAGCCACTTTTGCAAACGAAGTCAGAATTCGACGAAACTAATTTTGTTGGATCCGCAATGTCAAATTATTGTTAGATTCCAAGTTTGGTGATTTTTAGAGTCACTGTGTGGCCGTACGGATTTTTAGAGTGAAAAATATTCAGTATTTCGACGGTTAAAAATACGTTGTGTGAGCATACGAAGTCGGAATTCGACGAAACCAGTTTCGTTGGGTCCGTAATGTCGAACTCTAGCTGCATGTCCAGTTTGGTGATTTTTGGGTATCGTGTGTGATCACAGGGATTTTAGAGGACGAATATAGTTAGGGATTGATTTTAAATGGAATAAAATAATCAATAGAAAATATCTCCCCTTACCCTATATAATACCCTCAACGTTTAAACCTAATTTCTCACTTCCTCAGTTTGATTTTTCCGCCGCCAATTCCCTTCTCCTGGAAACTAGAAATCCCACTTCTAAAATAGAAAACAAATCAAAGAAAATCATACAAATCCTAACATGAATATATTTGCAATCCTTAAAACCTCCTCTTCAACCTAGTATGAGTTTCAAAGAACTCGAGTTCGGTTCTGAGATCGACGATGCAGGGATTTGGGGATTTTCTGGCAAACTGAAGTGTCGATGTGATATGAGGGAGCCAGCGAGCTTCCTGAGTTCGATTTTTGGGTTCATCTGTGAGGAGTTTGTGGATTTCGGTGTAGATTCAGTTCGGTGGGTTGTTGAAGGATGCCGTGAGGCACTGTTGTTTAACGCAGGGGCGAGAGCGTGATCGAGTGGGAGTTTACTGGGATGGAAAGTTGGAGAGTGCGATGGCAAATGATTTGGTGGTGGTAGAGGTTGCTTCGAGTGAAGGGGGAGCAGGAAGCCTTCGATAGTGGAGTGTTTTCTTGCGTGAAGAGTTGAAGTTCGAGACAGGAAAAAGAAGAAGAAGGGGAGAGTACTGTGAGTACAGAAGCAGACGCGGAAAAATGGGAAATTGCGAAGGTAAAGGTGGGTTTAACAGTTCAGATCCATTTTATTTGAAGTGTGTTTCTGTACATGTTCTTCTTGATAGGAATTCCAGTCGTGTGTGAGGAAGTATTTGTTGAGGTGGATGGCAAGGCCGTTTAGTGTGTGTATAGGGGATCTCGACAGTGTTCTTGTTTGGAAAAATGGTGGGAGTTACTTATTGGGTTACAACAAATTGAAATGGTGAAGATGAGGAACACGTTGGTGATCTCAGGTTGGATATTAGCAAAGTGTTGGAAATAGTTGTGTTTTCGCTAGAGCAAATAGAGAATTGGGGAAGAAAGGGGATACGGGTCTGGGCTGTGAGTGGGTTAAAGGGCCGGTCAAAATGGTAAAAGCCCATTTAGTAATTAAATTAAGTTTGTTTAATTTAATTTGTTTCTGAACTTGTAATCAAAATAACTTGGTCATATATTATCGGAATTCAGCGAAACAAGATCCGACAGGATCGTATGGACGGACACTACAAGATGGAACTGACTGGAAGTCCATCGGAGCTCGTTACAAATTATAGCAAAATAAATTGTCTGTCCGAATCAAGTGATGGTTATCATTATCAACGATGATCGTCCAATGTGAGTAAAACTCACCAACTCTGAACAATTCTATTTTTACAACGTATTCTTAGAATTGTTAATTATCTGTTGATTGCTGTGTGATAACTGTTTGGTTGAATTGGTTGTGTATTAGTTGGAATTATAAATAACGATGTATATATTTAAATCGTTATTCTAATATCGATTCTGTTTAGCAGAATATTTCAAAGTGAAATATAATCGATGTTAATTATATTGTCTAACATCTGTGATGCAGGGAAACAGGTTGGAGGAATCCAACTGGATTCCTCAACATTTATTTTACTGTGATATATATATATTGTGATATATAATGTGATATATAATCTGACATTGATTATGTGTGTTTGAACGATATTCATCGTTGTTATATGGTGTGTTAAATACCATAAGAAATACCAAAATGTGGAAACGGGACTTTCAAAGTATATTTTGAAAATAATTTATTTATATCAAATCAATGGATTTTATATTATAAAAGAAAAAGGATTTTGAATAAGGGAATTATATTTGTAAATCAAATATAAGGGAAAGATTTTGTTAAACAAATATAGAGGGAAATATTTGTAAAACAAATATAAAAGGAAATATTTGTCAAACAAATAAGAAGAGAAATATTTGTAAACCATTTACAAATAAAATAGAATTAAAAAGGAAATATTTGTAGAACATTTACAAATAGATTAAAAGGGATTATTTATTTATTTAGGGAATAAATAGAATTAGAATAAAGGAATATTTATTTGAGAAAATAAATAAAATAAAGGAAATATTTATTTAGAAAATAAATACGATATTATAAAAGGAGTTAGAATAAATCAGTTAGAGTTAAAGGAGTTAATCGAATATAATTTATTCGAATAGAGTTAAAGGAGTAAATCGAATATAGTTTATTTGAAAGGAGTTAATCAGTTAGAGTTAACCAGTAGAGGTAATCAAATAGAGTTAATCGATTAGAGTTAAAAACGAACTAGAGTTAATCGTATAGATTTAAAGAAATAGAGTTAAGCAAAATTACAAAATGACTAGAGATTAATAAGTTGAATGGTTTCCTGAGTATCGATCTGATGTTGGTTTCGGCCTTCGGGGTTTATACTTAGGAAGTTATTCTCTTGTTAGTTTATAGTTAGAGTCTGATAGATGTGGAAGAATAGTGATACATAATTAAGCCATGGAAATGTTTTCCAGTGTTAATAACGTGTATTTTCTAAACATAGAAAATGAGGATATATATATATATGTTGGATGATTGATCGATATAATTTCCATCTGGAAATAGTATCGTTGTTTGCACACTTGTTTATCTTTGATAGTTAACTCACAGACTATTGAAGTTTTGACCATTTTGACGTTGTTAATATGGAGAGACCGGTTGGACTATTATCCAAAGAACCACTCTGTATTGGCATAAGCGTTGCGAATCATATATGCCAAAGATAATTGAAGACGGAGTAAAGTGCAAGGGCTGTTGTATATGTCTTAGATAACAGTGACTAAGATGGATGTACGGAATAGTTCCCTCGGTTTGTCCAGTCCCAGGACGACCTGTATGGCAGAATGTCTGACAGAGTATATTTAATAGATCGCGTAAGTTGATCTCTTCAAACATATTTACGTTTGGTGGCGGAGGAATCCGTTTCTCTTAGCTGTATACCCGTTGTATTTTGTGGGAAATCAATTTGTGATTTGGCGGGTATGACGATGTGACATTCAAAGTGCATAGATGTGTGATCTGTCAGAGATAAGCGTGGCCTCTAGCCTCACAACCGGGAAATGACAGAAATCGGGCAGGCAGCATGGCTATGTAGGTCGCACCTATTAGGGTGTATAATCACTGATCTAGAGTTTCATTTATTTCTAAAATCTATTGTTGATGCTGTCCCATTCGGGAAAACGGTTGCTGATCCCAACCGTTGGTGATATACATTCGATACACTCAGCGAAATGAGTGGTCGGTTATGTGTGGCTGGGTTGCAAGATGTTCTTGTTGAACCCAGTGTATTCCTCTCTAGAGGTACACTAGCAGAAGGTGGTTCCATACCTTGTCATAGTTGGAAATCCATTATCCAATACGTGTTTGCGATTTCGATTGTATACTATATATATAGAACGTGAGATGAAAGCGTTCTGCTAAATTGATAGCTATTTGTATATAGACATTATTATAATATCAGAATGATATTACTTGTCAAAGATGTTGGATTCTCATAAGGGAAAAACCCGTTCCGTATTCACGGCGTGGTCTTATGAGATATCATATACCTGTTTTAAATTGTTTTACTCACACCAGTCCATGACTGACCCGGAGTTTATTTTGTTGTTTTTCCTAAACTCTTGGGTGCCTAAATTTGTACGGGAAGTCAAGTAGTCGGGATTTACAGATACTTGAAGAGCTGGAGCAGGAGGCTTCACAATCGTATAGCTATTGTTTATGTCCGCTGTGTTGTAAGTACTGTACTTTGAAAAATGACTGTATATTCAAGTACATATTGATATTTCGAAGTTATGTTATATTATATGTTATTCGTTCCGCTGTGAGATTCGTGTTACTCTGATGATGTAAGTTCTTCTTTACTTCTTCTATTCTAAGTTTCTATCTTATCTATCCTCACCCTCTAATTTCTTTCATTAATTACCGGGATTTTTCGATGTTTGGTTAGTCGTCATCGTGTTTATGTCGATAACCAAAGTCGCAAAAATCTGGGTCGTTACAGTGCACCACCCTGCCTAGTTCAGGTTACCATGATATATCAATGTGGGTTACTGCTGAAATGGGTTCCCATTACTAGGGTTTCCTAATCAACATGTTATAATGGTTAAGTGTTCCCAATTTAACTTAACCCCACCTATTTTCTTAATTAACATGTTTTACTGGTTAAGTGTTGCCTATTTATATGTTACCACTAATTCACGCACGTTTATATAACGGTTAAGTTTGTGGCCTATATATATTAATTTTACCCACTTACCCAAGATTTACTTAACCCTTCCCCTTATCAAGTCCATACGTATTATTGGTTAAGCTTGCCTTAACCCTATCCACTTTGAAATATTGGTTAAGTGTCATCAATCAATTCAAGTTAACTTTACCCACCCATTCATCATGTTGTATTGGTTAAGTGTCGTCAATCCAGTTGAGTTAACTTAACCCACCCACTTGTCATGTTACCTTGGTTAAGTGTTGCCTTCTTGTGTTACTTAACCCTACCACACATCATGTTATATTGGTTAAGTGTTTCCCTCTTGTGTTAACTTAACCCTACCACACATCATGTTGTATTGGTTAAGTGTTTCCTATTAACTTAACTGTAATGCCCCGAATTTCCGTACCCTTTGAGTCGACCAATAACACCACACGTCCAACCCAAATGACACAGAAATACGAATCATTTGTAGAAAGAAGTTAGAGGATGAGAAATAGAAAGAAAGAAATATTAGAATAGAAGAAAACAAAGATCACAAACTCACAACGGGACGAATAAAATATATTAGATAACATAAACGTTGAAATACAAATCTGTAACTGTATAATTACATACCATCATCAGAGCACAACAGTTATCTCTAGAACAGTTATAAACACCTGTTTCCAGATACAACACGATACACAGCGGAAAATATGATAGCCTATAGCTAACTGATGAAGCCTCATGCTTCAAACTCCTCCAAGTGAATCTGTAAAATCCCGACTACTTGACTGCCCATACAAATTTAGGCATCCAAGAGTTTAGGGAAAACAAAACAAAATAAACTCTGGGTCAGTCATGGGACTGGTGTGAGTAAACTCCAACCATTGGTTTAACTTTTAAAAATCCTTTCCAAAGAAATGATAATCGTAAGACCGATCCACACATAAACACAGATGGTTTTTACCTTACGATAACCAAAAATATTTTTGATATCAAATCTGGTGATATTATAATAGTGTCTACAACAAATAAATAGAATTTAGCGGAACGCTTGCATCTCACGCTCCATATATAATATAAAATCAAAAACCGCTGGGAACTTATTGGAGATTGGATTTCCAACATGACAAGGTATGGAACCACCTTCCGATCAGTGTACTCTAGAGGGGATACACTGGGGGTTCAACAAGAACATCTTGCAACCCTGCCCGCACATGACCGACAACTCATTTCGCTTTAGTGTATCGAATGTATATCACCAACGTTTGGGATCAGCAACTGTTCCCGAAAGGGACAACATTGATAGACTAAAGAAGCAAATGGAATTGCTCTAGATAGGTGATTATACATCCTAATGGGAGCGACCTACATAGCTATGCTGCCTGCCCTATTTTTGTCATTTCCCGGGTCATGAGGCTTGAGGCCACGATTATCTTTCAGCACATTTTCCCTTAATTTACTTTGAATGCGACATCATCAGATCTTTCCATATACGTTGTCCTAGGACTGGACAAACCGAAGGCGCTATTCCATCAAACCATCTTAGGCAATTTCTACCTAGGATTAACACAACAGCCCTTGCATTTTACTCTGTTTTCAATCATCTTTAGCAAAAGTTGATTCGTGACGCTTATGCATATACGGAGTGGTTTTCAAATCAATAAATCTGATCCCGGTCTCTCCGTATTGACAACAGAGGTATAAAATAAAGTAAAACTTTGATAGTTGGTGATTTAACTATCAAAGGAACATCCATACAATCAACGGTCCTATTTCCAATTGGAAATTTCTACCGATCAACCATCAAACAACACAAGCCCCTTTTTAAATTAATTCCTTATTATATTATCATTCCAATTCCCATTTTTCCCTCTTCTAGTTTCTTTCAAAATTCAATTGTATTTCTCGATTATTGGAAAGCATTTCCAATGTCATACTTCCTTTATTCGAGAAAATGTCTCTTATTTCAGTTATAAAACATTTCTAAATATTCACGAATCCTTATTTTCTATATTCTGAAAATATACTTCGTTATTATCGGAAACATTTCCATATTCCATTTTATAATTCTTTATTCAACAATTCATTTCATTTTTCTATGCGTAGAAAATACCTCACATTTTATTTGGGAAAAACATTTCAAAAGTCCTTTAAAATTAATGCGATGTTATAAAACATCGTTATTATACTCAAACCATTAATCATTTATTAGCTAAACATATTGCTATTCACTTTTCACTATCGAACCTTAACCATTTCTCCATCAATCATGAAGTCAATCAAGTTGGGGTATAATTACCTCTCAGACCTTAACTGAACAACATTCTCAACTTTGAAACAGTCAAAGCTCACAACTTCAAACAGAAACATCGCTTACGTGACTCTCGGATTCAATCTAAGAATATACTTCCTTTACGGAAAAACACTGATTATAACGGTAGCGTTATAATCGCTGTTTCCAAATATTTGATTTATAAGACATTTATTATAACGACAGCGTTAAAATCGCTGTATAGATTTACAAAACAATTATTATAACAACAATGTTATAATCGATGTTTAAATTTGAAAAACATTTATTATAACAGCAGCATTAAAATCGCTGTTTAGATTTGCAAAACATTTATTATAACAGCAGCGTTAAAATCGCTGTTTAGATTTGCAAAACATTTATTATAACAGCAGCGTTAAAATCCCTGTTTAGATTTGCAAAAACATTTATTATAACAGCAGCGTTAAAATCGCTGTTTAGATTTACAAAACATTTATTATAATCATTTCATTTAAATCACTCCATCGATTCTAAAAAATCAATTCTATATTCTTGCCTCGACTAATCTCTCACGTTTCATTACTTTGAAAACATTATCCAATTCTTGAATCTTTTAGATAAACAAAACTCCTTTCATTGATATTCACCTTCACTTAATCTTTCTTTTCTTAAGTAACTCTTATTTAAAACAAAACCCTTGGTTTTTACTTCTTTCAATATCATTCATATACGAAGCTGGATTTTTATTATAACAAATCCATTTATCCCATCTCAAAACTTAAATTTATTTGGTATAACATAACTTAGGTTCAATACCACCAACAAAGTCCATTAAGCCTTTTTCTTTATAAATTTCGAACATCTTCCTTCAATACCAAATATTTTACTTAACTAAATTATTAAGTAAATGGTTATTTAAAACTATCATTTTAGCCCATTTAAGCTTTAAGTCCATTTATAAACTTTGTTTACCAAACTTGGATTCATTCTTGAATCTCTTCTCGATTTCAATTATTTCTCTTAACACAATTTACCCTGTAACTTTTATTCAAAATCATCGCATAAGTCTTAAGCTTCTTTGGTAAACCTTGTTTATAAAGTTTGGATTTATTTTTAAATCCTCCCTTCAAACTTTTCACAAAAATTCAAATGATATCTCAATCTAATCTGATTGCCTAAAAAGGCAATCATTTTAATTATTATTAACTAAAATAATAATTAACTTTAATATGTACTCTAGTAAATGTGGTTAATTCCTTGATTAACTAGAAATAAAATAGAATAATTAATTATCCTAAATAGTTATTAAAATGATAATTAACTTAATAATAATCAATTCATTAATTCCTTTATAAGTTCAAAACTATTTTCAAATATTGGTCTCAAAACCGATTTTCGCTTTCCCATATAAATTCATATTTGAACTTATATTTCAATTTATCCAATGATTAATAATTCACTTAATTTATATTTACGTTTATAAACAAATTCTTGTTTTCTCCACTAACATGTTTTAATTTCAACTCTATTACATTTCTATTTTTGGAAATAAATTTCCTTTTTAAAACTCAAATTTTATTTTCTATATTAAAATATATTTTACTGTATTGAATACCAAAATTTCTAAAGCCAGGGTAATTCAACCTAACATAATCAATCACAATATATATCACAGTAAACAACAAACAATAAATAAATGTTGAGGGGTCCAGTTGGATCCCTCCAACCTGTTTCCCTACATCCACAGAAGTTAATTAACATAAATAACATCAGTATTAGTAATTTCACATCCTATATGAAATATCATGGTGAACAAAATTATTTAATGATCAATGATATAGCTATATCAATCAATTCAACCATTATCAACCATTCATCCAAACAATCATCACGCAGTATAAAATACTGTAAATAAATTTAAAACTCATTTATATAAAAATATAAATGAGTCAGAGTTAGTGAGTTTACTCACCTCGGTTCGTAGTTGACGGTTAGATCTGCTTTTATTTCATTTAAAATCATACAGCATTTGATTTTAACCCGAAATTCCAACTGCTCTGTTTCAACAATGTCTGTGCTATAGCGTAGATTTCGCTGTTGGGATTTTCATGTGACTGGTTTCTTTCAATTCTGTCCACCTACGAACAAGCTACGGTTATTACAAGCTTTGATTAGAATTAGGACAATTTAAAATAAAGTAAGGTAATTAACCATTTTTAATTTATCGTTATTAAACTAAAACTAATCACGTATATATCTTAATAAGCCGCATAACCTTCCAATTACTCTCATTAAAATTAATACTTTGATTAGTTAACTAAATCCTGTTTATTTACCGTTGATCATTTCCTGTCATCGAAATTTCTATCTGTAGCACACATCAAGCTCGACTTCTTCCTCTTCATTACCGTTTCCAACCTTCGAGGTCATCAGACCTCCGATCGCCGCCACCGTGGTGCTTGCCATTGACTGGCGCCCATACTCCGATGAACTGGAGCGTTTCCATCCTCTTGTAGAATTAGAAATTACTTCTGGAAGAACATGACATAATACCCCCTCCGTTCACTCCATCCTCCCAGACGCCACGTCAGATCGGAGGCCACCAGAACCCAGCGAGTCGACCTCCTCCGACCTGGCTTATCTTCGAAACCACCTTGGCCCACTTCAGTGGCCTGACGCCCCCAAACGAGTTAAATAACCAAACACCACCCATTTTCGTTCAAGTTCGTCATGCTCTCTCCTCTGTCCACCTGAGAACTCCTCATCACCACCATACAACTCGCCATACCTCCCCCTAGCTCCACCTTACACAGTTCGGCTTTAATCCAACCCAGCTCGCCAGAATAAGAGCTACAACGGAAACCCTTTAAGCTCGAAATCCAGTCAACTCCGGTGCCTATAACCCCCTGGACCGCCTTATGCAACTCCTCCTATTTCCTGCCCTTAGTTTTTCTGTAAAATAATCGGTTCCCAAAATTTTGATCGAGCCAGCAAAGAGAAATACTAGCGTGAAGAGAATGTTTTTACCAATTCAACGAATCTAGGTTCTGAATTTTTCATTGAATAATGGATTTTTAATTGTTTTATGGATTTTCTAAGTTGCTTTCGTTTTCGTTTAGAATGGAGATTGAAAGAAAGAATACGAGTATTTAAAGAGAAACAGGGCGTGGAGAGCACGGAATATAATAGCTCGGCACCCACGGTTTCAATGGCTTAGCACTCACGGTTCCTAAAGCGTACAGGATAAGGTAAATATATATATATATACTATAATGTGGTTTCCAGACTAGGCATGTGCTGGAGAGAGACAGGGTACCATCTTTACTTTGAAATACCGAGTAGCTTGTCATACCCTAACTATGTCGGCTTTTACTTATACCATGAAAAAGCTAATTTATTCCACAAATTAAAGGAGCAAAAGGAATTAAAAATGTTCTGTTTGAAGTTACAATTTTTGTTGTGGTATTACTCTTCTTTTGCTAGATTTCTTCGGATGGTCTTGTAAAAATGTTTTTTTTCCTATTTCATACTTATATTTGATGAATCAGTAGATTGCTTCATGTTATGAGTCTAGTGACTGATATACGTTGGGTAAAGATCGTTAAATGTTCTTCTAGTGCCATCAAATATATGAAGATAGATGTGTTGAGTGATAATTTTTATTTAATTGTTGAACTGTATGACATTGACAACGCTATGTCCAACCCGAACAAAAGGAACACCACTCTAAAATAAGATGGACAATGTTTTGCTTATAAGCCCATTTCATAAATTATAACTTGGCATATCCAAATGGTATAGTCACCACTTAGTTTTCAACCATGCTCGTTTTATATTTATATTATAAATTATACGTTAAAATATCGTTTTATTAAATAAATTCCTATATATAATTCAAATAAAATATTTAAAACAAATTTAAATATTCAGAATTAAACGGCTAAAAATCCGGGTCATTACATTCCTTCCCCCTTAAAATAATTTCTTCCTCGAAATTGCTAAGCAGTAAAAATGCTATAACTCTAACTCCTCATAACTTACTTAGTTGAAATCTTATATTCCATATCCTCGTAACCAAGTTCTTACCCGACCTTCGGATTCTTATACCAATACTCGACCGTTCATAATTCCTTCTAAGTGATCTGTCCACTATTTTTGGTCAATCCATCATCACATTCTTATCTTCAATCCATATGCTTTCCCAAATATCCACACATACACAATTTGATTTTTAATTTGTTTATCATTTCGCTTAACCATTTGGGTTTTATAATCTCTTATACAATCGATAAGCCGATTTCAATTATCAATTTTTTTTAGCTCTTTAAATTTTGAAAAATTTCACCAGCATCTCCTCTGCACGGCTCAATCGGTACAACCACAACTCGCCTTTCTAGGCCTTCTCCAATCAAAAAGAAAATCAAAAAGCCAAGCGGCTTCCCCTATAGGCTCATAAAATCATCAAACCCAAGTAATATTGTAAACATGTACCTTTATGTCGAGCATGATTCTATCTCTTGCATTTGCTTCCATTCAATATCTGCTTAGCATACATATATCCATTTCCAGTTGGTTTCAAATCAATCCAACTTCCAGTTTTAACTCTCTAATCAACTTCTGATTAGTTCACTTCCACTCTATCAATCCAAATCTGGTTTCTATTTAAGTCAATCCACTAATTATCCAAATTTATCACAATTCAATTTCAATTAACAACATCCAATATATATTCAACTTTCTTATTCATATTTCGAATTCATATTAATATTTCGAATCTCAACATTTTCCTTATTTTATTTCATTCGGAATTATTTCTAATCCAATCCAATTTTATTTTACTTAAGTTAAATTTCACTTCATTTGATCCACTATTTCAATCTATTTAAATTTACAAGTTAAATTTCAATTCAGAGTTAAATTCCTGGCTTTTATATCAAACTTGCTTTAAATAATAAATATATATACAGATATGTCCATAATCATTTAAAATCCAAAATCTATGAATTTTTTAAATAACTCGTTCTTTTCAAAGAAATTTTCCACCAACGAATTATAATGGTAGTAATCCATCACTCAGAAACTTTAAAATGAATACCGATAATGTCGCGACCCATTATTAGAATTATTTTCTCGTCACTGAAGTGATTTCAGTGCTTAATCACTTTTAAAAATTCATTAAAACCATTCTTATTCAAAAATATTTTAAAGTAATGTTATATTACTTTTAAAAATACTTCAGAAATATTTTCTAAACACCCGAAATTTAAATTCCAATTCTGGTTTGAACTTAATCTTGGTTTATCTCATTTGTATACATTATCCGTATACAAATTATATAACCATTTCAATATTTCATAATTCCATTTGATTGTAATAACAATCAACACATTCATATATAATAATTCAGAAATTATTCCTTTTATATCAAAATAATTTTTTTGGGCAAAATTATTTCATTTACCCATATTAAAACAATACTATATCGAATTGCTTTGTTCGAGAGTTTAGGAACACCTATCGATGCAGTTGTACATTCTGCATCGACCAAAATTCATAAACTAATCAACAAACCAGCCAACACAATATAAAACAATTTCATATCAAATCTACAAATACGCGCTTACATATGTACACTCAAATTCAGTCTAGGGTATTACTAACCCCATCTCTATTGAATCACGCCACAGAGCCAAGGTTACTACTCAACCTTCAGCTCTGATACCAAATGTAATGCCCCGAATTTCCGTACCCTTTGAGTCAACCAATAACACCACACGTCCAACCCAAATGACACAGAAATACGAATCATTTGTAGTAAGAAGTTAGAGGATGAGAAATAGAAAGAAAGAAATATTAGAATAGAAGAAAACGAAGATCACAAACTCACAGCGGGACGAATAAAATATATTAGATAACATAAACTTTGAAATACAAATCTGTAACTGTATAATTACATACCATCATCAGAGCACAACAGTTATCTCTGGAACAGTTATAAACACCTATTTCCAGATACAACACGATACACATCGGAAAATATAATAGCCTATAGTTAACTGATGAAGCCTCCTGCTTCAAACTCCTCCAAGTGAATCTGTAAAATCCCGATTACTTGACTGCCCGAACAAATTTGGGCACCCAAGAGTTTAGGGAAAACAAAACAAAATAAACTCTGGGTCAGTCAAGGGACTGGTGTGAGTAAACTCCAACCATTGGTTTAACTTTTAAAAATCTTTTCCAAAGATATGATAATCGTAAGACCAATCCGCACATAAACACGGATGGTTTTTACCTTACGATAACCAAAAATATTTTTGATATCAAATCCGGTGATATTATAATAGTGTCTACAACAAATAAATAGAATCTAGCGGAACGCTTCCATCTCACGCTCCATATATATTATAAAATCAAAAACCGCAGGGCACTTATGGAGATTGAATTTCCAATATGACAAGGTATGGAACCACCTTCCGATCAGTGTACTCTAGAGGGGATACACTGGGGGTTCAACAAGAACATCTTGCAACCCGGCCCGCACATGACCGACCACTCATTTCGCTTGAGTGTATCGAATGTATATCACCATCGGTTGGGATCAGCAACCGTTCCCGAAAGGGACAGCATTGATAGATTAAAGAAGCAAATGGAATTTCTCTATATAGGTGATTATACATCCTAATGGGAGCGACCCACATAGCCATTGTAAAAACCCGGAAATCCGAGCCAATTTAAAAATTTTATTTTGGCTATTTTAATGAATTTTGGATATTTAAAATGATTTATTTTAAATAATAACCACGAGAAATTTATTTTGAATAGAAATAGAATGTATATATTTATTTGAATCATCGTTGGAATATAAATATTTATTTTTAATTATAAAAGGAATTGAAAATGGTGCAGTAGTTCGAAAATTCGATTTCAAAATTCAAATGAATGTACAAGATTCAAAATAAACCGGATTTTACCGAAACAAAAACTATCTGAATCTATTTGAGAATATCTTTCCAACGAATCCGAAAAATTGAAATTTCATAGCGGGGATAAAAAGTTATGCCCAGTTGAAAATTCAGAATGGTCGCTATGGAATTTTGGCTCTTAAAAATGGAAATTTTGCAAATGACCTTCGTTTTCAACGAATCCACTTTTGTTGGATCCGAGATGTCAAATTATTGCTAGATTCCAATTTCCATAATTTTTGAAATCAATATGTGCGCGTGGCAAAAGAAAACGTGTTTTAACAGTTTCAGTCAATTTCGATCGACCAGAAAATGGCCATTTTTCAAACGATCTCAGAATTTGATGAAATTAGTTTTGTTAGGACCGTATCGTCAATATGAAGCTAGAAATAATTTTTCTAGAATTTTTAGGGTCCGTATGTGACCCTAGTAAATTGAAATGTGCGTTCAAATTCAATATACATTAATTTATATTTAAATTTTGATGAAAATCGATCGAAACAGCTGGATTAGCTTACAATACATATCCTGTTGTGTTCGGAATGGGGGTAATTAGCTAGGGACGATAGTCGGTCGGTTCGATTTGGGGTTCGAATAGAAAAGTTACTTTTATGGAAAAATAATAATAAATAAATTATATAAAACTCCCTTCTTCCTCTCCTTCAAAGTCAACCCCTATTCCCTTTACACCCATCTGTTTTCAGAATAGAAAAGAAAAAAAAGAAAGGAAAGGAGGACGAAGGGGGGAAAAACCGCCAGCGCGTGCCCCTCCAGGCGGCGCCCCACCGCGAGATCCCCTCCCCTCCGATGCGCCGCCTCTCCCCATCGTCCCCCTCTCCTGATTGAACCACTCCAGCCCCTCCCAAATCGTACGGAGTCCGTACCATCGAGCCGCCACCCGCCTCACCCTCCAGTTGCGCGCCACCCCGCAGAGACCACTAGCGAGCACCACGTCCGCCCCCCTGCTTGGCTCGCGCGATGATGTTTAGAGGTCGAACGTGAGTTCGACGGCTTCCAAATGGTTTTAGCAGTAAGTAATTTTAGTTTTATTTATTTATTTAATTATAATACACTAATATTTTCTGATTCTTATTTATATAATTTATTTATATAAAGATATGAAATTTACTTATATAAAGATAGGGATTTTTATATATAATTCATTAGATTTAAAAAGAAAAAGATATGATTTTTGTTTACATAAAAATGAGATTTTTTATTTGAAAAAGGCAGGATTTTTATTCATAGAAAGGTTCGATTGTTTAAAATGGAAAAGCTTAGTTTTTTTATAAAAAGATTAGGTTTTTTGTATGATAAAGATTCAATTTTTATTACGAAGTTAGCGAACTAAAAATATATTTTTTATTATGAAGATAACAAAATAAAAATGCGACCTTTATAATATACATAGCGAATTAAAAATACGATTTATATATATATATATATATATATATGAAGTAGAGATAAAAATGTGATTTTATCCATGTAGCGGTGAAATAAAAATGTGATTTTTATTTATGAACAGCGTGGAAAGGTGAAGTAGGAATGTTGGGTAAAATCCAAACCAATTTCCGCTGAAGAATGGCGGAGTGGATCCCAAAGCTGATGACTTCTCACCAAAATTGTTTTTATACGGTTATTTATTTTATAACTGCATATATGAACTATTTCCCTGTCGTCCACAGACCATGGACGGCTTGTTTGTTTGGTTGTGTTTTGATTGATTTGTTTGTGTGAATTTGGTAAGTGATGTGGAATGGAAAATATATTCATGTGTTGAAATAAATCTTCATTTGCAAATCAGACAATTTGTTTATGTACATCCAATTTACTGATATGGATTGGGACGATAAATTTTACACATCGCCCAACTTCACAAATAAAAATCTGTGTTTGTTGATTTGAAACCCCACACGGGTGTTGGGATGATATTTGGCGTACAATAATCCCAATTATTTAGTTGTATGTCGATCGATCGGTTGATAGACTGTGTAAGAGTTAATTATTGATATTTAATGCTTATGCAGTTGTGTGGTGCACTCTGGATGATGGTTGATTATTTATCGTTGCTATTATATACATGTGTTGTATGGAATCCATATAATTAACATTATATGGTAATTGATTGGGCCTCATTCCAATTTGGGAAAATAAAGAATATTATAAAATGAATATTCATGTGTTGAATAGAATAAAAATTCATGTGTTGAATAAAATATATATTCATGTGTTGAATAAAAGAAAACTCATGTGTTGAGAATATTCATGTGTTGAATAAAATATATATTCATGTGTTGAATAAAATATATATTCATGTGTTGAATAAAAGAAAACTCATGTGTTGAGAATATTCATGTGTTGAATAAAATATATATTCATGTGCTGAAGAAAATATTCATTTGTTGAAGGGAATAACGAAGTTATTGGAATATATAAAGCCGTGTTGATTAGATAGGCGCCATTTTGACGCGAACGATATTTATATCGATTATATTCGTTTTTATAATGAATATAGGAAAGAAAGTGATTTCAAAATCTAATATTTTGAAAATATTATCATTTATATATTAATGATATAAAATATTCAATTTTGATTTAAATTGAATATGAAGTTGAAATTGTTTTGAAAACGAATTTAAAACGATTTATAAAATACGTTTAGAATTGAAATCGACGAAGTATATAATATATATATAATATATATATATATATATATATATATATATATATTAAATGGCCTGAATAGAACGCGCCGTGCTGCAGTAGTTCGCGAATTTCGACCATTGACTTCGAACGGATATTACGGGAGATCCGACCGTCGGATTCTCCTAAAACCGGAACCGTTGGGTTCGTATCGAAAAGATCTTTCTAACTAATATTAAAGATTTGAAATCTAACGGTTGGATTTGGAATAATGTCCAAGTCAAATTTGGAAAAGGTCGTTGTAAGTGCAGTTCGATGGCCGTTTATGGAAATCGACTGTACGGGCCTTGATAAAATTATTAAAAATAGTAATAATTTGTGTAAAATCATAAGAAATGATTTGGAAAGTATTGGGATGAAAAATTCCATATTTGAAAAGATAAAAATAGATTTTTATCGAAATGAACTAGTTTTGAACAAGAATTATAATCCATTTATTTTTGAAATAAATAAATTGGATTTGAAAGGGTTTTAAATATAACCAGAATTTCCAATATATAAAGTGAAAATAGTTTTGAATCGAAATTGTCTTTGGAATATTTCGATGTTGGATTTCGTGATGATACAGATATTGTTATGGAAATTTGAAAGATATATTTATATCGTTATTTCCAATATAATATTTGTTGGTTATAGTATTTGATATTGAATATAAGCCGTTATATTTTCTATTCAGAGCCTTGTATTTAATATCAAATGGAATTTGGGTTTATCGTGAACGGTGTTTTAAATAACACTTGTTCTTTAACCCGATAATTAATGGGATGTGAATTGGGTTTGTTGTGAACCGTGTTTAAACGACATTCGTTCTTTAACCCAATTTACAGTGAAATGTGATTTGGAATTTATAAATATTTTGTAAAGATTTAAAGGAGATTTTCCAAAGTAAAGTTTTCCAATTTAATAAAATAAATTGGAATGGAGAGGAATTCGATTTGGTAATAATCGAAGTGAATTTCTGTGGAGGAAGACAACTAATATATCTGGAATTTAAAAGGCTTTGCCATTATTCCATTTATATTATTAGTCGGATATGGAAGTTTATATCGATTATATATATATCGATTTGTTTTCCAAGAAGATTCCATTGTACATGGAATGTGATTTTGGGTTGTCGTGAACGGTATCTCTAATAATACGGTTCTTAGACCCAACGGAGTTAAGAAGATCAGAAACTAACTGAAGGTTAGTTAAGTTGAATGATTTCCTGGGTATTGATCTGATGTTGGTTTCGGCCTTCGGGGTTGTTACTTAGGGAATTGTTCACTTGCTAATTTACGGTTAAAGGCTGATGGAATAGAATGTGATTTTGGGTTTATCGTGAACCGTGTTTTAAATGACATTGGTTCTTTAACCCAGTTAAAGGCAGGATATGATTTCCCAAGTTAAATAATCATTGATAGTGATTTTTGGGAAGATTAAAACCAAGTGGAGTTTTAATGAATCTTTAATTAGATTGAAATGACCGATCATGGAGTATCACCAGTTTTGCTCCGGGCGATAGTTAAATCTTTAATTAGATTTGAACGTGAAATGGTAATTGAATTTACCGATAACACCGTGGTGTTAGATATGAAGTATGACCAGCTTTACTTCATGGGATGAATAGGTTGGGGTTGGGAAATTTAACGAGTGATTACTTCGGTAAGGTTCGCTAATCCCGACTAGTTTGGATAAACCATAATTTGGTCTGAATTGATATTCAAAAGAAGATTAAAGAATAAACTTAAAGAATTTATCTTTGATAAAATTAATGGGAACCTTTCCCAAAGTATAAGAATATTTGAATAAAATAATATTCTGAATTGAAATGAGGCGTATTTTGTGTTTGTGTAACACTTGTTTATTATATACGCCAGTTATTCAGAAAGACCGGGTTTATCCCATTCTAAATAACCGATTCGACGATGTGTCGAGGATGAAGACGGTGGTCGAAGACCGGAGGTCTTCACATCGTTTGGATAATTACTGATGATCTTGACTGGGCTGTACACCCAAGAGGAGGGAATCAGTTGGTGATCGTCCAGACGTACTTGGAGATCGATGGATATGCGAGGTACAAGGTGCCTCCGGTTTTGTTCAGACCCAGAACGGACTTGTAAATGGACTGTGTGTCCGACATTGGATATCATTCTGTGTGATTGATGGATATCGGTTGCATGGAGTGGTTTTCCTGTGTGGCATGCTAAAATGCCAATGATCAAGGCTTCTGTTGAAAAGCAGAGTCTTGTGGTTGATGATCAAAGCACCGCCTGTGTGGCACAGCTTTGTGTAGCGTTAATTCGCGAGCCTCACACCCTGGTGTGAACCAAAAACGGGAGAAGGACCTCAGGGAGGGCATGTGTTTCCTTCTAGCCAGGGTGGTGTCAGTGACCTACCAGACCTGACATTTATATTATTTTCACCGGTGTGGTTGTTGGATTGCGAGGCGCTTCGGATATATCGGTGACTATGTGGAGCCGATGGAGTCATTTGGCTCATTTACGCCCCAAAGGGCGGGGAAACGCAATGTTCAGGCATTTTAATCCACATCGGTGGACCGGCCCTGACGATCCAAAGGTCACTCGAGCTCTGACCTGAGACATGGGTTGGATTGTCTCGAAGCGGTAAGGACGATCCCTTGCCTTGGTTCACAGATGGAAATCCAACCTCCAATACGTGACAATTGCAGTTTTGATTGTAAACCTATATATGGCGACATAGTGGTATGGGGCACTTATGCCGTCTATGATTGATACTTATGATTGAAGTTGTTTTATACACTATGCACTTATAATAGTATCAAATGATTTGTTTTAAACATACCAAGCATTCTTGGCTATTATAAGGTAAAAACCATATCCTCCAGCTTGTGTTGCATTGTGTGATGGGACCTGGGTCTTATAATAGTTTCATTGTTCTTTATTTAGCATTGCACCGTTGTTTTATGAAACGAACCGAACTTCCCCGGTAAGGAAAGAGCGGATTGAGTTGAGAACAAGCCACATCAAAGCGCAGACAGAAGAACATTTCATTGCTTATTACAACAATTCATCAGAATACAAGAATATACAGAGTATAAACAAATAAATATTACACATTATAAAATATCAGAGATTACAATACATTACATAGCAGCGGAAAATAATACAGTACACAACTGAAGGGGATATACGGATACAAAGCTTTCCGGATATCATTCCAGCTGTAAACCAGGATCCTGTGAATATAAATCTACAAAACCAAGAATACTAGCTGCTCGTGTCAAAATAAGGGCACCCAGAGTTTAGGTTAAAACAATAAACTCCAGGTCAGTCATGGGACTGGTGTGAGAACTAAAACAGTTATTAATCTTTATTTTACAGTTAGGTAAATCAAGGGACCACGCCGTATAACACGGAACAGACTTCCTCCCAAGAACACCAGTGCATAAAACAATAGCGCAATGCTAAATAAAGAACAATGAAGCTATTATAAGACCCAGGTCCCATCACACAATGCAACGCAAGCCGGAGGATAGGGTTTTTACCTTATAATAGCCAAGAATGCTTGATACATTTAAAACAAATCATTTGATACTATTATAAGTGCATAGTGTATAAAACAACTTCAAATCATAAGTATCAATCATAGACGGCATAAGCGCCCCATCCCACTATGTCGCCATACTAAGCTCTACAAATAAAACCGCAGAATCACGTATTTGGAAATTGGATTTCCATCTATGAACCGAGGCCAGGGATCGTCCTCTACCGAATTCGAGACAATCTAGCCCTTGTCTCAGGCAAGTACTCAGTTAAGCCTTTGGATCGTCAGGGCCGGTCCACCGATGTGGATTAAAATGCCTGAACACTGTGTTTCCCTACCTTTTGGGGCGTAAATGATCCAACGAATGACTCCATCGGTCCCGGATCGACCGATATAACCGAGGCGCCTCGCAACAGCAACAACCGCATAAGTCAAACCCGTCAGGGCGTGTAAAACCACTGACGCCACTTCTAACTAGAAGGAAACGCATGTCCTCTATGAGGTCCTCTCCCGTTTCTGGTTCACAACCGGGGTGTGAGGCTCGCGAATTTACGTTACACAAAGCTATGCCACACAGGCCGTGCTTTGATCATCAACCACAAGACTTTTCTTCTCAACAGAAGCCTTGATCATTTGCCACTAAGGCATGCCACATAGGCAATTCACTCCATGCGATTGATATCCATCAATATATAACCCCTGACCTCGTACGTCTCAGAGAAGGGCGTTAAGCAAGAGAATAAATTCTCCGCCGCCAAACAGATATACATTTAATAGAAATCAATCACACAAACTAAAATCGAATGTCACACACACAGTCCATTTACAAGTTCGTTCTGGGTCTGAACGAAACCGGAGGCACCTAGTACCCCGCATATCCATCGATCTCCAAGTACACTTGGACGATCACCAACTGATTCCCTCCTCTTGGGTGTACGGCCCAATCAAGATCATCAGTAATTATCCAAACGACGTGAAGACCTCCGGTCTTCAACCACCGTCTTCATCTTCGACTTATCGTCGTATCAGTTATTCAGAATGGGATAAACCCGGTCTTTCTGAATAACTCGCGTATATAATAAACAAGTGTTACACAAACACAACATACGCCTCATTCCAATTCATCAGTCACTAACCGTAAATTAACAAGAGAATAATTCCCCAAATATTAACCCCGAAGGCCGAAACCAACATCAGATCAATACCCAGGAAACCGTTCTGCTTAGCTAACCTACAGTTAGTTTCTAAATTTCACATTCTTAGGGAAAGGTTCCCATTAATTTTATCAAAGATAAATTCTTTAAATTTACTCTTTAATCTTCTTTTGAATATCGATTCAACTAGTTGGGATTAGCGAACCACACCGAAGTAATCATTTATTTTATTTCCCAATCCCCACCTATTCATCCTATGAAGTAAAACTGGTCATACTTTATATCTAACACCACGGTGTTATCGGTAAATTAAATTACCATTTCACGTTCAAATCTAATTAAAGATTTAACTATCGCCTGGAGCAAAACTGGTGATACTCCATTCTCGATCTTTTCAATCTAATTAAAGATTCATTACAACTCCACTTAGTTTTAATCTTTAACTGGGTTAAAGAATCAATGTCATTTAAAACACGGTTCACGATAAACCCCAAAATCACATCACATTTCGATCAGTCCCTAACCGTAAATTAGCAAGTGAGCAATTCCCTAAATATTAACCCCGAAGGCCGAAACCAACATCAGATCAATACCCAGGAAACTGTTCTGCTTAGCTAACCTACAGTTAGTTTCTGATTTTCTTAACTTCGTTGGGTCTAAGAACAGTATTATTGAAGATACCGTTCACGACGACCCAAAATCACATTCTATTAATTATCGGGTTAAAGAACAAGTGTTATTTAAAACATTGTTCACTATAAACCCCAAAAATCAATACCAATTCAATTCCAATTAAATATTATTTAATTGGTACACTTCATTAAATCTAAATAAAAAGATTTAATCTTTTTCTCAACTGGGCCTAAGAACAGTGTTAATGAAGACACCATTCACAACAAACCCAAATCACATTTGATATTAAATACAAGGCTCTGAATAGAAATTATGCCGGCTTACATTCAATATCAAATTCTACGACCAACATATATCGTATTGGAAATAACGATATAAATATATCTTTCAAATTCCCATAACAATATCTGTATCATCACGAAATCCAACATCGAAATATTCCAAAGACAATTTCGATTCAAACCCATTCCAATTTAATTATTGGAAATTCCGGTTATTTTCAAAACCATTTCAAATCCACTTTATTTATTTAAAAATAAATAAATTATTATTTCTAGTTCAAAACAAGTTCATTTCGATAAAAATCTATTTTTATCTTTTCAAATATGGAGTTTTTCATCCCAATTCTTACCAAATCATTTCTTATGATTTTACACAAATTATTACTATTTTTAATAATTTTATCAAGGCCCGTACAGTCGATTTCCATCAACGGCCATCGAACTGCACTTACAACGACCTTTTCCAAATTTGATTTGGACATAATTCCAAATCCAACCATTAGATTTCAAATCTCTAATATTCATTAGAAAGATCTTTTCGATACGAACTCAATGGTTCCGGTTTTAGGAGAATCCGACAGTCGGATCTCCCGCAATATCCATTCGAAGTCAATGGTCGAAATTCACGAACTGCCGCGGCGTGGCGCGTTCTATTCAGGCCATTATATATATATATATATATATGTAATATATATATATATTATATTTCGTCGATTTCCTTTTAAAACATATTTTATAAATCGTTTTAAATTCGTTTCAAAAACAATTTAAACTTCCATTTCAAATTCAAATCAAAATTGAATTTTTCCTCATAAATTCGGTTTAAATTCATTTCAAATCGATTTCAATTCAAATCAATTTCAGTTCAATTTCAATACGTTTTAAATTCAATTCAAAACGACTTCAATTCTATTTCAATCTAATTCGAATTTCAATTCTATTCAGTTTAATTCGAATTTCAATTCTTTTCAATTTAATTTGAATTTCAATTCTATTCAGTTTAATTCGAATTTCGATTATTTTCAATATAATTCAAATTTCGAAATCACTTTCAATATAATTCAAATTTCGAAATCACTTTCAATATAATTCAAATTTCGAAATCACTTTCAATATAATTCAAATTTCGAAATCACGTTCAATATAATTCAAATTTCGAAATCACTTTCAATATAATTCAAATTTCGAAATCACTTTCAATATAATTCATTGAAAAATGAATAAAATCGATATAAATATCATTCGCGTCAAAATGGCGTCAATCTAATCAACACGGCTTCATATATTTCTATTTTCAAATATTTCTATTCAAATATTTCTTTTTCAAATATTTCTTTTCCAAAACTGGAATGAGGCCCAATCAACTACCATATAATGTTAATTATATGGATTTTCTACAACACATGTATAAAATAACACCGATAAATAATCAACCATCATCCAGAGTGCACCACAGAACCGCATAAGCATTAAATATAAATAATTAATGCTTACACAGTCTGTCGACCAATCGATCGACATACAACTAAACAATCGGGATTAGTGTACGTCAAATATCATCCCAATACCCGTGTGGGGTTTCAAACAATCTAACACAGATTTTATTTGTGCAGTTGGGCGATGTGTAAAATTTATCGTCCCAATCAATACCAGTCAAATGTGTGTATATAAACAAATCGTCCGATTTGTTTATTTTTATTTCATTTTAAATACACGTTAAAAATTCTATTTTCAACTATAAAATATTTTTAATTATATAAATATTTTATTTCATTTCACATCACATCACACAATCAACTACACATCAAAATCAAACAAACAAGCATACAAGCCGTCCATGGTCTGTGGACGACGGGTGTCGGGTGCTACTAAACACTGTCTGCATCCTAGTATATATTTTAATTAGAAAATTAAATTAAAAGTAAGAAGTTCTCACCGACTAGCTAATCCAATAACATGACTCTTCCTATGTAGAAATCTTCGTCGTGCTCGCCTTTTGTCAATTTCGTTGCCCGTAGCCACTACATATATAAAAATCGCATTTTTATATTGTTGCTATGCATATAAAAATTACATTTTTATATTGCTACTATATAGATAAAAATTATATTTTTACATCACTATTATATAGATAAAAATTCTATTTTTACATCACTACTATATAGATAAAAATTCTATTTTTACATCACTACTATATAGATAAAAATTCTATTTTTACAACACTACTATATAGATAAAAATTCTATTTTTACATCGGTGTTCATATAATAAAGGTCATATTTTTATCACGCTATTCTCTATATAAAAATTATATTTTTATATCGCTCTTCTAATATAAAGATCGAATTTTTATATCATCGCTATAAAAAATCACAATTTTATTTCAGCATATATATAATAAAAATCAGATTTTTATTTCGCTACATATATAAAGGTCAAATTTTTACTATCTATATAATATAAAAATCGTATTTTTATTCTTTCTTCTATATAAAAATCAAATTTTTATTCTTTCTGTAATATAAAAATCATATTTAAAATCTTCCTATCATATAAAAATCATATTTTTAATCTTCCTATCATATAAAAATCATATTTTTATTCTTAACATTATATAAAAATTTCGCCTTTCTTTGTATAAAAATTTCGCCTTTCTATATTATAAAAATATCATCTTTCACTATATAAAAAAATCTATTCTTTTCTAATTTAAAATTCAAACCTTTACTTCATACAAATCTAATCTTTTAGTTTTCATAGATCAAATCTTTTTATAAAGAGAAATCATACCTTACTCCATCAATGCTATTTGTAAAATAAAAATCAATTCTTTTATAGAAATAAAATATATAAAAGAACTAAATTAAACAAAATAAATAAAAGGACTCACTGTCATTTATCGGAGAGGGTTTCTGCTGAGTACATCGGAGGTGGGTCGCGCTCTGGCCGGAGGCGTCGGTCAGGTGGTTGGGGGGGGCGTCGATTATGGTTTGGGTTCGGCTTTTTGGGGTGTGGCTCGATTCAGAGGGGGAGGGGCGGAAGATGGAGGCAGAGCGGCTAGGGGATGGACGTGGCGAGGAGGGGGAGGCAGCGCGGTGGACCGCCGATGGGCGGCGGCTCGATCAGAGAAGGAATGGTTTTTTTTGTTTTCTACTTTGATTTCTGACGTGGAAGGGAGAGTGTGGAGAGAGAGAGGGGTGTGGATAGGTTTATATATTTATTTATTTAATTATTTTAATTTCCACCAAAAAGTAACTTTTTATCTCGAACTCGAAACGAAACCCACTGCCTGTCGTCCATAGCTAATTACCCCCATTCTGAACACAATGGGATATGTATCGTAGGCTGATTCGATCGTTACGACCAGTTTTTGTCAAAATCAAAATATAACTCTATATATTGAATTTGAACGCACATTTCAATTTACCCGGGCCACATACTAACTCTAAAAATTCCCGAGAAATATTTTCTAGCTTCGTATCGACGATACGGTCCTAACAAAACAAGTTTCATCGATTTCTGAGATCGTTTGAAAAATGGCCATTTTCCAGTCGATTAAAATCAACTAAAACTGGTCAAACGCGTTTTCCTTTGCCACGCTCACATATCGATTCGAAAAATTACGAATTTTGAAACCTAGCAATAACTTGACATCACGGATCCAACAAAAGTGGTTTCGTCGAAAACCGAGGTCGTTTGCAAAATGGCTATTTTCAAGGGCCGAAATTCCATAGCGACTATTCTGAATTTTCAACTGGGCGTAACTTTTTATCCCCGCTATGAAATCTTGATTTTTCGGATTCGTTGGAAAGATATTCTCAATTAGATTCAAATATTTTTGGTTTCACTAAAATCCGGTTTATTTTGCACCCGTTACATTCATTTGAAATTTGAAATCGAATTTTCAAACTACCGCGCCATTTTCAATTCCTTTTATAATTATAAATAATTATTTATATTCTAACGACGATCTATATAAATATATACGTTCTAATTCTATTCAAAATAAATTTCTCGTTGTTATTATTTAAAATAATTCATTTTAAATAATAAAAATTCACTAAAATTGCCAAAATAAAAATTTTAAATTGGCTCGGATTTCCGGGTTATTAAAATCTCCCCCAATTAAAACTTTTCATCCCCGAAAAGGAACGAAGCCGAAAGTTGTTTAACTAATCAACTCAACTTTCATTATTTTCTCTACGGCTTAAGTTCTTCAACTTTTCAGTTTCTAAGAACTTTTCAAATTTTTCAAAAATTTGGCTAATACCCTAAATTTTCGAAAAATTTCGCCATAACCTCCCCTGCACCGGGGACTTCGGGATATTTCATATAGCCTCCCATGGCCTTCTTCAATCCAAAAGAAAAAGAAAAAGCCAAGCGGCTCATAAAATCATCATCACCCAAACAAAACAGTAAATTATGGTAAACATCTACCTATTTTTCGGGCAAACAATTTTATTCTTCTGCTCTAGCCTCCTTGCTATGACCTGTTCCGTGTAAGTACATGTATATGCATGAAAATGCGACAAATTTTCAATACAATCCACTATTTGGTTCAATTTGGCTAAAGGTTCAACATTCAATTAATCAAACTATAATCAAACAACACAACCAGCAATCAATTAGTTGATTAGCTTTTCAAATTCATAACTTTGATACATAGTCTAAAAAATCAGATTTTTGATGCCAATTCACAACAATAAGTCCTGTCTAGCTTTGGTTCTCACACCAGTCAATTGGAATCATATAGAAATCCCACCTTCGAAACACGAAAATAAATTCTGATGATGACGCATCAATCATCAGAATCATGTCCGAGCGACTAGAGTGTGATTCTATATCTATCCAATATATTAAAACTTCGTATACACGCTAGCTAGGCGCATATGCAAAATATTTATATATCGGATGGTCCAAATCAATTTAAAATAAATTATTCAAATACGTATAATATGATTTAAATTTCAAAACAAAATTTGGCTTTCTTTTTATTTTTCAAAAATATACTCTTCACACTCGTTCTAGGATACTACTGATCCTATCTCTAACGAGTCACTCTCATTGGATATTACTAATCCAATATCTGATGAATTCTTTCGTATGGTTCTAATGTGTCTTGTTCCCTAGAGCTCTGTAAACCAAAGCTCTGATACCAGCTGAAACGACCCGAACTTCCCCGGTAAGGAAAGAGCGGATTGAGTTGAGAACAAGCCACATCAAAGCGCA
Organism: Allium sativum; assembly: GCA_030737875.1. NCBI lineage: Eukaryota > Viridiplantae > Streptophyta > Magnoliopsida > Asparagales > Amaryllidaceae > Allium > Allium sativum. The sequence continues at coordinate 375,648,797 of CM060915.1, forward strand.
GACAGAAGAACATTTCATTGCTTATTACAACAATTCATCAGAATACAAGAATATACAGAGTATAAACAAATAAATATTACACATTATAAAATATCAGAGATTACAATACATTACATAGCAGCGGAAAATAATACAGTACACAACTGAAGGAGATATACGGATACAAAGCTTTCCGGATATCATTCCAGCTGTAAACCAGGATCCTGTGAATATAAATCTACAAAACCAAGACTACTAGCTGCTCGTGTCAAAATAAGGGCACCCAGAGTTTAGGTTAAAACAATAAACTCCAGGTCAGTCATGGTACTGGTGTGAGAACTAAAACAGTTATTAATCTTTATTTTACAGTTAGGTAAATCAAGGGACCACGCCGTATAACACGGAACGGGCTTCCTCCCAAGAACACCAGTGCATAAAACAATAGCGCAATGCTAAATAAAGAACAATGAAGCTATTATAAGACCCAGGTCCCATCACACAATGCAACGCAAGCCGGAGGATAGGGTTTTTACCTTATAATAGCCAAGAATGCTTGATACATTTAAAACAAATCATTTGATACTATTATAAGTGCATAGTGTATAAAACAACTTCAAATCATAAGTATCAATCATAGACGGCATAAGCGCCCTATCCCACTATGTCGCTATACTAAGCTCTACAAATAAAACCGCAGAATCACGTATTTGGAAATTGGATTTCCATCTATGAACCAAGGCCAGGGATCGTCCTCTACCGAATTCGAGACAATCTAGCCCATGTCTCAGGCAAGTACTCAGTCAAGCCTTTGGATCGTCAGGGCCGGTCCACCGATGTGGATTAAAATGCCTGAACACTGCGTTTCCCCGCCCTTTGGGGGCGTAAATGAGCCAATGAATGACTCCATCGGTCCCGGATCAACCGATATAACCGAGGCGCCTCGCAACAACAACAACCACATAAGTCAAACTCGTCAGGGCGTGTAAAACCACTGACGCCACTTCTAACTAGAAGGAAACGCATGTCCTCCCTGAGGTCCTCTCCCGTTTCTGGTTCACAACCGGGGTGTGAGGCTCGCGAATTTACATTACACAAAGCTATGCCACACAGGCCGTGCTTTGATCATCAACCACAAGACTTTGCTTTTCAACAGAAGCCTTGATCATTTGCCACTTAGGCATGCCACACAGGCAATTCACTCCACACGAGTGATATCCATCAATATATAACCCCTGAGCTCGTACGTCTCAGAGAAGGGCGTTAAGCAAGAGAATAAATTCTCCGCCGCCAAACAGATATACATTTAATAGAAATCAATCACACAGACTAAAATCCAATGTCAGACACACAGTCCATTTACAAGTTCGTTCTGGGTCTGAACGAAACCGGAGGCACCTAGTACCCCGCATATCCATCGATCTCCAAGTACGTATGGACGATCACCAACTGATTCCCTCCTCTTAGGTGTACGGCCCAATCAAGATCATCAGTAATTATCCAAATGACGTGAAGACCTCCGGTCTTCAACCACCGTCTTCATCTTCGACTTATCGTCGTATCAGTTATTCAGAATGGGATAAACCCGGTCTTTTTGAATAACTCGCGTATATAATAAACAAGTGTTACACAAACACAACATACGCCTCATTCCAATTCATCAGTCACTAACCGTAAATTAACAAGAGAATAATTCCCCAAATATTAACCCCGAAGGCCGAAACCAACATCAGATCAATACCCAGGAAACCGTTCTGCTTAGCTAACCTACAGTTAGTTTCTAAATTTCACATTCTTAGGGAAAGGTTCCCATTAATTTTATCAAAGATAAATTCTTTAAATTTACTCTTTAATCTTCTTTTGAATATTGATTCAACTAGTTGGGATTAGCGAACCACACCGAAGTAATCATTTATTTTATTTCCCAATCCCCACCTATTCATCCCATGAAGTAAAACTGGTCATACTTCATATCTAACACCACATTGTTATCGGTAAATTAAATTACCATTTCACGTTCAAATCTAATTAAAGATTTAACTATCGCCTAGAGCAAAACTGGTGATACTCCATTCTCGATCTTTTCAATCTAATTAAAGATTCATTACAACTCCACTTAGTTTTAATCTTTAACTGGGTTAAAGAATCAATGTCATTTAAAACACGGTTCACGATAAACCCCAAAATCACATCACATTTCGATCAGTCCTTGACCGTAAATTAGCAAGTGAGCAATTCCCTAAATATTAACCCCGAAGGCCGAAACCAACATCAGATCAATACCCAGGAAACCGTTCTGCTTAGCTTACCTACAGTTAGTTTCTGATTTTCTTAACTTCGTTGGGTCTAAGAACATTATTATTGAAGATACCGTTCACGACGACCCAAAATCACATTCTATTAATTATCGGGTTAAAGAACAAGTGTTATTTAAAGCACTGTTCACTATAAACCCCAAAAATCAATACCAATTCAATTGCAATTAAATATTATTTAATTGGTACACTTCATTAAATCTAAATAAAAAGATTTAATCTTTTTCTCAACTGGGCCTAAGAATAGTGTTAATGAAGACACCATTCACAACAAACCCAAATCACATTTGATATTAAATACAAGACTCTGAATAGAAATTATGTCGGCTTACATTCAATATCAAATTCTATGACCAACAAATATCGTATTGGAAATAACGATATAAATATGTCTTTCAAATTCCCATAACAATATCTGTATCATCACGAAATCCAACATCAAAATATTCCAAAGACAATTTCGATTCAAACCCATTCCAATTTAATTATTGGAAATTCCGGTTATTTTCAAAACCATTTCAAATCCACTTTATTTATTTAAAAATAAATAAATTATTATTTCTAGTTCAAAACAAGTTCATTTCGATAAAAATCTATTTTTATCTTTTCAAATATGGAATTTTTCATCCCAATTCTTACCAAATCATTTCTTATGATTTCACACAAATTATTACTATTTTTAATAATTTTATCAAGGCCCGTACAGTCGATTTCCATCAACGACCATCGAACTGCACTTACAGCGACCTTTTCCAAATTTGATTTGGTCATAATTCCAAATCCAACCGTTAGATTTCAAATATCTAATATTCATTAGAAAGCTCTTTTCGATACGAACTCAACGGTTCCGGTTTTAGGAGAATCCGACGGTCGGATCTCCCGCAATATCCATTCAAAGTCAATGGTCGAAATTCACGAACTACCATGGCGCGACGCGTTCTATTCAGGCCATTATATACATAATATATATATTATATATATATTTCGCCGATTTCCTTTTAAAACGTAATTTATAAATCGTTTTAAATTCGTTTCAAAACCAATTTCAACTTCCATTTCAAATTCAAATCAAAATTGAATTTTTCCTCATAAATTCGGTTTAAATTCATTTCAAATCGATTTCAATTCAAATCAATTTCAGTTCAATTTCAATACGTTTTAAATTCAATTCAAAACGACTTCAATTCTATTTCAATCTAATTCGAATTTCAATTCTATTAAGTTTAATTCGAATTTCAATTCTTTTCAATTTAATTCGAATTTCAATTCTATTCAGTTTAATTCGAATTTCGATTATTTTCAATATAATTCAAATTTCGAAATCACTTTCAATATAATTCAATTTTCGAAATCACTTTCAATATAATTCAAATTTTGAAATCACTTTCAATATAATTCAAATTTCGAAATCACTTTCAATATAATTCAAATTTTGAAACCACTTTCAATATAATTCATTGAAAAATGAATAAAATCGATATAAATATCGTTCGCGTCAAAATGGCGTCAATCTAATCAACACGGCTTCATATATTTCTATTTTCAAATATTTCTATTCAAATATTTCTTTTTCAAATATTTCTTTTTCAAAACTGGAATGAGGCCCAATCAACTACCATATAATGTTAATTATATGGATTTTCTACAAAACATGTATAAAATAACACCGATAAATAATCAACCATCATCCAGAGTGCACCACACAACTGCATAACCATAAATATAAATAATTAACGCTTACACAGCCTGTCGACCAATCGATCGACATACAACTAAACAATCGGGATTAGTGTACGTCAAATATCATCCCAATACCCGTGTGGGGTTTCAAACAATCTAACACAGAATTTATTTGTGCAGTTGGGCGATGTGTAAAATTTATCGTCCCAATCAATACCAGTCAAATGTGTGTATATAAACAAATCGTCTGATTTGTTTATTTTTATTTCATTTTAAATACATGTTAAAAATTCTATTTTCAACTATAAAATATTTTTAACTATATAAATATTTTATTTCATTTCACATCACATCACACAATCAACTACACATCAAAATCAAACAAACAAGCATACAAGCCATCCATGGTCTGTGGACGACGGGTGTCGGGTGCTACCAAACACCGTCTGCATCCTAGTATATATTTTAACTAGAAAATTAAATTAAAAGTGAGAAGTTCTCACTGACTAGCTAATCCAATACCACGACTCTTCCTATGTAGAAATCTTCGTCGTGCTCGCCTTTTGTCAATTTCGTTGCCCGTAGCCACTACATATATAAAAATCGCATTTTTATATTGTTGCAATGCATATAAAAATTACATTTTTATATTGCTACTATATAGATAAAAATTCTATTTTGACATCACTATTATATAGATAAAAATTCTATTTTTAGATCACTACTATATAGATAAAATTCTATTTTTACATCACTACTATATAGATAAAAATTCTATTTTTACATCACTACTATATAGATAAAAATTCTATTTTTACATCGGTTTTCATATAATAAAGGTCATATTTTTATCATGCTATTCTCTATATAAAAATTATATTTTTATATCGCTCTTCTAATATAAAGATCGAATTTTTATATCATCGCTATAAAAAATCACATTTTTATTTCAGCATATATATAATAAAAATCAGATTTTTATTTCGCTACATATATAATGATCAAATTTTTACTATCTATATAATATAAAAATCGTATTTTTATTCTTTCTACTATATAAAAATCAAATTTTTATTCTTTCTATAATATAAAAATCGTATTTTTAATCTTCCTATCATATAAAAATCATATTTTTAATCTTCCTATCATATAAAAATCATATTTTTATTCTTAACATTATATAAAAATTTCGCCTTTCTTTATATAAAAATATCGCCTTTCTATATTATAAAAATATCATCTTTCACTATATAAAAAAATCTATTCTTTTCTAATTTAAAATTCAAACCTTTACTTCATACAAATCTAATCTTTTAGTTTTCATAGATCAAATCTTTTTATAAAGAGAAATCATACCTTACTCCATCAATGCTATTTATAAAATAAAAATCAATTCTTTTATAGCAATATATATAAAAGAACTAAATTAAACAAAATAAATAAAAGGACTCACTGTCATTTATCGGGGAGGGTTTCTGCTGAGTACATCGGAGGTGGGTCGCGCTCTGGCCGGAGGCGTCGGTCAGGTGGTTGGGGGGGTCGATTAGGGTTTGGGTTCGGCTTTTTGGGGGTGTGGCTCGATTCAGAGGAGGAGGGGCGGAAGATGGAGGCGGAGCGGCTAGGGGATGGACGGGGCGACAAGGGGGAGGCGGCGTGGTGGACCCCCGATGGGCGGCGGCTCGATTAGAGAAGGAACGGGTTTTTTTTCTACTTTGATTTCTGACGTGGAAGGGAGAGTGTGGAGAGAGAGGGGTGAGGATAGGTTTATATATTTATTTATTTAATTATTTTAATTTCCACCAAAAAGTAACTTTTTATCTCGAACTCGAAACGAAACCCACCGCTTGTCGTCCATAGCTAATTACCCCCATTCCGAACACAATGGGATATGTATCGTAGGCTGATTTGAGCGTTACGACCAGTTTTCGTCAAAATCAAAATATAACTCTATATATTGAATTTGAACGCACATTTCAATTTACTAGGGCCACATACTAACTCTAAAATTTCCCGAGAAATATTTTCTAGCTTTGTATCGACGATACGGTCATAACAAAACTAGTTTCATCGAATTCTGAGACCGTTTGAAAAATGGCCATTTTCCAGTCGATTAAAATCAACTAAAACTGGTCAAACGCGTTTTCCTTTGCCACGCTCACATATCGATTCGAAAAATTACGAATTTTGAAACCTAGCAATAACTTGACATCACGGATCCAACAAAAGTGGTTTCGTCGAAAACCGAGGTCGTTTGCAAAATGGCTATTTTCAAGGGCCGAAATTCCATAGCGACTATTCTGAATTTTCAACTGGGCATAACTTTTTATCCCCGCTATGAAATCTTGATTTTTCGGATTCGTTGGAAAGATATTCTCAATTAGATACAAATATTTTTGGTTTCAATAAAATCCGGTTTATTTTGCACCCGGTACATTCATTTGAAATTTGAAATCGAATTTTCAAACTATCACGCCATTTTCAATTCCTTTTATAATTATAAATAATTATTTATATTCTAACGACGATCTATATAAATATATACGTTCTAATTTTATTCAAAATAAATTTCTCGTCGTTATTATTTAAAATAATTCATTCAAATAATCAAAATTCACTAAAATTGCCAAAATAAATTTTTTAAATTGGCTCGGATTTCCGGTTTATTACATTTTATGCACTGGTATCCTTGGGAGGAAACCCGTTCCATGTTATACGGCGTGGTCCTTGGATTTACCTAACTTTAAAATAAAGATTAATAACTATTTTAGTTCTCACACCAGTCACATGATTGACCTGGAGTTTATTGTTTTAACCTAAACTCTGGGTGCCCCTATTTTCCACACGGGTAGCTAGTAGTTTTGGTTTTGCAGATTTATATTCACAAGAACCTGGTTTACAGCTGGAATGATATCTGGAAAGCTCTGTATCCGTATATCTCTTTCAGTTGTGTATTGTATTATTTTTACGCTGCAGTAATGTAATTTAAATCTCTGATATTTAGTGAATGTACTTTATTCTTTCATACTCTGTAATATTCTTGTATTCTGATGGAATTGTTGTAATAAGCAATGAAATGTTCTCCTGTTTGTGTTTCGATTTGTCGTGTTCTCAAAACAATCAGGGGTTTCGAACGGTCTTGGTCGGTTTAGCGATCGATTCAGATTGAGCGAAATTCCCAATTGTTACAGCCATGCTGCCTGCCCGATTTTTGTCATTTCCCTGGTGATGAGGCTTGAGGCCACGATTATCTTTTAGCACATTTTCCCATCATTTACTTTGAATGCCACATCATCAGATCTTTCCATATACATAGTCCTAGGACTGGAAAAACCGAAGGCGCTACTCCATCAATCCATCTTAGGCAATTTCTACCTAGGATTAACAGAACAGCCCTTGCATTTTACTCCGTCTTCAATCATCTTTAGCAAAAGTTGATTCATGACGCTTTTGCCAATACGGAGTGGTTTTCAAATCAATAAATCTGATACCGGTCTCTCCGTATTGACAACGGAGGTATAAAATAATGTAAATTTTTGATAGTCGGTGATTTAACTATCAAAGGAACATCCCTACAATCAACGGTCCTATTTCCAATTGGAAATTTCTACCAATCAACCATCAAACAACACAAGCCCCTTTTTAAATTAATTCCTTATTATATTATCATTCCAATTCCCATTTTTCCCTCTTCTAGTTTCTTTCAAAATTCAATTGTCTTTCTCGATTATTGGAAAGCATTTCCAATGTCATACTTCCTTTATTCGAGAAAATGTCTCTTATTTCAGTTATATAACATTTCTAAATATTCGCGAATCCTTATTTTCTATATTCTGAAAATATACTTCGTTATTATTGGAAACATTTCCATATTCCATTTCATAATTCTTTATTCAACAATTCATTTCATTTTTCTATGCGTAGAAAATACCTCACATTTTATTTGGGAAAAACATTTCAAAAGTCCTTTAAAATTAATGCGATGTTATAAAACATCGTTATTATACTCAAACCATTAATCATTTATTACCTAACCATATTGCTATTCACTTTTCACTATCGAACCTTAACCATTTCTCCATCAATCATGAAGTCAATCAAGTTGGGGTATAATTACCTCTCAGACCTTAACTGAACAACATTCTCAACTTTGAAACGGTTAAAGCTCACAACTTCAAACAAAAACATCGCTTTTGTGACTCTCGGATTCAATATAAGAATCTACTTCCTTTACGAAAAAACACTGATTATAATGGTAGCGTTATAATCGCTGTTTCCAAATATTTGATTTATAAGACATTTATTATAACGGCAGCATTAAAATCGCTGTATAAATTTTACAAAACAATTATTATAAAGCGTTATAATCGCTGTTTAGATTTGCAAAACATTTATTATAACAACAACGTTAAAATCGTTGTTTAGATTTGCAAAACAATTATTATAACAGCAGCGTTAAAATCGCTGTTTAGATTTGCAAAACATTTATTATAATAGTAATGTTAGAATCGCTGTTTAGATTTGCAAAAACATTTATTATAACAGCAGCGTTAAAATCGCTGTTTAGATTTACAAAACATTTATTATAATCATTTCATTTAAATCACTCCATCGATTCTAAAAAATCAATTCTATATTCTTGCCTCGACTAATCTCTCACGTTTCATTACTTTGAAAACATTATCCAATTCTTGAATCTTTTAGATAAACGAAACTCCTTTCATTGATATTCACCTTCACTTAATCTTTCTTTTCTTAAGTAACTCTTATTTAAAACAAAACCCTTGGTTTTTACTTCTTTCAATATCATTCATATACGAAGCTGGATTTTTATTATAACAAATCCATTTATCCCATCTCAAAACTTAAATTTATTTGGTATAACGTAACTTAGGTTCAATACCACCAACAAAGTCCATTAAGCCTTTTTCTTTATAAATTTCGAACATCTTCCTTCAATACCAAATATTTTACTTAACTAAATTATTACGTAAATGTTTATTTAAAACTATCATTTTAGCCCATTTAAGCTTTAAGTCCATTTATAAACTTTGTTTACCAAACTTGGATTCATTCTTGAATCTCTTCTCGATTTCAATTATTTCTCTTAACACAATTTACCCTGTAACTTTTATTCAAAATCATCGCATAAGTCTTGTGCTTCTTTGGTAAACCTTGTTTATAAAGTTTGGATTTATTTTTAAATCCTCCCATCAAACTTTTCACAAAACTTCAAATGATATCTCAATCTAATCTGATTGCCTAAAAAGGAAATCATTTTAATTATTATTAACTAAAATAATAATTAACTTTAATATGTACTCTAGTAAATGTTGTTAAGTTTTTGATTAACTAGAAATAGAATAGAATAATTAATTATCCTAAATAGTTATTAAAATGATAATTAACTTAATAATAATCAATCCAATAATTCCTTTATAAGTTCAAATCTATTTTCAAATATTGGTCTCAAAACCGATTTTCGCTTTCCCATATAAATTCATATTTGAACTTATATTTCAATTTATCCAATGATTAATAATTCACTTAATTTATATTTACGTTTATAAACAAATTCTTGTTTTCTCCACTAACATGTTTTAATTTCAACTCTATTACATTTCTATTTTTGGAAATAAATTTCCTTTTTAAAACTCAAATTTTATTTTCTATATTAAAATATATTTTACTATATTGAATACGAAAATTTCTAAAGCCAGGGTAATTCAACCTAACATAATCAATCACAGCATATATCACAGTAAACAACAAACAATAAATAAATGTTAAGGGGTCCAGTTGGATCCCTCCAACCTGTTTCCCTGCATCCTCAGATGTTAATTAACATAAATAACATCAGTAATAGTAATTTCACATCCTATATGAAATATCATGGTGAACAAAATTATTTAATGATCAATGATATAGCTATATCATTCAATTCAACCATTATCAACCATTCGTCCAAACAACCATCACGCAGTATAAAATACTGTTAATAAATTTAAAACTCATTTATATAAAAATATAAATGAGTCATAGTTAGTGAGTTTACTAACCTCAGTTCGTAGTTGACGGTTCTGCTTTTATTTCGTTTAAAATCATACAACATTTGATTTTAACCCGAAATTCCAACTGCTCTGTTTCAACAATGTCTGTGCTATAACGTAGATTTCGCTGCTGGGATTTTCATGTGACTGGTTTCATTCAATTCTGTCCACCTACGAACAAGCTATGGTTATTACAAGCTTTGATTAGAATTAGGACAATTTAAAATAAAGTAAGGTAATTAACCATTTTTAATTTATCGTTATTAAACTATAACTAATCACGTATATATCTTAATAAGCCGCATAACCTTCCAATTACTCTCATTAAAATTAATACTTTGATTAGTTAAATAAATCCTGTTTATTTACCGTTGATCATTTCCTATCATCGAAATTCCTGTCCGTAGCACACATCAAGCTCGACTTCCTCCTCTTCATTACCATTGCCAACCTTCGAGGTCATCAGACCTCCGATCACCGCCACCGTGGTGCTTGCCATTGAATGACGCCCATACTCTGATGAACTGGAGCATTTCCATCCTCTTGTAGAATTAGAAACTACTTCTGGAAGAACATGACATAATACCCCCTCCGTTCACTCCATCCTCCCAGACGCCACGTCAGATCGGAGGCCACCAGAACCCAACGAGTCGACCTCCTCCGACCTGGCTTTTCTTCGATACCACCCTGGCCCACTTTAGTGGCCTGACGCCCCCAAACGAGTTAAATAACCAAACACCACCCATTTCCGTTCAAGTCCGTCATGCTCTTTCCTCCGTCCACCTGAGAACTCCTCATCACCACCATACAACTCGCCATACCTCCCCCTACCTCCACCTTACATAGTTCGGCTTTAATCCAACCCAGCTCGCCAGAATAAGAGCTACAACGGAAACCCTTTAAGCTCGAAATCCGGTCAACTCCGGTGCCTATAACCCACTGGACCGCCTTCTGCAACTCCTCCTATTTCCTGCCCTTAGTTTTTCTGTAAAATAATCGGTTCCCAAAATTTTGATCGAGCCAGCAAAGAGAAATACTAGCGTGAAGAGAATGTTTTTACCAATTCAACGAATCTAGGTTCTGAATTTTTCATTGAACAATGGATTTTTAATTGTTTTATAGATTTTCTGGGTTGCTTTCGTTTTCGTTTAGAATGGAGATTGAAAGAAAGAATACGAGTATTTAAAGAGAAACGGGGCGTGGAGTGCACGGAATATAATAGCTTGGCACTCACGGTTCCTAAAGCGTACAGGATAAGGTAATTTTTTTTTATATATATATATTATAATGTGGTTTCCAGACTAGGCGTGTGCTGGAGAGAGACAGGGTACCAGCTTTACTTTGAAATACCGAGTAGCTTGTCATACCCTGACTATGTCAGCTTTTACTTGTACCATGAAAAAGCTAATTAATTCCACAAATTAAAGGAGAAAAAGGAATTAAAAATTTTCCCTTTAATGTTACAATTTTTATTGCGGTGTTACTCTTCTTTTGCTAGATTTCTTCGGATGGTCTTGTAAAAATGGTTTTTTTTCCTATTTCATACTTATATTTGATGAATCAATAGATTGCTTCATGTTATGAGTCTAGTGACTGATATACGCTGGGTAAAGATCGTTAAATGTTCTTCTAGTGCCATCAAATATATGAAGATAGATGTGTTGAGTGATAATTTTTATTTAATTGTTGAACTGTATGACTGTAACAACCCAAAAAATCTGAACCAATTTGAAAATTTTAAATTGGCTATTTTGGTGGATTTTAAATATTTAAAATAAATATTTTAAGTAATAACGACGAAAATTGTGTTTGAATCGACGTTTGTAAATAAATATAATTAATTTGAATTATAAACAAGGCCTGAAATGGCGTGGCAGTTTCAAAAATTGAATTCAAACTTTGACTGACTATACCGGGTGCAAAATAAAACGGATTTTAGTGAAACCAAAAATATTTAAATCTGTTAGTGAATATCTTTCTAACGAATTTGAAAAATCGAAGTTTCATAGTGGGAAGCAAAAGTTATGGCCAAATGAATTTTCGAAAAGGTCGCTATAGAGCTTATATAGCCCGTGAAATTGGCCATTTTGCAAACGACCTCGAAATTCGACAAAACCACTTTTGTTGGATCCGGGATGTTAAATTATTGCTAGGTTTCAAATTTCATAATTTTTGAAGCTAGTATGTGAGCGTGGCAAAGGAAAATGTGTTTGGTCGATTTCTGTTAAATTGGATCGACCAGAAAAGGGCCATTTTTCAAACGGTCTCAGAATTCGATGAAACTAGTTTTGTTGGGACCGTATCGTCAAAACATAGCTAGATTTATTTTTCGGGAATTTTTAGAATCAGTATGTGGCCCCGACAAATTGAAATGTACGTTCAAATCAAATATTGAATGTTTTATATTTTAATTTGAAGAAAAACTGACTGAAACAGTCGAATGGGCCTACGAAACATATCCCATAGTGTTCGGAATAGGGGTATTTAGCTAGGGATGACAGTCGTTGGGTCTGGATTGGGGTTCGTGTGTGAAAGAGGGTATTTTTGGATTTTTAAAAATTTATAAATATAAAAAAAATCCCTGGCCCAATCATATCCCGACAAATCATCGTCTCTCTCCCCGAAATCGAAATCGCGCACGACGGAAAAGGGTTCTTCCCTTCTATCCTCATTTTCTCCTCCTACACGCATCGATAGCCTTCGACCCAGTTGGGGTTTTTAAGAGCTCCCCTCAAGCTTCAAATCCATGGTCGTTGCACCCCCTCTCGTCAAGTGAATCGTGAGAACCAGACCTCCAAAGTCGGAGTCTTTAAATCGCCGTCGAGCCCGCCTGGAGCCACCGAGCCGGACCCCCTCCCTGGCGCACGTGCGCCTCTCCAGACCCTACCCCGTTGTAACGACCCAGAAAATCTGAACCAATTTAAAAATTTTAAATTGGCTAAAATAATGGATTTTAAATATTTAAAATAAATATTTTAACTAATGGCAATGAAAAGTGAGTTTGAATTGACAATTGAAAACAAATATAATTAATTTTAATTATAAACAAGGCCTGAAATGGCGCTGCAGTTTCAAAAATTGAATTCAAATTTTGTCGGACTGTACCGGGTGCAAAACAAAACGGATTTTAGCGAAACCAAAAATATTTAAATCTGTTAGTTAATACCTTTCTAACGAATCTGAAAAATCGAATTTTCATAGCGGAAAGAAAAAGTTATGGCCAAATGAATTTTCAGAAAGGTCGCTATGGAATTTATATAGCCCGTGAAATTGGCCATTTTGCATACGACCTCGGAATTCGACGAAACCACTTTTGTTGGATCCGAGATGTGAAGTTATTGCTAGGTTTCAAATTTCATAATTTTTGAAGCTAGTATGTGAGCATGGCAAAGGAAAATGTGTTTTGGTCAATTATAGTTAAATTGGATCGACCAGAAATGGGCCTTTTTGCAAACGGTCTCAGAATTCGACGAAACTAGTTTTGTTGGGACCGTATCATCAAAACATAGCTAGATTTATTTTTCTGGAATTTTTCGAATCAGTTTGTGGCCCTGGCAAATTGAAATGTACGTTCAAATTGAATATTGAATGTTATATATTTTAAATTTGAAGGAAAACTGACTGAAACATTCGAATGGGCCTTCGAAACATATCCCATTGTGTTCGGAATGGGGGTAAAACGCTAGGGACGACAGTCGTTGGGTTTCAATTGCTCGTCGTGTCAGAAAACCCCTTTAAAGACCCACCGACCAATCAGAATTTTTTTTAAAAAAATAAATAGAAAATCCCTCTTTTCTCTCTCCCCGACGAACGGCGGAAACCACTCAAAACCTTCCCCCTCATTTTCCGATCAATCCACGCTGAATTAGCTCGTGCCACAGTTGAACTTTTTGAAGATCTTCTCGAGATCTTCAAATCCATATAAAGTTTGGATTTTTTCGTGGCCTGTGGAGGGAGAATCGGGTCCCTGAAATCGGCGACTTCAAACCGCCGCCGCCGTCGCCTGGCGCCGCCGAGTGGGCCCCCACCACCGCGCGCAGACGCGCGTCTCCTCCCTCTTCGTCGCTGCATCGGCCGATCCTCCTACCGATTCACGGTTAACCTAGTTTTGAACCTTTCAGCTGAGGTACGACTTATATACATTTTCAACAGTTTTAACACCTTTAAACCGTTGCAAACTTTGAAAAATCATATCTTTTTGCTATGTTAACGAAATTCGATGAAACAGGAAACATCGTGACCGTGTGGAAGTCTTCTACATTTTAGAAGAGACCGCATATTTTTCTGAGCCTTCTGCTATTTTTGGTGGAGTGGAACCCAATGTGAGATTTCTAATTTATAAACGATATGGAAAACGACGATGTATAAATTATATAGTCGATGTATGAGTTATATAAGCGTTGTACACCTCTTGTATAAGCGTTGTATAAGTTGTATGTTCGATGTATAAGTTATATATGCGTTGTAAAAATTATATATGTGTTGAAATAAAGGTGAATTGTTATATATATATATATATATACGCCTCTCGTCCACAAACCATGGACGATATTTATTGATTGTGATTGGTGTGAAAATTGATTGATAGCGAATGGTTGTTTGGGATTGTTTGTGGTTGATATTGATTGATTGTGGTTGAAAAATACCCGTTTGTGGTTGAGAAATATTTGGTTGAAACCACATAGGATTAGTTTGTGGAAATGAAATAAATATATACATGCCGCCTGTGTGCGAACTAGATGCATGATCCCCATTGTCAAAAACCGCGAGGTTTTAAGGTAGAGCGAGGAGCCGTACTAGGGACGGTCCCGGTTTTAACTACCCTGCCGTTATGCTGCCGAAATTTTGAATAATATTCATGTGTTTGAATTATTTTCATTTGCTGAAACTATATTTATTTGCTGAATCGAAAACCTTCATGTGTTGAATCGATATTCATTCGTTGATTAGAAATTCATGTGTTGAAAGGTATTCGTGTTTCAAATATAAAAATCACATTTTTATCTATATATAGAAACTATAGAAAACCTTCATGTGTTGAATCGATATTCATTCGTTGAATTGAAATTCATGTGTTGGATGGTATTCATATTTTGAAATAAATTGTTTTAGAATAAAAATCACCTTTTTATCCTCTATATGAACTATGTAAAATGACCATATTTTAAAATAAATTGTTTTACAATGAAAATCACCTTTTTATCGTCTTTATAAACTATATGAAATAATAGTGTTTTGAAAAGAATTGTTTTACAATAAAAATCACATTTTTATTATATTCACGAATTGTTGAAATGTGAAGTGTTAAAAATAGCCACTCGTTCAAATAAATATATATGAGTTGAAATATTCATTAATTAGCTAATGATATGATTTTTGCCTATACATGTAACATTAGAATGAACGGTGTTTTTAAACCAAATGGAATCAAATATGAAGTTTAATAGAAAATGATAAGTGATAAGAACTATATATATGTACATACATATTTATTGAACAGGTTATAGCAAAGGGGCTAGAGAAGAGGAATAAAATTTTATGCCCGACAAATAGGTACACATTTACTGTTTTGTTTGGGTGATGAATTTATGGGCCTGTTGGCTAGCCGCTTGGCTTTTTCTTTTCGACATGAGACGCCCGTGTGGCTATTTGGGAATTTTCCCAGCCCCTCCCGTACAAAGGAGGTTATGGCGAAATTTTCCAAAATTTAAAGGCGTTAGTGAAATATTAGAAGTGAAAACGATATTGAAATTGTTGAATGAACTATATTTATATAAATATATAAATATAAATAAAATTAAAACGAAACGTGGCCGTGCAGTTCGTATTTCGAAACCGTGATTTCAAACAACTAGTGCGGGAAATCCGACCATTGGATTTTCCCGAAACCGCAACCGTTGGGTTCGCCTTGGAAATATCTTTCCAACGGCACCAACTTTGTAAAAATCCAACGGTTGGATTGTCTGGAATGTTTAATTCAAATCTGAAGAAAAACAACGCCAGAAACGATTATATTTTTATATATATAAATAGAATTATAATTAATCGAATAACGGCGCTGCAGTTCGTATTTTGAAATTGAAACTTCAAACGATTGTACCGGGAGATCCGACCGTCGGATTTTCCCGAAACTGGAACCGTTGGATTCGTTTTGAAAAGACCTTTCTAATGATGTGAATTTTGTGAAGATCCAACGGTTAGATTTTCAGATATGTGTAAATCAAATCTGAAGAAAAACAGCGCCACGACCGCGTTATGGCCCGAAGCGTCGTTTTGAATAAATTGGCTATTTTAAAATAAATAAAAATAGCGATAAATCGTTATAAAATATCATAAACGATATGGAATGGAAATAAACTGAATTTGCTCGATTTATGTGGTATTTGATGGTTGAATGTGTTTGGTGTGAAAATTACATTAAAGAACAAAATTGGTGCTGTTCAATGATTTAACCATTGAAATAAATTGACTTGAAATTCTAAATATACGTGAATTATTTTAAAAGGCTGAGTTAATTCTCATTTCAAATAATTGACCGACGATTGAAAGTCGAAGATAAAGACGATCGTCGAAGACCGGAGATCTTCACCTCGTTTGGATGGTAACCGAGGTCCTGATTGGGAGGCATCCCGAAATATGGATAATGAGTGGTGATCGTCCAGACGTACGTGGTGATCGATGGGTTTGCGAGGTATTTAGTGCCTCCGGTTTCGTTCAGACCCAGAACGGACTTGCAAATGGACTGTGTGTCTGACATTGGATTTTATTCTGTGTTGATTGATCTCTGTTAAATATACATCTGTTTAGCGGCGGAGAATTTATTTTTTTTGCTTAACGCCCTTCTCTGAGACGCACGAGCTCAGAGGTTGTATATCGGTGGACATCAGTCGCATGGCATGAATTGCTAGTGTGGCATGCCTAAGTGGCAAATGATCAGGGCTTCTGTTGAAAAGCAAAGTCTCGTGGTGATGATCAAAGCACCGCCTGTGTGGCGTAGCTTTGTGTATAACGTGAATTCACGAGCCTCACACCCCGGTATGAACCAGAAACGGGAGAAGGACCTCAGGGAGGGCATGCGTTTCTTTCTAGCTAGGGTGGTGTCAGTGACCTACCAGCCCTGACATTTATATACTTTTCACCTATGTGGTTGTTGCTGTTGCGAGGCTCCTCGGTTAGATCGGACGATCCGGGTCCGATGGAGCCATTCGTTGGCTCATTTACACCCCAAAGGGTGGAGAAACGCATTGTTCAGGCATTTTAATCCACATCGGTGGACCGGCCCTGATGATCCAAGGGTCACTCGAGCTCTGATCCTGAGACATGGGCTAGATTGTCTCGAATTCGGTAAGGACTATCTTTTGCCTTGGTTCATGACGGAAAACCAATTTCCAAATACGTGACGGTGCGGTTTTGATTGTATATATATATATGGCGACATGATATATGGTACCCATGCCGTCTATGATTGATAGTTATGATTTGAAACTGTTTTCAAAACATATAAACACTAGCAATAATATCAAATGCCTTTGTTTTATTCGTATCAAGCATATTTTGGCCGTTATAAGGTAAAAACTCTATCCTCCGGTTTGCGTTGCATTGTGTGATGGGAACTGAGTCTTATAATGGCTTCATTTTTATAAAATGCATTGCGTTGTTTAAAAGAAAGATTTGTTTTAAAGCACTGGCAATCCAATGGAGTAAATCCGTTCCACGAAAGTGGCGTGGTCCTGTGATTGGCCATATTATATATGTGTTGAGTAGATTTCTCATACCAGTCCCATGACTGACTTGTAGTTTGTTTCACTTTCAAACTCGGGTGCCCCTTTTTCTACACAGGCAGCCTTGTATTCAGGTTTAGCTGGTTCTTTCTGGATAGCTGGAGCTGAAGATGGATTCTATCATTTATCTCTTTTTATGCTGTTCAGCTCCTATTGTACATATTTTGTTTGTTTTCCGCTGTAGACATTTATGTATAGCTGAACTGTATTTTTACTAAGTATGATCCTGTATACTGTGTAACTCTGACGATTACTTTTATCCAGTATATTCTATTGTTCATTCTCTGGTGTATTTATTTAATTCTGTTCTGCTATTATCTGTTTCTGTGTTATATTCGACGGATTACCCTTGCCACCGTCAGTACGGGGTTTGGGGTCGTCTCATTTGGTATCAGAGCCTTGGTTAAGCTTAGTTCTGGAATATAACATTTGAACGAACTCGTCAGAAATAGAACCAGTAGTGTTCTAGGATGGGTAACTCGATACAGATAGGATCAGCAATATCCTAGTATGAGTAAAGCAGAATGAAATTACACCTCGATAGACACATTTACATTTGAAGTACGTGTTTCTATATTTTAAATTATCTTTTCTGTGACCTGACACTTGATCTGCCATTTGCAGAAGTACTAGAAAAATGAGTGTCAGAAACAGGAGAAATGCAGAACCCGATCTAGAGGCTTTATTAAAGAGATATCGAAATCTGAACGGAGCACAGTTCTCGGGCAATGAATCTATAATTCAGACTCAAGCTTGGGTAAGCTCTGTAGAAAGAATTTTTGAGCGTATCCAGTTGAGAGATAATCAGAAAAGATTAGTAGCCTCTTGGGCGCTCAAAGAAGAAGCTTTAATCTGGTGGGAAGCAATCATCAAAGATAATCCAGAAGGTGATATCACCTGGGACAGATTCAAAGTGATTTTCCTAGAAAGATTTACTCCTCCTGAAGCGACGGAGCGACTATGTGATGAATTTTCTTATCTAATACAAGGTGATATGACCATCCCAGAATATCATAAGAAATTCAACGAACTTGCTTACTTTGCTCCTCATCTGATTCAAGATCCAAAGAGGAAAAATCTGAGATTTATTCATGGCCTACAAAGGAGATATCAGAATAGTGTACTGAGGAATGTAAAACTTCCTTTCTCTGAAATGATTTATATGGCTTATCAGTATGAAGATCTCCATAAGAAAGGAATGTTGCGCAACGAAGAAGAAGTCTGTTGTAGTGAC
This sequence comes from Allium sativum, assembly GCA_030737875.1. Classification (NCBI taxonomy): domain Eukaryota; kingdom Viridiplantae; phylum Streptophyta; class Magnoliopsida; order Asparagales; family Amaryllidaceae; genus Allium; species Allium sativum. The sequence goes on from CM060915.1 coordinate 375,667,830, forward strand.
AAAGAAGAGTCGGAAACTGATATTTCAGAAGCCAGTACGAGGTCTGAGGGCAATAAGAAGCCCAATGCCAGGAGGAAAAGGGCCAGTGCTGAGAAAGAACCCGTAACGACCGCCGTATGCAATAACTGCCATTAGCCAGGACATTTTCAGGGGAATTGCAAACCCTCGAAAAAGCGAATAAAGAGTGGATCTAAATCCAAGGAGAGATTTCAAGAGAATAGAAAAGTGGTGGATGTCATCAGACGGGTCATCTTTTAAAGGCCTGCCCGCTATTCAGAAAACCTGGAACAATATATGTAAATGAAGTGGCAGAAGTGCCTGCATCTTCGTCTGCTCAAGAGAGGCCCGATGTTTTAGAAGGAACGCTTACTGTCAAAAACATTCCAGTCAAAGTACTGTTTGACACAGGCGCGTCACGAAGTTTCATTGCCAAAGATGCAGCTAAGAAACTGGATTTGAATTTGAAAAAGCTCAAAGAACCAATGACTGTCCAGAATCCGGTTGGGGGTTCCATTGATCTCAGTTGGGTTTGTGGAGTGCCGGTTTCTTTCTCTCGTTATCGGTTTCCTACCATCGCAGTCATCATGAATTTTAAAGAGTTTGATCTTATCTTGGGGTTAGACTGGTTGACCAAGTATGAAGCTGAAGTTAAATGCGCCGACAGAGTCGTAAAGGCGAAGATTAAATCAGGTGATTATATAACCATTCCCTGTGAAGGTCAGAATGCTAATAGAAAAGACTTCTGGGCAGCTCTAAATGTTTCTCCAGCCCAAATAGAAAGTATCCCTGAAGTTACAGAGAATATTCCTGACCTCATCAAAGATATTCCCGTCGTCAAGAATTATGCGGATGTGTTTGAAGAAGTTGTTCGCTTACCTCCGCAGAGAGAAATAGATTTCAAAATTGCTTTGATTCCTAATGCAAGGCCGGTAGTTCACGCTATTCGAAGAATGTCCTTGAAAGAGAAAGAAGAACTTGACAATCAAACACGACAGCTAGTATGGAAAGGTCTGATCAGGCCTAGTTTCTCTGATTGGGGAGCAGCAGTGGTGTTTGTCCCAAAATCTGACGGTACTCTACGTCTATGTGTAGATTATCGTGATCTGAACAAACAGACAATAAAAAACAAATATCCATTGCCGCGGATTGATGATTTGTTAGATCGATTAAATGGAGCACAAGTATTTTCACGAATGGACCCAGCTACAGGCTTCCATCAGCTTCGTATCGCCGAGGAATGTGTTCCTATGACAGCATTCAGAGGTCCCGACTTATTTTACGAGTGGTTAGTAATGCCATTCGGCTTATGTAACGCTCCAGCCTATTTCGTCGATCTGATGAACAGAGTATTCAGAGGAGTATTGAATAAATTTGTTCTGGTTTTTATTGATGATATTCTAATCTTCTCTAAATCAAAGGCCGAACAAGAAAAGCATCTGGAACAGGTTCTAGAAATTCTGAGACGGAATGTATTAAAAGCCAAATTTTCCAAATGTATTTTCTGGCAAGATGAAGTAAAATTTCTGGGCCACGTAGTATCGAAGGAAGGAATTGTTGTGGATCCAAGCAAAATCACAGCTATTCAGAATTGGAAACAGCCCAGTACCCCCACTGAAGTCCGCAGTTTTCTCGGATTGGCTAGCTATTACCGCAAGTTCGTTAAAATTTTTTCGAAGATATCTGGTCATTTAACGAAGCTTACGAAAAAGCACTCTAAATTCAAATGGACTCCAGAAAGTGAGGAGGCTTTTGAAGAGCTAAAATTAAGACTAACGACTGCTCCAGTGTTAACCATCATCGATGGCAACCAGGATTTGAAAGTCTGGACTGATGCTTCTAGAGAAGGCCTTGGCGCAGTGTTAATGCAAAGAGGCCAAGTGATTGCTTATGCTAGCGGTCAACTGAAGCCGCACGAGAAAAACTACGTCGCTCATGATCTTGAGTTATTGGCAATAGTATTCGCCTTGAAAATATGGAGACACTATCTTCTGGGTGAGAGATTTGAACTGTTTACAGATCATCAGTCGTTAAAGTATCTATTCACACAGAAGGACTTGAATCTGAGGCAGCAACGTTGGCTGGAGTTCCTTGCAGCATATGACTTTGAAATTATCTATACTCCAGGGAAAGCCAATGTCGTGGCCGATGCGTTAAGCCGAAAGAATGAAATGATCGCCAGTTTTATTATCACGACTTCACTGATAGATAAAATATCTGCTCTTCAAGAGGATGATCACTTCATTCAGAAGATCAGAGAGATAATTCAACAAGGCGAACCCTCGAGTTTTCAAGTAGATAATGAGGGGATTTTAAGGCTCAAAGGTCGAATCTGTGTCCCTAACATTCCTGAGCTTCGAAAGGAAGTACTGGATGAATGCCACAAGTCAAAACTCAATATCCATCCAGGAGTAAGCAAAATGTATAATGACATCAAACGCACTTTCTGGTGGAAGTCGATGAAAAGGGACATTTCCTTATATGTTAGCCGATGCCCTACTTGCCAACTAGTCAAGAGCGACCAACAGAAACTAGCTGGATTATTACAACCGCTAGAAGTTCCTGGCTGGAAGTGGGAACATATTTCTATGGATTTCATTGATGGTCTGCCCAGAACCAGAAAAGGGAATGACAGTATTTGGGTGATCGTGGATCGTTTCACGAAGACTGCCCATTTTATACCTGTCAAATCAAATAGAACTGCTCAGAGTCTGGCGCAGATATACTTCAGGGAAATAGTTAGACTACATGGGGTGCCGCTCAGTATAGTCAGTGATAGAGATACAATATTCACTAGCAAATTCTGGGAAGCATTTCAAGTCGAGCTGGGAACGAAGTTGAACTTGAGCACCGCTTATCATCCTCAGACAGACGGTCAGACTAAGAGGGTGAATCGTATTTTAGAAGATCTATTGCGGGCTTGTGTTATAGATTTCGGTGGATCATGGGAAGACCATCTGCATTTGGCTGAATTCTTTTATAACAACAGCTACCAGGCAAGTCTGACGATGTCGCCATTCGAAGCATTGTATGGTAGACCGTGCCGATCTCCTGCTTGTTGGGTCGAACCCGGAAATAGACTTGTATTGGGGCCAGACATGATTCGAGAAGCTGCCGATAAGGTCGATTTTATTAAGAAGCGATTACTCGCCGCTCAAAGCCGACAAAAGAGCTATGCCGATAGAAGAAGAGATATATCCTTTGCTGTTGGCGACTATGTATATTTGAAAGTATCGCCGATGAGAGGAGTTATCCGGTTCGGTAAAACTGGAAAGTTGGCGCCCAAATTCATAGGTCCGTTTCCTATTCTGGAACGGATCGAGACTCTCGCTTATAGGGTCAAATTGCCTGATTGGTTGCCTGGAGTTCATGATGTATTTCACATATCTCAACTTCGAAAGCACGTTCATGATCCAGACTTGATCGTGGAAGAAGCAGCTCAACAGGACATTGAAATTACCCCAGAATTAGCTGTGAGAAGAGAGCCGCTAAAGATCATCGGCAAAGAAACCAAAGAGTTGAGGAAAAAGAAGGTTAACTTAGTCAAAGTGCAATGGAGCGGAGATCCACGAGATTGTACTTGGGAAACTGAGGAGAGCATTCAGAAAGCTTATCCTAGATGCCGAGTGGATATCTCTGATTGACTCCGGTGCAAGGTATATTTACCATACTTTGCATTACCATTTAATTCTCTATTCTATTGTTATTTTCTTTCCATGGATGTGCACTTTTAATTCTATAGTCTGAATGATTTTAAAAGAATATAGGAATTGATTTGTATGATTTTGAAAAGAAAAAAATGATTTGATTGTTGTTTGTGTTGTGTGATAGTAAATTAGATTAATTAGATTATTGAAACGATAGTTAATTTAATTAATAGGAGATTGAATGGTAGAATTTATTCGATTAAATCACACATTGAACTGATTTAAAAATAGATGGAAATATATATACTTGTGCATTATATATGTTTGAACAGGTAAATTGATTAGCTGTTGAGTAAAGATTTTATTTGCGTGCCCGACAAATAGGTAAACCTTAATGAGTTGGATGCGAAATATTATTATATCAACTCCTGTGAATGCCATTGGATGCGGAGTGCTGGTTTTTCTGTGTGAAATAATAAACGTCGCCATAGGATAGTAACCATTAATTTTGAACTACATTACATGGCATACTTTTGAAGATAGGCATACTTCATCATATACCACGTAAGAATTTGGATCTTGTGTGACGAGGTGGAAGATTTACCATGCGAGCGAGAGGCTTGTATGGCGATGACTATATTTTACAGGTTGAACTGATGACTGATATGGACTATTTAAATTGTAACGATTAAATTGCCAGATTAATAAAAACCCCACACGGGTCTGGAGTTGACAATAACCACGTCTCTCTAGTTATTAGATACGGCACATGGACTATTTATTTCCCACACGGGGCAGGGTGACGAGAATTTATTCTCTGGAGTTATTATCAATACATGCTCCCCTATAAACACCAGAATATATCACTATAAATATGTGTATGCTTATTAGGATTTATTGGGTAGCTAATACGGCCCAATAAATTTCCAAACCTCTCTCCGTACAAAGGAGGTTATGGCGAAATTTTTCGAAAATTCCGGGTGTTAGCCAAATTTTTGACGAATTTGAAATTTCTCAGAAACTGAAAAGTTGGAGAATTGAAGCCAGATCGAACGTAGGGTTGATTAATCAAACCACTTTCGACTTTTTTCCTTTTCGGGGACGAAAAGTTTTAAGTGGGGGAGATTGTAACGACCTAGAAAATCTGAACCAATTAATTTTTTTTAAATTGGCTAAAATAATGGATTTTAAATATTTAAAATAAATATTTTAAATAATGGCAATGAAAAGTGAGTTTGAATCGACAATTGAAAACGAATATAATTAATTTTAATTATAAACAAGGCCTGAAATGGCGCTGCAGTTTCAAAAATTGAATTCAAATTTTGTCGGACTGTACCGGGTGCAAAACAAAACGGATTTTAGCGAAACCAAAAATATTTAAATCTGTTAGTTAATACCTTTCTAACGAATCTGAAAAATCGAATTTTCATAGCGGAAAGCAAAAGTTACGGCCAAATGAATTTTCAGAAAGGTCGCTATGGAATTTATATAGCCCGTGAAATTGGCCATTTTGCATACGACCTCGGAATTCGACGAAACCACTTTTATTGGATCCGGGATGTGAAGTTATTGCTAGGTTTCAAATTTCATAATTTTTGAAGCTAGTATTTGAGCGTGGCAAAGGAAAATGTGTTTTGGTCAATTACAGTTAAATTAGATCGACCAGAAATGGGCCTTTTTGCAAACGGTCTCAGAATTCGACGAAACTAGTTTTGTTGGGACCGTATCTTCAAAACATAGCTAGATTTATTTTTTTGGAATTTTTCGAATCAGTTTGTGGCCCTGGCAAATTGAAATGTACGTTCAAATCGAATATTGAATGTTATATATTTTAAATTTGAAGGAAACTGACTGAAACATTCGAATGGGCCTTCGAAACATATCCCATTGTGTTTGGAATGGGGGTAAAACGCTAGGGACGACAGTCGTTGGGTTTCAATTGGTGGTCGTGTCAGAAAACCCCTTTAAAGACCCACCGACCAATCAGAATTAAAAAAAATAATAGAAAATCCCTCTTTTCTCTCTCCCCGACGAACGGCGGAAACCACTCAAAACCTTCCCCCTCATTTTCCGATCAATCCACGCCGAATTAGCTCGTGCCACAGTTGAACTTTTTGAAGATCTTCTTGAGATCTTCAAATCCATATAAAGTTTGGAATTTTTCGTGGCCTGTGGTGGGAGAATCGGGTCCCTGAAGTCGGCGACTTCAAACCGCCGCCGCCGTTGCCTGGCGCCGCCGAGTGGGCCCCCACCACCGCGCGCAGACGCGCGTCTCCTCCCTCTTCGTCGCTGCATCGGCCGATCCTCCTATTGATTCACGGTTTGATCGAAAATCGCAAACCTAGTTTTGAACCTTTCAGCTGAGGTACGGCTTATATATATTTTCAACAGTTTTAACACCTTTAAACCGTTGCAAACTTTGAAAAATCATATCTTTTTGCTATTTTAACGAAATTCGATGAAACAGGAAACATCGTGACCGTGTGGAAGTCTTCTACATTTTAGAAGAGACCGCATATTTTTCTGAGCCTTCTGCTATTTTTGGTGGAGTGGAACCCAATGTGAGATTTCTAATTTATAAACGATATGGAAAACAACGATGTATAAATTATATAGTCGATGTATGAGTTATATAAGCATTGTACACCTCTTGTATAAGCGTTGTATAAGTTGTATGTTCGATGTATAAGTTATATATGCGTTGTAAAAATTATATATGTGTTGAAATAAAGGTGAATTGTTATATATAAATATATATATATATACGCCCCTCGTCCACAAACCATGGACAATATTTATTGATTGTGATTGGTGTGAAAATTGATTGATAGCGAATGGTTGTTTGGGATTGTTTGTGGTTGATATTGATTGATTGTGGTTGAAAAATACCCGTTTGTGGTTGAGAAATATTTGGTTGAAACCACATATGTAACACCCCATATGTTGAATAACTTGCTATAATATAAAACAGGTCAGAATTAAATTTTAAAATCTGAATCAGGGGAAACGGGTTATGCCATTGCATTCGTCTCGGAAAAATACGCGAAATAGAGTCCGAGTTTTCGAAAATCGGAGTCCGTATGACCCCGATAAGGCCCAAAGAAGTTTTCAGAAATTTAAAAACAAATTTTCAGAAGTGGCGGGAAAAATCCCGCCAGACCCAGGGGGTCGACCTGGGGGTCGACTTGGGAGTCGACCTACCCCCCAGGTCGACTGGGTAGTTGACCCTAGGGTCGACCTGGGAGTCGACCTCCCTGGTCGAGCCCAGGTGACCTGGGTGCATCAGCTTGGCTTTTGGGCTGTGTTTTGGTGGCTAGGACGTGATCTGACGGCTCTAATCTAATTTAGGGTTAATCTAAGGGCCTAAAACACCTAACTAATCTATAAATACACCCTAAGACTACCCTAATTCATACTAAAAATAGCTACAACACCGTTATGCCGTCAAAATGCAACTTGAAGGAGCCTCCATCAATCTAAAGAGGAAGATGGCTTCTCAAATCAATCTCTAATCAACTCTAGCAACTTAATCTTCTTCTTAGGAGTGCTAATCAACAAGTAGTGAGTTTTCTATAGCCTTAATAACCAATTGTTGAAATGATTATGATAGGATATAATGAGGTTATGGCTATGAATGTGGATCAATGCAAGTTTATGTTATCATATGCTATGTGTTTGTGATGTTATGCAAGTTATGCAAGTTATGTGCTATATGTTCATGAAGTTATGCAAGTTATGAAAGCCATATGATACATGTTCATGATGTTATGCAAGTTATGCAAGTCATATGCTATGTGATTATGATGTTATGCAAGTTATGCAAGTCATATGCTATGTGATTATGATGTTATGCAAGTCATATGCTATGTGTTTGTGGTGTTATGCAAGTTATGCAAGTCATATGATATATGTTCATGAAGTTATGCAAGTTATGCAAGTCATATGCTAGGTGTTTATGATGTTATGCAAGATATGCAAGTCGTATGAGAAACATTGATCCATTATGACACCATGATTATGCAAGTTTGGGGTATGATTATATGCAAGTTCATATATGATATGTTATGCAAGTTTGGTGTATGATTATATGCAAGTTCATACATGATATATTATGCAAGTTTGGTGTATGATTATATGCAAGTTCATACATGACATGATATGCAAGTTTGGTGTATGATTATATGCAAGTTCATACATGACATGATATGCAAGTTTGGTGTTTGATTATATGCAAGTAACATGTGCAAGTTTACACCTTTGTATGTCATACATACATATGCAAGTTTACCCCTTTTTGTTTGACATAAATAACCTATGCAAGTTAACCTCCTTATGACATATGTGATTCATGCAAGTTTGGGTTGATTATTTATGCTAGTTGGGTTGATGCTATATGCATGTTGACACCTTTAAAACCCATGTTAATGTTATGCAAGTTGAACCCATTGTATTTGTGATGAATCTTCCCTTTTATGTCATGTTAGCGATTTACGTGGGGAACGATGGGGTTAATATACATGTTAATGAAATGGTGTGAAATTGGTATGATTATGCATACCATAAAGTGGATGGACATAATTGAGTCAATTATGTACATCGTTAAAATTGGAATTAATTAGGGAAAATTAATTCGAAATATGGGGGTGATTAATTAGGTGTAATTAATCGACTAAGACACGAGGTTGGACCCTTTTGTAGCATAAGACTGCCCGGAACCGACCGGCAAATCCAGCGGCTACAAATGATTGGCCCAATGTGAGAGGTCTTAGGCACAAACTATATACGTGACAAGTGTAAAGACAGGAGGTTAGACTCAGTTATGGCGTAAGGCTGCCCGGACCCGACCGGCAAATCCAGCTTCCATAAGAGATAGTCTAATGTGAGAGGTCTCTACAACGGTTACGTTCTTAATCAATTAAGAAACACTTAACCATATTAGCATGTAGAGGACATGAGGGGTTAAGTGGGTGCCTTGGGTGGCATGTGGAAAAATCTAGTAGTTGCCTTGGGTGGCAATAGAAAATACGATTAGAATACTTAACCGAAGTGGAACATGTAATTAAACATGATTAAAGGGTTAAGTAAGTGCCTTGGGTGGCATGGGAAAATCTAGTGGTTGCCTTGGGTGGCAATAGAAGATAAGATTAGAATACTTAACCAAAGTGGGACATGTAATTAAACATGATTAAAGGGTTAAGTAGGTGCCTTGGGCGGCATGAGGAAAAATCTAGTGGGTTGCCTTGGGTGGCAATAGAGAATACGACTAGAATACTTAACCAAAGTGGAACATGTAACTAAACATGATTAAAGGGTTAAGTGGGTGCCTTGGGTGGCATGTAGAAATCTAGTGGGTGCCTTGAGTGGCAATTGAAATATGATAAGATGACTTAACCAAACCTTAACATGTAAGTGGGCATGATTATGAAAAAGGGGTTAAGTGGGATGCACTAGATAAAATGACAAGCTTAAGTAGTAGCTTGTGGGGGCCCATTTCAATTGAAAAGGGGTTAAGTGGGATGCACTAGAAAAAATGACAAGCTTAAGTAGTAGCTTGTGGGGGCCCATTTCAACCAGTAACCCATATGTATCTTATTGGGCTCGACCCATGTCGAGGACGGGACACGCGTACTGGGCTTGACTGTAAGAGGCCAAAACGGGGTAGCGGTGGCAACGCGAGTCCAACGGGTTTCATATGCGTGTGTGGACCCGGGCTGGTAGGTAAGACGTTGTTGCATCGTGTAGATATAAGCCGTGCACCATTGCTATTATCGGGTTGCCACTTTGGGGAGTGATACACCCCACTGTGGGGCCAGCACGGGTATCTACGGTAGGGAGCCGATCGCTTGGGAGTAGTGGGTACACCTAGTGGAGATAGGGGCAGACGGCACCTATGTAGTCAGCTAGGGGTACACGAAACTACTGGGTAAATTTTCTAAGTACACTTAGTGGGATCAACCTTTAAGTAGGAATTACCCTTGGGGGGGTAGAACTGGTGTGGTGCAGTATAGGAATTACCCTTGGGTGGGTAGATCTGTGGTGGTGCAGTTAGTAATTATCCTTGGGTGGGTAGATGCGTCTTTACCGTTATCTTAGTTTATCCTAAGTCTAGTTGGCTACTTAGTGTAGTCATTTATCCCCAGTCGTACCGTACCAGGTTTATATCATACCCTAATTACTTTAATGATTGTATTGTTAAGGTTATAGGGCTCACTCAGACTTATGTCTGACCCCGTTGTTTTTATCTTTTTCCCCAACCCTCAGGTTCTCAGAGTGGGCCTAGCACTAGTGGGCTTTGATCAGATTGCGTTATCTATCTTTTGGAGCTTGGACTCTTGAAGAAAAGCTCGGTTATCTTTTCTATTATGGCTATTAGTATGTAGTGGGATTATGTACTTATGTTTTAACGAGATGGATATTTTGTACTTGACTCTTGTTGGTTTTTGAGATGTAACCAAACATGTTTACCTTCTGCTGCAATGAAATGATGTTTTAAATTTCAAGTATTACTTATATCTGTCTTGTTGTAAATTTTCAGTTCTATATTCACTTAAATACTCCACCGAAGCTAAGGCATTCCCTTTGTGAGTGACCTTAGCGGGTGTGGGGTGTTACACGTGGTATCAGAGCTCAAGGTTAGCAGAACAGATAAATTTTTTAGAAAACTATTTTCTAAAAACATTTTCGGAAGAAGTATTTTCAAAAACATGTCTTTTAAGAGAAAAGTTTTTGAAAGAAAAGCATAATCCCCAAATAGCCATATCTTTATCCTTCGGATTCTCCGTTTTGAATCTCTTCCTCTATCTCTTTTTGAATTTCCCCTCCGCGTATAGATGTCTTTTTAAGATAAATAAGGACTTCCGTATGAAGGACGGAAGAACCACTTCAAGGGACTAAGACGTTTACCAGGCTAAGAAGTTAGTCCAAGGAGGTGGGAGGGCTTATGGGTACCTTTAAGATGGACGAGAGAGGAAGGTTCAAATAGCTCTTAGGTAAATAAAGGACGAAACCTCATCGTGGTAAGAAGGCCACGAAAGGAGAATGTGAAGGGGAAGGCTATTTTTTTTGGAGAAATAGGACACCTTGGGGTTGTCCAAAAAGGTAAGGACGAAGTTCAGGATCTTCTGGAGGGTAGATGTATCCCCTCACGACAGGTATACCTGATGGGGGTAGGACCTTCTAAGTTGAAATTTGGTTCTCTCGATCATCCTGTTCGAACTTTATTCGACTCTAGTGCACCACATTTGCTTATCTCATCATCATTAGTTGAGTCACTGCACCTAGACACCAGTTTGGTAGATGATCCGTGGTTGTTTCAAACCCAATTGGGAGGGCTCCACTTATTTGTCCATGATATGTTTGGGTTTGAAGATTTCCATACTTAGCGTTGAGTTTAGAGGTGATGCTTTTGTTTGGGCTTCACGGGCTATGGGTTGATTTTGGGCATGGACTGGTTATCCAGTAATGGTGCCGTTCTTGATTGCGAAAGGAGAGTTGTTAGGCTCATGACCCGTTTGGGTAACACTCTCGAGATCTCTTGTAATCCCATAGATTTTGTTATGCTAAGTTATCTTGAATCGCTTGACGCTTCGGTCGAGAGTTTGCGATCTGTTAGAGTGGTCCGGGAATACTCGGATGAGTTTGGGGAGGTGAAGGGCTTACCTCCGAAGCGGGAGATAGACCTCCGAATATGTCTGGTAGACGATGCTAAACCAGTATTTTTGGCAGTGCGCCGCATGGCTCCTCGTGAGAGGATGGAACTCCATAAGCAAGTAGGGGAGTTGCTTGAGAAGGGGTTCATAAGACGAAGTATATCAGAGTGGGGTGCTCCAGCAGTTTTTGCCACGAAGGTGGATGGGTCCCTCAGACTTTGTGTAGACTATAGAGAACTCAACAAGCTCACAAAGAAGAGTAGACACCCATTGCCAAGGATTGACGATCTATTTGATCAGTTGGTTGGCGCCTCAGTGTTTTCGCAGTGGGACTTGGCCACGGAGTTTCATCAGTTGGGAGTGACTGAGGATAATATAGAGAAGACCGCCTTTAGGAATCCGGATGGTTTCTATGAGTGGCTTGTGATGCCATTTGGTTTGACGAACGCCCCCGCATACTTTGTTGATTTGATGAGTGGAGTGTTCAGGGAGTACCTAAATAGCTTCGTAGTGGTCTTTGTGGATGACATCTTGGTCTTTTCTAAAAGCGAAATAAGTTTTCGTGTGTGCTTAATAGGTTAAGCAAAGCAAGTTATTTGATCAACGGTGGTTTTGGAGTGAGACTGGCAAGGACATCCAGAGTTGGACAAGGGCTTAATTATTTAGCCATTTTTACTAGTATCATCTCACGTAGGTCGTCTGAATTCGAAGGAGGTGTCCCTTGGGTGTTTGTCTGATATTGGTTTAGGCCTTTGGGGCTTGCACTTAGGGGATGTCGAGTTCGACTAGGATGGTCTGCGTGAGAGATGGATAGTGTGACGATTTTGTATGGGAGGATATCCTGATTTTCTCCAGAAGTGGAGAAAAGCATGCCCTACATCTTAGGGAAGTGTTGGAGACTCTTCGAGCGCATAGCCTTGAGACAGAAAAGGTGGATGGAGTTCTTAGCATCCTATGATTTCGAGATAGCGTATACCCCTGGCAAGGGTAACGTGGTGGCGGACGCCTTGAGCAGAAAAAGGTTGTCCTGGAGTCCATTGTTCGTGGAACGACGAAACTTGGAATTTATCTCGATGTTTGATTTCAGACCTTCCGTTGACTTTATACCCGGTTGGCTAGCATCCTTGGAGGTCAGACCTACTCTTTTGTGACGGATTGGCGAGGTACAGCGGGACGACCCACAGTTGGTTGAGTTGGTAGAGAGGCTCATAAGGGGGGAGTCGTCCAGCCATTTGAGTAGGTACACCCTAGACGATAGGGAGTGTTTGCGTAGAGACGGTAGACTTTGTGTACCGCAAGACGAGGGTTTAAGGAAGTGGGATAGCGTCTTGATGGATTTTATTTATGGGTTACATAGATCGAGGAAGGGTAATATGGGAATTTGGGTTGTGGTAGATAGACTTACTAAGAGCGCCCATTTCATACCCGTGAAGAGCAAGAGGACTGCTCCATGGCTAGCTTCAGTTTATCTTCGAGAGATAGTTCAGTTGCATAGGGAACATGACGTATTCCATGTGTCACATTTAAGGAAGTGCCTACATGAGACCGCAGAGGTGGTAGAACCGAGCCTGCCTAGGGAAGTAAAGGTAGAGTGTGATGCGATTATTCGACGAGCTCCTACCCGCATCCTTGGATCAGAGATTAGGAAGTTGGGAAACAGAGAGGTTCGACTAGTCAAAGTGCCAAGGGGAGAAGATGAGAGTAATGCTACTTGGTGACAGAAGCGAAGATGCGTTCACTGTACCCATTTCTTTTTGAGGGTATGTCTTTTACTTCTCCTGTATCGTTTGTCTAGTACTTATCTTATCTTTAATATGTCCTCTCATTAGTACCTTTGACCTTTAGATAGGGTAAAACCTATGGTTGAAACATGTGTTTGAGACATGTTATGTTTGATGGATGCATGTGGATGCAAGTGGTTGCTAGTGGTTGCTCGTGGATGCATATACACACACTCTAGGCACTAGATCGGCTCAACCACTTCATATTGCATATTGCATAAAATTGTGTGTAGGTAGCTATATTAATGGATGTATAATGGTTGCATTATCATATGGATGATGCATTTTGGTGTATGGTTGTGCACACATATAGAAATAGTATGTGTCGTTAGGGATCTTTCGCATACATATTGGATGCATGGCACTATCATGGTTTGCATTAAGGAGGTCAACTAAATAAGTGGACCGCCTAATTTTGCATTAGACAGGGAACATATACACACACTCTTTGCATATGTTCATACAGCATTAGAAACTTTAAGGACAATGGATGCCAGTGTTTGATGGTTTGAGTAGATGGTTGTTTGGATGGTAGGATACGTTCTTCTTGACTTAGAGATTTCGGGGACGAAATCCTTTAAGTAGGGGAGAATGTAACACCCCGTATGTTGAATAACTTGCTATAATATAAAACAGGGCAGAATTAAATTTAAAAATCTGAATCAGGGGAAACGGGCTATGCCATTGCGTTCGTCTCGGAAAAATACGCGAAATAGAGTCCGAGTTTTCGAAAATCGGAGTCCGTATGACCCCGATAAGGCCCAAAGAAGTTTTCAGAAATTTAAAAACAGATTTTCAGAAGTGGCGGGAAAAATCCCGCCAGACCCAGGGGGTCGACTGGGGAGTCGACCTCCCCCCCCCAGGTCGACTGGAGAGTCGACCCTAGGGTCGACCTCCCTGGTCGAGCCCAGGTGACCTGGGTGCATCAGCTTGGCTTTTGGGCTGTGTTTTGGTGGCTAGGTAGTGATCTGACGGCTCTAATCTAATTTAGGGTTAATCTAAGGGCCTAAAACACCTAACTAATCTATAAATACACCCTAAGACTACCCTAATTCATACTAAAAATAGCTACAACACCGTTATGCCGTCAAAATGCAACTTGAAGGAGCCTCCATCAATCTAAAGAGGAAGATGGCTTCTCAAATCAATCTCTAATCAACTCTAGCAACTTAATCTTCTTCATAGGAGTGCTAATCAACAAGTAGTGAGTTTTCTATAGCCTTAATAACCAATTGTTGAAGTGATTATGATAGGATATAATGAGGTTATGGCTATGAATGTGGATCAATGCAAGTTTATGTTATCATATGCTATGTGTTTGTGATGTTATGCAAGTTATGCAAGTTATGTGCTATATGTTCATGAAGTTATGCAAGCCATATGATACATGTTCATGATGTTATGCAAGTTATGCAAGTCATATGCTATGTGATTATGATGTTATGCAAGTTATGCAAGTCATATGCTATGTGATTATGATGTTATGCAAGTTATGCAAGTCATATGCTATGTGTTTGTGGTGTTATGCAAGTTATGAAAGTCATATGATATATGTTCATGAAGTTATGCAAGTTATGCAAGTCATATGCTAGGTGTTTATGATGTTATGCAAGATATGCAAGTCGTATGAGAAACATTGATCCATTATGACACCATGATTATGCAAGTTTGGGGTATGATTATATGCAAGTTCATATATGATATGTTATGCAAGTTTGGTGTATGATTATATGCAAGTTCATACATGATATATTATGCAAGTTTGGTGTATGATTATATGCAAGTTCATACATGACATGATATGCAAGTTTGGTGTATGATTATATGCAAGTTCATACATGACATGATATGCAAGTTTGGTGTTTGATTATATGCAAGTAACATGTGCAAGTTTACACCTTTGTATGTCATACATACATATGCAAGTTTACCCCTTTTTGTATGACATAAATAACCTATGCAAGTTAACCTCCTTATGACATATGTGATTCATGCAAGTTTGGGTTGATTATTTATGCTAGTTGGGTTGATGCTATATGCATGTTGACACCTTTAAAACCCATGTTAATGTTATGCAAGTTGAACCCATTGTATTTGTGATGAATCTTCCCTTTTATGTCATGTTAGCGATTTACGTGGGGAACGATGGGGTTAATATACATGTTAATGAAATGGTGTGAAATTGGTATGATTATGCATACCATAAAGTGGATGGACATAATTGAGTCAATTATGTACATCGTTAAAATTGGAATTAATTAGGGAAAATTAATTCGAAATATGGGGGTGATTAATTAGGTGTAATTAATCGACTAAGACACGAGGTTGGACCCTTTTGTAGCATAAGACTGCCCGGAACCGACCGGCAAATCCAGCGGCTACAAATGATTAGCCCAATCTGAGAGGTCTTAGGCACAAACTATATACGTGACAAGTGTAAAGACACGAGGTTAGACTCAGTTATGGCGTAAGGCTGCCCGGACCCGACCGGCAAATCCAGCTGCCATAAGAGATAGTCTAATGTGAGAGGTCTCTACAACGGTTACGTTCTTAATCAATTAAGAAACACTTAACCATATTAGCATGTAGAGGACATGAGGGGTTAAGTGGGTGCCTTGGGTGGCATGTGGAAAAATCTAGTAGTTGTCTTGGGTGGCAATAGAAAATACGATTAGAATACTTAACCGAAGTGGAACATGTAATTAAACATGATTAAAGGGTTAAGTAAGTGCCTTGGGTGGCATGGGAAAATCTAGTGGTTGCCTTGGGTGGCAATAGAAGATAAGATTAGAATACTTAACCAAAGTGGGACATGTAATTAAACATGATTAAAGGGTTAAGTAGGTGCCTTGGGCGGCATGAGGAAAAATCTAGTGGGTTGCCTTGGGTGGCAATAGAGAATACGACTAGAATACTTAACCAAAGTGGAACATGTAACTAAACATGATTAAAGGGTTAAGTGGGTGCCTTGGGTGGCATGTAGAAATCTAGTGGAAGCCTTGAGTGGAAATTGAAATATGATAAGATGACTTAACCAAACCTTAACATGTAAGTGGGCATAATTATGAAAAAGGGGTTAAGTGAGATGCACTAGATAAAATGACAAGCTTAAGTAGTAGCTTGTGGGGGCCCATTTCAATTGAAAAGGGGTTAAGTGGGATGCACTAGATAAAATGACAAGCTTAAGTAGTAGCTTGTGGGGGCCCATTTCAATTGAAAAGGGGTTAAGTGGGATGCACTAGATAAAATGACAAGCTTAAGTAGTAGCTTGTGGGGGCCCATTTCAATTGAAAAGGGGTTAAGTGGGATGCACTAGATAAAATGACAAGCTTAAGTAGTAGCTTGTGGGGGTCCATTTCAACCAGTAACCCATATGTATCTTATTGGGCTCGACCCATGTCGAGGACGGGACACGCGTATTGGGCTTGACTGTAAGAGGCCAAAACGGGGTAGCGGTGGCAACGCGAGTCCAACGGGTTTCATATGCGTGTGTGGACCCGGGCTGGTAGGTAAGACGTTGTTGCATCGTGTAGATATAAGTCGTGCACCATTGCTATTATCGGGTTGCCACTTTGGGGAGTGATACACCCCACTATGGGGCCAGCACGGGTATCTACGGTAGGGAGCCGATCACTTGGGAGTAGTGGGTACACCTAGTGGAGATAGGGGCAGACGGCACCTATGTAGTCAGCTAGGGGTACACGAAACTACTGGGTAAATTTTCTAAGTACACTTAGTGGGATCAACCTTTAAGTAGGAATTACCCTTGGGGGGGGGGTAGAACTGGTGTGGTGCAGTATAGGAATTACCCTTGGGTGGGTAGATCTGTGGTGGTGCAGTTAGTAATTATCCTTGGGTGGGTAGATGCGTCTTTACCGTTATCTTAGTTTATCCTAAGTCTAGTTGGCTACTTAGTGTAGTCATTTATCCCCAGTCGTACCGTACCAGGTTTATATCATACCCTAATTACTTTAATGATTGTATTGTTAAGGTTATAGGGCTCACTCAGACTTATGTCTGATCCCGTTGTTTTTATCTTTTTCCCCAACCCTCAGGTTCTCAGAGTAGGCCTAGCACTAGTGGGCTTTGATCAGATTGCGTTATCTATCTTTTGGAGCTTGGACTCTTGAAGAAAAGCTCGGTTATCTTTTCTATTATGGCTATTAGTATGTAGTGGGATTATGTACTTATGTTTTAACGAGATGGATATTTTGTACTCGACTCTTGTTGGTTTTTGAGATGTAACCAAACATGTTTACCTTCTGCTGCAATGAAATGATGTTTTAAATTTCAAGTATTACTTATATCTGTCTTGTTGTAATTTTTCAGTTCTATATTCACTTAAATACTCCACCGAAGCTAAGGCATTCCCTTTGTGAGTGACCTTAGCGAGTGTGGGGTGTTACAACATAGGATTAGTTTGTGGAAATGAAATAAATATATACATGCCGCCTGCATGCGAACTAGATGCATGATCCCCATTGTCAAAAACCGCGAGGTTTTAAGGTAGAGCGAGGAGCCGTACTAGGGACGGTCCCGGTTTTAACTACCCTGCCGTTATGCTGCCGAAATTTTGAATAATATTCATGTGTTTGAATTATTTTCATTTGTTGAAACTATATTTATTCGCTGAATCGAAAACCTTCATGTGTTGAATCGATATTCATTCGTTGATTAGAAATTCATGTGTTGAAAGGTATTCGTGTTTCAAATATAAAAATCACATTTTTATCTATATATAGAAACTATAGAAAACCTTCATGTGTTGAATCGATATTCATTCGTTGAATTGAAATTCATGTGTTGGATGGTATTTATATTTTGAAATAAATTGTTTTAGAATAAAAATCACCTTTTTATCCTCTATATGAACTATGTAAAATGACCATATTTTAAAATAAATTGTTTTACAATGAAAATCACCTTTTTATCATCTTTATAAACTATATGAAATAATAGTGTTTTGAAAAGAATTGTTTTACAATAAAAATCACATTTTTATTATATTCACGAATTGTTGAAATGTGAAGTGTTAAAAATAGCCACTCGTTCAAATAAATATATATGAGTTGAAATATTCATTAATTAGCTAATGATATGATTTTTGCCTATACATGTAACATTAGAATGAATGGTGTTTTTAAACCAAATGGAATCAAATATGAAGTTGAATAGAAAATGATAAGTGATAAGAACTATATATATGTACATACATATTTATTGAACATGTTATAGCAAAGGGGCTAGAGAAGAGGAATAAAATTTTATGCCCGACAAATAGGTACACATTTACTGTTTTGTTTGGGTGATGAATTTATGAGCCTGTTGGCTAGCCGCTTGGCCTTTTCTTTTTCTTTTCGACATGAGACGCCCGTGTGGCTATTTGGGAATTTTCCCAGCCCCTCCCGTACAAAGGAGGTTATGGCGAAATTTTCCAAAATTTAAAGGCGTTATTGAAATATTAGAAGTGAAAACGATATTGAAATTGTTGAATGAACTATATTTATATAAATATAAATAAAATTAAAACGAAACGTGGCCGTGCAGTTCGTATTTCGAAACCGTGATTTCAAACAACTAGTGCGGGAAATCCGACCATTGGATTTTCCCGAAACCGCAACCGTTGGGTTCGCCTTGGAAATATCTTTCCAACGGCACCAACTTTGTAAAAATACAACGGTTGGATTGTCTGGAATGTTTAATTCAAATCTGAAGAAAAACAGCGCCAGAAACGATTATATTTATATATATATAAATATAATTATAATTAATCGAATAACGACGCTGCAGTTCGTATTTTGAAATTGAAACTTCAAACGATTGTACCGGGAGACCCGACCGTCGGAATTTCCCGAAACTGGAACCGTTGGATTCGTTTTGAAAAGACCTTTCTAATGATGTAAATTTTGTGAAGATCCAACGGTTAGATTTTCAGATATGTGTAAATCAAATCTGAAGAAAAATAGCGCCACGACCGCGTTATGGCCCGAAGCGTCGTTTTGAATAAATTGGCTATATTAAAATAAATAAAAATAGTGATAAATCGTTATAAAATATCATAAACGATATGGAATGGAAATAAACTGAATTTGCTCGATTTATGTGGTATTTGATGGTTGAATGTGTTTGGTGTGAAAATTACATTAAAGAACAAAATTGGTGCTGTTCAATGATTTAACCATTGAAATAAATTGACTTGAAATTCTAAATATACGTGAATTATTTGAAAAGGCCGAGTTAATTCTCATTTCAAATAATTGACCGACGATTGAAAGTCGAAGATAAAGACGATGGTCGAAGACCGGAGATCTTCACCTCGTTTGGATGGTAACCGAGGTCCTGATTGGGAGGCATCCCGAAATATGGATAATGAGTGGTGATCGTCCAGACATACGTGGTGATCGATGGGTTTGCGAGGTATTTAGTGCCTCCGGTTTCGTTCAGACCCAGAACGGACTTGCAAATGGACTGTGTGTCTGACATTGGATTTTATTCTGTGTTGATTGATCTCTGTTAAATATACATCTGTTTGGCGGCGGAGAATTTATTCTTTTTGCTTAACGCCCTTCTCTGAGACGCACGAGCTCAGAGGTTGTATATCGGTGGACATCAGTCGCATGGCATGAATTGCTAGTGTGGCATGCCTAAGTGGCAAATGATTAGGGCTTCTGTTGAAAAGCAAAGTCTTGTGGTGATGATCAAAGCACCGCCTGTGTGGCGTAGCTTTGTGTATAACGTGAATTCGCGAGCCTCACACCCCGGTATGAACCAGAAACGGGAGAAGGACCTCAGGGAGGGCATGCGTTTCTTTCTAGCTAGGGTGGTGTCAGTGACCTACCAGCCCTGACATTTATATACTTTTCACCTATGTGGTTGTTGCTGTTGCGAGGCGCCTCGGTTAGATCGGACGATCCAGGTCCGATGGAGCCATTCGTTGGCTCATTTACACCCCAAAGGGTGGAGAGACGCATTGTTCAGGCATTTTAATCCACATCGGTGGACCGGCCCTGACGATCCAAGGGTCACTCGAGCTCTGATCCTGAGACATGGGCTAGATTGTCTCGAATTCGGTAAGGACTATCTTTTGCCTTGGTTCATGACGGAAAACCAATTTCCAAATACGTGACGGTGCGGTTTTGATTGTATATATATATGGCGACATGATATATGGTACCCATGCCGTCTATGATTGATAGTTATGATTTGAAACTGTTTTCAAAACATATAAACACTAGCAATAATATCAAATGCCTTTGTTTTATTCGTATCAAGCATATTTTGGCCGTTATAAGGTAAAAACTCTATCCTCCGGTTTGCGTTGCATTGTGTGATGGGAACTGAGTCTTATAATGGCTTCATTTTTATAAAATGCATTGTGTTGTTTAAAAGTAAGATTTGTTTTAAAGCACTGGCAATCCAATGGAGTAAACCCGTTCCACGAAAGTGGCGTGGTCCTGTGATTGGCCATATTATATATGTGTTGAGTAGATTTCTCATACCAGTCCCATGACTGACTCGTAGTTTGTTTCACTTTCAAACTCGGGTGCCCCTTTTTCTACACGGGCAGCCTTGTATTCAGGTTTAGCTGGTTCTTTCTGGATAGCTGGAGCTGAAGATGGATTCTATCATTTATCTCTTTTTATGTTGTTCATCTCCTATTGTACATATTTTGTTTGTTTTCCGCTGTAGACATTTATGTATAGCTGAACTGTATTTTTACTAAGTATGATCTTGTATACTGTGTAACTCTGATGATTACTTTTATCCAGTATATTCTA
The DNA here is from genome assembly GCA_030737875.1 of Allium sativum. Lineage (NCBI taxonomy): Eukaryota > Viridiplantae > Streptophyta > Magnoliopsida > Asparagales > Amaryllidaceae > Allium > Allium sativum. The sequence continues at coordinate 375,688,685 of CM060915.1, forward strand.
TTGTTCATTCTCTGGTGTATTTATTTAATTCTGTTCTGCTATTATCTATTTCTGTGTTATATTCCACGGATTACCCTTGCCACCGTCAGTACGGGGTTTGGGGTCGTCTCACCCGTGGTGAAATCTGATCTATCCACCGCTACACGGATTTCGAGAAAAGCTGAAACCTAGTTTTGAACAAATCAGAGAGGTAACGGCTGATTTTATATTAAACTATATTATAGCACTTTAAAGCGCTACGGTTTTTGATTTCACTGTAAAAATCAAATCTTTTTCGTTTCTTGACGAAATTCAGTGAAACAAGAGACAGTGGACTCATGTGGACGCCTTCTACATTCTATAAGAGACCAGATATTTTTCTGAGCCTTCTGCTATTTTTGGTGGAGTGGAACCCAATGTGAGATTTCTGAATTATAAACGATATGGAAAACGACGATGTATAAATTATATAGTCGATGTATGAGTTATATAAGCGTTGTACACCTCATGTATAAGCGTTGTATAAGTTGTACATTCGATGTATAAGTTATATATGTGTTGTAAAAATTATATATGTGTTGAAATAGAAATGAAATATACTTATATATATATATATACATATATATATACGCCCCTCGTCCACAAACCATGGACGATATTTATTGGTTGTGATTGGTGTGAAATTGGTTGATAGCGTATGGTTGATTTGAATTGTTTGTGGTTGAAATTGATTGATTGTGGTTGAAAAATACCCGTTTGTGGTTGAGAATTATTTGGTTGAAACCACATAGGATTAGTTTGTGGAAAAGAAAAGAAAATATAAACATGCCGCCTGCGTGTGAACTAGATGCATGAAATCCCCATTGTCAAAAGCTGCGAGGCTTTAAGGTAGAGCGAGGAGCCGTACTAGGGACGGCCCCGGTTTTAACTACCCTACCGTTATGCTGCCGAAATTTTCAATAACATTCATGTGTTGAATAGAAATTCATTCATTGAATAGAAATTCATGTGTTGAATGGTATTCGTGTTTTAAATAAATTGTTTTAACAATAAAAATCACATTTTTATTTTATATATACGAACTATAGAAAACATTCATGTGTTGAATAGAAATTCATTCGTTGAATAGAAATTCATTCGTTGAATAGAAATTCATGTGTTGAATGGTATTCGTGTTTTAAATAAATTGTTTTAACAATAAAAATCACATTTTTATTTTATATATACGAACTATAGAAAACATTCATGTGTTGAATAGAAATTCATTCGTTGAATAGAAATTCATGTGTTGAATGGTATTCGTGTTTTAAATAAATTGTTTTAACAATAAAAATCACATTTTTATTTTATATATACGAACTATAGAAAACATTCATGTGTTGAATAGAAATTCATTCGTTGAATAGAAATTCATGTGTTGAATGGTATTCGTGTTTTAAATAAATTGTTTTAACAATAAAAATCACATTTTTATTTTATATATACGAACTATAGAAAACATTCATGTGTTGAATAGAAATTCATTCGTTGAATAGAAATTCATGTGTTGAATGGTATTTGTGTTTTAAATAAATTGTTTTAACAATAAAAATCACATTTTTATTTTATATATACGAACTATAGAAAACATTCATGTGTTGAATAGAAATTCATTCGTTGAATAGAAATTCATGTGTTGAATGGTATTCGTGTTTTAAATAAATTGTTTTAACAATAAAAATCACAATTTTATTTTATATATACGAACTATAGAAAACATTCATATGTTGAATAGAAATTCATGTGTTGAATGGTATTCGTGTTTGAAATAAATTGTTTTATAATAAAAATCATATTTTTATCATCTATATAAAATATATAAAATGGTCGTGTTTTGAAATAAATTGTTTTACATTAAAAATCACATTTTTATTATATACATGAATTGTTAAAAATAGTGAAGTGTTGAAATAAATGTTTGTTGGATAAAAATATCATTTTTATCAAATGTATGAAAAGAATATGGTTTTGAAATCGAAGAATAGATTATATTTATATATATATATATATAAATATAATTAAAATAAATCGAATAACGAAGCTGCAGTTCGTGTTTTGAAACCGTGATTTCAAACGATTAGTGCGGGAGATCCGACCATCAGATTTTCCCGAAACCGAAACCGTTGGGTTCGCTTTGGAAATATCTTTCCAACGGCACCAACTTTGTAAAGATCCAACAGTTGGATTGTCTGGAATGTTTAATTCAAATCTGAAGAAAAACAGCGCCGGAATCGATTATTTATATATATATATATAATTAATCGAATAACGACGCTGCAGTTCGTATTTTGAAATTGAAACTTCAAACGAGTGTACCGGGAGATCCGACCGTCGGATTTTTCCAAAACTAGAACCGTTGGATTCGTTTTGAAATGATCTTTCTAATGATATAAATTTTGTGAAGATCCAACGGTTAGATTTTCAGATATGTGTAAATCAAATCTGAAGAAAAACAGCGCCAAGGCCGCGTTATGGCCCGAAGCGTAGTTTGAATAAATTGGCTATTTTTAAATAAATAAAAATAGCGATAAATCGTTATAAAATATTATAAAGGATATAGAATGGAAATAAACCGAATTTACCCGGTTTATTGGATCTTTGATGGTTAAATGTGAAATTTATAAACTAACTGAACGTTAGCTAAGTCGGATGGTTTCCTGGGTTTTGATCTGTTGTTGGTTTCGGCCTTCGGGGTTAATATTTGGGAAATCATTCTCTTACTAATTTATGGTTAGTGACTAATGAATTGGAATAAGGCGTATGTTGTGTTTGTGTAGCACTTGTTAATTATATACGTGAGTTTCTCAGAAAGACCTGGTTTATCCCATTCTGAATAACTGAATCAACGATAAGAAGTCGATGATGAAGACGGTGGTTGAAGACCGAGATCTTCACCTCGGTTGGAAGGTAACTGATGTCCTGATTGGGAGGCATCCCGAAATATGGATAATGAGTGGTGACCGTCCAGACGTACGTGGAGATCGATGGATATGCGAGGTATATAGTGCCTCTGGTTTTGTTCAGACCCGGAACGGACTTGTAAATGGACTGTGTGTCTGACATTGGAATTCATTCTGTGTGATTGATAGCCATCAGTGGCATTGTGTGAATTGTCTGTGTGGCATGCTAAGATGCAGTGATCAAGGCTTCTGTTGAAAAGCAAAGTCTTGTGGTTGATGATCAAAGCACGGCCTGTGTGGCATAGCTTTGTGTATAACGTGAATTCGCGAGCCTCACACCCCGGTATGAACCAGAAACGGGAGAGGACCTCAGGGAGGACATGCGTTTCTTTCTAGCTAGAGGTGGTGTCAGTGCTTAAACTGGCTGACATTTATATTATTTTCACCTATGTGGTTGTTGCTGTTGCAAGGCGCCTCGGTTATATCGGTCGATCTGGGACCGATGGAGTCATTCGTTGGCTCATTTACGCCCCAAAGGGTGGGGAAACGCAGTGTTCAGGCATTTTAATCCACATCGGTGGACCGGCCCTGACGATCCAAGGGCTCACCTGTGTCTGGGTCCTGAGGCTCGGGCTAGACAGTCTCGAATTCGGTAAGGACTATCTTTTGCCTTGGTTCATGACGGAAATCCAATTTCCAAATACGACATCGTGCGGTTTTGATTGTAAACCTATATTTGGCGACATAGTGGCATGGGACGCTCATGTCGTCTATGATTGATATTTATGATTGTTTATAAAATTAGAAACTAACTGGAAACGAGCTAAGATGGGTGGTTTCCTAGGTATTGGTCAGATGTTGGTTTCGGCCTTCGGGGTTAGTACTTAGGGAATCGTTCTCTTACTAATTTACAGTTGGAGTCTGATTAAGAATTAAACGATAAAATTTACATTTTAAGTGATTTTACTTTACACGTATTAAGCAAATCTTGGTCGATATAAGGTAAAACTATGTCCTCCGGTTTGCGTTGCATTGTGTGATGGGACTTGAGTCTTATATCGGCTTCATTTTTATAAAAAGCATTGCGTTGTTTAAAAGATTTACTTGTTGTAAAGCAATGGCAATCCAATGGAGTAAACCCGTTCTGCGAAAGTGGCGTGGTCCTGTGATTAGCCATATTATAAATGTGTTAAGTAGATTTCTCATACCAGTCCCATGACTGACTCGTAGTTTGTTTGTAACAACCCGTATTTTAATAACATATTGAAATCACAAATCAAGGAAGAACTAAATTTTAAAATAATAATCAAGGGAAACGGGTTGCGCCATTTCGTTCGTCTCGAAATTCTGCTTGAAAACGAGTCCGAGTTTTCGAAAAACGGAGTCCGTATGACCAAGTTATGACCCTCCGAAGTTTCAGGAATTTTCAGAATAAAAAACAACTCGAAATTCGAATTCGAAATTCGAATTCAAACCCCAGGACAGACTGGGCGGGAAATTTCCAGCCCAGGACCAGGTCGACCTGGGGGTCGACACTGTGGTCGACCTCCCAGGGACCAGGTCGACCTTATGGTCGACCTGGTCTCAAAACCAGGTATTCAGCCTCGGTTCATTCTGATGTTTTTGGACACGTTTTCAGTCCAGATTCATGACTCTAAACCTATATAAGCAGCCCCCTAACCTCATTCTCTCTACACCATTTCATTCTGTCCTTATGCTACCTCTGTGAAAATCAAAATGATAATATTAAAATTAAAAGAGACTACTTCTTCTTCGTCAAGGCAACATCTAGGAATTGCAAATTGGGGGTTTTCAACTAGAACAAGACTAAACAAATAGAGATTCAACAACTGCAACAACCGTTTCTAGAATCAAATCTCTGCACTCTAATTCTCGATCCGCTCTCTTTAAGTTCTAGTTACTTTGAGATTGAAACTTGTTAAATTTAATATGGACATGGAATAAAATGAAATTGGACCTAAGCTTGATTATCTATTTGGATCTATTCTTGTCTCTTCTTGAATCTATGATTTTGGGTTATTTCTTATCGACTGAATCATGCCCATTTATGTTGTTGGACCTAGTTTATTATTCAAACGCTAGATTGTAAAATGAATTCTTGGATCTTGACTTGATGATAAGACCTTTTTAATTCAGTTTTCACCCTATCCTCTCTTGAATCTTGAATTTGGGAATATCGCTATGAAATCAGTTTGGACTTATTCATGTTATCAATTGGAATTGGACTTATGTATGATAATTGATTCATATCTATTCTTGTTCATCTTGGACCTTGAATTTGGGAATATCGCTATGAAATCAGTTTGGACCTATTCATATTAACTTGGGCCTATTCATGTTGTAAATCAAATCCTTTCATGTCCATAATATTATTATGCCTGTGGTGTTGAATCGGTTATTATTCACAAGTTTGGGACTATCACCTTATGCCAACTTTTATCATGACTATCACCTTATATCCAAAATAAAAGTGACTATCACCTGTAATCCAATGTTTTGGGACTATTATTCTGTATGCTAGTGATGTTATGACCAATTATCCCTAGGGCTGTCAATGGATATCCGAAAAATCCGAAATCCGTCCGCATCCGCATCCGAAAAGCGGATAAATATCCGATATCCGGGAAAGCGGATGCGGATGCGGATATAGGCATATCCGCATCCGAATATTATCCGTCCGCTTTTTTTCACGATTATAGCTTAAATTATGTGTATTTTAGCATAATTAAATATAATAATTTATTGTTTTGCAAAATTAAAAGTCTACTAAATGCATGTTAATTGCTCAAAATTATATATTATCATCATATTTATTTATTTTTAGCATTTCAGTAATTAATTAGGTTGAAAAAGCTTAATATTAAGCTTAAAAAATTCAGTAATGTTCATTGATTTATCGATCGTTGGCGGAGCGGATAATTATCCGATATCCGTCCGTATCCGCGGATGCGGATATCCGATATCCGAAAATGGTTCCGGATGCGGATACGGATATGGCACTATCCGCATCCGAAAGTATCCGTTGACAGCCCTAATTATCCCAAGCTATATCATGCTAGATTTATCACCTCGTGCTCGTTCTTTTGCCTATCATAGTGGATGTTATTCCCTTTTATTTTGGACTTGGATCTAATTGTAATTTAGATTGATTCACGTTTACATGCGATGGGAATACGATTTGGGTAGATTAGGCAAACATGAATTGGTTATGAATATGAATCATGAACTTGATAATAGGCATAAGTTGAAACCTGAAAACTTGACATGAAAACTTGACATGAAACTCGCTTAGAAACTTGATACGAACTTGACATAAAAATTGAACATGGACATGACACTTAGAATGAACTTGAAAATGGCCAACTCTAGGTTGGGTTGAGTTTGCAGTGTAAATCTGCCCGGAACCGCCCAGCAAATCCAGTGACTGCAAACAATAGGATCCAATGTGGGTAGTTGGTCACATCGCACTTAAGACCCGAGGTTAGACTAGGTTGTGGTGTAAATCTGCCCATAACCGCCCGGCGAATACAGTGACCACAACAACTAGTCTAATGTGAGAGGTCGGGGTGCATTAATGAATTAATGCCACATGATAGGGTTAAGTCATGAATCACTTGAATATACTTAACCAATTTGACACGATGACATGATAAGGTTAAGTCATGAATCGCTTGAATATACTTAACCAATTTGACACGATGACACGGTAGGGTTAAGTCATGGATCGCTTGAATATACTTAACCAATTTGACACGATGACATGATAGGGTTAAGTCATGAATCGCTTGAATATACTTAACCAATTTGACACGATGACATGGTAGGGTTAAGTCATGGATCGCTTGAATATACTTAACCAATTTGACACCATAACATGATAGGGTTAAGTCATGAATCGCTTGAATATACTTAACCAATTTGACACGATGACTTGATAGGGTTAAGTCATGAACCGCTTGAATATACTTAACCAATTTGACATGATAACATGATAGGGTTAAGTCATGAATCGCTTGAATATACTTAACCAATTTGACACGATGACTTGATAGGGTTAAGTCATGAACCGATTGAATATACTTAACCAATTTGACACAATGATTCAGTAGGGTTAATTCATGAACCGCTTGAACATACTTAACCAACTTGACACATGATTCGTAGGGCTAAGTCATGAACTTGAACGACAACACTTAGCCAATTTGACATGACACGTAGACGGGTTAAGTCACGAACTTGAATGACCACACTTAACCAACTTGACATGCTAGACTGATGGGGTTAAGTCTCGAATTTAAATGACAACACTTAACCTGCTGGACGGAAACCCTAGTTACGCGGTCCTTTTCAGCAGTAACCCACTAGATGTATCATGGTACCCTGGAACTAGGCAGGGTGGGGCACGATTACTGGGCTGATTATAAGCGACCAGAACGACGGCTGAGTTGGTGTGCCATTGTAGGTTCAGGCGGACTATGGTCGTGCACGTAGTCCGGAGTTGAAAAAGCAGGCATTGGGCACCAGTAGGTTTACACTGTGCGTGCTTGATTCGTGTCGGTGGTTGGCACCCTAGGGCTTGATACACCCTATGGTGGACCTAGCACAGGTAACTACATTCATGATAGGGCCGTATGACACAGACACATGACGAGCTAGAACTTGTAGGGAGCCGATCGATTAATAGATCGTTTTGTGGGACCAAGTAATGGGTCATTTCATGATATTGGGCAAGGGATCATTTCAAAGTTAATACATGACATGGGTTGGGTTACTAGTACAGGTGGTAAAGGCCCATTTCTATTTCTGTTTCCGTTCTGTTTAGACATTAGGATAACACCTAATTATGTTAGACTAGTATTGGTGCAGAGAATGTTGAACATGCGATGCTATAGCGTAGTTTATCTTGTTATCTTAGCTTATCTCGTTTGCGTAGTTTATCTTGTTATCTTAGTTTAACTTGCCTATCTTGTCATCATCCTTATGTTTACTTTCAGTTTATATATGTCATGTTATCTTTACTTGTTTCTATGCTGAAAGTCACTAGGACTTACCAGTCTGTATGACTGACCTGTTTTTGTTTCGCCTCTTCTTCTTCCGTTTCTCCCCCCAGGTTCTCAGGGAGGAAACACTACTACTTAGTTTGGACTTCTTCCTGCCTCAAGATCATCATATATGGCTTGGACCTTTCTTGGCTATGGCTGCTTTACTGTTTTACTTGGGGAATGATTTATGACTATGGTTTTATGCTTCTTTACTATTGCAAGACAGATTTCGATGTAATGGATTTAATGGCATTTTGATGTAAAAGGCTTTAGACCTTACTAGATTTTAAAGAAATGAAATTTGGTTTTCCTTCCGCTATTTTATATGTTCTGTCTTGTAATATTTCTGTGTATGTTTACCTGGATAATGCTCCACCAAAGCTAGTGCATTCCCTTTGTGAGTGACCCTAGCGGAGGTGGGGTGTTACATTTGGTATCAGAGCAGAAGGTTACCAGACTGGGCAAAAGCTTTTAAAATCCTTCTAAAATTATTTTCAAAACGTTTACAAAGAAGCATTTTTCTAAGAAAAGTTTTGTTTTACGAAAGGCATATTCCCCAAAGCCATATGCACTATCTTTTGATTTTCTTCCTGAGTCTCTTCTCTCTTTCTTTTTCACCATAGTTTTTAGGCATACAACGCATGTAGGAGGGCAAAGAAGTGCCCAACCTCCATCAGTAGCCGCGGTAGTTCCATCTGCGACTAATCTTATTTCAAGCTTTGTAGGGTTGTCGTGCGATGGAGGTAGATTTCGAGAAACTTGTCAACAAGCTATACAAGGATAGTAAGAACGAGGATAAAAGAACACAAGCCTAAGGATAAGAAACTTGTTGATATGGCTTAATCCACGAAGGAGGAAAAGGTGAAAAGGGAGAGGCCAAAGTGAAAGAATAATAAAACCCATGACAAGAAAGAGTATCGTTAGTATGGTAAAAAGGGACATGTAGTTAAGTGTTATAGGACAAGGGCAAGGAACAAGATCGTCGAGAGGGCAATTGTATGCTCTCATTACTAGCATACCTAAGAGAGGTGGTAATGTTTCTGTTGAAGGTTTAGTTTTTCTTTTCTATCATCCCGTTAGGACTTTGTTTTTGTACATCGCATCCTTTTTAATCCTGCTTCGATAGTTGAGTCTCTACACCTTAGTACTAGCGTAGTAAAGGATCCCATTTTTTTTGTGTCTCAAATCCTGTTGGGGAATCGGCTCATTTATTCATGACTTGTTTGGATTTGAGAATGTCTATGCTAAGTGTATATTCATAACTTGTTTGTAATAGTTCCATGGTAGTTAGACTCTTGACTTGCCTTGGTAATGCCCTCGAAGTCTAGTGTAACCCTTAGGATCCTGTCATGCTTAGTTACCTAGAATCTCTTGATACATTTGTTGATCTGCTCGAGTAATGTTCGCCACTAAGGCGGATGGTTCATTTCGCTTATGCATGAGTTATAGGAAATCACCTTAGTAAGTAAATTTTGCAACATGGCTGGCATCTGTTTATTTTCAAGAGAAAGTTCCTCTGCGTGGAATACCTTATAGTGAGTAAACGAGATCCAAGATTCACTAGTGAATTTTTGGAGAGCTTGCATGAAACCATGAGTACGCAGATATGTTTGACCCGAGTATACTAGAAGGGGAATAAGTGAAAGCGGGACGAGAGGCAACAGTGAAATGAGTTCCAACTCATATTTTGGAAACAAGAATTAAGAAGCTATGAAATTGTGAAGTTAATGACGGTCAAAGCACAATGGAGTTAAGCTCAAGGAAATGCGACTTAGAAGATTGAAGACTAGATACGCGCATCATATCTCTTTTTAAGAGTATATACTTGATCCCTCTTTTCCTATAGAGTTTACTTGCATGCTATCTTTTATGTATATCCTCTCGATTCTATTCTCAATCCTATTTCTGTTGCAAACCCCATAGGGAGTATGACTCATCTGTTAGTAGTACATGTTGGGGCTTGAGGATGTTCATTGGGTTGACTAAACTTTTTTGGGTTTTATAGGATATGGGTTAGTTTTAGGAAGGGATTTCTTGTGACCTAAAAGGAGTCCATCATGCTCATTTTCCTAGAAACATATATATATTGGTTGGGTTGAGTAATTCTTTGGATGTCAGTCTGAGGTTGATTTCGGTCTTCGGGGCTGGTGCTTAGGGAGTTCTTCTCCTAATCAGTACATGTGTGACGTAGATTTCCAATTTTGACATTGCCTAATAGGCACAAAGTTTTTACTTGCTTCTATCTTCTCGATCCTATCTTGAGAACCTTAGGTAGAACCCTATGGATGTAAACATGTATTTGAAACATGTTATGGTTGATGTTTGCAAATGGTTGCAAGTGGTTGCTCGTGGTTGCATAACACATATTAGGCACTAGATCGGCTCGGTAACATTTTCATATTGCATATGCATGAGTGCTTATACTTGTACATGGATGGAAACTTGATATGCTATCATTTGGATGTTGCGTATGAATGAATATTTGTGAACTCATGTAGAGATTATAAAGTATGTTAGGAATTTGCATACATGTTGGACTCATTACACTAACATATTTTGCATTAAGGAGGTCTACTGAATCAGTAACCGCCTGATCTTTTGCATTAGATAAGTACATATACACACACTTTCTGCATATGTACATACAACATTAGAAATCTTTTAAGGACAATGGTTGCTTTTGGATGATGTTTTGGGTAGATGGATGTTGGATGGTAGGACACATTCTTCTTAACTTGAAGATTTCGGGGACGAAATCCTTTAAGGAGGGGAGAATGTAACAACCCGTATTTTAATAACATATTGAAATCACAAATCAAGGCAGAACTAAATTTTAAAATAAGAATCAAGGGAAACGGGTTGCGCCATTGCGTTCGCCTCGAAATTCTACTTGAAAACGAGTCCGAGTTTTCGAAAAACGGAGTCCGTATGACCAAGTTATGACCCTCCGAAGTTTCAGGAATTTTCAGAATAAAAAACAGCTCGAAATTCGAATTCGAAATTCGAATTCAAACCCCAGGACAGACTGGGCGGGAAATTTCCCGCCCAGGACCAGGTCGACCTGGGGGTCGACACTGTGGTCGACCTCCCAGGGACCAGGTCGACCTGGTGTCAAAACCTGGTTTTCAGCCCGGGTTCATTCTGATGTTTTTGGACATGTTTTCAGTCCAGATTCATGACTCTAAACCTATATAAGCAGCCCCCTAGCCTCATTCTCTCTACACCATTTCATTCTGTCTTTATGCTACCTCTGTGAAAATCAAAATGATAATATTAAAATTAAAAGAGACTACTTCTTCTTCGTCAAGGCAACATCTAGGAATTGCAAATTGGGCGTTTTCAACTAGAACAAGACTAAACAAATAGAGATTCAACAACTGCAACAACCGTTTCTAGAATCAAATCTCTGCACTCTAATTCTCGATCCGCGCTTAGTAAGTTCTAGTTACTTTGAGATTGAAACTTGTTAAATTTAATATGGACATGGAATAAAATGAAATTGGACCTAAGCTTGATTATCTATTTGGATCTATTCTTGTCTCTTCTTGAATCTACGATTTTGGGTTATTTCTTATCGACTGAATCATGCCCATTTATGTTGTTGGACCTAGTTTATTATTCAAACGCTAGATTGTAAAATGAATTCTTAGATCTTGACTTGATGATAAGACCTTTTTAATTCAGTTTTCACCCTATCCTCTCTTGAATCTTGAATTTGGGAAAATCGCTATGAAATCAGTTTGGACTTATTCATGTTATCAATTGGAATTGGACTTATGTATGATAATTGATTCATATCTATTCTTGTTCATCTTGGACCTTGAATTTGGGAATATCGCTATGAAATCAGTTTGGACCTATTCATATTAACTTGGGCCTATTCATGTTGTAAATCAAATCCTTTCATGTCCATAATATTATTATGCCTGTGGTGTTGAATCAGTTATGATTCACAAGTTTGGGACTATCACCTTATGCCAACTTTTATCATGACTATCACCTTATTATGCTTGACCTGTAATCCAATGTTTTGGGACTATTATTCTATATGCCAGTGATGTTATGACCAATTATCCCAAGCTATATCATGCTAGATTTATCACCTCGTGCTCGTTCTTTTGCCTATCATAGTGGATGTTATTCCCTTTTATTTTGGACTTGGATCTACTTGTAATTTAGATTGATTCACGTTTACATGCGATGGGAATACGATTTGGGTAGATTAGGCAAACATGAATTGGTTATGAATATGAATCATGAACTTGATAATAGGCATAAGTTGAAATCTGAAAACTTGACATGAAACTCGCTTAGAAACTTGATACGAACTTGACATAAAAATTGAACATGGACATGACACTTAGAATGAACTTGAAAATGGCCTACTCGAGGTTGGGTTGAGTTTGCAGTGTAAATCTGCCCGGAACCGCCCGGCAAATCCAGTGACTGCAAACAATAGGATCCAATGTGGGTAGTTGGTCACATCGCGCTTAAGACCCGAGGTTATACTAGGTTGTGGTGTAAATCTGCCCGGAACCGCCTGGCGAATCCAGTGACCACAACAACTAGTCTAATGTGAGAGGTCGGGGTGCATTAATGAATTAATGCCACATGATAGGGTTAAGTCATGAATCGCTTGAATATACTTAACCAATTTGACACGATGACATGATAGGGTTAAGTCATGAATCGCTTGAATATACTTAACCAATTTGACAGGATGACATGGTAGGGTTAAGTCATGGATCGCTTGAACACTTAACCAATTTGACACGATGACATGATAGGGTTAAGTCATGAATCACTTGAATATACTTAACCAATTTGACACGATGACATGGTAGGGTTAAGTCATGGATCGCTTGAATATACTTAACCTATTTGACACGATAACATGATAGGGTTAAGTCATGAATCGCTTGAATATACTTAACCAATTTGACACGATGACTTGATAGGGTTAAGTCATGAACCGCTTGAATATACTTAACCAATTTGACACGATAACATGATAGGGTTAAGTCATGAATCGCTTGAATATACTTAACCAATTTGATACGATGACTTGATAGGGTTAAGTCATGAACCGCTTGAATATACTTAACCAATTTGACACGATGATTCAGTAGGGTTAAGTCATGAACCGCTTGAACATACTTAACCAACTTGACACATGATTCGTAGGGCTAAGTCATGAACTTGAACGACAACACTTAGCCAATTTGTCATGACACGTAGACGGGTTAAGTCACGACTTGAATGACCACACTTAACCAACTTGACATGCTAGACTGATGGGGTTAAGTCTCGAATTTAAATGACAACACTTAACCTGCTGGACGGAAACCCTAGTTACGCGGTCCTTTTCAGCAGTAACCCACTAGATGTATCATGGTACCCTGGAACTAGGCAGGGTGGGGCACGATTACTGGGCTGATTGTAAGCGACCAGAACGACGACTGAGTTGGTGCGCCATTGTAGGTTCAGGCGGACTATGGTCGTGCACGTAGTCCGGAGTTGAAAAAGCAGGCATTGGGCACCAGTAGGTTTACACTATGCGTGCTTGATTCGTGTCAGTGGTTGGAACCCTAGGGCTTGATACACCCTATGGTGGACCTAGCACAGGTAACTACATTCATGATAAGGCCGTATGACACAGACACATGACGAGCTAGAACTTGTAGGGAGCCGATCGATTAATAGATCGTTTCGTGGGACCAAGTAATGGGTCATTTCATGATATTGGGCAAGGGATCTTTTTCATAGTTAATACATGACACGGGTTGGGTTACTAGTACAGGTGGTAAAGGCCCATTTCTGTTTCTGTTTCCGTTCTGTTTAGACATTAGGATAACACCTAATTCTGTTAGACTAGTATTGGTGTAGAGAATGTTGAACATGCGATGCTATAGCGTAGTTTATCTTGTTACCTTAGCTTATCTCGTTTGCGTAGTTTATCTTGTTATCTTAGTTTAACTTGCCTCTCTTGTCATCATCCTTATGTTTACTTTCAGTTTATATATGTCATGTTATCTTTACTTGTTTCTATGCTGAAAGTCACTAGGACTTACCAGTCTGTATGACTGACCCGTTTTTGTTTCGCCTCTTCTTCTTCCGTTTCTCCCCCCCAGGTTCTCAGGGAGGAAACACTACTACTTAGTTTGGACTTCTTCCTGCCTCAAGATCATCATATATGGCTTGGACCTTTCTTGGCTATGGCTGCTTTATTGTTTTACTTGGGGAATGATTTATGACTATGGTTTTATGCTTCTTTACTATTGCAAGACAGATTTCGATGTAATGGATTTAATGGCATTTTGATGTAAAAGGCTTTAGACCTTACTAGATTTTAAAGAAATGAAATTTGGTTTTCCTTCCGCTGTTTTATATGTTCTGTCTTGTAATATTTCTGTGTATGTTTACCTGGATAATGCTCCACCAAAGCTAGTGCATTCCCTTTGTGAGTGACCCTAGCGGAGGTGGGGTGTTACATTTGGTATCAGAGCAGAAGGTTACCAGACTGGGCAAAAGCTTTTAAAAACCTTCTTAAATTATTTTCAAAATGTTTACAAAGAAGCATTTTTCTAAGAAAAGTTTTGTTTTACGAAAGGCATATTCCCCAAAGCTATATGCACTATCTTTTGATTTTCTCCTTGAGTGTCTTCTCTCTTTCTTTTTCACCATAGTTTTTAGGCATACAACGCATGTAGGAGGGCAAAGAAGTGCCCAACCTCCATCAGTAGCCGCGGTAGTTCCATCTGCGACTAATCTTATTTCAAGATTTGTTGGGTTGTCGTGCGATGGAGGTGGATTTCGAGAAACTTGTTAACAAGCTATACAAGGATAGTAAGAACGAGGATAAAAGAACACAAGCCTAAGGATAAGAAACTTGTTGATATGGCTTAATCCACGAAGGAGGAAAAGGTGAAAAGGGAGAGGCCAAAGTGAAAGAATAATAAAACCCATGACAAGAAAGAGTATCGTTAGTATGGTAAAAAGGGACATGTAGTTAAGTGTTATAGGACAAGGACAAGGGCAAGGAACAAGATCGTCGAGAGGGCAATTGTATGCTCTCATTACTAGCATATCTAAGAGAGGTGGTAATGTTTCTGTTGAAGGTTTAGTTTTTCTTTTCTATCATCCCGTTAGGACTTTGTTTTTGTACATCGCACCCTTTTTAATCCTGCTTCGATAGTTGAGTCTCTGCACCTTAGTACTAGCGTAGTAAAGGATCCCATTTTTTGTGTGTCTCAAATCCTGTTGGGGAGTCGGATCATTTATTCATGACTTGTTTGGATTTGAGAATGTCTATGCTAAGTGTATATTCATGACTTGTTTGTACTAGTTCCATGGTAGTTAGACTCTTGACTTGCCTTGGTAATGCCCTCGAAGTCTAGTGTAACTCTTAGGATTCTGTCATGCTTAGTTACCTAGAATCT
This sequence comes from Allium sativum, assembly GCA_030737875.1. Lineage (NCBI taxonomy): Eukaryota > Viridiplantae > Streptophyta > Magnoliopsida > Asparagales > Amaryllidaceae > Allium > Allium sativum. The sequence continues at coordinate 375,704,105 of CM060915.1, forward strand.
CTTGATACATTTGTTGATCCGCTCGAGTAGTGTTCGCCACTAAGGCGGATGGTTAATTTCGCTTATGCATGAGTTATAGGAAATCACCTTTGTAAGTAAATTTGGCAACATGGCTGGCATCTGTTTATTTTCAAGAGATAGTTCCTCTGCGTGGAATACCTTATAGTGAGTAAACGAGATCCAAGATTCACTAGTGAATTTTTGGAGAGATTGCATGAAACCATGAGTAAGCAGATATGTTTGACCCGAGTATACTAGAAGGGGAATAAGTGAAAGCGGGACGAGAGGCAATAGTGAAATGAGTTCCAACTCATATTTTGGAAACAAGAATTAAGAAGCTATGAAATTGTGAAGTTTAAGACGGTCAAAGCACAATGGAGTTAAGCTCAAGGAAATGTGACTTAGGAGATTGAAGACTAGATACGCGCATCATATCTCTTTTTAAGAGTATATACTTGATCCCTCTTTTCCTATAGAGTTTACTTGCATGCTATCTTTTATGTATATCCTCTCGGTTCTATTCTCAATCCTATTTCTGTTGCAAACCCCATAGGGAGTACGACCCATCTGTTAGTAGTACATGTTGGGGCTTGAGGATGTTCATTGGGTTGACTAAACTTTTTGGGTTTTATAGGATATGGGTTAGTTTTAGGAAGGGATTTCTTGTGACCTAAAAGGAGTCCATCATGCTCAGTTTCCTAGAAACATATATATATATATATTGGTTGGGTTAAGTAATTCTTTGGATATCGGTCTGATGTTGATTTCGGTCTTCGGGGCTGGTGCTTAGGGAGTTCTTCTCCTAATCAGTATATGTGTGACGTAGATTTCCAGTTTTGACATTGGCTAATAGGAACAAAGTTTTTACTTGCTTCTATCTTCTCGATCCTATCTTGAGAACCTTAGGTAGAACCCTAGGGATGTAAACATGTATTTGAAACATGTTATGGTTGATGTTTGTAAGTGGTTGCTCGTGGTTGCATAACACACATTGGGCACTAGATCGGCTCAGTCACATTTTCATATTGCATATGCATCAGTGCTTATACTTGTACATGGATGGAAACTTGATATGTTATCATTTGGATGTTGCATATGAATGAATATTTGTGCACTCATTTAGATATTATAAAGTATGTTAGGAATTTGCATACATGTTGGACTCATTACACAAACATATTTTTCATTAAGGAGGTCTACTGAATCAATAACCGCCTGATCTTTTGCATTAGATAAGTACATATACACACACTTTCTGCATATGTACATACAGCATTAGAAATCTTTTAAGGAAAATGGTTGCTTTTGGATGATGTTTTGGGCAGATGGATGTTGGATGGTAGGACACATTATTCTTAACTTGAAGATTTCGGGGACGAAATCCTTTAAGGAGGGGAGAATGTAACAACCCGTATTTTAATAACATATTGAAATCACAAATCAAGGCAGAACTAAATTTTAAAATAAGAATCAAGGGAAACGGGTTGCGCCATTGCGTTCGTCTCGAAATTCTGCTTGAAAACGAGTCCGAGTTTTCGAAAAACGGAGTCCATATGACCAATTTATGACCCTCCGAAGTTTCAGGAATTTTCAGAATCAATAACAGCTCGAAATTCGAATTCGAAATTCGAAATTCGAATTCAAATCCCAGGACAGACTGGGCGGGGAATTTCGCGCCCAGGACCAGGTCGACCTAGGGGTCGACACTTTGGTCGACCTCCCAGGGACCAGGTCGACCCTATGGTCGACCTGGTGTCAAAACCTGGTTTTTAGCCTGGGTTCATTCTGATGATTTTGGACACGTTTTCAGTCCAGATTCATGACTCTAAACCTATATAAGCAGCCCCCTAGCCTCATTCTCTCTACACCATTTCATTCTGTCCTTATGCTACCTTTGTGAAAATCAATATGATAATATTAAAAGTAAAAGAGACTACTTCTTCTTCGTCAAGGCAACATCTAGGAATTGCAAATTGGGGGTTTTCAACTAGAACAAGACTAAACAAATAGAGATTCAACAACTGCAACAACCGTTTCTAGAATCAAATCTCAGCACTCTAATTCTCGATCCGCGCTTTGTAAGTTCTAGTAACTTTGAGATTGAAACTTGTTAAATTTAATATGGACATGGAATAAAATGAAATTGGACCTAAGCTTGATTATCTATTTGGATCTATTCTTGTCTCTTCTTGAATCTACGATTTTGGGTTATTTCTTATCGACTGAATCATGCCCATTTATGTTGTTGGACCTAGTTTATTATTCAAACGCTAGATTTTAAAATGAATTCTTGGATCTTGACTTGATGATAAGACCTTTTTAATTCAGTTTTCACCCTATCCTCTCTTGAATCTTGAATTTGGGAATATCGCTATGAAATCAGTTTGGACTTATTCATGTTATCAATTGGAATTGGACTTATGTGTGATAATTGATTCATATCTATTCTTGTTCATCTTGGACCTTGAATTTGGGAATATCACTATGAAATCAGTTTGGACCTATTCATATTAACTTGGGCCTATTCATGTTGTAAATCAAATCCTTTCATGTCCATAATATTATTATGCCTGTAGTGTTGAATCAGTTATTATTCACAAGTTTGGGACTATCACCTTATGCCAACTTTTATCATGACTATCACCTTATTATGCTAGACCTGTAATCCAATGTTTTGGGACTATTATTCTATATGCCAGTGATGTTATGACCAATTATCCCAAGCTATATCATGCTAGATTTATCACCTCGTGCTCGTTCTTTTGCCTATCATAGTGAATGTTATTCCCTTTTATTTTGGACTTGGATCTACTTGTAATTTAGATTGATTCACGTTTACATGCGATGGGAATACGATTTGGGTAGATTAGGCAAACATGAATTGGTTATGAATATGAATCATGAACTTGATAATAGGCATAAGTTGAACCCTGAAAACTTGACATGAAAACTTGACATGAAACTCGCTTAGAAACTTGATACGAACTTGACATAAAAATTGAACATGGACATGACACTTAGAATGAACTTGAAAATGGCCAACTCGAGGTTGGGTTGAGTTTGCAGTGTAAATCTGCCCGGAACCACCCGGCAAATCCAGTGACTGCTAACAATAGGATCCAATGTGGGTAGTTGGTCACATCGCGCTTAAGACCCGAGGTTAGACTTGGTTGTGGTGTAAATCTGCCCGGAACCGCCCGGCGAATCCAGTGACCACAACAACTAGTCTAATGTGAGAGGTCGGGGTGCATTAATGAATTAATGCCACATGATAGGGTTAAGTCAAGAATCGCTTGAATATACTTAACCAATTTGACACGATGAAATGATAGGGTTAAGTCATGAATCGCTTGAATATACTTAACCAATTTGACACGATGACATGGTAGGGTTAAGTCATGGATCGCTTGAATATACTTAACCAATTTGACACGATAACATGATAGGGTTAAGTCATGAATCGCTTGAATATACTTAACCAATTTGACACGATGACTTGATAGGGTTAAGTCATGAACCACTTGAATATACTTAACCAATTTGACACGATAACATGATAGGGTTAAGTCATGAATCGCTTGAATATACTTAATCAATTTGACTCGATGACTTGATAGGGTTAAGTCATGAACCGCTTGAATATACTTAACCAATTTGACATGAAGATTCAGTAGGGTTAAGTCATGAACCGCTTGAACATACTTAACCAACTTGACACATGATTCGTAGGGCTAAGTCATGAACTTGAACGACAACACTTAGCCAATTTGACATGACACGTAGACGGGTTAAGTCACGAACATGAATGACCACACTTAACCAACTTGACATGCTAGACTGATGGGGTTTAAGTCTCGAATTTAAACAACAACACTTAACCTGCTGGACGGAAACCCTAGTTACGCGGTCCTTTTCAGCAGTAACCCACTAGATGTATCATGGCACCCCGGAACTAGGCAGGGTGGGGCACGATTACTGGGCTGATTGTAAGCGACCAGAACGACGGCCGAGTTGGTGCGCCATTGTAGGTTCAGGCGGACTATGGTCGTGCACGTAGTCCGGAGTTGAAAAAGTAGGCATTTGTTACCAGTAGGTTTACACTGTGCGTGCTTGATTCGTGTCGGTGGTTGGCACCCTAGGGCTTGATACACCCTATGGTGGACCTAGCACAGGTAACTACATTCATGATAGGGCCGTATGACACATGATGAGCTAGAACTTGTAGGGAGCCGATCGATTAATAGACCGTTTCGTGGGACCAAGTAATGGGTCATTTCATGATATTGGGCAAGGGATCATTTCATAGTTAATACATGACACGGGTTGGGTTACTAGTACAGGTGGTAAAGGCCCATTTCTGTTTCTGCTTCCGTTCTGTTTAGACATTAGGATAACACCTAATTCTGTTAGACTAGTATTGGTGCAGAGAATGTTGAACATGCGATGCTATAGCGTAGTTTATCTTGTTACCTTAGTTTATCTCGTTTGCGTAGTTTATCTTGTTATCTTAGTTTAACTTGCCTATCTTGTCATCATCCTTATGTTTACTTTCAATTTATATATGTCATGTTATCTTTACTTGTTTCTATGCTGAAAGTCACTAGGACTTACCAGTCTGTATGACTGACCCGTTTTTGTTTCGCCTCTTCTTCTTCCGTTTCTCCCCCCAGGTTCTCAGGGAGGAAACACTACTACTTAGTTTGGACTTCTTTCTGCCTCAAGATCATCATATATGGCTTGGACCTTTCTTGGCTATGGCTGCTTTACTGTTTTACTTGGGGAATGATTTATGACTATGGTTTTATGCTTCTTTACTATTGCAAGACAGATTTCGATGTAATGGATTTAATGGCATTTTGATGTAAAAGGCTTTAGACCTTACTAGATTTTAAAGAAATGAAATTTAGTTTTCCTTCCGCTGTTTTATATGTTCTGTCTTGTAATATTTCTGTGTATGTTTACCTGGATAATGCTCCACCAAAGCTAGTGCATTCCCTTTGTGAGTGACCCTAGCGGAGGTGGGGTGTTACATTGTTTCACTTGCAAACTCGGGTGCACGGGCAGCCTTGTGATCAAGTTTTAGCAGGCTCTTTCTGGATAGCTGGAGCTGAAGATGGATTCTATCATTTATCTCTTTTTATGCTGTTCAGCTCCTATTGTACATATTATGTTTGTTTTCCGCTGTAGACATTTATGTATAGCTGAACTATATTTGTACTAAGTATGATCCTGTATACTGTGTAACTCTGATGATTACGTTTATCCAGTGTATTCTATTGTGCATTATCTGGTGTATTTATTTTATTCTGTTCTGCTATTATCTGTTTATATGTTATATTCCAAAGATTACCCTTGCCACCGTCAGTACGGGGTTTGGGGCCGTCACAATGACAATGACAACGCTGTGTCCAACCCGAACAAAAGGAACACCACTCTAAAATAAGATGGACAATGTTTTGCTTATAAGCCCATTTCATAAATTATAACTTGGCATATCCAAATGGTATAGTCACCACTTAGTTTTCAACCGTGCTCGTTTTATATTTATATTTTAAATTATACGTTAAAATATTGTTTTATTAAATAAATTCCTATATATAATTCAAATAAAATATTTAAAACAAATTTAAATATTCAGAATTCAATGGCTAAAAATCCGGGTCGTTACATTAACCCTGTTAATTCATCATGGTATATTGGTTAACTTAACCCTACTCACTTGTCTAATTAACATGTTATAACGGTTAAGTGTTCTAAATTTACTTAACCCCACCTTCTTGTCTAATTAACATGTTATAACGGTTAAGTGTTCTAAGTTTGCTTAACCCCACCCACTTGTCTAATTAACATCTTATAACGGTTAAGTGTTCTAAATTTACTTAATCCCACCCACTTGTCTAATTAACATGTTATAACAGTTAAGTGTCTCTTATTCATATGTTAGTTAACCTTACCATTCTTAGCATGTCTGTTTATTAGCATTAATTTATTCATTAATGCCTTAACCTCTCACATTAGAACTGTTGTTTGCGGTTGCTGGATGTGCCGGGCAGTTCCGGGCAGACTTCTACCACAAACTCATTCTAACCTCGGGTTTTGGGCTAAATACGCTAACCTCTCACATTATATCTGTGTTGTTGCGGAAACTAGATGTGCCGGGCGGTTCTGGGTAGTTTTACACCGCAACTCAATCTAACCTCGGGTTAGGCATGTTCATCTTTTAGCCAATTTACATATTTACCATACATGTCCAAGTCTAGATTTTATATGCTAATTATCCCAATTTCACAAAACTAGTCATGTTTCAATTCTCAAGTTATGCCCAACAAATTCGATTACAAGTTATTAATCAAAATAGGCTACACCCAATCTTCCCAAATTTGCAATAATAGTCATGCCCCCAAAATCAGAATATACATTATGTTTGGCGTCCCAACCAATAGTTATGCCCAATCTAGATTTAATATTTCAATTTACAGTTTACGCCCAATCTAGATTTAATATTTCAATTTACCCCAAGTTCACAACAGTAACAATTATGCCCCAAAACTTGATTTACATGCCAATTAACCCAAACTTGCAGTTATAATGATAATGCACCAATATCATTTACAAGTTATACCAACAATTTCACCGAATATGTTATGCCCAATTATTTCACCAAAATAGGTTATACCCAAATATCCCCCGTATTCCAATCGTTCGTATTTCGCGATTTCAGCCTAGGTTCGAAGGTAACCCAGGTTAATAAAAGAAAAAGGAAATAAGGGAAGAGAGAGAAGGAGCATAAAATAAGAATAGGCATAAAAATAGGCATGTAACAACGGACCTAATACAGGAAATTTAGATCCAACAAAGATAGATTCTTGACTAAACTGATATAATCATTATCGTAGGAATAAGAATAACATCATGAACCCGAAAGGATTATAAACCTGATGTACAACAAAGACAGGCCTGATTTAATCAACAAAATAACCTCTAAGGCACGCAAAGACATAGATTCAATAGAAGGATAGGGATAAATCTGAAAAGATTATCTTAAAATCAGACATAGATCTTGATTCATTTTATTACCTGTCAAGATTACAATCAGGTATTCACATACGAAAATAACGTGAACTTACAGAAAAGAATGGATCTTGTATTCTGGGATCTGATTTCTGAATTTGTAAAGCTAATCCTTTGATGTAGACGTTTGATTCTGTAATTTGGATTTGGTTTGGAGCTTTCTAACTTGATTTCTAGTTTGGAGAAGAATGGTGGCTATGCTAGTTTGGAGATGGGATGCATGACGGCTTCATGGAATGAAATTATGAGGTCTAGGGTTGAGGTTTGAGGTGATTATATAGAAGTTTAGATTAATATGAACCATTAGATCAACCTAGGAGTAATAAGGACCATTCAAATCAAAGAGAGCCAACCTGAAATCGCCACATATGCCATAATGACACAGAAATGACTTAGAAATCGTCACTGGAACATGATCAAAAAGGGGTCGACTCCCTGCGGGGGGTCGACACCTATGTCGACTCCCCTATAGGGGGGTCGATACCCCTGAGCGGGAAATTTCCCTCTCAGGCCGCTCTGACTGAATTTTCGAAATTTGAACCGTTTTGACTCTTAATTATTATTTTAATTTAATTTCTTTTTAAACTTGAAATTTTCCAAACTCCATAACTTCTTCATACGGAGTCCGATTTACGCAAACTCGGGCTCTATCTCAAGTAGAATTCTGAGACGAATGCAATGGCCTAACCCATTTCCCTTAATTCTTCTTTTACAATTAAGTATTCTTTAATTCGTTACTTTAATATTCACAGAAAATACAAGGTGTTACATTCTCCCCTCCTTTAAAGGATTTCGTCCCCGAAATCTCTAAGTTAAGAAGAATGTTTATCCTACCATCGAACATCCATCTATTCAATCATTCAATCACAGGCATCCAATGTCCTTAAAAGGTCTCTAATGCTTTTCATGAATATATGCATAGTGTGTGTATATGTCCTTATCTAATGCAAAATCAGGTGGTCTACTGATTCAGTTGACCTCCTTAATGCGAATTATGTTAGTGCCATGAGTCGATAATGTATGCAATTACTCCTAGTCGTATTTTATAACTTCTACATGAGTGTTCAATCATTCATACAAATGCAACGTCCATATGATAACACCTCAAGTTTCAATCCATATACAAATACATATATGCATATGCAATATGAAAGTGACTGAGCTGATCTAGTGCCTAATGTGTGTGTATATGCATCCACGAGAAAACACTAGCAAACACTTACATCCACTTGCATCCACCAAACATAACATGTCTCAAACACATGTTTACATCCATTGGCTTCTACCTAAGGATCGAGGATAGGACCGAGAGGATATACTTAAAAGATAAAGACTAGCATGCGAATAAACTTTACAGAAAAAGAGAGATCAATGATATACCCTCAAAAGGGTATGATGCGCGTGTCTAGTCTTCATCCTTCTAAGTCGCATCTTCTTGAGCTTCACTCTGTTGTGCTCTGACTGTCTTAACTTCCTGATTGCGTAGCTTCTTAATTTCTGTTTCCCAAATATAAGTTGGGATTCATCTCACTGCCACCTCTCGTTCCACCTCTTCTCCTTCTAGTTTACTCGGCACTATAACTTCTGCTGTGTCATGCTAACATTCCAAGAACTATCTCTTGAAAATAAACAGATGCTAACCATGTTACCAAGTGTATTTATTAAGGTGACTAGGGGTCTCTTCTATACTTAACTTATCCATTGCATCAACTATCTGAGAGTCTTTTGTGAAGTCCCTATTTGATCCAAAAGCGTAGGTCTTACTCCTAGCGATGCCAACTACTAACTTAACTGAAGGTTTTAAAATCAAAGACTGATATGCATTCTGAACTTTTCCTTTTCACATAAAGAGGACTTGAAGTCAACCTTTTTCTTCTTAAGGCATCCGCTACGACCTTACCTTTTCATAATCCACCGCTATCCCTTCCTTAGAGACCATGTGTCCTAAGAACCTCACTTCTTTCCTCCAAAAATGGCATTTGGAGGACTTAGCCTTAAGCTGATGCGCTTGGAGGGTACCCTTAGATACAAATCATGTTCTTCCCCACTCTTAGAGAAAACCAAAATATCATCTATCCACAAGCGAAGTGAACCATCCGCTTTTCCCTTGGAGTCATGTGTCGTACAGGTAATGCAACTGGCTTTGCATTGTTAACTAAATATATGCTGAAGTCTATCTCGTGTTTTAGGGGACAAACCCCTAACTTAATCAAAAACGTCTGCGTACTCATGGACTATTCTAACGGATCGCAAATCGTCGATAGATGCATCAAGTGATTCTAGGTAGCTAAGCCAAACTGATCCCTTAGGATAGCATGAAATCTCAAGGGTATTCCTGAGGCAAGTCAAAAATCTAACTACCCTCCTTTCACAATTTCTAGCTAACCAATCCATGCCTAGAATCAACCCATAGCCCATGAAACCAAAAACATAAGCATAACACTTAAACTTAATACTTAATATAGCTATTCTCAAATCCTTACAAATCAAAAATGAGTTGAATCACCAGTTGGATTTGAGACAATAATGGGATCCTCTACCCTACTATTACTAAGGTGCAGAGACTCAACTATGGAAGCAGATAGAAAAGAATGTGAAGTGCCAGAGTCAAACAAAGTTCGAAAAAAAAAATCAAACTTTCAACAAAAACGTTTCTATCTCTCTCCTGTCCTGGTGCCATGAGAGCACGAACCTGTCCTCTAGAAGTAGGTCCTATCCTCTGCCCTTGCCCTTGTCCTTCGGGCAATCCTTGATAAGATGCCCTACTTCACCACTTGTCTTCTTCTTCCTACAATTAAATAACCCGCTAAACCACAGAAAAGACACTTCCTCTTGTCGTAGGATCTATTATTTCTTCCATTTTGGCCTCTTCCTTTTCACCTTATTCCTTCTGCGTGGATTATGCCATATCAACAAGCTTCTTATCCTTACTATCCTTGTGTAGCTTGTTGACAAGTTTCTAGAAACTACCTCCATCGCACAGCAACCTACAAAGCTTGAAAGAAGATTAGCCGTAGGTGAAACTACTGCGGCCTCAGATGGAGGTTGGGCAATACTTCGCCCTTGACATGTGCCGTATGCCTACGAAACTATGGCAAAAAAGAAAGGAAGAAGAGATTCAAATAGAGAATCGAAAGGTAGTGCATATGGTTTTGGGAAATATTCCTTTCAAAAACAATAATTTTCTCTTGGAAAACGCTTCTTTAAAACATGTTTTTGAAAATACTTCTTTATAAAAATGCTTTTGAAAATAGGTTTCAAAATCCTTTATCTGTTCTGGTAACCTTCAGCTCTGATACCACGTGTAACACCCCACCTCAGTTAAGGTCACTCTCACAGGGAATGCGTTAACTTCAGTGGAGCATCATAAGTGTATAGAATAGATAAATTACAAAACAGACAAAATCTATACAATGGAAAATAAATCAAACTTTGCTTTATTGATAAAACAACATCTTGGTAAAACAGCTTGTACAAAGATTGTTTTTTAACACCAAAACACCAATACCCATTACAACAAAGCATCTGTCTTGTTTAACAAAATAAAGAAGCATAAAATGACCATGTTATTCCCCAATAAAGCATGACCCAGCCATAGCAGTGGAAAAGCAGAGTTCAGAGCTATACATCGACTATCTTCGAGCTTGGGAAGAAAACTGAGCTAAGTGGTAATATTCCCTCCCTGTGAACCTTGGGGGGGGGGACGGAAGAAAAGAGGCAAAACAAACTAAGTCAGACATAGGTCTGGTAAGACCAGTGATTTTCAGCATGTATATAGGTAAAAGCATCATGACATGAATAAACTGGATACAAGACATAACCATGATAATAAGCATAGCAAGACAACAAATGATGAGCGCTAGATTTGACAAGGTACACAAGATAAACAGGATATGATGGTTGCGCTTCTAATTATTAAGATATTTCCTACACCGCACTGTTCGATATGACAAGTCAAGATACACTGAATGTGCTTCGGTTCTTTCTCTAATTTCCTATTTTCTCTGCACCACCCAACTAGCATACTAACTAGTGTCTTTTATAGAATGATTTGTATTCCCTACTAGTGTCCCAAGTAGTATCCTGTGTTAAATAATAAGGTGATCCCAACCCCGCAATTGTGGTAGCCTTCAGGTGTACATCTAGTATGAGGAACTTACCCCAATCAGCCTAATTGCCATGGATATATTAGATGTACCCTTACTACCCTATCGATTGGCTCCCTAACTCGTATATATTCATTACTTGTGTCACTCGACCCCGCTTGTATGTAGATACCTGTGCTGGTCCCACCATGGGGTGTATCAATTCCTATGGTGGCAACCTGACACAAATTCAAGATGCACAGTGTATAGTACTGATGCCCAGTGCCTGATTTTCCCGCTCCGGAGCACGTGCACGCCCATACTCTATCGAGACCTACACTGCTGCACCACCCACCGCTATTTTGACCGCTTATAATCAGCCCAGTAATCGTGCCCCACCCTGCCTAGTTCAGGGTAACATGATACATCTATGTAGGTTACTGCTGAAATGGGTCCCCGTTATTAGGATTTCCTAATCAACATGTTATAATGGTTAAGTATTCCCAATTTAACTTAACCCCACCCATTTGCTTAATTAACATGTTATACTAGTTAAGTGTTGCCTATTCATATGTTACTTAACCTTCCCACTGATTCACGCACGTTTATATAACGGTTAAGTTTGTGGGCCTATATATATTAATATTGCCCACTTACCCAAGATTTACTTAACCCTTCCCCTTATCAAGTCCATACGTATTATTGGTTAAGATTGCCTTAACCCTATCCACTTTGAAATATTGGTTAAGTGTCATCAATCAATTCAAGTTAACTTAACCCACCCATTCATCATGTTGTATTGGTTAAGTGCCATCAATCAATTCAAGTTAACTTAACCCACCCATTCATCATGTTGTATTGGTTAAGTGCCATCAATCAAGTCGAGTTAACTTAACCCACCTACTTGTCATGTTACCTTGGTTAAGTGTTGCCTTCTTGTGTTACTTAACCCTACCACACATCATGTTATATCGGTTAAGTGTTGCCCTCTTGTGTTAACTTAACCCTACCACACATCATGTTTTATTGGTTAAGTGTTTCCTATTAACTTAACCCTGTTCATTCATCATGTTATATTGGTTAACTTAACCCGGCTCACTTGTCTAATTAACATGTTATAACGGTTAAGTGTTCTAAATTTACTTAACCCCACCTTCTTGTTTTATTAACATGTTATAACGGTTAAGTGTTCTAAGTTTACTTAACCCCACCCACTTGTCTAATTAACATGTTATAACGGTTAAGTGTTCTAAATTTACTTAACCCCACACACTTGTCTAATTAGCATGTTATAATGGTTAAGTGTCGCTTATTCATATGTTACTTAACCTTACCATTCCTAGTATGTCTGTTTATTAGCATTAATTTATTCATTAATGCCTTAACCTCTCACATTAGAACCGTTGTTTGCGGTTGCTGGATGTGCCGGGCGGTTCGGGCAGACTTCTACCACAAACTCATTCTAACCTCGGGTTTTGGGCTCAATACGCTAACCTCTCACATTAGATCTGTGTTGTTGCGGTTACTGGATGTGCCGGGCGGTTCCAGGCAGTTTTACACCGCAACTCAATCTAACCTCGGGTTAGGCATGTTCATCTTTTAGCCAATTTACATATTTACCATACATGTCCAAGTCTAGATTTTATATGCTAATTATCCCAATTTCACAAAACTAGTCATGTTTCAATTCTCAAGTTATGCCCAACAAATTCGATTACAAGTTATTAATCAAATAGGCTACACCCAATCTTCCCAAATTTGCAATAATAGTCATGCCCCAAAATCAGAATATACATTATGTTTGGAGTCCCAACCAATAGTTATGCCCAATCTAGATTTAATATTTCAATTTACAGTTTACGCCCAACCTAGATTTAATATTTCAATTTACCCCAAGTTCACAACAATAACAATTATGCCCCAAAACTTGATTTACATGCCAATTATCCCAAACTTGCAGTTATAATGATAATGCACCAATATCATTTACAAGTTATACCAATAATTTCACTGAATATGTTATGCCTAATTATTTCACCAAAATAGGTTATACCCAAATATCCCCCGTATTCCAATCGTTCGTATTTCGCGATTTCAACCTAGGTTCGAAGGTAACCCAGGTTCATAAAAGAAAAAGGAAATAGGGGAAGAGAAAGAAGGAGCATAAAATAAGAATAGGCATAAAAATATGCACGTAACAACAGACCTAATACAGGAAATTTAGATCCAACAAAGATAGATTCTTGACTAAACTGATACAATCATTATCGTAGGAATAAGAATAACATCATGAACCCAAAAGGATTATAAACTTGATGTATAACAAAGGTAGGCCTGATTTAATCAACAAAATAACCTGTAAGGCATGCAAAGACATAGATTCAGTAGAAGGATAGGGATAAATCTGAAAAGATTATCTTAAAATCAGGCATAGATCTTGATTCATTTTATTACATGTCAAGATTACAATCAGTTATTCACATCTGAAAATAACGTGAACTTACAGAAAAGAATGGATCTTGTATTCTAGGATCTGATTTCTGAATTTGTAAAGCTAATCCTTTGATGTAGACGTTTGATTCTATAATTTGGATTTGGTTTGGAGCGTTCTAACCTGATTTCTAGTTTGGAGAAGAATGGTGGATATGCTAGTTTGGAGATAGGCGGCATGACGGCTTCATGGAATGAAATTATGACGTCTAGGGTTGAGGTTTGAGGTGATTATATAGAAGTTTAGATTAATATGAGCCATTAGATCAACCTAGGAGTAATCAGGGCCATTCAGATCAAAGAGAACCGACCAGAAATCGCCACATATGCCCTAATGACTCAGAAATCGTCACTGGAACAGGATCAAAAAGGGGTCGACTCCCTATAGGGAGGGTCGACACCTATGTCGACTCCCCTATAGAGAGGTCGACACCCCTGAGATGGAATTTTCCCGCTCATGCCGCTCTGACTGAATTTTCAAATTTTGAACCGTTTTGACTCTTAATTATTATTTTAATTTAATATCTGTTTAAACTTGAAATTTTCTGAACTCCATAACTTCTTCATACGGAGTCCGATTTACGCAAACTCGGGCTTTATCTAAAGTAGAATTCCGAGACGAACGCAATGCGTAACCCGTTTCCCTTAATTATTTTTTTACAATTAAGTATTCTTTAATTCGTTACTTTAATATTCACGGAAAATACAGGGTGTTACAACATCCTAGAAATCACCCTATAGACCTGTGGCAAGTAGTCCTTGCAATCCATAGATTTCAACCATGTTAGAATAACAATATATCTCTAGGGATCAGCCAGAGATTGTAAGTAATTATTACGTTTTATGAAGATCTATGGTCTTCAATTTCTCCATCTCCATCAGCTTCTTCCACAATAACGTATTTGCTAGTTCGGAATGGTTTTCGAATATAAATTTGATCCTGGTCTTTCCGTACCAACACGTGTTAGGTCAGATTTTGATAGTCAGTTATTTAACTATCAAAATAAACAATCATAAAAATGAAATAAATCCATTGGTTTAGGATACAGCATCACTGGCCATTAAAATAATATATCAAGTGAAATACCAAAAATAATATATCAGTTCTAAATATATTAATATACTCAAATAGTTATATTTATATACTTAGAAAATATCTTAAAACCATATCCAAATTCTCATTAATTATCATTTCGAAACATTTCTAAAACATTACTTATAATATAACATTGAGAAATCAATTCAATTTATCAGTCGTAAAACAATCGATACAAAAAACCCCTTTGTTCCATTATTCAAACCCCATAACCATCACTTATCTTTTTAGAATAAACCCATTTTAATTCATATCCATTATTCAATTTATCACTTATGTAATATAGCGAATTTAGATTGCCCATGTAACTTAACTCGTCTAACCTTTTAATTCAAATCTAGGTATCGGTTTTGATTTCCTTTTCAAACCTTCATCCGTTCCTAACCGTAAATCAGTAAGAAAATAATTCTCTAAATATCAACCCCGAAGGCCAAAACAACCATCGGATTAATACTTAGTAAATCATTTAACTCAGCCGATCTCCAGTCAGGTTCCAATTCTTACATTTCGAATCTTGGACTTTATTCCATTCATAAAACCTTTTTAATAATTCTTTTCAATAATATATTCAATATAACTAGGCTTTCATAACATCATCGAAATCTTGGATTTCATAAATCCAATTAAATAGAATCTCAACAAAGGATTCGCTTTAAACCACAATTCAAACTTAACTTTTATTATCGTTAATATAATTTACTTTAAAATATCATTTTATTATAATAAGCCTTATCATTTCATAAACCCCATTATTCCTTTTTAATCCCAATATTTCCGGTTTGATTATTATTAAATAGATGATAATCAAATACCAACATTTATAAAAATGTTTACTTAACCATTTATCATTCCCATCAAATAAATTAATTAATTTAATTAATCCATTTTAGTTAACACAGTTAACTTAGTTAACTCTAACCACGATTAACTCGTTAATCAAATCTTAATTCGACTTTCCATTTAAATTAACTAATAATATAATTAATTTAAATAACCCCATTTACAATGATTATTATTAAATAAATAATCAATATCCATATAATCTCATTTTAATTGTTTCTTAATAAATCTCGGTTATTAATCATTACATTAGTCCCTGCTCACTTACTTAAAAATCTTAGTAATATTAGAATTCGCTTTATACATCATTTACTAATTAAGATGAAGCACGTGCTTCGCACACTGCAGATTTTGGTAGAAAAATGGTGATTAGTGGTTAAAACAATCAATACATATGTGATTGGTTAATTTCCTTTATAAACATCATTTAAAATACTATATTTAAAAATCTATATTCAGTTATGAAATAAATTTCATAACTACATTTCTATCGATTCACCTGACGGTAAATCAATCTCCATAAAACAGTTAATATTTGGGCTATCTGGTATAAATTCTAAATCAATACTACCTGCTGGTTAATAACACAACAAACGTTGAAATTAGATTTAACAATCGGTAACCAAATCAAAATTCCAATCATACCGGTTAAATAGTTCGTATGATGATAATATGAAAATAAACAATAAATTTAATTGATAACGGCCAACTAATAACAATTCAAGCATACCATTTAATTGAGTACGTTTATATTATTATAAATGTAACCAATAAGGTAAGTTACCTTGTTTGGAAATCATCATTAAAAATAACGATGTCATTTTATTTAAATTAAACAACAGTTTAATTTAAATAATCGATATAACAATATTTAACAGCATCCAAACAATCATCAAATCAACCAAGAATTAGCAAACATGGCATACAAATAATAAACCCAACATATAATAATTATAAGTGGGAGAACCGAGTGAGTTTAACTCACCTTGGTTTTATTCCGTCGTTAAAACGCTGTGTTTAACTAAATTAAACAGTCGTTTAATTTAGTAGAAAATTACCTTTGCTTTCAGTGTTGACCAGGTCTGCTCCATTCCATAGTCTTCATCCTTTCGGTTCCAAAGAGACCAACCGTTCATAGATCTGATAAAGCGTACGATATATTAGTTTAATACGATTATAATAAACATTTATTTTTAATTTAAACTTTAATTATAATGGACTCTTACCCAAACACGTTCCGCCCATGACCATCTATACCCGCGTGCTACAGGTTTCTTCGTCATCGTTTTCTTCTGAAGCCATCTTTGACAAACACCACATACGTTCTACTGCATGTTTTTCCCACATTGAACATTTCCCGCCACTTTAAACCTCAGATGGGCCGACTCCTATTCTTTTTTTATTTATTCAATATAACCAAGCCCAAACCGCTGAAAACACAGCCCACAAGGATTCCTCAAACCCGCAAGCACCCTTCTCTAACCAAGACTCCACGTCACCTTCCACATCGGCACCTTTTCTATCCGTTTCCTTTTTTCATATTTTTGAGGCCTGAAAGCAAAACTCTACCAAAGAGCAGCCCAACCGTCCACTAAAGAACACCTTCTTCTCCAATTCATATATTCCCACCTGCTCCGCATATTTCTACATTCCCTGAGACCTCCGCAACGACATTCAACCGACGTCACTTCACCAGAACGTAACGCCACCCCGACAGCAACCAGACCCCACCTCATCTCCTACCCCAACGCAATGGCCCCCCATGTCAGAGACCATCGGAAAACAGACCGCCGCCTGTGCTGACATTACCCCCCTTTCCAGCTGCCTCCTCCCTCAGGCACACCCCATCAACTGCCACTGCTCCGTTTCCACTGCAAACGCCGGTTTACCCCTTCTTATTGAACCAGCTGAAACTTCGCTGCAACTCCCGATGCATACAAACATACTAATAAAAACTGACTCCGGAAAACCATCGTACCCTTCACTCCATCACCACATGGATCATGCTTTTCCCAAACTCAATCATGAGATTGGTTTCTTTCAAATAGAAGCTCATGCATTCCCCAGTCATAACTCTAGTGTCCACTGTGTCTAAAACTCATGAACAACGTTGGGCTCCAACCTCACAATATTCGCCTAGAAATGAAGAACAGCTTCATACAAACTCATCCTCATATATTTTATTATTTATACATTATTATTTTGGTAGGTTGGAATTTTTAAAGTGATCAAAAACTTTTCTTTTTACTATTTTTATTTGTTGTTGAGAAATAAGTTCTCGCGATGCCTACCGATATATATAGAAGGAAAAACAGAAGGATATGATCCACGTTATATCAATGTGGTACGGGGTAGGTTCAGCTATTTTCATAGTATGTACCTAATTGTGTTGAAGCTTCACTTCAATGTTTGTTCGATGGATTTAAATCGTACCCACTAGCTGTGTATGGCATCTCTTCCATCAGCAGTTTGATGGATGCTGAGTTTTCATTTCTGTTTTGGAGCATTGTGACTTTCGGGTGAAAAGAAGGGACAAACAGGGTAGGCCTGAAGAATAGGATAGAGGAAAATTTCCTTTTACCAGGTCAATATGCATGTGCTTTGGACTGGCTAAATATAGGGTATCATGAGTTTGGTTTTCACTTAAATGATAGAATAGAAAGGTAAGGAAGAAAGATGGCGGTTGTGTAAGTATAGGTAGGTGATCTTTCAAATTTCACTTCTATAGCCTGCGAAATTTTAGGTTAGAAACAGGGTAGGCTGTAGATATACGAGTTTACTTTTACTTGGTGATTAAGGTTTTATTTTTATATTCATGGTTAAATAAATGTTTACAACTATTTAATGTCATCTGTTAAATTCGCACCTATAAACACAATCTCCAAAATTAACGAAAATGGGCGCCATGGTATAATTTGACGTTACGGTCCTAATGAAACTAATTTCGTTGAAAACGGTCTCCGTTTACAAAAACAATACAATTTAGATCCCAATTTATCCACCAGTTCACCTTCAAATTTCGGCTACCGATAAAAAAACTTTGGTTGGCTCCAATCTGGAAATCTAGTAATAATTAATTATACGTATTCCAATAAAATTTGTTTCGTCCAAAACAGAGGTCGTTTGGAAAATAATTATTTCTACGGCTTATATAATATCTTAAAAATATAAATAAATTACGAAATGAATAAATTAAATAATAATAAATTATTATAGCCATATATTTTCAAATAAAAATATATATCACTTTAGATTTAACAAAATGTGAAATTATAACAACATTAACATTTTTGAGATTAACGATATTCGAATTATATAGGAATCCATGTTAAATTTGTTAAATAAACATTTTCGTTTATTAACGATTTCCATAGCGACTATTTTAAATTTTAATTTGGATGTAACTTACAATATATATGTTGGAAATCTCGATTTTTCTCTTTCGTTTGAAAATTATAATCAATATGATTCTAACGTTTCTTGTTTCACATAATTCCGACTTAAAACGGATTCTGTATATTCAATTGAAGTTCAAAACTCAATATTACGAACTATCATGCCATTACGAGTTTGTTTTTAATTAAATATAAATTAAACGTTAAATCGTCATTAAATAATGAAATTCAATATTAAAGTCCATTAATATTTTCAATGTAATATTTAAAACCAACTTAAATATTTGAATTCAAATAGCCAAAAAATCCGGGTCGTTACATTCTTCCCCCCTTAAAAGAATTTCATGCCCGAAATTTCTAAGTAAGAAGAATGATCTAAACCTAATTTTTTCAAAATAATTAATCAAAAATACCCCGTTTTATTTTTTTTTGAAAAATTCGAAAGCACCTCCTCTGTACTATTCGATCCGAACAACTACAACTTGCTACTCCAGGCCTCCCATCGATCAGAAGAAAATAAAAGCCAAGCGGCTACCCAACTCAGGGGTATAAAATCAATCACCAAATCAATATTATTAAGGTTTACCTATTTGTCGGGCAACAAATACTCCAATAACCAAGTAAAGCATTAACAGATCTTTCTCATTCCTTTCAACCTGCATTTAACTCAATGTACAATGCAAATAAACATTACAGGGTTAAATCATTCAGTTTTATTTCATATTCGGTTCAATTCTCAAGTTTATTATATTGCGACTTACCTCTTAGCTTTCAATTCATATTTATGTTAATGAATTTTATATTCAATCAGTCTATCACCAAATAAACAAACAATCAACAATCAACACAGTCCAATCATTCCATTTTCCTTCTAATTTTATTTAACTTATCTTCAGTTAAATTTCAGACTTATTTAATTTTAACTTAAAGTTTTTATCCATAAATCCCATAATTTTAATTCCCTTCTGGTTTTATTGAACCATTCAAATTTATAATCCAATTTGAATTCTTATTCAAGTCAATCAAACACACCACTACTCCAATAACTTGATAAAATTATTTCTTTTCTATACAAAAATATATTTTGGGCAAAATTATTTCATTTACCCGCTTTTCCAAACAATATTGTATCACTTTCCAGTTCAACTTAAACAAATCAAACAACACAATATAAAACATTTTTATATAAAATTTACGAATACGCTCTCATATATATAAACGCACTCAATCTCGATCTAGGGTATTACTAAATCTCTATCGAGCTATACCACAGAGCCAAGGTTATTCCTAAAACTCGCTCTGATACCACTGTAATAAACAAGGATTTTCGACCCTGAAAATCGACACAAAACACCATGTCGAATGTCGAAAATACTGCAACATTAACAGAAAGAAATTAGAGGGTAAGATAAGAAAGAAAGTTAGAATAGAAGAATAAGAAGAAGAATCATCACAACACAGAGTCTCACATCGCAGCGGAACAAAATATAATATATACAAATAAACTTTATTGATAGCTTGAAATAAATTTACAATCATTTGAGTACATCAATACATCTGGATAGTTATAATAACCTGTCTTCATATACAACAAAAAGCAGAATAAACTAGACTGATATCATACATTTGAACTCCTCCAGAACGTCTTCTGAAATCCATAGCATCTTAACCTGAACCTATATAACTCGGGCTAACCCGAGCATTTCAAATGCCAAATCACTCTGGTGAACCAGAGTGAGAAACCCACTAAGTTTAAGGGCGTCATCCAACTTGATTTTTAAGTTAAAAATCCTTTTGAAAGAAAAGGATAATCGTAAGACCAAATCCACACATAAATACAGACGGTTTTTAACTTGCAATGACCCAAAACAGTTTTGAAAATCAATACTTTTCTGATATTATAATAGTGTCTAAATACAATTAAATAACAATCTAGCAGAACATTTGCATCTCACGCTCCACATATATAGTATACAATCAAAACTGCAGGCACTTATTGGAGATTGGATTCCGACTATGACAAGGGTTGGAACCACCTGCTGATAGTGTATCTCTAGAGAGGAAAACACTGGGTTCAGCAAGAACATCTTGTAACCCGACCTACACATGACCGTTGAGTTTATCGAATATATTGTCACCTATGGTTGCTAGCAACATAACCATTCCCAGGAGATACAGAATCGAAAATGTAATGACCTGAAAATTCCCCTCGCGGAAAATCGCCAGATACACTAACTTTGGGCATACAACACATCAGAACAAATAACAGAAGACTTTTATAAATATTATAATAATGTTACATCAGAGTACAGAATATCAGAGTGCATCGAATTAATAATAATACAGCGGAAGATTAATTTACAATAAACTTAACACAATGCAGTGGAATACTATCATTTCTCTGGACACAGCTATAAGTTTCGATCCAGAATCCTGCTTAATATATATGCAAAACAAGCCACTCGACTGCCCGTGTGGAAAAGAGGGCACCCGAGTTTGCAAAGTGAAACAAACTACGAGTCAGTCATAGGGCTGGTATGAGAAATCTTACTTAACTTATCTAATAATAATAAGGCTAATCATAGGACCACGCCGCCAATGCGGAACGGGTTTACTCCATTAGATTGCCAGTGCAAGAAATAAAGTAAATCATTAAACAACGCAATGCTTTTTAGAAAAATGAAACCATTATAAGACTCAAGTCCCATCACACAATGCAACACAAACCGGAGGATAAAGTTTTACCTTATAATGGTCAAAAATGCTTGATACAATAAAATGGATTTGATATTATTATTAGTGTATATATGTTTCAAAAACATTTCAATCATAATGTTTCAATCATATACGGCATAACAAGCATATACTATGTTGCCATACTAGTTTACAATCAAAACCGTATGGTGTTGTATTGGAAGTTGGATTTCCATCATGAACCAAGGCAAGGGATCGTCCTTACCGAATTCGAGACTCTCTAGCCCGAATCTCAGGATACAGCCGCAACTGCACCTAGGAGCAGCAAGGCTGGTCCACAAATACTTTAGTGGATTAGTTACGCCTGAACAATACGTTTCCCCGCCCTATGGGGTGTAAATAAAAAGCCACTAGGGACTCAAATCGGAGGCGCCTCATTCCATCATCCACATAAGTAAAATTCTGGGCTCCATACCATTACACCACTTCTAGCTAGAAAGAAATGCATGTCCTCTCTGCCATCCTTTTCCCATTTCTGGTTCATACCGAGGTGTGAGGCTCGCGAAGTATTGCTACACAAAGCTATGATAAATAAAGCTGTGCTTTGATCATCAACCACAAGGCTCTGCTTTTCAACAAAAGCCTTGATCATTTGCATCTTAGCATGTCATGTTGTCAATCCATACCATACCATTGATTTCTGCCAATATATAACCTCTAAGCTTGTACGTCTCAGAGAAGGGTGTTAAGCAAGAGAATAAATTCTCCACTACCAAACAAATATATATTTAGTAGAGATCAACGAATACAGCATAAAGGAATACAACGTCAGATATACCATCCATTTACAAGTACGCTCTGGGTCTGAACGAAACCGGAGACATCTTATTCCTTGTCCCATATGTCCAATACAGGAGAGAGGTTCTCGCATATCCATCGACCTCCAAGTACGTCTGGACGATCACCACTTATTACCTTGTCTTGGGATGCCTCCAAATTAAGATATCAGTAATCATCCAAACTATGTGAAGACCTCCGGTCTTCAACCACCGTCTTCATCTTCGACTTTTAATCGTCGTAGTAATTATTCAGAATGAGTTAAACCTGGTCTTTCCGAATAACTCGCGTATTTTATAATCAATAATTAAGTGCTACAGAAACACATCATACGCCTCATTCCAATTCAGAATATTCTTTTAATAAAATATTCACATTATTAGGGAAAGGTTCCCATTTATTTTATCAAAGATAAATTCTTTTAAATTTATTCTTTAATCTTCTTTTTAAAGATTCATTAAAACTCCAATTTGGTTTTAATATCAAAAATCAATACTTTATTATTATTCAACTTTAAGAAATTAATCTTGTCTTTAACTGGGTTAAAGAACCAATGTCATTTTAAACACATTTCACGATAAAACCAAAATCATCTTCCATTAAACATGGAATTTTCACAGAAATCAAACCAATATATAATCGATATAAATTTCCGTATCAGACTAATAATATAAATGGAATAACGGCAAAGCCTTTTAAATTCCATATATAGTAACAGTCTTCTTTTACAGAAGCTCATCTCGATTATTACCAAATCGAATTCCATTCAATTCCAATTTAGTATATAGAATTGGAAAACCTTACTTTGGAAAATTTCCATTTAAATCTTAATAAAAGATTTATAAATTCCAAATTATATTTCACTGTTAATTGGGTTAAAGAACGAATGTCGTTTAAAACATAGTTCACAATAAACCCAATTCACATTTCATTTTATTCCAATTACTAAATATAATTGGAAACTCTAATAATCTTAATTAAAAGAATTTTTCTTTTCATACAAGGTTTTAAGAACAGTGTTATTTAAGGCACCATTCACGATAAACCCAAAATTCCAATTTATTTTATTTAATTTCAATTGAATATTAATTGGAAAACTTCATTAAATCTTAATTTAAAGATTTATTCTAGTTAATAACTAGTTCATTTTGATAAAAATATATTTTTATCCTTTCAAATATGAAATTTTCATCTAAAATCTTTTCAAATTATTAATTATGATTTTACATAATTTTTCCATATTTTTGATAATTTTATTAAGGCCCATACAGTCGGTTTCCAATAATGGCCACCGAACTGCATCCATAACGACCTTTTTCAAATTTGATTTGGACATAATTCCAAATCCAACCGTTAGTTTCAAAACTCTTATATTCATTGGAAAGCTCTTTTCGATACGAACCCAACGGTTCCGGTTTTGGGAGAATTTGACGGTCGGATCTCCCGTTACATCAATTTGAAGTTAGTGGTCGAAATTCGCGAACGGTCGCTGCGCGGTGCATTCTATTTAGGCCATTAAATATATATATATATATATATAATATATTCGTCGATTTCCAATTAAACGTATTTTTATAAATCGTTTATAAATTTATTTTAAAACGATCTTAACTTCATTTTCAATTTTAAATCAAAATTGAATATTCTATATCGTTATCATATTAAAATGATAATATTTCCAAAATATTAAATTTCGAAATCACTACTTTTCGATATTCATTATAAAATGAATAAAATCGATCGATAAACCCGTTCGGGTTAAAAATGGCGTTCCGATACTTAACCCAGCTTCATATTTATATTTTTGTGCCCATCCAGAATCAGACATAAAAATCATAATTTTATTCTTCACTGAATATTATTTTATAATACTCATTATTTTAAACAATTCTTTATTTTAAAAGATTCTATTATCTTTAAATATTCTTTATTTTAAAATAGTCTGAATCGGAATGCGACTCAATCAATTACCATATAATTTCAGTTATATGGATTTCATACATCGCATGTATATAACGATAATGATAAATAATCATTAAACAATCCATTCACATCCAGAGTGAAATTTAAAACTGCGTGAGCATTAAAATAAATAAATAACGCTCATCACAGACTGTCAATCTATCGATTGACATACAACTAAATATTGGGGCTAGTGTAAGTCAAATATCATCCCAACACCCATGTGGGGTTTCCAGACAACAACAGTTTACTTAAATACATCATTGGTTAATAAATTAAACCAATTATAATTCAGTTTGAATTATTTTCTATTTAACAAATTTTCACTGTTTAAGATTATAAATGAATATTTATAATTCAATTTCAACTACCACATTAATATAAACATTATTATGATAATGTTTTAATCTAGCACCAATTATGTTTTTAACATGCGACCAATTTTCTAATATTGCTAACATAATAATAATAATAATGTTTTAATCTTTAACATATTTTTGAATTTCTAACTAATGATCATTTTAATCATTTCTACATGCACTATAAAAATGTAAATTTTATCATTGACATATTTTTATTTCAATATAACATTTCTTAAAAAATGACATTTTTATTTTAACATGATATTTTCTAATAAAATGACAATTTTATTTTAACATGACATTTTTATTTTACATAACATGATTCTAAACAAAGGGCATTTTTATTTAACATAACATGATTCTAAACAAATGACATTTTTATTTAACATAACATGATTCTAAACAAATGCTATTTTTATTTAACATAACATGATTCTAAACAAATGACATTTTTATTTAACATAACATGATTCTAAACAAATGACATTTTTATTTAACATACATGTTTCTAAACAAATGACATTTTTATTTAACATACATGATTCTAAACAAATGACATTTTTATTTAACATACATGATTCTAAACAAATGACATTTTTATTTAACATAACATTTTCTATTCTTCTAGTGACAAAATAAAAAGACAATTTTGTCTACACACATGTTTTCTAATTCTAGTGACAAAATTAATGACAATTTTATCTACATACACATTTTCTAATTCTAATGACAAAATAAAAGGGCAATTTTGTCCACACATATGCTTTCTAATTCTAGTGACAAAATAAAAGATAATTTTGTCTACATGTATGTTTTTAATTTTAATGACAAAATAAAAAGATAATTTTTATTTGACAACAATTCTATTTTAAACATGACAAATAAAAAGGATACTTTTATTTGGATATGATTTCAATATTTAATATGACAAATAAAAATGAATATTTTTATGACAAATAAAAATGACTACTTTTATTTGTATACAAATTCAATGTTTAACCTGATAAATAAAAATGAATGCTTTTACTTGCATACAATTCAATGTTTAATTTGACAAATAAAAATGAATGCTTTTACTTGTATACAATTCAATGTTTAATTTGACAAATAAAAATGAATGCTTTTACTTGTATACAATTCAATGTTTAATTTGACAAATAAAAGTGAATGCTTTTACTTGTATACAATTCAATGTTTAATTTGACAAATAAAAATGAATATTTTTATATATTTACAATTCTAATTCAACAAAACAAATAAAAATGATACTTTTGTTTTGTCGACAATTCTATTTCAACAAAACATATAAAAATGATATTTCTATTTTGTTGACAATTCTATTTCAACAAAATGATATAATTTTTGTTTTTGACCATTCTAAATCAATAAAAATGACATTTTAATATTGACAATTCTAATTCAATAAAAATGACATTTTAATATTGACAACTCTAATTCTACAAAAATGACATTTTAATATTGACAATTCTAATTCAATAAAATATTCCATCAAATCATCATAATAGCATCAATCAATTTAAATCAAATAACGTACATGCAAGAATTTCTAAACATGATAATAATTAATTTATTTCTAATTATTTAAATATGAAATCTCATAGTGATTTTTGTCCGAATTTTCAACGTGCTCTATTTTGGTCCTGGCCAGTTCCATCGCGTAGATCTCGTCTTCACGATTTCAACGCTTCAAAAATCTTTCCATTCCGACCTCGTATGAGAGAGATATGATATTTAACACATTGGATAATTTAAACGAATAATTAAATAATTAATTTAAATATTGATTTACATTTCTGCCCTCCTCTTCTACAGGCCGATTCATGCTCAAACCTGCTCCCTCACTCTCTCTTCTCCTCGCTTCCACCAAAAGCTGCCGCCACCTAATCTGACGACGCTGTTGGAAGCGCGTCAGCCTCCCTCGCCAACTCCCCGAATGTCAAGAGGTCCAGCCACCCATTCCTACTCGAATTTCGCTCCAAACCTGTCGGCCTTGAGGACCGAAATCGAACTCGTCCCTTCATGATATAAGATCTCGACCATCCAGAATATAGATCATACCGAGTTGATCGAAATTGCATTTGGAAATTTTCGAAAACATTGTTTGGGTTTGAGGAAATCGGAGTGGGAAATCTAAAGCGCGAGGTCCGTTCGTTTTAACCCTAGTGAAACACCCCACCTCCGTTAAGGTCACTCACAAAGGGGATGCCTTAACTTCGATGGAGCATTATAGGTAAAAGACACAGATAATTTACAAGACAGATGTATATATAAGCAGCGGAAAATAAAACTAACTTTATTTCAAACATGGTTCATAACAAAACATTACAGCAAACTGTTTCAAACCAACTTCCAAACCATTACATCATAATTTCAGTCTTGATTATTATATAAAGAAGCATAAAACATAAATAAAACTTCATAAATCCCCAAGTCTAGTATGTCCAAAGCCATAGCCAAAGACAATAGGTTCCAAGCCGTACATCACAGAGTCTTCAAGCTTGGAAAGATGAACGGTCCAAATTAAGCTGAGCTATTCACTCCCGGCTACCTAAGGGGGGGGGAACGGAAGAAAAGAAGACGAAAGAAAAATGGGTCAGACATAAGTCTGAGTATGTCTAGTGACTTTTCAGTGTGTGAATAAGGAAAAGGGTTATGATAGGAATAAACTAAAAAATAGGACCATACCAGAATAACTAACATAAAACTATATAAGGCAGGGTAAACCAAATATACATCGCACCCATGTTTAATTCTCTGCACCTACTTATACTTGTCCAACTAGCACCACGTTTTCTTGGTGAAATGATCCCCTTATATCGATCGGCTCCTACTCGCATGCATTTATCACGTGTGTCATTCGGCCCCCGCTTGACTGTAGATACCTGTGTGGTCCCACCACAGGGTGTATCAAATCCTATGGTGGCAACCCGACACGATTCAAGATGCACGGTGTATGACTACTAATGCCCAGTGCCTGCTTTTTCCACTTCGGAGTATGTGCACGCCCGTACTCCGTCGGAACCTACACTGACGCACCACCCGCCGCTGTTTTGACTGCTTATAATTCAGCCCAGTAATCGTGCCCCACCATGCCTAGTTCAGGGTCCCATGATACATCTATGTGGGTTACTGCTGAAATGGGTCCCCGCTACTAGGGTTTTCCAGCCAACATGTTAAATTGGTTAAGTGTCCAAATTTACCTAACCCCACCCATCAGTTTAGCTAACATGTTGAA
The DNA here is from genome assembly GCA_030737875.1 of Allium sativum. Lineage (NCBI taxonomy): Eukaryota > Viridiplantae > Streptophyta > Magnoliopsida > Asparagales > Amaryllidaceae > Allium > Allium sativum. The sequence goes on from CM060915.1 coordinate 375,732,193, forward strand.
TTGGTTAAGTGTTTCCTTAATTGACTTAACCCTACCAATCTTGACTTAGCTTTATTACAGCACCAACCACTCACATTAGACAGGTATTGTTGTGGTCACTAGATGTGCCGGTCGGTTCTGGGCAGTTTTACACCACAACTCAGTCTAACCTTGGGTCCTTTTTGGGCTTAATGCACTAACCACCCACATTAGACAGGTATTGTTGTGGTCACTAGATGTCCCGGTTGGTTCCGGGCAGTTTTACACCACAACTCAGTCTAACCTCGGGTTAGGCATATTCGTCTTTTCTAAATTTACATATTTATCCTTTTATGCTTATATGTAAATTTGTCAACAATTTATTGTCATGGCCCACTATCCTTCTAAATCAAATTCATATTTTTTGGTATGTAAATTATACCATTTCAATGCCATACCATTTACATGGTTATGTGCCAAATATGTTAATTACGTATAATTTCATGTTTTCCCCAACGTTACCCCCGTTGTACGTTCGCAAAAATTACATAGGATGTTAGGCTAGACATTTTAGCCTAACTAATAAACTAAAATGGGAAAAAGAGGAACTTGTAATATTCCAACATCATACAAAAATATGGATCTCACTACAGATGTATCACATGAACTTGGCATAATATACTTTTAATTATGTACTTGCAAACTAGATCTATGCAACATGAGTCATAAAATAATAGTTTTACATAGAACTACCAAAATCTAATTAGACATATAGTGGTGAACTTGCATAGGGGTTGAATCATGCTAACATGGATCTAACATAGAGGCATATGGATCTAACATATAAAGTGTAGATCTAAACATATAGGTTTACATAATCATGTTTTTAACCTATAGACTTGCATGTATTCATATCATGATAGCATCACTTAACTTGCATAAACATGGCATAATTTCTGAATTGACATACAACATAGAGATGTCATCACCAAATTATACAAGGTCGTTGATCTAAACATGTATGCATTATGGATCTAAACAATTAGAAATAAACGACATGACTTAGCCTAAAACTTATATGTATCATAATATCACCAAACGTACATATGATAATTTCATTCCTAATTTCCTATACAACATCACATGTTTATTCACCAATTTCCACGTAATATGATAGGTTTGATAGACCACAATAGTTCATAGGCATATATGATAGAATAGACATGAATAAACATAAATCAGCATCACATACAACTTGATACAATTCGATTTTACAATTCATTACAAACCATGTCTTTAATTTATTCACATCTAAAAGATAACCACACTTACAAACAAAAAGGAATTATTGAGTTCAGGGATCTGTATTCTGAAATTGAATTGCTCGCCTTTGATGTAGATCGTTGAATTTTCTTAGTTGAATTATATTAGATTAGATTTTGATGCAGCTTCAATCTTGCCTTTGAGTTGAAAGAGATGACGACTATTCTAGGTTCACCATTGACGGCATGGCGGCTCTTGGTATGAATATTTGTGATTTAGGGAGTTAGGTTGCTTTTATAGAGGTTTAATTAATTTAGAGCCGTCAGATCAACGCTAGAAGCAATCAAGACCATCCAGTCAAGATAGGATAACACCTCAGCCCTAATGACTCAGCAGGGAGTCAAAATTCGTCATCTTTTCAGATATGCCCTGGGAGGGGGGTAGGTCGACCAGTAGGGTAGGTCGACACTAGGGTCGACCCCCTGGTCGACCTGGCCTAGGGCGGGAATTTTCCTGCCCTTCCCTCTTGTGTGTTTAAATTTAAATTTTGAATTTTTGAAACTTCCGAAGGCCATAACTTCTTCATACGAAGTCCAATTTACGCAAACTCGGACTCTATCTCAACCAGAATTCCGAGACGAACGCAATAGCGTAACCCATTTCCCTTAATTCTCACATTTAAAATTAATTATTCTTTAATTCGTTACATTAAGGTTTATAGAAAATACGGGGTGTTACATTCTCCCCTCCTTAAAGGATTTCGTCCCCGAAATCTTCAAGTCAAGAAGAACGTATATCCTACCATCCAATCGTCCATCTACTCAACCATCAAACACAGGCGTTCATTGTCCTTAAAAGACTTCTAATGCTTCATGATTATATGCATAGTGTGTGTGTGTATGCCCCTATCTAATGCAAAATCAGGCGGTCTACTGATTCAGTTGACCTCCTTAATGCAAGTAATGTCGGTGTCATGCGTCCATAATGTATGCAATCTTCCCTAATCATACTTTCTACATGAGTGCTCAATCATTCATACAAATGCAGCATCCACATGATAACACATCAAGTTTCAATCATAAGTACATATATGCATATGCAATATGAAAGTGACTGAGCCAGTCTAATACCTAAAGTGTGTGTATATGCATCCACGAGCAACCACTAGCAACCACTTGCAACCATCAATCATAACATGTTTCAAATACATGTTTACATCCATTGGTTTCTACCTAAGGATCAAGAACAGTACCGAGGAAAATACTAAAAAGATAGATACGAGCATGAACAAACTTAAGGAAATAAAGATCAAAGATGTACCCTCAAAAAGAAAAGGGTAGGCTGCGCGTATTTTGGCTTTAGTCTCGCAAGTCGCGTCTTCCTCAGCGTCACTCCATTGAACTTTTACAAGTTTGACTTCGCGGTTGTGTAGCTTTTTGACTTCTATACCCAAGATATGAGTTGGAACTCTTCTCACAGTCCCCTCTCGTTCTACTTCTACATCCTCTAATATGCTTGGTTCGACCACTTCAGCAGACTCATGTAGGCACTTTCGTAAGTGAGAAACGTGAAAGACATTATGAACTCCAGCCAATCTTTCGGGCAGCTCTACTCTGTAAGCCATCTTCCCAATCCTTTCAATTATAGGAAACGACCCTACAAATCTTGGTGCCAACTTTCCTGTGGATCCGAAGAGAACGACGTTCCTCAAAGGAGATACTTTAAGGACAACCCTATCCCTAACCTCAAACTCAAGGTCGGTCCTTCTCTTATCTGCATAGGACTTCTGTCTATCTTGGGCAGTCTTCATTCTTTTTCGTATCAAGTCCACTTTCTCTGAAGTTTATCTAATCATATCTGGTCCAAGTATGAGCTTATCTGTAGACTCCCACCAACAAGTTGGTGATCAACACGGTCTTCCATATAAAGCTTCGAAGGGTGCCATACCTATGGTGGCTTGGTAGCTATTGTTGTAGGCAAACTCCACCAAAGGAAGATGATCCTCCCATGTTCCTCTGAAGTCAAGAATTCATAATATCAAGAGGTCTACTAACACTCTGTTCATTCATTCCGTCTGACCATCGGTTTGGGGGTGATAGGTCGTGCTTAAGCATAACTGTGTGCTTATAGCTTCTTGCAAGCTCTTCCAAAACTCGCTCGTAAAGATAGAATCTCGGTCGCTAACAATGCTAGAGAGTATCCCATGGAGTCGGACTATTTCTTTAAGATATATGGATGCTAGAGATGAGGCAGTCCTTCTACTCTTAACGGGTATAAAGTGAGCGCTTTTTGTGAGCCTGTCCACTATTACCCAAATACTGGTATTGCCTCTTCTTGACCTAGGTAGCCCATCAATAAAGTCCATCGAGATGCTATCCCATTTCCACTGTGGGACCTCTAGAGGATGAAGCAAACCTCCAGCCTTCTTTTGTTCCGCCTTGACTTGCTGGCATACTAAGCACTTCGAGACGAATCCAGCTACATCCCTCTTCATGCCATCCCAAAAGAAAACCCTTTTTACGTCTTTATACATCTTGTCTCCACCGGGGTGTATGGTCAACTTGGAATGGTGCGCCACTTCGAGAACCTTCTTCACCAAATCCCTTGCTTATGGGACGTATAGCCTTCCATCTCGCGTCAACCAACCCTTATCATCGATGGAGTATCTATTGAGGTGACTAGAAGTCTCACCCCTACTCAACTTATCTATCATATCAACTCGCTAAGGGTCTTCATGTTGCGCGTTCCCTATTAAGTCCAAAAGAGTAGGTCACACCTCTAGCGATGCTAACAAACCAGTCACATGATCGACGGAGGGTCTAAAATCAAAGTTGGCTATGTACTCCAAGCTCTTCCTTTCAACAAAGAGAGGGCTTAAGGTCAGCTTCTTTCTACTCAAGGCGTCCGCTACTACATTGCCCTTGCCAGGGGTATAGGAAATCTCGAAATCGTAGGATGCCAAGAATTCCATCCACCTTTGTTGCCTCAAGTTAAGATCTTTCTACGAGAAAAGGTACTTCAACGTTTTATGGTCAGTATACAATTCAAATTTCTCACCTAGGAGATAATTGCGCCAAGACTTAAGTGCAAAGATGATGGCAGCCAACTCTAGGTCATGGGTTGGGTATTTTTTCTCATGTGCTTTCAGCTGTCGACCTACATAAGCTACTACCTTCCCTTCTTGCATTAAGACAACACCTAGACCCATACCACATGCATCTGTGTATATGGTAAACATCTTGCTCCCATCCGACAATGCCAGAACTAGGACTGTTGTTAGAGCTCTTTTTAAGCGTTGGAAGGCAATATCGCAATCCAAATCCCAATTGAAAGTTAGGTTCTTCTTTGTCAACTTTGTAACTGGAGCTCATATTTTCGCAAAATCTTTGATGAACTTCCGGTAAAAGCCTGCTAGCCCGAGAAAGCTTCGGACGTCGGTTACATTCCATGGGACCTTCCAATCTTGCACCGCAATTACTTTTGCGGGTTCCACAGCTAACCCTTCCTTGGATACCACATGTCCAAGAAATCTTACTTCCTCTCTCTAGAAGTGGCATTTGAAGAATTTGGCTTTCAATTGATGTGCACGAAGAGTATCCATGACTTCCTTTAGATGCTGAGCATGCTCTTCCTCACTCTTCGAGAAAATCAAAATGTCGTCCACGAAGACCACTACAAACTTATTGAGGAACTCCCTAAACACCCTGCTCATCAAATCGACGAAATAAGCGGGTGCGTTTGTCAAGCCGAAAGGCATGACAAGCGACTCGAAGAAACCATCCGGATTTCTGAACGCGGTCTTATCAATGCTGTCTTCAGCCACTCTCAGTTGATGAAACCTGGTAGCTAAATCTAGTTGGGAGAAAACTGATGCACCTACAAGCTGATCGAACAAGTCGTCTATTCTTGGAAGTGGGTTCCTATTCTTCTTGGTCAACTTGTTTAGCTACCTATAATCAACGCATAGGCGAAGCGAACCGTCCGTTTTAGTTGCGAACACTACTGGAGCACCCCATTCAGAAATACTCCGCCTTATAAACCCCTTTTCTAGCAGCTCTTTAACTTGCTTGCTGAGCTCTTTCCGCTCCCTTGGAGCCATGTGTCTAATGGGTAAAGCAACGGGTTTTGCATTATTGATGACGTATATACAGAAGTCTATCTCCCTCTTCAGAGGTAACCCTTTAACCTCTTCAAAGACATCTGAGTATTCACGGACTACTCTAACAGGCTGCAAATCCTCAATAGACACATCAAAAGATTCTAGATAACTAAGCATAACAGAGTTCATGGGATTACAAGAAATTTCGAGAGTGTTACCGAGCCGAGTCATGAGTCTAACCACTCTCCTTTCACAATAGAGGATGGCACCATTACTGGATATCCAATCCATGCCTAGAATCAACCCGTAGCCCGTGAAGGCCAAAACATAGGCATTGCATCTAAACCCTACACTTAATATAGAAATTTCCAAATCCAAACAAATCATTGAAAAATAAGTTGAGCCCCCAATTGGATTTGAAACAACCAAGGGATCCTCTATTAAACAGGTGTCTAGGTGCAGAGATTCAACTAATGTAGTAGATATAAAAGAGTGCGATGCGCCAGAATCAAAGGGTGTACGAACAGGATGATCAAAAAGATAAACTAAACTCTCAACAGAAACATTTCTACCTTGTTCATGCGGAGGTGCCATGAGAGTGTGAACCTGACCACCAGAAGTAGATCCATCTCTCTGCCCTTGCCCTTGCTTTCTTGGGCAGTCCCTAGCCATGTGTCCTGCCTCGCCGCAATGGAAACAACCACCCATCTTCCTGCGGTCCTTAACCAAATGACCAGGAATTCCACAAAAATTACACTTCCTCTTGTCACGGGTTTTGTTGTTCTTCCCGCCTTTCTTGGAGTATGTCTTCTTGCTCTGTGATCCTTCCCCTTTCTTATCTTGAGATGCTTCCACCTTTGTCTCCTTCTTGCTAACCTTATCTTCTTCTTGTAACAGTGCCATGTCCACCAGTCTTTCATAAGTCGCTCCCATAGGTATATGGGACATAGCTACGCTGTGCAGTGGCTCATTCAATCCTTTAACAAAGCGGAGAGCCTTCTTATGTGGAGTGTTCACTAACTCCAATCTGAACCTAGCCAGCTGATTGAATTGGTTAACGTATTCCTTGACCGATATACTTCCCTGTTTGAGAGCTAAGAACTTCTCCATCTGTAGGCTTCGTTCAGCTTGTGAGAGGAATTTCATTTCAAACCTCATTCTAAAATCCATCCAAGTTTCAATTAGTCTTTCAATGTTAGTGACTTCCCACCAACAGGAAGCTTCGTCTTTGAGCAACCATACCGCCAACTGTATCTTCTACCTATCATCCACTTCGAAGATATCGAACAAATCCTCAGTTTCTTTGAGCCAGTTTCTTGCTTCCACGAAGGATTCATTTTCCATTGAAGTTCTTTCCACCCATGGCTCGAAAGTCCCTACATATTTTTGAGAAAGCATTTGGATGAGGAGGAGGAGGAGGAACCGCTGCAGCTGGGGGAGGAGGAATGTCTGCTGGGGGAGGTGGAATGTCTGCTGCGCCTGCATCGTTGGCCCTAGCCTGTAGGTACCTCCTGAACCAGTCGGGTATCGGTACACCCTCTGGGAGGTTAAGATTCCCAGACATGCCGAAACGAAAAAATAAAGATTCAAAACAAAGGATAGAAAGATAATGCATATGGCTTTGGGGGATTATGCCTTTTAAAAGTAAAATAACACTTTTTGTTGAAAATGCTTCTTTTTGAAAATAGTTTTCAAAAACTTTCATCTGATCTAGTAAACCTTTGCTCTGATACCAAGTGAAACACCCAACCTCCGTTAAGGTCACTCACAAAGGGGATGCCTTAACTTCGATGGAGCATTATAGGTAAAAGACACAGATAATTTACAAGACAGATGTATATATAAGCAGCGGAAAATAAAATTAACTTTATTTCAAACATGGTTCATAACAAAACATTACAGCAAACTATTTCAAACCAACTTCCAAACCATTACATCATAATTTCTATCTTGATTATTATATAAAGAAGCATAAAACATAAATAAAACTGCATAAATCCCTAAGTCTAGTGTGTCCAAATCCATAGCCAAAGATAATAGGTTCCAAGCCGTACATCACAGAGTCTTCAAGCTTGGAAAGATGAACGGTCCAAATTAAGTTGAGCTATTCCCTCCCTGGCTACCTAAGGGGGGGGGAACGGAAGAAAAGATGACAAAAGAAAAATGGGTCAGACATAAGTCTAGTGAATTTTCAGTGTGTGAATAAGGAAAAGGGTAACGATAGGAATAAACTGAAAAATAGGACCATACGTGAATAACTAACATAAAACTATATAAGGCAGGATAAACAAATATACATCGCACCCATGTTTAATTCTCTGCACCTACTTATACTTGTCCAACTAGCACCGTGTGTTCTTGGTGAAATGATCCCCTTATATCGATCGGCTCCTACTCGCATGCATTTATCACGTGTGTCATTCAGCCCCCGCTTGACTGTAGATACCTGTGCTGGTCCCCCCACGGGGTGTATCAAATCCTATGGTGGCAACCCGACACGATTCAAGATGCACAGTGTATGACTACTGATGCCCAGTTCCTGCTTTTTCCACTCCGGAGTATGTGCACGGCCGTAATCCATCAGAACCTACACTGACGCACCACCCGCCGCTGTTTTGACTGCTTACAATTCAGCCCAGTAATCGTGTCCCACCTTGCCTAGTTCAGGGTCCCATGATACATCTATGTGGGTTACTGCTGAAATGGGTCCCCGCTACTAGGGTTTTCCAGCCAACATGTTAAATTGGTTAAGTGTTCAAATTTACCTAACCCCACCCATCAGTTTAGCTAACATGTTGAATTGGTTAAGTGTTTCCTTAATTGACTTAACCCGACCAATCTTGACTTAGCTTTATTAGTGCACCAACCACTCACATTAGACAGGCATTGTCGTGGACACTGGATGTGTCGGTCGGTTCCGGGCAGTTTTACACCACAACTCAGTCTAACCTTGGGTCCTTTTTGGGATCAATGCACTAACCACCCACATTAGACAGGTATTGTTGTGGTCACTGGATGTGCCGGTCGGTTCCGGGCAGTTTTACACCATAACTCAGTCTAACCTCGGGTTAGGCATATTCGTCTTTTCTAAATTTACATATTTATCCTTTTATGCTTATATGTAAATTTGTCAACAATTTATTGTCATGGTCCACTTTCCTTCTAAATCAAATTCATAATTTTTGGTATGTAAATTATACCATTTCAATGCCATACCATTTACATGGTTATGTGCCAAATATGTTAATTACGTATAGTTTCATGTTTTCCCCAACGTTACCCCCGTTGTACGTTCGCAAATATTACATAGGATGTTAGGCTGAGTGTTTTAGCCTAACTAATAAACTAAAATGAGAAAAAGAGGAACTTGCAACATTCCAACAACATACAAAAATATGGATCTCACTACAGATGTATCACATGAACTTGGCATAATATACTTTTAATTATGAACTTGCAAACTAGATCTATGCAACATGAGTAATAAAATAATAATTTTACATTGAACTACCAAAATCTAATTAGACATGTAGTGGTGAACTTGCATAGGGGTTGAATCATGCTAACATGGATCTAACATAGAGGCATATGGATCTAACATATAAAGTGTAGATCTAAACATATAGGTTTACATAATCATTTTTTTCACCTATAGAGTTGCATGTATTCATATCATGATAGCATCACTTAACTTGCATAAACATGGCATAATTTCTGAATTGACATACAACATATAGATGTCATCACCAAATTATACAAGGTCGTAGATCTAAACATGTATGCATAATGGATCTAAACAATTAGGCATAAACGACATGACTTAGCCTAAAACTTGTATGTATCATAATATCACCAAACGTACGTATGATAATTTCATTCCCAAATTCCTATACAACATCATAGGTTTATTCACCAATTTCCACATAACATGATAGGTTTGATAGACCACAATAGTTCATAGGCATATATGATAGAATAGACATGAATAAACATAAATCAGCATCACATACAACTTGATACAATTCTATTTTACAATTCATTACAAACCATGTCTTTAATTTAATTGCATCTAAAAGATAACTACACTTACAAATAAATATGAATTCTTGAGTTCTGGGATCTATATTCTGAAATTGAATTGCTCGCCTTTGATGTAGATCGTTGAATTTTCTTAGTTGAATTAGATTAGATTAGATTTCGACGCAGCTTCAATCTTGCCTTTGAGTTGAAAGAGATGACGGCTATTCTAGGTTCACCATTGACGGCATGGCGGCTCTTGGTATGAATATTTGTGATTTAGGGTTGAGAGTTAGGTTGCTTTTATAGAGGTTTAATTAATTTAGAGCCGTCAGATTAACCCTAGAAGCAATCAAGACCATCCAGTCAAGATAGGATAACACCTCAGCCCTAATGACTCAGCAGGGAGTCCGAATTCGTCATCTTTTCAGATCCGCCCGGGGGGGGGGGGTAGTTGACCCCCAGGTTGAACTGTAGGGTAGGTCAACACTAGGGTCGACCCCCTGGTCGACCTGGCCTGGGGCGGGAATTTTCCTTCCCTGCCCTCTTCTGTGTTTAAATTTGAATTTTGAATTTTTGAAACTTCCGACGGCCATAACTTTTTCATATGAAGTCCAATTTATGCAAACTCGGGCTCTATCTCAACCAGAATTCCGAGACGAACGCAATGGCATAACCCGTTTCCCTTTATTCTCACATTTAAAATTAATTATTCTTTAATTCGTTACTTTAAGGTTTACAGAAAATACGGGGTGTTACACCTAGGCGGTGGAATTTTTCTCTGAAATAGAATCAGGGTTTCAAAGAAAAAAAATGTGATTGGTCGGCTATTTATATAAATAATATTTTTTATTTTATTTAATTCCAGAATACCTATTTAACACCACGAACTCCAAATCGAACCCAACGACTGTCGGCCTCGGCTAAATACCCCCATTTCGGATATAATGGGATATGTCTTATCAGCCCATTTGATCGTTTCGACCCATTTTTTTTAAATTAAAATATAAACTATTTAATTATTTAATTTGATCAAACATTTTAATTTACCGGGGCCACATACCGACTCTAATAATTCCCAAAAAAAAATCTAGCTATGTTTTCACGATACGGTCCTAACAAAATTAATTTCGTCGAATTTGGAGACTGTTTGAAAAATGGCCATTTTCTAGTCGATCCAAATTGACTAAAATTGACAAAACATGTTTAAATTTGCCATGCTCACATATTAATTCCAAAAATTATGAAAATTGGAATCTTGCAATAATTTTACATTTCGGATCCAACCAAAGTAGTTTTGTTGAAAACGGAGGTCATTTGTAAAATGGTTATTTTTAATATTAATATATATATATATTTAAATTCCATAGCGACTATTCTGAATATTTAACTGGCCATAACTTTTTATTCCCGCTGTGAAATTTCAATTTTTCAGATCCGTTAGAAACATATAATTAAACAGATTTTAATATTTTTGGTTTTACTTAAATTCGATTTGTTTTGAATCTTATACATTCAGTCAAAGTTCAAATTCAAATTTTCAAACTACCGTGCAATTTCTAACTCCTTTTATAATTAAAATAAATATATTCGTTCTAACTTCGATTTGAAATAAATTTATAATCATTATTATTTAAAATAAATTATTTTAAATATTTAAAATCCATTAAAAATATCTAAAATAAAAATTTTAAATTGGTTCCAAAATTCCGGGTTGTTACAGAAAAGAAGTAACAAATATGAATATTCTCTAGAAGGTGACAATACCCCCTAATGGGGGCGACCCACATAGCCATGCTGCCTGCCCGATTTTTGTCATTTCCCGGTTGATGAGGCTTGAGGTTATAATTCTCTTTTTGAACGTCTGGCCACCATTCACTTTTGAATCCCTCATCGTCTATACACGTCATCCAGGAACAAGATGAACCGAAGGCACCCTCCTACCACATCCTAGGAATCACCCTATAGACCAGTAGTGAGTAGTCCTTACAATCCGTAGATTTCAACCACGTTAGAATCAAAATATATCTATAGGGATCAACTAGATATTGTAAGTAATTCTTACGTTTTATGAAGATCTATGGTCTTCAATTTCTCCATCTCGATTAGCTTCTTCCACAATAACGTATTTGCTGGTTCGGAATGGTTTTCGAATATAAATTCGATCTCGGTCTTTCCGTACCAACACGCGTTAGGTTAGATTTTGATAATCGGTTATTTAACTATAAAAATAAACAATCATAAAAATAAAATAAATCCATATGTTCAGGATACTGTATCACTGGTCATTAAAATAATATATCTAGTGAAATACCAAAAATAATATATCAGTTTTAAATATATTAATATACTCAAATCATTTTATTTATATACTTAGAGAATATCTTAAAACCATATCCAAATTCTCGTTAATAATCATTTCAAAATACTTCTAAAACATTACCTATAATATAACATTGAGAAATCAATTCAATTTATCATTCGTAAAACAATAGATACAAAAACCCCTTTGTTCCATTATTCGAACCCCATAACCATCACTTATCTTTTTGGAATAAACACATTTTTAATTTCATCTCCTTATTTTGGGAATATCGTTGTATTTTTCACAAATCTCCTTTTATTATTTCTTTACTTATAGAAATATCATTTCATATCCTAAGTCTTTTTAATTCCCTTTTATTTTTGGAAACCCAATATATATATTCCCAACTTCTTCAAATAACGTTACGTTATTATTTTTCATAATAAATCACTTCTAACATCTTCACCATTACAACTAATATCATCCTTCGATAATTCTGAAGTTGTTCAAGTTGGGGTATTTTAATTACCTCTCAGACCTTGATCAACAACGTTCTTATCTTAAGATAGATATCAGTCATAATACCAAAAACGATATCCATTCCCAGTATCAAAACCAAATTCCATTTTATTTATATCTTAATGAAACATCATCTATTATTTAATATAGCGAATTTAGATTGCCCTCGTAACTTAACTCGTCTAACCTTTTAATTCAAATATGGGTTTCAGTTTTGATTTCCATTTCAAACTTTCATCCGTTCCTAACCATAAATCAGTAAGAAAATAATTCTCTAAATATCAATCTCCATAACACAATTTATATTTAGGCCATCTGCTCTAAATTCAAAACCAATGCTACATGTTGGTTAATAACAACAAACATTGAATTTAGATTCAACAAACGGTAACCAAATCAAAAATCCAATCATACCGTTTAAACAGTTCATATGATGATAATATGAAAATAAACAATAAATTTAACAGATAACGGCCAGCTAATAACAATTCAAGCATACCATTTAATTGAGAACGTTTATATTATTATAAACATAACCAACAAGGTAAGTTACCTTGTTTGGAAATCATTGTTAGAAATAACGATGTCATTTTATTTAGATTAAACAACCGTTTAATTTAAATAATCGATATAACAATATTTAACAACATCCAAACAATCATCAAATCAACCAAGAATTAGCAAACATGGCATACAAATAATAAACCCGACATATAATAATTATAAGTGGGAGAACTGAGTGAGTTTAACTCACCTTGGATCTATTCCGTCGTTAAAACGTTGTGTTTAACTAAATTAGCAGTCATTTAATTTAGTTGAAAATTACGTTTGCTTTCAGTGTTAACCAGGTCTGCTCCATCTCATAATCTTCATCATTTCGGTTCAAAGGGACCAACTGTTCATAGATCTGATAATGTGCGTACAATATATTAATTTAATGTGTAATAAACATTTATTTTTTATTTAAACTTTAATTTAAATTATATTGGACTCTTACCTAAACACGTTTGGCCCATGACCATCTATACCCGCGTGTTATAGGTTTCTTTGTCATCGTTTTCTTCTGAAGCCATCCTTGCCAAACACCACATATTTTCTACTCCATGTTTTTCCCACATTGAACAATACCCGCCACTTTAAACCCCAGATGTGCCGACTCCCATTCTTTTTTTATTTACTCAAATATAACCAAGCCCAAACCGTTGAAAACACAACCCACAAGGATTCCTCAAACCCGCAAACACCCTTCTCTAACCAAGACACCACGTCACCTTTGACATCTGCAAATTTTCTTTCCATTTTCCTTTTTTTCTATATATGTGAGGCCTGAAAGCCCAACTCCACAAAAGAGCAGCCCAACCTTCCACTAAAGAACCTCTTCTTCTCCAATTCATATATTCCCACCTGCTCCGCATATTTCTACATTCCCTGAGACCGCCGCAATGACTTTCGATTGACGTCACTTCACCAGAACCTACCGCCACCACGACAGCAACCAGACCCCACCTCATCTCCTACCCCAACGTCAACGGCACCCCATGTCAGAGGCCATTGGAAAATAGACCGTCGCCTATGCTGACATCGCCCCCTTTCAGCTGCCTCCGCCCTCAGGCACACCCCATCAACCGCCACTGCTCTGTTTCTACTGCAAATGCCGGTTTGCCCCCTTCCTATTGAACCAGCTAAAACTTCACTGCAACTTCCCATGCATACAAACATACTAACAAAAACTGACTCCAAAAACCAATGTACCCTTCGCTCCATCACCGCATGGCTCATGCTTTTCCCAAACTCCACTGCGACATTGGTTTCTTTCGAATAGAAGCTCATGCATTCCCCAGTCATAACTCTAGTGTTCACTGTGTCTAAAACTCAGGAACAACGTTGGGCTCGAACCCCACAATATTCGCCCAGAAATTAAGAACAGCTTCATACAAACTCATCCTAATGTATTTTATTATTTATACACTATTATTTTGGTGGGTTGGAATTTTTAAAGTGATCAAAAACTTTTCTTTTTATTGTTTTTATTTGTTGTCGAGAAATAAGTTCTCGTGATGCCTGCCAATATATATAGAAGGAAAAACAGAAGGATATGATCCACATTATATCAATGTGGTACAGGGTAGGTTCACCTATTTTTCATAGCATGTACCTAACTGTGTTGAAGCTTCACTTCCATGTCTGTTCGACGGATTTAAATCATACCCAGTAGCTATGTGTGGCATCTCTTCCATCAACAGTTTGATGGATGTTGAGTGAGACGACCCGAACTTCCCCGGTAAGGAAAGCACGGATTGTACTGAGAACCAACCACATCGGAACACAAACAAAAGAACATTTCATTGTTATTTACAACAATTCCATCAGAATACAAGAATATAAAGAGTATGAACAAATAAAATACATTCGATAAATATCATAGATTACAATAAATTACTGTGGCGGAAAAATAATACAATACACAACTGAAAGATATATACGGATACAGAGCTTTCCAGATATCGTTCCAGCTATAAACCAGGTTCCTGTGAATATAAATATGCAAAACCAAAACTACTAGCTGCCCGTGTGGAAATATGGGCACCCAGAGTTTAGGTTAAAACAATAAACTCCAGGTCAGTCATGTGACTGGTGTGAGAATTAAAACAATTATTATTCTTTATTTTAAAGTTAGGTAAATCAAGGGACCACGCCGTATAACACGGAATGAGTTTCCTCCCAAGAATACCAGTGCATAAAACAACAACGCAATGCTAAATAAAGAACAAGGAAGCTATTATAAGACCCAGGCCCCATCACACAATGCAACACAAGCCGGAGGATAGGGTTTTACCTTATAATAGCCAAAGAATGCTTGATACGCTAAATTTCATCTTTTATTATTACTATAAGTGTATAGTGCCAAAACAATTTCAATCATAAGTATTAATCATAGACGGCATGGGTACCATATATCATGTCGCCAATACTAGACTCTACAATCAAAACCGCAAATGTCACGTATTGGAAGTTGGATTTCCATCTATGAACCAAGGCGAGGGATCGTCCTTACCGAATTCGAGACGCTCTAGCCCGTGTCTTAGGAA
This sequence comes from Allium sativum, assembly GCA_030737875.1. Lineage (NCBI taxonomy): Eukaryota > Viridiplantae > Streptophyta > Magnoliopsida > Asparagales > Amaryllidaceae > Allium > Allium sativum. The sequence continues at coordinate 375,747,443 of CM060915.1, forward strand.
CAGAATGCATCGTCCCTTGGAGCGACAGGGCCGGTCCACCGATGTGGATTAAAATGCCTGAACACTGCGTTTCCCTGCCCTATGGGGTGTCAATGAGCTAAATGACTCCATCGGACCCGGATCGTCCGATCTTACTGAGGCGCCTCGCAATCCATCATCCATATAAGTAAAATGTCTGGGCGTGTAAAACCCAAAACACCACTCCTAGCCAGGAGGAAACGCATGCCCTCCCTGAGGTCCTTCTCCCGTTTCTGGTTCACACCGGGGTGTGAGGCTCGTGAATTAATGCTACACAAAGCTGTGCCACACAGGCGGTGCTTTGATCATCAACCACAAGACTTTGCTTTTCAACAGAAGCCTTGATCATTTGCATCTTAGCATGCCACACAGGCAAACCACTCCATGCAACCGATATCCATCAATCAAACAGAATGATATCCAATGTTAGACACACAGTCCATTTACAAGTCCGTTTTGGGTATGAACGAAATCGGTGGCACCTGGTACCTTGCATATCCAGCGATCTCCAAGTACGTCTGGACGATCACCAACTGATTCCCTCCTCTAGGGTGTACAACCCAATCAAAATCATCAGTAATTATCCAAACGATGTGAAGACCTCTGGTCTTCGACCACCGTCTTCATCCTCGACACGTCATCGAATCAGTTATTCAGAATGGGATAAACCCGGTCTTTCTGAATAACTCGCGTATATAATAAACAAGTGTTACACAAACACAACATACGCCTCATTCCAATTCAGAATATTCTTTTATTCAAATATTCTTATACTTTGGGAAAGGTTCCCATTAATTTTATCAAAGATAAATTCTTTAAATTTATTCTTTAATCTTCTTTTGAATATCAATTCAAACCAAATTATGGTTTATCCAAACTAGTCGAGATTAACGAACCTTACCGAAGTAATCATTTGTTTTAAATTTCCCAATCCCAAACTATTTATCCCATGAAGTAAAACAGATCATACTTCATATCTAACACCACGGTGTTATCGGTAAATTCAATTACCATTTCACGTTCAAATCTAATTAAAGATTTAACTATCGCCTGGAGCAAAACTGGTCATACTCCATTCTCGATCATTTCAATCTAATTAAAGATTCATTAAAACTCCACTTGGTTTTAATCTTCCCAAAAATCAATATTAATGATTGTTTAACTTAGGAAATCATATCCTGTCTTTAACTGGGTTAAAGAATCAATGTCATTTAAAACACGGTTCACTATAATCCCAGAATCACATTCCATTCCATCAGCCTTTAACCGTAAATCAGCAAGTGAACAATTCCCTAAATATTAACCCCGAAGGCCGAAACCAACAATAGATCAATACCCAAGAAACCATTCAACTTAACTAATCTCCGGTTAGTTTCTGATTTTATTAACTCCGTTGGGTCTAAGAACAGTATTATTAAAGATACCATTCATGACAACCCAAAATCACATTCCATTTACAATGTAATCTTCATGGAAAACGAATCAATATATATAATCGATATAAACTTCCATATCCGACTAATAATATAAATGGAATAACGGCAAAGCCTTTTAAATTCCAGATATATTAGTTGTCTTCCGCCACAGAAATTCACTTCGATTATTACCAAATCGAATTCCATTCCATTCCAATTTATTTTATTAAATTGGAAAACTTTACTTTGGAAAATCTCCTTTAAATCTTAACAAAAGATTTATAAATTCCAAATCACATTTCACTGTTAATCGGGTTAAAGAACGAATGTCGTTAAAACACAGTTCACGATAAACCCAATTCACATTCCATTAATTATCGGGTTAAAGAACAAGTGTTATTTAAAACACTGTTCACGATAAACCCAAAAATCAAATCAAATTCAATTCCAATTAAATATCATTTAATTGGTATACTTCAATAAATCTAAATAAAAAGATTTAATCTTTTTTTCAAACGGGTTTAAGAATAGTGTTAATGAAGACACCATTCACGCAAACCCAAATCCCATTTGATATTAAATACAAGGCTCTGAATAGAAAATATATCGGCTTATATTCAATATCAAATTCTACGACCAATAAATATCGTATTGGAAATAACGATATAAATATATCTTTCAAATTCCCATAACAATATCTGCATAATCACGAAATCCAACATCGAAATATTCTAAAGTCAATTTCGATTCAAATCCATTCCAATTCAATTATTGGAAATTCTGGTTACTTTTAAAACCCTTTCAAATCCAATTTATTTATTTCAAATATAAATGGATTATAATTCTAGTTCAAAACTAGTTCATTTTGATAAAAATCAATTTTTATCTTTTCAAATATGGAGTTTTTCATCCAATTCTTTCCAAATCATTTCTTATGATTTTACACAAATTATTACTATTTTTAATAATTTTATCAAGGCCCGTACAGTCGATTTCCACAAACGGCCATCGAACTGCACTTACAATGACCTTTTCCAAATTTGATTTGGACATAACTCCAAATCCAACCGTTAGATTACAAATCTCTAATATTCATTAGAAAGCACTTTTTGATACGAACCCAACAGTTTTGGTTTTAGGAGAATCCGACGGTCGGATCTCTCGTAATGTCCATTAGAAGTCAATGGTCGAAATTCGCGAACTGCCGCTGCGCGGCGCGTTCTATTCAGGCCATTATATATACAATATATATATATATTATATATTTCGTCGATTTCCTTTCAAAACGTATTTTATAAATCGTTTTAAATTCGTTTTCAAAACCATTTCAACTTCATATTCAATTTTAAATCAAATTTGAATATTCTATATCGTTAATATATAAATGATATTTTGAAATCACTTCCTTTTCTATATTCATTATAAAAATGAATAAAATCGATATAAATATCGTTCGCGTCAAAATGGCGCATATCTAATCAACACGGCTTTATATATTTCAATAACTTCGTTATTTTATTCAACAAATGAATATTTTCTTCAACACATGAATTTTCTTTTATTCAACACATGAATATATTTTATTCAACACATGATTTTTTTTATTCAACACATGAATATATATTTAATTTCCAACTTGGAATGAGGCCCAATCAATTACCATATAATGTTAATTATATGGATTCCCTACAACACATGTATATAATAACAACGATAAATAATCAACCAACATCCATAGTGCATTCTACATTGCATAAGCATCAAATATAAATATTTAATGCTTATAACAGCCTGTCAATCAATTGATCGACATACAACTAATTATTTGGGATTAGTGTACGCCAAATATCATCCCAAAACCTGTGTGGGGTTTCAAACAATCAAACACAGGTTTTATTTGTGCAGTTGGACGATGTGTAAAATTTATCGTCCCAATCAATATCAGTCAAATGTGTGTATATAAACAAATCGTCCAATTTGTTTATAAATATTTACTTTATATACACCTTAAAAATTATATTTTTAACTATAAAATATTTTCTTCCATTCCACATCACACAATCAATATTCACACCACAAACAACAAACAAGTCGTCCATGGTCTGTGGACAACGGGTGTCGGGTGCTACTAAGCACCGTCTGCATCCTAGTATATATTTCAAACTAGAAATTAAAATAAAAGTGAGGAGTTCTCACCCATAAGCTAAACCAAACGCCACGACTCTTCATATGTAGAAATATTCGCCGTGTTTCCTTTTGTCACTTTCGTTGTCCGTATTCACTACATATATAAAAATCGCATTTTTATATTGTTGCTATGTATATAAAAATCACATTTTTATAACTACGCTATATGGATAAAAATCACATTTTTATAACTAACTATATGGATAAAAATCACATTTTTAATACAACGCTATACAGATAAAAATCATATTTTTATCTCAACATATATATAATAAAAATCAGAATTTTATTTCGCTACATATATGAAAATTATATTTTTATATTCTCTATTATATAAAAATTCTATTTTCAATCCACTACTCATATAAAAATCGAATTTTTATTTCGCTACATCATATATAAAAATCGTATTTTTATATTCTCTATCTTATAAAAATCATATTTGTATAATCTCTACTATATAAAAATCATATTTTTATTATCTCTACTATATAAAAATCATATTTTTATTATCTCTATAATATAAAAATCATATTTTTATGTTGCTACTACTTCATATAGAAAAATCATAACTTTATGACTTAAAAATCATAGCTTTCTAAGATTAAAAATCACAGCTTTCTATACAAAAAAATCTAAACTTTCTATATTTAAAAACCTAAGCTAATCTATATAAAAGAAAATCTAATCTTTATAGCTTAAAAACCTAAACTATTATAGTTTAAAAATCCAACTTTTATAGGCTATTACACACCTAATAAACTGATTTATTTAATTACAAAGAAAATTATTTAAACACATAAAAAAACTAACCTTTTCTTGCAAAAAAGAAAGGATTTCGGTTGTAGGGGGGCTAGTGTCGGACTGACCGTCGGAGAGGGCGGTGAAGGGGATGCTGGTGGCGATAGGGGGCGACTCAGGGTCGGTAGGAGGTGCTCAGGTAGGGGTGTTGGATTTAGGGCCGTGAGGGGGGCTATGGTTCACGGTGGAGAGAGAAGGATGGAATGGAGGGTGAGGGAGGGGAGCGGCTGAGAGAAGGGGTGGTTGGAGGCCGTCGACGGCGGCGGGCGGCACCGTCTTGGGGGGTGGGGGAGCGCGATGGCGGGTCTGGGCTGCATCGTGTTTCCCCCTTTTAAATTTCTTTTTTTAATTTCGATTTAAAATGAAGAGAGAGAGAGGAGGGTAGGAGGTATAATAATATATATAATTTAATTATTTAATTCTCCATTAGAGTTGACTTTTCATTCAAACTCCAAACGAAACCCACCGACTATCGTCCCTAGCTAATTGCCCCCATTCCAAACGCAATGGGATATGTCACGTAAGCCAATTCGACCGTTACGATCAGTTTTCGTTAAATCAAATTATAAATCATTATATATTTAATTTAAACGTACATTTTAAATTACCGGGGTCACATACTAACCTCAAAATTTCCAGAAAAATTATTTCTAGCTCCGTATTGACGATACAGTCCTAACAAAACTAATTTCGTCAGATTCTGGGACCGTTTGAAAAATGGCCATTTTCTGGTCGATCGAAATTGACTGAAACTGTTAAAACACGTTTAACTTCGCCACGCTCACATATTGATCCCAAAAATTATGAATTTTGGAATCTGGCAATAATTCGACATCCGGAATCCAATAAAAGTGGTTTCGTCGAAAACAGAGGTCGTTTGCAAAATGGCTATTTTTAAGGGCCAAAATTCCATAGCGACTATTCTGAATTTTCAATTGGACATAACTTTTTATTCCCGCTATGAAATTTCAATTTTTCGGATTCGTTGGAAAGATATTTTCAAATAGATTCTAATATTTTTAGTTTCGCTAAAATCCAGTTTATTTTGAATCCTGTACATTCATTTGAACTTTGAAATCGAATTCTCGAACTACCGCGCCATTTTCAATTCCTTTTATAATTAAAAATAAATATTTATATTCTAACGTCAATTCAAATAAATATATACGGTCTAATTCTATTCAAAACAAATTTCTCGTCATTATTATTTAAAATAATTCATTTTAAATATTCAAAATTCATCAAAATTTCCAAAATAAAAATTTTAAATTGGCTCAGATTTCCGGGTTATTACAGTCTCCCCCACTTAAAACTTTTCGTCCCCGAAGAGGAACGAAGCTGAAAGCTGTTTAACTAATCAACTCAACTTTCATTATTTTCATTATGGCTTAAGTTCTTCAACTTTTCAGTTTCTAAGAACTTTTCAAATTCTTCAAAAATTTGGCTAACACCCTAAATTTTCGAAAAATTTCGCCATAACCTCCCCTGCATCGGGAGCTTCGGGATATTTCAAATAGCCTCCCATGGCCCTCACCGATCCAAAAAGAAAAAGAAACAGCCAATCGGCTCATAAAATCATCAAAAACCCAATAAATTTGTAAACATGTACCTATTTGTCGGGCAAACAATTTTATTCTTCTGCTCTAGCCTCCTTGCTATGAACTGTTCAATGTAAGTACATGTATATGCATGCAATTTCAAACAATTTTCAATTCAGTCCAACATTTGATATAATTTGGCTAAATGGTTCAAATTCTAATTACTCACAACAATAATCAAACAACACAATCAGCAATCAATTAGTTGATTAACGTTTCAAATTCATAATTTTGATATATATACAAAAAAAATCATGTTTTTGATGCCAAGTCACAACAATATGTTCTAACTATATTTCGGTTCTCACACCAGTCAATTGGAAATATATAGAAATCCCACTTTTGAAACTCGAAAGTAAATACTGGCGATGGTACAACATCACCAGAATTATCCCCGGGCGACTAGAGTGTGATTCTATATCTATCCTGTATAGTAAAACTTCAAATACACGCGGATCAGACGTATATGCAAAATCTTTATATATTGGATTTTCCAAATCAATATAAAAATAATATTCAAATACGAATAATAAAGTTTAAATTTTCAAAACTAAATTTGTTTTCAAATTTTATTTTTCAAAACAACACTCTTCACACTCGTTCTAGGATACTACTGATCCTATCTCTAACGAGTCATTCTCATTGGATATTACTAATCCAATCTCAGATGAATTCTTTCGTATGGTTCTAACGTGTCTTGTTCTCCGAGCTCTGTAAACCAAAGCTCTGATACCAAGCTGAGACGACCCGAACTTCCCCGGTAAGGAAAGCACGGATAGTACTGAGAACAAACCACATCGGAACACAAACAGAAGAACATTTCATTGTTAGTTACAACAATTCCATCAGAATACAAGAATATACAGAGTGTAAACAAATAAAATACATTCGATAAATATCAGAGATTGCAATAAATTACTGCAGCGGAAAAATAATACAATACACAACTGAAAGAGATATACGGATACAGAGCTTTCCGGATATCGTTCCAGCTGTAAACCAGGTTGCTGTGAATATAAATCTGCAAAACCAAAATTACTAGCTGCCCGTGTGGAAATAGGAGCACCCAGAGTTTAGGTTAAAACAATAAACTCCAGGTCAGTCATGTGACTGGTGTGAGAACTAAAACAGTTATTATTCTTTATTTTAAATTTAGGTAAATCATGGGACCACGCCGTATAACACGGAACGGGTTTCCTCCCAAGAATACCAACGCATAAAACAACAGCGCAATGCTAAATAAAGAACAATGAAGCTATTATAAGACCCGGGTCCCATCACACAATGCAACACAAGCCGGAGGATAAGGTTTTACCTTATAATAGCCAAAGAATGCTTGATACGCTAAATTTCATCTTTCATTATTGCTATAAGTGTATAGTGCCAAAACAATTTCAATCATAAGTATTAATCATAGACGGCATGGGTACCATATATCATGTCGCCAATACTAGGCTCTACAATCAAAACCACAAATGTCACGTATTGGAAGATGGATTTCCATCTGTGAACCAAGGCAAGGGATTGTCCTTACCGAATTCGAGACGCTCTAGCCCGTGTCTCAGGAACAGAACGCATCGTCCCTTGGAGCGATAGGGCCGGTCCACCGATGTGGATTAAAATGCCTGAACACTGCGTTTCCCCGCCCTATTGGGTGTCAATGAGCCAAATGACTCCATCGGACCCGGATCGTCCGATCTAACCGAGGCGCCTCTAATCCATCATCCACATAAGTAAAATGTACGGGCGTGTAAAACCCAAAACACCACTCCTAGCTAGAAGGAAACGCATGCCCTCCCTGAGGTCCTTCTCCCGTTTCTGGTTCACACCGGGGTGTGAGGCTCGCGAATTAACGCTACACAAAGCTGTGCCACACAGGCGGTGCTTTGATCATCAACTACAAGACTCTGCTTTTCAACAGAAGCCTTGATCATTTGCATCTTAGCATGCCACACAGGCAAACCACTCCATGCAACCGATATCCATCAATCACACAGAATTATATCCAATGTCAGACACACAGTCCATTTACAAGTCCGTTCTGGGTCTGAACGAAACCGGAGGCACCTGGTACCTCGCATATCCATCGATCTCCAAGTACGTCTGGACGATCACCAACTGATTCCCTCCTCTTGGGTGTACAACCCAATCAAGATCATCAGTAATTATCCAAAAGATGTGAAGACCTCCGGTCTTCGACCACCGTCTTCATCCTCGACACATCGTCAAATCAGTTATTCAGAATGGGATAAACCCGGTCTTTCTGAATAACTCGCGTATATAATAAACAAGTGTTACACAAACACAACATACGCCTCATTCCAATTCAGAATATTCTTTTATTCAAATATTCTTATACTTCGGGAAAGGTTCCCATTAATTTTATCAAAGATAAATTCTTTAAATTTATTCTTTAATCTTCTTTTGAATATCAATTCAAACCAAATTATGGTTTATCCAAACTAGTCGAGATTAACGAACCTTTCCAAAGTAATCATTTGTTTTAAATTTCCCAATCCCAACCTATTCATCCCATAAGTAGAACTGATCATACTTCATATCTAACACCACGATGTTATCGGTAAATTCAATTACCATTTCACGTTCAAATCTAATTAAAGATTTAACTATCGCTTGGAGAAAAACTGGTGATACTCCATTCTCGATCATTTCAATCTAATTAAAGATTCATTAAAACTCCACTTGGTTCTAATCTTCCCAAAAATCAATATTAATGATTGTTTAACTTGGGAAATCATATCCTGTCTTTAACTGGGTTAAAGAATCAATGTCATTTAAAACACGGTTCACTATAAACCCAAAATCACATTCCATTCCATCAGCCTTTAACCGTAAATTAGCAAGTGAACAATTCCCTAAGTATTGACCCCGAAGGCCGAAACCAACAACAGATCAATACCCAAGAAACCATTCAACTTAACTAATCTCCAGTTAGTTTCTGATTTTCTTAACTCCGTTGGGTCTAAGAACAGTATTATTAAAGATACCATTCATGACAACCCAAAATCACATTCCATTTATAATGGAATCTTCATGGAAAACAAATCGATATACATAATCGATATAAACTTCCATATCCAACTAATAATATAAATGGAATAACGGCAAAGCCTTTTAAATTCCAGATATATTAGTTGTCTTCCGCCACAGAAATTCACTTCGATTATTACCAAATCGAATTCCATTCCATTCCAATTTATTTTATTAAATTGGAAAACTTTACTTTGGAAAATCTCCTTTAAATCTTAACAAAAGATTTATAAATTCCAAATCACATGTAACAACCCGTATTTTCAATAACCTGTAATGATGTAAATCGAGGCAGAATTTAATTCTAAAATCTGAATCAAGGGAAACGGGCTATGCCATTACGTTCGTCTCGGAAAAATACGCGAAATAGAGTCCGAGTTTTCGAAAATCGGAGTCCGTATGACCCGATTAAGGCCCAACGAAGTTTTCAGAAAAATTCAAAGTAAAAACAGATTTCAAATTCAAGATTGAATTTGAAAAATTAGGTCAGATTGGGCTAGGCGGGAAAGTTCCCGCCAGAGCACCCAAGTCGACAGCCCTGTCGACTTGGGAGTCGACTTGGTTGGACCCAAGTCGACAGCCCTGTCGACTTGGCTGTCGACTTGGTCCAGCCGGGCTGTTTAGCCTGGTGCACCATTTTGAGATTGTGTTGAGCTTGGGGGCCAGATTCGGTTTTGAGGGCTGAGATTGGAACTAGGGTTTAATCCTAAGGTTGAAACTAGTCCTAATCTCTATAAATAAGGCCCTAACCTAACCCTAAATCATCATTATTCATCCAAGTAACTAAACTATGGCAAAATCATTCCTCTCATGGCCTCCACTCTCTTCATAAAATTCCTAAATCAATTTCTATGAGAGATTTTCCATGCATACAAGTGTTTTCAAACTTGTATGAGCATTATTAGCTTGCATTCAAGTCAAGTTTCCATATTTATATCATAAAGCAAGAGTTTTGATCATTTTGGCTTAAGGGTTTTCTATTAAAGCTTGCATTTTGGGTTTAATTGGTTGCATAAGGGCTTTGTCATATTTCCTAAGCATTGTAAGCCCTATTCTACTTTCATACTTAAACTCTAAAGTTAAATGTATGATATGCAAGTTTATATGCAAGTTTACTATGCTATGATATGCAAGTTTATCATGTTGTGATATGCAAGTTTACTATGCTATGATATGCAAGTTTATCATGTTGTGATATGCAAGTTTATATGCAAGTTTACTATGCTATGATATGCAAGTTTACCATGTTGTGATATGCAAGTTTATATGCAAGTTTACTATGCTATGATATGCAAGTTTATCATGTTGTGATATGCAAGTTTATATGCAAGTTTGCTATGCTATGATATGCAAGTTTATCATGTTGTGATATGCAAGTTTATATGCAAGTATGCCATGTTATGATATGCAAGTTCATCATGTTATGTTATGCAAGTATGCCATGTCATGATATGCAAGTTTATCGTGTTATGTTATGCAAGTTTGATATGCAAGTTTATCATATGATATGCAAGTTATGTTATGCAAGTTTGGGTTGAACATTTTGTTCATGCTATCATGTTATGCAAGCTTATCTTGGGTTTATGAACATAAAGCTTCAAGCTTTATGCTAAAGGTTGCATTTTGGCAACATGTAAGTTATCATATCCCTTATGATAACTTGCATGTGAGGCTAAATGCGAACTTATGGCCATTTCTACATGTCATTTATCACCATGTATCACCAATATGATAAGGTTGGTTTTATGCATGCTTTTGAGGCCTAATGCAAGTATATGAACATATGTACATTTCATATGCCACCATGTTGAACTCGTGGCTTCAACACTTTTATGTCATGATTATGCCAAGTTCCCTCTTTCTATCCTTTATGCGCTATTGCGATATGTAAGCGATGGGATTGCGTTTGGGGTTGGGTAAACTTAAAAGACATAAAAACATAAGCTTGGGAATTTACCTATTAAGTTAGGTCTACCCATTGGGAATTTACCTATTAAGTTAGGTCTACCCAATTGCTTGAAAATTTGTAATATGTTTTTGAAACATGATGGACATGACACTTAGAAAAGATATGTGTGACCAACTCGAGGTTGGGTTGAGTTTGTAGCGTAAACCTACCCGGAACCGACCGGCTTAACTAGTTGCTACAAACAATAGGACCCAATGTGAGAAGTTGGCCATGTTGTACCTTGAACCCGAGGTTAGACCAAGTTGTGGTGTAAAGCTACCCGGACCCGCTCGGCTTAACTAGTAACCACAACAAAGTCTAATGTGAGAGGTTAAGGCGCATTAATTAATTAATGCCTCGTGATTAGGGTTAAGTCATGGTCCACTTAATACTTAACCAATTTGGGCTTGGTAGATTAATCAGGGTTAAGTCGTGAACTCATCGTTACACTTAACCAAGTTAATCCATGATTAGCAAGAGGGTTAAACCGTACTTAACCCACTAGAAAATCCTAGCAATGGGGGTCCACTCCAGCAGTAATCCCAAGTTTGTATCATTAAGACCCTAGGGACTAGGCTAGGGAGGGGGCACGATTACTAACTGGAGGTAAGCGACCAAAAGCGACGGCAGAGTGGTACGCCGGTGTAGTTCCGGAAGGACTATGGTCGTGCACGTAGTCCGGAGCCGGGGAAATCATGCACGGGTACCAGTAGATCGAGACTGTGCACGCATGTTTATGGTGTCCAGGGGTTGACACCCTAGGGCTTGATACACCCGACGGGAGACTCGGCACAGTCTGACTACAATTATGTTTGGGCCGTATGGACACCAACACGTGACGAGTTAGGCTTATAGGGAGCCGATCGACTAGACCGTTTAGTTGGACCGCATGTTAGGGTCACTTCATGTTATTGGGCCAAAGCTTGGGCCAAGGGATCAATACTTGTTTATTCAAGTCATGTTAGTTTGCTAGTACACCTGTGGTGCAAAACCTTAAACTTGATTATGCGATGACACCTTATCTACCTTGTTAGTTAATCATCATGCTAGTATGTTGTTATCCTTATGATCATCCTTGCTTCTCATGCCAGTTAACTTTACCAGTTTACATTGATTGTAGTAAGGCTTACTCAGTCTTTTTGACTGACCTGTTTTCTTTCGCCTCTTTTCTTCCGTCCCCCCCCCCCCCCCCCAGGTTCTCAGGGAGGGAATATTGGAGCTTAGCTGGATTTCTGATCGCTTGCTTGTGGGATTTTAGCTCATGTACGGTCTTGACATGAAGCTAGCTATGGTTATCACTTATTTTGGGGATAGTACTTATGTATTTCAGTTTTCAGATGATGTTGTTTTATCTAGACTTGTTTATTTGGAAAGTTGACATTATGTTGTACCAGACTTGTTTTGAAATGGTTTGAATTCTTCCGCTGTTTTATCTATGTTATTTACTCTGTTTACATATATGCATATGTTCTTGTTCTGCCTTGATATATCATTATGCATGTTTACCTGATTCAAACGCCCCTCCAAAGTCAGAGTGCTTGCAAGAGTCACCCTGGCGGAGGTGGGGTGTTACATTTGGTATCAGAGCATATGGTTTACGAGAAGGAACAAAAAGGTTTTTAGAAAACTTTTGGAAAACTATTTTCAAAACCAAGTATAAAGTATTTTCCGAAGAAAAGTCTAGTTTATTTTAAAGGCTATTCCCCAAAAAGCCATTAGCAAAATTCCTTCGTTTTTCTCCATTCTGAATCTATCTTTTTCTTCGTTTTCGGTATGGCCAATAACTTTGCCATTCCGGAGGGAGTACACGTACCTGTTTGGTATAGGAGACTTTTGGGTGCTAGGGCGACCGAAGCCGACCCCGCAGATGTTCCTCCTCCTCCTCCGGTAGTTAATGTTCCTCCTCCTCCTGTCGCTGAGGTTCCTCTTCCTCCTCCCCCTCAGCATCCTCAAGCCGACTTCGCGGAGATTTGCAAAGACTTTAAGGCGATGGGTTGCAAGAATTTCAGTGGAACCGAGACTTATGTGGAGGCAAGGAATTGGTTGAAGGAAACCGAAGATCTTTTTGCCTTCTTTGATATAGATGACCGTAGGAAGGTTTTATTAGCAGTGTGGTTGCTAAAGGAAGGAGCTGCACGTTGGTGGGTGGTCACCACCGCTACTAGGTCAATTGAGACTTGGGATGACTTTCGGGGAAAGTTTGGACTAAGGTTCCTATCACTAAAGCAAGGGGACATGACTATTAGGGAATACATAGATAAGTTTAATCAACTGGCTCGGGTCGGTTTAGACTTGGTTAACACAGCTCAGAAGAAGGCCCTATACTTTGCTCTAGGATTAAACGAACCATTACATGGTTTAGCCATGACTCACATACCCTTGGGGGCAACTTTCGAGAGTTTGGTGAATATGGCCCTACTCAATGAAGAGAATAGGAGTGACAAGAAGGAGATCAAGATGAATGATACTCAAGCCAAGAAGACTGATCCCCAGTGGAAAGGAAATCAGGGTAATCCAAGTGGTCAGAGCAGTCAAGGCAATAAGAACAAGATTAAGAGTCAAGGCAACAAGAGGAAATGCCATTATTGCGGTTCAGTTGGGCATCTTATTAAGAATTGTAAGAAGAGGAAATGGAAGAATGGTGAATGCTTTTTCTGCGGTGAGACTGGGCATTTCAGTAAGGATTTACCGAAGAAGCAAGGGCAAGGACAGGGTCAGACTCAGCGTGCTGGACCTTCAGGAGGGCAAGTTCATGCTCTCAATACCGCTCCAGTTCCCGATCGAGGTAGTATTTCTGTTGAAAGCCTTGTATATATTTCTGATTTTCCAGTTCGTACCTTGTTTGATTCTGGTGCATCGCATAGCTTTATCTCATCTGATCTTGTTGATAGTTTGCACCTAAGTACTAGTCTAGTTTATGATCCCGTGTGTGTTTCAAATCCAATTGGGGTTCACGCCCATTTGTCTATTATCTACGTGGATTTGAAAATCTCAATCTTGAGTGTAGAGTTCTCGTGTGATGCTTATATTCTCGGTTTCATGGGGTATGGGTTGATTTTGGGCATGGATTGGTTGTCCAGTTTTGGAGCCATTCTTGATTTTTGAGCATAGGGTTGTGAGGCTCATGACTCGCCTCGGTAATACCCTAAAAATTTCTAGTAACCCTTTGGGTCCCGTCATGTTGTGTTATCTTGAATCCCTCAACTCGTCTATCGATAGTTTGCAATCGGTGAGGGTGGTCCGAGAATATCCTGATATCTTGGGTGAAGTGAAGGGGGGTTACCCCTAAGCGAGAGTTTGATTTCCGCATTTATCTGGTTGATAATGCCAAGCCAGTTATGTGGCCGGTTAGGCACATGGTCCCGCGAGATGAGAGTTAAGAAAGCAAGTCAAGGGGTTGCTTGAGAAGAACTCCATATGATTAAGCATTTCCGAGGAAGGTGCTCTAGTAGTATTCGCTACTAATGTGGACAGTTCGCTTCGCCCGTGTGTCGATTATCGTGAGTAGAACAAGAAGAATAGACAACCATTACCAAGGATCGAAGATTTGATCAGCTTGTAGGAACATCTGTTTTCTCTTGATCTTGCTACTGGATTCCATCAGCTCAGAGTAGCTGAAGATAGTATAGACAAGACTGCGTTCAGAACTCCGGATGGATTCTTAGAATGGCTGGTCATGCCATTCGGTTTGACTAATGCACCCGCCTACTTCGTGGACTTGATGAGTAGGGTGTCTAGGGAGTTCCTGAACGAGTTTGTGGTAGTCTTTGTAGACGATATCCTGACTTTCTTAAAGAACGAGGAAGAACATGCTAGACATCTCAAGGAGGTGATGGATACGCTTAGAGCGCATCAGTTGAAAGCCAAGTCCTCCAAATGTCATTTTGGAGAAAAAGGAGTTAGATTTCTTGGGCACATAGTTTCTAAGCAAGGCTTAGTGGTGGATCCTGCTAAAGTGGTCGCGGTTCAAGACCGAAAAGCCCCGACGAGGACAATTGAAGTAAGAAGCTTTCTCAGTTTAATTAGTCAGTTAGCGTCCCTTGAGTTTAGACCTACCCTTCTGGATCAAGTAGGGACTTCACAGAAAGAAGACCCGCAGTTAGTCGAGATCATGGACAAGTTGATTCGAGGCGAGATGTTAAGACACCTCGCTATAGATGGCAAGGAATGGCTAAGACGCAATGGAAGTAGGAAAAACGTCACGAAGGATTTCGTGGATGGACTGCCTAGATCAAGGAAAGGGAATAAGAGCATGTGGGTCATAGTAGGTAGACTCACGAAGAGTGCTCATTTCACTCCGGTAAAGAGCGAAAGGACTGCATCATAGCTAGCGGCAGTTTACTTTCAAGAATGATAGAAGAGTAAGTGAAAGAGGAAGACGAGAGGCGACAATGAAATGGGTTCCAACTCATATTTGGAAATAAGAGTTAAGAAGCTAAGAAATCATGAAGTAAAAGACGGTCAAAGCACAGTGGAATTAAGCTCAAGGAAACGTGACTTAGAAGACTGAAGGCTAGATACGCGCATCATGTCTCTTTTTAAGAGCATATCCTTGATCCTTGTTTTCCTGTGGAACTTACTTGCATGTTATCTTTTTACGTATATCCTCTCGGTCCCATTCTCGGTCCTATTTCTGTCGGGAGGTAATACATGTCAGGGTTAGGAAGGGATTTCTTGTAATCCAAAAGGAGTATATCCTGCTTATCTTCCCGATCTCTTTGTAGCATATCTTTTGCTATCCATGTTGGTCTTGATTATCTAGTTTATCATGTTAATCTTGTCATGAGAACCTTAGGTAGAAACCCTTTGGATGAAACATGTGTTTGAAACATGTTATGCTTGATGGTTGCAAGTGGTTGCAAGTGTTTGCAAGTGGTTACTCGTGGATGCATTATACACGTTAGGCACTAGATCGGCTCACACACTCCTCATATTGCATATGCATGAGTGTTTATGCTTATTCATGGATGAAAATTTTTGTGTTATCACATGGATGTTGCATATGGATGTATGTTATGTGCACACATATAGATGTTATACATTATGTTAGGAATTGCATACATATGGATTCATTTCACTAACATAATTTGCATTGAGGATATTTGCATTAGATAAGGACATATACACACACCTTTGCATATGTTCATACAACATTTAGAATCTTGTAAGGACAATGATTGCTCGTGGATGATGTTTTGAGTATATGGATGATTGGATGGTAGGATACGTTCTTCCTAACTTGAAGATTTCGAGGACGAAATCCTTTAAGGAGGGGAGAATGTAACAACCCGTATTTTCAATAACCTGTAATGATGTAAATCGAGGCAGAATTTAATTCTAAAATCTGAATCAAGGAAAACGGGCTATGCCATTGCGTTCGTCTCGGAAAAATACGCGAAATAGAGTCCGAGTTTTCGAAAATCGGAGTCCGTATGACCCGATTAAGGCCCAACGAAGTTTTCCGAAAAATTCAAAGTAAAAACAGATTTCAAATTCAAGTTTGAATTTGAAAAATTAGGTCAGATTGGGCTAGGCGGGAAAGTTCCCGCCAGAGCACCCAAGTCGACAGCCCTGTCGACTTGGGAGTCGACTTGGTTGGACCCAAGTCGACAGCCCTGTCGACTTGGCTGTCGACTTGGTCCAGCCGGACTGTTTAGCCTGGTGCACCATTTTGAGATTGTGTTGAGCTTGGGGGCCAGATTCGGTTTTGAGGGCTGAGATTGGAACTAGGGTTTAATCCTAAGGTTGAAACTAGTCCTAATCTCTATAAATAAGGCCCTAACCTAACCCTAAATCATCATTATTCATCCAAGTAACTAAACTATGGCAAAATCATTCCTCTCATGGCCTCCACTCTCTTCATAAAATTCCTAAATCAATTTCTATGAGAGATTTTCCATGCATACAAGTGTTTTCAAACTTGTATGAGCATTATTAGCTTGCATTCAAGTCAAGTTTCCATATTTATATCATAAAGCAAGAGTTTTGATCATTTTGGCTTAAGGGTTTTCTATTAAAGCTTGCATTTTGGGTTTAATTGGTTGCATAAGGGCTTTGTCATATTTCCTAAGCATTGTAAGCCCTATTCTACTTTCATACTTAAACTCTAAAGTTAAATGTATGATATGCAAGTTTATATGCAAGTTTACTATGCTATGATATGCAAGTTTATCATGTTGTGATATGCAAGTTTACTATGCTATGATATGCAAGTTTATCATGTTGTGATATGCAAGTTTATATGCAAGTTTACTATGCTATGATATGCAAGTTTACCATGTTGTGATATGCAAGTTTATATGCAAGTTTACTATGCTATGATATGCAAGTTTATCATGTTGTGATATGCAAGTTTATATGCAAGTTTGCTATGCTATGATATGCAAGTTTATCATGTTGTGATATGCAAGTTTATATGCAAGTATGCCATGTTATGATATGCAAGTTCATCATGTTATGTTATGCAAGTATGCCATGTCATGATATGCAAGTTTATCGTGTTATGTTATGCAAGTTTGATATGCAAGTTTATCATATGATATGCAAGTTATGTTATGCAAGTTTGGGTTGAACATTTTGTTCATGCTATCATGTTATGCAAGCTTATCTTGGGTTTATGAACATAAAGCTTCAAGCTTTATGCTAAAGGTTGCATTTTGGCAACATGTAAGTTATCATATCCCTTATGATAACTTGCATGTGAGGCTAAATGCGAACTTATGGCCATTTCTACATGTCATTTATCACCATGTATCACCAATATGATAAGGTTGGTTTTATGCATGCTTTTGAGGCCTAATGCAAGTATATGAACATATGTACATTTCATATGCCACCATGTTGAACTCGTGGCTTCAACACTTTTATGTCATGATTATGCCAAGTTCCCTCTTTCTATCCTTTATGCGCTATTGCGATATGTAAGCGATGGGATTGCGTTTGGGGTTGGGTAAACTTAAAAGACATAAAAACATAAGCTTGGGAATTTACCTATTAAGTTAGGTCTACCCATTGGGAATTTACCTATTAAGTTAGGTCTACCCAATTGCTTGAAAATTTGTAATATGTTTTTGAAACATGATGGACATGACACTTAGAAAAGATATGTGTGACCAACTCGAGGTTGGGTTGAGTTTGTAGCGTAAACCTACCCGGAACCGACCGGCTTAACTAGTTGCTACAAACAATAGGACCCAATGTGAGAAGTTGGCCATGTTGTACCTTGAACCCGAGGTTAGACCAAGTTGTGGTGTAAAGCTACCCGGACCCGCTCGGCTTAACTAGTAACCACAACAAAGTATAATGTGAGAGGTTAAGGCGCATTAATTAATTAATGCCTCGTGATTAGGGTTAAGTCATGGTCCACTTAATACTTAACCAATTTGGGCTTGGTAGATTAATAAGGGTTAAGTCGTGAACTCATCGTTACACTTAACCAAGTTAATCCATGATTAGCAAGAGGGTTAAACCGTACTTAACCCACTAGAAAATCCTAGCAATGGGGGTCCACTCCAGCAGTAATCCCAAGTTTGTATCATTAAGACCCTAGGGACTAGGCTAGGGAGGGGGCACGATTACTAACTGGAGGTAAGCGACCAAAAGCGACGGCAGAGTGGTACGCCGGTGTAGTTCTGGACGGACTATGGTCGTGCACGTAGTCCGGAGCCGGGGAAATCATGCACGGGTACCAGTAGATCGAGACTGTGCACGCATGTTTATGGTGTCCAGGGGTTGACACCCTAGGGCTTGATACACCCGACGGGAGACTCGGCACAGTCTGACTACAATTATGTTTGGGCCGTATGGACACCAACACGTGACGAGTTAGGCTTATAGGGAGCCGATCGACTAGACCGTTTGGTTGGACCGCATGTTAGGGTCACTTCATGTTATTGGGCCAAAGCTTGGGCCAAGGGATCAATACTTGTTTATTCAAGTCATGTTAGTTTGCTAGTACACCTGTGGTGCAAAACTTTAAACCTGATTATGCGATGACACCTTATCTACCTTGTTAGTTAATCATCATGCTAGTATGTTGTTATCCTAATGATCATCCTTGCTTCTCATGCCAGTTAACTTTACCAGTTTACATTGATTGTAGTAGGGCTTACTCAGTCTCTTTGACTGACATGTTTTCTTTCGCCTCTTTTCTTCCGTTTCCCCCCCCCCCCAGGTTCTCAAGGAGGGAATATTGGAGCTTAGCTGGATTTCTGATCGCTTGCTTGTGGCATTTTAGCTCATGTACGGTCTTGACATGAAGCTAGCTATGGTTATCACTTATTTTGGGGATAGTACTTATGTATTTCAGTTTTCAGATGATGTTGTTTTATCTAGACTTGTTTATTTGGAAAGTTGACGTTATGTTGTACCAGACTTGTTTTGAAATGGTTTGAAATCTTCCGTTGTTTTATCTATGTTATTTACTCTGTTTACATATATGCATATGTTCTTGTTCTGCCTTGATATATCATTATGCATGTTTACCTGATTCAAACGCCCCTCCAAAGTCAGAGTGCTTGCAAGAGTCACCCTGGCGGAGGTGGGGTGTTACATCACATTTCACTGTAAATCGGGTTAAAGAACGAATGTCGTTAAAACACAGTTCACGATAAACCCAATTCACATTCCATTAATTATCGGGTTAAAGAACAAGTGTTATTTAAAACACCGTTCACGATAAACCGAAAAATCAAATTCAATTCCAATTAATTACCATTTAATTGGTATACTTCAATAAATCTAAATAAAAAGATTTATTCTTTTTCTCAACTAGGTTTAAGAACAGTGTTAATGAAGACACCATTCACGACAAACCCAAATCCCATTTGATATTAAATACAAGGCTCTGAATAGAAAATATATCGGCTTATATTCAATATCAAATTCTACGACCAACAAATATCGTTTTGGAAATAACGATATAAATATATCTTTCAAATTTCCATAACAATATCTGCATAATCACGAAATCCAACATCAAAATATTCCAAAGTCAATTTCGATTCAAATCCATTCCAATTCAATTATTGGAAATTCTGGTTACTTTTAAAACCCTTTCAAATCCAATTTATTTATTTCAAAAATAAAAGGATTATAATTCTAGTTCAAAACTAGTTCATTTCGATAAAAATCTATTTTTATCTTTTCAAATATGGAGTTTTTCATCCAATTCTTTCCAAATCATTTCTTATGATTTTACACAAATTATTACTATTTTTAATAATTTTATCAACCCCCGTACGGTCGATTTCCACAAACGGCCATCGAACTGCACTTACATCGACCTTTTCCAAATTTGATTTGGACATAACTCCAAATCCAACCGTTAGATTTCAAATCTCTAATATTCATTAGAAAGCTCTTTTTGATACGAACCCAACGGTTCTGGTTTTAGGAGAATCCGACGGTCGGATCTCCCGTAATGTCCATTCGAAGTCAATGGTCGAAATTTGCGAACTACCGCTGCGCGGCGCGTTCTATTCAGGCCATTATATATACAATATATATATTTATTATATATATTTCATCGATTTCCTTTCAAAACGTATTTTATAAATCGTTTTAAATTCATTTTCAAAACCATTTCAACTTCATATTCAATTTTAAATCAAATTTGAATATTCTATATCATTAATATATAAACGATATTTTGAAATCACTTCCTTTTCTATATTCATTATAAAAATGAATAAAATCGATATAAATATCGTTCGCGTCAAAATGACACATACCTAATCAACACGGCTTTATATATTTCAATAACTTCGTTATTCTATTCCACATCACATAATCAATATTCACACCACAAATAACAAACAAACAAGTCGTCCATGGTCTGTGGACAACGGGTGTCGGGTGCTACTAAGCACCGTCTGCATCCTAGTATATATTTCAAACTAGAAATTAAAATAAAAGTGAGGAGTTCTCACCCATAAGCTAAACCAAACGCCACAACTCTTCATATGTAGAAATCTTTGCCGTGTTTCCTTTTGTCACTTTCGTTGTCCGTATTCACTACATATATAAAAATCGCATTTTTATATTGTTGCTATGTATATAAAAATCACATTTTTATAACTATGCTATATGGATAAAAATCACATTTTTATAACTACGCTATATGGTTAAAAATCACATTTTTAGTACAACGCTATATAGATAAAAATCATATTTTTATCTCAATATATATATAATGAAAATCAGATTTTTATTTCGCTACATATATGAAAATTATATTTTTATATTCTCTATTATATAAAAATTATATTTTCAGTCCGCTACTCATATAAAAATCAAAATTTTATTTCGCTACATCATATATAAAAATCGTATTTTTATATTCTCTATCTTATAAAAATCATATTTTTATAATCTCTACTATATAAAAATCATATTTTTATTATCTCTACTATATAAAAATCATATTTTTATTATCTCTATAATATAAAAATCATATTTTTATGTTGCTACTACTTCATATAGAAAAATCATAACTTTATGACTTAAAAATCATAGCTTTCTAAAATTAAAAATCATAGCTTTCTAAGATTAAAAATCATCACTTTCTATACATAAAAATCTAAAATTTCTATATTTAAAAACCTAAGCTAATCTATATAAAAGAAAATCTAATCTTTATAGTTTAAAAACCTAAACTATTATAGTTTAAAAATCCAACTTTTATAGGATATTACACACCTAATAAACTGATTTATTTAATTACAAAGAAAATTATTTAAACACATAAAAAAACTAGCCTTTTCTTGCAAAAAAGAAAGGATTTCGGTTGTAGGGGGGCTAGGGTCGGACTGACCGTCGGAGAGGGCGGTGAAGGGGATGCTGGTGGCGACAGGGGGCGGCTCAAGGTCGGCAGGCGGTGCTTAGGTAGGGGTGTCGGATTTAGGGCTGTGGGGTGATATGGTTCATGGTGGAGAGAGAAGGAGGGGATGAAGGGTGAGGGAGGGGAGCGGCTGAGAGGAGGGGGGCTAGAGGCCGTCGACTGCGGCGGGCGGCACCGTCTGGGGGGGCGCGATGGCGGGTCTGGGCTGCGTCGCATTTCCCCCTTTTGAATTTCTTTTTTTTATTTCGATTTAAAATGAAGAGAGAGAGAGAGAGGAGGGTAGGAGGTATAATAATATATATAATTTAATTATTTAATTCCCCATTAGAGTTGACTTTTCATTCAAACTCCAAACGAAACCCACCGACTATCATCCCTAGCTAATTACCCCCATTCCGAACGCAATGGGATAAGTCACGTAAGTCAATTCGACTGTTATGATCAGTTTTTGTTAAATCAAATTATAAATCATTATATATTTAATTTAAACATACATTTTAATTTACCAGTGTCACATACTAACCCCAAAAGTTCCAGAAAAATTATTTCTAGCTTCGTATTGACGATACGGTCCCAACAAAACTAATTTCATCAAATTCTGAGACCGTTTGAAAAATGGCCATTTTCTGGTCGATCGAAATTGACTGAAACTGTTAAAACACGTTTAACTTCGCCACACTCACATATTGATCCCAAAATTATGAATTTTGGAATCTGGCAATAATTCGACATCCCGAAACCAACAAAAGTGGTTGCGTCGAAAACAGAGGTCGTTTGCAAAATGACTATTTTTAAGGGCTAAAATTCCATAGCGACTATTCTGAATTTTCAATTGGACATAACTTTTAATTCCCGCTATGAAATTTCAATTTTTCGAATTCGTTGGAAAGATATTTTCAAATAGATTCTAATATTTTTGGTTTCACTAAAATCCAGTTTATTTTGAATCCTGTACATTCATTTGAACTTTGAAATCGAATTCTCGAACTACCGCGCCATTTTTAATTCCTTTTATAATTAAAAATAAATATTTGTATTCTAACGTCGATTCAAATAAATATATACATTCTAATTCTATTCAAAATAAATTTCTCGTCATTATTATTTAAAATAATTCATTTTAAATATTCAAAATTCATTAAAATTGCCAAAATAAAAAATTTAAATTGGCTCAGATTTCCGGGTAATTACACTGAGTTTTCATTTCTATTTTGGAGCATTGTGACTTTCGGGTGAAAAGAAGGGACAAACAGGGTAGGCCTGAAGAATAGGATAGGGGGAAATTCCTTTTACTAGGTCAGCATGCTTGTGCTTTAAACTGGAAAAATATTGGGTAGCATGAGTTTGGTTTTCACTTGAAAGATATAATAGAAGGGTACGGAAGAAAGATGGCAGCTGTATGAGTATAGGTAGGTGATCTTTCAAATTTCACTTCTACAACCTACAAAATTTTAGGTTAGAAACAGGGTAGGCTGTACATATACGAGTTTACTTTTACTTAGCGATTAAGGTTTTATTCATATACTCATGGTTAAATAAATGTTTACAGCTATTTAACGTCGTTCGTTAAATTAGCACCTACAAACACAATCTCCAAAATTAACGAAAATGGATGCTATGGTATAATTTGACGTTGCGGTCCTAATGAAACTAATTTCGTTGAAAACGATTTCCATTTGCAAAAACAACACTATTTAGATCCTAATTTATTCACCAGTTCACCTTCAAATTTCACCAACTGATGAGACGACCCGAACTTCCCCGGTAAGGAAAGCACGGATTGCTTTGAGGACAAGCCACATCGGAACGCAAACAGAAGAACATTTCATTGTTTATTACAACAATTCCATCAGAATACAAGATTATACAGAGTATGAATAAATATTACACAGAAAATATCAGAGATTTAAATTATATTACATAGCAGCGGAAAATAATACAAAACACAACTGAAAGAGATATACGGATACAGATCTTTCCGGATATCGTTCCAGCTGTAAATAAGGATCCTGTGAATATAAATCTGCAAAACCAAAACTACTAGCTGCCCATGCGGAAAATAAGGGCACCCAGAGTTTAGGTTAAAACAATAAACTCCAGGTCAGTCATGTGACTGGTGTGAGAACTAAAACAGTTATTAATCTTTATTTTAAAGTTAGGTAAATCAAAGGACCACGCCGTATAACACGGAACGGGTTTCCTCCCAAGAATAATAGTGCATAAAAAAACAGCGCAATGCTAAATAAAGAACAATAAAGCTATTATAAGACCCAGGTCCCATCACACAATGCAACACAAGCCGGAGGATAGGGTTTTACCATATAATAGCCAAAGAATGCTTGATACGCTAAATTTCATCTTTTATTATTACTATAAGTGTATAGTGTCAAAACAATTTCAATCATAAGTATCAATCATAGACGGCATAAGTGCCCCATACCACTATGTCTCCATATACATGTTTACAATCAAAACCGCAAAGTCACGTATTGGAAGTTGGGTTTCCATCTGTGAACCGAGGAAAGGGATCATCCTTACCAAATTCGAGACTCTCTAGCCCGAGCCTCAAGAATAGAACGCATCGTCCCTTAGGAGCCACAGGGCCGGTCTACTCGATGTGGATTAAATAAAACCCTGGACACTACGTCTCCCCGCTCTATGGGGCGTAAATGAGTCCAATGACTCCATCGGCTCCACACAGTCACCGATATATATCCAAGGCGCCTCGCAACCCAACAACCACATAAGTCAAACTCGTCAGGGCGTGTAAAACCACTGACGCCACTTCTAGCTAGAAGGAAACGCATGCCCTCCCTGAAGTCCTCTCCCATTTCTGGTTCACAACTGGGGTGTGAGGCTCGCGAATCAACGCTACACAAAGCTATGCCACACAGGTCGTGCTTTGATCATCAACCACAAGACTCTGCTTTTCAACAAAAGCCTTGATCATTTGCCACTTAGGCATGCCACACAGGCAGTTCACTCCATGCGATTTATATCCATCAATATATAACCTCTGAGCTCGTACGTCTCAGAGAAGGGCGTTAAGCAAGAGAATAAATTCTCCGTCGCCAAACAGATATATATTTAATAGAAATCAATCACACAGAATAAAATCCAATGTCAGACACACAGTCCATTTACAAGTTCGTTTTGGGTCTGAACAAAACCGGAGGCACCTTATACCTCGCATATCCATCGATCTCCAAGTACGTCTGGACGATCACCAACTGATTCCCTCCTCTTGGATGTACAGCCCAATCAAGATCATCAGTAAACACCCAAACGATGTGAAGACCTCCGGTCTTCAACCACGGTCTTCATCCTCGACACCACGTCGAATCAGTTATCCAAAATGGGATAAACCCGGTCTTTCTGAATAACTCGCGTATACAATAAACAAGTGTTACACAAACACGACATACGCCTCATTCCAATTCAGAATATTCCTTTATTCAAATATTCTCATACTTTGGGAAAGGTTCCCGTTAATTTTATCAAAGATAAATTCTTTAAATTTATTCTTTAATCTTCTTTTGAATATCAATTCAAATTAGTCGGGATTAGCGAACCACACTGCAGTAATCATTTATTTTATTTCCCAATCCCAACCTATTCATCCCATGAAGTAAAACTGGTCATACTTCATATATAGCACCACGGTGTTATCGGTAAATTCAATTACCATTTCACGTTCAAATCTAATTAAAGATTTAACTATCGCCTGGAGCAAAACTGGTAATACCCCATTCTCGATCACTTCAATCTAATTAAAGATTCATTAAAACTCCACTTAGTTTTAATCTTCCCAAAAATCAATATCCTCTCTTTAACTGGATTAAAGAACCAATGTCATCTAAAACCCGGTCCACGATAAACCCAAAATCACATTCCAATAATTATCGGGTTAAAGAACAAGTGTTATTTAAAACACGGTGCATGATAAACCCAAAAATCAATTCCAATTAAATACCATTTAATTGGTACACTTCATTAAATCTAAATAAAAAAGATTTAATCTTTTTCTCAACTGGGCTTAAGAACATTGTTAATGAAGACACCATTCACGACAAACCCAAATCCCATTTGATATTAAATACAAGGCTCTGAATAGAAAATATATCGTCTTATATTCAATATCCAATTCTACGACCAACAAATATCATATTGGAAATAACGATATAAATATAGCTTTCAAATTTCCAAAGCAATATCTGTATAATCACGAAATCCAACATCGAAATATTCCACAGACAATTTCGATTCAAATCCATTCCAATTCAATTATTGGAAATTCTGGTTACTTTTAAACCCTTTCAAATCCAATTTATTTATTTTAAAAATAAATGAATTATAATTCTAGTTCAAAACTAGTTCATTTCGATAAAAAAATTATTTTCATCTTTTCAAATATGGATTTTTCATCCCAATTCTTCCCAAATCATTTCTTATGATTTTACACAAATTATTACTATTTTTAATAATTTTATCAAGGCCCGTACAGTCGAATTCCATCAACGGCCATCGAACTGCACTTACAACGACCTTTTCCAAATTTGATTTGGACATAATTCCAAATCCAACCGTTAGATCTCCAATTTCTTGTATTCGTTAGAAAGCTCTTTTCGATACGAACCCAACGGTTCCGGTTTTAGGAGAATCCGACGGTCGGATCTCCCGTAATATCCATTCGAAGTCAATGGTCGAAATTCGCGAACTGCTGCGGCGCAGCGTGTTCTATTCAGGCCATTATCTATGTAATATATATATATTATATATTTCGTCGATTTACTTTTAAAACGTATTTTATAAATCGTTTTAAATTCGTTTTCAAAACGATTTCAACTTCCTATTCAATTTCTAATCAAAATTGAATATTCCATATCATCGATATACTAATGATAATATTTTCAAAGCATTAGATTTTGAAATCAATTCCTTTTCGATATTCATTATAAAAATGAATAAAATCGATATAAATATCGTTCACGTCAAAATGGTGTCAATCTAACCAACACGGCTTTATATATTTCAATAACTTCGTTATTCTATTCAACAAATGAATATTTTCTTCAACACATGAATATATATTTTTATTCAACACATGAATATTTATTCTATTCAACACATGAATATTTATTCTATTCAACACATGAATTTATATTTTATTCAACACATGAATTTTCTTTCTACTCAACACATGAATTTTCTTTCTATTCAACACATGAATTTTCTTTCTATTCAACACATGAATTTTTATTCTATTCAACACATGAATTTTCTTTTATAACATTCCTTATTTTCCCAATTGGAATGAGGCCCAATCAATTACCATATAATGTTAATTATATGGATTCCCTACAACACATGTATATAATAGCAACGATAAATCATCAACCATCATCCAAAGTGCACCACACAACTGCATAAGCATTAAATATAAATATGTATCGCTTATAACAGTCTATAAATCAATCGATCGAAATACAACTAATTATTGGGACTAGTGTATGTCCAATTTCATCCCAACACCCGTATGGGGTTTTCAAACAATCAAACACAAGTTTTATTTGTGCAGTCGGGCGATGTATAAAATTTATCGTCCCAATCAATATCCTTCAAATGGGTGTACATAAACAAATCGTCTGATTTGTAAATGAATATTTATTTATTATACACGTTAAAAATTATATTTTTAACTATAAAATATTTTTAACTATATAAATATTTTATTTCATTCCACATCGCACAATTAATTTTCACAACAACATACAATCAAACATAAAAGCCATCCATGGTCTGTGGACGACGGGTGTCGGGTGCTGCTAAGCACCGTCTGCATCCTAGTATATATTTTAACTAGAAAACAAGATAAAAGTGAGGAGTTCCCACTTTTGGGTTCCACTCCGCCATTCTTTATTGTCGCTCAGATTCGTTGCTTTGATTCCAACGCAATCTGTTTCACACGATTTTTATATTAAAAATCATATTTCTATTTCGTTACTACTTAAATAAAAATCATATTTTTATATTACTTCTCATATAATAAAAATCATATTTTTATATTACTATTCATATGCAAATCATATTTTTATATCTATACTTCTTATTTTTATTTCACTAAAAAATATATTTTCATATCGCTAATTTTTTTATTTTTACATAACTAGAAATATTTCCTTTCATACGATAAAACCCATATTTTTATGCGACTAAAAATTATATTTTTATCAACTATAAATATTCCATACATAGAATAAAAATAACATTTTTATCTAATAAAAAAAATCATATCGTTATATAGTGAAAAATCAAATCTTTATATTCTTCTAATAATTCTAGCCTTTTCTTTATATTAAAATTTAGTCTTTCATCTTTTTATCACTATTATATATTTTTAAAAACCCTATCTTTATTACTATGTTTTTTTTCTGATTTTAAACTAGTGCTTATATATATATAAATTCATTTACTTCTAATTTCAAAGATAAAGTAAATTAAATAAACAAGAAAACTCACTGGTGCTCCTACTGTTTAACTGCTTCAGGTTCAAGTTGCTCCTTCGAAAACAGCGGCCCCTAGGGCTTGAATTCTCGTCGCCATTGCCAGATCGGAAGGGGATCGGGGTGAGCCTCCTTCTTCGCCGTCGAGAGATCCACCTGCGCCACCAACCTGGGGGAACTCGCCGCCTCTGACGCCTCAGTTTTCATGCTCGAACGAAATAGGTTGAAGCCCAAAATCCTCGCAATACACTCGACGTTAATTCACAAAACCACCATGGATGTGAAGCTGGTAGAAAACTATTCGATTTCCGCTTTGATTTCATATAGTATTTCTTGCTGGATCGAAAGAAAAGAGGGAGAAAAGAATTGGGCCATTTCGTTCGTTTTGAACGAGAACGGTGGTTTCAGAGCGTTGACCACGCTGGGAAGAAATAAAGGGGTTTGACCTAGTGGGGGGTATAAAAGGTTATATATTTATTATTTGATTCTATTTTATTCAAATTTTACTTGTTTCATATCACGAACTCAAAATCAAACCCAACGACTGTCGCCCCTAGCTAATTACCCCCATTCCGAATACAATGGGATATGTCCGGTAAGCTGATTCGACTGTTTCAATCAGTTTCCGTTCAAATTAAAATATAAATCAATGTATATTGAATTTGAACGTACATTTCAATTTACTAGGGTCACATACGGACTCTAAAAATTCCAGAAAAATTATTTCTAGCTTCGTATTGACGATACGATCCTAATAAAACTAATTTCGTCAAATTCTGAGACCGTTTGAAAAATGGTCATTTTCTGGTCGATCGAAATTGACTGAAACTGTCAAAACACGTTTTCTTTTGGCACACTCACATATTGATTTCAAAAATTATGAATTTTGAAACCTAGCAATAATTTGACATCCCGGATCCAACAAAATTGGTTTCATCAAAAACCGAGGTCGTTTGCAAAATTTCCATTTTTAACGGCTCAAAATTCCATAGCAACTATTCTGAATTTTCAATTGGACATAACTTTTTATTCTCGCTATGAAATTTCAATTTTTCGGATTCGTTGGAAAGATATTCTCAAATAGATTCTAATATTTTTGGTTTTGCCAAAATCCGGTTTATTTTGAATCCTGTACATTCATTTGAACTTTGAAATCGAATTTTCAAACTACTGCGCCATTTTCAATTCCTTTTTTAATTTAAAATAAATATTTATATTCTAACGTCGATTCAAATAAATATATACGTTCTATTTCTATTCAAAATAAATTTCTCGTTGTTATTAGTTAAAATATTTCATTTTAAATAATCAAAATTCGCTAAAATTGCCAAAATAAAATTTTTAAATTGGCTCAGCTTTCCGGGTTATTACAATCTCCCCCACTTAAAACTTTTCGTCCCCGAAAAGGAACGAAGCCGAAAGTTGTTTAACCAATCAACTCAACTTTCATTGTTTTCATTACGGCTTAAGTTCTTCAACTTTTCAGTTTCTAAGAACTTTTCAAATTTTTCAAAAAATTGGCTAACACCATAAATTTTCGAAAAATTTCGCCATAACCTCCCCTGCTCCGGGAGCTTCAGGATATTTCAAATAGCCTCCCATGGCCCTCATCAATCCAAAAAGAAAAAGAAACAGCAAAGCGGCTTCTAAAATCATCCAAACCCAAAGAAATACAATAAACTTGTACTTATTTGTCGAGCAAAATTTTTATTCCTCTTCTCTAGCCTCCTTGCTATGACCTGTTCAATGTAAGTACATGTATATATATATGCAAGTGCGACTAATTTTCAGTACAACTCAATATTTGGTTCCTTTTGGCAGAAGGTTCAACATTCAATTAATTAAAACAGTAATCGAACAACACAACCATCAATCAATTAGTTGATTAACGTTTCAAATTCATAACTTTGATATATAGTCAAAAATCACATTTTTGGTGCCAAATCACAACAATAAGCCCTATCTAATTTTGGTTCTCACACCAGTCAATTGGAATCATATAGATATCCCACCTTCGACACTCGAATATAAATGCTGATGATGATGCACCATCATCAGGATTATCCCCGGGTGACTAGATTGTGATTCTATATCTATCCAGTATATTAAAACTTCAAATACACGCAGATCAGACGTATACGCAAAATCTTTATACTGGATTGTCCAAATCAATACAAATAAATATTCAAATACGTTGAATAAGGTTTAAATTTTCAAAACAAAATTTGTTTTCACTTTTTATGTCAAAAACATCTCTCTTCACACTCGTTCTAGGATACTACTGATCCCATCTCTAACGAGTCATTCTTACTGGATATTACTAATCCAATCTCTGATGAATTCTTTCGTTTGGTTCTAACGTGTCTTGTTCTCCGAGCTCTGTAAACCAAAGCTCTGATACCAAGCTGTTATGACCCGAAATCCCCCTTAAGGGAAATAGCGGATTGCTTTGAGGACAAGCCACATCGGAACGCAAACAGAAGAACATTTCATTGTTTAATACAACAATTCCATCAGAATACAAGATTATACAGAGTATGAATAAATATTACACAGAAAATATCAGAGATTTAAATTACATTACATAGCAGTGGAAAATAATACAAAACACAACTGAAAGAGATATACGGATACAGAGCTTTCCGGATATCGTTCCAGCTGTAAATCAGGATCCTGTGAATATAAATCTGCAAAACCAAAACTACTAACTGCCAGTGCAGAAAATAAGGGCACCCAGAGTTTAGGTTAAAACAATAAACTCCAGGTCAGTCATGTGACTGGTGTGAGAAATAAATAGTATTAATCTTTATTTTAAAGTTAGGTAAATCAAGGGACCACGCCGTATAACACGGAACGGGTTCCCTCCCAAGAATACCAGTGCATAAAACAACAGCGCAATGCTAAATAAAGAACAATGAAGCTATTATAAGACCCAGGTCCCATCATACAATGCAACACAATCCGGAGGATAGGGTTTTACCTTATAATAGCCAAAGAATGCTTGATACGCTAAATTTCATCTTTTATTATTACTATATGTGTATAGTGTCAAAACAATTTCAATCATAAGTATCAATCATAGACAGCATAAGTGCCCCATACCACTATGTCGCCATATATAGGTTTACAATCAAAACCGCAAAGTCACGTATTGGAAGTTGGGTTTCCATCTGTGAACCGAGACAAGGGATCGTCCTTACCGAATTCGAGACTCTCTAGCCCGAGCCTCAAGAACAGAGCGCATCGTCCCTTAGGAGCCACAGGGCCGGTCCACTCGATGTGGATTAAATAAAACCCTGAACACTACGTCTCCCTGCCCTATGGGGCGTAAATGAGTCCAATGCCTCCATCGGCTCCACACAGTCACCGATATATATCCAAGGCGCCTCGCAACCCAACAACCACATAAGTCAAACTCGTCAGGGCGTGTAAAACCACTGACGCCACTTCTAGCTAGAAGGAAACGCATGCCCTCCCTGAAGTCCTCTCCCGTTTCTGGTTCACAACCGGGGTGTGAGGCTCGCGAATCAACGCTACACAAAACTATGCCACACAAGCCGTGATTTGATCATCAACCACAAGACTATGCTTTTCAACAAAAGCCTTGATCATTTTCCACTTAGGCATGCCACATAAGCAGTTCACTCCATGCGATTGATATCCATAAATATATAACCTCTGAGCTCGTACGCCTCAGAGAAGGGCGTTAAGCAAGAGAATAAATTCTCCGCCGCCAAACAGATATATTTAATAGAAATCAATCACACAGAATAAAATCCAATGTCAGACACACAGCCCATTTACCAGTTCGTTCTAGGTATGAACGAAACCGGAGGCACCTTGTACCTCGCATATCCATCGATCTCCAAGTACGTCTGGACGATCACCAACCGATTCCCTCCTCTTGGGTGTACAGCCCAATCAAGATCATGAGTAATCACCCAAACGATGTGAAGACTTCCGGTCTTCAACCACCGTCTTCATCCTCGACACCACGTCGAATCAGTTATTCAGAATGGGATAAACCCGGTCTTTCTGAATAACTCACGTATATAATAAACAAGTGTTACACAAACACAACATACGCCTCATTCCAATTCAGAATATTCCTTTATTCAAATATTCTCATACTTTGGGAAAGGTTCCCATTAATTTTATCAAAGATAAATTCTTTAAATTTATTCTTTAATCTTCTTTTGAATATCAATTCAAATTAGTCGGGATTAGCGAACCACACTGCAGTAATCATTTATTTTATTTCCCAATCCCAACATATTCATCCCATGAAGTAAAATTGGTCATACTTCATATCTAACACCACGGTGTTATCGGTAAATACAATTACCATTTCACGTTCAAATCAAATTAAAGATTTAACTATCGCCTGGAGCAAAACTGGTAATACCCCATTCTCGATCACTTCAATCTAATTAAAGATTCATTAAAACTCCACTTAGTTTTAATCTTCCCGAAAATCAATATCCTGTCTTTAACTGGGTTAAAGAACCTATGTCATCTAAAGCTCGGTTCATGATAAACACAAAATCACATTCCATTAATTATCGGGTTAAAGAACAAGTGTTATTTAAAACACTATTCACGATAAACCCAAAAATCAATTCAAATTCAATTCCAATTAAATACCATTTAATTGGTACACTTCATTAAATCTAAATAAAAAAGATTTAATCTTTTTCTCAACTGGGCTTAAGAACAGTGTTAATGAAGACACCATTCACGACAAACCCAAATCCCATTTGATATTAAATACAAGGCTCTGAATAGAAAATATATCGTCTTATATTCAATATCCAATTCTACGACCAACAAATATCATATTGGAAATAACGATATAAATATAGCTTTCAAATTTCCAAAGCAATATCTGTATAATCACGAAATCCAACATCGAAATATTCCACAGACAATTTCGATTTAAATCCATTCCAATTCAATTATTGGAAATTCTGGTTACTTTTAAACCCTTTCAAATCCAAT
This sequence comes from Allium sativum, assembly GCA_030737875.1. NCBI lineage: Eukaryota > Viridiplantae > Streptophyta > Magnoliopsida > Asparagales > Amaryllidaceae > Allium > Allium sativum. The sequence continues at coordinate 375,780,802 of CM060915.1, forward strand.
TTATTTATTTCAAAAATAAATGAATTATAATTCTAGTTCAAAACTAGTTCATTTCGGTAAAAAATTTATTTTTATCTTTTCAAAATGGATTTTTTTCATCCCAATTCTTCCCAAATCATTTCTTATGATTTTACACAAATTATTACTATTTTTAATAATTTTATCAAGGCCTGTACAGTCGAATTCCATCAACGGCCATCGAACTGCACTTACAGTGACCTTTTCCAAATTTGATTTGGACATAATTCCAAATCCAACCGTTAGATCTCCAATTTCTTGTATTCGTTAGAAAGCTCTTTTCGATACGAACCAAACGGTTCCGGTTTTAGGAGAATCCGACGGTCGGATCTCCCGTAATATCCATTCGAAGTCAATGGTCGAAATTCGCGAACTGCTGCGGCGCAGCGTGTTCTATTCAGGCCATTATCTATGTAATATATATATATTATATATATTTCATCGATTTACTTTTAAAACGTATTTTATAAATCGTTTTAAAAACGATTTCAACTTCCTATTCAATTTATAATCAAAATTGAATATTCCATATCATCGATATACTAATGATAATATTTTCAAAGCATTAGATTTTGAAATCATTTACTTTTCGATATTCATTATAAAAATGAATAAAACCGATATAAATATCGTTCACGTCAAAATGGCGTCAATCTAACCAACACGGCTTTATATATTTCAATAACTTCGTTATTCTATTCAACAAATGAATATTTTCTTCAACACATGAATATATATTTTTATTCAACACATGAATATTTATTCTATTCAACACATGAATATTTATTCTATTCAACACATGAATTTATATTTTATTCAACACATGAATTTTCTTTCTATTCAACACATGAATTTTTATTCTATTCAACACATGAATTTTCTTTTATAACATTCCTTATTTTCCCAATTGGAATGAGGCCCAATCAATTACCATATAATGTTAATTATATGGATTCCCTACAACACATGTATATAATAGCAACGATAAATCATCAACCATCATCCAAAGTGCACCACACAACTGCATAAGCATTAAATATAAATATGTATCGCTTATAACAGTCTATAAATCAATCGATCGACATACAACTAATTATTGGGACTAGTGTATGTCCAATTTCATCCCAACACCCGTGTGGGGTTTTCAAACAATCAAACACAGGTTTTATTTGTGCAGTCGGGCGATGTATAAAATTTATCGTCCCAATCAATATCCTTCAAATGGGTGTACATAAACAAATCGTCTGATTTGTAAATGAATATTTATTTATTATACACGTTAAAAATTATATTTTTAACTATAAAATATTTTTAACTATATAAATATTTTATTTCATTCCACATAACACAATCAATTTTCACAACAACATACAATCAAACATAAAAGCCATCCATGGTCTGTGGACGACGGGTGTCGGGTGCTGCTAAGCACCGTCTGCATCCTAGTATATATTTTAACTAGAAAACAAGATAAAAGTGAGGAGTTCCCACTTTTGGGTTCCACTCCGCCATTCTTTATTGTCGCTCAGATTCGTTGCTTTGATTCCAACGCAATCTGTTTCACACGATTTTTATATTAAAAATCATATTTCTATTTCGTTACTACTTAAATAAAAATCATATTTTTATATTACTTCTCATATAATAAAAATCATATTTTTATATTACTATTCATATGCAAATCATATTTTTATATTTATACTTCTTATTTTTATTTCACTAAAAATTATATTTTCATATCGCTAAATTTTTTATTTTTACATAACTAGAAATATTTCCTTTCATACGATAAAACCCATATTTTTATGCGACTAAAAATTATATTTTTATCAACTAAAAATATTCCATACATAGAATAAAAATCACATTTTTATCTAATAAAAAAAAATTCATTTCGTTATATAGTGAAAAATCAAATCTTTATATTCTTCTAATAATTCTAGCCTTTTCTTTATATTAAAATTTAGTCTTTCATCTTTTTATCACTATTATATATTTTTAAAAACCCTATCTTTATTACTATGTTTTTTTTCTGATTTTAAACTAGTGCTTATATATATAAAAATTCATTTACTTCTAATTACAAAGATAAAGTAAATTAAATAAACAAGAAAACTCACTGGTGCTCCTACTGTTTAATTGCTTCAGGTTCAAGTTGCTCCTTCGAAAACAGCGGCCCCTAGGGCTTGAATTCTCGTCGCCATCGCCAGATCGGAAGGGGATCGGGGTGAGCCTCCTTCTTCGCCATCGAGAGATCCACCTGCGCCACCAACCTGGGGGAACTCGCCGCCTCCGACACCTCAGTTTTCATGCTCGAACGAAATAGGTTAAAGCCCAAAATCCTCGCAATACACTCGACGTTAATTCACGAAACCACCATGGATGTGAAGCCGGTAGAAATCTATTCGATTTCCGCTTTGATTTCATATAGTATTTCTTGCTGGATCGAAAGAAAAGAGGGAGAAAAGAATTGGGCCATTTCGTTCGTTTTGAACGAGAACGGTGGTTTCAGAGCGTTGACCACGCCGGGAAGAAATAAAGGGGTTTGACCTAGTGGGGGGGTATAAAAGGTTATATATTTATTATTTGATTCTATTTTATTCAAATTTTACTTGTTTCATATCACAAACTCAAAATCAAACCCAACGATTGTCGCCCCTAGCTAATTACCCCCGTTCCGAACACAATGGGATATGTCCGGTAAGCTGATTCGACTGTTTCAATCAGTTTCCGTTCAAATTAAAATATAAATCAATGTATATTGAATTTGAACGTACATTTCAATTTACTAGGGTCACATACGGACTCTAAAAATTCCAGAAAAATTATTTCTAGCTTCGTATTGACGATACGGTCCTAATAAAACTAATTTCGTCAAATTCTGAGACCGTTTGAAAAATGGTCATTTTCTGGTCGATCGAAATTGACTGAAACTATCAAAACACGTTTTCTTTTGGCACACTCACATATTGATTTCAAAATTATGAATTTTGAAACCTAGCAATAATTTGACATCCCGGATCCAACAAAACTGGTTTCGTCAAAAACCGAGGTCGTTTGCAAAATTTCCATTTTTAACGGCTCAAAATTCCATAGCAACTATTCTGAATTTTCAATTGGACATAACTTTTTATTCTCGCTATGAAATTTCAATTTTTCGGATTCGTTGGAAATATATTCTCAAATAGATTCTAATATTTTTGGTTTTGCCAAAATCCGGTTTATTTTGAATCCTGTACATTCATTTGAACTTTGAAATCGAATTTTCAAACTACCGCGCCATTTTCAATTCCTTTTTTAATTTAAAATAAATATTTATATTCTAACGTCGATTCAAATAAATATATACGTTCTATTTCTATTGAAAATAAATTTCTCGTCGTTATTAGTTAAAATATTTCATTTTAAATAATCAAAATTCGCTAAAATTGCCAAAATAAAATTTTTAAATTGGCTCAGCTTTCCGAGTTATTACAATCTCCCCCACTTAAAACTTTTCATCCCCGAAAAGGAACGAAGCCGAAAGTTGTTTAACCCATCAACTCAACTTTCATTGTTTTCATTACGGCTTAAGTTCTTCAACTTTTCAGTTTCTAAGAACTTTTCAAATTTTTCAAAAATTTGGCTAACACCCTAAATTTTCGAAAAATTTCGCCATAACCTCCCCTGCTCCGGGAGCTTCGGGATATTTCAAATAGCCTCCCATGGCCCTTATCAATCCAAAAAGAAAAAGAAACAGCAAAGCGGCTAGCCAATCGGCTTCTAAAATCATCCAAACCCAAAGAAATATAATAAACATGTACCTATTTGTCAGGCAAACAATTTTATTTTTCTTCTCTAGCCTCCATGCTATGACCTGTTCAATGTAAGTACATGTATATATATATGCAAGTGCGACTAATTTTCAGTACAACTCAATATTTGGTTCCTTTTGGCTGAAGGTTCAACATTCAATTAATTAAAACAGTAATCAAACAACACAACTGTAATAACCCGGAAATTTGTGCCAATTTAAAATTTTTATTTTGGCAATTTTAGCCAATTTTGATTATTTAAAATGAATTATTTTAAATAATAACGACGAAATATATATATATATATATATATATATATATATAATATATAATGGCCTGAAAAGAACGCGCCGCGCTGCGGCAGTTCGTGAATTTCGACCATTGACTTCGAATGGACATTGCGGGAGATCCGACCGTCGGATTCTCCTAAAACCGGAACCGTTGGGTTCGTATTGAAAAGAGATTTCTAACGAATATTAGAAATTTGAAATCTAACGGTTGGATTTGGAATTATGTCCAAATCAAATTTGGAAAAGGTCGCTGTAAGTGCAGTTCGATGGCCGTTGATGGAAATCGACTGTACGGGCCTTGATAAATTTTTTAAAAATATCAATAATTTGTGTAAAATCATAAGAAATGATTTGTGAAGAATTGGGATGAAAAACTCCATATTTTAAAAGATAAAAATAGATTTTTATCGAAGTGAACTAATTTTGAACTAGAATTATAATTCTATTTATTTTTAAATAAATAAATTGAATTTGAAAAGGGTTTTAAAAGTAACCAGAATTTCCAATAATTGAATTGGAATGGATTTGAATCGAAATTGTCTTTGGAATATTTCGATGTTGGATTTCGTGATTATACAGATGTTGTTATGGAAATTTGAAAGATATATATATATATATATCGTTATTTCCAATATGATATTTGTTGGTCGTAGAATTTGATATTGAATATAAGCCGATATATTTTCTATTCAGAGTCTTGTATTTAATATCAAATGTGATTTGGGTTTGTCGTGAATGGTGTCTTCATTAACACTGTTCTTAAGCCCAGTTGAGAAAAAGATTAAATCTTTTTATTTAGATTTAATGAAGTGTACCAATTAAATGATATTTAATTGGAATTGAATTGGTATTGATTTTTGGGTTTATCGTGAACAGTGTTTTAAATAACACTTGTTCTTTAACCCGAAAATTGATGGAATATGATTTTGGGTTGTCATGAACGGTATCTTCAATAATACTGTTCTTAGACCCAAAGGAGTTAAGAAAATCAGAAACTAACTGGAGATTAGTTAAGTTGAATGGTTTCTGGGGTATTGATCTGATGTTGGTTTCGGCCTTCGTGGTTAATACTTAGGGAATTGCTCACTTGCTAATTTATGGTTAGGGACTGATTGAAATGGAATGTGATTTTGGGTTTATCGTGAAACGTGTTTTAAATGACATTGATTCTTTAACCCAGTCGAAGATTGAAACTAAGTGGAGTTTTAATGAATCTTTAATTAGATTGAAAAGATCGAGAATGGAGTATCACCAGTTTTACTCCAGGTGGTAGTTAAATCTTTAATTAGATTTGAACGTGAAATGGTAATTGAATTTACCGATAACACCGTGGTGTTAGATATGAAGTATGACCAGTTTTACTTCATGGGATGAATAGGTTGGGATTGGGAAATAAAATAAATAATTATTTCGGTGTGGTTCGCTAATCCCGACTAGTTTGATGTGATATTCAAAGGAAGATTAAAGAATAAATTTAAAAGAATTTATCTTTGATAAAATTAATGGGAACCTTTACCTAAAAATGTGAAATTTAGAAACTAACTGTAGGTTGGCTAAGATGAATGGTTTCCTGGGTATTGATCTGATGTTGGTTTCGGCCTTCGGGGTTAATATTTGGGGAATTGTTCTCTTAGTAGTTTACGGTTAGTGACTGATGAATTGGAATGAGGCGTATGTTGTGTTTGTGTAACACTTGTTTATTATATACGCGAGTTATTCAGAAAGACCGGGTTTATCCCATTCTGAATAACTGATTCGACGATTAGTCGAAGATGAAGACGATGGTTGAAGACCGGAGGTCTTCACGTCGTTTGGATAATTATTGATGATCTTGATTGGGCCGTACACCCAAGAAGAGGGAATCAGTTGGTGATCTTCCAGACATACTTGGAGATCGATGGATATGCGGGGTACTAGGTGCCTCCGGTTTCGTTCAGACCCGCAACGAACTTGTAAATGGAATGTGTGTCTGACATCGGATTTCATTCTGTGTGATTGATATCGATTGCATAGCGTGAATTGCCTGTGTGGCATGCTAAGATGAAAATGATCAAGGCTTCTGTTGAAAAGAAAAGTCTTGTGGTTGATGATCAAAGCACGGCCTTTGTGGCGTAGCTTTGTGTAGCGTTGATTCGCGAGCCTCACACCCCGGTTGTGAACCAGAAACGGGAGAGGACCTCAGGGAGGACATGCGTTTCTTTATAGCTAGAAGTGGCGTCAGTGGTTTTACACGCCCTGACGAGTATGACTTATGTGGTTGTTGCTGTTGCAAGGCGCCTCAGATATATCGGTTGTTCTCGAACCGATGGGGTCATTCGTTGGCTCATTTACGCCCCAAAGGGCGGGGAAACGCAGTGTTCAGGCATTTTAATCCACATCGTTGGACCGGCCCTGACGATCCATGGGACGACGCGTTCTGTTCCTGAGACTCGGGCTAGACAGTCTCGAATCGGTAGAGGACTATCTTTTGCCTTGGTTCACAGACGGAAATCCAATTTCCAAATACGTGACATTTGCGGTTTTGATGGTAGAGCCTAGTATGGCGACATGATATATGGTACCCATTCCGTCTATGATTAATGTTTATGATTGAAATTGTTTTAAATACTATACACTTATTATAGTATCAAATGACTTGTTTTAAAACGTATCAAGCATGCTTTGGCTATTATAAGGGAAAACCCTATCCCCCGGCTTGCGTTGCATTGTGTAATAGGACCTGGGTCTTATAATAGCTTCATTTTTCTTTATTTAGCATTGCGCTGTTGTTTTATGCACTGGTGTTCTTGGGAGGAAACCCGTTCCGTGTAATACGGCGTGGTCCCTTGATTTACCGAACTTTAAAATAAAGATTAATAACTGTTTTAGTTCTCACACCAGTCCCATGACTGACCTGGAGTTTATTGTTTTAACCTAAACTCTAGGTGCCTTTATTTTAACATGGACAGCTAGTAGTTTTGGTTTTGCAGATTTATATTCACAGGATCCTGGTTTACAGCTGGAATGATATCCGGAAAGCTTTGTATCCGTATATCTCCTTCAGTTGTGTATTGTATTATTTTCCACTGCGATGTATTTAAATGTAATTTAAATCTCTGATATTTTCTGTGTAATATTTATTCATACTCCGTATATTCTTGTATTCTGATGAATTGTTGTAATATACAATGAAATGTTCTTCTTTCTGCATTCTAATTTGTCGTGTTCTCAAAATAATCAAGCGTTTCGAACGGTCTGGGTCGGTTTAGCGACTGATTCGGATCGAGCGAAATTCCCGGTCGTTACAATGTGGTATCAGAGCTTTGGCTTACAGAGCTCAGAGACATTGTAACGACCGGGAATTTTGCTCGATCCGAATCAGTCGCTAAACCGACCCAGACCGTTCGAAACGCCTGATTGTTTTGAGAACACGACAAATTAGAATGCAGACAGAAGAATATTTCATTGTATATTACAACAATTCATCAGAATACAAGAATATACGGAGTATGAATAAATATTACACAGAAAATATCAGAGATTTAAATTACATTTAAATACATCGCAGCGGAAAATAATACAATACACAACTGAAGGAGATATACGGATACAAAGCTTTCCGGATATCATTCCAGCTGTAAACCAGGATCCTGTGAATATGAATCTGCAAAACCAAAACTACTAGCTGCCCGTGTCAAAATAAGGGCACCCAGAGTTTAGGTTAAAACAATAAACTCCAGGTCAGTCATGGGTCTGGTGTGAGAACTAAAACAGTTATTAATCTTTATTTTAAAGTTTGGTAAATCAAGGGACCACGTCGTATAACACGGAACAGGTTTCCTCCCAAGAACACCAATGCATAAAACAATAGCGCAATGAAAAATAAAGAAAAATGAAGCTATTATAAGACCCAGGTCCTATCACATAATGCAACACAAGCCGGGGGATAGGGGTTTCCCTTATAACAGCCAAAGCATGCTTGATACGTTTTAAAACAGGTCATTTGATACTATAATAAGTGTATAGTGTTTAAAACAATTTCAATCATAAATATCAATCATAGACGGCATGGGTTCCATATATCATATTTCCATACTAGGCTCTATAATCAAAATCGCAAATGTCACGTTTTTGGAAATTGGATTTCCGTCTGTGAACCAAGGCAAAAGATAGTCCTCTACCGATTCGAGACTGTCTAGCCCGAGTCTCAGGAACAGAACGCATCGTCCCTTGGATCGTCAGGGCCGGTCCACCGATGTGGATTAAAATTCCTGAACACTGCGTTTCCCCGCCCTTTGGGGGCGTAAACGAGCCAACGAATGACTCCATCGGTTCGAGAATGACCGATATATCCGAGGCGCCTCGCAACAGCAACAGCCACATAAGTCAAACTCGTCAGGGCGTGTAAAACCACTGATGCCACTTCTAGCTAGAAAGAAACGCATGTCCTCCCTGAGGTCCTCTCCCGTTTCTGGTTCACAACCGGGGTGTGAGGCTCGCGAATCAACGCTACACAAAGCTACGCCACAAAGGCCGTGCTTTGATCATCAACCACATGACTTTGCTTTTCAACAGAAGCCTTGACTATTTGCATGTTAGCATGCCACACAGGCAATTCACGCTATGCAATCGATATCAATCACACAGAATGAAATCCGATGTCAGACACACAGTCCATTTACAAGTTCGTTCCGGGTCTGAACGAAACCGGAGGCACCTAGTACCCCGCATATCCATCGATCTCCAAGTACGTCTGGACAATCACCAACTGATTCCCTCCGCTTGGGTGTACGACCCAATCAAGATCATCAGTAATTATCCAAACGACGTGAAGACCTCCGATCTTCAACCATCGTCTTCATCTTCGACTAATCGTCGAATCAGTTATTCAGAATGGGATAAACCCGGTCTTTCAGAATAACTCGCGTATATAATAAACAAGTGTTACACAAACACAACATACACCTCATTCAAATTCATCAGCCACTAACCGTAAACTAGTAAGAGAACAATTACCCAAATATTAACCCCGAAGGCCGAAACCAACATCAGATCAATACCCATGAAACCATTCATCTTAGCCAACCTACAGTTAGTTTCTAAATTTCACATTCTTAGGTAAATGTTCCCATTAATTTTATCAAAGATAAATTCTTTTAAATTTATTCTTTAATCTTCCTTTGAATATCACTTCAAACTAGTTGGGATTAGCGAACCACACCGAAATAATTATTTATTTTATTTCCCAATCCCAACCTATTCATCCCATGAAGTAAAACTGGTCATACTTCATATCTAACACCACGGTGTTATCGGTAAATTCAATTACCATTTCATGTTCAAATCTAATTAAAGATTTAACTACCGCCTGGAGTAAAACTGGTGATACTCCATTCTCGATCTTTTCAATCTGATTAAAGATTCATTAAAACTCCATTTAGTTTTAATCTTTGACTGGGTTAAAGAATCAATATCATTTAAAACACGGTTCACGATAAACCCAAAATCACATTCCGTTTCAATCAGTCCATAACCATAAATTAGCAAGTAAGCAATTCCCTAAGTATTAACCCCGAAGGTCGAAACCAACATCAGATCAATACCCCAGAAACCATTCAACTTAACTAATCTCCAGTTAGTTTCTGATTTTCTTAACTCCTTTGGGTCTAAGAACGGTATTATTGAAGATACCGTTCATGACAACCCAAAATCATATTCCATCAATTTTCGGGTTAAAGAACAAGTGTTATTTAAAACACTATTCACGATAAACCCAAAAATCAATACCAATTCAATTCTAATTAAATATCATTTAATTGGTACACTTCATTAAATCTAAATAAAAAGATTTCATCTTTTTCTCAACTGGGCTTAAGAACAGTGTTAATGAAGACACCATTCACGACAAACCCAAATCACATTTGATATTAAATACAAGACTCTGAATAGAAAATATATCGGCTTATATTCAATATCAGATTCTACGACCAACAAATATCGTATTGGAAATAACGATATATATATATATATATCTTTCAAATTTCCATAACAACATCTGTATAATCACGAAATCCAACATCGAAATATTCCAAAGACAATTTCGATTCAAATCCATTCCAATTCAATTATTGGAAATTCTGGTTACTTTTAAAAATCTTTTCAAATTCAATTTATTTATTTAAAAATAAATAGAATTATAATTCTAGTTCAAAAATAGTTCACTTCGATAAAAATCTATTTTTATCTTTTCAAATATGGAGTTTTTCATCCCAATTCTTCACAAATCATTTCTTATGATTTTACACAAATTATTGATATTTTTAATAATTTTATCAAGGCCCGTACAGTCGATTTCCATCAACGGCCATCGAACTGCACTTACAGCGACCTTTTCCAAATTTGATTTGGACATAATTCCAAATCCAACCGTTAGATTTCAAATTTCTAATATTTGTTAGAAAGCTCTTTTCGATACGAACCCAACGGTTCCGGTTTTAGGAGAATCCGACGGTCGGATCTCCCGCAATGTCCATTCGAAGTCAATGGTCGAAATTCACGAACTGCCGCAGCGTGGCGCGTTCTATTCAGGCTATTATATTATGTATATATATTATATATATTTCATCGTTATTATTTAAAATTATTCATTTTAAATAATCAAATTCCGCTAAAATTGCCAAAATAAAATTTTTATATTGGCATAGATTTCCGGGTTATTACAATCTCCCCCACTTAAAACTTTTCATCCTCGAAAAGGAACGAAGTCGAAAGTTGTTTAACAAACCAACTCAACTTCCATTATTTTCTCTACAGCGTAATTTCTTCAACTTTTCAGTTTCTAAGAACTTTTCAAATTTTTCAAAAATTTGGCTAACACCCTAAATTTTCGAAAAATTTGAAAAGTTCTTACAAACTGAAAAGTTGAAGAACTTACGCCGTAGAGAAAATAATGGAAGTTGAGTTGGTTTGTTAAACAACTTTCGGCTTCGTTCCTTTTTGAGGATGAAAAGTTTTAAGTGGGGGAGATTGTAATAACCCGGAAATCTGTGCCAATTAAAAATTTTTATTTTGGCAATTTTAGCGAATTTTGATTATTTAAAATGAATTATTTTAAATAATAACGACGAAATATAATATATATATATATATATATATATATAATATAATGGCCTGAATAGAACGCGCCGCGCTGCGGCAGTTCGTGAATTTCGACCATTGACTTCGAATGGACATTGCGGGAGATCCGACCGTCGGATTCTCCTAAAACCAGAACAGTTGGGTTCGTATCGAAAAGAGCTTTCTAACGAATATTAGAAATTTGAAATCTAACGGTTGGATTTGGAATTATGTCCAAATCAAATTTGGAAAAGCTTGTTGTAAGTGCAGTTCGATGGCCGTTGATGGAAATTGACTGTACAGGCCTTGATAAAATTATTAAAAATATCAATAATTTGTGTAAAATCATAAGAAATGATTTGTGAAGAATTGGGATGAAAAACTCCATATTTGAAAAGATAAAAATAGATTTTTATCGAAGTGAACTAGTTTTGAACTAGAATTATAATTCTATTTATTTTTAAATAAATAAATTGAATTTGAAAAGGGTTTTAAAAGTAACCAGAATTTCCAATAATTGAATTGGAATGGATTTGAATCGAAATTGTCTTTGGAATATTTCGATGTTGGATTTCGTGATTATACAGATGTTGTTCTGGAAATTTGAAAGATATATATATATATATCGTTATTTCCAATACGATATTTGTTGGTCTTTGTATTTAATATCAAATGTGATTTGGGTTTGTCGTGAATGGTGTCTTCATTAACACTGTTCTTAAGCCCAATTGAGAAAAAGATTAAATCTTTTTATTTAGATTTAATGAAGTGTACCAATTAAATGATATTTAATTGGAATTGAATTGGTATTGATTTTTGGGTTTATCGTGAATAGTGTTTTAAATAACACTTGTTCTTTAACCCGAAAATTGATGGAATATAATTTTGGGTTGTCATGAACGGTATCTTCAATAATACTGTTCTTAGACCCAAAGGAGTTAAGAAAATCAGAAACTAACTGGAGATTAGTTAAGTTGAATGGTTTCTGGGGTATTGATCTGATGTTGGTTTCGGCCTTCGGGGTTAATACTTAGGGAATTGCTCACTTGCTAATTTATGGTTAGGGACTGATTGAAATGGAATGTGATTTTGGGTTTATCGTGAACCGTGTTTTAAATGACATTGATTCTTTAACCCAGTCAAAGATTAAAACTAAGTGGAGTTTTAATGAATCTTTAATTAGATTGAAAAGATCGAGAATGGAGTATCACCAGTTTTACTCCAGGCGGTAGTTAAATCTTTAATTAGATTTGAACGTGAAATGGTAATTGAATTTACCGATAACACCGTGGTGTTAGATATGAAGTATGACCAGTTTTACTTCATGGGATGAATAGGTTGGGATTGGGAAATAAAATAAATAATTATTTCGGTGTGGTTCGCTAATCCCGACTAGTTTGAAGTGATATTCAATGGAAGATTAAAGAATAAATTTAAAAGAATTTATCTTTGATAAAATTAATGGGAACCTTTACCTAAGAATGTGAAATTTAGAAACTAACTGTAGGTTGGCTAAGATGAATGGTTTCCTGGGTATTGATCTGATGTTGGTTTCGTCCTTCGGGGTTAATATTTGGGGAATTGTTCTCTTACTAGTTTACGGTTAGTGACTGATGAATTGGAATGAGGCGTATGTTGTGTTTGTGTAACACTTGTTTATTATATACGCGAGTTATTCAAAAAGACCGGGTTTATCCCATTCTGAATAACTGATTTGACTATTAGTCGAAGATGAAGAAGATGGTTGAAGACCGGAGGTCTTCACCTCGTTTGGATAATTACTGATGATCTTGATTGGACCGTACACCCAAGAGGAGGGAATCAGTTGGTGATCGTCCAGACGTACTTGGAGATCGATGGATATGCGGGGTACTAGGTGCGTCCGGTTTCGTTCAGACCCGGAACGAACTTGTAAATGGACTGTGTGTCCGACATCGGATTTCATTCTGTGTGATTGATATCGATTGCATAGCGTGAATTGCCTGTGTGGAATGCTAAGATGCAAATGATCAAGGCTTCTGTTGAAAAGCAAAGTCTTGTGGTTGATGATCAAAGCACGGCCTTTGTGGCGTAGCTTTGTGTAGCGTTGATTCGCGAGCCTCACACCCCGGTTGTGAACCAGAAACGGGAGAGGACCTCAGGGAGGACATGCGTTTCTTTCTAGCTAGAAGTGGCGTCAGTGGTTTTACACGCCCTGACTAGTTTGACTTATGTGGTTGTTGCTGTTGTGAGGCGCCTCGGATATATCGTTCATTCTCGAACCGATGGTGTCATTCGTTGGCTCATTTACGCCCCCAAAGGGCGGGGAAACGCAGTGTTCAGGCATTTTAATCCGCATCGCTGGACCGGCCCAGATGATCCAAGGGATGATGCGTTCTGTTCCTGAGACTCGGGCTAGACAGTTTCGAATCGGTAGAGGACTATCTTTTGCCTTGGTTCACAGACGGAAATCCAATTTCCAAATACGTGACATTTGCGGTTTTGATTGTTGAGCCTAGTATGGCGACATGATATATGGTACCCATGCCGTCTATGATTGATATTTATGATTAAAATTGTTTTAAACACTATACACTTATTATAGTATCAAATGACTTGTTTTAAAACGTATCAAGCATGCTTTGGCTATTATAAGGGAAAACCCTATCCCCCGGCTTGCGTTGCATTGTGTGATAGGACCTGGGTCTTATAATAGCTTCATTTTTCTTTATTTAGCATTGCGCTGTTGTTTTATGCACTGGTGTTCTTGGGAGGAAACCCGTTCCGTGTTATACGGCGTGGTCCCTTGATTTACCGAACTTTAAAATAAAGATTAATAACCGTTTTAGTTCTCACACCAGTCCCATGACTGACCTGGAGTTTATTGTTTTAACCTAAACTCTGGGTGCCCTTATTTTGACACGGGTAGCTAGTAGTTTTGGTTTTGCAGATTTATATTCACAGGATCCTGGTTTACAGCTGGAATGATATCCGGAAAGCTTTGTATCCGTATATCTCCTTCAGTTGTGTATTGTATTATTTTCTGCTGCGATGTATTTAAATGTAATTTAAGTCTCTGATATTTTCTGTGTAATATTTATTCATACTCCGTATATTCTTGTATTCTGATGAATTGTTGTAATATACAATGAAATGTTCTTCTGTCTGCGTTCTAATTCGTCGTGTTCTCAAAACAATCAGGCGTTTCGAACGGTCTGGGTCGGTTTAGCGACTGATTCGGATCGAGCGAAATTCCCGGTCGTTACAACAACCATCAATCAATTAGTTGATTAACGTTTCAAATTCATAACTTTGATATATAGTCAAAAATCACATTTTTGTTACCAAATCACAACAATAAGCCCTATCTAATTTTGGTTCTCACACCAGTCAATTGGAATCATATAGATATCCCACCTTCGACACTCGAATATAAATGCTGATGATGATGCACCATCATCAGGATTATCCCCGGGTGACTAGATTGTGATTCTATATCTATCCAGTATATTAAAACTTCAAATACACGCGGATCAGATGTATACGCAAAATCTTTATATACTGGATTGTCCAAATCAATACAAATAAATATTCAAATACGTTGAATAAGGTTTAAATTTTCAAAACAAAATTTGTTTTCACTTTTTATATCAAAAACATCACTCTTCACACCCGTTCTAGGATACTACTGATCCCATCTCTAACGAGTCATTCTTATTGGATATTACTAATCCAATCTCTGATGAATTCTTTCGTTTGGTTCTAACGTGTCTTATTCTCCGAGCTCTGTAAACCAAAGCTCTGATACCAAGCTGTTACGACCCGAAATCCCCCTTAAGGGAAATAGCGGATTGCTTTGAGGACAAGCCACATCGGAACGCAAACAGAAGAACATTTCATTGTTTATTACAACAATTCCATCAGAATACAAAATTATACAGAGTTTAGGTTAAAACAATAAACTCCAGGTCAGTCATGTGACTAGTGTGAGAAATAAACAGTTATTAATCTTTATTTTAAAGTTAGGTAAATCAAGGGACCACGCCGTATAACATGAAATGGGTTTCCTCCCAAGAATACCAGTGCATAAAACAACAGCGCAATGCTAAATAAAGAACAATGAAGCTATTATAAGACCCAGGTCCCATCACACAATGCAACACAAGCCGAAGGATAGGGTTTTACCTTATAATAGCCAAAGAATGCTTGATACGCTAAATTTCATCTTTTATTATTACTATAAGTGTATAGTGTCAAAACAATTTCAATCATAAGTATCGATCGTAGACAGCATAAGTGCCCCATACCACTATGTCGCCATATATAGATTTACAATCAAAACCGCAAAGTCACGTATTGGAAGTTGGGTTTCCATCTGTGAATTGAGACAAGGGATCGTCCTTACCGAATTCGAGACTCTCTAGCCCGAGCCTCAGGAACAGAGCGCATCGTCCCTTAGGAGCCACAGGGCCGGTCCACTCGATGTGGATTAAATAAAACCCTGAACACTACGTCTCCCCGCTCTATGGGGCGTAAATGAGTCCAATGCCTCCATCGGCTCCACACCGTCACCGATATATATCCAAGGTGCCTCGCAACCCAACAACCACATAAGTCAAACTCGTTAGGGCGTGTAAAACCATTGACGCCACTTCTAGCTAGAAGGAAACGCATGCCCTCCCTGAAGTCCTCTCCCGTTTCTGGTTCACAACCGGGGTGTGAGGCTCGCGAATCAACGCTACACAAAGCTATGCCACACAGGACGTGCTTTGATCATCAACCACAAGACTCTGCTTTTCAACAAAAGCCTTGATAATTTGCCACTTAGGCATGCCACATAAGCAGTTCACTCCATGCGATTGATATCCATCAATATATAACCTCTGAGCTCGTACGCCTCAGAGAAAGGCGTTAAGCAAGAGAATAAATTCTCCGCCGCCAAACAGATATATATTTAATAGAAATCAATCACACAGAATAAAATCCAATATCAGACACACAGTCCATTTACAAGTTCGTTCTGGGTCTGAACGAAACCGGAGGCACCTTGTACCTCGCATATCCATCGATCTCCAAGTACGTCTGGATGATCACCAACTGATTCCCTCCTCTTGGGTGTACAACCCAATCAAGATCATCAGTAATCACCCAAACGATGTGAAAAATTCCGATCTTCAACCGCCGTCTTCATCCTCGACACCACGTCGAATCAGTTATTCAGAATGGGATAAACCCGGTCTTTCTGAATAACTCGCGTATATAATAAACAAGTGTTACACAAACACAACATACGCCTCATTCCAATTCAGAATATTCCTTTATTCAAATATTCTCATACTTTGGGAAAGGTTCCCATTAATTTTATCAAAGATAAATTCTTTAAATTTATTCTTTAATCTTCTTTTGAATATCAATTCAAATTAGTCAGGATTAGCGAACCACACCGCAGTAATCATTTATTTTATTTCCCAATCCCAACCTATTCATCCCATGAAGTAAAACTGGTCATACTTTATATCTAACACCACGGTGTTATCGGTAAATTCAATTACCATTTCATGTTCAAATCTAATTAAAGATTTAACTATCGCCTGGAGCAAAACTGGTAATACCCCATTCTCGATCACTTCAATCTAATTAAAGATTCATTAAAACTCCACTTAGTTTTAATCTTCCCAAAAATCAATATCCTGTCTTTAACTGGGTTAAAGAACCTATGTCATCTAAAACACGGTTCACGATAAACCCAAAATCACATTCCATTAATTATCGGGTTAAAGAAATAGTGTTATTTAAAACACCATTCACGATAAACCCAAAAATCAATTCAAATTCAATTCCAATTAAAAACCATTTAATTGGTACACTTCAATAAATCTAAATAAAAAAGATTTAATCTTTTCTCAACTGGGCTTAAGAACAATGTTAATGAAGACACCATTCACGACAAACCCAAATCCCATTTGATATTAAATACAAGGCTTTGAATAGAAAATATATTGGCTTATATTCAATATCCAATTCTACGACCAACAAATATCGTATTGGAAATAACGATATAAATATATCTTTCAAATTTCCAAAACAACATCTGTATAATCACGAAATCCAACATCGAAATATTCCACAGACAATTTCGATTCAAATCCATTCCAATTCAATTATTGGAAATTCTGGTTACTTTAAAACCCTTTCAAATCCAATTTATTTATTTCAAAAATAAATGAATTATAATTCTAGTTCAAAACTAGTTCATTTCGATAAAAAATCTATTTTTATCATTTCAAATATGGAGTTTTTCATCCCAATTCTTCCCAAATCATTTCTTATGATTTTACATAAATTATTACTATTTTTAATAATTTTATCAAGGCCCGTACTGTCGAATTCCATCAACGGCCATCGAACTGCACTTACAGCGACCTTTTCCAAATTTGATTTGGACATAATTCCAAATCCAACCATTAGATCTCCAACTTCTTGTATTCGTTAGAAAGCTCTTTTCGATACGAACCCAACGGTTCTGGTTTTAGGAGAATCCGACGGTCGGACCTCCCGTAATATCCATTCGAAGTCAATGGTCGAAATTCGCGAACTGCCGCGGCGCTGCGCGTTCTATTCAGGCCATTATATATATATATAATATTTATATATATATATATATTATATATTTCGTCGATTTCCTTTTAAAACGTATTTTAGAAATCGTTTTAAATTCGTTTTCAAAACGATTTCAACTTCCTATTCAATTTCTAATCAAAATTGAATATTCCATATAATCGATATACTAATGATAATATTTTCAAAGCATTAGATTTTGAAATCAATTCCTTTTCGATATTCATTATAAAAATGAATAAAACCGATATAAATACCGTTCACGTCAAAATGGCGTCAATCTAACCAACACGGCTTTATATATTTCAATAACTTCGTTATTCTATTCAACAAATGAATATTTTTTCTTCAACACATGAATATATATTTTTATTCAACACATGAATATATATTTTTATTCAACACATGAATATTTATTCTATTCAACACATGAATATTTATTCTATTCAACACATGAATTTATATTTTATTCAACACATGAATTTTCTTTCTATTCAACACATGAATTTTCTTTCTATTCAACACATGAATTTTTATTCTATTCAACACATGAATTTTCTTTTATAATATTCCTTATTTTCCCAATTGGAATGAGGCCCAATCAATTACCATATAATGTTAATCATATGGATTCCCTACAACACATGTATATAACAGCAATGATAAATCATCAACCATCATCCAAAGTGCACCACACATCTGCATAAGCACTAAATATAAATATTTAACGCTTATAACAGCCTGTTAATCAATCGATCGACATACAGCTAATTATTGGGACTAGTGTATGGCCAATTTCATCCCAACACCCATGTGGGCTTTTCAAACAATCAAACACAGGTTTTATTTGTGCAGTCGGGCGATGTGTAAAATTTATCGTCCCAATCAATATCCTTCAAATGGGTGTACATAAACAAATCGTCTGATTTGTAAATGAATATTTATTTATTATACACGTTAAAATTTATATTTTTAACTATAAAATATTTTTAACTATATAAATATTTTATTTTATTCCACATCACACAATCAATTTTCACAACAACATACAATCAAACATACAAGCCATCCATGGTCTGTGGACGACGGGTGTCGGGTGCTGCTAAGCACCGTCTGCATCCTAGTATATATTTTAACTAGAAAAAAAGATAAAAGTGAGGAGTTCTCACTTTTGGGTTCCACTCCGCCATTCTTTATTGTCGCTCAGATTCGCTGCTTTGATTCCAACGCAATCTGTTTCACACGATTTTTATATTAAAAATTATATTTCTATTTCGCTACTACTTAAATAAAAATCATATTTTTATATTACTTCTCATATAATAAAAATCATATTTTTATATTACTATTCATATGCAAATCATATTTTATATCTATACTTCTTATTTTTATTTCACTAAAAATTATATTTTCATATCGCTAAAAAAATTATTTTTACATAACTAGAAACATTTTGTTTCATACGATAAAACCCATATTTTTATGCGACTAAAAATTATATTTTTATCAACTAAAAATATTCCTTACATAGAATAAAAATCACATTTTTATCTATTAAAAAAAATCATATCGTTATATAGTGAAAAATCAAATCTTTATATACTTCTAATAATTCTAGCCTTTTCTTTATATAAAAATTTAGTCTTTCATCTTTTTATCACTATTATATATTTTTAAAAACCCTATCTTTATTACTATGTTTTTTTTTCTGATTTTAAACTAGTGCTTATATATATCAAAATTCATTTACTTATAATTTCAAAAATAAAGTAAATTAAATAAACAAGAAAACTCACTGGTGCTCTTACTGTTTAACTGCTTCAGGTTCAAGTTGCTCCTTCGAAAACAGCGGCCCCTAGGGCTTAAATTCTCGTCGCCATCGCCAGACGGAAGGGGATCGGGGTGCGCCTCCTGCTTCGCCGTCGAGAGATCCACCTGCGCTACCAACTTGGGGGAACTCGCCGCCTCCGACGCCTCAGTTTTCGTGCTCGAACGGAATGGGTTGAAGCCCAAAATCCTCGCAATACACTCGATGTTAATTCACGAAACCACCATGGATGTGAAGCCTGTAGAAATCTATTCGATTTCCGCTTTGATTTCAAATAGTGTTTCTTGCTGGATCGAAAGAAAAGAGGGAGAAAAGAATTGGGCCATTTCGTTTGTTCGTTTTGAACGAGAACGGCGGTTTCAGAGCGTTGACCACGCTGGGAAGAAATAAAGGGGTTTGACCTAGTGGGGGCGGTATAAAAGGTTATATATTTATTATTTGATTCTATTTTATTCAAATTTTACTTGTTTCATATCACGAACTCAAAATCAAACCCAACGACTGTCGTCCCTAGCTAATTACCCCCATTCCGAACACAATGGGATATGTCTGGTAAGCTGATTCGACTGTTTCGATCAGTTTCCGTTCAAATTAAAATATAAATCAATGTATATTGAATTTGAACGTACATTTCAATTTACTAGGGTCACATACGGACTCTAAAAATTCCAGAAAAATTATTTCTAGCTTTGTATTGACGATACGGTCCTAACAAAAATAATTTCGTCAAATTCTGAGAACGTTTGAAAAATGGCTATTTTCTGGTCGATCGAAATTGACTGAAACTGTCAAAACACGTTTTCTTTTGCCACGCTCACATACTGATTTCAAAAATTATGAATTTTGAAACCTAGCAATAATTTGACATCCCGGATCCAACAAAAGTGGTTTCGTCGAAAACCGAGGTCATTTGCAAAATTTCCATTTTTAAGGGCTCAAAATTCCATAGCGACAATTCTGAATTTTCAATTGGACATAACTTTTTATTCTCACTATGAAATTTCAATTTTTCGGATTCGTTGGAAAGATATTCTCAAATAGATTCTAATATTTTTGGTTTCGTGAAAATCCGATTTATTTTGAATCCTGTACATTCATTTGAACTTTGAAATCGAATTTTCGAACTACCGCGCCATTTTCAATTCCTTTTATAATTTAAAATAAATATTTATATTCTAACGTCAATTCAAATAAGTATATACATTCTATTTCTATTCAAAATAAATTTCTCGTCGTTATTATTTAAAATAATTCATTTTAAATAATCAAAATTCGCTAAAATTGCCAAAATAAATTTTTTAAATTGGCTTAGATTTCCGGGTTATTACAACTGATAAAACAACTTCAGTTGGCTCCAAACTGGAAATCTTGCAATAATTAATTATACGTATTCCAATAAAATTTGTTTTGTCCAAAACGGAGGTAGTTTGGTGTAACGACCCAGGATTTTAGGGCCAAGTTAAAATTTATTTAAGTAATTTTAAATGAGTTTTGATATTTAAAATAATCTATTTTAAATAATAAGGATCACAAATTTGGTTCAAATCGAAGTTAGAATGAATAAATTAATTTTAAATATAAAAAGAGCTAGAAATGGCGCGGTAGTTTGAAAAGTCAAACTTGAACTTTGACTAACCATACAGGATGCAAAATTTAACGGATTTTAGTAAAACCAAAAATATTAGAATCTATTTAAAAATATCTTTCCAACGAATCCGAAAAATCGAAATTTCATAGCGGAAATCAAAAGTTATGGCTAATTCAATTTTTAGAAAGGTTGGTGGGTAATTTGCATAAGACAAAAATGCTACTTTTCACATATGTAGGAATTTGAACTCGAAACCACTTCCATTGGTTTCAGAATGACGTTTCTGCATTGAAAAACAGTAAACACTTATATGTTTCGAGTTTCAGAAATTATTTGTTTAAAATGTATTTTTAATATTAAATATATTCGCCTTGAAAATAGCCATTTTTCAAAAAGTCTCAGAATCGAACGAAATAAATTTTGTTGTGATTGTATCGGCATAAGAAAGCCAAAAATAATTTTTCCGGATTTTTCCGACTTCGTATGTGGCCCCGGCAAAATTATATGTACGTTTGTATTAAAAATAAAAGATTTATTTTAAAATAAAAGAAAACCATACTGTAACTTCAGAATTGGACCATGGGAATAGCGCCATCGCGTTCAGAAGACGTCAAAACATTAGGTTCGACAGTCGTTGAGCGCGAATCGGAGATCGTATGAGTTAACACTATTTTCTCGAATTAATTAATTAATTTATTAAATAAATTAATCATTAGAAAAACCTAAATACACGTATATATACCCCCCCGTATACATGAACAGTCCTTCTTCCTCCTTCGTGTTTGTGGCCGCCGAAACCCACCTCTCCTTCAAATCTTTGAATCCACTTTTCTCCCTCATCTCTCGACGGAATTCAGCGTACCATATACCGTTTCGAAGCTCTTCGCGAGCTCTTCGATTTGGTACCAATCTCCGCCTCCCTCGTGCCCTGTAGCTCCGCCACCGAGCCCGCAAACATCCGCCGCACGCAGCCCCGTGGGCCCCACCACGCTCGACCGAACTCCACCCCCTTCTGGCCGTGCAAAGATCTCTCCAGGGCGGTCATTCTCCAAAAAACGGCGTCCAAAACCGTTCAGTAAATCAAAAGTTATCGCGATTTGAAGTTTTGAACAAATTCTGAAATTAAGGTATGCTTCAGATTTTGTAACGCTTTTAAGCGTGGCAGAAACAGTTGTTAAAAGTCTGTTTGATTTAAAACATCAATAACTTATGCATATGAGCACCGATTCTGAAAATTTCAGATCCAGTGGAACCGTGACTTCGAATACAACTTTAATACAGAGCAATTGGGAACAAACTCTAATCTAATTGAGGTGAGAATCCTATTTATTTTATTTAAGTAATTATGTTTTAATTATGGATGTTCGCATTCATAATCATATATGTTTGTGAATCTGCTAAGATATAAACTGTATGTGAATCTGCTATGACTTAATCTGTATGCGTATGCTAGGACAAAACTCACTGTATGTTGAGATGTTACAATATAAAATTAAATATATTAAAATCGTTCATGTATGTTGTGTGACATGTTGATATGTCAAAATTAAATATATTAAAATCGTTCATGTATGTTGTGTGACATGTTTATATGTTAAAATTTAATATATCAAAATTGTTCATTGTATGTTATATTAACATTTTTATATATTAAAAATAGAAAATGTTGGAAATGTTCATCGTAGGATAAAATTGACATTTTTGTCAATATTAAAATAAGAAATGGTTCATGTATGTTGTAAAGTGACATTTTTGTCAATATTAAAATAAGAAATGGTTCATGTATGTTGTAAAGTGACATTTTTGTCAATATTAAAATAAGAAATGGTTCATGTATGTTGTAAATTGACATTTTTGTCAATGTCAAAATAAGAAAATGAACACCGTATGTAAATTGACATTTTTGTCAATGTCAAAATAAGAAAATTTGCACCGTATGTGAAATGAACAAATTGTGTATTTTTATATAATAGAATTTGTCGCTATGTTAAAGAATGATATTTTGTGTCATTAACAAAATAGAATTTGTCGCTATGTTAAAGAATGATATTTTGTGTCATTAACAAAATAGAAAAAGTGCATTGTATGCATAGCATATTATTTTTGTCAAAATAGAAAAAGTGCATTGTATGCATAGCATATTATTTTTGTCAAATAGAAAAAATGCATTGTATGCATAGCATATTATTTTGTCAAAATAGAAAAGTAGAAACTTGCATTGCATAAAATGATATTTTGTCAAAATAGAAAAGTAGAAACTTGCATTGCATAAAATGATATTTTGTCAAAATAGAGAAGTAGAAACTTGCATTGCACAAAATGATATTTTGTCAAAATAGAAAAGTAGAAACTTGCATTGCATAAAATGATATTTTGTCAAAATAGAAAAGTAGAAACTTGCATTGCATAAAATGATATTTTGTCAAAATAGAAAAGTAGAAACTTGCATTGCATAAAATGATATTTTGTCAAAATAGAAAAGTAGAAACTTGCATTGCATAGAATGATATTTTGTAAAAATAGAAAAGTAGAAACTTGCATTGCATAAAATGATATTTTGTCAAAATAGAAAAGTAGAAACTTGCATTGCATAAAATGATATTTTGTCAAAATAGAAAAGTAGAAACTTGCATTGCATAAAATGATATTTTGTTTGTCAAAATAGAAAAGTAGAAACTTGCATTGCATAAAATGATATTTTGTCAAAATAGAAAAGTAGAAACTTGCATTGCATAAAATGATATTTTGTCAAAATAGAAAAGTAGAAACTTGCATTGCATAAAATGATATTTTGTCAAAATAGAAAAGTAGAAACTTGCATTGCACAAAATGATATTTTGTCAAAATAGAAAAGTAGAAACTTGCATTGCATAAAATGATATTTTGTCAAAATAGAAAAGTAGAAACTTGCATTGCATAGAATGATATTTTGTCAAAATAGAAAAGTAGAAACTTGCATTGCATAGAATGATATTTTGTAAAAATAGAAAAGTAGAAACTTGCATTGCATAAAATGATATTTTGTCAAAATAGAAAAGTAGAAACTTGCATTGCATAGAATGATATTTTGTAAAAATAGAAAAGTAGAAACTTGCATTGCATAGAATGATATTTTGTAAAAATAGAAAAGTAGAAACTTGCATTGCATAAAATGATATTTTGTCAAAATAGAAAAGTAGAAACTTGCATTGCATAGAATGATATTTTGTCAAAATAGAAAAGTAGAAACTTGCATTGCATAGAATGATATTTTGTAAAAATAGAAAAGTAGAAACTTGCATTGCATAAAATGATATTTTGTCAAAATAGAAAAGTAAGAACTTGCATTTAAAAATGATATTTTGTCAAAATAGAAAAGTAAGAACTTGCATTTAAAAATGATATTTTGTCAAAATAGAAAAGTAAGAACTTGCATTTAAAAATGATATTTTGTCAAAATAGAAAAGTAAGAACTTGCATTTAAAAATGATATTTTGTCAAAATAGAAAAGTAAGAACTTGCATTTAAAAATGATATTTTGTAAAAATAGAAAAGTAAGAACTTGCATTTAAAAATGATATTTTGTCAAAATAGAAAAGTAAGAACTTGCATTTAAAAATAATATAGAAATGCATTGTATGCATAATATTTTGTCAAGTTAGAACGTTATATAGAAGTGCATTGTATGCATATAATATTTTGTCATGTTAGAGAAATAGAAATGCATTGTATGCATAATATTTTGTCAAGTTAGAACGTTATATAGAAGTGCATTGTATGCATAATATTTTGTCAAGTTAGAACGTTATATAGAAGTGCATTGTATGCATATAATATTTTGTCATGTTAGAGAAATAGAAATGCATTGTATGCATAATATTTTGTCAAGTTAGAACGTTATATAGAAGTGCATTGTATGCATATAATATTTTGTCATGTTAGAGAAATAGAAATACATTGTATGCATAATATTTTGTCAAGTTAGAACGTTATATAGAAGTGCATTGTATGCATAATATTTTTGTCAAGTTAGAAAAATAGAAATGCATTGTATGAATATATTATTTTGTCATGTTAGAAAAATAGAGAAATGCATTGTATGAAACTATCATTTTTGATATATTAAAAATAGAGAATTGCATTGTATGTAAACTATCATTTCTGATATGTTGAAAATATAGAATTTCCTTGTATGTAAAATATGAAAATATACACCGTATGATTCATTAGCATTTTTGTTAATATCAGAAATAAGGAATGTACTGTAGGATAAATTAACATTATTTTCAATGTTAAATATAAAGAAAATTCCACCGTATGATAGTTACACTATTTTATAATGATAAGATTTAGAGAACTTGACCGTAGGAAGAATATATATTATTTATAATGTATATAAAGAGAGAATTCACCCCGTAGGAAGAATTAACATTATTTATAATGTAAATAAAAGAAATGAAATGTATGTAAGAATAACATTATTTATAATGTTAAACGAAAGGTAAGGAACTGTATTGAAACATTAAAACTAATTATATTAAAATAACTAAGGCAAGAATTAATCGTTATAAAATAAAATAACGATATGAAATATGTTTTTCTCAAAATATATGAATGCGAGATTATTTGGAAAGTCCGGGTTAATCCCATTCCAAACGATCGTACGATTCCAAGAATTCAAGTATGAAGACGGCGCATGAAGACCGTAAATCTCCCCTCGAATGGACAACGATCAAGACTCTGAATTGGTTTGCTCCCAATTCAAGGGTCGGGGTAATTGCCCAAACGTACGTGTTGATTTCACGGGTTTGACCCTAGTTCGGACCTAGAGCATGGGTATAAATGGATAGTGTGTCTGACATCGTACCCCACAAAATATTATGTTGTTGATATTCAGTTAATATATAAACGATTGGTGGTAGAGAATTTATTCTCTACTTAACACCCGTTTATATAGTGACGGAAGATCAATAGTACGATATGGAGTGACGGTGTGGCATACTAAGATGCAATGATCAGGGTTTCTTGTTGAAAAGCAGAACCTTGTGGTATGAAGAACATGACTTCACGAGCCTCACAAACCGGTAGAGTCTAAAAAGGGGGAAGGGAACGCAGGGAAAGTAGCACGTTTCTTTCTAGTTAGTAGTCATTTTACTTTTGGAGGATGATGAAATGAGGCGCCTCGGATAGGTCCTATAGGACCGGGGAACGTGTGCTTAGGAATTGCCAATCCTCTAAGCTGTATGTGAGGACCGGCCCTGCAGTTTTCCAAGGGTTCTTTGCGGGGAATCCTGGGGCATTAACTAGAGTGTCCCGAATCGGTAAGGAGTCCTCCCTAGCCTGGACTCATGATGGAAACCCAAATTTCCAATACGACCCCGACGAATTTGTTTGTATTACTAGTACGGAGGCATAATATATGGGTACCTATGCTTCCTAGGATTAATACATTGCTTTGAATTGTTTTAAAACATATTCACCCTAATAATAGTATTAGTTTCGTATTTGGCGTATTTAGCATGTTTAACCACCATAAGGTAAAACTCTATCCTCTTGGTGTGCGTTGCATTGTGTGATGGGACCTGAGTCTTATGGTGGTTCCATTTTTCAAAAGACATTGCGTTTTGTTACGTTTTACTTATCTGTATTGACACTATAGTTATGCACGACAATCCATTGGTACAACCCGTTCCGCGTTAGCGGCGTGGTCTTTGGATTTGCCTTATTAGTATAAGTTATTTAAGAATTCTCACACCAGTCCCACGACTGACCCATAGTTTGTTTCACCTTTTTGCAAACTTGGGTGCCCTCTCTTCTACACGGGCAGCCAAGTAGACAGGTTCATTCTTTGCTTGGAGCTTTTCTTTGAAGCTGCTTATTTTCTCTCTCTTGGATTCTGCTTGGGAGAAGAGGTGATGACTTGGAGCTTGAAGACTTTTACCTTTGTTTCTATTGGCATCTTTTCTTTTCTTTTTAGACATCATACTTATTTCTTTTCTGCAAACTTGTTGTAATCTTAGTTTTCTGTGACTGTGGAATTTCTGTGATTGATGACATTATATTTTTCCGCTGCTATAATGTTATTACTCTATGAATCTCCTTTGCTATATTGTATCTGTGTTCTGTTTTATTGTATTTATGTTGTATTCCAAAAATGATTTCTCCTGCTTTCACTTGTGGAAGTTTGGGGGTCATTACAGTTGGTATTAGAGCTTTGGTTTACAAAGCGGAGTACAACATATCTATAATAATTCGTTTACATAGAATCACTATATTCTATGGCGAACAGTTCATGAGATACATAATAGCCAGTCACTTTATCGTCATCTTTTCATTCATCCTTCGATCTTTTAGAATCACCTTTTCTGTTGTTTTGACTCTTCCCTTGATCGTGCAT
Source organism: Allium sativum (assembly GCA_030737875.1). NCBI lineage: Eukaryota > Viridiplantae > Streptophyta > Magnoliopsida > Asparagales > Amaryllidaceae > Allium > Allium sativum. Next base: position 375,808,388 of record CM060915.1, read on the forward strand.
TCGAAGAAGACTAAGTGAAGTGGCGATGCTCAATTGGCACATGTTTACGAAGGAGCGAAAGGACCAACTTCTTCGGTAGAAAGCCTAATGTTATAGACGGTACCATCTCTGTTAAAAACATTCTCTGTGTTTATTCTTCCTCTTTCCCTCTTCTATTTTTCTTTTTCCTTTTCGGGGACGAAAAGTTTTTAAGTGGGGGAGACTGTAACGACCCAGGATTTTAGGGCCAAGTTAAAATTTATTTAAGTAATTTTAAATGAGTTTTGATATTTAAAATAATCTATTTTAAATAATAAGGATCACAAATTTGGTTCAAATCGAAGTTAGAATGAATAAATTAATTTTAAATATAAAAAGAGCTAGAAATGGCGCGGTAGTTTGAAAAGTCAAACTTGAACTTTGACTAACCATACAGGATGCAAAATTTAACGGATTTTAGTAAAACCAAAAATATTAGAATCTATTTAAAAATATCTTTCCAACGAATCCGAAAAATCGAAATTTCATAGCGGAAATCAAAAGTTATGGCTAATTCAATTTTTAGAAAGGTTGGTGGGTAATTTGCATAAGACAAAAATGCTACTTTTCACATATGTAGGAATTTGAACTCGAAACCACTTCCATTGGTTTCAGAATGACGTTTCTGCATTGAAAAACAGTAAACACTTATATGTTTCGAGTTTCAGAAATTATTTGTTTAAAATGTATTTTTAATATTAAATATATTCGCCTTGAAAATAGCCATTTTTCAAAAAGTCTCAGAATCGAACGAAATAAATTTTGTTGTGATTGTATCGGCATAAGAAAGCCAAAAATAATTTTTCCGGATTTTTCCGACTTCGTATGTGGCCCCGGCAAAATTATATGTACGTTTGTATTAAAAATAAAAGATTTATTTTAAAATAAAAGAAAACCATACTGTAACTTCAGAATTGGACCATGGAAATAGCGCCATCGCGTTCAGAAGACGTCAAAACATTAGGTTCGACAGTCGTTGAGCGCGAATCGGAGATCGTATGAGTTAACACTATTTTCTCGAATTAATTAATTAATTTATTAAATAAATTAATCATTAGAAAAACCTAAATACACGTATATATACCCCCCCGTATACATGAACAGTCCTTCTTCCTCCTTCGTGTTTGTGGCCGCCGAAACCCACCTCTCCTTCAAATCTTTGAATCCACTTTTCTCCCTCATCTCTCGACGGAATTCAGCGTACCATATACCGTTTCGAAGCTCTTCGCGAGCTCTTCGATTTGGTACCAATCTCCGCCTCCCTCGTGCCCTGTAGCTCCGCCACCGAGCCCGCAAACATCCGCCGCACGCAGCCCCGTGGGCCCCACCACGCTCGACCGAACTCCACCCCCTTCTGGCCGTGCAAAGATCTCTCCAGGGCGGTCATTCTCCAAAAAACGGCGTCCAAAACCGTTCAGTAAATCAAAAGTTATCGCGATTTGAAGTTTTGAACAAATTCTGAAATTAAGGTATGCTTCAGATTTTGTAACGCTTTTAAGCGTGGCAGAAACAGTTGTTAAAAGTCTGTTTGATTTAAAACATCAATAACTTATGCATATGAGCACCGATTCTGAAAATTTCAGATCCAGTGGAACCGTGACTTCGAATACAACTTTAATACAGAGCAATTGGGAACAAACTCTAATCTAATTGAGGTGAGAATCCTATTTATTTTATTTAAGTAATTATGTTTTAATTATGGATGTTCGCATTCATAATCATATATGTTTGTGAATCTGCTAAGATATAAACTGTATGTGAATCTGCTATGACTTAATCTGTATGCGTATGCTAGGACAAAACTCACTGTATGTTGAGATGTTACAATATAAAATTAAATATATTAAAATCGTTCATGTATGTTGTGTGACATGTTGATATGTCAAAATTAAATATATTAAAATCGTTCATGTATGTTGTGTGACATGTTTATATGTTAAAATTTAATATATCAAAATTGTTCATTGTATGTTATATTAACATTTTTATATATTAAAAATAGAAAATGTTGGAAATGTTCATCGTAGGATAAAATTGACATTTTTGTCAATATTAAAATAAGAAATGGTTCATGTATGTTGTAAAGTGACATTTTTGTCAATATTAAAATAAGAAATGGTTCATGTATGTTGTAAAGTGACATTTTTGTCAATATTAAAATAAGAAATGGTTCATGTATGTTGTAAATTGACATTTTTGTCAATGTCAAAATAAGAAAATGAACACCGTATGTAAATTGACATTTTTGTCAATGTCAAAATAAGAAAATTTGCACCGTATGTGAAATGAACAAATTGTGTATTTTTATATAATAGAATTTGTCGCTATGTTAAAGAATGATATTTTGTGTCATTAACAAAATAGAATTTGTCGCTATGTTAAAGAATGATATTTTGTGTCATTAACAAAATAGAAAAAGTGCATTGTATGCATAGCATATTATTTTTGTCAAAATAGAAAAAGTGCATTGTATGCATAGCATATTATTTTTGTCAAATAGAAAAAATGCATTGTATGCATAGCATATTATTTTGTCAAAATAGAAAAGTAGAAACTTGCATTGCATAAAATGATATTTTGTCAAAATAGAAAAGTAGAAACTTGCATTGCATAAAATGATATTTTGTCAAAATAGAGAAGTAGAAACTTGCATTGCACAAAATGATATTTTGTCAAAATAGAAAAGTAGAAACTTGCATTGCATAAAATGATATTTTGTCAAAATAGAAAAGTAGAAACTTGCATTGCATAAAATGATATTTTGTCAAAATAGAAAAGTAGAAACTTGCATTGCATAAAATGATATTTTGTCAAAATAGAAAAGTAGAAACTTGCATTGCATAGAATGATATTTTGTAAAAATAGAAAAGTAGAAACTTGCATTGCATAAAATGATATTTTGTCAAAATAGAAAAGTAGAAACTTGCATTGCATAAAATGATATTTTGTCAAAATAGAAAAGTAGAAACTTGCATTGCATAAAATGATATTTTGTCAAAATAGAAAAGTAGAAACTTGCATTGCATAAAATGATATTTTGTCAAAATAGAAAAGTAGAAACTTGCATTGCATAAAATGATATTTTGTCAAAATAGAAAAGTAGAAACTTGCATTGCATAAAATGATATTTTGTCAAAATAGAAAAGTAGAAACTTGCATTGCACAAAATGATATTTTGTCAAAATAGAAAAGTAGAAACTTGCATTGCATAAAATGATATTTTGTCAAAATAGAAAAGTAGAAACTTGCATTGCATAGAATGATATTTTGTCAAAATAGAAAAGTAGAAACTTGCATTGCATAGAATGATATTTTGTAAAAATAGAAAAGTAGAAACTTGCATTGCATAAAATGATATTTTGTCAAAATAGAAAAGTAGAAACTTGCATTGCATAGAATGATATTTTGTAAAAATAGAAAAGTAGAAACTTGCATTGCATAGAATGATATTTTGTAAAAATAGAAAAGTAGAAACTTGCATTGCATAAAATGATATTTTGTCAAAATAGAAAAGTAGAAACTTGCATTGCATAGAATGATATTTTGTCAAAATAGAAAAGTAGAAACTTGCATTGCATAGAATGATATTTTGTAAAAATAGAAAAGTAGAAACTTGCATTGCATAAAATGATATTTTGTCAAAATAGAAAAGTAAGAACTTGCATTTAAAAATGATATTTTGTCAAAATAGAAAAGTAAGAACTTGCATTTAAAAATGATATTTTGTCAAAATAGAAAAGTAAGAACTTGCATTTAAAAATGATATTTTGTCAAAATAGAAAAGTAAGAACTTGCATTTAAAAATGATATTTTGTCAAAATAGAAAAGTAAGAACTTGCATTTAAAAATGATATTTTGTAAAAATAGAAAAGTAAGAACTTGCATTTAAAAATGATATTTTGTCAAAATAGAAAAGTAAGAACTTGCATTTAAAAATAATATAGAAATGCATTGTATGCATAATATTTTGTCAAGTTAGAACGTTATATAGAAGTGCATTGTATGCATATAATATTTTGTCATGTTAGAGAAATAGAAATGCATTGTATGCATAATATTTTGTCAAGTTAGAACGTTATATAGAAGTGCATTGTATGCATAATATTTTGTCAAGTTAGAACGTTATATAGAAGTGCATTGTATGCATATAATATTTTGTCATGTTAGAGAAATAGAAATGCATTGTATGCATAATATTTTGTCAAGTTAGAACGTTATATAGAAGTGCATTGTATGCATATAATATTTTGTCATGTTAGAGAAATAGAAATACATTGTATGCATAATATTTTGTCAAGTTAGAACGTTATATAGAAGTGCATTGTATGCATAATATTTTTGTCAAGTTAGAAAAATAGAAATGCATTGTATGAATATATTATTTTGTCATGTTAGAAAAATAGAGAAATGCATTGTATGAAACTATCATTTTTGATATATTAAAAATAGAGAATTGCATTGTATGTAAACTATCATTTCTGATATGTTGAAAATATAGAATTTCCTTGTATGTAAAATATGAAAATATACACCGTATGATTCATTAGCATTTTTGTTAATATCAGAAATAAGGAATGTACTGTAGGATAAATTAACATTATTTTCAATGTTAAATATAAAGAAAATTCCACCGTATGATAGTTACACTATTTTATAATGATAAGATTTAGAGAACTTGACCGTAGGAAGAATATATATTATTTATAATGTATATAAAGAGAGAATTCACCCCGTAGGAAGAATTAACATTATTTATAATGTAAATAAAAGAAATGAAATGTATGTAAGAATAACATTATTTATAATGTTAAACGAAAGGTAAGGAACTGTATTGAAACATTAAAACTAATTATATTAAAATAACTAAGGCAAGAATTAATCGTTATAAAATAAAATAACGATATGAAATATGTTTTTCTCAAAATATATGAATGCGAGATTATTTGGAAAGTCCGGGTTAATCCCATTCCAAACGATCGTACGATTCCAAGAATTCAAGTATGAAGACGGCGCATGAAGACCGTAAATCTCCCCTCGAATGGACAACGATCAAGACTCTGAATTGGTTTGCTCCCAATTCAAGGGTCGGGGTAATTGCCCAAACGTACGTGTTGATTTCACGGGTTTGACCCTAGTTCGGACCTAGAGCATGGGTATAAATGGATAGTGTGTCTGACATCGTACCCCACAAAATATTATGTTGTTGATATTCAGTTAATATATAAACGATTGGTGGTAGAGAATTTATTCTCTACTTAACACCCGTTTATATAGTGACGGAAGATCAATAGTACGATATGGAGTGACGGTGTGGCATACTAAGATGCAATGATCAGGGTTTCTTGTTGAAAAGCAGAACCTTGTGGTATGAAGAACATGACTTCACGAGCCTCACAAACCGGTAGAGTCTAAAAAGGGGGAAGGGAACGCAGGGAAAGTAGCACGTTTCTTTCTAGTTAGTAGTCATTTTACTTTTGGAGGATGATGAAATGAGGCGCCTCGGATAGGTCCTATAGGACCGGGGAACGTGTGCTTAGGAATTGCCAATCCTCTAAGCTGTATGTGAGGACCGGCCCTGCAGTTTTCCAAGGGTTCTTTGCGGGGAATCCTGGGGCATTAACTAGAGTGTCCCGAATCGGTAAGGAGTCCTCCCTAGCCTGGACTCATGATGGAAACCCAAATTTCCAATACGACCCCGACGAATTTGTTTGTATTACTAGTACGGAGGCATAATATATGGGTACCTATGCTTCCTAGGATTAATACATTGCTTTGAATTGTTTTAAAACATATTCACCCTAATAATAGTATTAGTTTCGTATTTGGCGTATTTAGCATGTTTAACCACCATAAGGTAAAACTCTATCCTCTTGGTGTGCGTTGCATTGTGTGATGGGACCTGAGTCTTATGGTGGTTCCATTTTTCAAAAGACATTGCGTTTTGTTACGTTTTACTTATCTGTATTGACACTATAGTTATGCACGACAATCCATTGGTACAACCCGTTCCGCGTTAGCGGCGTGGTCTTTGGATTTGCCTTATTAGTATAAGTTATTTAAGAATTCTCACACCAGTCCCACGACTGACCCATAGTTTGTTTCACCTTTTTGCAAACTTGGGTGCCCTCTCTTCTACACGGGCAGCCAAGTAGACAGGTTCATTCTTTGCTTGGAGCTTTTCTTTGAAGCTGCTTATTTTCTCTCTCTTGGATTCTGCTTGGGAGAAGAGGTGATGACTTGGAGCTTGAAGACTTTTACCTTTGTTTCTATTGGCATCTTTTCTTTTCTTTTTAGACATCATACTTATTTCTTTTCTGCAAACTTGTTGTAATCTTAGTTTTCTGTGACTGTGGAATTTCTGTGATTGATGACATTATATTTTTCCGCTGCTATAATGTTATTACTCTATGAATCTCCTTTGCTATATTGTATCTGTGTTCTGTTTTATTGTATTTATGTTGTATTCCAAAAATGATTTCTCCTGCTTTCACTTGTGGAAGTTTGGGGGTCATTACATTTGGGAAATAATTATTTCCACGGCTTATATAATATCTTAAAGATATAAATAAATTAAAAAACAAATAAATTAAATAATAATAAATTATTATCGCCATATATTTGCAAATAAAATATATCACTTTAGATTTAACAAAATGTGAAATTATAACTCAACATTAACATTTTTGAGATTAACGATATTCGAATTATATAGGAATCCATATTAAATTTATTAAATAAGTGTTTTCGTTTATTAACGATTTCCATAGCGACTATTTTAAACTTTGATTTGGACATAACTTACAATATATATGCTGAAAATTTTGATTTTTCTCTTGTGTTAGAAAATTATAATCAATATGATTCTAACGTTTCTTGTTTCACATAATCCCGACTTAAAACGGATTCTGTATATTCAATTGAAGTTCAAAACTCAATATTATGAACTACCGCGCCATTATGAGTTTGTTTTTAATTAAATATTAATTAAACGTTAAATCTTTGTTAAATGAAGAAATTCAATATTAAAGTCCATTAATATTTTATTTGTAATATTTAAAACCAACTTAAATATTCGAATTCAAATAGCCGAAAAATCCGGGTCGTTACATTCTTCCCCCATAAAAGAATTTCGTCCCTGAAATTTCTAAGTAAGAAGAATGATGTAAACCCAATTATTTTCAAAATAATTAATAAAAAATACCCAATTTTAAAAAATTTCGAAAAATTCGAAAGCACCTCCTCTATACGATTCGATCCAAACAACAACAACTTGCTACTCCGGGCCTCCCATCGATTAGAAGAAAATAAAAAGCCAAGCGGCTACCCAAATCAGGGGTACAAAATCAATCACCAAATCAATATTATTAAGGTTTACCTATTTTCGGGCAACAAATACTCCAATAACCAAGTAAAGCATTTATAGCTCTTTCTCTTTCCTTTCAACCTGCATTTAGCTCAATGTACAATGCAAATAACCATTACAGGGTTAAATCATTCAATTTTATTTCATATTCGGTTCAATTCTCAAGTTTATTATATTAAGACTTACCTCTTAGATTTCAATTCATATTTATGTTAATGAATATTATATTCTATCAATGTATCACCAAATAAACAAACAATCAACAATCAACACAGTCCAATCATTCCATTTTCCTTCTAATTTTATTTAACTTATCTACAGTTAAATTTCAGACTTATTTACTTTTAACTTAAAGTTTTTATCCATGAATCCCATAATTTTAATTCCCTTCTGGTTTTATTAAACCATTCAAATTTATAATCCAATTTGAATTCTTATTCAAATCAATCAAATACACCACTACTCCAATAACTTGACAAAATTATTTCTTTTCTATACGAAAATATATTTTGGACAAAATTATTTCATTTACCCGCTTTTCCAAACAATATTGTATCACTTTCTAGTTCAACTTGAACCAATCAAACAACATAATACAAAACATTTTTATATAAAATTTACAAATATGCCCTCGTATATATATACAATTAATCTCGATCTAGGGTATTACTAACCCAATCTTTATCGATCTATACCACAAAGCCAAGGTTACTCCTAAACCTCGCTCTGATACCACTGTAATGAACAAGGATTTTCGACCCTGAAAATCGACACAAAACACCATGTCGAACGTCGAAAATACCGGAATGTTAATAGAAAGAAAATAGAGGGTGAGATAAGAAAGAAAGTTAGAATAGAAGAATAAGAAGAAGAATCATCACAACACAGAGTTTCACATCGCAGCGGAACAAAATATAATATATATATATATAAATAAACTTTATTGATAGCTTGAAATAAACTTACAATCATTTGAGTACATCAATATATCTGGATAGTTATAATAACCTATCTTCATATACAACAAACAACAGAATAAACTAGATTGATATCATACGTTTGAACTCCTCCAACGCGTATTCTGAAATCTATAGCATCTTAACCTGAACCAATACAACCCGGGCTAACCTGAGCATTTCAAACGCCGGATTAGTCTGGTGAACTAGAGTGAGAAACCCACTAAGTTTAAGGGCATTTCAAACGCCGGATATGTCTGACCCTTTTTGTTTCCTCTTCTCTCTCTTCCGTTTCCCCCCAAGTTCTCAGTGTGGAAGTGCTTAGAGTTGATTTGGATTCTTTTCAGCTTAGCTTGGACTTTGGATATTGATGTACAACTTTGACTCATTGTCAACTCTCGTATGGCTTTGCTTGGGAAATTTGGTTTATATTTTTGTACTCTGATATTTTTGGTAAGACAGATTATTAAACATGTAACTGGTTATTTCAAACCTATGATGTAAATTAAGTATTTTTAACCATGATGTTATGATTTAAATAAGGTTTTTAATTCCGCTGCTATTTTACGTGTCTGTCTTGTGCTATTATGTTCTTAGTTACCTATAACACTTCACGAAAGTTAATGCATTCCCTTAGTGAGTGACAATAACGGACGTGGGGTGTCACATTTGGTATCAGAGCATATGGTTATAAGATCAGATAAAGTATTTTGGAAATGTTTTTCAAAAAGGTCTAAAAAACAAAGTATTTTAAAATAAAAAGTTTGTTTTTGAAGAGCATATTTTCCAAAGCCATAAATATTTTCTCAATTCTCCGCTTGATTCCACCTTTTTGTTCAGGGAACCATTTCTTCCTGAAAGGGTATCCCCATCTCGTCATGGTTCAATAGGCATGTTAAAATTATGGTACATGTTGAAGGGCAACGAAGTGCCCAACCTCCATCTTTAGCGCAGTGGTTTCACCTGCGCCTTATTTTCATTCGAACCTCATAAGGATTTTCGTGCGATGGAGGCAACTTTTAAGAGACTGGTTAGCATGTGGCATAAGGATGGTAAAATAGGAGAATAAGGGAATTGGGGCTAAGGAACACAGCCCAAATATTAAAGAAAATGGTGGCTTAAGAAGGGAATATAGATAAAAGAAGAAAAGAGGAAATACCATAACTTCGTAACGGTGGTCATCTGAAAAAGGATTGCAGAAAGAGGTAAGACATTTGTTACCACTTTGGTAAGGTGGGACACCTTATTAAGGAGTACCCAAAGAGACAAGGACAAGGCCAGAGGGCAGGAACTTTTAGGAGGCAAGCTAATGTTCTCATTGCTGGTGGAAAGGATAGGGGTAGGAAAATTTCCGTCGAAGGATTGATTCCTATTTTTTTATCATCGTGTTAGTATTCTTTTTCTGGCGCTTCGTATTCTTTCATATCTGATCCTTTAGTTGAGTTGAGTCTATGCACCTAGATACTAGTATGGTTTTGCATCCCGTTATTGCCTCAAACCCCACTTGAGGTACAGCTCTTTTATTGATGATTTGTCAGTGTTTGAGAATCTCTGTGCTAGGCGTCGAGTTTGATTGCGATGCATATGTTCTTGATTTCATAAGATATGGTTTGATTCTAAGATGGATGGGTTAACCATATATGGAGCCATTCTAGATTGAGAGAGGAGAGTCGTTAGACTTCTGACTTGCCATAGAAAGTCTCTCGAGATTTCTTATGACCCCAAAAGGGTCTATCATGCTTAGTCTCCTAAAACCTCCTGATATATCTATCAATGATTTGCGACATGTGAAAGAAAAGAGGGAACTTGATAAGAAAGTAGGGGATCTACTTGAGAAGAGGTTTGATAGATGACTATTCATTCAAAAGGCGATAAAAGGTATAGAGTTTGAGATAGTGGAGCCAAACTTGCGAGAGGAAGTGAAAGTAGAGAAGGAAGCAACGATTGGACGAGTTACGAATTGCATACTTGGATCGGAGGTTAAGAAATTGTGCAACAAAGAAGTGAAGCAAGTAAGTGTGCTATGGGGAAAGGGCCGTGAGAATGCTACTTAGGAGGCTGAAGACAAGATTCACGCTTCATATCCTTTCCTTTTCGAGAATATATTCTTAACTTCTTTTTCCAAGCTTCGAATTAATACTTGCATCTATCGTTTGAATATCTCCTATCGATCGAGTCTCTAAGTAGAAAACTAATGAATGCAAACATGTGTTTGAGACATGTTATGTTTGATGGATGCAAGTGGTTGCTAGTGATTTCTCGTGGATGCATATACGCACAAAGTAGGCACTAGATCAGCTCAATCACTTACATGTTGCATATTGATGCGTATACATTTTAAATTTTTATGGATTGTCATTGCTTTGATGTTGCATTTAGACGGATGGTTGTGCACCCATATAGAACTTGCATGTTATGCTAGGGTGATTTGCATACATTTTGGTTGCCTGGCACAAACATACATTGCATTAAGGAGGTCAACTGAATCAGTAGACCGCCTGATCTTTCGCATTAGTTGACAAGCATATACACACACTATTGCGTATGTTCATAAAAGCATTAGAAATTCCTTAAGGATAATGGATTCCTGTTATTGCTAGATGGATGTATGATTGTTGGATGTTAGGATATATATACTTCTTAACTTAGAGATTTCGGGGATGAAATCCTTTAAGTAAGGGAGAATGTAACACCCCGTAATTTTAAATATTAAAATGACAAATTAAAGAATACTTAATTTTCAGAAGAAGAATTGAAACACCCCACCTCCGTTAGGGTCACTCTCAAAGGGAATGCCCTAATTTTGGTGGAGGTTTATAAGTACAAGTCACAGATATACAAGACAGATATAAGAACACATATTTGTAAACAGCGGAAGAACAACAAACTTTATTTCATCAAGTCAAATACGTGTTACAACAACATCCTTTCAAAACATAACATAACACTTTCATAATCTGTC